>CM026554.1:31051173-33451173 GCA_015143295.1 Tetracentron sinense
GACATGCCAAGCGTCCTCCTCCTCAATACATAAGTCGCCCTCAAACTAAGGTCTTGAGGCTCCTACTGACCAAAAAGTCAGATATCGAATAGACCTGCCGAAGTACTTTCGCGGAGCATAGGAAGACTCAACTGTATACCAACCACAAATAACATTGTCCATAACATTGGCTCCTTCAATTCAGCTAGGAAGAGCATATATACTATTTCATCAAAACGCTGCATTAATTTACTCAAGCGGAGGAAACCTTACTTTGTGAAACAACTCCGTGTACATATTTCCGAAAACATCTTTACTTTTCCTTTACACTTTACTTTATATTACTTTATCATCTTTACCTTCTTTACTTTCTTTACAGTAATTTATACTTTCCATTTTTTAAGTTTACCATCTTTGCATTACGTGTATTTAAATCCCTTAGTCTACCTTCGGATTCAGACAACCATTATCTTAGCCCTGCCTCAAACTAACGGTTTGGCCTGTTATCAATCCGCACCCGTTGGCATATTACCAAGATACTAGTACCCCTAACCCTTCTCTTCAACAAAATTCGGTCGGGCCCCTATCACCAGTAACGTCATTCCTTCCTTTACTTCTTTTAGAGCCAGATTACAAGTAACTGTCAACCCTTCTTTGCATATAATCGTGTTGGCCCAACTCATCATCTCTCCCATTAATTTCCCATCACCGTCTTTACGACTACATAATTGCTTCATTTACCTCTTTTTATCCTTACTTCTTCTTTGGATACTCATACTTTAGCAAAATCTCATCTGCAAACATATTTCAGTGTCCAACTGATGGTAACACTAGATACCTTTAACATTATCTAATAATTCACATATCCTTCATAACAATAGCCCATATACCATAGGTCCAAACCTCGCCAAATTACGATCGACATAATTGTTTTAATCTTGTTTGTCCCGCCAAAGAACTTATGTCTTTTATCATGTTTTTCCGCCACAATTTAGGTCATAATCGATACTTTTCCATTCTGTCGTTTAAGCAAGAGCACACATGTTAATTAGTAATTTCTTACTAGTTCACATTCACAAAACCTGGTTTTTTAAAGCTTTGGAATTTCAATAAAGCCTTATGGCATTAAAGGGTCGGGGTATTAGAGGTATCTACCCTTTCAAGGACTTACATCACGCTTCATAAAAGGCGGGCTTCAAAACCCTACAGCGTAAAGTGAGATCCAGATTAATGGTGAAATCGTGCTTGCACCCTTAAATCTTAAACAAACTCTTTCCAAAGAACCCTAACTCAACTCAACTTCTCTTTCCTTTCTTTAAAATCTCTCTTGGGGTGTGGTGAAACCCTAAACCCCAAGAAATGCGTATTTAATAGGCAAGGGGTGGCGCCAAACAAGACCCCAACTCCCCCTTTAATGAAATATCTCAAAAATATCTAAACAGAGCAATCTAAATGCTCAAGTTCCTCCTAAACCAAGTGGTTTACACTTTGGTCGATCCAACCTCAAGACCCTCTCTGCCACAAAAACCCCATCAATATAAAAAATCCATCTCCGTTCGGGGTCTTCGCCCGAAGGTTGCCACTCATTCGAGCTTTGTGTATTGGTGTTTCGGTTTGACCGGATGGATGGTCATGCGACCGTAGTCCCTGTACTTTGTGCCTATTTTGCCCTTTTTCATCATTTTTGACACTTAAAAGCCTTCCCGTTTCTTTCTTAACCCTTTAAAAAACTAAAAACAAAGGGCCTTAGTGCCCCTAACTAACTATCATAACACATTTAGTGGTTCCCAAAACCCCTTCATTCATTCAAAAAAAAACAATCTAACCGTTTCATCACACTAAAAATTAAACGGCTTTTAGCCTTTACAAGAAGTTTTGCCCGGCCATATTCCCAGCATAAATGAAATGGCGTTTTGGGTGTTCTACAAGATTGTTTTTTGCCCTTCTATTCCGATCCGATTACGATTACACATCCGATTGATCTGATCTAATCCTATATCCCTCGGGATTTTCTAAAACTGCCCAATACATGTTTCAAATTCGATTATTTTTTAAGATCCGGATCTGCCCGAACCTAGAACCGATTAAGGTTAATTTTTTTAAAAAACTATATTTTAAATAATATAAAAATCTAATAAGACCTTTTAACTCCAATTACTTTTTTTTAACTTTAAAGATATTGTCATTAAATTCTATGTAATTATTTGAAAATATCTTAGATATATATTGAGGTGCTTACAAGTCCGCAATGCGTGAACTTGGTTAACCACACTCAAACAAAATCCTTAGGACACTTGCAATTATAAAAATAAAGCTGGTGGCATGCAATAAAACCACTGTTAAAATCAATAAGTACTACTAACTGCAGCTCTCTTGTACTAATTTACACATTTGCCATCGTGAAACACCCACCATTTTTAACACCCTGTGAAAATCCCCTTGCCAATTTTAATATTATTGGATTATTTTTTTTTATTTATATTTTATTTCTTTTATATTTCTTTATTTATTTACTTAGTTTTATTTATTTATATTCTTTTGGGTTTTTTATTTTGTGGTCTCACCGAGAGACGAGAGAGAAGATAACCCCATTCTCCAAAACTCACCGACTGATCATGAACCCAAATTGCAAAACCTGTGATCCAAGTCCCTCATGCCCAATCAAAAAAGGCTTTAGCTACCCCTCAAGGGCTAAGTCATCATTTAAACAAAATTTTTTTTTTTAGAACCAATGCTTAGACCCAGCCAAGTCCTGATCCATCTTCCTGCCAAAGCGCCCCGCCCATTTAAGAGCACCACTTTCCCCAAACCCTACATATGATGATAATACTCGTTATTGAGGAGCAGCCTCATCTTGCGGTTTGATTACGCAGAGAAGAAAACCCTCCCCCCTCTCCTGGGTTTCTCCTCTTCACCCTGAGTCATTTTCTCTAACTCATACCCAACGAACACCATCACTGTTAGCAGCAGGCTATCTACCAAGGCTCTGTTAGCCTTATCATCGGCGCCAGCGTCTCCCGGCCAACAGTCCTCTTCACCATCTCCGGCGATTTCACCTTTCCGGCGAATCAGGTCTGTATCCCTCTTGTTTCGAATTCTAAGATCTAGATCTAGATCCGGATTCTAGATCTAGACCTCTGATTGCATTTTTTTTTCTTTTCCTTTTTTCTTTACTCTCGTTTTCTGGTTCGTCTACTCTAGATTTGTTGAGATTTTTCCTCGGGTTTCATCTCCAGCAGAAATTCCGGCGAGTTCCATCTCTTCACGTATCCCCATTTCCTCCGGAGTCGCTTCTTGTTCCCTTCAGGCGAGTCGTAGACTGGCATCTCTCCGGTGATTCGTCTGCGCCGATCATCACCGATTCTTTTCAGCCAACCATTTCTCAGATCGTCTCCCGATCATCACCGGCGTCTGCAGTTGCTTTTTCCTCGATGCTACGTCCCAAGCCGTTTCTTACTTCATCATTATTTTCGAGGTAGTGATTCTTATCAATCTTTCTCTATCTCCGTCTTTTTATTTTTTCTCAGATTCCTGAATTTCTAGATCGATCTAGAAAATTTTCGAATCTAGAAAATTCCTAGATCCAGGTTTTGTGTAGATTGATCTATTTATGATTTTCATAATTTGTATCTCAAGTTATCCTTTCATCTTTCGAATACTTTTCCGGCGTTCGAATCAATCCCGGATTCCTTTCTCTCCCAATCTTCCCTTTTTTTCTTCAGGTAATGCTCTAATTACTCCCTCACCTTTCTTATCCCTAGATCTAAATTTCTGAATCACCTAATTCAATTCAGATCTAGATATCTAGATCTCATGCAATTTATTATTATTCACCCTTTTTTGATTTCTTTTCTCTGTGAGTAAACAAGGAGCCGTGGATTTTTTCAATTGTTTTTTTGCTCCTCTTGTTTTTTTTCTAAATTCCGTATAATTAAGTTAGTTTTGTTTTTTTTTTCCCGTTTGTTTATTCTTTTCTCCATCCGGATCAGTTGCTATTCATCGTCGCCAATTCTCCCATCAATCCTCGCAGGTACGTCTTCTTCTGCATTTCTATCTTCCGAATTAGTGTTTGATTTTAGGAGGAAGGCTGCTTTTATTTTAGAAGGATTGGTTCTGGAGATCGGATTGCATTTAGTCCTTTGATCTGGTTTTGTTCAAATGTGAATTCAGGATCATATTGTTCAAATCAGAACACCGGCAGCCTCTGTGTACATATTTGGCATCAAGAGTGAGGGATCCTATATCGTTTTTTGTCTTAGAGCTTTGCCATATTTGATCCCAGTGTTCGTTACTGGGTTAAAGCCGGATAACCAATTTCCATGGTGGTTAACCGGCCTTGATACAGTAGCTTATCACCAGCCCTTTAAGATGATTTTAATTAACTTCCCATTTTATTTTTATTTGATTATTTATTTTATTTTATTTTATTTTATTTTATTTTTTTTGTCATGTATGTATAGATTAGGCCCTTTATTCCTTTTTTATTTTTTTGCCTACATGGGCATTTAGGCAGTTCTTTAACCTAAAATAATTGGCCCACCCCCGTTAGTTAGTCTTACAAAAAAGAAACAACAAAAAAAAAAAAAAACCTAAAAAGATTAAAATAAATTAAAGGTACCGGTCTATCTTCCCTTGGGACCTAGAGCAGGTCCGTATTTAAACCATAGCCTCTTTTGGTTTAGGCCGCTCGATCCGCCCTGCTCTTTGCCTTTAAGTTAATTAAATCATTAGGCTTTATTCTCCTTTTGCCTACCCTGGGCATTTAGTTTAGTTCATGACTAGTTAAAACTTGCCAAAATTAAAAAAAATACAAAAAAATCAAAAAATGCAAAACACAAAAAACAGTAAAAAACCCACAAAATTCAAAAAGGAACTTACCCTAATAAATGAACGCCCCCTAGAGCTCCCCCACGAGCACCTAGCTACGCGGCCATCTCCCGGAGTGAGATTCATAAATCTCAGTTCCACTTCCCCTCCCCACTCAAACACGAGTTGGAAGTGACCAACACTCCGAAACGAGTATAAAAACAGTCACGGCCCCGAACTACTATGAGGGTCTGATTCCGACTAATCGGATAAGTAGGCAGCCCAAAACCAGGGTTCGACTCCAACCAAAATAAACTTTTTTACACCCCATTTTGATTTGTATTCGATTAGCAAAATTAATACTTATTTAGGAAATGTTAAGTGATTTTTAAATGTTTGATTTGGACCTAATGAGTAGGTTACCATCATTGGATGGAGGTCCTGGGGTGCCTAACCCCTTCCATAGGACCTAAAGGGATCTCTTACCTAGACTACTCTGGACCGTAGACCCCCTTATTTGGATTATCTCGGGATCCTACTTCCCCCTAAGTAGGTGGCGACTCTTAAAATAAATTTAGCGTTATTCCACTACTCTCGGACCTTATCTCGACACTTAGAGTTGAGAGGGGAGGAAGGGCGGTAAATTTATGTGCTCACACCATCAACAAATAACCTACGTGATGGATAAGAGATTCACGCATTGCCTGATCTCTAGATTTCCCCATATATATATATAATAATCCAATCGGATCACCCTATATCCATATCCAATCCGATAATAATCGGATTCCACCTTTGCAATCAGTATCTGATCCGATGAATCACTAATAGGAGAAGAATCTTGTTGGATTCCTCGGGCCATAAGGAGATCCCATGGGTTAGGGTTGTTGATGAGTATTATGGCGGTAGCAAATTCAGTTGTGCCGAAATTCAGCTTCAAAGTGGGTAGATGGTCAAAGATTTCAGTTTTGGAAAGATTTTTTGTGGGGTTTCTGAGAATTGAAGGATGCCTTTGGCAATATTTATTTTCTTGTCATTTGATAGGGACACTTTAGTGGAAGATTATGTTGAGTGTTCGAAATGAGAGGGTTGTGTGGCATCCGAAGTGGAGACGTGATCTCAATGAAGGGAAATCGGGGAATTAGGGCCTCTTTTGTTATGTCTTAGGTCTATTCTTATGAGCCCTCAAGGCCGAGATTGTACAATTTTGTCTGGAAGCAGTAATGATCGATTTTCAATCAAATCACTAATACTATCATTTGAGTCAGCATCTTATGCACCATTTCCTCATTAGAATTATATGGAATCCAGGTGTTCTTTCAAATGTATCTTTTTTCTTATGGAATGTATGTTTGAACAAAATCAGTTCAAGGGCTTCTCAAATAGCTCTCTAACACCGGGCAATTTCTTGGCAGAGCCAAAATATCGATATCCAGGACCTGTACCACTAGGGTTGAAACATCAACATATTATTAGCAGCATGTTTGGTGTAATTTGGGGCCGCCTAGTTCTAGAATTCTACGCTCCCAATGGACTCTCTCTCTCTCTCTCTCTCTCTCTCTCTCTCTGATCAATTTGTTGATTACGTCGTTGAGATCACGAAACCGATGCTCATCTAAACCCTCATTATGGATCTCAGCAACTTTCTGACAGATCTCTCGCATTATCTGATGCCGCCATTGCTCGGCCTCGGAGAGGATCACAACACTCAAAGGATATCTTCTTGAAAACAATGGCTGAAATCACTGCTCTATATGGAAAATAGTTAACGTAACTGGGATATCCATTTGCAAACCTAAGGCTAGACCTCATTGGTTCCCCCCCCTCTCTTGAATACACACCACCACAATTGATGAGTATTTAAGAGAGGGCGTGAACCAATGAGGTCCAACCTTAGGTTTGCATGGATTATCAAATTACCGATTATTCTCATGACCGATGACTCCATAACCGGTTATTTAATGACAAACCAAATGCTATTATCGTGCTATAATCCCGACATAACTTATTATAGGCCAATAACCACTTATAATAATCAGAACAAACGAGCCCTAAGTATGCTATTTCTTCGATAAGAGTTTGTGTTGTTCAGTGGGGCCTCTAGCAGTTATACCAAAGCCTGAAGGGTTGGCCGAGAATACACATCAGGATCTTCGGTCTATTGCTGGTCTTCTCAAATTTTCAATGAAGCTTTCATCTCTAACAGTTGGAGGGAGTGGGGCTGTTCAGTGTTTAGTTTAAGTTCGAGAAGGGAGGAAGCCATTGAATTATCGAGGAGGGATCATTTGATGGACCCATATCCAAAGTCTTAAAAATCAATCGTTTTTAAGAGGCCATGCCTTTTAGGAGGGATTATTATTTGATCTTTCAGTTCATAGGGATGTTGGGAAACATCCCTAATCTTATATGAAGCCAAGTTCCTCATGTTGTTCCGACCTGTGCAAGAAAATTTTAGTGCACCTAATTATTGCTGAAAGGATATCTTGCATTTAGCCTTAAACATGGTTCAAAATATCAGTATCCGGGGACCTATCGGTAAGTTCAAAACAGGATATATATCAACATATCGAATGGATACGACGGAAAAAATCAGGATGAGCTAAGAAATGCTTTGATACACAAGAAAAACTTGGATATCTTGCATAAAACTTCTTTTAATACAAATATAAGTTAAAATAAACTAAATGAATGTCTCTACTATGTTTATAACCATACATATAAGAGTTAAAATTTTATAAGTTAAAAAACGCGTGCATATGAAAATACAAACCATAATCACTTAGCTAAGTATAAGAAAAACAATTTAGATATCAAAACGTTAAATTCAATGAGTTAAATAAGAATGTATTGAATAACAACCATAAATTTAAGCTTAATGCAAGTCTATTTATACTGCTGTTATTGAATTACAACCATAAAATTAAGCTTATTGTAAGTCTTTTTCATGCTATTGTTAATTGACTTTTTGACCCTGTATATAAAAATATTCTTTAAGACTAAAATACGACATTTTTTTTGCCTAACTTTTGAGTTTGGTAATATTTGATATAATAGAATTTATGAAATTTTAATATTTGAGAAATACCTTATCATTTGAAAGTTGAAATTTTAACCCAATCTCTAAAAATGTACTAAAAAAATTATATTGTTTTTGAACTGAAAATTTGACTTTTTATTAAATTCAGGATTTTGGATCAAAGATAATATATATTGAAATCAAATATGGGGATAATCTTATTTACATATTAATATCTTAAGTAAAAGAAAGTAAAATTAATTTAAAATCATTTATTTAAATAATATTTTATATAAATAAATTGTGCATATCGGACCTATATTGCAAATCCTAATATAAATGAAATGAGAGAAAAAATTAATTGAAAATTTCTTCATATCAGGTCTATACTGAGCCCGTATTGGCCTGATACGCTTGATACAGAGGAGTTTTGTTTTTCAACGCACCATTGTATCGGGTAGCTCTATACAGGATACATATCAGCCTACATCGGTCGATGTGTATCAAAATTTTAAACCATGGCCTTGCATGAAAAAAGTTGTTGAATGGACATGAAAAAAAGACCCTTCTCCTTGCCAACAATCGCCATAGAATGGAAAAAAGACCCTATACATTTAGTCATCTACCAAAAAAAGACCCTTCTCCTTGCCAACAATTGCAATAGATGAAAAAAGTTGGCAGGAACAAAGCTAGGGGTCTAACCCCAGCATTCATTATCTCTTCCCGGATAGTTTTGTTACCCTCCTTTTGCCCATACAGAAGCTTGTTGATTTGATACAATCGAATACCTGATTCTCATCTGTTGTAGGCTGCTTCTCCACTTTTCCTTAGGTAGAATTCGGCTTATCCAAAATTAAACCACCCAATCCTCTTCAATTTGTATGCATTTTGTAAAAGGGCGAGGCACTGTTTGTTTTCATAGAGACGGTGAAATAGAAGCCCAGACATAAATACAGAAAGATACAGAAGGCTGGCATGGAACATCCTCCAGGCACTTTTTGTTGTGCGATCTCGGTAAAATGACAAAGCTGCAGCACTAATGGTAAGGGTGAGGAGAATTGATTCGAGAAAAAAACCATCCGGAAGTGACTCCCCTGCAGAAGTTCCAGTAAAAAAAAAGGTAAGAAAGGAGCAAAAGTTCCATCACAATTACCAAGCTCACTTAAAACAGGAACCACGTACTAATTGCCCTACCGGAATGAAATCAGCAAAGCCCTGGACTCGCACTTGGTGATATAATTCACTCAACAACGAGAAAACCTCTCATAGGAAAGATAATGCAAACAGAAATCTCACCTACCTTAGCTCAGGGAGAGAGCCCTTCTCCTGTCCCTAAAAAAAACTAGCTCAGGGATGTTATATGTAAATGTAGGCGAGAAAAGATTAAAATCGATATACTTCAGATAAAAGACAAAAATAAACCAGCATGTGCATATATAGAGATGAATGAATGAGGACAAGAGGGAAACTAGGAAGACTGCCTTTGGTATGGCACCCTGTAAGGACTCGAGACCCAAAACCCCATGAGATTTCCACTTTGCAGATGCATTGTCTCGGCCAAAAAATCTGTTCTATTGACGGATCCTAATCGTCCAATCTATCCCATTCTTTTTTATTGGCCAAAAAGGAAAGAAAATACAGTGAATGGTGAAAGTTCAAAGACTGGCTGGTCATATATCATCTATGAGGTCGTCGTAAAATTTCCTTGGTATGACCATAAAATTGGTTTGTTTTTTTTTTTTAACCTAAAAGACTTACTTGGCAAGACCATGGGAATGATGGGTCCAACACTCCAGGCATGAGTGTCATCAGTTTCGAACATCAAAAGGGATCGTCTCTTCCAGTCTTCCAATCCTGACAAGTACTCATCCTGCATCAGTGTTTTCGAAGACGTGAGACTGACGCCCTAAAGTGAGGCCTTAGGCAAACGTCTCAGCTCAATCTTGAGGCTTAAATCTCTTGGACCTCAAGCCTCAAAGTGAGAGCCTCACTTTTATGTCTGAAGTGTGCGCCTCATTCATTATTAGGGTTCTAGCCACATAATTAAGAATTAATTTATATAAAAATTAAAAAAAAACTTTTTCAGTTTCTTCTGGTAGCTATTTTTTTGAAACTTTGGAATCTAGAACCCACCTCATGAGTTGATGACTGAACATGATCTGTATTTCAGTATGTATATATATGAAAAATCAAATCTACAAAGTAGCATCATCTGTATTGCAATATGCATATGAACCCACCGCATGCTTGCCACTTAATTGTTTTTCCCTATATGATGGTTGAATCCCATTTATGTAGAATTTTGTGTCTTTCATTTTTTTTTTCAATTACAATTTGCAATTCTCTCATTTCTAATCAAATTCTTATTTAAAAAATAAGGAAGTCTCAAGCCTTATGCCTCATGCATCTGAAGGTTCTAACGCCTCGCCTCATGCCTTTTAAAACAATATACATACTTCTGCTAATCAACGAGAGATACACAAATATGGATCCATGGATTTCAATGCATTGCTTGCCGTATTTCTTTTTTCTTTTGGCTATTGCTACTGCTAGTAGACTCATAGCACCCAAAAGAAAATATGAAAAAAAGTAAATTGCATGTGACATTTCTCATGACCAACTGAAAAGAAAGAGAAAGCAATAGAGACAAAAAATAGTTCACAAAGATTGAATTAAACTTGAGTTTCTAGCAAATATGCTAGAAATAGAACCACCTAAAAAAGGATTAAATCTGACAACTAAATGAATGTGGAACATTGGTAGGAAAGCGCATTGAAGCTGAATGAAACAAAGTTCAATCAAATAATATAGAACCATAGACACTTTGGAAAATTTTCAAAATCAAATGGGCCATGAGAAAAGCTCAATCAAGTAATCCATTGTCGCAGCTCAGTCATGATACTATTCAACTTTAAGGGGTAACTTGGTATTCTCTGAACCTGAAGAAACTTGACAGATAGTCAAAAGAAAAAGTAAGGAAAAAGAAATCAAGTGCCTGAAAGAGCAAAACATAATCCTAAAAAGAAACCCTCAATGACATACTTGATCGAGTTTCATGCGAACTTGAATCAGGGACCTCACTGATTCCAACGAGATTCAAAAACTTTGATAAGGAGTCTGTAAGCAATATATTGACCGCTGATATGTCCATGTTATATGGGGTTCAGCAAGAAGTTACTCCAACATCCTAGGAGATGGCAAAATCAACAACTTTGATGATTCCATAGTAATAGACCACCATCACTAGTACTGTTAGAGGTCACCAAGTCGGAGTTTAAGAACTAATCAAAATTTAGAAAAGTCAAGAAAAATATTGGGAACATAAAATAAAATTAGATTATTAATTATGAAAAATTATAAACAAATATATTTCCTTTTTTATTGGTAGAACAACAATATCTCATCTCTTAGATATTTACACCATGGTTCAAAAACCCAAAAATTCGACTCGACTCAAAAGTTAGTCGGGTCAAGTAACTCAGAAAACTCGAAAAAAACTTAACTCGATCTAGCTCGGAATATATATGTAATAACTTGAAAAACCTGAATTAAAAGAACTCAAAATATGTTGGTTTTACGGCCTCAAAACCAAAAACTAGGTTTAACAGAACCCATAGTAGGTTGTCTTTGAAGACCCCCAAAATTACGATGCAAAAATAGTGCAACTCTCAGGTTTAGGTTTAAAAAAATTATAAAAATACCCTTATGTGACTCGACCCAATCTGGCGAATCGAAAAACTCGGCTCGACTCGACTGAATCATCCGAGCAATCGCAAATAGTATGTCCATCGAGTTTTGAGGCGACTCGACTCAAAATTCAGCCGAATCAAGTAACTCGGCTGAGTTACTCAGGTGACTCGCCGAGTTTTCAAACTATGATTTACACATCTTTTTCAAAAAGTTGTGGGTGTTTGAGTTCTAATTCGCAACATTCCCTTTTCAGCAAGTCATGAATAAATAGATGATTAAGTACTCGATGAAAAAGTTGCGGATAATTTTGGGAAAAAAAAAGGAATTTTGTTAGTATGGTCATGAGAGGCTCAGTAATGTACATTTCCTTTTTCTCTCTTCACTCCCCTCCTTCCTACTGGTACACTTAAGAGGGAATAATTTCCCTATAAACAAGAAATAGACAAAGTGGTCTAGATGGAAAAATTTTGGAACTCATGTAAGTTAAGCTCGTGATTCAAAGAAAATTGGCCCAGACATGCAACTTTTCCATTTATTTTTCATCAACTAGAAAGCAATGGCCGTCAATTTAGAAGAAACACCCTATAGCTAATAGGCCAAATCAATAAATTATGCAACTAGCGAGTATTGTACTTTATAAGAGTGATTATGTGCTTGTGCATGCATTATCTAAATTTATATAAGATCGAGAAGAAGGATGGAACCTGAAGAAAAAAATGAACAAAAGAAATGTTTTATATTAGACACAATAACTCACAGTCATAGGCTAAGAACCCCATAGGTCAGATACGGGCAGTTCCTCAAAGCCACCAAGGCGGTTCTCTGACCAGAAGCATCAGCAAGGGAGAACATCCTAACCTGAATGTGCAACAAATGGTAGAATATGAAATTAAATCAAGCCACATACAATAAGTTGAAGACTTCATAAATCAACATTTTTGCCCATCTGGAATCCATCCAGACTCAGTAGTGATGCAAAAATGACTAACATATATAACAGTCCCACCAACCACACAGGAGATCTCCAGTGCAGATAATCAACCTGATCACACAACCCTAACCATCCACTTAATGGACTTCTTTCTGTACCTTTCATAAAGAATAAGATATCCGGTGTTTAAAATCATGCCATCAGGTCATATTTGTCCATGGATAGTTATGATCCCATGAATGGTGAATCCTTATTGTATGCAAGTATATAGTGCAAATTGGTTTAAGGCAAAGGCCAACGTCCGAATTTCCTAGCAATGGCCAATGGGTATTACTTACATTGGTGATTGACTTTGAATGCAAGTGGGAGATTGGTAGACATGTATGCCCACAAAAGCCATTATGGACTTGTATTTATCTTTTTACTTCAATAAATATATTTGTTTCACACATTGTCTACGATATTGTAAGTATCTCATAAGATGAGATTACTTTGTCCCTTAGTTAACACTGTAGGAAAACCATCCAATTAGTTGAGAACCAAATGCTAAGGAGATATTGTGAGCGTGGAAAATTTTTAAAGGAACACTATTCCTCCCCCTCGTGGTGTATAATTGTTGGGGACGGGCCCGAGAGCAGAGGAAAGACGCCTTAAAGATTTTCACTCACCAATGGCTTTTGCATTAAATGAAAGAGTCGCCACCTATTTTGATTTTTGAGGGAAATAGAACCCGGGTTGATGTGGATAAGGGCCTACGGTCCAATGGTGTGATTCTAGGTAAAAGATTCGCTTAAGTCCCGAGGAAATGGTTAAGCACCCCAAGACCCCCATCTTGAGATGGTTACATACTCTTCGAGTCTTTGCCAAACAAGCTATTTGCCAAGTGATTCGCCTAAGTATTTTGAAAATGCTAATAAAGAAGGGGTGATAGAGGTCAAATGAACCCTTGATCAGGTTTCCTCATTATCTGGCTTGGCGAAATCAGACCAATAGTAGTTCGGGAGGGAGGTGATCGTGCATATTTTATATTCAATTCGGAGTTTTGGTAGTTAAGCGCTCATACCGGAGCGGGGATAGATTAAGCGCTCATTTTGGATCATAGGTAGTTTTAGCTCATTTCGGAGCATAGGTCACGCATCTTACGGCTTTGATTGCTTCTTTTGAGCATTTTTACATTTTTTAGATGTTTTTGGAATTTTGATTTTATAATGTTTTAGATTTTGATTTTTTTTAACTGTTTTTGGTCTTTTAGGAAGATATCAAGGGCTTATTTAGAAGCCCAGGGGGTTAATGAAGACTAACTAGGGTCAAAACTAACCTAGATGGTGAAAAATAGCTGAAAACAGACAAGTTATGCTCAAACCGTTCGAACAGTTATGGGACCATTTGAGCGGTCTGGGCTACTAGCCTCTAAATCTGATCCTTATTTCTCAAACGTTCGAACGGTATGGGAATCGTTTGAACAGTTGAGTTTCTGGACAGATCCCAGGATCTGTTTTAAGCCTATCTTTCGCTGATTTTAACCATCCTAAAAGGAAGGATTACAAGGGAGTGGAGCTCTAGATCTGATCTAGAACTCCTTACAAAGGGGATTTACATGGATTTTGAATCGAAGAATTGAAATGGAGATGGGTTGAGAAGTCTTACCCAATCCAAAGTCGCAAGAAGAATGGTTCTCGGCTTGATCGGGCCTCCTTTGCTCCTTCAAAGCTTGAATCTGAAATTTGAGAGCTCCTTGAGGATCTTCAAATTTTGGAAATGTGGGATTCTTCTTATTTGGTTCTTCAAGCTCCAAGCACATAGAAGAGTGAACTGGATAAGAAGTGATGAAGATTTGGGGTTGTTTGAGGACGAGAGGAGATTAGAGTTTTTTGGATGGAGGTTAGATTTGATGAAGGAGGCTAAGGATTAGGGTTTTCTATTAGAGAGAATTCTCTGGAACTCTAGGGTTTTGGGGCTAGAAGATGTGTCTTAAGGATTCTAAAAGATTAGGGTTTAAAGGAGAAAACTATGGGGGTATTTATAGGTTTTTCCAAGGGTAGGGATAAGTTGGGAATAATCCTAAAAGGCTAGGGGTGAGGTCATCACGAAATAGGGTGGATTGGATGACCTAATTAGGGTTCTAACTGATTTTTAAAAACTATGTGCACAAGAACCATTCGAACAGTCTGTGTTGAAATAGACTGGAAACGACCTAACAAACCGTCATGACCGTTTGAAACAGCTACTGGTCTGAGATTGGGATCAAACAAAAATGGCCAAGAATGGGTTTTGAGGTGGTTTTTGGGCTGGGCTTTGTGCTTTGGCTTGATTTTGAACGTCTTGGACCTCTGAGGAGGAGTTTTCATGCCTTGATTGACCTTCAAAGCTCTAGAGAAATTGGGTAAAAGAGGGGTCCAAAATGAGGTGCCCACAGATATGATTTTATGGTATCTTGTAGACCTACAGTTGTTCTAAGTCACATGGATACATCTGGACATTGTATCCCTCTCTGACTTACACATGGTTAGTTCCATAAGATGGTGTGATGAATCTAAATCACAAAGAGAATGGTCTCTTGACTAGCATGTGTGTATGAGTAACATGTATTTGTATTGAACTGGATCGACTAGTCGATACCCTAGAAATATACTGTCTAGTTGTATCAGGGTGATCCATTTGAGAGATTATCCATAAAGGAGGTCGACATCTTCTCAATTATTTGTATATGTAACTTCGAAGTAGCCAATCGTCAATGTCTAATAGCGGACTAAATACAGGCTCGATGAGTTATGTACGCAATACTTAGTGTATTAACACTCAACAAAGATTCCACCACTCCGCAATGGAGTATGATAGTGAGTTGATACTTGTCAGGCTGGACTCAGAAATCCAACTGGTGTTTATCAATAAAATGGTTTTATCGAAATGATTATTTTCTAAATATATAAAAATCATAATTTTTCTTCTTCTAATTAATTTCAAATTGTTTTTGAAAGTTCAGTTTAATGAAAAGTATCAAGTGATTGAATTCTTAATATATTTCCAATAAAAAATGAATTCTCAAAATAAGCTAGAGACTTGACAGTATAAGATATTGTCCAATAAGCTTCTACGCAATATTGGTTGGTGGAAGAACTGATTTGTTTGTAAATGTTTGTAATTACTAATTAGAGTTATTAACATGTAATTCTCCTTTTATGGAGGTTTAATTACAATGCTTTAATAGACATTATTACCAATAGTGGAAGTCCAAGGGTTTAGAGGAAATTCTAAATATCTAATGGAATCATTTATGGAAAGTGTTTCCTTGTTCTAGTGCAATACTAAAATATAAAGCATCGGGTCACACAACCGGAAATAGAAAATCCCTTCCAAATCCTACACACTAGAATTGATGCAGTACCATCCCCACGGGTCGCCCCAACACTCAGGGTCCCGATGTGGGTCGGGCCCAATTGAGGGTACTCGGTCCGGGATGTTTGCCTGGGCTATATGTTAAAGGTTTAGATTACGCCCTTCCCATCAGTAGCAACTTTTGGGATTAGTGGTTGGTTGGTCCCTGCATCAGGTGGTATCAAAGCCTAGGTCTCAAGGTCGAGCCTTCTCGAGTGGGAGTGGATGATGCAGTACCATCTCCACGGGGTCACTCCAACACTCGGGTCCCAACGTGGATCGGGCCCAACTGAGGGTATTCGGTTCGGGACATTTGCCTGGGTTATATGTTAAAGATTTAGATTGCGCCATTCCCATCAGTCACGGCTTTTGGGATCAATGGCTGCATCTATCCTACATCAGGAATCTTCTTAAGGTAATTAAATTAATTAGGAATTAAATTAATTAATTGTCTCCATGAAATATGATATTGCTATATAGTATAGCAAAGCTCTCATTCATATATGACATGGAATAATTAAAAGGATTAGGGAGTACATGAGTGGGACCCATCAAGGGTAGGACGTCCCACTCTCTCCCTCCCTATCCTAATCCAATTAAGAATTAGATATATTTGGCTATGGGTGTATGAAAGTGGGAGAGGGTGGAATGTCCCACTCTCTTCTCATTCTCACTTACTAATTTGGAATTAGTTAAGTTAGAAGAAAGGAATCCTAATCTACTTTGGAATTAGAAAGGAATCTTAATCTAATTAGGGATTAGAAAGGAATCATAATCTGATTAAGAATTAGAAAGTCCTAATATAATTAGGAATTAGATGAAACGTAGGAATTTTTAATTGTGAATTAGAATCCTAATCTAAGAAGATAAGTCTACTAATAATTTCCAACACCATCTAATTAGATTAGAAGGACTTAGAAGATAAAAGGGAGACTTCCCTTTAATGGAAGGAACTAACCCAAAACAAAAGAGTGTTGGATGTCCACTCTTCTACTAAGCTAGAGTGGGACATCCAACCCCTAACCTCTTAGTTTGGAACAATGTTACCTAGTTCGTCAGTTCGAGTTCGGGTTCGCAATTCGCCACTCTAGTGTGAAACCGGTTCGCTAGGGGTAGGATGAGATAATTCGTTTCTCAGTTCGCTTAGGCTCTTTAGTTTGGTTCAGTAGCTTAGTTCGCTTATATAATATTAATAAATATATATTTTAACCACGTAAATAAATATATTATAAATACTTATATTTAAAAAAAGCATGAAAAAATATGTTTTATGGTCGGTTCGCGAACCCAGAAGCAAAATTCACCAAACTTAAATAACAAATTCGCTGAACCCAAACAAAAAGTTCACCAAACCTAAGCTATTGGGTTCGGGTACGGAGTTCGCTCATTTCCACAAAAGGAACCGCGAACTGGTTCGCGGTTTGTTCTAGTAGGTAGCGAACTAGGTAACACTGGTTTGGAACGCCCCTCTCACCCATCTCCATACTTGGACGCTCCCTTCTCTCTCCATAGTGTGGATGTCATGACCCGTGTTTTAATTACAAGAAATATGAGGATTAAATTGTCAAAAAGGACATAGAGAGATTATTTTGCAAAGAATGGAGGGTACGATAGACATTTTAAAGATTTAAATGTTAATTGAAAAAGAGATATGGATAATAGGGTTATATCATACCAAGGATGCATGGAAATTATCTTTTAAAACGAAGGATATTAGTCATTTGGTTGTAAAGGTGATAGAGTCATTTTATACCTAAGTTGCATGGAAATTGCCCAATAAAGCATAAGGTATACTGATCAAAAAATAATAAAGCATAGGGTATTTAAGTCTTTTGACTCATTCCTAGAATCTATATAAACCCCCATACCCCACCCTCATTTTCTTTTTCAATTTGGTTCTTCCAAGTCCAAGAGAGAGAAAGGAAAGGAGAAAGAGAAAAGGGGAGAAGATAAGAAGGAATTGTGAAGAAAATTGGGGAAAAACTCTGCATAGGCAAGATAATCAATCACTCCGTTTTGATTGAAACTGTTAAATTGTAATTGTTGGTAGGTATTGTAATTGTTACCATGTATTGAAATTGTTAGTATGTATTGCAAATGTGAGTATATATAGTAATTGTTAGTATGTATTGAAATTGTTCGTATGTCTTATAATAGTTTTTTTTTTATCGGTAAGCAGGTGAAAATATATAGAAGAGCAAAAATAGCATACAGAAATACAAAAAGGGTTTACAAGTGAGTAAACCCAAAACAAAAAGGAAATAAACAAAGATAACCACAACTAGAATCTCCCACCCAGAGAAAGAGAGAAAGGAATCTGAAGCTAGAGGAAACCCCAACTCCTTAGGCCAATAACTCTCCCACCTCGTCCCCAGTACTTCGAATGGACCAACATTCGAGAATGAGCCAACGGATGCGCGAACAAATAAGAGAGACCGAGAAGGGAGAGTTGTCGAATACTCTTCAATTTCTCTTTTTCCAAATGCACCACGAGATAGCTACAGGAAGCATTCTCCAAATAGTATTCCGCACATCATCTTCCCACCCCATAAACCAGCAAGATAAGAAGTTAAGAAAGGAAGAAGGAAAGACCCATTTCAATCCCACTTTGAGGAGGACAAAACCCTAAATCTCACTCGCTATTGGACAATGCAAGAGTAGACGATCCAATGATTCTTCCGCTTGCAGGCACATATAGCAACAATTTGTCATCCTCCATCTTCTACTTTTCAGATGATCACAGGTTAAAATTTTATTCAACGATGCATTCCATAAGAAAAAATAAACCTTAGAAGGAATGTCAGGATTCCAAACCAACTTGTCAGGAAAATAACCGAGAGGAATTAACTCTAAAGAATGTAATAGCGATCGAACTAAGAATCGCCCATTGTTGCCTCTAGACCAAACTCTCTCATCTCTAACCTGAGGGCACAAGGGAGAAGACTCAAGGAGAACAAGCAACCTGCTTAATTCCTGAAACTCCCAATCATTGAGCGTTCGTCTTAATTTTGGGCACCACACCCTCCTCGCAATACCTCTCTGAAAATAGCCACCAACTGAAGCTTCCTTATCTATGGCTAATCGGAAGAGGCTCCCAAATTCGTCATGTAATTTGCCTGGCCCACACCACACATTTGACCAAAATCTAACCTCAAGGCCACTGCTGACCTCAAACCTAACATAAGGCAATACCAAACCAGCAGCCGACATAATCCCCTTCCACAACCCCACCCCATGATGACCTGTAACATTCCTAGGAACCCAACATGAGACTTCACCATGTCTGGCTACAATAACAGCCCTCCAAAGACTCTCCCTCTCCTTACCAAATCTCCAAACCCATTTCCCTAATAACGTCTTGTTAACTTGAACAAAAGGCATTAGGTTTAAGCCCCCGCCTTTCCTAGACCAACAGATATCGTCCCATTTCACCAAGGGTATTTGAATGCACCATCTTTCCCATGCCAGAGATAATTTCTCAGTAAGCTCTCAAGGTAAGAAGCAATTGACTGAGGGATTATGAAGGCCGACATGAAGTAGATAGGCAAGCTATTGAGGGTACTCTTGATGAGAGTAAGTCTCCCACCCTTTGATAGAATAAAGGATTTCCACCCCAATAGTCTGAAAGTAAATCTCTCCAACACCGGGTCCCAAACTGATTTGGATTTAAAACCGGACCCTAGAGGCATACCTAAGTAAGTAGATGGGACACCCTAGGCACGAGGCTAATTGAACAATGTCAAGGACAACTCCGGCCCCCAATATCTCAGATTTAGACAAGTTAACTCTCAAACCTGAGACCGCTTCGAAGCATCTAAATAGACATCTAAGGTTGAGCAAATTGTTGCGCAATGTCGCATAGAAGATCAGGGTATCATCCGCAAACTGAATGTGCGATATGCGAAGATTATCCCTACCAATAGAGAAGCCTTCAAAGAAAGGACCATCCGCTCTGGATAGTATCCGGCTCAAGGCTTCGGAAACGATGATGAGGAGAAACGGGAAAAAGGGATCTCCCTGTCTCAGCTCCCTATAGCATTTCAAAAAGCTCACCAGACTACCATTGAGAAGAATAGAGAATGACACAGATGAGATACACTGCTTCATCCAATGACACCACTTGGGGCCGAAGCCCATTCTTTTGTAATTCATCCAATGTGATGCAATACCGGGTGATTAGATAAGTTATGTTGCACCTCACTTTAATGTGATCGAAACTTTCAAAATCTTATTATGAGATGTGCTTGTAAATTGTGTGAAACACTTCTCACACTATTGACTAGGTAATTTTTTGTCGCTTAGGATTTAGGAAATGCATCTTATGCATAACCAGACCAAAAAAAATCAAATTCCTATGGAGTGAGACATAGTTTTTTTAAGAACTGCTGTTTTTCTAGCAATCTCTCTTACGAATAGAATAATCATTAGTTTCAAGAAAAAAGGCATGCACGAGCAAAGCCTACCTGGTATATATATTGATGAAGCCTGGAAGCAATAGCCTTGAATAACTCGAGATCAAACTCAATTATTAAAATCCCCAATTGTGAATTTCATACAGAGGGTATTTTGGTAAATTTTAGTCATCCAAATTTTCTGAAACTTTAAAGGTGGATTCTAGATGACAAAAAGTACCTATGGGGCAAATCTGAACTTAATACGATAAGAATTGACCTCTAGAATAGTTCAAAGTGACAATGGCAATTCAGTAAATTCTCTGCAACTTTCCAATAATCCAGAAAATTGACACTAGAAAATACCCAATTAAAAATTGCTATTAAGTTACCCCAAGTAAAACTCCTCAATCAATTTGATAAAATTCAATAAAGTGAAGTCGATTGAACCCCTAATTATTTTAAGAGAATACTAGAGTCTCAACTTTCCAATTTGATCTCTTCAAATTGAACATAACAAACCCTAAGGATGGATTCAATATGTAAGGCAGCAACCTCTATACATGTGCAGAATTCAAATCTGATAGAAACTATTAGATATCAACTCACCTATGAATTTCGGTAATGTAGAGAAGAGCTTCTTTGATTAATGTTGAATCAATCACACAACTAGGTATGCAATATCAAAATTCCACAGTAATAGCAAGAGGAAAGCTTTTTTCAACCAAAAGAATTAAGTCTCATTCTTATTCGGTCCTCAAAAACTGACTACAAAGCGGTATGGCTACCTCTATATATAGAGAGTCAAAAGATCTTTTAGAATACTATTCTAACTCAAACTTGGAAACAAAACCATATCAGTAGACTCTAATTCTCTTAACTAGTTTAGGGAATATTCTATTCCTACAACAAAGAGATCTACCATAATTAAAAGCCTGTTAATTTTTTTTAATCGATAATCAAGAAGATATAATAATCAAAGGAGATGAACAACTACAAAGAAAAGAGTTCACAAGAACATAAACTCAGAAAACAGAAGGAGAGAAACAAAAGTATGTGAAGGACCCCCCACTTAGAACATAAGCTTCTGAAGACCCATCTAGAATTTACTATTTATAGTAAAAAAAATTGATTCTTAACTAGACTCTTGACTTAAGCCCAAAGTAAGAAGTACAAAATTAAGAGAAAATAATGGTCCATGTTGTACGGCCTTAAGCTATTGGGTCCAAGTATTGCCCACAATAGAAAACTTGAAATTTCTTGGGCTTCTTGTTAAGGCGATTCAGCTCCTTTATCATATATACATCAATACATGAACTAAAGGGGGGGAGTAAACAAACCATTACTACGATCAACCCCATCCCAATGTCGCCCTGGTCTTATACCAAAACGGTTTGGTGCAGCATCTAATCTTCTTTTTATCCAACTGTGACTAGGAATGTCCTGAGGAATTATAAATCCTGATTCTTTCATCTTCTCCCCATCCCCCAGATCTTCCAAAACTGGCTCAGAATGCTTTCGCTGTAAAAAAAAAAAAAGGACAAAAAATTAAAGTATCATTTAACACCGTCAGTAGTTGTAAAAACTACTAAAGCATGTGAATTATTTACCTTGACCAAGAGTGCCATAGGATCACCCCATCTCACCCTCTCCTTCAGCATGTTGTCAAGTTCTGGATCATCTCTGCAAAAAGAACGTGCATTTATGAGATCGTTATAATCATAAGAAGGTGAAGCACAAAAAAAGGAAAGAAAAAAAACATTTCATAGCAACATTAGAGAACAATAAAATGATTCGCTCTGTAGATGGGACAATCCAGCTTATTAATGTACTGACCATAAGGAAACTCAAAACTAGGGGTGTCATTTGTCCATATGTCAGGCTGAAGCCAAACCTGATTACATAGTTGGGCGGGCTTGGGCCTATGCTATACTTCTAACTGGGCTGGCCCGGCCTGATAAGGCCTGTTTAGTAAAAGACCCTAAAAATTACAATTTTATAGCCTTTGAGATGTTAGTTGGGCCCCAAGTCACAAAGTTCGCGAATAGTTCGCGAATAGTTCGGTTGGGGCACTCAAGAGTACTGTTCGGCGGACTTTTCCCGAACCCACGATCTGTTCGGCGGGTCGCGAACAGTTCGCGGACTATTCGCGACCCGCCGAACAGATCGCGGGTTCGGGTTATATTCGTTTCAGTTTTTTTTTTTTTTTTCGTTCGTATATAAGCCATTCGAAGGCAAGGGTTAGGGCATAAACGACCCCACAACACTGTTCTCGGCTCCACCAGACCCCACGCCCCGTCGTTCATCTCAGGCTGCTGCTCTCCGGCGAACAGTCACTCCGGCGAGCATTCACTCCGGTGAACTGGTCTCCCTCTCTGGTAAGTGCTCTCTCTCTCTCTCTCTCTCTCTCTCTCTCTCTCTCTCTCTCTCTCGCCTTGTCTCTGTCTCTGTCTCTCTCTCTCTCGCCTTCTCTCGCCTTCTGTCTCACCTTCTCTATTCTCTCTCTCTCTCTCTCTCTCTCTCTCCTTGTCTCTGTCTCTCTCTCTCTCTCTCTCTCTCTCTCTCTCTCTCTCGCCTTCTCTCTGGATCTCTCGCTTTCTGTCTCACGGTCTCACCTTCTCTATTCTCTCTCTCTCTCTCTCTCTCTCTCTCTCTCTCTCTCTCTCTCGCCTTCTCTCTGGATCTCTCGCCTTCTGTCTCACGGTCTCACCTTCTCTATTCTCTCTCTCTCTCTCTCTATGCAAAAACCATTAATTTTAGTAATTTTTTTTCACTTTTTTTTTTCCCTGATAATGAAACTTTAGTAATCCTCTTTGAATCAATGATTTTGGGGAAATCAATAGTAAAGAACATAAACCCCTCTCAGTTCTTGCTTCTTTTTTTCGTATATCAGGGTATGTAGAGTTGAAAGTTGAAACCTTCTCGTTTGCAGACTCTTAAGTCATCGCACTTTGCAATTTGCAATTTACCAAACCTGCTGTGAGCCTGTGACTGTGAGTTCACCTGAACCTGACATTAGAATACATAAGGTAGTTAATAACAGTAGTTAATTAGTTATTAAAAAAAATTAAAAGATGATAAATACTGATTGCTAATGGTAGAATTGATTATGTTCATGTTATACTCATATGCTAATATTACTGATTGCTTTAGTAATCTTTACTAATTATTGAATTGCTTTTGCTAATTTCTGAATTTTTTTGATTTAGTAATATTTACTTTCTAATTACTGAATTGCTTTGTTATGCTTTAGTAATCTTTAGTACTAATTACTCATATGCTTTTGTTAATTGCTGAATTTGTATGTCTTACTGCCTTAGTAGTCTAGTCATAACTCATATGCTAATTGCTAATCGCCGAATTGTTAATTGTTATTTGCTAATTAGTATGCTTAGTACTAGTGTACTGCTAATTGTTGATTTACTTATGTAAAATGAATTGCTTGTTCTTTTGGAATTAGGGTCAGACTATCAGTGTCTTGAAAAATAGTAATAATAAAAGATGCCAAGACAGAAGGATCCATTGTGGGAGTATGTTACGGTAGTATCTTCCTCGAAGCTTCGCTGCAACTTCTGTCAAGAAGTTTTTACGGGTACTATCACAAGACTGAAGTATCATCTTTCTAAGATAAGCAATAGAGATGTGAAGCCATGCCCTTCTGTACCTGACCACATTTGGGAAATGGCAGAAAAGACTATGGTCGAGTTCGAGCATAGTAAAAAGCAGAAGATATTTGCTGGTAGGAGTTCTCAAGGGTCCGTTTCTAGCACAGTTAGTGGTGCTATAGGAGGAGAAGGAGGTGATGTGGAAGGGCCCTTTAGGGCTCAAGCTATTCAACCAAAGATCAATGCAATAATGAAGAAGAAGGAGAAAGAGATTGCAGATATACAGTTGGTGACAGCTATGGTTGCAAACAATCTGTCATTCAATTTGTTAAGGTCGCAAGAATTTAAAGATGCTCTAGCATGTGTTGCAAACCACGGGCCAGGATATATTCCTCCTAGCAGTGAAACAGCTAGAGTGAAGATATTGGCGACCTTGAAGGATCGAGCAGAAGGGTACATCAAAGCGATTAAAGCATCTTGGGCTATATCGGGGTGCACGGTTATGTCTGACTGTTGGACGGATGGGAGGAAGAGGCCACATGTAAATTTGTTGGTGGCGAGCCCTAAAGGGACAATTTTCTGGAAAAGTGAATGCACAATAGGGAAGAAGAAAGATGCAACATATATTGCAAATTTTATTGCATCTGGAATTGAAGAAATAGGCCCTCAAAATGTTGTGCAATTCATTTCAGATAATGCTTCAAATTATTGTGCCGCGGGGATCATAATTGAAGATAGGTTTCCAAATATCTTCAAGACATCTTGTGCAGCTCACTGCATAGATCTCATCCTAGAAGAAATTGATGAGCTTGCTTATGTGAAGTCAATTGTGGAAAGTGCTAGGATGATTGTGAAGTTTGTTTACAAGTTTCAACATGTCTTAGATTTGATGAGGGTACATACACAAGGAAAGGAACTTAAAAGACCTGGTGCAACGAGATTTGCAACACATTTTTTGTGTTTGCAATCTATTATTAAAGAGGAACAAGCCTTGAGATATATGATAGCTTCATCTGAATGGAGAGCTCTTCCTCAAAGCAAGACAGATGAAGGATTATTATTTTCAACTACAATTCAAGGAAATCTGTTTTGGGAGAGTGGAAGAGAGATTATCCAAATGGTTGAACCTCTTGTTAGGGTTCTACGAATGGCAGATGGTGATGGCTCCACCATGGGATACCTCTATGAAAGTATGGATAGGGCAAAAGAGGCAATAAAAGAACTTTATCAAGGTGCCATAGAGAAATATATGCCTATTTGGAATATTATCGATAAGAGGTGGAACAACACCTTACACAGTCCCTTACATGCAGTTGCTGCTTATCTTAATCCCTACTTGTTTTTTGCTAATCTTGTGAGTATGGATACAGAAGTGAAAACGGGGTTTGAGAAGGTCATTGATAAGATGATCTTTGAGGATAATGATAAAGTTGCTATTGGGAAAGAGCGGAGACTTTACCATCAAAAAAACCCTTCCATCTTTAATAGAATGGCAGTTGCCAACCTTGAGGATACACATCCAAGTAAGTATATTAAATTTAATTACATTTTAAGTTTTTAATATGTTTGATCAGATTTTTAAATTTATAGTTATTCAAATTAATTTATTGTGAATGTACATTTGTATTTAGGACTTTGGTGGGACATGTGGGGATGCAATGTTCCAATTCTTAAAAAGTTGGCAATCAAATTGCATAGCCAACCGTGCAGCGCTTCAGCATGTGAAAGAAATTGGAGTGCTTTCGAGACTGCACACACGAAGAAGAGGAATAGATTGGAACCAAAAAAATTGCATGACTTGGTGTTCATCCGAATGAACTTGCATTTCATGAAGAACAGTGCAAGTCAAGAATTAAAGGATTCAGATCCAATCATGATTGAGAAGATCTTGGCATTCCCAAATGTACCTACAGTTGAAGGGGAAGATGAAGTTGAAGTTGAAGTTGAAGTTGAAGTTGAAGGTGGAGGTGGTGGGTGCTCTTCTAGTGAATCATCAGAAAAAGAAGATGAACACCTTGATGATGATGCTGTATTTGACCGGTTAATAAATCGAACTCCCCGAGTGAATGTGGAGTGATTTATTGTAATACTTTTTGTTGGAAGATGAATGGTGACTTTTATGTTGTTGATATTTTGTCTTGAGAGATGAGAGTGATATTTTTGTAATACTTTTTGTTGAAATGTCTTGATGAATGACTTGAAATCAATGTTAGAACTTTGAAGTATGAAAATCTCCAATTGAAATGATGTTATGAACTTCATTGTTAATTATCTAGTAGTTATTTTGCAGCTTAGCTATTTATTTATTTAAAAAGATTAGTTGGTATCATGTTTCTATTTTTTTTTATAATTATTAATTATATTTGCCCGAACTTATTCCGAACTTATCCCGAATTTGCCGAATTTTTCCGAATTTATAACTTGCCGAATAATTCCCGAACCCGAACATTGTTACTATGGTTGGGCCGGCTGCATATTAACTGGGTCAACTCAGGCATGTGCCGGCCCAAACTCGGGTATCAATGTCAACTCGGGCATGTGCCGGCCCAAACTCGGCTCGTTGATACCCCTACTGCAAAGTCAAAACCAATGATTTTAAAAATCAAGCATATTACCATATTCACAACAGGGATCCTTCAAAACCTCATAAATAGCAAACCACTTCACAAGAAAAAAAGATATGAAGAGCGTTTGTCAAAAGGGATGGTATTATTTTGTCTGTGAAGAAGTTTGACCCCATTATTCTACAAATCATGTCAATTACAGTTGCAAAAAAAAATATGGGTGTACACAAGTACACAACTTTGTATCCTAACAAAAATTTAGTCCAGGTACAAGCATCTAGAGCTTTTGCTTATTTGTAAATGTCTTAAATAGAAGAACAGCTTTGTCCTTTCTTCTTCTTCTTCTTCATTCCATCTGCTCTTCTCTCAGACATACTTATAGTGCAACATGTATCATATCAACTTGATTTGCTCCAAACTTATGTTAACTATTTACTGTCTTTCTTCTATTCCTGGAATGCAATAATGCTTATTCTATTGGAAGTGCAATCCTTTTTCATTTCTGGAGTAAGGAGTTCCACAGCTCTCTTAATCGAAGTAAGTTAAGTTGCATTGTCAACTAATTCACCTCTTCTTGATTGGTGGTGATATTTGGATATTGTTTTGATTCTTTCATTATTTGGGCTATTAAATTTAGATTCTGTGATTTTTTTTTTTGGTTTCTCTGTGTAATTTGTTGGACTATTCCTGGTCCCAGGAGAGATAAGAGCTCATAATCCCCTTACAAAAGGTACACATCCATGAATGCAACCTTCCCAAGAATGTCCTTTTACTCCTAGTCAAAATCCCTCTCTCCAAGGGTTTTAAATAAGGGGAGAGAGCTCATCTACTCAATTTGAATCCTAATATGATAAAACCCATTTCAAGTTATAGCAGAAATAGGAAAGTGCAACCTTCTTAGGAATTGTTTGCAATGTCTAAATTTCAAGTCTACTTGTCTATACGTCTATTATGGGTAGACGTTTTCACGTTTTAGATCGTTTGGTAGCGTGTCTACTTTTTATAGAGAAAAAAAGACAAAAAGACGCGAAACGTCTAAAATATAAATTTAAGTTTTTGGTGCTTTTTGGGAAAGAAGAGCGCGTGTTTAGTAATGGTGTTTAGTAAAATAGAAATCTAAATATGATAAAACTGTTTAAAATAGCAATGTTTTGGTTTATTAATTTTTGAGATTGTTTTTAGTAATGGTGTTTTAGTAAGTGTTTAAAACTTGTAGTAATGGCATTCCAGTTATTAGTTAGAGTTGGGGTTTATTCTTTTCTTATAAATACACACTTTGAGAATTTACAGAATTTTGATGAATGAAAAAAATATAGAGCTTTTGCTTTTTGGGTCTCTTGTGAAGCTATTGTGTATGTGAGGGGAAAATACCGGCAAGGACACGCGTCAGCAACAGCTCCTCCCACGCTCTGGTTTACCGGTAGAAGGTTGGAGTGGAGGGTGTGACACCCTGACCTGTACTCCGATGCTAAAGTCAGTAGATGTAGAAGATGATGAACAGTAAACACTAAAAGAGTCACTGAAAGTTACTCAAGGTACTGGAAAGCACTGAATAAGTATACTCTGAAGTATGGCCAAAACGTGTGTTAAAGTGATTAAACGTGATCTTTTGCACTAAAAATCACGGGGTATTTATAGGATAAGGTTGGTATGGCCATCGATGACCATGGATGGCCATAGGTGTCCATACCACGTGTCTTTGCACTCATTGCCAAATATGCCAGACATATCTGCCGCCGGTTGCATCGCACGCGAGAGCCTCCTAACAGTCCAATCGGACGGGATCGGACAGTACGCAGAAGTGACCAGCATTAAATGCCAAGACAGTGCTTTCGGCACGCAACAGTGTTTTCGGCACGCCTGTCAGAATTATGGATCGCCTCCTGATCACTTCCTCCTACGAGTCGGTCTCGTTGTTGACTCGAGCTCGGTTACGGTGTAGATGTCTTAAAACACAGCAGGACATCGTTGTCGGTGAGACAACGGACTCGTTGTTCATGTCACAACAAAAACGTTGTCAAGAGCGCAACGGTTACGTTGTGCTTGATACAACGAGCACGTTGTCAAGCCACAATGGAAGCGTTGTTCTACAAGAGAACAAAGACGTCGTAGACAACGGGCACGTCGTGTAGCAGACAACCTGTACGTTGTACAACGCACAACGGGAACGTTGTGCATCAGACAACGTGTGACCCCTCTATTTTAAGCACATGACCCCAACTCGTGTCCACGTGTCACTTTCGTGAACAAAACAACAGAAACGAGCTCGTTCTCCAACGCTAAGTTGATTTTATGAATTTTATCCGTTACAATTTGCCCCTTTATGATGCTTGGAACGTAGTTCGAAGCGTCATAAACGGACAAAAAGATCATACCTGGCACTGCTCCGGAAGATGAAACGTTGCGTGCTTTAAACGCTCGCTGAGAAGGTCGACCGTTCACGCCAGCTGGTTACGCGTGCGAACCGTCACATCTCTTTAATGCGGACATGTTGTCATCATCGCCGATTTGAATTTCAAAACGCTTTAATAACTCTGACGGTTACTCTCTTTTGGTGAAAAGATGATCTTGCCACTGCTCCTCTTCCCTTTGACACAGGTGTACGGCTCTGATGAAGGGTAGTGGTGTAGTTTCACAAATCTGATATGCTTATAAAATCCCCATCGACTACTCCTTCTCTTTCACCCTATTCCTTCAAGCACTGCTACTCTGCCGAATTTCTTCCTCAACCGAAAGTTCATCTTCCTCAAGCTCTCAACAGTCTCTCAGTCGTCTTCTGTTCGGTACGCTCTTCCCCCTTTCTCTTATTATTTCTTACTGTTTCTCCCTTTCTCTCTTCTCTGGTTCTTGGAGTGATTCTGCTCCGTGTACACTCTGTTGCTCTGTTCACTGTTCTTGTCCCTTTTCACTGTTTCTTCCAATCACTATGGCTGCCATCATTCCCGTAGAACCCGCTAGGTTAGAGGAAGTTAGAGGCCCTACTGATGATGAGGCCAGTTGCACAGGTAGCGCACCTCATGGTGCCTACATCGAAAAATCCTCAGCTCTGCGCCAGCACCAGTTGGCACATCTGAACCACTACAGGGAACGTTTCGACTTCCCTTCCAACGTCAATCTCCACTTCAAGCGAGATGACGCTATCATAGATAGGCGTTCTGCCTGTACCGTCGTCTACCTCTCCCAACTTGAGGCTGGCCTCCGCTTCCCTCTCCATCCCGTCCTAGATGAAGTTCTGTCCACCCTGCAACTCGCACCGGGACAAATGCATCCGAGCTTCCACAAATACATGTCCATGATGATCAAATTCATCAAGGACGGTTACCCAATAGAGGCTAGGCATCTATTCCACTTCTGCCATGCTGTCAGATGCCGAGGCAATGACGATGGTTTGTTCTCCTACTACTCGTGGAACAAGAAACCTCGATATCCAGAGCTCGTCTCAGGCATTCTCGATAGAGAAAGAAGGTGGAAAGTCATCCCTTTCGTTGTCTCTGGCGGCTGGAAGGCAGAGAATTCGACGGTCCCCAACGTCTTCCGAGCGGAAGCAGGTATACCACTATAGTCGTTCGTTGTCCGTTGTGCACCATTGTCCTGACTCTACTCTCGTTGTACGTTGTGTGCTCCCATCCTGCTAACTCTCGTTGTACTCATTCTGCTTTTCTATGTGCAGTTGACGTAAAGAAGATCTCATACAAGAAGTTGGCCCCAGAAGAAGAAGGCCTCCTTACCGGTATCCAACGTGCTCGAGGTGGGGAATACATCCGCTGGAAACCACTGGAGCCTGACACGCAGGTCGCCTTTAGCACTCCCGCTGTAACTGCTCAACAACAACCACAACAACAGCAACAGCACCCAGGTGCTTCTACTTCTGCGCCTTCACCAGCAATTAACCCAGCCGAAGAAGAAGAAGAAGACATGGCCGGCACAGATCCACCTCCGCTGAGCAGGAAGCCAAGGTCTACTCGCCCTGCGGTTCAGCTGCCACCACCGCCACCACCGCTGAAGAAGAAGAAGAACCCTCCTTCCAAGGGTACAGCAACTGCTGACCCGAAGAGAAAAATGCCAACCCAGGCTGAGTATAAGGCCAGAAAGAAAGCAAAGGCGAACAAACGCCTGGAGAAAGAGAACGCAGCCATTGCTGCTCCCCCTTCCACCTCTGCCGTTCCTGCAACAAGTCCAGGAGCAGAGGTGACAACGGCGGTGCCCGAAGCCAGCTCGGCGCCTGGCCCCTCTCGAGCTGCAACTGCCCCAGCCAGCACGAGTTCTGCTGTCGTTGCCCTGGCCGCAACGAAAGCTGGCACAACGAGTCTTCCAGCTCGTATGCTACCGTCGTTCGTTCCGGACTGGTCGCTCGACTTCTCTCGGTTCGGGATACTGACTGTGAACGAGTCGGTGCAGAGTTCAGAGAAGACCGCCCGAGCTCTGACTCATGCGATGAGGTTGCCCCGGGACATCGCTGAGGTCGGCAAACTCCATCTGTCCGATCTGTCCTACGCCGCCTGCCAGTCTGTAGCGACAGTAAGTTTCTCACTTCTTCTTCTTACTCTACTGCTGAAATTTTACTCCTCATTGTGCTAACGCCCGGACACTTCTTTGCAGATGAACGTGCTCGTGCAAGAACTCTGTGATTGTAGCCAATATAGCTACAATCACCTCCAAGACGGGATCAACTACTGGAAAGGCAAGACTGAGACGCTGGAGCAGACTCTCGTCGAAGAGAGACTCAAGGCAGACTTTGATCTGTCTCAAGTCAAAGCTGACGCTGTTCGTGCTGAGGTGAAGTTGAATACTGCCACCAAGGCACAAGAAAAAGCTGAGGCTGAGACACGATCAGCAAGGGAGGCCGAGAAGAAGGCCAAACAGGAAGTAGAGGACGCTGTTCTACGCATCAGCGAACTGGAGCACGTCTCCCAAGCTTTGGGCAGACAGTTGGAGGAAACTGAGGCAGCCAGGACAGCACTGGCGGAGGAGCTCGAGGAGGCCAAGAAAACTCAAGAGACCATCGAGAGGTCCGTGACCCTAAGATTGCAACAACACTATCAGTCTCAGCTGGACACGCTCTTGGATGAGGATCGGGCAGAGACCGAGAAAGAGGTACTCGAATCGCTCTGCCAACAAGACCGTCTGAAAGAAGACAATGAAGGGGACGCCACCACGTTCTTCGAGCTTCAGAGCAAAGACTTGATCGAGCTAGACAACGAGCCCGAGGTCCAAGGTGTCGAGCAACCTCACTCTCTCGAAGGTCCTGCATCCCTCCCTGCTGAGCCATACTCCGAGCCAGCTGCTCCCGAAGTTCCTGTTGCTGCCGATGAAGCTACTCCAGTGGAAACCCCAACTGCTGAAGCCTCTACTTCTGCCCCTGCTGCAACGATGATAGATGCTGATCTTGAACTTGTCTGACCTGCTGCTCCTCTGATCTGTTGCTCCTCTTCATATCTCTGTTTCTCTTTTTGAATGATGTAAACTTTTTTCTTTCTCCTGCTACTGTAATTACCCAGAAATGGGCCTTCTTCATGAATGGATCGCTTACTTTCTTATGTACGTGTCTCTTTCCACCTCGTAACGTAGCACATCGTATGCACAAACAACACAACACAAGTGGTTGAGTTAATTTCACGATTCACAGCATTGATGTGAATATGGCACTTTACTATGTGAACGTATGTATCAGAGTGAAAATCATAAGTGTTACACAAATTATTTCGATCAAAGCACTACGAACAGAACACTGCGAGTAGAGCACTACGATTAAAGTACTATGAATAGAGCACTACGAGTAGAACACTACGAGCAAAGCACAACGAGCAAGCACTTCGAGCAAAGCACTACGAGCAAAGCCCTACGAGCGATCACTACGAGCAAAGCACTACGAGCGATCACTACGAGCAAGCACTAATCCAGATACATCATTCGCGTAGTTCACTGTGAATGCAATCTGACAAATAAAATTCATACGACGAACACAATGTAACTCAGTTTCGAAGCACATGCTCAGAGGATGTCATTAGGATAAGCCACAGGATTTGCTCAGATGACATCCTTATATAAGCCACTCGTGTTCGTTATGAGTACGTTGTTCAGTCGAAATTTTATTTGAATTACTTACAAAACATTCATAATATTACACTGATGAACCAGACAAAGCATAGTGTAGACAATGAGCAGGCGCATAATATTACAAGTCATATGTTGAAATATGAGCGCTATGATAATGTAAAATCACTGAAATCTTGTAAGCACAACGAGGCATGTAGTAGCATATCACAGATTCTATTGAAAGAATTGCCTCAGATTCATAATGTTCCAGGATTTTGAGATGAGGTTACCTTGTAAGTCTTTCAAGTAACAGACTTCAGGACTTCCCAATCGCTCTACGATATAAGGCCCTTCCCAGTTTGGTCCCAACTTGCCACTGTTAAGCTCTCTCGTGTTCTGGAACACTCTTTAGAGAACGAGATCACCGACCTGCAGCACTCTCCGTTGTACTTTCTTGTTGTAGGCTTTCCTCAATCGTTGCTGATACCTCCTCATCTGAATGCTAGCATCTTCTCGCTTCTCTTCTAGCAGATCGAGATGAATAGCCATAAGCTCTGTGTTCTGATCTTTCCCTCCATCCTTCTTCTTGTTGTGCCAAGAACGCACTGTAGGCAAACTGATCTCAGTAGGAATGACAGCTTCCATGCCATACGCTAGAGAGAAGGGAGTTTCATTGGTAGGACTCCTCGGAGTTGTTCTGTACCCCCACAAAACGTTGTGCAGCTCAGTGGTCCACTTCCCCTTCGAATCTTCCAGTCTTCTCTTCAAGGCATTGAGAATATTCTTATTGGCTGCCTCGGCCAATCCATTCCCCTGAGGATAATATGGGGAAGAGAAAACATGCTTGATCTTCAGCTCGCTGCAAAAGTCGGCAATCAAACATCCTGAGAACTGCTTCCCGTTGTCAGTAATGATTGACTGCGGTATGCCAAATCTGCAGATGATATACTCCCACAAGAACTTCTTCACCTCTTGTTCTCTGATACGTGCAAGGGGAACAGCTTCAATCCAACGAGAGAAGTAGTCAGTCGCCACTAGAAGGAAGATCAGATTCCCTGGAGCCCTAGGGAAAGGTCCCACAATATCAAGTCCCCAGCATGCAAATGGCCAAGGCTGAGATACAGTGCTGAACTCTTGAGCCGGAGCATGAATCAAACGAGCAAACCGCTGGCACTGGCTGCACCTATTCACATACTTCTGAGCATCAGCCTGCATGTAAGGCCAAAAGTAACCTTACCCCAGAGCTCGATGGGCAATGGTTCTCCCGCCTGAATGAATACCACATATACCTTCATGCAGCTCAGCAAGTATTCTCTCCACATCGGCAGGATGAACACACTTCAACAAAGGCCCACCAAAAGATTTCCTGAACAACTCTCCTTGCACCAAGGTATAACGAGATGCCTTGAACTGAATGCGCCTCGACTCCTTCACACTGATAGGAAGAACTCCGTCCTTCAGATAAGCCACCAGCCCTGTCATCCAGCTCGGAACTGGATTGACAAAAAATACTTCTCGCTGTGCCTGAAGAGTTATTGAAGGATACTCTTGGAACTCCATCAGAATAGCCTTAGGCTCGTCAGCCTGCACCATGGAAGCTAGATACGCCAAAGCGTCAGCATGTCTGTTCTCATCTCTCCGGGTATGCCTGATCTCCACAACGGTGAATGCTTCACACAGTAAACGAACGAGAGTAGCATACTGCTTCATCCGGTCGTCCTTGCAGTCATAAACACCATTCACCTGATTCACCACGAGCTGTGAATCACAAAACACTCTCAACATGGAGATCTGCAGCTCTCGAGCACTCTCCAACCCAAGGAGTAAGGCTTCGTACTCAGCTTCGTTGTTGGAGGCAGTGAACCCAAGACGCGACATCTTCTGCACTTTGATGTTCTCCAGACTTATAAGCACAACACCCAGTCCTAAGCCACTGAAATTAGAAGATTCGTCCACGTACAATAGCCAACCGCTCCACTCTGATGACTCGGCTCCATCCACAACAATATCTCCGTTGTCAACTTCAATTGGAAGCTCCCGAAGATCAACAACCACCTCCTCTGCTTCCTCCTCCACAGGAAAATCAGAAAGAAAACCTGCCATTGCTTGCCCCTTTTCTGAACTCCTAGCCCGATACTGAATATCGAACTCACTCAGAGCCACAGCCCACTTCGACATCCTCCCCGCCAGCTCGGGTCGTCCCAGCACGACTTTCAAAGGATACGTTGTGATGACAACGATAGAATGAGCATGAAAGTAAGGACGAAGCTTCTCCGCAGAAAAGACAAGAGCTAGACACACCTTCTCGAGCTTGCTATAATTACACTCCGCCTTGAGAAAGGTTTTGCTGATGAAATAGACAGGTTTCTCCACGCCATCACAACTCCTGACCAGGACGGAACCAATGACTTGCTCTGAAATAGACAGATAAAGATATAAGATTTCACCTGGCTCGGGTACTGAAAGGATAGGAGCTGAGCCTAAATACTCCTTCAAGGCAAGGAAAGCTCGGGAACACTCTGGAGTCCATGCAAAAATGGAGTCCTTTCTCAGCAGCTCGAACAGAGGTTTGCAACGATCTGATGACTTGGAGATAAACCGATTGAGTACAGCAATCTGGCCTGTCAGCTTCTGGATCTCCTTCTTCGACTTAGGCTCTGGCATGTCCAGCAAAGCACGGATCTGAGCTGGATTAGCCTCAATCCCCCGCTGACTCACAAGATAACCCAAAAATTTCCCTGAGGTAACCCCGAAGGTGCACTTCTCTGGGTTGATCTTCAGATTGAAAGATCACAGCACAGAGAAAGGCTCAGCAAAGTCCGTCACCAGAGTAGCTCGTACTCGACTCTTCACAACGATATCATCGATGTAAACTTCAACCGTCTTGCCAAGAAGTGACCCGAACATGAGATTCATCAGACGTTGATAGGTGGCACCTGCATTCTTCAAGCCAAAAGGCATCACTCGATAACAGAACAAGTCCCGCTCTGTTATGAAGGTGGTCTTCTCTCGGTCTGCTTCCGCCAGAAGGATCTGATTGTAGCCTGAATAACCATCCATGAAGGATAACATCTCGTGGCCAGCAGTGGCGTTGATGAGCCTGTCTATCCTTGGCATGAGAAAAAAGTCCTTGGGGCAGGCCTTATTGACACCAGTGAAGTCAATACAAACTCTCACCTTCCCGTTCTTCTTAGGCACAGCCACAACATTGGCTATCCAATCAGGGTACTGCACCTCCTGAATGAACCCGAACTGAATCAGCTTGTCAATCTCCTCATTCACTGCATCATGATAAGCTGGAGCAAGCCTCCGAGGTTTCTGCTTCACTGGAGGGATAGCAGGATCAACATTGAGGTGATGACAGATAACACTCGGATCGATGCCAGTCATGTCTTTGTGAGACCATGCAAAAACATCAAGATTCTGCCTAAGAAAACTCAGCAACTCGAGCTCTTCCTCCGTTGTCAAGCTCGTCCCGACCTGCAACACCTTTGGCTCTTCTTCCGTCCCCAAATTGACAGCTTTCGTGGGCTCAACGGAAGGTCTGCACAACGATGTTTCCGAGCTCTCTTCCACAACGGGAGCGACCTGTAACTGCTACGAAGGCACAACGGAAGCAGGAAAATCGTACTTCTGCGATGCCAACTGATCACCCTTGATCTCCTGAGGCCCGTCCTGCGTTGGATACTTCAACACCTGGTAGTACGAGGATGGTACAGCCTTCATCTCATGGGTCCACCAATGACCCAAGATGGCATTGTACAGTGATGGCGCATCCAGGACGGAGAACCTGGTCTGAAGGACAACGGGTCCAGCCACAACGGGTAAGACAACGTCGCCTACAGGCTTCATCGAGCTGCCATCAAATCCGAACAGGGGAGTCTGAGCAGGGATGAGAATGGAAGGATCCAGCTTCATCTGAGTGAAAGCATGAAGATACAAGATGTCTGCTCCACTCCCGGAATCTACGAGCACTCTCTTGATGTTGAAATCTCCTATTCTCATGGTGAGAACAAAAGCATCATAGTGAGGTCGGATCACTGCTACCAGATCACGATCAGTGAAAGTAAGTGTCTGCTCAACGCTTCTGCTAGGCACCTGCACCTGACACACTGCAGCCTCATGAGACAGCTTCCTGGCCTTCGCCCTGAAGTTCCTCTCCACATCAGCTTCCGGCGCCTGCACGCGGCAAATGACATTGATCGTGCCCAAGGAAGCCCCTCCACTGGTACTGGGATTATTGGCAGGTTCCCCTCCACGAGACTGGGACACCGGCTCCCTGGCACGCTCCATGCCGCCGTTGTCAGAAGCAAGATACTCTCCCAAGTACCCCTCCTGAACAAGCCTCTCCAAGTACTCCCTCAGAATACGACATAGGTTGGTGAGATGACCACGACACTTGTGATAATGACAATACTCATGCACCCGTGGTCCCGATGTAATATCCTGCACAGCCCTCGCCGGCCACTCGAAGTATGGCTGATCCTCCATTGATCTCATGATGATCGTCGGGCTGACTGTGAAATTGATGCGCGGTGTTTGATCAAAAGATCGCCGCTCACTAGGCTGCACGACTCTCTCGTGCTGCACTTGAGGCTGCACCTGGCGTGGCTGATACTGCTGCCTCGCCTGATGTTGATCATTAGGACGTCTCTCCGTCCTACTCTGCTGCTGATTAAAATTTCTTTCAAACGGGCGCCGATCCGGCTGATCCCGCTGAGTCACGTAAACAACTCTCTCCTTCTGCTTCCTTGGTGGCGAGTCCTCAGATGATGAAGACTCGTACCTCTGCTTCTTCTCCTTCCTCTTCGATGATCGGTGTGTCCTCTCCACGACATCCACCACTCTCGTCCTGGGCTTCGGCACCGGCACAACGGATACGTCCTCCTCATACCTCCCGTACTTGGTGGCACGTACCATCAACTCGTCCATCTTGACAGGATAGTCAAGAGCCAAGGACTTATAGAGCTCGGAATGCTTGGAGATAGCATTCTTGAAAGCAGCGATACAGCTCGCTTCGTCGACCTTATCAATATTGTGGACTTCATCGGTGAAACGTGAAATGAAGTCCTTCAAGGATTCGGCCGGCTTCATCCTCAGAGAGAAGAGAGTATCTGCACCTGCTTTCTTCTTCTTATTGATGATGAAGCGATCAATAAAAGCCGACCTGAGCTCTGAGAAATTGCTGATGGAACCAGGAGGCAAGTTCCGAAACCACTTCGATGCTGCCCCAGACAGGCTGTTGGGGAAAGCTTTGCAATACAGGTCATCATCCGGATTGCGAACAGCCATCGCGTGTTTGAAATCAAACAAATGCTCCTCCGGGTCCGTCTTTCCAGTGTACATGGGGAAGATCGGAGTTATGAACTTGGAAGAAGTATATGACTGGTTGATGGCGTCCGTGAAATGAGAGTTCTCAACGTTATCCTTTGCTGACTGAGCAAAGTGGTCAGGAATCCCTCCCTTCATGCTCTTAACACGAGCACCGATCAAAGCTTCCACCTCCTTGGCAGTCACCCAAGTCTTCTGGGCGTCTGCACCTCCGGTAACCCCTCTCAAGTCTTCTCGCCCTGCCCCTTCTCGAAAATCCACACGATCTGAAGGGATGCTCTGCTCTGCCCGAACCTGAGGCTGCCTTACATCCCCTTCAGTAGGATGAAGCACAAACCTGGTTTCACGGTTCTCTGGGGCAGAAGGGGAAGAAGAGAAGTCAAACTGACGTCTCAAGGAAGGCCTCTGCAGTGGCACCTCATCCACCTCAAGCCTACTATGCTCGAACGCCTCCAGCCTCTCCTGCATCAACTGCTGCTGCCTGGTGAGCTGGTCCAGAGCAGACTGCTGCTTTTGCAGCATCGTCAAAATGCGATCAGAAACAGAAAGTTCGACAGGAGGAGGCACGGTCCTCTCTGGTTGCCCAGACGAAGGACTGACTCCAGGAATGTGCACGACAGATGGTACAAAAAGAGTGGCCTGAGGGGTTTGATCCTCACGCCCGAACACTGATGACTGATCAGCCATGATCTCAAAGAGTAAAGGGGGGTTCGTTTATTATTTCCCACAGACGGCGCCAATTTTGTGAGGGGAAAATACCGGCAAGGACACGCGTCAGCAACAGCTCCTCCCACGCTCTGGTTTACCGGTAGAAGGTTGGAGTGGAGGGTGTGACACCCTGACCTGTACTCCGATGCTAAAGTCAGTAGATGTAGAAGATGATGAACAGTAAACACTGAAGAGTCACTGAAAGTTACTCAAGGTACTGGAAAGCACTGAATAAGTATGCTCTGAAGTATGGCCAAAACGTGTGTTAAAGTGATAAAACGTGATCTTTTGCACTAAAAATCACGGGGTATTTATAGGGTAAGGTTGGTATGGCCATCGATGACCATGGATGGCCATAGGTGTCCATACCACGTGTCTTTGTACTCATTGCCAAATATGCCAGACATATCTGCCGCCGGTTGCATCGCACGCGAGAGCCTCCTAACAGTCCAATCAGACAGGATCGGACAGTACGCAGAAGTGACCAGCATTAAATGCCAAGACAGTGCTTTCGGCACGCAATAGTGTTTTCGGCACGCCTGTCAGAATTATGGATCGCCATTTGATCACTTCCTCCTACGAGTCGGTCTCGTTGTTGACTCGAGCTAGGTTACGGTGTAGATGTCTTAAAACACAGCAGGACATCGTTGTCGGTGAGACAACGGACTCATTGTTCATGTCACGACAAAAACGTTGTCAAGAGCGCAACGGTTACGTTGTGCTTAATACAACGAGCACGTTGTCAAGCCACAACGGAAGCGTTGTTCTACAAGAGAACAAAGACGTCGTAGACAACGGGCACGTCGTGTAGCAGACAACGTGTACGTTGTACAACGCACAACGGGAACGTTGTGCATCAGACAACGTGTGACCCCTCTATTTTAAGCACGTGACCCCAACTCGTGTCCACGTGTCACTTTCGTGAACAAAACAACAGAAACGAGCTCGTTCTCCAACGCTAAGTTGATTTTACGAATTTTATCCGTTACAGTGTAAATTGAGATCAATCCTTGGTGTGAAGCCAAGTTATCTTCTTCTCTTATCTCCTCCATTGTTATCTTCTATTTTCTCCTTGAAAACCCTAACCAATCCAAACCGTAGCCACCAACCATTGCTGCCATAGTTGTCCCCTACCCTTTGGACAGATATGTTAAGTAGGACTTAGTTTTCTTGCCAACAAGAAAACAAGTTGAGGGATGTTCCATCAGTTTAAACCCGATAACTGAAATATACAAGACCCAATTTGATTTTTCTCTTTTGAGAGGTACAAGGCACAATCTGTTGCAAAGGAATAAACTCAAACTCAAACTCATGGAAATGATTACTTTAAAACATTGTCGTCAGTGGCTAATTCAATTTAATTATTCTTATTGACAAGTAAACCAAGATGGGATCCCTTCCATCAATTTAATTATTGTTATTGACAAGCAAACCAAGATGGGATCCCTTCCAACTAGATATAGAAAAGGCTTTTCTCCATGAATTTGCAAGGAAAAAGTTTACGTGGCTCTTCCTGGGTTTTCATCTCATGGCAAAAAGGAAATTACATAAAAAAAAACAGGGGAAAAAAAAACAAAAACAAAAAAAACCTTGACATAATCTAGCAGTTTACAATTTTAGTATCAATATTGGATTTCGGGTTGCAAAGATGAAGTTGGCCACTCCTTATTAAACAGGAGAACGAACAAAGGGATGATTGTCTCAATTGTTTATGTCAAAGGACAGCTTAATTCGAACAACCATCTCCACAAAGAATTTTGGGCATACATCGATATTTTCTTGGCATATCAGTTGTTAGGGAATGATCTTTTTAAAAGAAACTATGCTATTAATCTTTTGAAAGAGTTTCCTGGTGCCAAGTCTATGACCATAATTCGTGTGTTGATCTTTGTCACAATGTAGTCAAGGCATCGCCTAGGTTGTTTTGGATCACCACCGCCTAGGTGCCTCACTAGGCGGGCGTTTTTAGATCACCCTTTCATTTCCTCTCAAGTGTAAGCCTTTCTTATAACTTATTTACATATAAATATCATTTAAATAAATGGTTCTATTTTCATTTACTTAAGATCAAGGTTATACCCCTTCACCCTTATAGCACCTTAGCGGTTACCTTAGATCTGACTACGTGTGTGTGTGTGTTAGGTGTTACATTACCTCTTACCAAAAAAAAATATGAGGTTATACCCCCCATTTGAATTGAATAAAAATTATTCTAGGTCCAAATTCTTGAAAAATAAAAAGTCAACTTTCCAGTTTAAGAACAAAATTGATTTTTTAAGAATTAGGTCAAATTTCGACTTGCAAATGCTAAGGTAATTCTAAATCTTAAATTTTCATAAATTCCAATATGTCTAAACATTACTAAAACTCAAAAGACTGGGAAGAAAAGTCTCATACTTTAGTCTTCAATTCATCTACGGAGACAAAATAGTCAACTAACAATTCAGCAGAAAATGACTTACCTTCAAGCTTTACAAAGAATTTCTAAGCATATGCTGGGTACCCTACATTATTGTCAACCCTAGAATGTTTGAATTGTTGTGTATATATTAATATATATATATATATATATATATATATATATATATATATATATAATTTATTATTTAATTATTTTTATCGGTTGAGCATTGCCTAGCCATGACTAATCGCCTAAATGCCTTGACTACACTGCTTTGTCAAAATTCTAATGGTTTAGGTACAATACAAGATTAAAGACCTGGTTATACAAGTAGTGATGAAAATTAGAGATATTTTAGGCATTTTTAAATTATATTAAAGTTATTTAACATCGACAATTAAACTTAGTTTATTAACTTTTAGGGGAAAAGATTTCCTAGTGATGATTGAGCTATACGAGACAAGTCAGTTCGATAAGGTGACTAACACCTTTGGTGTTGATCCCTAAGAAGGTAGGCATTTATTAACTTTTAGGGGAAAAGATTTCCTAGTGATGATTGAGCTATACGAGACAAGTTAGTTCGATAAGGTGACTTAACACCTTTGGTGTTGATCCCTAAGAAGGTAGGCGTTTAGGACGTGAAGGAATATCACTCAATCAGTCTTATGAGTAGTGTCTACAAAACCTAGTCCAAAGTCTTAGGTCTCAGTTGAAAGGGGTTATGGGGTCTATTACTTCTGCACAAGGGGCGTTTTTGGGGGACAAACAAGTTCTTGATGATATCTTAATAGCCATTGAGTGCATTGATGAGCAAATCAGATCAAAGGTACCTAGCATCCTATGTAAAGTCGATATGAAAAAGGCCTAAGATCGTGTCAATTGGAAGTTCCTAAATTATGTGTTGGGTCGCATGGGCTTTGAAGTTAAACGGAGGAGATGGATGAAAGAATGTATCTCAACTGTTTCAATACCTATTCTCCTGAACGCCATCCCAATAGGATACTTTACAAGCTCTAGAGGCCTGAGACAAATAGATCCTCTATCGCTGTAACAATTCATTCCAGTGTCAGAGGCATTAAGTAGGATGCTGTCTAGAGCGGACAAGGTTACATTTCAAGGTTTCACGTTGGTAGGGAGGTTTTGAGGTATTTCATCTTCAGTTCCCCGACGACACCCTAATCTTTTGTGAGGCCTCATGTCGCTAATTGGACTTGAGATGCTTATTTAGGTGTTTTAAAGTTGTTTCTAGTCTAGAGGTCAACCTGGATTAGAGTGAGATTGTGTCTGTCGGAGAGATGCCGAACTTGGAGGAACTTGCCGCGTGTTGAGGTTGCAAGGTGGAATCCCTTCCTTTTGTGTACCTAGGAATGCCATTGGGGTCTTAATTCAAGTCCAAGGAGAGGCATGATCCACGGTAATTGAGAGATTTGATCGCAGATTAACCAATGGAAATCCACATTTCTATCTGAAGGGGAAAAGTGACACTCATCAAAAGCACTCTTAGGAGTCTTCCAACATATTTTATGTCCTCTTTGACTATCCCGTGTTCAATTGCATCCAAAGTAGAGCGCCTGCAACGTGATTTTATGTGGAATGAGAAATGGATCAAAGGCAACTACAACTTAGTATCGTGGGATCAAGTTTGTCGTCCAATTATGGATGGTAGTCTAAACTTTAATTCATTGGTCGAGGTCAACAAGGCTAATGGGAATTGAGATTTGGGTAAGAGAGGGGTAATCTAGGGCATAAGGTGATAGAGGTCAAATACAAAACTACTTCTGGTTGGGTTCTGAGGGAGGTTAGTGGCCCTCATGAGGTGGGATTGTGGAAAGGCAATATGGTCGTGTCGAATTGTCTGACTCCTTACACTAGGTTCAAGATAGACAATGCGTCTTAAATCAGTTTTTGGAATGACTTGTAGATCAGTTCGACAAGTTTGAAATATGTTTTTGGGAACATTTTTTTGTTCACAAGTGATACGAGGCCTCCGTAGTTGATTATTAAAAGGTGGGTGAGGGTGGGGTGGTCTAGTGTCCTAGGTTAAGACATAATCTAAACGACTAGGAATTGCCCAAATTTTTTAACCTTATGCACCAACACTCTGCATGTCCTTATTGTCCAACGTTCAAGGATAGGAGGATTTGGTCTAGAGGCAACAATGGTCATTTTTCAGTGAGATCATTACTACAGTCTTTTGTCACCTTTATCTCGTCTCACTTTCCTTAGGTGTGTGGAATCCAACAATTTAATCCAAAGTATCTTTCTTTCTATGAACTGCGACTCTCAATAAGAATTTTACTTACGATCAATTAAAACATAGTGTGGAGGATGGCTAGTAGTTGTTTTTTGTGCCTTCGCTTGAGGATGACTAATCGTTGTTTTTTGTGTGTCCGCATGGCGGAGTCGGTGGATCATTTGTTACTGCACTGTCCTGTTGCATTCAAAATTTAGGATCACTTTCTCGTCTAGGAGAGGACTGGATCTTTCCTTCCTCCTTTTAGAACTTTTAATCGTGTTAGAGACTAGCATGTCAGGACAAAGCATTTGGGCAGTCCTACTAGGGGCCATCACGTGGTCCATTTGGAAGGAAAGAGATAAGAGTCTTCGAAGAAATGCCTTCTCAAGTTCTGTGCATTTGTTGCAAAATTAGACATTTGACCCTCTAATGTTAATGGTGTATGGCTCGTCATGGCGAGGCAGATGTGGTCAGCTTCTTAAATTTAGAAGCGCTCCTTTATGCTGAAAGAACTTTTTAGCAAGGGCTTTACTTAGGGGATGTCCTATTGGTATTTTCACAGATAGTCTTGTTCATAGTTGTCAAGGCGATAGACCCCATGGACGCCTGAGGTGGTAGCCTAATGAACTTTTTACTGCAGACATCCCCCCAATATGAGATCTATGTATGATGCATTTCCTTGAATAAGGGGACCTGTAATTCATGTAAATTATAAAATCTCTATTGTTAAGATACACTTCAATAGAAACATCATTGCAGAAATGTTTTAAAACGTGAAGGCGTAAGGCGAGGCGTTAGGACCTCGAGATGTGTGATGTGTAAGCCTCGAGGCGTGAGGCTTAAGCCTCACAAGAAAGCCTTATGCTCTCTCATTTTAACAAATAAATAAAATATAAGAAAATATGTTAAAAAATTAAAAAAGTTAATCAAAAATTATAGTTATATAGAGAGAGAGAGAGAAAGAGAGATGCATACACTTATTTGTTTTCATATGCATGTGGGCACACACTTACACATAAAAAATACTATATAAATATTTAACTATCAAAAAAATAAATATAAGAAGGCCAAGCAAATTCTAAAATTTAGATTTACGTTTTTGTTCATATGCATTTGAAGATGATGTTCAATCATCAATTCATGTGGTGAATTTAGAATTCTAGTAAAAAATTCCAAAGAAGTCATGAACTACATTATAGGCTAGTTACTCCCAAATTTTGCAATGTCTACTAGGGAAATAATATAAATTAGATTCAAAGGATTTTAAAAGTCTAAATACGTTAAACGCAATAAATTAAGTGTTAGTTAAAACTAATATCATCATTTTCAATGCCTTATCTGAAATAAATTAAGTATTATTTGTTATTATTTGAAACAATTAACAAATATATTATAAAAAAAAGACATTTAAGTCTCAGTTGTGGCTAGAACCCTAATTGTAGTTAATATATCATGTATGAGGTGTATGTCATAGACATAAAGCGAGCTCAAGACGTTCACTTTGAGGCTTGAGCTTCATGGGATTTAAGCCTCTCGGTTGAGCCTCAAGGCGTTTTCCTTGAGCCTCAAGGTGTAAGCCTTACATGCCTTTTAAAACACTGATTAAAACATAGTGTGGAGGATGGCTAGTAGTTGTTTTTTGTGCCTTCGCTTGAGGATGACTAATCGTTGTTTTTTGTGTCTCCGCATAGCGGAGTCGGTGGATCATTTGTTACTGCACTGTCCTGTTGCATTCAAAATTTAGGGTCACTTTCTCGTCTAGGAGAGGACTGGATCTTTCCTTCCTCCTTTTAGAACTTTTAATCGTGTTAGAGACTAGCATGTCAGGACAAAGCATTTGGGCAGTCCTACCAGGGGCCATCACGTGGTCCATTTGGAAGGAAAGAGATAAGAGTCTTCGAAGAAATGCCTTCTCAAGTTCTGTGCATTTGTTGCAGAATTAGACATTTGACCCTCTAATGTTAATGGTGTATGGCTCGTCATGGCGAGGCAGATGTGGTCAGCTTCTTAAATTTAGAAGCGCTCCTTTATGCTGAAAGAATTTTTTAGCAAGGGCTTTACTTAGGGGATGTCCTATTGGTATTTGCACAGATAGTCTTGTTCATAGTTGTCAAGGCGATAGACCCCATGGACGCCTGAGGTGGTAGCCTAATGAACTTTTTACTGCAGACATCCCCCCAATATGAGATCTATGTATGATGCATTTCCTTGAATAAGGGGACCTGTAATTCATGTAAATTATAAAATCTCTATTGTTAAGATACACTTCAATAGAAACATCATTGCAGACAATTCTAAGAACAATAAAAGGGGATTTCAAGTGTTAGAGATTAAAAAACGGAATAAAAAAACAAAGTCTACAATGATTATCGAAAGGGGAAGAGAGAGAGATTATGAAGGATAAAGAATAGAAAGAAACAATAGTCTACAGTTACAAGTCGTAAAACAGCGGCAAGGAAGTCAATGAACCAAGGATCACCGGCGATGTGGTGGGGAGTGAGACGGTAGATGGTAAAAACACAGCTGCAGTGTAGTAGCCTGGTGGGATGGCGATAACAATGGCGTTGTGGAGATAAGTTCTTGAAGCCTTGAAGCTTTGAACAACAGTCGAGAGAAAAACGAAGAGGAGAGGTAATGGGGACATCGGACCGTTAGATTTTGTTTATGATGGAGATCCATCATTGGATCACGACTTGGAGGACGATCAACCGTCGGATTAAGAGATGATGATTGAAGGGCCGAGATCAGGCCATAGATGGGCATGGGCAGCCATAGCCACCCATTTAGTTATTTAGATGTTTATTTTATCTAGTTTGTTTTTACTTTATTGTCTCTTGTAGTTAGTTTATTATGAGAGAACATGATAAGGGTAGTTTGGTATTTTTCTTTAAAAGTAGGGTTTTATTCTTTTGTTTATAAATACTCTCTTTGAAAATTAGAAATACACAGAATTTTTATGAATGAAATATGAGAACTTTTGGGCTTTTAGAATCTCCTATGATAAATATGGTGTGATGTCATGGTGTGATGTCAATCTTAGAGTCATTCTAAGGTAATCTTCTCTATCTTTCTTCTCCTCTTTGTTTATCTTTTTATTTTCCTCCCAAAACCCTAGATCCCCACTCCCCTTGACTGTTACAGCAATTCCCTTGCTACTACAGCATTCCCCAGCCCTAATCCATTGAAGTTGCAGCCCCAGCAGTCCCTACAGCCCCCCATTACAGCCCTACACCCTGTCCCCTTTGTTGCCCAGATTTTATACAGCCTTTGGTTTGTCCCAGATCATTTCCAGCCAGCCTCCCCAGCTTTATCTCTACTTCCATAAACCTGTCCCAACAACTGTCATCTTTCCATTATCTGTCCTAGTCCTCTTCCTATATTATCCAAACCCTAATTCAATTGTAAAACCCTAAAACAGCAAAAGCCCTAAACCCTAACCTATATTTTGTGATTTCCCCTATTTATTGTTATTGGTTTGTGATCCTAGACTCATTAATATTAAACCCTAATTACATGCAAGTTACCTTAATAATTGTTGAGCCTGAGCTTGTTCTTGAAATCTTTGATTGACAATGAAATTCAATTGACTATTGTTTAAATCCCTAAGCTAGTGGAAGTTCCCACTTCTATTACGATCACTCAATTCATATTTGAATTTTCATTATTGCGAGATTGTGATTTGACCTAGGGTATTACTAATTCCCTTTTGGGCTTTCTTTATTGTAGTTGTGGAATCCTAAATAATTTTATCATTTTCCTTATCACCACAATTCAATTTTGATCTCTCAATCATATCATCCTAGGTTTATTGCATTGTCCTGCATCAAAAGGAGAAAGAGATGACTCCCTACTTTTTTTATGGGAGTTGGAACCCATCACATCACATTTTCAAAAGAAATAATAAAAAATCTATTTTAAAAAAATCTTTGAGAAACTAGTATCATTAATGATTTTATATACACTAAGTTTATAATGTGCATAAAATTATACATAAAGAGTGTCATTGTAAAATTAATCAAGCCGAGCCACCTATTGCTCATGTTCGTCTCGTTACTTTTTGAGCTTACTTTGAGGCTCGGCTCGGCTTGACGATCTCAAAATATAAGTTCAAGCTTGATTCATTTAGAGTCAAGTCGAGCCAGCTCGCGAACTGGCTCGGCTCGTTTACACCCCTAATAGGAAGTGATGAGATAAACCCGAGTCTGAAGCCTACAGCATAGATCCTAAACAAGTATTTGTTAGATTAAAACTTAAGGCACCTACTTCTCCACAAATATTTTATCGAAGACAAAATTTTAGGTATGATTGGTCATCCTAATATAATGGGAATGAAGCATCTATATCTCATTTATCGCTTCCCATTTCCTAAGGATTGTTGAGTCTCGCTTCCCGCTTCTCGCATCTTGCTTTGGTAACTATGTATATATTATATTTTCTGGTTGCTTACAAATAAAATAAATAAATAAATAACTTTTAGGTAAGGTATAAGGGTTTTATTTTTTATAAATAGTTGATATGATAGTATTTTTAGGAGACTTTTGATTTATTAAATCATCCTATAAGAACTTTTAGGTTTCTTGAGTAGGAGTTTAGCACACTGCAAAAGGTTTTTCCTTAGTTTCCCTCTAAGAAACTTGGGTTTCGACGATGATTAGAGTATTTTTCTCTCACCATCATCTTGCCGCAGATCCCACTGTGTCACTTCTCTCTAGCAACCCATTGGTTAAAATGGAAAATATTCACTTGTGCATGGATACATCAACCCCATTCCAAAAGCAAATTACAGCACTTTCACAAGTAGGAGGAACTTTCCTGTATAGGTAGATGGTCAAGACACATTGTAGAATTTTTTTATGTTTATTTTAAGGGGAAAAAAATTCCTTGCGAATGATCAATTTATTTGAGTTACTAATTAACCTGTCCTTCAACATCTTAAATATATAAATATAAGAGTTACTAAGTTACCTGTCCTTCAGCATCTCAAAAAAAAAAAAAAATATATATATATATACACATAAGTTGAATAACTAGAGTGAAATCATGGTTCTGAATGTGTAGCTTTACCTGGTCCGTGCAAATGGCTTTTCCTTCTCAAGTTCTAACTCATGCTGCCTTGCTTCAGCTTCCCGTTTCTGAACCAAGCCTTTGCCCCATTCCAACTTCTTTTCCTGATCAAGAACAAGAACACAATGAAAGATTATAAACTCTAGATGGCGAAGAATGAAATAAATTGCAAATGAAGCTTCCAGTTTTCGCAACATAGATTGCAAGTTGCAACTACAAACAAATGAGCAGAGGTTTGTACTCTACTATCAAGAGATATGATTAAATCTGAAAAAGTCAAAGAGTGTTGCAGAAATACCACATAATTATAAGTTTTACAACCTGATGTTCTATTTCTGATGCCTTCTGATATTCACTTAGAATCAATGAAGTGCACTTCTAACATCACAGATTATTTGAAGTAGTGCCAAATATGAAGAGACTGGGATAACAATACAAAGTTTGACTCTAAGGTAGGATGGATAAACTTGGATGCATATATGATAATTATACTTAATACAAAACTTCAAATAGGAGATGTATTAAGAAAATGATAAAATTTAAAAGAAGGGTGGGGGTCAATGGTTTCAAGAAAAAAAAGATTAAACTACATAAAATATGAAAGGAGATCCAACCCCCATCTAGTAGTCTATTAACAATTGAGTATCGTTCTCTTAATATGTGGGATAGTTAGATAAAGTCAACATATTGACAATCTTTATTAATTAAGGTTGTGAATGAAGTTCCATATCAAATCATTTCTCAGACTGACGTAGACTATATTTTGAATAGTCCGTGGCTCCCTGCAATCCAGAGAAGAGATCTGATCGTGAGTTCAAGGTCAATCAGAAGCTTTAACCTCTACTTCTGATGAAATTCACCTCGTCGAACAAGTTCTATTTGAAAGAGAAATGATTGCCCTACCTAAGTAATATACAAATATTGAAATAAGAGAATAGAAGGCTTTTATTCCCTTCTGTAGTTTTGCCATTAATAGATAACTATGGATAATCTTCGGATGGTCAGCACAAAAATTATGATTTCATATTTATTGCAAGATGTGCATAGTGGAGATATGTCTTATCCAAGCCTGTCCCCCCGATTCTGAACTAATGGAAATACACAAAAGTTTAGAAACTCTTAGCTTACTAATTCCCAATCCCACCAAGGGATTGGAAAGATTTTTTACTACTTCAGATTCTAAATTATGGCAAAAGTTCCCTGAATAAACCTACTAATAAAACTACTAGTTGAAACAATAAAGAAGCTTCTAGGAAGAGATAAAGGACTCCAACTTAAAAAAATCAAGGACTCAACTTAAAACCAAACACCTAGTCCCGTCCTGAATCTGCAATTTTTTCCGTAACTCACTCAAACCAGGTTGTGAAATCTTATGCTCGTTGGACACCTAATTCATTAGGGTATCTTCCGGTACAAAAATTAAAGCGATAAAGCCACTCTTTGCAACAAGAGTATATGGCCTAAACTTAAGTGACGAGTAGGGCTGCAAATCGGGCGGATCGGGTCGGATTAGGGGCCAACCCAAGCATGGTTTAAAATGGTGGTACGTATCAGCCAATATGGGCCAATCCGTATATTGTTTCCAACTACCTAGTACACCGGTACGCTAGGAAAAAAAACTCCCACGTACCAGGCCCAATACGCTTAATACGAGGGATTTTCCCGTTAATTTTTTTCTCGTCTTCCATTTACACTAGAATCCACAACACAGACCCGATACGCAGAACTTCTTTGCATTAAGCATAAATTATTATTTAAGTAAATATATTTAAATTAATTTTACTTTCATTTACTTAAAACATTTATATCAAATAAGGTTATTTTTTGGAAGGCCATATGCAAATTAGGTTATATCCCCCATTTCAATTTAATAAAGTTTATCTTGTATCCAAGTACCAAGAAGAATAAAAAGTCAACTTTTCAGTTCAAGAACAGAATCCTCTTTTCAACGCCTTTTAGGGATTAGGTCAAATTTTCAATTTTCAAATAGTAAGGTATTTCTCAAATATTAAAACTGCATTAATGTTATCATATCAAACAATTACCAAAATCCAAAAGTCCGACAAAAAATGTCTAATATTTTAGTCTTCAAAAAAATTTCATCTACATGGTCAAAAAGTCAACTGACAGTGTAACAGTTCCACATAAAAAGACTTACATTCAAGCTTATAATTTATTGTTGTAATTCAATGCATTCTTATTTATCTCATTGAATGTACGGTTTTAATATCTAGATTGTATTTCCTATACTTGGCTAAGTGACTATGGTTTGCATTTTCATACCTATTTATCAACACACACGCCTTTTTTTAACTTATTAAATTATTCTTTCATATCTATGATATTAAACATAGTTGGAGACCTTCATTTAGTTTGTTTTTAGCTTATATTTGCATTAAAAGAAGTTTTATGCAAGGTATCCAAGTTTTTCCTTGCGTATCCAATTCTTAGTGTATCCTAACTCAAGTTGATGCGAGTTGGGTTAGGTCGGGTTGTACCTATACAATTAAAAAAAATTAAACTAAAATTGTCTCCAATAAACATGTGATCCGAGAGTTTAAGTATTAAAAATTTATAATGAGAGTTCTTTCTTAATTGCTTAATTAGAATTCATATTCCAATGGGTTTGGACATATCCAAAAGGTTTGAAAAGCATTACTACTAAAGCCCCTCATCTTTAAAATTCATTTTTATAGCACACCAAGCTATGAGTAGCTGTTGAGTTCTCCGGTACATTCTCTCCTCAGAAGATGCTATTCCATCAAATACTCTCCTGTTAAATAATTAAACTCTCTTTAATTGTTAATGAAGTCCATTTTATTACGTATTAAAAAGATAGTTTAATAGTATTTTTTTAAGATAATAATGCCCTTATTAAACTTTCTTTAATAATTAATGAGTATTTTGTATTAAGTATTAAAGATTAAATTTTTAAGATAAAAATGTATATATTCAACCCTCTTTAATAATTAATGAATTCTTTTGTATTAAGTACTGAAAAGAGAGTTTAATAGTAATTTTTAAGATAATAATGTCCCTACGTGTTATATTTTCTATATGATTATGTATTAAGAGATTTTGATAATAAGTTTTTTATGATAATAATATCCTTACGATATTATATTCTCTCTTTAATCCTAAGTATACATGTGTGTCTATACATACATACATATATCAAGTATTAGAATGAATCTTTGACAAAAAATCGTTTTGGTTTTTGGGAATGGAATTTTAAATCATAATGATAAGATATCGAAGAGTTTCCAATTTATAGAAATCCAAAAAAAAAACCTAAATAGTTAGGTAACCCAAGCACAACCCAAATTTTCTAATACTCAGCCCAAGCCCGCCCATAGATCAGGTTGGGTTGCGCTAACACAACCCGTGTTGCACCCTCCTAGTGATGAGATTGGACTACATAACTCCCCCAAACCTATGTTCACGATTAGTGTCATAAAGATGCAGGTGACTCTAGCACAAGCCACACAATTAACGTTCAAATCCATAAATTATAAATATGGTCATGAGCTGTTTACATGAGTAATCTTGTGGATCCATAGCTAGTCAGCTTATTCTTAATTAAGACCAAACTTCAAAGCATAATTCAGATTGGTTATCCTTGAAGCCCTATACAACAACACAAACAGATATGTGTTGCTGAAAATCTCCTAAAAAGCAATTAACCGAAAACCAATAGCAACTAGAAATCCAACACGTCATTTTTAAAACCCTACAATAAGGGTTGCATTTGGACGTGGATGGGGCTAGTGTCAAGGCCTTAGATCTTTCCCAAGTCTTATAAGTGTGGAACTTACTCTTACGACCATCATAGACAAGTCAGTCTAACTCAAAAGCTTTTTAAGGTACTTCAGCACTGGAAGGGAAGATAGAACAAGAGATTTTGAAAGAAACTCTTTATAGGTGCCTTAATTTCAAGAGGTGCCTTACAAATGAGGGGGCAAGTCTTTTTATAGGCGAAGCCAAGTAGAATGAATGGCTAGGATCCATCTATGAGCCAACAATCCAATGGTAGGAACCTTCTAGCAATTCTAGAATTCTCCCTACTTCTCAAGTCTCCTTGGGATATTGCTAAATGATAAAGCTCAATTTTATTGATATTATCAATGATTTAGAAATTTCAATGACCCTAAACAGAGTTTATATAGTAACCAAAGACTCCTAATAGCAAAAGATTCTCCTAATAAATCTAACTCAACATTGAAGATACTAATCTAAGATTATGATGAAGTACACCTCGCAATGTTACAGTGCATATCATTCACATTATTACAAGGCTTACTTATTTCCCTAATATTGCCCCTCAAACGGGCAGATTGAATAGATCTTCATAAGTTTGTCATAGATGGAGCCCTACTTTCCGATAATTGATGATATGCTGATTTTGATTTGTTTCCAGAGAGAGGGGGGTCTAATGGGCTAAAGAAGGGGGCCTTTATTGGCCTGGATAAGAATTTAAACTAAGCTTATGTTGTGTGCTTAAGTTATAAGCCCAACCAACCCAAAACAACATTACTAATGTATGAGACATACACAAAAGAGGATAAGGTTCAGTTCGGAATACCGAAAAGAAGACGAACAACAAACAAGAGACGGAAATCAAAGTAGTGAAAACAACCAAAGGAGTATTGTAGTTTAATAAAGTTTAGAGATGAGTTTATCCTCACAAAAATTCCTTTAAATCTGAACTTGGAAACTCTGGGAACTTCATTTTATGAGGAAACAAAAAATATCAATCAAAGAAACCAGAGAACAAAACATGGATAGACCGTAACAACCAAATAATATCCCAAGATAACAACGAACTAATATATGGCTCTAATTACTGATCAAAACAAAATATACCAAGATTACGAAGAACCACAAGACCAAAACAAAGTGTTTAAATTTCAAAATCATTGTTATTTGAGCCAGATAAACCCCTTGAGTCAAGAACAATTACCAAACTCAGGAAGAAACAGTTCACCACTTGACCTTGCATTGTTCAGTTGTCTATGGGATTTGGGCTTTCTTCCTGGCTAGGTTAGGTGTGGAGTGGGTCTTCCCCTCCTCCCTTCAGGGCTTCTTATCGGGTTGGCAATTGTCGACACTAGTGGGAGCGAAGGAAGTTATTTGGTCTCTGCTACCCAGTGTAGTCAAGGCATCTAGGCTTGGCTAGGCGAGGCGCTGCCTAGGCGATAAAAATAATTAAATTATATTTATATATATTAAATATATTTATATGTAATATTAGTGCATACACATTATATAAATAATAGATACATAATTAGTTTGAAGTTTTCTTAACTTTTAAGGTGATTTTGAGTGTTAACTTTAGATATTGTTTTTAAAGTTTAAATGCACCACCTATATCTAATATAGTGTTTTTAGACTTTAAAAGAGGGTTTTAAAATAGGATTTAACAGTTTAAATGATGGTTTTAAAATAGGGTTTAAAATGAGAAATGTTTAACTTAACGTCGCCGCATTCCACTATAGAGGAATGTGCGGTCCTCATTGGTCCATGTCCCCCTTTTTAACACCCATCAATTGCAGTTATGATTCACTCACCCCTAGGGTTAAGCAATCTAACCATAGTTTTTGAAAAAAAATATTAACCTCAATTTTCTTAACCTTAACCATAGTTAAAGGGGTATTAAAAGGGACACGTGGACACAACATTTGACTACATAATCAAATGAGTGGTGGGCTAATCATTACCCCATTTAAAATATGGTTTAAAAGAGGGTTTTAAATGAGTTTTTAAAATAGGATTTTAAAGGAGGGTTGAAAAGAGGGTTTTAAAATAGGTTTTTAGAAGAAATTCTGTATGGACCGCCTAGGCAACCGCCTAACGCCTAGATGCCTAGTCATCGCCTAGGCGGCGTCCAGTGACTTTCGCCTACCTAGAGGGGCGCCTAGGCAGTTGAGGCCCAAAAACGCCTAGGCGTCGCCCACTACTGCTACCTGGAGCTATCTTGTGGGGTGTGTGGACGGAACGGAATTATCGTGGGTAACTCATCTCCGCCCAATTCTTGTATGCTCCTATCTGACACATGCTTGTGGATTGGTCTTCCATCACTCCTTTGGGAGGGGAAGTGGGGGACTTCTTATTGTAAGGAGATCCACCCCCAGTTAGCTATCCATTGGCTTTGTTTACTTTTGTACTTCCCAAAATGATTTCGCTTCGATTTATCTCCCAATAAACGGTTGCTTTATTATGCTATATGAATATACTCGTTATTTACCAATTAGAAAAAAAGTTCAAAACATTTTGCAGAGGTAGAAATGGTAACAAATCTTCAGCAACAGCGGAGTTCTTGGTGGTTACGGTGACGACAATAGTGGATCACATCTCTGGACTGCCCACAACTATTCCAATTGGCTTAATGGAGCTTCGGAGTAGGGCATATGGCAATGATGGGCGACAAAGGCGGGTGGAGGGCGGCTCAAAATCATAGTCAGTCAAACTTGAAGGCCACAATTATTGACAAATGGCCTTATTCCTGAGGCAGATCTTAATGGGGCTACCCATGAAGAGATGACAATAGGTAGCAATAATGGATTTCAGATGAGTAAAAACCCTAAATTGTCAAGAAATAAGAGAAGGAAGAAAAAAATGAATGTCTACGCCTGACGGGCAGTGATGATACGCCATCGAAAAGATAGAAAATAAAGACATTTAGGAGCCAAATTCTGCGCTCTAATACCATGATAAAACTCAACTTTATATTTTCAATGTTTACAATGACCCTAAACACTTAAACAGGGTTTATACAGATAATTAAACACTCCTAATAGAGAAATATAAACCCAAAGATAATCCTAATTTATTTAAACCAATACCAAATAGATCAATCTAAGATTTTGACGATATACACCAACCAAGTAATGTTGCAATGTTCTTTATTTCCCTTAAACTTCAAACTTCCAAGAGATGATTTAGAAACTCTTACATAAACTAAGTTAAAACATACCCTACTATACATAATGAACAAAGGACATTCAGGGAAATGTCTGTTAGAGATGGCCTATGATAATCTCCCCCCACTTATCCTGACATCTTCCTCATCATGTGTTCCTCCAACAGTCTTCGTATATGCTTCAAAATTGCAGCGTTTCAGCGTGCTCCCGACAAGCCTCTCTCTACTAAGTTCTTCCATGTTACCAAGTTATCGGTGTAAGGAGCAAAACATGGTCATTGAACCATTCCATTAGCGATGGTATTATCTACCTCCCGGTTAGACGAGGTAGTCACTTTTTATGAATAACAAGAATTGTATTAATAGAAGATGACTGTACAAGAGAAGGAATGAGAGAAATCCCCAACAGAGAAAAATAATCATCAGTAAAAAGTTATGGCCGCGTACTTCCGATAACTCTTGGTGGGCGTCGTCCACCTAGACAAACTCCACCCGATGGAGGAACATAGCTTGGGAGAGATGACTCAAATCCCTCAATAATTGTTTTCTTCTTCTTGTTCTAAATGCCCAACATATTGGTATGGCAGCATCTCCCAAAGAATGTTGTCCCTAGGCCCAAATCCTCCCTCAAGCTAGCCGAGGATGATCTCCGCTGCTTCTTTGGGAAATACCCAAAAGACCCCAAACAATGATAAGAGCTCCAAACAACCCAAGTCACCTGCACTGAAAGAGTAGGTGTCTCACGTCATCCTCTGCCTCACAGCACATGCAACACATATTTGGGATCAAAATACTTCTATTTTCCCCAAGAGATTGACAATGAGAATTTTGTCCAATGCAACTGTCCAAATGAAAGCATGGACCTTAGAGGAACGGGGGCCTTCCTAGGAGATACCTCTAAAAATCCCTCATGATGAAAACTCCCTCTGGTTGCCCTTCCAGATGAATAAATCTTCTCTCACAGTTGATTTTGAGCAAGTTTAGCCTCTCAATGAGACAGAACACTCTTCAATATCTCTATATCTGAGGTTTCGACGAAAACAGGGTTACAAACCATCTCTCTATTTCTCCATTCGAACAAGTCCGACAGTTAGTGCATCCTTAATGCAGGCTCAGATCGCCTCACAAAGTTTTCCACCTCCGCTCCAACATTTTCCCAAAACTAGATCTTCTTGCCTCTACCTGCAAGAAACCCAGTCTACCATAAAAACTACTCCTGGATCTTCATGATCCCCTTCAAAATGCTCACCCCGTAAGAAGAGGAGGCCTGCTTAAGCCTTCAGGTCCCAATTGTGGCCGAAAGTCCCTAAATCACAATGACTCTCCTGTGAAAAAATTTATCCTCAAAACTAAAACACCACAACCATTACTAAAGAGATAGATGCTATTGTGGGTGCCTGTGTAGACTCCTCTACTTGGGTTGTCTTTTGACAACTCGCATAAAAACCGGATGAATTTTCAATCGTGAGCTATGTATAACCAATACGAGACTCTGCAAACCCTCTTTATAGCAGGAATGGGGGTAAGTGATTTGTTGCCCCATTGCCAGCTAAAAGGGGTCTTTTCGAGTTCCTCAAGCTTGTTCTCAGGGCACGCTAAAATGAACTCATCTCTTTGAAGTGATCTCTTTTGTTGATTATGGTCGCTCTACCCTGAATAGACATGCATCCATAGCAGCTACAACACCCTTGGGCTTGCCTCTGTTTGGCTTGTTGATGCTTAGATTTGTGTTACTAGTGTTACCTTAAACGAGCATCGTCTACACTTCCACGATCTTGAATATGTTGTATCTTCCTATGATGAGCGTTATGACCACTTTATGACCTTGCTCTTGAATATGTTGTATCTCCCTACGATTAGCATTATGACCCCCTTCATGACCTTGCTCTGATATCACTTGTCAGTCTTAAATCTTTTCAAGCCTTAGAAGTTAGACCGTGACCTTCTTCTTAGATGAGTCAGCCTTACTATCGAGAGCTTCGTAACCCTTACGACACTTGAACGCAAGAAGGGAAGGTAACACGAGAATGTGGACAAAAAATCTCTTTATTGAAAATGACAACAGAGCTTACAAGTTTGAAAGGTGCTTTGCAAATGAGGACACCATCTTTTATAGGCAAAGCCAAGTGGAATGGATGGTTATGATCTGTGTCAATGCTCCAACAATTAGGAACTAGCTATAATAGAATTCTCCCAACTTCTCCAAGATTTCTAAGAATATTCCTAGACAGACACTTCTAGAGATTATCTAGAAACTCTTGTCAACCTAATTTACAACGGACAGTAATTACAGTCTAGCAACTTCCCCTAATATACATATTGCATACAAAATGTTAGGGAAATATCTGTTTGGGATGGCCCGTGACACTAGGCTTGAGCCAGCCAAGGGAAACCAAGTCTAAAGCCCTCCTCAAGGCAGGCTGAAACAACTCAGGGAGCAAGACAGGCCAAAATATTGGACCCAAGATTATTCTTAGTTTAAACTTTTAATTACATTCAGGCCTGAACTAATTAAGTTAATATTTAGAAACAAGCCTGGCCCATAGTGATATAGTTGCAACCCAGTCCTAGGCTCAAACCAGGCCAACCAGCCTATGTTGAATTCCAATGGGCCAGGACAGCTCATGTGCAATTCTAGCTCAAATTAATCAAATAGAACACAGGAATTAACCCCAAAAAAGAGCAAGAGCCCTTGATGTCAATCAGAGCACTGGAGTGTCATCTTCAGAAGATAAACTTAAACTGAAGGTCAGGTACATGATATTCAAAACCGAACCTTTGTGGCAGCGTATGATGGTTCTTCAGAAGCACCTTGGTACTAACCGTATTGATCTCTTCATGGATTAGAACATGAACCTATTATTTATCTTCTTTCTCCGCACAATAAAAACCTCAAAGCATCTAAACTAGCAATCCCTAGAATATCCTAATTCCTAATTGCATCCAACTTCCTACCGTTAACCATATCAACCTCCTCATTCAAAATTCCATCGATCCCCCCCCCCCTTCCCAACAACACACACACACACACAAAATCAGTGATCAAGCCATAGAAGTATAAGTTCTATCAAATTTTCTCCACTGTCTATCACAAAGAATTTCCCCAAAATAAAGAGTAAGTTCTCTTTCATCTTGAGCACATTTCTCAGTCATGCAAGGGACCATAATCCCTAACGTTAGCAAGTATCAAATAGCCAACTTTGAGCAAAAAATTGGGAGACTAAATACAAATGGATGTTTTCAAACTGAAGTCTCATATGTACTTCATATGATTATTATTCTATTAGAACATCAAATATTCCATAAGCTCCATTAAAGTAGAAAAAATTGGATGTCAGCTGTTACTTGAGAAGAAGAGACTCCAATTATCCATTCTAAAACTTTCTTTTAGAGGCTAAAACTTAAAGAGCAGCTATACATAAAATGCAACAAATAGTTAATGGAACGGACTATATCAAGCATATTGATATTTTTATAACCATGCGGTACATCATTCCATTTGTTAGTTTTTAGTTTACAGCTTCTACCTTAACATGTAGGAGTATTTCCGTTAAAATTTCCAGCCTAAATTTATGCAATGATATGTCCAACTACCAAATCAATAGGGCTCAAACTCTAAATGAATATCACAAGACTTTCTACGAAGTAAGACTTCATATTCAGGTTTAGCTACCATCAGACAGCAGCAATCAGGCATGAAATTAAACAAAAAAAACATATATTAAAAAACGCTTTGGTCTTTATAATATAGCACCACATGGACATTAAAGTTAGCAATTCTCCTAATCATCAATCGATATAGAACTGGTTTTTACTGTAAATAATATCCTAGAAGTACCTTGGGTTTTTCTCCCTTTCGTGATTTCAAGAACTCCTCCTTTGATATTCGCTTTCCTGAATGTTATCGTAAGAGATGAAATATCAGAGTTTAACACATAGCATTATCTGGTTGTATAAGTACATTACGAGAATTAAAAGGCAATTTATGAAGTTATTTATCCCTGACCAGTTTGTTTATCACGATACACAGGATCTGGAACTCTTTCGCTTATAAAAGCATTCATCGCTTTAGACCTACAATCATGTACATATATCGAGTTGCAATCAGCAATTGAATGAACCAGCCCCATGAATTTTAGACAAGTAATAGAAACATATAAGAAAAGAATGATACATTTATAGAAAATACACCAGCAAACATACCGCTGCAGTCGAAGAGGTGACAAGCTGGGAACTTCATCGGAAAAACCCGAAGGCTTCAGTTCAGGTTCCGGCGAGGGAGTGTCAAACCGAGCCCTTCGTTGGCGAGGTGGGGACATATCAAAATCTTGGATATTGGAATTCGAGGGTTTAGGGGCATCAAAAATTGAAACCCAACCGCTTCCGTCCTCGGAAATGGCATGATAGGGACGTCGGGATCGAAGTTGCTCCAGTCTCTTCATCCGTTTGGTCTCAATATCTTCCTCGATCTGGGGTTTCTCTTCGTCTATAGAAAGAGACAGTAAAACTCCATTAGGTTTATTTGAGAATCAGAAAGCTGATATTTTAAAATAAATAAATAAAAATAATAATAATTTTTTTTTATTGAGATCTTACCTGCTGAATCATCATCATTTTCTTCTTCTTCAAACTTTACTGGTTTTTGCCAAACAGGATCCTCGTCCACAACAAGGACGCCCATTGCATCTGATTTTGATCTTTTCTTCTTCTCCTCTTCCTCTTTGCCGCAATTTCCGTATCCTTTGAGATATTGTTTAATGGGGGCAGAAGCTGTCATGGGTTTTGTTCTTCACGACCTTTCTGTTCAAGCAGAGAATCCGAGAGAGATTAGATTAGAAGAGAAATCTCTCTCTGACCAAAAACCCAAATCTAAAAAAAAAAATTCCAAAAACCAAAAACCCTAACCAAACTGCTAAAACGATTAGAAGATAAATCGGTAACTTAAAACCCTAACTGTAACTAATGGCAGTGAAGAAGGGGAAAAACCCTAATCAGTTGAACAAATAAGGGAGTTAATGTATATGACAGGAGAAGAAATAATAAGAAGAAGAAGAAGAGGAGGAAAAAACATACCGGCGAGAGCGAAATGGCAACTGTCTTCTGCTCCTTCTCTTCGACGTCCAATGAATAAAAGTGAAACAAACCAAAATAGAAAGGCTTCCTTATTCAATCCCTATTACCCGCACCCGCACCCGCACCCGCACCCGCACCCGCACCTTCTTTATTTTTTCCCATTCTACCCATCATTCATCCTTCTTTATTTTTTCCCATTTTATCCATCATTCATTCAAGAATTTACTTTTCAAGCCATTCTTCCACCCACCTCTCTAACTTTGGTTGATAAGATTCATTAACCCTTGCCCTATGTTTGGTTGTCGAGAAAATAAGTGAAAACATGGAAAAGAAAAGAAAAGAATATATTTTCCATGTTTTCTTTTAGGGTGTGTTCGTTTGGCGAGAAAGAGGGTGAAAGAAAAAAAAAAAAAAGGAAAAGAAAAGAAAAGAAAAGAAAGTTAATTTTCTTTTGTATGTTTGTTTTGAAAGAAAAGTGATATTTTCTTTTCTTATGTGTGTTTGGTTTAAAAGAAAATTACAAAAGGAAGTGACAAAAAAATGTACCAAGTACCCATTAAACAATTCCATATATACATGACCATAAATTAAAGGCTGTGATTCTTTGCACACCAATGGAATGCAAGTGCCTCTACAAGCTGCCACATGTCCCTTTCCCTCCACTTAATCATGGTTAATTTTAATGAACCCAAGGTTAATTTTTTTTCCTAAAACCAATATTAGATTTATTAACCTTTTGGTGAGTGAATCTTAACCATAGTTCATGGATGTTAAAAGGGACACATGGTGACCCTGAAGAGGTGGATATTACAACCGTATCAACCACTATGAAACCAAAGAAAACTACTACTTGTTTTATCAAGTACATAAATCTTATTCACATTGTCACATTAGGGCTCATCTCTTATTTTAACTTGATCAAAGCCGTCTATCGGTGTGCTGTCGTTGATCATGTGCCCATGGGTGGCCATGTGTCCTTCCACCTAGGCTAGGTGTCGGGTGATGTTTGATCACCAAGAGATCATAGGATTTGATCTGAGTCGTCTGATTGAGAAGCTCAATTTCAATTGAATGCAAACCTACAAGTCAATCTATCCATAATATAATCTAAAACAGTAAACACCCACCTCTCAGGAGGAATCTTCAAAGAAAAATCTGGACAATATGAAAGTTAAAATAATTATAAAAAAAAATTAATACCCATAAAATTAAAATCAATCAGGAACATAAAAATCATTACCCAGATGTCCAAAGTCAATTTCAACTAAATGGGTGTCTCCATACCACACCTCAGGCACAAGGCCAAAGGCCTCTTGGGATAGGCCAAATGAAAGGGACCAAGCCACCTGGGCTCCTGTATAAGGGCTCATGTGTGATTTTCAAAAAAAGAAATTGTCTCCAGACCATATACCCTGCTCTCATATGCATACCCTATTTTTGGCATCATAAGACACATACCGTGTCCTTATGTATATATATACACTATTCTTATAAATGACCAGTTGTCATTTACTTAGTTATAACATAGTATTGAGTCATACAATCCTGATAACCTATAAATCAAACATGTAAAATATATTCTTATATCAAAGTATAAGCAACAACAATCTTAACAGTAGATATAACATAAACGACAAAAAAACATCCATTGCCACCAAAACAATCCTAGTCGGTAATAATACGACATGCCACAGTATTTCAAAATAATCCAATTTCTTGTGAACAACTAAAAAGCAAGACATAAGACGAAATTCTCCTACATAGAAAAGCTAAAACCTACGAACGCCATAATCAGACAAATGCCTAAAGATGAAGAATGACCTTCTCTCATTGGAGGAGGGTTGCATAAAGGTCTTCGCTTTCGTTGGATTATCGTTCAAGAAATCCAATGCGATTACACGTGTTGCCTCATCGACCCTTCTAGCTCTTCAACTTTTTGCACCAATGCTTCATCATTAACAACATTATGGAACTGCTCGATTGTCTCGGCCAACCGTCCCATGGTATGAGTGACTACACCCATTGTCTCGTTCACCGCTTTGATGTTTTTACTGCGTTTTGTCCTCTTACTACCTTGATGCGAGGATCCTGTTGTGTTACTCTCCACTGGCCCTGATGATGTTCTGCCCACATATGGAGAAGAGTATATTCCATCGCCTTCAATATAGTCATCAAAACCAAGCTGCATCATAGGGAAATACCCATCACTGGGCTCTTGGGTTTCCATCTGACGCCTAACATTCACATCTAAGGGGATGCGAGCCCACTGTCCTGTGGCTTGGTCTGCACCGCAAACAATACTGAGTTCATCTAGTATTTCTATCAACTTTCCTCGCATGCCCTTCGCATCAGGATGTGCCTGTAAAAAGATTATCAACCACCATAGTATATAAATTCATTGTTATGAACCTATTTCAGCACAAAAAGAGAGAGAGAGTGATATATACCGCAACATATCTTGTCCGTACATCATCATCGCATTCAATTGTCTTCGAGATTTCATTCCAAGCAAATCCTGAAGCGCTAAGCATATCATTAATGACCCTACATTTTTTTTGAATTGTCTTCATTCGATTTATGATGTGATGGTTTGCTAGGTCCATCACGAATCTGTAGTTGATTATGTTGTAGGTCAATGTATATGCATGCTCTTTAAAACCCTTGTCTATTTTTAAGCCCTCATTTGCTTGGATCACCAATGATTCTACCAAGCACTTATCCATTTCTGGTGGTGGTTTTGATTCGTGTTGGCACCAACACAGATAAATCGATTGCGTGAAGATCCTTCGTTGCCTTCACCTAAATGAACATCAAAAAAAAAAAAAAATCAGATCAGAAACGGAAATGGATTCTTTGATCGACTTGAATAAGGGGCAAAATTATCATTTACACGCCATATCGTGTCCCCCACGTTTCTTTTCTTGCAGAATAACGTCCTTATTTGCAGGAAAAAGTTGCGAGAAACTGAGAGAAAATATGATCACTTTTTCTCGAGAAAACAAAATATTCTCATGTACCGAACACATAAAAAAAATGGGAGAAAAGCTATTTTTCTTTTACTTTATCGTGTTTTCTCGGCAAATGAACACAGCCTTAGGGTTTATATTTTGATAATCTTAAAATAAAAATATTAATCACAATTAAAGATTGATTGATCTTTACCTCCTTTTTCCTTTTTCTTGTTTTGTTTTTCTAAAATCAGGTCAATTTTCTATGCTTGAAGCTTCTAGGGTGCAATCATTTGTTGTCCTCGTCCAAAAACACCGTATTGTTTCTCCTCTCCCCAGCCGCCGCAAACACCTTGAAGCTTCGTGTTTTGGGGTTTATTTAGGGTTCGGGGATTAATTGAGTTCAACTTTTTTTTGGTTTAACGTTTTAGGGTTTTGTGGATTTTCTTGGGGTTTATTTAGGGTTTTGGAGATTAATTAACAATCTGTATTTTTGGGTATTTTTTTGGGTTTATTTGGGGGTTTGGAGAGTATAAATTATTTTCCCTTTCTTTTCTTTTCTTTTTTGGGTTTAACTTTTTAGGGGTTTGGGGATTAATGTAGTTCTTTTTTTTTGGGTTTCACCATAAATTTTAGGGGTTGCATTAACATTACGTACCTGGTAGGTGTGGGAGAAAAATTCTTTTTTTATCAAATTTCCTCCATTGTTGTATGAAGTTTATTCTGGAGACTATCCTTCCAATCTGAGTAAACTCAGACTGTTAAGTTACCTTCCATGTATCGGGGAAGAACCTCTGATTAAGATGAAGAATTAAAGAAGAACATATTGAATAAACTTATTTTTATTTATTCAATGGGGTTGCCCAATTCCCATGTAGGCGTTACAAGTGCCTCATTGAGGTCTTTGTCAAGAAAAGAAAAAAAGAATGGTGGCCGTATTTAAGGGCTCACCTTATATTCTCCATATATTGGAGCCTTCTTCTTCACTTGCTTGCTGCTGGAAAGGGAGGAGAGAGTATTTTCTTTTCTTCCTGAGTTTTTCCGTATCTCTTCTTCTTTTTTTGTTGTTGTTGTGTGTTTCTTATGAGAAACACATCTTTTATGGGTTTGAAATAGTCTTTTTCTTGGGACTCCCTCTTTGACTCCCTTATTTTTAGGAAAGTCAAAAAGGGCTCTCCTCTTAGAGGATGCCAGCTCATGGTTCTCCCTTCTCTGGGAGAGGCTTTAGAGAATCTTCTTCTTTTTTATAACTCTTGTACCAAGTTTCCTCTTTTGGGGGAATCCCAGTACTTTTCGGAAAGGAGGATGATAATCTCATCATTTCCTAGGATAAAGGACATAATCCTAATCCTAAAATAATCATGGGGTGCCATGTGGCATCCCATGAGATTTTAAAAGAAGGGATCCTCATCTTGGGATCCCCCACAGCTTGACAGAGAATCTTTTTTATTAAGGATTCTCTGCCCCATGACACTCAAATACTGACTGTCAGCTGGGACAGACTGGCCTAGGCCAGTCCATGGACCAAGATGAGAATATTAGTCTCAACCACGGATTAAAGGGTGAGACCATTGGTCTCAACCAGGATCACGGGGGGGACCACAGGTCTCAACCATGGATCATAGACTTGCCCGTGGTTTGGGTTAGATCTATCATATTCGATCCGTGGGGACTTATCCTCAAGAATTGGACACGTGTCAACCTTATGGTGGCTGGCACTAAATATGATCCGTGGGGGTTGTATCCTCACGGATGAGACAGGTGTCAGCCTTTTGGAGGCTGACACTCCAAGTCAGATCCTTGAAGTTTTGGTCCTCACAGTCGGACACGTGTCAGTCTCTTGGAAACTGACACTAGATATGATTCTTGTTGCGTCCGTGAGGTTTTGTCCTCACAGACATGACACGTGTTAGCTTAATGAAGGCCAACACCTCAGCTGGATCCGTGGGATTTTATCCTCACGAATGAATATGTGTCACGTATGACACGTGTCAGCCTCTAGGAGGCCAACACCAAAGTTGGATCCGTGGGATTTTTATCCTCATGGATGAATATGTGTCAGCCTCTCGAAGGCCAACACTTAATATTGGATCCGTGAGGTTTTAACCCTCACGGACGGGGTATGTATTAGCCCATTTGGGCGCTATTATTTAAGGTGGATCCGTGAGGTTTATCCTCACGGATCAACTATGATGTTGCTTAGCTGGGCAGCATGGTGCCAGCCATCAGCATTTAATGTTGACAGCTAAAGGTACTGTGCATGCCACAGGCACGCGTGAACCCAACCGTCTCTCTGACAGGCTGAGATCAGGTGTATGCCATTGTACACATACCTGAGCAATGGACGGTGAAAATTTCACTGCCCACAAATGCCCCTCAGGATCTGGATGGTTGGAAATAATCCATCAATCTAGATCCTGACACCTGGCAGTGATGGTGGAGGAGCGTAACCGCCTCCACTGATGGTGTTTAATGGGAAACCCACGATGGGTTCCCTGGTCGAGGAGGCCTCATGATGAGGTCACTCCTGCCATTAAGGCTAAAACGGCGGGGAATATCCCTGCCATCCGGACCGTCCATTTCGAAATGGATGGTTAGGATGGGCCAAAAGGCAGACCTTATAAGAGTGCCTTAGGCTTTGGGGAAGACACCTTGTCTTCCCCAACCCTCCGAACACAGAAATCTCTGAGTTCAGAATCTCTCTTCAAAGAGAAATTTCTTTTTTCACCTCAAACCTTTCCTTCATTTCAAGGTAAGATTTGATCCCAAATAAGGGTTAATGGGGGAAAGAACAAGTGTTCTTCCCCAATTTTACCGAGGATCAAAATGAGGGTTTCAGACCTCGTCTCAGTGGATTGGGTGCCCATTTGGGCATTTCTTGGATCTTTCTGATCTTGGGATCCCTTGAAATGCATTTCTTTGCATTTCTTGGGTTTTCTCAAGATCAGGGAGTCTTGGGATGCCCTTTTGGGCCCTCTGCATTTTCAGCAGGAATTCTGGTTCCATTACCGGAATCTTTGAGTTTTCTGGTCATGGGAAACCAGACTGGAAACTCACTGCCCGTGGTTTATGGCTACGGACAGCTTGCCCACAGGACTTTTGTCCGTGAGCCCCAAAATTGATCCGTGGATTTGTCCACGGATGCTCCTAATTCTCATGGACTTTTGTCTATGGATATTTTGAGTATCCGTGGATAAGTTTCACGGACTGATTGCCCATAGGACTTCAGTCCGTGAGCTACAAAATCGATCTGTGGATTTGTCCACGGATGCTCTTAAATTTTCAGGATTTTTGTCCGTGGATTTTTTGAGTATCCGTGGATATTTGCACGTACAAACTGCCCACCGGACTTTTGTCCGTGAGCCTAACATTGTCTGTAGATTTTATCCACGGATGCTTTTAATATTTACGGACCTTGTCCATGAATGTTTTGAGTATCCGTGGATATTTTCCACGCATAAAACATTCAAGAGGCTTATAACTCCAACATTAAGACTGTTTATCCATGGAATTCTCCACGGATAGACCATTCCTGGGACCTTAGTTCTTGGGTCAGGAGATTTTATCCGTGGATTTGTCCACGGATCTTATCCTTAGCATTTGTCTTTAGACATTTGCTATAATGAATACTGATGGGCATTTGCCTTAACAAAAACCCTTAGAATAATTGCTTCTTTTAAGCAATTTATTTTTAGATGTACGCTCTAAGCAAAACATCCAAGCTTCATAGACTCGGATTTTTATCCTAAGTCTTTAATTAATCAATATTATAATCAATTAACAAACATTTTTTAGTTATCAAAGTGGGTATATGTTCCCAATTCGGGGTCCATTCTTGACCGCTTAATTTGAAATTTATAAAATTCAATTCCTTTTTAACTGAATTCTTCTGCATGTCTTGTCTTCTTTCTTTTTGCAGAATGCCTAACGTACCGAGATATTTTCACGAAACTGAGAACCTCCGTCTTGTTGATACCGATGAGAATGACAAGAATGGGGCGAGTCTGAATCGCCAACTGGAGATTATGGGAGAGTTCGGGTAGAGGACGTTGAGCCGCTCCCCGTTACGGATCCGAGAGAATGGGTACTCCGCGGAAGGATACTTGTATGTATTTATAACGCCGAGAAAGGTTTGATAGGCAACAGATTAGTCTCCAACGGAAGTTATTTGATACCTTCTCGTGCTGCAGTGGACCCGCAGACCGAAGAACCAGAAAGGGTATTGAAGGAGGTTTTCCCAATCTAGATGACCCGAACGGATGACGTTTGTTGGGATGCCTCTATGGTCATCAGAAGTTGTTCCACAGTTGACGGTCAAAATTTATAGGCATCGTGGGTTCATGACGTGTATGTCCGCTTTCGCGATGAACTGATAAATCTGAGCATTCGAGGAGCAGTTGGACTTGCCAGATATGAGTACAAGCGAGACGTCCTTCTATTCCGCAGCTTGCTCAACCGCTGGTGTGCTGAGACCAACACTTTCTACATAGCATGGGGAGAGATCGAACTCTCCATTCATGCGATGAATCGCATCTCAGGGTTGCCGGTCAGCGGAGCCTTCTACGATGAGTTCAATCCGTTTAACAACGTTCTATATTCAGAGAACGTCCCTGCCTGTACGAGAGAATTGTATAGGATATACAATGCCCTTCTGAGGGTGAATGCAGATAGAGCAACACCCCCTACTGACAAGGGCAAAGCTCCCATCATTGAAGAAGAAGCTGAAGAAGTAGCACTGAGTAAAGGTGCAAAGGCGGCGCGCAAGGTGAGCAGAGTTACCCTTAAGCAATGGCTAGGGTATTTTTCAAGGGAGAACCGTATGCGTACTCCAAGCCGACCTATATCACTCCATCGAATGAAAAAATCAGAAATTCTGAGATCAGGACCAGTGATGGGGTCAGTAGAGAAGGTTATTTTGCTGCCTTCTTATCCTGTTGGCTGTGTAGCTTTGTCTTGCCTTCGCGCCGAGGAGAAGTGGTCTGTCTTGAAACATTTGTGGCGGCTGGTCGGATGGCAACTGGCGTAAGGCACTCTCTGCTCATCCCAATGATGGCGTCATTTTATAGAGAGATGGGGGTCATCGCTCAAAGCAAATACCCGGGTCACAGTTTAGTTCAAGGTCCTTTTCAGTATCTTTTCGGCTGGATTGGTCAATATTTCCCTTCTTCTTACCCGAGACGGATAGTCACCGAAGCCGAGATGAGCCTGCCATACTTGATTTACATAACCGGTCAAACACCAGCCAAGTATCATTCTTGGGAGTCAATCAATCACATGTTCGCTACTCTTGGTCTTTATAGGGCTCGTCCTTTCAAGGGAGCTTCTAAACTGGTTGGGAACACTTCCTTGGTAGATGATATGAGCCTGGGTTATTCAGGCAGAGACTTTCTGATGATGATGAGCCTTCGACCAGCCAAGCTGCTGTGGCGCCTTGGAAAAGAGTGTTTTGTGGAGCCTTACTACCTGAGCAGATTCGGTCGGCAATTCGGGTATGACCAAGCAAAACCACCTGCATTAGAGACCGTCGACCGTATTTTAGCTGATTTCCATCAGATCAAACAAGAGTGGAATCACTTAATACGTGTTGACACTCGCTCTAAGTTTTTCATCCCCTCTCAAGCACAGGAAGGTCGTCCTTCACTGAGATTCTCTATCTGGTGGTTGAACTGCACCTCTGCCTATCTGAAGCACGACGGCCGTGATATTCCGGTCGTGGTTATGAAGGAGCATTTGGCAAGGATTACCGCAGCTGCTGCTGAGATTGGTGGTTCTGCTCCCACTCAAGCATTCGGTGCTAGAAAGAGAAAAGAACCATCAAGGACTAGGGCACCTACCAAAAGACGAAAAACTGCTGCTGACCATCACAAGCGCCCCAGGACAAGACCAGCCTCCAAGGGGAAAGGCAAGTATGTTCAGAGAAGTCCCTCTCCTATCATTGAACTGACTGAGGATCAAATCCGGATGGCAAAGATAGCTTCCCTAGCAGTTGAGCACGACATACCCATTTATGCCGACACTGATAATTTCGAAGACACATATGAAGGTCCTCAGGGTGTGGCAGAATTTATTGTTCGTCCAGAAGATCCTGCCGCTGTGACTTCCGTTGGGATGGCTGTCCGACCCTGTGTCTTGGAGGGATTGGGCGAAACCATTGTAGCTGACCCTATTGATGATGTTGACGACAGGGTCAACTCAACAGAACACAATAATCCTCAATCCCTTCCTGAACTTGCTGAGGATAGTCAGGGTATTCCCACGGAAGCCAGCTCTTACGAAGTTCGTTTGGCAGCTGCTTTAAAAGAGGCCCGAAAAGCGAGGGAGCTAAAAGCGCATCTACTTTTCGAAGCTCAAACAGCCAAAGCCACTATGCTTTCTATCCAAACTCAACGATCTGTTAGAAAAGCTAAAAAACGTGCTCGTAAGGCTGGACAATCATCGGGTTCAAAAGCTGATGGGGAATTTACTCGGCTCGTAGGAGTTATTTGTGAAGTGACACCGGCGAGGACTGAGACAATGGTGATAGTGAACACAGCGAGTGTCAGTCCTGTCGATGAAGTTCTTGATGCAGAACGGGCTATGTCAGCTGAACCTGCCAGGTCAATGATAGATGAAGTGACATAAGAGCCAGCAGGCACTACTACTGAAACTGAAGCCAGGACTGAAGAAAGAACTGAGGCAAACTTGGGCTTGGAACTTCCAGCCGGACCGGAAACGAAGGCTGAAATAATCACTGAACCAGAACTGGAAGTTGAGATGGATGTTGAGGCCAGTGTGGAGTTTATTGGGTCTGATGTAGGGACTACGGCCGAGGCTGGAGCTGGAGCGGATATGGGATCAGAGCTACAGGTTGAAACAGAGCCAGAGGCCGAAACAATTGCCAAAACAAGGCCAGTTGCCAAAGGTGCATTCATTGTTGAGTTTGCTCAGGAGCCAGAGCCAACTACTCCTGAAATTCATATCGCAGAGGAAGACCAGGACACAGATGCAATCGGGATGGACATGGTTCTATATACTGCGCCATTTGTTGATGAAAGATTACTTCCTGAAGATTTACCTTTTCTTAGCATGACTCCATCACCCGAGCACAGGCTAGCCACTCCTCCGATCAGTCATCCTGCAAGCCCAGCATCCCCCCTCAGGCCTCTTTCACCAGAATATACTCCTTCTACTCCTCCGCCTGAATCATCCGGTAGATGGTTGGCAGACAAAAATAATTACGATTCCCTTCTTGAGAGAATCTCTGGACTTCCTGGTATGTAATTCTTTTTTTTTTTTTACACCTTCTAAATTTACAAATTTTGTAGGTGCGATCGAGGAGATCATGAATGCTTCAAAGTTTACTTTCGGAGTACCCAATCATGCTTCGATTCCTCCTCCTTCCAAGCTGTTAGCCGATGCTTACATCGAGAGTGCTAGACATGTACTCGAGGTTTTGAAGACCTCATTGCTTAGCAGAGGTTTTAAAGATCTCGACCAGATGCAGGACGATTGTATTTTAGCATTTAACATTCTCGATCGTCTGGGTAACAGAGACCCCTTCGTACAACAGGAAGTTAAAGTTTTGATTGATTCAGCTCGAAAGGTATACCGGTTGAATAACATAGACCCGATCAGCGGTCTTGAAGTAAAAGCCAGAGATCAGGTTAACGATACTTCCTTCAAGATGACTGAGTTGACCGAAGTGGCCAATGATCTTCGCGAGAAAGTTTGTTGGACTGCGGAACACCAACGGGCTGCAGAAGCTGAGGTAGAGAGTCTCCGTCGACAACTGTAAGAAGCTATGGTTAGAGCTTCAAAAATAAAGAGTGCTCATAAATCGATGGAAACAGAGCTCGCAATTATCGATTCCGAATTATCGGACGGGCAATCGGTGAAGATTCAAGGCCAGAAGACTCTGGGGCAGATCATTAAATTAAAAGAGGATTTGGCGGACGCTTGTTAGGAAGCTGCACATCTTCATAAACAACAGCGCACCAGGATAGAAAGATTATCCTTCTCTAATACCGCCTCATTAATCGAAGAAAACCCTCTTAATATACATCTTGTTAATGAGGATCTTCCTGTTGTAAATCCTCCGGATGAGAATGTAAATCTTCAGGATGCAAATTTCGAAAATGAATGAAGAATTTTGTTTTATCATTCAGTGTATGCTTTTTTTTTTGAATAATGTGTATCACCCATATAGAGGGGTAACAATAATGATTTTGTATCCCTGGGGGGGTAGTGTTCTTTTAGAAGAACTGACTGAACCCAAGTTAATTCCTCAGGCTGCTTACGTACCCATGATAGGATCAAGTCAAATGTAGTTCAAAAGGGGATTCGCATTTTGATAGCGAATAGGTAGTTTCCGTTCATACTTGGGAAGGTTTTGACTTCGGCCTTGTATTGGGGGGGGGGCTTTTGAAGTTTCAATTCGCAATTTGATAGCGAATAGGCAATTTCTGTTCGTGCTTAGGAGGGTTTGGACTTCGGTCTGGTATTCTGGAGACTTGTGAAGCGCCGTGAACCTTTTTAGCTCGTATTCAGGAGCCTTTGTGAACCTTTTTAGCTCTTATTCAGGAGCCTGTCAAATTACTCTAATTTTTGCCTAGACTTTCTCTTAGAGTGTTAGTCTAGCGAGCTATTTGTTGTCCTAATTTTTGCCTAGACCGTCTTTTGGAGTTTTGGTCTAGCGGGCATTTTATTTTGACTCAATTTTTTTTGTCTAAGTCATCCTTTTTGGATTTTCAACTTAGTGAGTCATTGTTGCTCTAAATTTTGTATAAGCCACCTTTTAAGGTTTTCAGCTTAGCGAGCATTTTGATTCCTAAGAGTAATATCGCTTAAGGAATCTTGCATTGGTTGGAGGGATAATTCGCTCTCTATCCATTGAGGTCAGCAGGTATGATCCGTTAGAGTATACCTTCTCGACGACGTATGACCCTTCCCATTTTGGTTCAAGCTTCCCCTTGATTCGACGAGTGATGATGATTGAAGTTCTGACTATCAAGACCAAATCTCCCTTTTTGAAAGACCTTAGTCTTACCCTTTTATTGAAGGCGCTAGTTAATCTTTGCTGGTACATCTCTAAACTTTGTTGGGCTTGGAGACGACGTTCATCAAGAGTTTCAAGCTCTGCAAGACGAACTTTAGCTGAATCTTCTTTTGTGAAAGACTGCTGAATTACCACCCGTAGGAAGGGAATTTGAATTTCAAGGGGGAGAACTGCTTCACCGCCGAAAACCAGGGAATACGGCGTGGCCTATGTTGGAGTCCGATGAGTAGTTCTATATGCCCAGAGGGCTTCGGGTAGGCGTTCATGCCAATCCCGTTTGCTTTTATCCACAATCTTCTTGAGGATTTTGCACAAAGTCTTGTTGAAGGCTTCAACAAGACCATTCGCGACTGCATAATACCGGGTAGAATGGTCCTCTCGAATGCCAAATTTGGCATACAACTTGTGTATAGGGGCACTTCGAAAAAGTTGCCCGTTATCCGAGATAATACTTTCTGGAATTCCGAACCGATATATGATGTTGGTCCGGATGAAGTCTGCCACTGAGTGGTGTTTGACTTCTTTGAGAGAGATGGCTTCGGCCCATTTTGAGAAATAGTCTGTTGCAGCCAGGATGTATTGATGCCCAACAGATGATGATGGGGTGAATGGTCCTATGATGTCCATTCACAATGCCGCAAAGGGCCATGAACATGTTGTCATGTGAAGAGGCTCGGGAGCCTGATGTATAAAATCAGCATGGAACTGACAAACTTTGTATTTTCTTGCATAGTTCAAACAATCAGCAATCATTGTAGGCCAATAGTAGCCTAATCTTTTCAGCTGCATTTGTAACTTAGGTCCAGCTTGGTGAGCACCGCAGATCCCAGCATGAGTTTCTTCCATGACTCGATCTATTTCTTTTCCTGAGATACATCTCATTAAGATGTCGTCCAGGGACCTTCTATATAAGGTTTCTTCCAACATCACAAATCTTGTGACCCGTTGGCGGACTTCAGCGCGTTTAGCACGGTATCCGGGCAATCGACCATGTTGGAGATAATCGATGAAGGGCTGTCGCCAATCCTCATCTGTTTCCTTGTTGTCACATAACAAACTGTATCCAGGAAATCTATCTCTGGAAGGGGTTTTAGAGTTCTTCTTTCCCCTACTGTGATAGTCAACATCCTGTCTGCTGGCAGGGTTAGAGATGCTGTCAGGCTAGCCAAAGCATCAGCTTCATTGTTAAGTCCTCTACGGACATGGAAGAGGCTGCTTCTTGGAATTTGAGCAAGTAGCTGGTCCACTCTCTTCTGATAGGGAAGGAGACTAACCCTCCGCACTGCATATTCACCTCGTACTTGTTTAATGATGAGTTCTGAATCCCCATAGATAGTTAGCTCATCCACCGCGATCTCAAGAGCTAATTCAAGACCTGCTATCAGGGCTTCATACTTAGCTTCATTATTTAAACATCCTTCTGTTAGGGCGAAGGAATAGGGTAGTATTGCACTGTCTGGTGTGACAAAAACAATACCAATTCCCGATTTGTTTTCCTTCGGGTCGATGCGTTTGACACCATCAGGGCTTCTTGAAGCTCTATCGAAATACATCTTCCAGCCTGATTTGACTTGAATTTGCATGACTTCTTCATCCGGGAGGTCAGTGACCAGTGGCGAGTCTACAGGAATTGGATGTGCCGCAAGGAAGTCAGCAAGGGCTTGTCCTTTCATTGCTTTTTGGGGCACAAATTCAATTTCGAATTCGGATAGGAGCACTGCCCACTTTGCCATTCTGCCAGAAAGAGTAGGACGGGACATTATATATTTAAGAGGATCGGCTCTAGATATCAGTTTCACCGAATGCTCTATCATATAATGCCTTAGTTTCTTCAGGGCAAAGATAAGGGTCAGACATATTTTTTCTATCGGGGTATATCTGTATTCTACTCCAACCAAAGTCCTGCTCAAGTAATATAGAGCGTTTTCTTTTCCTTGATCATTATGCTGAGCAAGGAGAGCTCCGAGAGATCCCTCGAGTGTTGTGATTTAGAGGATGAGTGGCTTTCCTCTGATGGGGCCCATAAGGACTGGTGGTTTGTGAGATAAGCTTTGATGCTATCCAGAGCATTTTGACTGGCTTCATCCCATTGAAAAGGTATCCCTTTCTTCATTAGCCGGGAAAACGGTTGGCATCTTCCAGCCAAATTGGAGATAAATCTCCGGATATAAGCGAGTCGACCCTGAAGTCCTTTCAACTCGCGCAAATTCCTTGGAGGAGGCATCTCGCGAATGGCCCTTATTTTGGTAGGGTAAATCTCAATTCCTCTATGGCGTACCACAAAGCCCAGGAATTTCCCAGATGTAACTCCGAACGTGCATTTGAGCGGGTTCATCTTGAGCTGATGCTGTCGCAGTCTGTCGAAGATTTCCCGAAGGTCATCCGGATGATTGCTTCGCCGCCTTGTTTTGACAACCAGATCGTCAACATAACACTCGACTTTGTCATGGAGAATATCTCCAAATATGATAGTCATGGCTCTTTGATAAGTTGCTCCGGTATTTTTGAGGCCGAATGACATGACTTTGTAACAGAACACTCCCTTAGGAGTGCGAAAAGCTGTAAGCTCTTCATCTTCCGGGGCCATCTTGATTTGATTGTAGTCGGAATATGCATCCATGAAGGATAAAGCTTCGAAACATGTTGTGGCATCGACCATCATTTCGGTGATGGGCAAAGGGAATTCATCCTTAGGGCAAGCTTCATTCAAATCCCGAAAATCTATACAAATCCGGATTTGTCTGTTCTTCTTTTTCACGGGAACCACAATGGCAAGCCAAGTAGGGTATTGAACCTCTCTTATAAACCCGGCTTTGAAGAGTTTATCTACCTCAGCTTTAATTTGAGCGACCAGTTCTGGGCGGGCTCACCTTTGTGGCTGCTTGATTGACCTGACATCTTCTCGAATTGTGAGATGATGGACTACAATTTTTGGATCTAAGCCAGGCATCTCTGTGTAGTTCCATGCAAAGACATCTTTATATTCTTTTAGGAGACAAAGATACTCATCTTTTTCTGTTTGAGAGAGAGAGGCGCTAATGAAGGTTGGCCTCGGATCTTGTTCTGAGCCGAGGTTAACTTCAAGAAGGTCATACACAGTCACTTGACCTCCTGCCTCAAATTCTGGAGGAGTCGGACGAACTTCTGTTTCTTCTGGTGATTCTTCCATGATCATTTCTTCTCCTGAAGAAGAGTCTTCATCTACTGTAATAGTATTTACAGTCCAAACCAAGTCTTCATTTGATGGAGGATCAGAATTTTCTTCTTCAGACTTTTCCAAATTGAAACCGACTTGCTCATAGGTAGCCAAAATCCTGGGTGTTGACATAATTTTATGCTTAACCTGCTCTTCCGCTTCAGTATTAAACCCCTGCTTCTCAAGCATTTTCTTGATCGCTGGATTAAACACAGACTTCTTTTGATAAGGATTCATCCTTCTACCCTTTTTGTTGTTTCGGAGAATGGTTTTGCCTATTCGTCCTGCAGAACGAAAAACGATGGGCTTTTCCCTTGTTTTTTTGGACGGGATGATGACATTGGGAATGACTTCTATTGTTGGCCATTTTTGTCATGCACTGAGACTGACCTTAGCCAAGCTATCAATCATATCTTGATGCGCTGCCTCAACCCATGGGGATGCCTGTAGAGTTTTTGTTTCTTCCGGATGCCATTCCATGGAGGTTTCCTCTAATGTGGACTCCTCCTTGACTGTGACCATATTCACAGTCTGATCGTGACTTTTTTCAAATATGAAAACTGAGGGATTGTACCCAATTCCTGGCGTATCCGTATCTATATAGTCACCAGTATCTAGGGCCTCATGTTGCTCTTTTTTGAGCATGTCTTCATAAGCCAGAATGATAGTTCATTCGACTTACTCTTCTTTTTCAGGATCAAACCCTTGTTTCTTGAGGAACCCGGTGATTTTTTCACCAAAGCTTATCTTTTTCCTGTAAGGATTAAGGGTCTTGTTTTTTCCATTGGCCCATGAGGAGTTCATCCTGTCATATGTGCCTAGAGAGTTGAAGAGTATCGACTTCCGTCCTCTTTTCATGACTGGAACAGTGAAACTGGGGGTAGTCTCGACCATTGTACAGTTCATCCTCCTCAAAGGGACTGTATGATTGCCTTTTAAAGCTTCAAGGGGGTCGATTTCTTTAACCTCACACGTCTAAGAGAGGTCAATTGACTTGCCCTTCTCCGGATTCCAGGAAGATTCGACCAAAGATAAGGTCGGTTCTCCTTCTTTTCTTTGAGATTTTGGGGTGTATTTAAACACCCTTTTCGGAGCCTCTGTTTGAACAGGCCCGTGATTGCTTTTCAGGTCACTCTCAACCTTTTTCCCTTTGGGCTTTTGCTGAAGGTTTCTTTGGGCACTTTTGACATAGAAACGCGCATCTGCGTAATATACCTGTGCATCGTTGAATGGATTATCATCAGCGTCGATCCTTGCTTGCCAGTTCCCTTGAGGGTATTTAAGGCATTGATGATAAGTAAATGGCACAACTAAATGGTTGTGCATCCACTGCAGTCCCAACATGTCATTGTATAATGTATCAACATCTATTACCAGAAACGTCGTAGTTTCAGCAATATCCCCGAATTTGGTTTTGAGGTTGACCATGCCCATAGGCTTCTGCTCATTTTGATTAAAGCCTTGGATGATCAGAGTGCTTTCATGAGCCGGCCTATTTGTACACCAAGCTTGGACAGCATCCTTCTCGGAAGGATGTTGACAGCTGAACCCCCATCTATCATCACTCTGGAGATTCCGGTTTCATTAACCAAACCTGAGATGAACAGTGGCCGGTTATGCTAGAGAGTCTCAGCTCGCATATCTTCGTCATCAAAAGTGATCGTGAAGAGGTAGGAAGCTCCTGTTTGAGGAGGTGGTGGCGACTGATTTGTAACTTCTTTAGAAAAGTCCTCCAGACTGGAGAGGGCATATATAAGAGACCTTCTCAATTCTGGAGACATCTTGAGAGCATCATAGACGCTCAGCAATGAAGGAATTTTCTTCAGATGGGTCAGGATATCATACTTAACCCTTTCATTACCGGTAGCTATTTGGGCTTGGGCTAGTTGAGCTCTGATCTGATTTTCATGTTGGACCGGACAAACATCGGTGGTAATTTTCTTCCCGACCGAAGGTTGAGTTGATAGACTTTGACAATCGTCTGGTCTATTGGTCCAGACGACTCTCCTTCCAAGAGTTGGACCATGTTGACAGAACTGAAGTCCAGCTTCCTTTTCTTACTTTGAAAAGATGGTTGAATTCTTCTTTCAGATCGCCCCGTCGGACTCCCAGATTGGGTTGAGATTTGTTCAGACGTCTGTGAGTTGTTAGTCGACTTTGATCTAGGACTGCTTCTTCTGTTGAAGGGTCACTGTCCAGACTGACTGAAGCAGGTGGATCTTGATTCTCAAGTTGAGTTGAGACCTGCACCGATCGTCGCATCTGACGATGGTTTGAGTTCAGAACTTCAGGCGTACTTAATCTTTCTTGAGGGGAATCAGATTGTATTTGTTCGTCTTCTGCCTCTCGCTCTCCTCCGGATGAAAATCCTTCGAAAAGATCTGAAAACCCTGTAGAGGTCCGTCCTGGTGTGGATGGTCTCCTTTCTGGGAGTTCGATGTCTTTAGTTTGATCCAGCCAATTCTGAAATACCCGGTGTCTTTCTAGACTGCAGGCTACCAATTGTCTTGGTTCATTTAACCATGACTGGTCTTCATTTGGAACCGCATTGATAACATAGCAGGAGAAGATATTGGATTCGTCTCCTGAATCGGTTGATTGAAGGCTATCATAATCGTAGTCAGAGCAGAAGCCTGGCGGGATAAAATCCATTAAGGTAATTGTCGTTAATGGCTTTTGTTCTACAGGAGCATCCTAGGCAGGACCGTTTTTCTTGGCCTTCCTCACTCTTTCTTTCTTTTTCTTCTTTTCAGCCTTGGCTATGCGCTTCCCTTCTTTTCTTAGGGCTTGAGCTTGTCTCGTAGCCCGAGCCTGCTTTTTAGTATCGACGTTTTGAGCCAACTGCCTTTTCTTCTTGGTCCCTTTATTTTCAAAGAGGGTCTAATCTCCTTCATCTGACGGTTTGTCATCAGGAAGTTTTCCACTTGAAGATACTTTATTTTCATCCACTGGCTCAGAAGCCACTATCGTATTGGACGTAGATGCCTGCTGGAGATCATCAATGACAATCTCTTTATTGTCCAGGAGCCGTTGAATAATGTCCTTCAGTACAAAGTAGTCACCTATCTTGTGACTGATCATACGATGATAAGGACAGTATTTAGGATCATTTTTCATCCCAATCTCTTGAGGTCTCTAACTCTCTGGGAGAGTGATAAGTTCATTAGCAAGGAGATCTTCAAATAGATCCTCAATAATGTCTTCTGAGAATGAATATGTTTTATTCATCCTCTCTTCCATGATGATCTTCTTTGGCGGCTCCTTTTTACCTTGCCATTGTGGTTTCCTAGATCCACCTTAGACTTGTTTGGTACCAACCTTTTTTGGTCCTTTGCCGTTGTTTGTTCGACCAGTTGATCTACCAGCATTTAATGCTGGCGACGCAGTCTTTTTGGCTTCCACCACTGTAGCTGTTGAGGATTCAAGGCGATCGGTGCCTCTGCCTCGTCTTCTTTTTCCTATATGGAGTTCCATGTCATGTGCTTTTGTGCACAGATCTTCGAAACCCGTAAAGGTTTGGGCCATTAAGACAGTTGAAAGGTCGTGCTTAAAGTTGTTGAGGCACATCCGAATGAGTTCCATCTGAGTAAACTTTTGTGGGCAGGAGAAGGTCAGAGCTCTCCACCGGGCAATGAACTCTGTTACTGTTTCATTGTCCCTCTGCCGGGTTTCAATCAATTCTGGAACACCTACTCTTCTTTGAGTGTTGTAGAATTGTTTGTTAAATTCTGTCACCATTGTATTCCAATTAGGGATTAAACCCTCAGGGAGGTTGGCATACCATGTAAAAGCGGCACCCTGTAGAGATTGTACGAAGAGCTGGAGGCAAAGAGCCCCGTTCTTAGATGCCAATCCGCATCTCGAGAGGAAATGGGACAGATGTTGCCTCGGATCTCCAGTGCCATTTAACATTTTGAATGTCGGTTGGACAAAGCCTGGTGGGAATGGAACCGCATCCATGATAGCTGGATAAGGCTTCACAATCATCCGTACGTCCTCTTCTCTTTCTTTTGCCTGCCGCATTTGATTGCGAACAGTCTTTTCGATTGTAGCCAAAAGAGACGGTGACACCTCTCCTATGAGAGCGGTCTGATTCGGGATGAGACCTGTTTCGGGCACCCTTGGATGATTTGGAGGTATAGGGGTTGTGCCTTGATTGTTGCTACCTCCTTGGTATGGGAAGTGAGGCCCAAGTGCCGATGCAGATTTGAGAGCTGACAATTGAGTAGCCAACTCTTGCATTTGAGACATCATGGCTGTGATTTGATCATCCTTGTATTGGAGTTGAGCCTGTAAGGCTGCTGTTTGATCATTTGATGGCAAAGGTGCCAAAGTCAAAGGGTTATTCCCCTGACTAGTATTCCCATCCAGGTTCGTCATTATGACTGTTACTAGTCGTTCTGAAGCTGGTTCCGGTAATCGGAAAAGATTTGTGAATTCTTCTTCTGTAAAATAGGCACTGGGCATCTCGTATAAAGGATTTGGTGCACTGAAAACCTGTCGAGGTATTTTCTGCATTTCCTCTGGCCTAGTTAGTTGAGGAGTTGGCTCGTTAGAATCCTTAACTGGCGAGGTTTCTTCCACTTCTCTCGGGGAAGTTACTGGGGTCGTTTCTTGTTCTGGCCCTTCTTGGTATTCGCTGACATCAGGTTCCGGAGCTAATTGAACTAGGTCTTGGGCTTTATCTTTGCCTCTGGCCTGATTTTTGCGGCTCCTTTTTCTTCTCGGCACCACCGGACCTGGAGCAGCTATCCTGACAGCTTGTGAGGATTCAGTCTCGTCTAAAGAGGCTAAAATAGCGGCAGCTGAACTTTGAGAATCTTGCATGGCTGATAAATTCTGTTCAGGTGCTGCCCCAGTTCCGTGGAACACTGGGGTCGTATATTCTCCCGGAGCTGGGTTGAGTCTAGTGCCGATCACATTTACGGACACTCTCTCATAACCATCATATGATGCTCTGATATCGGATCTCTCCCGAGTGGGGTGCATAGATGTAGAATGATCAGTTGTTCATCTCTGGTGGACAAAACAGATTTTATCTGAGGCGTCTATCGACCTTTTTGACTTCTGGTTCCTGGACCTTCTTGGCCTCGACCGATAATTATACACCTTTTTCACCGGAGCCGAAGGGTACTTCCTGTTTCTGAGTTGCAGAATTTTCTCAGGAGTTTTCTTCCTAGGCATCTCGAAAGCAGAAGTACTTCTATTTAGCACATTGACCCTAGGGTCTTATGGTGCTGCTACTCTTCTTTCTGGTTCAGTACTTTCTTTGCCCCAGAATGGGCTTACATCTCTGGATGGAGGTCGCTGGTGTTGATAACAGACTGATGCCATCATTGATGTGAAAGTTGCAAGGTTAGCACCTCTGAAGGCGTTCGGACCCAGTCTGTATAACAAGTCTCTATTTGCCTGTTCTGGACTCGAAATATTTCTTGCATTATCAGCTGGACGATATTGATCACGGCTGTTAATGCCCCTTGCGTCATCATCGGATGATGAATCCGGCTTTGAAAACACCATTCTCTTGTTGGCTGTGTAGTACCAACTCCTTTCCTTCTTAGAAAAAGAGCTATCCTCGGATGGCAAAATGTCTATCCGTGGATCCCCTTTCTTTGTAGGGGACTCTTGTCCGTGGACTATGTCCACGGATTGGCTTGGACCTGCACCTGTAAAGGAGGCACATTTCTGACCCTCGGACTGGCCTAAGCCTTTGTTCCGTGTGGTTTGATCTCCGGTCCGTGGACCAGGCTTGGGTTTGTCAACGGATTGTCTTGGATTTCCGTCCGTGGACAGAGCTAATGGTCCGTCCGTGGACGGTCTTGAATTTCTGTCTGTGGATAGTTTTGCATTTCTATCTGTGGACGTTCCTGTATTCCTGTCTGTGGATAATTTGGATCTTCTGTCCGTGGACGGTCTTGATTGCCTGTCCGTGGACAATTTGGCATTTCTGTCCGTGGACGTTCCTATATTCCCCTCCGTGGACAATCTTCTGTTTCCCTCCGTGGGATATCTTGGACCTTGGTCCGTGGAGTCTGTCCGTAGACGTTTCTTGTTCACGGATAAGTGCCCTAAGGCACCTTCCTCAGTTACTTTGTTATTTTTAAAGTTTTTTGAGGGACTCTTCATTAAGTCCTTGAGGCCCTTGGCCATGTTCCTTTGCCCTGATAAAAATTGGGCAGCATCTCCCCCTCCTGGAGAATTTTTCAAAGGGGGAGCTCCGTCAGCCAGCTTGGACTGAGGGGGCTTATATTCAACTAGCCCTATGGTCGGCCCTAGCAATTGAGGCCTTTCCACTATGAATTGTTGGGGTTTGGGACGGCTTGTTAGGCCTGACCTAGTGTTTGACATAGGTCTGTCTTTTGGGCTGACTTGTCGCAGTGTGGTGAAGCCACCCTGCAATGTGTGTACCCGGCTTGGTACACCCTCCGTAGTGAACTCTGATTGGGGAACACCCTGTTCATGGGACATCCAGTTGGATGTAGCCTCTCCGTGGGATATCCTGGGGGATGCCCCTTATCCACAGAGCACCCTTGGGGATACCACTGCTCCGTGGTGCACCCTTGGGGATGCACCTAATCCGTGGTGAACCATCGGGGCTACACCTGCTCCGTGAGGCATCCTTGGGGATGCAATCTGTCCGTGGACCTGGCAAGGTTGACTCCTCCGTGGAGGAGCAACAATACCCTCATTGAGGGTTCGGTCAGTAGGCCGAGGCCTCATGATTGGGGCCGCTGCCACCTCAGCCCAAGTGAGGGGATGAGTTACCAGAATCGGCATCGAAGGGACATAGACCCTCCTCTTGATCGTGAGCACGTATGTGGGAAAGACGTAGACGGTCTCGATCATCCTGCACGAGATGATAAGAAAAGAGAGGAATATCACTCATCTTTTCATTTTTTTTGTTCTTCTTTATTATTTTTTAATTCTTCATCAGAGATGAGAGGAGAAGGACGTCCCACCGGGCGTGCCATTTAATTTGTGGGAGAAAAATTCTTGTTTTATCAAATTTCCTCCATTGTTGTATAAAGTTTATTGTGGAGACTATCCTTCCAATCTGAGTAAACTCAGACTGTTAAGTTACCTTCCCTGTATCGGGAAAGAACCTCTGATTAAGATGAAGAATTCAAAAAGAACATATTGAATAAACTTATTTTTATTTATTCAATGGGGTTGCCCAATTCCCATGTAGGCGTTACAAGTGTCTCATTGAGGTCTTTGTCAAGAAAAGAAAAAAAGAATGGTGGCCGTATTTAAGGGCTCACCTTATATTCTCCATATATTGGAGCATTCTTCTTCACTTGCTTGCTGCTGGAAAGGGAGGAGAGAGTATTTTCTTTTCTTCCCGAGTTTTTCCGTATTTCTTCTTCTTTTTTTGCTGTTGTTGTGTGTTTCTTCTGAAAAACACATCTTTTATGGGTTTGAAAGAGTCTTTTTCTTGGGACTCCCTCTTTGACTCCCTTATTTTTAGGAATGTCAAAAATGGCTCTCCTCTTAGAGGATGCCAGCTCACGGTTCTCCCTTCTCTGGGAGAGTCCTTAGAGAATCCACTTCTTTTTTAGAACTCTTATACCAAGTTTCCTCTTTTGGGGGAATCTCAGTACTTTTTGGAAAGGAGGATGATAATCTCATCATTTCCTAGGATAAATGACATAATCCTAATCCTAAAATAATCATGGGGTGCCATGTGGCATCACATGAGATTTTAAAAGAGGGGATCCTTATCTTGGGATCCCCCACAGCTTGACAGAGAATCTTTTTTATTAAGGATTCTCTGCCCCATGACAGTCAAATACTGACTGTCAACTGGGACAGACTGGCCTAGGCCAGTCCACGGACTAGGATTAGAATATTAGTCTCAACCACGGATTAAAGGGTGAGACCATTGGTCTCAACCACAAATCACCAGGTGAGACCATTGGTCTCAACCACAGATCACAGGGGAGACCACAGGTCTCAACCACGGATCACAAGGTGAGACCATTGGTCTCAACCACGGATCACGGGGGGGACCACAGGTCTCAACCACGGATCATAGACTTGCCCGTGGTCTGGGTTAGATCTATCATATTCGATCCGTGAGGACTTATCCTCAAGAATTGGATACGTGTCAGCCTTATGGTGGCTGGCACTAAATATGATCCTTGGGGGTTGTATCCTCACGGATGAGGCAGGTGTCAGCCTTTTGGAGGTTGACACTCCGAGTCGGATCCGTGAAGTTTTGGTCCTCACGGTCGGACACGTGTCAGTCTCTTGGAAACTGACACTAGATATGATTCTTGTTGGGTCTGTGAGGTTTTGTCCTCACAGACATGACACGTGTTAGCCTAATGAAGGCCAACACCTCAGCTGGATCCGTGGGATTTTATCCTCACGGATAAATATGTGTCACGGATGACACATGTCAGCCTCTTGGAGGCCAACACCAAAGTTGGATCCGTGGGATTTTTATCCTCACGGATGAATATGTGTCAGCCTCTCGGAGGCCAACACTTAATATTAGATCCGTGAGGTTTTAACGCTCACGGACGGGGTATGTATTAGCCCATTTGGGCACTATTATTTAAGGTGGATCCGTGAGGTTTATCCTCACGGATCAACTATGTTGTTGCTTAGCTGGGCAGCATGGTGTCAGCCATCAGCATTTAATGTTGACAGCTAAAGGTACTGCGCGTGCCACAGGCACGGGTGAACCTAAACGTCTCTCCGAGAGGCTGAGATTAGGTGTGTGCCATTGTACACACACCTGGGCAATGGACGGTGAAAATTTCACTGCCCACAGTAGGAATGTCATTCGGTTCAATTCTATTTTCAAAGCTCCTCCTCTTGTCACTCACTCACTCACTTGTATTTTCGTTTATTCTAATTGGTGAAACTTTTTCAAGCTCCTTAACGAACTTCTATTTTGGCTTTGTCAGGTAATTTAGGTCCCTTCTTTCCTATTCCATCATCCCACAATAGCAATCCCTCTTTCCTATTCCATCATTTCACCCTTAGTAACACTTCCAAGCATACATCCTATTTGTCCCCCCCTTACCTTTATGACTCCCAATTTTCTACTTCTATTAATCCCATGCGATTAAGAATCTCATTCCTATACAGTTAAGAATCTTTCAAGTCTCGTATCTTTCTCTCAATCTCTCTTATGCTTATAAAAGGAGGCATGGGTCTCCTACAAAAGACCATGGTTTACCACCCCCGGGGCTCTCTCCTTCTCTCACGGTACTCTCCCTCACCATCTCACGACTCACTACCTCTCTCTTCACTACAAAATTCAACACTTTTGGTGGCGGTTCAAAACCGCAGCGGAAAGAACCATAACTGTCGTTAAATCATATAATGACGGTTTCCAAAACCAATGTTGAAGACAGTGTCGGGGAATCCACTCGCGGCGACACGCACGACGGTTAGAGATAACCGCCGTTATAAAAACCATATATCACGGCGATTTACAACCGCCATGGTTAACAAATTAATAATTATATTAGAATGCCCTATTGCGTCGGTTTTACACCGCAGTTATGTATCCAATAATATAACGGCGGGTAAAACTGCCGCTAATAATGTATCAATAATAATACTAATATTACCTATAGCGGTAGGTAAAACTGCAGCTATTAGTAATTTTTTTTGTACTTGTCAACAATAAAAAAATAAATTAACCATATTCACATAATTTTATACCTGTAAGAAATATATAATAATTCCAATGAATATAATAAATTTATCTAATGAATATACATGCCCAAAATGTAATAATAAAATTATATATACATGCCCAGAAAAAAGTGTCGAGTAGTAAAAAGGAAAAAAGATCCTAAGCTAGGCGCCTACCTACCTCCTGGTACCCCAAAACCCGACAAGTGTGTGCTGTCAGCTCCCTCCTACAAAAAATAACAAAAATTAAATTTATTAATAGAATATCTAAATTATAAAATTTTAGAATTTAATAATTAATTAATATGCAAAGAAACAAACTCATCTCAGAATTTTCATAGTTTTTAGGAATAGTTAGGCCTAAACCCACAACCGTGCACCAAATCCAAACCAGAGCTCGATTTTTTATGTGGTTTTCTTCTGACGCATGGATTTTGACTAGGGCTATAAACGGATGCGGATATTATCCGTATCCAATTCGTATCCAAATCTGAATCCGAATCCGTTTAGTCGAATAATTATCTAGTTGTTATCAGTTGAAGCGGATTTGAATAGTAATATATTATCCATTTATAACCGAATACGGATTCGGATACTGTTATATCCGATCCGATAAATATTCGTCCGATTATATAATATATTTTAAATTTATAAAATTAATATAACCTTTAAAATATATTTTTTTAAATAAAAATTTATATATTTTGCATTTTTAAATATTAATTTATTTTTTTTAATTTTAAAAAAAAATTAATCGGATAATTTAGATACTATCCGAATCTGGATATTTTAATTGGAGTCGGATACGGATATCATATTTCACTATCCGCCGGATATTTATTCGGATTCGGATATCTGGATATATAATCGGATAGGAATTCGGATATACCAATATCTTCTTTGAATCCGCTCCGTTTACAGCTCAAATTTTGACTCAACCTATGTGTGGAAATTGGTTTCGATGGAATCCGAGGTCGTTTGCCCAATTTGGGCATCAAGGAGCCCGAATTCCATACTTTAAGGAACAGCAGGCCTAAACCCACAATCGAGCACCAAATCCAAACCAGGGCTAGTATTTTGATATGGTTTTCTAACGCGTGTATTTCAATACAACCTAAGTGTGTGAATTGGTTTCGATGGAATCCGAAGTCGTTTGTCCAATTTGGGCATCAAGGAGCCCGAATTCCATACTTTTAAGGAATAGTTAGGCCTAAACCTACAACAGCGTACCAAATTCAAAACAAGGCATAGATTTTGATGCGGTTTCTTCAAACGCGTGTATTTTGACACAAGCTAAGTGTGGGAATTGATTTCGATGAAATCTGAGGTCGTTTACCCGATTTGGGCATCGAGTAGCCCGAATTTCATACTTTTAAGGAATAGTCAGGCCTAAACCTACAACTGTGCACCGACTCTAAATTGGGGCTCGAATTTTGATGCGGTTTCTTCAAAGACGTGTATTTCGACACAATTTAAGTGTGGGAGTTGGTTTCGATGGAATTTAATGTCGTTTTTCTGATTTGGGCACCGAGTAGGCCGAATTTCATACTTTTAATAAATAGTCATGCCTAAACCTACAACCGCGCACCAAATTCTAACCGGGGCTCAAATTTTGGCATGGTTTCTTATAACGCGTGTATTTCGACCCAATCTAAGTGTAAGAATTAGTTTTGATGGAATCCGAGGTCGTTTCCTTATTTGGGCACCGAAGAGCTCGAAATCCAAAGTTTTCAAGAATACTTATGCCTAAAACTACAACCGAGCACCAAATCCAAACCGGGGCTCGAATTTTGATGCGGTATCTTCTAACACGTGTATTTCGACACAACCTAAGTGTAAGAATTGGTTTCGATGGAATCTAATGTCGTTTATCTGATTTGGGCATCGAGGAGCCCGAATTTTATACTTTTTAGGAATAGTTAGGCCTAAACATACAATTGAAGGGGGATCCGGATAAAAATTTATGCGGAAATTGGATCCCCTAGATCCTAACACCATAAAAAGCATTAAAATTATCTAAGAGTTTTAGTCATATCACCTTGGTGAATGTTTTTCACCGGTGAAGCTTAATCCACTCGAACCATCAGAATTCTTTGTAGAGATTTCTTCGAAAAAATATTAGAAGCTCGATCATTGTTCTTCGCTATCCCACGAAGCTTTAGAATCTTCTTTGGAATTATAGAAGCAAGAGGAAGAAGATGGATCAATGGTGTAGACCTTCTATCACCAATAATACTAAGGTTCAAAACCCTAGATTTGCAAAACCCAACTAGAACCACCAATATATCTCACGAAAATCCCTAGGGGTCTCCCCTAGGGCTCACGGTTTGGAGAGAGAGAGGAGAGGAGAGAAAAAAGTCTGGAGAATTCTACTTAATGGTCTAGGGTGTTGGGGTATTTATAGACTAGGATCTTATCGTAATCCTACTCCAACTTGATCTTATCTAGTAGGATTTATTAATTAACAATAACTCTTATTATTAATTAAATAAACTCCTACTTAATCTATAACTACTTTAGTTATAGTAATCCTATTAATTAAAGAGTCCCTATTATAAGAGGATTCCTTAATTAAAAGGGATAAGTCAACATCCTACACCAAAGTAGAAAACCTAGTCAAAGTAGGAATCTACAAGGGGGAGCGTGAGCTTCTATGGGGCGTGGGATTTGAGGAGTTAAAACTCTTTATTGTAATCTAATTACAATAACATCTTAATCCTAATTGCAATCCAACACTTGAGTTTAATTCCATAATAAAATGAATTATATTTCAATAATTATTCAATTAAACAAATCCTAATCCAATTAGGATTCCTCATGTGGGCGCCCCACCCTTGGGTTTAAATCCATGGGCTTTGGCCCATATTAAAGGTCCATTTTAATGGGTTTATGGATATGGGTCAAACCCATTTCCCCTTTAATTATGTTAATCAAATAATTACTAAAATAATCCCTTAGTTTAAATTAACAATTAATTTAAATAATAGATTAACTATTAATCTATTTAATTAAATGATTAACTTTTAATCACTTAAAATAATTGATTAACTTTTAATCAATTATTGAGCTTGTATTTCTTATGTGAGCACCTCCACAGATTGCTCTGGGACATTCTTACCCTGACTTATCCAATGTTATCCCATTGACCCTAAATGGGAATTACATCAGAATTGCAAGTGACGTGAGATATCCATGTTGCAATTGAATCCCAATGTATGAACATTAACCATTACGGATCCCGCCACATGTACTTTAAATTCAATTTATCCTTTTAAATACATTATCCCTAATGGGCCTTCAAGATTGACATATTATCTAACCCATAGCCTATTGCAAATCATCCAGGTTTCCAAAACTTATGATTAAGCCATGAGAAATAATTTCTCATGAAAAAAAATTTGAAAAAATCCTTTTATAAGTATAATACATTTTAATAAAAGTATATTTCAAAACTTATTTTGTTTTCAAAATCACCTGCGCAGGATTTGAACTTAATCAACTGTCTTACCCGGAACTTGAATAATCTCTCAAATTAATAAGCGTGGATTTCTTGTTTGAAATTTATCATGACTCGAACAACTTTCTGACTATCCAACTGTCACTGTATTGTAATTCCTAAGTTAGAAAATACGTTGGTGGAATCAAAACATTCAGATCACTGCCCAGTCATAGATGAACTTATCAAATCTAAGGATCATCAAAACCATTCAATGTGAATGAGAGACCAACTATCTGATAGTATGTTTATGCAAGAGGTCTCTCATTGAATGCAATCAGTCAGTGTACATTTAAGCACCTATATGCTGATGTGTAGTCTCTACTACAATAGTTCGAGATAGAACTACATCTCAACTATTGAGAACATCTTAGCATTTTGGCAGCCATATAAGTAAAGTGCACAGCTTCACCCACAGTTGTGACTATATAAGGTGTAAGGAACTGGAAAGTTATATATACCTGTGATAATCTAATCACATAACTTTCCTACAATATATCCTATGGACCTTTGTTGATATCTCATATCGTAGAGATCATCTCATGATCATGGTCAATTACCCATAATGAATATACAATAGATTTAGAAGAAGCATTTATTAATCAAATTAATAAGGTTCTAACATTCTAAATGACTTTTCTGGGCATCATGTCCAACAACAACCGCCCACCAAATCCAAACCGAGGCTCAAATTTTGATGTTGTTTCTTCTAACGCGTGTGTAAGCACCCCAATTTTGAACCCTTTTAATCCCTTTAGCACTGTCAACTTTTCAAAAATCTCTTAAAAACCTTTTTTTTAACCTCTCTCTAAACTCTATTTTCATGTCTTCTTTTTTGGAAAATGGCCGAAAGCAGAAAAATGACCAAAATGCTCTTATGGAGCAAAAAAACCAAACTACCCCTAAAAAGTTCAAAAAAACTCACATTTTATCTAAAATATTTTTCTGCATTTTATCAGTTCAATTTCGACTGTTTTTGGTATCAAATCGGACCTAAAGTAAAAAAATGACTAAATTACCCATGTGATAAAAATGACCAAAAATACCCCTGAAAAGTGTTCAAAAGTTGTCATTTTGTCCAAAATAATTTTACAACATTTTTTGTTCAATTTTGACTGTTTTCATGGTCATAACAGTCTTAAAACGAAAAACCGTGTTTTCAGCTAATTAGAGCGTGACACGTCACACTAATAGAAGACAAAATAGAGGGGCCACTATTTGAAACAGTGCCCCCATGAATTACAAATTTGCCCATTTTGACCGGTCAAACTGCCTTACTATGCACGTTTCAGAAAAATCTCAAGGGGGTGTTACTTCAAGTAGTGCCCACCCTTTTTGCACCCATTTTGCCGCTTTACTGTTTCCTACCGCCTTGCTTTTTGGAACAATTATCCACAAGGGAGCTACTACAAGCAGCGCCCCCCTTGTTATTGATCTTTATAAATGCCCCCACCTCTCTTCTTCATTTCTCATTCCAAACTTATTCCTTATCTCATTTTTCACGTTCGAAAACCTTACCTTTAGCGACTTGGTGATCCCAGGAAAGTTGATTTCGAATAATCAATTATTGAGAGCACTTATTTCAGAGATCCTTTTGGGTTTCCCAGAAGGTAAATTTTCTCTCATCTCTGCCTTGTTTAGTCTTTTATTTTACTTTATTTAGACTTTAAAAAAAATATATTTTTTATTGCTCGTTTTCAACTGCTTATACTGCTGGCTTGCCCTAGTCGAACCTTTGCCCAAATTCTTGTTCAAAACCTAGTCTACAAAAGACCACGGTTTACTACCCCTGGACCTTTCTCCATCTCTCACGGTGCTCTCCCTCACCATCTTATGGCTCACTACCTCTCTCTTGCTATATAGATCTCTCTCTCTCTCTTTCAACAAAGAAGACTCTCTCATCATTCTGACCCTCTATTCATGTCATCAAGGAGAAAGCCATGGAAATTGCTTGATAACATGTATGCTATTGAGACAATTCCCAACAAGAGTTGATTCATACATTGGAAATACGCATGTGCATATAATCAAAACTAAGGGTCAGGAATATTCATGAAAGTTGTTATTTCTCGATCCTTAACATAAACAAATTGTGAATTCAAAATCTGTAATTGGGTTGCCAATCATCCATAACAGTAAGTATGTTGTTTGCCTTGAGTGTGTTTGGTTTTATTATGCTTAGTAAATGTTTATTAGTGTTCATTTCATTTAACTTTGGTTAAAAATCATAATCTAGTGGGAATCATTCATAAGTTGTTCTCTAGTCTGATTTCATGCAAGAAGATAAACTAATCATGCTGATTTTCTGTAACTCTATATTTTAATATTGGCTTATTCCGTTGTCAAAACAACGTGTCATGTGTCTTGTGTCCTTTCCTACAAGCATCCAAGATAAGTGAAGATGAAGACCAAAAAAGATTAACTGAAGACATTTCAATCATCACCTTCGTTTCACTCCATAGGGTGGTAAGTGACCTAGATAAATTGTTACCATAGGAGTATTGACTTACAATAATCAATAAACCTTAGGTGACTAGAAATATGACCTTTTGAGGGATTTCTAGTCAAAATAAGCAAAATCGTTTTTCTATCAACATTGGGATAGTTTGGTCATTTCTAGCCATCCAAAATCTTTGAAACTTTTATAGTAGATTTTAGATAACCCAAAGTCGTTATGGTTCAAATTTGAGCTTAATCTTATAAGAATTGACCTCTCCAGATTTATTCAAAGTTTTAATGACAGAACTATAAATAGCTTGAACAGTAACCACGCGAGTAGTGTTTTTAACTCTTCTAAACACTTTAAAACTCTATTTTTGGCCTCTATTTATAGGGTTTGTTCTAAATAACAAACTGAAAGAGTTTAAAGACTTATGAGAGAGCTTTATTGAGATAATTAGGGTTTCTCAAACTCATTCTTCTCTCCTTTTCCACCCTAAAGATTGCAAGTCATTGATTATTTCTTGCTTGCTTATTTATTCTAATTGTTGAGATTCAACTAGGGTTTGTTTGAATTAACAACCATCAATCCATTCTTTCAAGAACAACTTGGTCGGAGTAATCCGAAACCTTTGCAAAAAAGATCGATCCGAGAAGGATCGTGGTTATTTGGAGACACAAAAGAACAACAGACTACTGCAGTTGATCACGAGACTTGTGAGTTTGTGGTGGCTTATTGAGGCATGGAGAACTGAGTACTGAGAATCGTTGTGTCGAGTCCGGTTGAGTACAATTCAAGTCTTGCAAGTTTCTGTTAAATTTTCTTAGTGATAACTCTTGTTGGATTATGTCCCATGGTTTTTTCCGGAAGGGTTTCCACGTAAAAATCTCGTGTTGTGGTTTGCTTGTCTTTCTTTATTCCGCACTTAATTTTTATCCCTTAGTTATATTTTGATTGCTAAAATTTAAATAAGGTATATAGACTTTTAGGAAGACCTAGCCACCCCCCTCAGGTTTCTGAGTTCTCAACCTAAAAATATTATTTTTGGGGTTCACAAGATATTTTTTAATTAGTATCAGAGTAGATTCACTAATTTATTTAGTGCTTTCTATTTGTTTTCGGTGAATATGAATTCACAAAGAAAGGGTGGTTCCATCTCTTGTCCTCTATTGTTCAATGGTGTAATAATAATTATTGGAAATCTCAAATGAGAGCGTTTCACCTATCTCTGGACAAAAGGTTATAGAACACAATAGAAAAGGGTTGGACCAATCCTACAAACACTATAGAAGACCAAACCATCTTAAAATCTTCAAATAAATTGAACACAACTAAAGAGGCATGGGATATTCTTGAAGTTACCCATTTGGATACTACAAATTACATGGCCTCATTTGCCCCTGTCACTGGGATTGAAGAGTCCTCGTCTATTGTTACTATGATTAACAAAAGTGAAGATGGTGAAGAGAAACAAAGTGACTCTGGTTCTAAGGGATACCTCGAAACAGTCCATAGAGAGTTGTATGATGAGAGCCTTAAGCTGAAAAGGACAAAAATTTTCTTAACTAAAAAAGCCAAATAAATGGAAAATGAAATTAATATTTATGACCAAGTAACTTCTAGGTTGAAAGCCCTTGTGTCTCAGCTTTAAGAAGAGAAAACATCTCTCCTTGTCAAAGTTAAGCTTCTTGAATTTGATTTACATGTTTGTTTTGATCAAACGACAAGTCTTAAAATCAAGATAGTTTATCTTGAACAAAATCAGAGGTGTGGAGATGAGAAGAGAATTTCATCTACCTCGAACACTGAGCCTAATGCTAAAAGGTACCCTTCTGTGAATAGGAAAGATCCTTCTTCGTTGAAATTCATTCCTACATGTCAAAAATATGGAGTGAATGGTCATATTAGGTCTCGATGTCCTAAACTTTGGAGTTTTCTCAATCATGATTCTAGGAACTAAAATAAATTTAATGGGAATCTCCAAAAGGATAGTTGAGGTCCTAGTATATATTTCTACGAGGTTGAATGAGGATATATTGAGAATCTCTCATAACACTAGACAGTGGCATGGTCAGGACACTCGTTACGCTAGATATGGAGGAGGTAACAAGAAATGCCCGTCATATTTCTAGGTGTAGAGGCCTGCAATTAATTTTATGCAATAACCTTAAATAATGGGGGTAAAATGGTCCAATAAAACATGCATTGTGTGTTAGATGTAAATTAAAATGTTTGAAGTGTTTAATGGAGGAAAAACAACCAAAACAGGGTCCACCGGTTGACCACTACCCGTCGACCGTTGAAAAAAATGGGAGCTCCAATCGATCAGAGTGTAACCATGAATCGATCGGGCGCGCAAGACCTGAAAATATATCATGACACTGTATTTAGCTCCAATTGATCGCATTGTAACCACCGATCGATCGGGCAAAAGTATAAGCTTTGATCGATCGAACTGTACCCTCTGATCGATTCAAACCAACTCCAATCGATCACACTTAAGTTTCGATCGATCAGAACGCGCGCTCAGGAAATTTTAGGAATTTATGAAAATTAGGGTTTTAAACCCCTAAACCATAAATTGACATTCTAATTCGAGGGTTTTATAGTCTAAAAGGATTCTAACCTAATTTGGGATAGAAATAGGAGAAAAACTAGGGTTTCAAGGGGGATTTTGCTTGAAGAAAAGTGATTTTGCTTGGAAAATGGAGATTTGACTTGAAGAAAGTGATTTTGCTTGGAAAATGGAGATTTGACTTGAAGATCGCCACTAGGAGCATTCTCTAGTGATTGGATCGTATGGAGACGATCCCAAATGTCGATATATTATGTAACCTAACTTTATTATGGTTTTGTATGTTTTAACAAGATAAAAATGAAGATTAGTATGTGATTAATTTACATATCTATGCATGAATTGTTGGTATTAAAGCATGAAATGATGATTTTACATGAGGTTGTGATTCTAGTAGGTATGACATGACTATGATTGTGTTGGTAATGATTGTTTAAGGCTATGAATGTATGAAATGGATGATGGGAATGATGAAGGAAGGGTTTGATGAATTGTTATGGCTTGTGAATGAATGTGTGTGGAGAATGTGTTAATATTATGGAGGAATGGTGGATGATGAATTGAATGGCTTAATGAAATTGAACGTTGATGTTAAATTCTCATGATCATGTTATGGAAATAGTAAAATTATGATGAAGTGATGTTTATGATCGCTATTATAAATTATGCCTTACGTACTTTGTTGGGTGATCGACATTCGGGTAAGCCAAAACTTAGAGGATGTCTTCCAAACCGGGAATTCTCTAACCATCGTAGAATGGAACAAGGTGGAGTTTCCATGAAGGAGGATCAGAATCTAAGGGATGGCCTATTGGAATACTAATCACAACACTTAAGCACATATTCACAGTCATGGTAATAGTAAAGTCCACGAGCCTCACATGAACTTAATTGCATTGAATATAAACATGTCACTTATCATGCGCTGTCAGAACATGCTACTTAACATGAATACATGCATTGTAGGAACATACCACCTAACATAAATACATGTGTTATCGGGACATGCTACTTATTATAGAATACATAATTATCATGCGTTGTCGGGACATGCCACTTATTATGGATTAGACAATTATAATGCGTTGTCGGCACATGCCTCATATCAGGAACATGAGTTTTATCATAAACACGTAGATGTCATGTACATTCTTCTCACATACTAAAATCCAAGAGTTACACAAGTACAAGATTCAAGATGATGATATGATATGCTCACATGCTTTCCACACTCTGATTATGTAACCATGACACGGATTATGTACTCGATATATTAGAATGTTAGTTAGACATTATATCCACTGAGTGCTTTCAATGCTCAATCGAACTATTATTGTCGACAGGTTTGGAACTGAGCCATGCCGCGGAGCTTTGGATTGAGGATTCAAAGAAGAAGAAGAATGTGAGTTCCCTGAGGAGGGAGTGAAGGTCAGACGCATGGGGGGAGGTTCTGGAGGTGCAGGGGGCAGTAGGTGGTGCAGAGGGTGGCTGCAGTTGCTGCAAACATGCAAACTGGTATTGGCGGTAATATGTTTACCGCCATTACCAATTGCACAGGGAAGCTGGGTGTCGCTAATGGGAGTGCCGACACCCTAAAATTTTGAATTTTAACATGCTAGGCCCCTACTGTTGGGTATGGGTATGGGTATGGGTATGGGTTTTGAGCCCATCCTTGGGCCCAGGTTAGCTTGCCTAGTGTTTTTGGGCTTTAAGGATTTGGACTTAGGCCTAGGGTTTACTAGGGTTAGCTAGGGCTACCTAGGGTTTAGGTTTAGGGCTTCCTAGGGCTTGGACTAGGGTTTTGACCTAGGCTGACTAGGGTTAGGCCGGGTTCACCTAAGGTTTGGGCCTACGGATGACCTAGGGTTTAGACTAAACTAACCATGGTTACAAGGGGGTGTAAAAATGGGGTGCTGACACCACCTATTCATCACCCTCCTGCATCAGACTACCAGACATCACAACTATCCACTATGAGATTAATCCCAATATAATTCAAACATTGTCATCTTACCACGGGGTTGAATCATTTCCCTTACTATTAGACTTAGTTTATTTTATTAAAGAGAATTATAATAGACATTTTGAGACTATGGATATGATGTTTCTTAGGTTAAGCTTGATGATGGAATCGCGAAACGAATAGATGATTCATATGGTGGGCTGTGTTTAAATTGATCACAAATTATTATATATGATGGTTTAGTTGATTATCGAAATTTATTATTGTCAAAATTGTAGACTAGTTTGTTAGTTCTGCCTTGTATGCTATGGAGTAAGCAGGTACACGTAGTATCACGGGTCCAAGGTCCCATTATGATCAAGGTAGGATTTTATGGATTATATCACCGATTCTCCGGTTGAACTGGCTGGTTCTTCTGACTCCTGGTTTTAAGGGTGATTTTTAAAGCAGTCTAGTTATGGTGGTTTTGGGGGCCGGTTCTCGATTTTGTCGGTTCAATCGGTCAATCAAGTCCGATTTTCAAAACACAAATATAAAAAGAATGAGAGACATAAAAACATTAATTAAAATTTATCTTAATTATAAAAGTGTCCTTAACTAATATAAAATGAGACTTAGAAATGTTGATTAACATTTTTCTTATTCCAAAAATACCCCTACTTTAGTGTAAACAATATTCCTCAAGTATTTATACCCAAATGCCCTCACATTTTCTTTCGAAAGAATGTCTTTAAAGTTTTTTTATTCATAAAATGTACCTAAGTTAGGTTTCTATACCCAATTTTTTCTCAATTTTTTCTATATTCGGAATGTCCCCAAGATTTTTTGGTTCCCAAAATGCTCCAAAGTCAAGTTTCTACACCCAAAATGTCTCTCACAGTTTTTTTACCCAAAATGCTCCCCAAGTTTGCCCATATTTTATTTTATTTATTTCTAAAACTCAAGTTTCTATATCCAAAATGCCCTCAATTTGTTTATACCCAAAATGCCCCTAAATCTTCAAATTTTGTTTACCCAAAATGTCCCTCAAATTTTATATTCCCAAAATGTTCCTTAAGTTTTTTTCCCAAAATGCTCTTCAAATTTACATACTATCTATGCACGTGCACGCCCACATGTACAAGAATATTAATTCGATGCAATGTTTTGTAGTTGATCTCACATTCATTGTACTTGCAGCCCACTATTATATATCTTTACTATTATAAAGAGAATGAGACAGTTAAAATGTTAGTTGAATTTTGTAACAATTTAACAAAATTATCCTTATTCTTATCTTATACCTTTAATATTATGAAGAGAATACGCCGATTAAAACACTAATTGAATTTTGTCATTACCCTTATACTTATCTTCTACATTCTTTACTATTATAAATGAGAATGAACCATTTAAAAATGTTGATTGAATTATCATAATAACAATAATACCCCCCACTATGGTTTGTCTTTCCCCCCCCCCCCCCCCCCCCCCCCCCCCCTCACTCACGTGCATCGCATGTGTAGCCCACTAGTAATATGGAAATCATAATATATGTATATAAATAATAATATATTATACTTTATTAATTTATGTATTATAAGTCTTTGTTTGCCCACAACAAGGACATCTAAGCTGAAACTTTGGGACTATACCGAACCCAACCCATACCACAAAACCTCAGCCCAGCCCATCCTTAACATGGGTTGGGTCAGGCGGGCCTCAAGCCGGTCCGACTCACTGTGTAGCCCTTCATGTAGACATTTATGATGACTATTAATTAGGCTATCCAAAGACCTAGAAGTAAAGAAATGCTCTATAAAAGATAGTGCTAAAGCATATTGTGTGCAATTCTATATATCTTACTTGAGCATCGAAATTATCAAAATTAGAGTTAAATTGAAACATTGAAAACATACTAAAGTTGAGCTTAGTTTTATTAGTTTGAGCAGTGATAGGTGTACCTGAGATATCCATTTGCAAACATAAGGGCTTGTCTCATTGGTTCACAATCCATCCTTAAATACTCACCAACTATAGTGAGAATTTTAAAGTGGGGCATGAACTAATGAGGATCGGCCATTCTGTTTGCAAATAGAGATCCCAGATACATTAACTATTTTCCTATTTTTTTTTGTTTTTGTTTATGTTGTAAATATAATTTATCTACGATTAATAGCATTAGTTAGTGGTTAGCATTTGGGAGTGGAGTTCTTGCAAGTCTATCACCCAGTTGGAATGGACCCCAAGACCTCTCCCATAAGAGAGGCCAGACCCTAGCATTGGAGCAATTGACGGTTGGTTGACTTGTCCAAGAATCATGGTTCCCCAACATAACTGTTTTTGCAATTATAAGATTCACAATGATTCTAACGAGTTCCATGGTCCCTGACTTGTCCAAGAATCATGGTTCCCCAACATAACTGCTTTTGCAATTATAAGATTCACAATGATTCTAACGAGTTTCATGGTCTCGTTATCAAAACCACCTGACAAAGCCAAAATAGAAGTTCTTGAGGAGTTCGAAAAATTTTCACAAGCCAGAATAAGCAAAAATACAAGTGAGGGAAAGAGGAAGAGATTCAAAAAGATAATTGAACCAAAAGGCATTCCTAGGAATAAAGCTTCTTAACCAGAGCTATAATAGAAATTAAAAGGGGCTATGTGAGTGTGATCACAATACATCTAGACTCATTTTAAGAGACTAATTTTAAAGCGCGGCTCTGCTTCACAACGTTGAAGCGGAGCTTCCCTTTTTAGTGTATGATAGTGGCACCTTTTGTATTTATGAAGAGATGCGGAGAGTTTTTCAAAACATTTTTTTATTTATAATTAGAAAATTAATGCCACCGCCATACAGTAAAAAGGGAGCTCCCCTTCAACGTTGTGCTCCGCTTTATATTTAAATTGTATTTTTAATGCTTGAAATTCTCTATGATGCAAAAGTCTTCTTTTAACTCTGTTAACAACTTTAACCTTTAGAATTAAAATTTACATATATATATATATATAAATAGGATTAGATGATTGAACCCTAAGGGTTAGTGAATCTTAACCATAACTAAGGTTATAAAAAGGATTAAGTGTTGACTTGTGGTACCGGGGACGTAAGTCCTACGGAATTCGGGTCTATTTGTAACTTGAGCAATGCTACGTCCACTTTCCGGCCAACCACTCCAAGGTTGGAAATTTTGCGAAATTTTGGTTTCGGAGAACGCCAACGACATCGAAACGTGGCATATTTCGGATGAGCCGATTTTAGACAAAATCTCGATGATTTCAGACAAAATTTCGTTTTGTCGAGATCTTAGGATTTCGGCCGAAATTGTCACCTACCACTTTGGATTTCGACGCCATTACGAGATGGAGAGAGAAATTTCGAAATACTGAAATTTCAGACGAAATCCCCACCTAGCACTTTGAGATTTCTGACGAAATTAAACGATATCACTGAAATTAACCGAAAAAACCCAAAATTAATCGATATTGGAGACATTTCGGTAGATTTTTTTTGAATCAAAACAAAATATTCCAAGAATATTTTGAGCATATTCTTTTCTAATTAATTTTTTTAAAATAAAATTACTAAAATACCCTCCATTGTTTACCTATAAATACCTCCCTCTACCATATTTCATGTATATTATTTTGTTTTATGTATGTTATTTATTAGTAGTTAATTTTAGTTTAGATTTCATTTTATTAGTAGTTAAGAAGAAAATGTGACGAGGAAGATGGAGAATAGGATGAAGAAGACGTATCTGAGATATTCAAGTATAATCATTTTTATTTTTTGTTATATTCATAATATTACTTTTTATTTTATTTTATTAGCTATTAATCAAATTTTCTCTTTATAGGACTGAGGAATGGGCAGAAGCAGAGATTGATAATCTGCTTAATGCGATAGAAAAGACTCAATCCGATGAAGCAAATCCGTGTGTGTGGGGAGATTTGTGCATGCTGAAGAAGAAATACTGTCCGAAGATCACTATAATTTAAATTTTAATCAATAATTTATCGATGACAGTGGGACTCCGTTTTATCAAGGCGGTAATTCCCACTATGGTTAGGGGAAATACTTCAAATTTAATTTGATGGTGATGATGATGGTGGTATGGTGACTATGGTATGGTCTTCTCTATGGTGGGAAAATACTTTAAGTTCAATTTGATGGTGATGATGAGGTGGTATGATATTCCCTATGGTTAGGGAAAATACTTTAAGTTTAATTTGATGGTCATGATGATGTGGTATGGTCTTCCCTATGGTTATGGAGAATACTTTATGTTTAATTTTATGGTGATGATGATGTGGTATGGTCTTTCCTATGGTTAGGGAGAATACTTTATGTTTAATTTGATGGTGATGATGATGATGATGATGATATTTCTTTCTTATTAGTAGTGAAGCTAACTATCTTTAATTCGGTGGATGTTATAAAAATTTAATGTTATTTGTTAGTAGATAGATTATTATGATTGTAGGGCTTTATAGAGAAAGAAGTCGATGTTATTTATTTGATGCAATTTACCCATAAAAAGCTAAATACAATACTTAATTCATCATTTATATATTTCATTTCATGTATTTAATTTATGTTGACATTTACTTTTTGTATATATTGTAGGTGAACAATGGAAGAGCAAATATCATAAAAGTGACACTCTAAAATCTGGAGTTTGTGATTGTTGGAATTTTATCATATAATATTTTTTTTCTTTTATCAATAAAATTGTTAGAGATTCTTTATATTCATCATTTTGTAGATAATGAATAATTTATTATATACTATATAATGAATATGAAAATAAGGAATATATAAATCTTTACTTAAAACTTAAAAGTATGTATTATAAAGTTTACTTTCAAAATTATAAAGCATACTTTCTTTATAATACATCATAATATATGAATATATAATATAGTTATAAACTATAGTTTATATACTCTTTATAAAGTATAATAATATACTATTCATAGTATACTTTATAAAATATAGTTTATAAAGTATAATATAGTAATATACTAATAAATTACATATTTTAAATATATAAAAATATATTTAATACTATATAAAAAAATAGAAAATATATAAAAATATCGAAGAAAAAAAACTCATCAAATTTCAGCCGAAATTTCAGACTCGAAATTTCAGAATATTTTGGACTCGAAATTTTGGATAAGATTTCAGAATATTATTTTATTATTAAATGAGATTTCAGCGAGATGTCGCCCGAAATTCAAAATTTCAAAAAATTTCGTTTCGGTTGGGACTTCAGGCTTTAAGTAGGATGTTGTCCAAAGTCGATGGTCTTGTGTTTGATGGGTTATCGATAGGTAATGGTCACTTGCGTATCTCTCGTCTCTAATTTGCGGATGACACACTCATATTCTGCGAAGCATCATGTCAGACTTTGCTGTCTCTTTGGTGTTTATTTCGACATTTTTGAAGTTGTTTCAAGGTTGAGGGTTAATCTAGCAAAGTTTGTGATCGTGAGTGTAGGAGTAGTGTTGGAAGTAAAGTTGTTAGCAGCTTATTTACGGTGCAAAGTGAGTTCCCTTCCATATGTATACCTTGGAATGCCCCTCAGGGGGAGTTTTAAAGCTAAGTCGGCTTGGGCCTCGGTTTTGGAGAGGTTTGACAATCGGTTATTAGGATGAAAATCGTCATTCCTATCAAAAAGAGAGAAATTAACGCTGATTAAAAGCACCATTTGTAGTCTCTCCACATAGTTTTTGTCCACCCTCACTATTCCTTGGCCGGTTGCTACAGCCTTTGAGAAGATGAAGAAGGAGTTTTTCTAGCATGGTTAAGGAGATAAATTTAGGTACCATTTAGTAGCTTGGGAGAGTATTGGTCGTCCTAAGAGTTGGGGGATGGGGGACCTGAAGTGGTAAGCTCAAGTGAATAAGGTTCTATTAGGTAAATAAGTTTGGAGATTTAGGAACAAAAAGTTTATGGAGATCCGTCATAGTGGCCAAATATGGGGAGATTTCTTGTTGGGTCCCTCGGGAGGTCAAGAGTTCTAATGTGGTAGGTTTGTGGAAGAGTATTATGCATGTTGCTCATTTAGTCGTGCCCAACTTCAAGTTTAAGGTGGGCAGGGGTTTAAAAGTTCGATTTTGAAAAGATGTTTGGTATGGTTTCGCAAAATTGAAGGATTATTTTGGCAACATTTGCGCCCAAAATTTTGAAATTTCAAACCTTGATCCACTCTCCCCACACACACCCCAGTGGTAGGTGTATCCCTTCCTTAGGAAGGAGGTTCCGGGTTCTGTTCCCGAGAGGGTGAGAGTGGGTTGCACTCTCCTCCTGCCTTTAACTTAGAACAAATACTGACTTGCTAACCGGTAGGGATGGCAATGGGGCGGGGCAATTTTCTACCTCCCCGGCCCCGAACCGATTATAAAGCTGCCATGCCCCGCCCCGCCCTGTCCACGACCGGGGCTTATATATGGTGAATCCAGCTCCGCCCCGCTTATCAAATCCCCACCCAGCCCCACCCTTCTGCCTTATATATATATATATATATATATATATATATATATATATATATACTTTTTTTAAAAATTAAAGTGGTTCTGGGGCGGGGCGGGGCACTGGAGCGGGGTATTCTAAAATTTCCCCCGCCTTGGAACCGAGGCGGGTTTTTAATTTTTATACCGTCCCCGCCCCGCCCCCGATTTATTTGAAAAAAAGGGCCCCTATAGGGGCGGGGCGGGTCGGGCCCCTACGGGCGGGTCATATTGCCATTCTAACCGGGGTTGCGGTCTAACCGTGTATCTCACACCCAAAAAAAAAAAAATAAAAAATATTTAAATTATAAAGTAAAACAGCCGGAGAGTGGATGGCCGGAGAGTGTGCTCTTTGTAAACTTTGTTAAATCTGAACTTTGGACGTCGAAGAGAAGAGAAGTGGGGTTTCTCTTATGAAACCCTCGATAGCCTCAACCCAATCCACTCGGACTCCTCTCTCCGCTGCCATTCCGCTCTCTCCGGTAAGTTTTTCCCTTTCTTCTTCTTATCTCTTCTCCTGTTGCATACATTAATTCCTTTATTTGTTCGATTGATCAGGGGTTTCTCTGTTAGGGCTTTGAGCTACCGAAATTTTTTTTTTTAAAACAGAAAAACTGAAAGCTAAGATTTGACCAGAAAGGTACAGAATCATGGCAGCTTCTAACTCCCTTAAAGAATATCTCAAAAGATACGAAAATGGTAACGAAGAGGATGATAAGACGAAGAAGAAGAAGAAGAGAAATTGGAAATCAAAAGCAGATGCCATGGGCGTCCTTGTTGTGGACCAAGATCCTATTTGGCAAAAACCAGTTAAGCTCTTAGAAGAAGAAAATGGCGATGATTCAGCAGACGAAGAGAAACCCCAGATCGAGGAAGACATAGAAGTGAAGAGGATGAAAAGACTAGAGCAACTTCGACTCCGACGTCCCTACCATGCCATTTCTGAGGACGGAAGTGGTTGGGTTTCGATTTCTGATGCCCCTAAACCCTCAAATAATCAAGATTTTGATATGTCCCCACCTCGTCAAAGGAGGGCTCGGTTTGACACTCCATCCCCAGAATCAGAATTGAAGCCTTCCGGTTCAGGCGATGAAGCTCCCGACTTGTCACCTCCACGGAAGCAGTCGAATTCCACTAGACGGGATTTTGATTTGTCCCCACCTCGTCAAAGGAGGGCTCGGTTTGACACTCCCTCCCCGGAACCCAAATTGAAGCCTTCCGGTTCAGGTGATGAAGCTCCCGACTTGTCACCCCCACGGAAGCCGTCGAATTCCACTAGACGGGATTTTGATTTGTCCCCACCTCGTCGCTCTACGAGGCAAACATCGTTGGAATATGAAAGGAAGAATTCAGAGAGGCCTGAATCGCCTGAACTCTCTCCCCCTCGAGGAATTCATGGCCGTTCAAGTGAATTTGATGCATCCCGTGGTTCTTTTGTGCCTGACCTTTCTCCCCCGAGGAAAAGCAGGATGGAATCCTTTTCCTTGAAAGAGGGGCGAAAGACTGGTTTAATCACTGGCCAGGATATCAAGGAGGAGAATGCAAAAACAAAGAAGAATGATTGGTCAAGGTAATCGTCTCACCTAGCAAAAGTTCTGCTTATTGGGCTATAACCAGAATTGGTAATTAATGCGGGTCTATTTGCATACTAGTTGTGTTCTTTCCATTGAATTCCTCCATATGTGCTGGTTAAGAAATAGATATTGCATTCATATTTTAGTGAATCCCTTCATATGATCATATGAAGAGCAAAGACCTTATACGTTCAACACAAATTGATCAATCATCAGCCAATTTTCGGACCCCACGGTGACATTTTTTACACCAGATATTAGTATGTTATCTTCCTTTATAATGAATTATGTTATTTATCAATCAACATTTAGAGGTGAAAAAGAAAATATCTCGAATTTTGAACTAGAAATGGTAAACATCATTCTACATATGAAGTAGCATAGTTGGTATGGACTACAGAACCAATTCATCAAAAAGAAGAGGCTCATTATGTGTGGCTCAGGTTTATGAGCATAACTGAGGTTAGTCATATCCACAGGTCGAGTATTTGAAAATTAAAACTCTAATAAATGTCTTGTATCCGTTGAGTTGACTAGATTAATTATTGTCTAACATTCTACAGAAGTGCAGTGTTTTGTCCAGTCTCCACTTTTCTCTTGGAAGGTGTGTTTGGTTGGAGTATGAGGTCATGGTTTAGATTGCTTATTCGCCTGGCAAAATTGGTTCAATTGTTGAGGTTCTAGGTGTTGAAGGGCGTCCTCCCGCCATCATGAAATTTTTGGTATAGTTTACCCTTGCATTTGCCACTAGCATATGCTCTTTGATGAAAATGTTAGGATAGCGATGTTCAACATTGTTTCTTCTTCCTTATTTCATTCACAGTGAGTGCTTAGTTTGAGGAACGTGGCTGTCATTTTCTTAGGGCTGTAAATTCAAAGGAAACTTCCCCATTTGTGCATTCTTGAGGAGCTCTGATTTGGTGGAGTTAGTAGGAATTTTTCAGGTTTTAGCTATTAGAAATTTACAATCTTCTACTTTTGTTACCTTTGATCTTAACTGTTCTTTTCATGACGAGGAGTGGTACCAAACTGATCTCAATTTGTGTTTCTTTTACTAGGGATTAATATAGGAGAAAAAAATGAGTTAACTAGTTTTGCCAATTAGAATACACAATAAGATGTTTGATATCTAATCTAATGTTCCACAAACAAAGGTTCTTAAATAATCTAATGAAACCCCATCTACATAAATAGTAACCAGTACTAAGCTTGCAAATGCATGCGTTGATTTATTATATTATGTTAAAGCAGCTAAAAGTTAGGTGTTCTTCCACCCCCCCTCATTTTTCCCAATAAAAGATACTAATTAGTCTTTGACGTTACTGGTGTATGGACTATAAATGTATAAATCTTTGCTTATATGTTTCTTTTACTTGTCTAAAGTTTATGGGGCTGGTTCATTAATTGTTGATTGCAACTCGATATATGTACATGATTGTAGGTTTAAAGAGATGGATCCTATTATAAGTGGACGAGGTGCAGATCCGGTGTATCGTGATAAAAGAAAAGGTAAGAGATAAATCATTTTCAAAATCGCTTTTTAACTTTTCTTACTGTACTTGTACTACCAGATAATGCTATGAGTTAAACTCTGATATTTCATGTCTTATAATAACATTCAGGAGAGCGCATATCGAAGGAGGAGTTCTTGAAATCTCAAAAGGGAGAAGAAAAACCCAAGGTACTTCTGTGATATAATTCATATTAAAAATCAGTTCTATATCGATTGATGATTAGGGGAAATTGCTAACTGTAATGTCCAAGTGGTGCTATATTATCCTAAGACCAAAGCGTTTTTTAATATATGATTATTTATTTTAATTTTGCATGCCCGATTGCTGTCTGATGGTAGCTAAAACTGAAACCTAAGTCGTACTTCCTAGAAAGTCTTGTGTTATTCATTTAGCATTTGAGCCCTATTGATTTGGTAGTTGGGCATATCATTGCATTAATTAAGGCTGGAAATTCTACCGAAAGTTCTCCTACATGGTAAGGTCGAAGCTGTAAACTAAAAACTGACAAATGGAATGATGTACTGCATTGATATAAAAATATCAATATACTCGATTTAATCTGTCCCATTACCTTTTTGTTTCATTTTATGTATAGCTGCTCTTCGATTTCTAGATTCTCAAAGAATGGTCTTCAATGGACGATTTGGACATCAAGCATCATAAAGAGTTTTAGGTTTACCATAGGCGGAGGAAGAAGAAGAAGCCCCCCATGTTACTATAGATAGGTGATTTGGGGTATTGAAGACCTCATAAGGCTCATATGCACACATGGATCATTAGGAAGACTCCACATTGGGAAGATGTGCATATGGGCTGATTTAGCATGATTTTTAAAGCACAATGGGCTGAACTTTTACGGAGAAAACAATTTATTAGTATTAGGTTATTTTAGTCTCTTTATTAGTTTGGGTATTTTAGTTTCTAAGCAAGTAGGGTTTACATCTATTTAAACTTATTTTCTGCTGTAAATTTTTAGTTAATAATTTTATGAACGAAATAAAATCTTTTTGAGTATTCTCATGTGATTGGATTTGGTGTAATGCCATGGGAGTGTTCCCAAAGGTCTAAGGTATGTTATTGATCATCTCTTTATTCTTCTCCATATCTCTCTTTGATTTCTCTGTTTTTTTGTTCTTGAAACCCTAATCTACCAAACCTTAGCCTTCTCTCTGCTGTTCCAGCCAAGCCTTAGCCCCCTTTGCACAAAACCCTCACTACTACCCCACTGTACAGGCTTCCCCTTACTGCTACAGCCATCCCCAGCCTTTTCCGTGACTGTTACAGCCTTCCTAGCCAATCCCTTTTGATGTCACAAGTTTCTGCAACCCTATCCTATGTGCCGCAAGCTTTTGCAGGCCCCTTCCTTGCTGTCACAAGCCCCTGCAATTATCCTATTGCTGTGGCAGATTCATATGATTCTTGATATTCTTGTAACAGCCCCTTACTTCACCCCCCATTGCAAATATAAACCTCTCCCAGCCTTTTTCTACTTCTATAAACCTGTTCCCATGACTGTTACACCCCTTTAATCCTTTTCCCATTGCAGAAACCTGTGTTTTAAAACCCGAAAACTCGACTCGACTCGACTCGGAAACTTGCCGAGTAGAGTCAACTCGGAAACTCGGGCAAAACTCGTCCGAGTAATGGCACCTAAAACTCAGATATATATAATGTCTTTTTAATACTATATATATGGTATAAATTCAAAATTAATAATAAAACATGCCTAAAATGAGATATGTAATTTAATATATACTAAACACCTTCCTTTTGTTTTGTATTTATACTTAAGAGTGGGTGGGGTGTATTAAAAAGAAAAAAAAAACATAATTTAATCAATCGGATAGGCAATTTACTCAATTTTTTGTTTTTTTAAAAAAGTGCAACAACTCGGGCGAGTCGGGACAAATCAGGGCGAGTCGGGGCGAGTTACTTGGTTTTCAGTGTCAAAACCGAGTTTTGCCCCAAACTCGACCCGAAACTTGGCTGAGTCGAGTTGACTTGGCCGAGTCGAGTCGACTTGGCCGAGTTTCGAGTCGACTCGCCGAGTTTTAATACTATGGTAGAAACAACATTCCCACATTTGCAAAACCCTAAAATTATCAAAGTCCCAAAACCTAATTCAATTCCAAACCCTAAACAACAACATTCTATAAACCCTAACCCTACACAACCCTTCGAAATCCTAGAAATGGTTAGAAAACCTACATTAAATTGCGAGCTATTACCTAAGCTTGTGGAAACATAGAATTCCATACAACCCTCATAGAGATAACTGAGGATTGTATTATAGGTTTGTGACGTTGCCTCAAATCCTTATAAAATTGCTTTCTTGAATTTTCTTGGTTAATTATTTGTGATAAGATTACTATTTTATGATTTTCCTTATTCTTGTTAATCCAATCTTGATCTCAGCACATTAGATTTTAGGCCATTGCATGTTCCTCCATCAATGGATATTTGGAGTCTCTTCTTCTCAAGTGGCAGCTAGCATCCGATTTTTCTACTTTAATGGAGCTTATGTATTAGTTGATGTTCTAGTAGAAAAACAATCATATACAGGGCATATAGGTCTCTAGTTTGAAAGCATCCATATGTATTTAGTGTCCCAATTTTTTGCTCAAAAGCGGATATTTAATTCTTGCTTACGCTAGGGAATTATTGTCCCTTGTATGGCTGAGAATTGTGCTCAGGATGAAAGAGAACTTACTCTTTATTTTGGGGAAATTCTTTAGGATAGACAATGGAGAAAATTTGATAGAACTTATGCTTCTGTGGCTTGAACACTGAGGTTTTTTTTTGTGTGTATATGGGTGGGGGATCAATGGGATTTTAAAAAATGAGGAGGCTGACATGGTTAATGGAAGGAAGTTGGATGCCATTAAGTTATTCTAGAGGCTGCTAGTTTAGATGCTTTGGGGTTGTTATTGTGTGGAGAAAGAAGATAAATAATAGGTTCAATGACCATGTGTTGCTCCTTACACCGATTACTCAGTAATGTTGAAGAACTTACTAGAGAGAGGCTTGTTGGGAGTGCGTTGAAACGCTGCAATTTAGAAGCATATACGAAGATTGCTGGAGGAACGCATGACAAGGAAGTTGCCTGGATCAAGGTTCTAAATATTGACAATATCGGCGATATTTATCGGTATCGGCACTTGCCGACACATCTATACGGTGTAAGGTATTTTTTACACGACGTCGTGAGTTATCGCCGAAATAACGGCGATATCGACGATATGTTGTCGATATCTCACCGACATCGACCGAAATACGTGGCACCCAAATTTTTCAAAGGTGTAGCAGCATCCATCCAAAAAATAAAAACTCACGGACTGAATTCAGTCCTTAGTCCTTGATTTAGAAGAAGAAAAAAAAGGAAAAATGGTTGAGACTGGAGAGGAGAAGAAAGAAGAAGGAAGAACCGAAGAAGAGGGTACATACCTGTGAAGCGTCATCGCCATTGCCGTGAGGACTGAGCTGCTGCCTTCACTGATTGCAAAAGCCCTAGATCACTAGATGCCAAGGTCGAGCTTATCCCTCTCCCCTCTTCCCTTTTTAGAGCTTTGCATGTTGTTTTTTTTGGCTTGGGTTCTGTTCTGAAGTATACGAAGACTTAAAAGAGACCTTTATAAGGGTTATGCTAACTTCACTCTGTTTTAAACTTAACAAGGTCAAGGTATTGCTAACTTCACTCTCTGTTAAAACCTTTAAGTGTTTTAAAACCTAACAAGGTCAAGGGTAATGCTAACTTTACTCTTTGTTACTAATATTCTCTTTTAATTTTTTTTGTAATATTAAAAAATAAATAATTTCTTAATAATATTTTATAAATCAAAAATTATTTATAGGTAATAAGATTATGCCATAAAGGCATTTTAGTAATATTAAAAAAAAATTCTTTATAAAATTTTATAAATTAAAAATTATTTTTAGGTAATAAGATTATGCCCATAAGGGCTTTTTAGTAATATTAAAAAATTAATAATTTCTTAATAATATTTTATAAATTCAAAATTATTTATAGGTAATAAGATTATGCCCTTAAGGGCTTTTTAGTAATATTAAAAAATTAATAATTTCTTATTAATATTTTATAAACTCAAAATTATCTATAGATAATAAGATTATGCCCATAAGGGCTTTTTAAAAATAAAAAAAATATACTACCACTTTGACTAATTAGTAATCACTTAGCTATAATTTATAAATTAACATATTTAACATACTATTTTTAGTACAAAAATTTATAAGTTAAAGTGTTAACTTATAAATTTATAAGTTAACATACTATTTTTAGTACATAATTTAAAAATATATATTTCTAAAAATAATGTGCCATATAAGAAATTATATTATATGACAAAAATTAATATGTTAAAAACTAATATTGATTTATTATACACCCAATTTAATGTATGTTTGTATTATTATGAATCTTATAAATTATTAATTTATGATTGATTGAGAAATGAATGAAACATGAATCAATCATACATTATTGTTACTCGTCAGCGCACATCTGTACTCTTTTTTCATTGCATATCTTATGTATATTATTTTTTTTAAAAATGTTTTTATTCTAAAATGTGTATTAACATTTATTTTAACATTTCCTGAAGTTTCACTACAAAATTTCATCTTTTACCCTTCTTTTTTGTTGTCATTTTTCTAAAAATCACCGATAAACGATATATCTTTTTTCCGCGGTTTGACATGTCGAGCGATATCGACATTTAGAACCTTGGCCCGGATAAGTGCGAGAAATTATCACAGGCCATCTCTAATAGACATTTCCCTGAAACCATTGATCCCTTTCCCTTCTTAACATATCTCCTATTTGAAGTTTTGTATTAATTATCATATATGCATCCAAATTTATCCATCCTAACTTGGAGTCAAACTTGGTAATGCTATCCCAGCCTCTTCATATTTGGCAATACTTCCAATAATATGTATGATGTTAAAAGTGCACTTCATTGATTCTAAGTGAATATTAGTAGGCATTAGAAAGAGAACATCAGATCATTGAACTTATAATTGTGCATTACTTCTGCAATGCTATTACTTTTTCAGATTCAATCATATCTCTTGATAGTAGATTACAAACCTCTAGCTCATTTGTTTGTAGTTGCAACCTATTGTTGCAAAAACTTGAAGCTTCATTTGCATAAAATACAAAAGTGCCATTTGAACTTTGTTTCATTATCAGGCATCTAGAGTTTATAGTCTTCCATTGTGTTCTTGATCAGGAAAAGAAGTTGGAATGGGGCAAAGGCTTGGCTCAGAAGCGGGAAGCTGAAGCAAGGCAGCATGAGTTAGAACTTGAGAAGGAAAAACCATTTGCACGGACCAGGTAAAGCTACACATACAGAACCATGATTTAGCTCTAGTTATTCAACTTAGATATATATTTTTGTGATGCTGAAGGACAGGTAAATTAGTACCTCACAAATAGATTGATTATTATTATTTTGATAGGTAATCATGCAATGATATAAATAGACAACACAACAAGTACAGCAATCTAGATCAGATCAAAGGTTCTCACAGAATATGAAGCAAAGACCTGGCAAAAAGAAATTAAAATACAAAGCAGATTATAATAAAAATGCTATATATGAAGATAAATACGCTAGCAGATTCTAACAAATAGATTGATCATTCACACATCCTTCACAAATAAACTTTTATTTCGCCTCAAAATAAACATAAAAATTCTACAATGCGTCCTTGACCTTCTACCGACAAGGGAATCTAGTTGTGAAAGTGATGTAATTTACATTTGACATGGGGTTAATGCATCCAGGCATATGTGAATATTTTCATTTTAACCAATGGTTGTTAGAGAGAAGTGACGTTGTGGGATCTGTGGCAAGATGATGCTAAGAAAAAAAAAAAAAACCTTCGATCATCTTCAAAGCCCAAGTTTCTAAGTGGGAAAATAAGGAGAAACCTCGTGCAAGGTGCTAAACTGCCAATCTAACAAACCTAAGGTGGCGTTTGGTAACACTAGTCTAAAAAGAAGTGCTTATTTGAAAATAATGCTTAGTTAGACATTAGATTGTTAAGTTGAAGGTTAATTGCATGTCTACATTTTAGAGATTTTAGGGGTAAAAACCTCTATTTTAAAAAGTAGCTCCATAGTTTTTCAGGTGGCCCTATATATACATGGGGAGCGCACTTAGTTTTTCAGCTGGCCCTGTATATACAAGGGGAGCGCATTTCTTCTTTTCCTTCATTCTGAATAGTTACTTTTTAAAGTAGAGGTTTTTACCCCTAAAATCTCTAAAATGTAGACATGCAATTAACCTTCAACTTAAGAATCTAAAGTCCAACTAAGCATAATTTTCAAATAAGCACTTCTTTTTAGACTAGTGTTACCAAACGCCACCTAAAAGTTCTTGTAGGAACGCTAAAGCCTAAAGACAAATGATTTAATGAATCATGTAACCCGATCGGTAAGAAATCAGAATATAATATATAAGAGGCAAAAGATTACAACCAGCTAAAGAGAAGGAAGCAAACAAAGTGATGAAAGTTTACAAGGGAGTAAACTCAAGGCACTAACGAGTCTGTCTGAGCAAATACCAATAGGGCATCTTCTAAGCAAAGCCCCTGCGAAAAAAACGCCTTCAGCATAAAGGAGTGCTTCTCAATTCTCAACCCAAGAAGTTGCTAATAGGATCGTTACCTCATAACATCACTAATTCCGGAGAATAGTGACAAGTAATGAGGGTGTCGAACCATGAAGACTGCGCTGGTTATATTGCTTAATTATAAAGATTGATTTTGGTTTGTGATTAAAGGTCCTAAAATTATTCTAAATACCAAAAACAAGTAAAAATGATAAGAAATCAAGAGAAAAGAATATAGGGTATTGAATCCACCTCTAGCCCTTTAACATTGATTTCATGCATTCATTCAGAGAATCATTATCTGTAAATGATCAAGATTAATTCAGACTACAAGTCTAAATTTCAATCATTAGAAGATCAGATACTTGAGTGTTAGGCATGACCTATCTTTGGTTAGCATGACTCGTCCACATTATATTAGATAACCTAAAGTGACGGTCACGATTTATCTTTCCTAGGCATAGATCATCCTAACAATCGAATATTTGTACAAAAAGGCTCCATTGCATACTATCCATATATGAGATCACAGAAGTCACATATGTATTGATTTCAATCTAAAAGCAGATGATTCCTAAGACAATGAATAACTTTATGAGATCAAATCTATCTTTTATAAATGATTACTAAAGGTAAGCCTCAAAGTATGCAATCTTTACAAATAATAAAACCCTAAAAATGAAATACAGAATTCTATGTTACTTGGCTAAGGTTTCATCGAAACCCTAGATGACAGATTAGTTGATCATGGTGGAAGGAGTAGCCGCCATGAATGGTGAAGACTTCATACTCCCAATGTTTTTCTCCCGATGATTATCCTTTGGATTCGGAACTTTCTGCACTTCAGCGATTGATCGTTATTGAACAGTCCGATTGATCGGATTGCCATGGGATTTCTGCCCTTTTTTCTACTGTTCCCCGATCGGTCGGTTTGATCCATTGCGATATGTCGGATTCCGATCGATCAAGTTGAACCTAAGATCGATCGGATTGGGCAATTCTGCCTGGTCATCTTCCGCTCTTCTGTCTTTGGTTTGGTTCAGGCTCTTCTAGCTTCTTCACCTTTCCTAAACCCTAAGTTTACTTCATTTTTTGTTCTCATGAACTTGAAACAAAAAAACTCAACCAAGTGAAGTAACATAACTTCAAAAAGAGTTTTAAAGGCTTAACAGGTATAGTTTTGAGGTTGTAAATGTTTACAATTAGCTCCGATCAGCTGCCCACATCTGACTCACTATGATGAGCCAAAACCATTGTAGGGTCAAATGTCTGATTCTTGAACAAATGCGCAGAATTAGAGAAGGCATGTCTTTGAAGACTTATTTCTTTCCTTCCAAATGGACCACGAGATGGCCCCTAGTAGGATTGCCCAAATATCCCTGTAGCACTGTCTTGACATGTCAGTATCCAACATGATAAAAAGTTCTAAAAGGAAGAAAGAAATAACCAGTCCACTCTCAGACGAGAGAGAAAGTGACCCCAAAGTTATGCAATAAGATAGTGTAGTAACAAATGATCCATCGACTCCTCCGCACGGAGGTACAAAAACATCGATTAGCCATCCTCTACCCTCTTTGTTTCAAATGATCGCAATTAAGGATCTTATTGAAAGCCGTAGTCCATAGAAAGTAAAATACCTTCGACGAAATTGTTGGATTCCACACACACATGTAAGGATATTAGGATGAGGTAGAGGTGCCAAAAGACTGTAGTAATGATCTCACTGAAAAATAACCATTGTTGCCTCTAAACCAATTTCTTTTGTCCTTGACCTTGGGACAAGGGGACATGCATAGAGTTGCTACATAAGGTTAAGAAACTGCGGCAATTCCTAGTCTTTTAGATCACGTCTTACCTAAGACACCAGACCACCCCACCCTCACCCAACTCGTAATAATCAAATGTTCCCGAAAACATCTTTCAAACTTGCCGACCTGATCCACACGTCCTTCCGAAACTAACTTCAGGCCCATCGCCTATCTTGAACCTAATGTAAGGAGTCAGACAATCCGCTACAACCATATTTCCTTCCACAAAATCCCACCACATGGGGGCCCCTAATCTCTCTTGGAACCCAACTAGAATTACTCCCGTATTTGGCCTTTATCACCTTATGCCACAGACTACCCCTCTTTCCCAAATCGCCAACCAATTTCCCTAGTAAAGCCCTGTTGACCTCGACAAATGAATTCAAGTTTAGACCGCCATCTTGAACTGGATGCCGAACTTGATCCCACGGTACCAAGTGGTATTTGCCTCTGACCCCTTTATCGTTCCATAGAATCCACGTTGTAAGCACTCTAATTTGGCTGCAATTGAGCACATGATAGTCTAAGAGGACATAAAGCATGTTGGAAGACTCCTAAAAGTGCTTTTGATGAGTGTCATTTTCTACTTCAGATATAAATGTGGATTACCAACCGGCTAATCTTTGATCAAATCTCTCAATTACCGTGGACCATGCCTCATTGGACTTGAACTGAAACCCCAAGGGCATTCCTATGTACACATAAGGCAAGAATTCCACCATAGTTGTTACGGGTGATGCCTCGGGCACCTGCCTAGGCGACTCATAAGGCCCAGGCATTCCCTCGCCTAGGCATTCTACCTGCAAAACTAAAGGGAATGTTAGGTAATTAGATTTTATACCTCAAAAATAGATAATTTCTTATAAGGCCTCAGAAAAAGGGCTTGTCTGTAATTTAGTGAAACTTATTAAGTATTATAATTTATAACCCAAAAGGGAGCTGTCTTTTTCTAGGGCTCTTTGTCACTGTAACAAGGAAGAAAATTGTCACTGTAACATGGAAGAAAACCGAAACAGAGAGAAGAAGAGAAGGAAAGAGAGGAAGAAGATGAACCTGCCATCCTTGTCTCCACAAGCCCAGGTCTCTCTCTCTCTCTCTCACACGTTCTATTTCCCGTCTATCCCTCACGTTCTATCCCCCTCCGCCCCTCACGTTCTACCAGAGTGATAAACTCTGTTCACTGTTCAAATTAAGTGGAACTATCTCCCTTCTCTGTCCTCTCATATAATAATGCCTCTGAACAGTTTAGTCACGAAATGCATCAATGGCATTTTCCTGACCAAAATCCAATCGTATTGCATACAGCTAAAATAGCATATATGCATCAAGACCAGCATGGCACAACCTTTGGTTTCAAACCTCTCTCTCTCTCTCCCTCCCTCAAATTTTGGATATATTGCGCACATTACAGGTGTGGGATGCATTATGCACATAACAGGTGTTGGGATGTGGTGCCCTGTTCTATCAACTCTATTACGCACATAACAGGGGTATCTCCAACTGTTTTCTCTCTCTCTCTCTCTCTGTAATCCCCGTATGTATCAGTGGTGTATTGCGCACATAGAGGGTTGGGACATATTGCCCTCTTCTATCAACTGTATTACGCACATAACAAAGGTGTCTCCAACAATTATGCACATACAAATTTTGACCACCATTCCTCCTCTGCCAATTGCCACATTGATCACTGCCTGTAATTAGAATCACACAGCACTTTGATGCTGGACAGAACTAGATAACAACAAAAAATACTACATTAGTTATTACTTATTACATATGGAACTGAACTCTACCAATTGGCACATTGATCACTGGCTACAATTAGAATCATGCACAACACTTTGATGCTGGACAGAACTAGACAAAAAAAAAAAAAAAAAAAAATACTGCACTATTTATTACTTTTTACATTTGGAACTAAATTATTCCAATTGCCACATTGAACACTGCCTCTAAACAGAATCACAAACAGCACCCCCCTCCTCCCTAATTGACTTCCATAGATTTGTCTGTTGTTGCAATGCTGTCGCATCAAATTGTTCATCAGGCGCCTCAGGCGCTCAAGGAGTCTACTGCCTTAGGTCGCCTTGGGTTCCACCTTGCAGCCCCAACACATGGCAAGTTCCTCTAAGTTCGGTATTTCTCCTACAGACACAATCTCATTCTGACCTAGATTGACCCTCAAACCGGAAACAACCTCAAAACACCTAAATAAGCATCTCAAGTGGGCCAATTGGTGAAAGGAGGCCTAACAAAAGAATAGAGTGTTGTCGGCAAACTAAAGATTTGATCTCCTTAAAACCTCCCTACCAATCGGGAAACCTTGAAATGCTCATCCGCTCTAGACAACATTCTACTTAATGCCTTTTATACTAGAATGAATAGGAACGACAACAGAGAATCTCATTGTCTCAGACCTCTAGAGCTTGTAAAGTACCCTCTCGGGATGTCGTTCAGGAGAATAGAGATGCGACCAAACACATAATTTAGGAGCTTCCAATTGACATGATTGTAGGCCTTTTCCATATCGACTTTACACAGAATGCCAGGTATCTTCGATCTTATTTGCTCATCAATGCACTCATTGGCTATTAAGATACCATCAAGGATTTGTCTGCCCCCCACAAATGCTCCTTGTTGTGCGAAAATGATAGACCCTTTCAATCTAGACGCTAATACTTTGGATACGATTTTGTCGGCACTACTCACAAGCCTGTTTGGGCGATATTCCTTCAAGTCCTGAGTGCCTACCTTCCTAGGGATCAACACCACAAAAGTGTTAATCACTTTATTGAACCGACCTATCTTGTGTAGCTCCATCATCACCTATAGGAAATCTTTTCACATAGAATTTACGAAATTAAGCTCAATTGTCGATGCTCAATAACTTCAATATAATTTAAAAATACCTAAAATATCCCCAATTTTCATCACGAATTGTATAGCCAAGTTTCTAATCTTGTATTGTACCCAAACCATTAGAATCTTGACAAAGTTCGCAAGACAGCTGTTGATCATAGAAAATACTTTCCAACACATATGACAGCTGCCCGATTGGATATTTCAGCAGAAAGTTATGACCTCTCAAAGCTGAAAGTCTGTGACCTCTTTTCCCAATTATGTTGTATCAAGAAGCATAGTTGCTGGGAAGCTATGTATAAGGTGGGAAGCTTGTTTCCCAGATTTGCTTCTGCTTGCTTCCAACAGGTTCCATTTAGTGGTCAAAAGGCTATGTATCAAGGCACAAATGCGTGGTTCTATGCAATTCTTTCGCATTAATAATGTCTTAAATTCTTTCTCAATTTTCATAAATTTACCTTCGGGGACTTTTTTTATTACTAGAAGAAAATGAATTAGTGTTGTTAATATAATGGGAATGAGGCACCTAGATCTATTTCTCGCTTCCCATTTACTAATGACGTTTTGAGCCTCGCTTCTCGCTTCTCGTTTTTGCTTTCGCTTCTTGGTTTGGTAACTATGTCAAGAAGTAAAATTCCTTCTAATGTGTCTAACTGGATTTGAACTTCATCAGCATTGGATGACTATCACATGTGCCATTTGTGCTCTCCAAAAAGTAGGGAATATCCTAAGGCACAAATGCGTGGGTCTATGCAATTCTTTCCCATTAATAATGTCTTAAATTCTTTCTCAAATTTCATAAACTTACCTTAGGGGACTTTTTTCACTACTAGAAGAAAATAAATTAGTGTTGTTACATTGTAAATAACTAAATATTAGGTAAAGAGAATGGAAGGAATGGAAAAGAAGATAAAAATGAGTGGTGGACTCGTGACTTTCCTCACGTAAGTAGCATTTATGTGAGATAGAAACAAAAAATTCATGTTCATTACATGCATGAGAATATTCCAAGGTTTTAGACTCTGATTTCAGTATAAACTCAGGTCACCTAGAAGTGAAAACATTTCATTGAAATTTATGGAGGTCTGGATATTATAAATTTTTTGGAAACCATGTAAATATCATTAAAACAGTAGAAACATGCATTGATATATTAGGAGATGAGGTATCAATACACACTCAAGACTCATTATATAACAAAAAAAGACAATATATATATATATATATATATATATATATATATATATATATATATATATATTACATGGGACATTAGTGTTCATGTGTATCTGAAGCTTTAAAAGTTGAACTTACACATAAAATGATCATAAGTGTTTTAAAATTTAAAAGTTGATCTTGTTTATTTTTCCCATCCAAACGTAATTCTGTTGTTTTTGTTCTTCATAATTAATTATAACTCATAATTGCCAAACGCATTCTTTGCACAGAATTAATTATAAGAATCAACTCTTTTGAGAACTAATTATTTTCCAAAACGATAGAATCACCAGAATTGATGTCAAACGTTACCTAGTGTTGCTATGACATGTGTTGTTTTTCCTCTCATTTTTTTTTGTGTTTCACCTTCTTATGATTACAATGATCTCATAAATGCACCTTCTATTTGTAGAGATGATCCGGAACTCGACAAAATGCTGAAGGAGAGGGTGAGATGGGGTGATCCTATGGCACACTTGGTCAAGGTAAATAAAATTACATGCTTTAGTAGTTTTTAGTTTTTACAACTACCGACTGTTAACTGATACTTCATTTTTTATTGTATTTTTTTTACAGCCAAAGCATTCTGAGCCAGTTTTGGAAGATTTGGGGAATGGGGTGAAAATGAAAGAATCAGGATTTATAATTCCTCAGGACATTCCTAGTCACAGCTGGATAAAAAGAAGAATGGAAGCCGCACCAAACCGTTACGGTATAAGACCAGGGCGACATTGGGATGGGGTCGATCGTAGTAATGGTTTGTTTACTCCTCCCACTTTAGCTCTCTCTCTCTCTCTCACACACACACACACACACACACACACACACACATATTAATTATTGTGGTTACGAGGCATCATTTACTTAATATGTTAGCTATTAGGGTTAGGGTTAGTAAATGGTGAGCGTGAATCTTGTTTGCCAAATCACCGAGGGAAACTTCCCTCCTAGGACTTGATCCAGGATGGCACCTCACCATCTGAGCTAGACAGGTAGGTGTTAATTGTGTGTGTGTGTGGGTATATTTGACATAACCATGTGAGAACAATGCTGCTAATTGAATCATTGTGATCTTTTGTATATTGAACAGTTGTGCCAAAACAATAGAATACTGAAACAAAGGCCAATTGCTATGAACTGAAGTTGATCTATTTTTGTAACTCTATGTCTTGTTGTAGGTTATGAAAAGCAGTTCTTCAAGAGGATGAATGAAAAGCAAGCAACAGATAAGGAAGCTTATCTGTGGTCTGTATCTGATATGTAACTTAAGAGTATTTACACATATCCATGCAGATTGGACGAATCAACTTCTTTCTCCAGCCTACATGCCACCAATTACTGAGGTTTTTTTGTATCTCATAGGACGCCTTAAAATGTGTCATATCTTAACCAAGAATTAGTAAAGATTTCAGTTGTCAGAACTGGATGATAACTGGGTGTAAAAAATATTACTATTATTTTTATAATAATAATAATAATATTATTATTATTATTATTATTATTTCAGTTGCAGCAGTAGGGTGAGAAAGATTTTCATTGTTCACATGGGGTGTCTCTTTGGTGTTAAGACTCTTCAGGTTATCCCTTCCAACTCATCAACGGTGCTGTAGATGTTGATTCTCCTCTCTCACGTTCTTTCCCTTTTCATTTTGGAGAGAGATTTTAGGGATTGTGCTGTCATTGTTAGGGCCGTAAACAGTGCGAATTTGAAGCATGTAACACACTACCTGTATCTGAGCCATGCACGGTGTAGAAATGAAAGAAAAAATTATCTATAAAGAATAGTAGACAGCCTATAATCAAATTATTTGAATTTGATTAATTCTATTTAAGGGAAGGCATTAGGGTTTGAATTATTGATTTTATTATGAATCCTGTCTAGAATGCCAAAAAGTAAGGAGAAGTTAAGAAGTTAAGGAAAGGAGAAGTTAAATACAAACGATTGAGGGAATAATAGGGAGCAAAATTAAGCTTTTACACTCTATTCTTTAATAAAATGAAAGTTTATTTTATCAAAAAAAAAAAAATGGAAGTTTATTAAATCATTTAATAGAATGGAAATTTATTAAATCATTTATAAGTCAACGGGCCTAAGAGATTATAAATTGAATCCATGATTCCAGGCTTCCAGTGCAATAAATCTCATCATGGATGAACAATGTTTCCAAATTAAATTTCATCAATGGTCAACTACTCAAGGAACAATTAAACAAACGCATGAAGCCAAAAGGAATCAACACTTCTAAAAGGCCAACATAAATAGACATGGAAACTTACCTGACTCATTTAACTGTTAAATCGGTGCATCCTATTTGCATTGGGTCATTTGAGTAATACTCCATTTGTTGGCCCAAGACCTTTGAAATTCATCATTCATGACATAAGAGCTGAATGAACAGCGCAACAATAAGTCTTCACAAAGTTTTGATGAATATATATCTTCAAGAAATGTTAAAGGAATTATCCTTGCACAAAAATTTTGAGTAACTTAATGCGATACACATTACATGTCATCATTTGGAAGCAGTGATAAGGCTACAACTTGCCTTAAGAGTCCACTGAGAAGATTTTTATTTTTTTTTGGGGTAACGGAGGGTGTCACAAACCCTTCGAGGCAAGAACTAGTTCCTTTGGGTGTCCACACCGACCCAATTGAGAGGAAAATTACAAACAATATTAGACACGGTAGTGAATTGATACAACTCCACTATGTAATAACATTTCATACTCAAAACTATATAAAAATAATGAATGGAGTAGTCCTAGAAACATGAACATACTCCAACTCTTAACGTCATGACTGTGGGCTCCTGCAGAAGTTTGTGGCCTGTAGGTTGGAGAGTTGAATGTCTAAACAGAACAAATATTTAAGTTTGTTTACGAGGCAGAAAATATTCAATTATCCACCAATGGCCAAAAAAATGTATACACTGATGTGAACATTTAAAAAAAATCCTCAAACAAAAGAAAGTGCTTCTTAGGTATAAAAACTGAAAACTTAGAACTCCAAGTGTGTTATAATCCAAACAATTGCTAGCAAATGCATAATTTTGTTTAATTATTTGGCTAGAAAATCATGATAAACACAAATTCTCAAATATCAGAACTTCTACAGCAGCAAGATAATCTCTTTCTGTCTGGGTTTTCTGGGGTTCGGCTTGATAGTGAGGATCCGATTAAGTCAGAAATACTTTCTTTCTTCTCCAACTTATATACTTCTTCGCATCCCTTGGGCAAATAGTGGACATCTTTTACAATTACAACGTTGGCGTCCAAATTGTACTCCCTCAGACCTTCAGTTTACCCATACGCCCTGGTGGATCTAGTTCCATGATCTCCCTCCAGAAATGATGCTGCAGCCATTTGGAGTTCGCCTTGGGTCTGAACTTGGGGAAGTATTAGATGTTGATCTTCCTTGTGGTGAGGTGTTTAGAGGCCAATTTCTACATGTTCAAATTAATCTTGATACTCGCAAGCCTCTCAGGTATCAGCTTAAATTTTTTCAGGAAGATGCTGAACCGGCTACGGTAAAAATAAAATATGAATGTCTTCCGTCTTTCTGTTTCCGGTATGGCCTCTTGGGCCATGATCTTCGGCATTGTCATACTGAAATGGCTGGCACGAGCTTTGGCCGAAGCATTTGGTCCTTGGTTGAGAGCTGACTCTATGCATTTTTCCCAGCACAGTGGCCATGATGGATCTTTGGGCAATCTTTCCAATCGCATCGGCCATGGCTACGCGGATCAGCGTCAGGTGGCCACAAATTCAGTTTCCCGGCAGTAGCCATTACGGAAGACACCAGCATGGTGGTTGTTCACAGTGCGGTCCGACCCATTGATCAACCGGGTCTCGCTATCTCGAATCCTTTTGACCCAGGTAGGTCGTAACCAAAGTAGTTGCTGAAGGACAGGGTCCAGGGGGCGCCAGTGCAGGGCCATCATTTACATTTAATGCTTCTTCCCCTCTCCCCATTTTCCAGCTGGAGGATCCTCCCCTTTTATCCCCTGTTTCAGACCAATTGCATAGGGAACATTTATTGCCCCCTTTCTTGAATGAAAAGGTATTAATGCCTCCCGAGATTTACACTTCTTCTTTTCTGATGTCCTCAAGTCCGGATCGCAAGCGTCCTTGGCACAGATCTTCATTTAATGACGATCCTTCTGCTATCACAAAGAAAACAAGGGAGTCAAATTTGGATAGTTTGGAGGATGGCCACTCGCAGTTACTGCTCGAGGGACCAACTGGCATTCAATTCTCAGGGACCTCTTCACCTCTTGATTTCTAGTCCCCAGCCTACCAGTGTAGCTACTCATTTCTCCATTGAGGGAACTTCAGTACTTACCACACCATCGTCTTCTAAAGAAGCTCGTAAGAAAAGACATTGGACCATCAAGAACCGGCAACACCAACATTCTCACACCAGTTAGATCGAGGTTGTGGTTCGTGAATCAGAAACTTTTTTTGTTCAGCATTCCTTCCACCGTGCAAATTAGGTGCGCCTTTGCGTCTCATCTCATACCAGTGTGGTGTCAACCTAGTCTTCACTTCATTCATCTACTGTATCCGTGGATCATGGTTCTATTCCAGAAGGGATGGCGGCTGTCCCCGAAGCAACCCCAGGGTCGCCATGAAATTCTTAAGTTGGAATTGTCAAGGGTTAGGTCGACCTTTGACAATTTAGCACCTTCGGGTCTAGTATCCTGTCATCAACCGGAGATTGTATGGCTTATGGAGACAAAATCTACTTCTAGTTTTTTTGATCGTAAGAATGTTCTCCATCAATATACCCATAAGATTCTAGTTAATCCTGTGGGTTCCGCGGGAGGTCTTTGGTTATTATGGTCTGATTTAGTACAAGTTTTTCCCATACAGACATCGGATTATATGATTGCTGGCCGTTGTATTGATTTGCATACCAATTTTACCTTTCTTCTGATAGGAGCTTATATTCACCCTCACCCGATGCAATCATGGACGATTTGGGAGGATCTTATTCATATATGTCGATCTTGGTCGGGTCCTATCTTTTGTGTGGGTGATTTCAACCAAGTTCTATCATCCTCTGAGAAATTGGGGGGTCGTCCTGTGCCCTTTGGACGTAATAGTCGAGTAAAACGGTGTCTGGATTCTTGTGGGCTATTGGATTTGGGAATTCAAGGCAACCTTTATACATGGACAAACAATCGAGCCCATTCTGTTCTCATCAAAGAAAGACTTGACCAATGTTTGGCAAATTCCAGCTGGCGTCTTTACTACACTGAATCTATAGTCTTCCATCTGGCTTTTGGTGGGTCGGATCACTGTCCTCTCCTCTTAAACACTAGTCCAGGCTCTTGGAGTGGTCCCCGACCTTTTCGTTTTGAATCAATGTGGATCTCACATCCAGGGTGTGGTAATACCATTTCTAAGGTTTGGGTACCATCTTCCCCAGGCTATCACATGTCCAGTATTTGGAATAGGCTCCGAGATATTCGCTTGGCATTATGCAGATGGAATAAAACTGACTTCGGTTTCCTGCCCGCACAAATTCAAAAATCCAGGGATGAACTAGCCTCTTTAAAGTTTGGCCTAGCTCCTGGGGACCCTTCTAAGATTCATCGTATTCAATCTCAACTAAATGAATGGATAATTCGAGAAGAGCCTTCTGGGCCCAAAAATCTAGAATTGACTGGTTTCGATGGGGTGATTGTAATACCAAATTCTTCCATGCTTCAACTATTAATCGCCGGGTGCATAATCGAATTCTCTTTCTATATGGGTCTTCTGGGGTTTGGCTTGATAGTGAGGATCTGATTAAGTTGGAAATACTTTCTTTTTTCTCCAACTTATATACTTCTTCGTAGCCCTCAAGCAATGTTTGTCTTATCTCTTCTATCTTCTCTTGTCTTTCTTATGGCAATCAATTGTTCCTCGACTCCCCTTTCACTTCAGAGGAAGTTAAAACGACCACTTTTCAGATTGGTCCTCATAAAGCTCCAGGTCTAGATGGGTATCCAGCCCTGTTTTTTCAACACTATTGGGGTATTCTGGGGGGCTGATGTTACCCGAGCTTGCTTAGATTGCTTAGTCAAAGGTTTTTTTTTTCAATTTTAGGCTATTAACAAGACTTTTATAACCCTCATTCCTAAGAATGCCCATCCTTCCCATATCACCCATTTTCGTCCTATTAGCCTTTGTAATGTGTTATATAAAATTATAGCCAAAGTCTTGGCTAATCGTTTGCGTCGGGTGCTCAGAAATTTGATATCCCCTGAGCAAACTGCCTTTCTTCTAGGTCGTCTGATACATGAAAATTTTTTTTTAGCTCATGAAGTTCTTCATCATTTGAGGTGTAAAAATAAAGGCAGACTTAAGCTCATGAGTCTCAAACTCGATATGAGCAAGGCTTGTGATAGATTAGAATGGTCCTTTCTTACCCAGGTCTTTGAGAAGATGGGGTTTAGTTCTAAATGGTTACAGTTGATCACTCAATGTCTATCTATTGCCTTTTATCAAATCTTAATTAATAGTAGGGCATATGGTGATATAAAGCCCAGTTGAAGTCTTCGTCAGGGTGATCCCCTTTCATTGTATCTTTTCATTATTTGTGTTGAAGCCTTATCGAGTTACCTCCATCACCTTAATTACCTTGGGCATATTCAAGGGATTCGTTTAGGTTGTGGTGCTCCTTCTCTTACTCATTTTTTTTTCGCTGATGACTGTTTTTTATTCTCCAAGGCTTCTCTTTATGATGCATACCACTTGAAAAATGCTTTATTACAATACTGTGCACCCTCCGGCCAAGTGATCAATTTCCAAAAATCTAGCATTTTCTTCGGTCGCAATACCTTGGCTTAGTATTCCTGTGTTCTGGCTCGGTTTTTTCGTATCCGAAAATCAACTCCTTTGGATCGTTACCTGGGTATTCCTACTCAACTTGGTTGTTCCAAAAGTTCCAGCTTTAGATATCTTTGTGAACGGGTGGAAGCTAAGATTCTGAGTTGGACAACTAAATTTTTAACCTGGGTGGGCAAAGAGGTCCTTCTAAAAGCAGTTACTTCTGCCATTCCTAATTATCTTATCCTGTTTTCGGCTTCCTAAGCATCTTTGTCGACAAATCGATAGTCGTCAACGAGATTTTTGGTGGGGATCAACACCTGAACAACCCTCTATCAAATGGTTGAGCTGGACCCAGTTATGTGCGTCTAAATCTATCGGGGGTTTGGGTTTTCAAAAAATAGAAGTTATGAACTTTGGCTTTATTAGTGAAACAATTTTGGCTTATGTTGAACGGTCAATTTTTTGAGCACCAATCCTTATGGTTTCGAGTTGCTAAGGCAAAATACTTTCCAAGATCGGATATCTGTGATATTATGGTCAAACCATCAGATTCTTGGGGTTGGCGTAACATCTTATCCACTAGCACTATAGTCTCTGAGAGTATTCAATGGGACATAGGTCGGGGACAACATATCAATATATGGAATGACTTTTGGATTCCGGGTACTTCCCCTTCTCAACTTAGTCTGTACTTTCCCCCCTGCTGCCCTTACAACAAGGTGATTGATCTTTTGTCCTCTCCTTCCACTTGAAATACGGAGTTAGTTGTCTCTCTTTTTCCCCCTCATATAGCTATTGGTATCCTCAATCTTCCCCTCGCTCTCCACCCGACCAGGGATTTGCCTTATTGGAAATGGACCTCCCAAGGACACTCTACCGTTAAATCGGCATACCATTATATTTTGAATGGTCCCCCAGTGTCTACCCTCCTTATTCCGGCAATGTTTCTCCTAATCTCCAGCATAAGCCCTTTTGGCATTGGCTTTGGTCCGGTTCTTTACCCCCCAATATTAAATTATTCCTTTGGAGAGCTTGTATGAACTCCCTTCCAGTTCGGGTTAATCTCACCCACCGCCATATTCCTGTGGATACTCAATGTCCCTTGTGCAGTTCTGATTCAGAGACCCAATGGCATCTCTTTGGGGGTATGTCCTCTCATTTCGCGTTTGTGGTTTGCCTCTTCCTTAACTCTTCGCTCACACAGTCTTCCTTTTTCCTATATTCATGAATGGGCCCTCCATTGGTTCTCTATACTTAAGGATGAGAAGGATCCTTGTACTATGAGTGGATTTTATCTTTAGGCAATACTTCTATGGAAAATTTGGCATGGCAGGAATGATTTTATTTTTAACAGCAAACCCTTTCAACTCACTAGTATCTTGCGCTTGGCGGGTTCTCTCCTATCACAGTTTTTTTCCTCCATTTCAGGTGGATCTTCTGGATCGTCACGAGCAGGCTCACGTGCCGGCCCAACCTTATATTCCTCTCGTCTCAGTCGAGGATCAGGTCTCTCCCATCGTGGGTATACCATCCAGGTAGATGGTGCTGTAACGACAATCTACAGTGTGTGGCAACGAGATGATATGGTGTTCATCATCAAGGTCACAATTTGGGTTATGCTACTTTTTGTGCGGCTGGTTCCAGTTCTTTGTTAGCTGAAGTTTTGGCGATTCGTCTGGGTATTGTGATGGCTTTCCAGTGGAGGCTTGCCTTTGTCACGATTATTACTATGCTCAAACTGTAGTCGAGGCTATCTATAACCCCGATTTGTGTATTCCAGCTATTCGGAATCAGCTTAGATGTCCAAATTTTGCTATCTCACTTTTTGCTCCAAGGACCCATGTATAGTATCGAAATCTTGTATGCTCTCAGGGAGCATACCTTGTCTGCTTATGCTTTGGCTAGCTGCTGTTCTTCAAGGCTCTTTTGGGTTGTATTCGTCTATTTGCCTTCAATAGTTATCAGTTTATCCAAAAAAAAAAAAAAAGTACCAATCTAATATCGTAATAGTCATAAGATGTCGTAGTAAAAGGCAGTAAACAATTCTTTGTTTCACCAAAATAGTAAAATATGCTACAATATTTACTCTGTGAAGATGTTCAAGGATGACATTTAATTTTCAACTTGTCTTCGGTTGATTGAAGTACAACTCAAAGTGCTCGATCTCTATATTAATAAACCGATAAACCGGTAGGGGTCTGTCAAACCTCCCACTCCTTTTGAGTGGCTTTTTCTAAAAAAAAAAAAAGTGCTTGATTGGACAATAGGTTGATAGAAAAAGAAGCTTCAACCAGATGTGCGAATGAGTAGAACACAAAAGGCTACTGTTCTTTTTCCTATAACTTTAAAATTTTGTTTCAGGAATTTTCTAATTAAGTACCCTTCCAGACGATGTCTGCCTCAGGAGATCTCCTACTGGGGATATAGTCCTGACTCGAAGGGTTATGGACACCCCGGTTACCCCCCAAAAAAAAAAAAAAGCAAGGTGGATAAACATTAAAAAAAAGGACATTGCTACTAAGACCCCTTTAGGGCCGAGACCACCGAGACCGTGCTCTAAGAGCACGGGATTCAGGTGGGGCCCATTTCACATGGTAGGCCCCACCTGAAATCCCGTGCTCTTAGAGCACGGTCTCGGTGGTCTTGGCCCTAAGGGGTTCTCAAAAGCTTTATCTTAAAAAAAACATTGTTGAAGCTTAAGAAAAGGCTACATAGTTCTTAGTTTCTTACCTCTGCAAAGAAGATTAGATGCAAACACATAAGCATCAACAATTTCTCACAACATTCATTTTTTAATTTAATCTCATATAAACTATCTCTGCAACACATTAGAAAAATGTTTAGAAAAAAAACAGAAAATCAGAAACTAAAAGATAAACACTTAGGCCCCGTCTAGTTGCACTTCCGTTTTCTGTTTTTAAAAACAAAAATTTGAAATTTTTTATATAAAACATTCTTGGTGAACATGTTTCTGTTTTTAAAAATTAGTAACAAAATTTTTGAAAATCAAGTAACAAAAAATGTTACCTTTGATTTTGAAAACAAAAAGTGAAAATGGAAAACATGGACCGACCACCCACCCACCACCACACTACTACCCACCACCACCGCCACCACCCACCAACAACACCATTGTTGGATTTATTTCATAAATCCCTGCACAAGTTGACAAATAAACAATTGAGTAGCATATATATATATAACCGAATCCTGCAAGTTGAGAGCCGCTCCAAAGTGAGTCTTTCTTGAAGATAATCAAAGCCTCTCGTGTGTAAGGGAAAAGTAGTCCTATCTTTGGGATACAACTCAACTTGGATTCAACCGACCAATCCCTACGAGTTTGCACTACTTGAAGGATTGTGGTGTACCAAACCTCTTTTAGAGTATGCCCGAATAATTAATAAAATCTCACAATAGATTAATTAAATTTATGAAAAATCCATTTCCATAAAAGAATTAATCTAAAACATTGAAACATGATTTTTTGTCCAAAAAATCCTTTTAGAAATCAGTCCAATTAATTAAACATATTGTTTAATTAAAACAAACATTTAATTGAAAATAAATTAAATCACAAGTTAAATACATTTATTTAATTTAACAAAATCGATTAAATCATTAATCTGTTTTAATCCAGAGTCTAGGCCAACCATACAGTTTTCTGCCATAATTTTGGCAGCATAACAGTATATGGACCGGAATGGTCCAATTGGTTAAGTCCGGTTGAACCATCTCAATTCGATCAGTCAAGTTGGTTTAGTCCGTAGACCAACTGGTTAGACTGATCTGTTCGAGTGGGTCAATCTTATAAACTACCAAAGAGGCTAACCCTTTCAGGCTACCATGATTGGGCTACATGTAGCACCAATATGTGATTAACCATTTTTGGAATCACACACTGTTCTGTTCAATTGGATCTAGTCTAATCTGAACAACGAACGAGCCTATGGTTCGACCTTCTACGGTTGGACTGGGTATAGAGGTCTTCTTTCTCCTTGGACTGGTCTGTCTTCTTTCTCTGGATGGACTGAAACTCTAGTTCTGGACTCTGTCTGTAATCCGGCAGAGTTTCTGGGCTCTCTATTTTGTCTGGTGGGTTTGAGCCTTCTCAATCCCTCCTTATATAGAGCTTCAAGTGGTATGACACCTTTTTGTTGGGTCATAACTACCCACGGTCCAGATTCATTGAATCTAACCGCTCCAACTGCTACTCGATGGGTTGCGTGGATAACCCAGGTTCGACAACTCACAAGGGGCGGCCGAACCGACCCAGATCTGTGTGGGTCACACCCACACAGCCCGTTACATGTCTTCCTGTGAGCACACGATCTCGGTCCATCTAACTGACAGCCCTGATTTGATCAAACAAAAGAAGAAGTGACCAATCGCGACTAGCGGCGATGTGCAAAGTGTAAAGTGTGCTTCATAGCGCCCAAAGCCCAAAGTTCAAAGCTCATTACTCTTTGCACGCGCACGCATGCTCGTGTGCGCATGGTCTAAAGACTAGGAAAATAAGAGTTTCCTACACCACAAGATTACACTTTAATAGAGTTTTAAAACACTTATAAAGAAGAAAACTTTCTTCTATTTTTTCGATATGGGACTATTTTATCAAAGAGAAAACCCACAAGTGAAATGAACTTGTCTCACAAGGAGACCAAGCTTCAAGTCACCCCAAAAACAAAAACACCATACTTTTGATTTAAAATAGGGATCTATTTGAAATAAACCAAATAAGTTTTAGGGAATAAAACCCAATATTTAAAACTAAAAAACCTATTTTAAAATTAATTTAAAATTAGATTCAACAATCCCCCACTTAATTTTAGAATTTCTTAAAATATTATATTACGATCATTCTAGGAAACCTTGTGCATAGATGAAGGTGCCTTTCGACTTGAACCTTCACTTAGTGCAAATAAGTTAAAACTAGTATAAGATCACAGTTGACAGAACCTTGAATTGCGAACTCAGGTTACTAATCTTCTAGAGGTTATTGTGCATACAACTCAATACTTTTACGTCTGTACTGATCCTGATTTACTAAGAGATCTAGAGTTTAGCCCAAACTCATAGATATGGACGAGCTTTCGGCTCTTAGAAAAGTGAGTCTATCTAGAGTGATCCTATAACACTCTCAGCCATTTAAGACTTTACAGTCACTCATTAAAAGAATTCTTAAAATTCTTAACCTGCTTCAACAAGATAATCTGACGGTTAACAACCTACAAACAAACACTATTCACATCATTCTAGGACCCGCCACGTGTTTTCCTGTGAGCACACGATCTCGGTCCATCTAATCAACAATCCCGATCTAATCAGACAAAAGAAGAAGTGACGATGCGAAGTGCGCCTCATAGCGCCCAAAGCCCATTGCGCGAGCGCGCCGAAGATATGGTCTAAAGGCTAGGAAAATAAGAGTCTCCTACACTACAAGATTACATTCTACTAGAATTTTAAAAAACTTATAAAGAAGAAAACTTTCTTCTATTTTTTCAATGTGGGACTATGTTTTCAAAGAGAAAAGCCACAAGTGAAATGAACTTGTCTCACAAGGAGACCAACCTTCAAATCACCCCAAAAAAATAGAAACACCATACTTTTGATTTAAAATAGGGATCTATTTGAAATAAACTGAATAAGTTTTAGGGACTAAAACCCAATATTTAAAACCAAAGAACCTATTTTAAAATCAATTTAAAATTAGATTCAACCACCACCACCCACCCACCCACAACCACAACCACCACCCACAACCACTAGCACCACCCACAACAACCACCATCACTACCACCACCCACCAACACCCACCACCTCACCACCCTCACCACACCACACCACAACTACCACCACCAACACCACCCCCACCCCCACCCCCCCACCACCATTACCACCACCACCACCCACCACCACGCACCACCACCACACCACTCACTACACACCTCCACTGCCACCACCACCACCACCACCACACTACACCACCCACCACCACCACACACCATCACCAATACCACCACCACCATGAATTGAAAATATTTAAGGGTGCTACTACGAGCACACCATTATTTACTGACTGGACAACAAATATATCACTTACTGTACACCATTAAAATGTAATAAATTCTAGGAGCACACCAAGACGTAAAAAAATACCTATAAAATTTCTAGTTGTACACCATCTAAACTTAACACCAGAAAACATGATAATTCATTACCCTTTCAAACCATAGGCTCCACCTTTAGGGTTAAGCAACTATGGTTAAGATTCACTCACCCTTAGGATTAAACAATCTCATCTTAGATTTTAGGAAGAAAAAGAAAAGTAAAATATTAACTTCAATTATCTAAGTTTAACCATAGTTAGATGGTTAATTGATGGTTGGAGGAGGTCCACTACTATTTACTAATCCTCATAACCAACCGTAGAGAATTGCGTCTCCCTAATTATACCCCACACATTTCACTCCATCACTTGAGAAGTGGTAAAACACTCAATTGAGTCAAGTAAAGCATTCAAAATGTTGAGAACGTACCATGGAATGAAATCTGGTAAGAAAATTGAATGGAATGGGGTAAGTCAAATTGAATGGAATGAGGTGGGTAGATTTATTGCTTCAAGCTAGTGTGATATATTGAAAGAGCCAAGCCCTTGTCCTTGCCCATGACCACAGAGGATAGAAAACAATCTCTTGCAGGCTTTCTGACAAAATAGCCCATGACCATTGCAAATCAGCACAAGCAAATTGGATTTAAGAGACAAACCAGAGCCCCTCAATTATAACTACACAATCTGCAAGCTCACAAATTCGAGAAAACAATATCTCTGGTTCGGGAAGGGATATAGAAAGAGAAGACATTTAAAGGAAGACAGTCAATCTTTAAAACTAGAAGACTACATTCTTAGAAGGATGTTCTTAGAAGAAGATGTTTTTAGAGAGGGTTGAGGGATTTGGAATATGGGTGCACATAAAAAGATGGATTATATATAAAAAAATAAGTTATTATTTAAATGGTGTCCAGTCAGTAAATAGTGGTGTGCTCGTAGCAGCGCCCATATTTAATCATCTTTACCAAACACGTTTTTAGTAATAGTAATGCCAAACATGTTTCCTACTTAAAAATATTGAAGACAGAAAGTCATGATTTTGTTTAAAAAAACAGAAAACGGAAGTGTATTCAAGCGGTCCCTTAATATTAGGGTTATCTTTTTGGTTCATGCTCAAGCAAAAATCAATTGGTTTTTTTTTTCTTTTTTGAGTGTTGAGACATAAGTTTTGTTCTTATTTAGTAATGGCACTTGGTATTGGGATACTCCTGTTGTTGTACTACATATAAACGTTGTCAAAACGTCCAGATAAAGCTAGGTGATAGACCCTCTTAGTGCTAGGCAAACTAAGAATTTGGTTAGCCAAAAAAAAAGTTTCTGTACTCGTCCAGAGAAGCAGTTTGTAATATTGCATTGGGCTCGACTTGTGCGATAGGTATTCACAATCATGAAAGCTAAGTGCCAGATGCATTATTAAACTAACATTATGAGTTCTATTCCAAGCCCATCTTAAGAAAGTTTAATTCTCACATTGATTTAACAATTGGAGTACGATGATAGTCTAATATAATAGTCAGTTATTTGAGTGGTAGTTGAACTGTATTTGATGTAGTCGGTCATTGAGACTGAAGCAGTTCATGGTCTCATACTCGGTAAGAGTTAATATACATGTTCAGATACCTCTTGCTGGATTCAGAAACATTAACTCTTCACATGTATTTACTGTTACAGATTTTGTTATTTTAAAACAAAATTTTATTGATTTTATTTGTTTTCTCTCAAAGTCTTTTCAAATTCAACATTTCTATTTAATCCAACCGTTTTGAAAGTTTTTATGGAGAATTATTTGTATTAAATAATTTATATTTCTTTTTGTCTTATAGACTATGAGATATTTTATATATAAAGAGATCATCATCTTCCTTCTTCCTTCTTCCTTCGAAACTACAAAAAAAGAGTTCTACGAATTTTATATTCCCCACTTTTTGGTTTTGGGTTTTTGTTTTTGATGTTGTCGAGTTCGCTATGACTGTCGGTTAGTGAGCGCTTTCTACTGCGACAGATTGAGATTGTTGAATCCTGCGGTGTCCGCCAGAGACCTGTAAGCACCAGAACAGGAGTGTTCATCACCTTAAGGACATCGTCTTCAACACGTGCCTTGGTCTGATAGGTGTTTTACCATTCTTTTCAATTTATTATACTCTATTATTCAAGTATTATTTTGTATATTTTTATTTAATGATTTGTAGTGCTTTATATCGACTTTTTTCAACAATCTTAAGGTGATTAATCTGAGCACTATAAATTCTGAATATTCGAATAATATGTATAAAAAAATCATTTGATTTGATATAATCAATTTTAATAGGATTCGACTCCGATCATCGGATCGTCGAAAATTTCTATTTTTGCTATAATTTGAGGAAGAAATGAGAAAGAGGTAGCTCACCCATTTCGCATTGATCTGGTTTATCCTCTAGAGTAATATCCAACTATTGTTTGATTAAAACATCCAGAACTTCACATTGCCACATGCCGAAATTGTTTCGTCTATCAAATTTTTTCTACTTCGAATTTTACATTCGAAACCATAGTTCTTGTCACCGATGTGGGTCTCGAAGGTGAATCCTTAGCAACTGCTTCACTCATTTCCACCATTAATCAAATCCGTAAAACATCAATCAATACCGAGGTCGAAACCTAAGCGTGCAAAGAGAGTGAAAAGAATTTAAAACAGTAAACAAATAAAACGAATTGAAAGCAAAAACAAACCACAAGAGAGACATGATTTTCGTGGTTCGACAAGATGCCTACGTCCACGGGCAGCGATGATCAATCACTATTCAAAAGAAAGATTTTACAATTTCCTCACAAACCCTCTTCCCCAATACACCCAAAAATGACCCTTTTTTTCTCTTATTTCAAAATTTACACACCAAAACAACAAAAGTGTGCCTTTGGGAGGACCCATCATACCCACTACCCTAAATGTCGAATGCTAAAACAGTTTTGACGCTAGTCCACGAATGCATGAGTTTAAATATCAGGCGGAGCTCTACTTCAAGTGACAATTGTGATTATTGAGAAAGGAAGTGGCAGTTTTGTAAAGAATATTTCCCCTTAATTACATGGCCGCCACTGTTTGAGGCTAAAATGGGGAGCTCCATCAAAACGGTTTGAGGCAAAGCTCGGCCTGGTATTTTTAAAGAGATTAATTTTCATGGGGAGCTATGCATCATGGGGAGCCCCCTTTTTACACTAAGGGGGGCAAAATGTGTAATTATCAATAATTACACATTTGCTCCCTTAGTGTAAAAAGGGGGCTCCGTATGATGCAGAGCTTGCTTCATATTTAAACTCTAAATATTTTCAAATAGACCTACAACAACAACAACCAAACACCCCCTATTGTGTCTTGCATCCTATAATGTACATGTGGTCCATTAAATATGTTCCATTGAAAGACTGCAACTTTTTTATTAGACTTAGGATCTTCTCCAGTTGATGTTGGCGGGGAGATCGCCAACACCAAAGGGAAGACACCACACACCACCCTTTGCACACTTTCCAAGTCTATGCACACAAATCAATTCCTTATAAATGTAGGCCTGGGCCATCTGTACAGAACTGGGATATCTTCCAATGGTTAGGAACTCATTCCAGATTGATGCTTATGTGATCCAATGAACTTGTACATTGCTTAGGACGACCATATATTCTCTTAGAATAAGTTGTCTTCACCACGTTTAGGAATACATAGTCTGACAAAAGACCACAGGAAATGCCCAGCTTTAAATGTCAGTCCAAGAATACAATCTAATTTGGACCAACAAAAGGGAACAGCTAAAATATGACTCGTTAAAGAAAGAAGCCATATGTATATTAGGAGAAGCATGGACATCTAGAGATATACCAATTGCCTACTTGGATAATCCTATCAATGTGATCATTTGTATATTAGGAGAAGATGTTGATTTAGGAGATGTTTTCAGATCATGTTTCCTACTCGTCAATTAAAAAAGTTGTTAAGCTTTAGATATACTCAGTTGCAAAGCTTACAGTAACAGAAGGAATTGATTTACAAGAAAATTTTGAACAAGTCTAGTCTTAAAAACAGCATCATCAAATCATTTGGTAATGTATATGGTTTTTACTAGTCACCATTTGATGGAAGATATGGACAGAAAATGTATCGAGGTGGGATGTTTCCAAACACATTGTTCTGAGATTGTCTTGTCTCAAAGGGGCCACCCCACACTGATTCTCAGTTTCTCCTGTACATGTGTTGGATATCATTGTTTTTCTTGAAAGATGATCTTGCTTCTAGCCATATGTATCTCTTCATGTTGATATTATCTTCTCTTAGCTGTTACTTTACTTTTATCTTTTTCAAGATTAGTTATCTGCATTCTAAAAGGGATGGAACTTTTCACACTTTGGATTTTTTTTGGGTGCTTCTCTTTTTCATTTTTTGTTGGATTTGTGGTGTGGCCACCAAACTAAACTTTATAAAAAGAATAGAAAAGGAAAAAGGTTTTCTTCTATGTGGAAAACTACCATATCTGTGTGTTGGTGAATGGCTTTATGAAAAACCATTCGGGCTCTGTTCTTTTGGTGGAACTTTTAGAGTTTCGAAACTCTTACTGTTCCATGACGTCTGTTCTTTTGGTTAATGGCCAAAACCTTTTTGTTCCACAAGATATAAAAGTTCTACAAATATGGAACTTTCAAGTTCCAACCAAAAGTTTGGACATTTTAAGTTCCATAGACGTGGAACTTCTAATTAAAGGGAAGCCCGAGACTATTCTCTCTCACCTTCCATTCCTCAAAGAGAATGAACCCTTGAAGAACACCGAAGCTGCTGTTGGGATTCAAGAATAATAATGTTAAAACAAAACAAGATTAATCAAATCCTGGATCTAGACCATGCAATTAACTTTTCTAGATTTCATAATCAAAAGGGGACACAGATTAAAAGAGATGATCTCATACCTTTTGCTGGAATTTCCCTATTCCCTTCACGGTGTGATGCTGTGTTTCTCGGCGCTTGAGAGGAATGAGAGTCTTCTCTTTTCTCCTTAGGTCTGATTCAATGGGGCTTCCAATTTGACGTAAGAGAAAAGAGGGACCCCCTCTATGCTTTATATACCCTTGGAACCCTACCCATCATAAGATCCAATGGCTAAGAGGGATCACACCAAAGATCTAACGGTCGCCAACCCTGACCATGTTGTTAGCTTTAATAACACTTAAAGAGTCCCTGTTTGATCACATCTCTTTAGTGAGACCCATTATCCTTAACATTCTCTATTGACAGCAATACAATCCGAGTTTTGAAAACTAAGGATTGCGCTAGACCACATGGGTTTTTATTTAATAAGAAAAACCCTAACAATCTCCCACTTGGTCCAAGCAATCCTTAAATAAAATAAAATGACTCTTCGGATTGAACAACCTTAAAAACATGAGTGACCACTCTTTTAATTTTGAAAAACATTGCTGTCGAGAATTAAGTGTTCTTTAACTGTCACTTTGATTCAAAAGCACCACTAACGGTGATCATGGAAGCATTTAGCATCTACTAGTGTTCATTTACTATGACACAAGCCACTCCATGGTCGAACAGCTAGTAATACTAATGTTTCAGAGCGGTTCTTTATGGTGGCAAGGTATGGTGTGATATGGACTATACACAACCTTATGTGATCAAAATGTATACGTCCAAAACTTGTCCACGCTACATGCATTTAAGCATATGCATGTCATTCCGATACTTTACGGCAACCGCCATGTGAAGTCCATCACCTTGTATCCAGAATGAAGGCCTCAAACATGGTGCCCAACCATGTTCAGCCCAAGCAACTTGAGAGCTTTGTGCGAGGCTCTCGGGCAAACCTGACATCAATGACATCCGTCATGTGAAATCCATCACTTGATGTCTTTACCTTTTGCACGTGCAGTCAAAACATAACATAATCAAATGATGCATCAATTATTTAATTTGCATAACCATAACATATCAATATCTGAGAGTGTAAAACAATGACATGTATATCATATAAATGTCTAAAATATAAAACAATGAACAATACTCCCACTTAATAAAAGAATCAAACGATTCTAAAAGGTTCCATAATAGTGACAAGTTCTTTAAAAAATTTCTGGTGGGGAGTTCTTTACTTAATGGGTTCACAATCCAAACATGCAACAACACAAAATCTGATGAGGATTTCAAACTATCTTGAAATCAAGCAAAATCAGAGTCTGAATAATTTTTTAAATTTCTAGTTCGATATATCTCTTGTTAACCAAACTGAAATCCTATGAGATAACTCCAAACGTCTAGAAATATGATTTCTGGTAATCTTGATATCCAAATTATAACTTACAAACCTGCTCCCACTGACCTTAACATATGTCTGATGTTAACAAACATACAACAAGAATGATATAAAATACGAGTCCAAGTTTAGCTAATAAAGATCATCTATTAATATATTACTACTAACTGTCTGAAAAATATGTCTGATTGAGAGTGTACTCCCCTCAATGATAAAATTAAACTGTATCCAATCCAATAATATCTCGCCTAAACAACGGCACAATGAAAATAACATCTAATAGTAAAAACCAGAAACAAAGTCTAATACTAATCAGCAAGATCTAACAGCCTCTAATACTGTTGGTGTAGAGTTCTTCAAAAATCAGCAGCTCATTAGCCTTGGTGCTTCGCCGATGAATGAACTCCTTTGTTCTTCCTGCACCAATCCTTATATTTGAAACAGTTTCTTTTCATGTGACATTTCCCTTTGCAGAAGAAACACTCAATCTCCTCTGATTCCTCAGTATTATCATTTCCCTGAAATTGATGTCCCGAACTCTGTCCTAAATTATGACCTGAACTCTGTCCTTCATTTTGTCCTTGCCAGAAATTTTGTGAATTAGATTTCTTGAACCCTTTATTCTTAAAATTCTTCTTACTACCAGAATTCACAGCCAAGTTCGCATACTCAGCTTTCCCACGCTTCAAGCGCTCTTCCTCACTAACACACACAGCTATCAATTCATGCAGATCCCACTTCATTTCCTGTGCACTGTAATTAACCTTAAAAGCATCAAATGATTCAGGAAGTGAGGCTACAACCAAATGCACCATGAGGTCATCCTCAATTGTCAACCCAAGCTCTCTAAGAGAGATAATTAACTTAGATATCTTCAAGATGTGCTCCCGAACATTTCCAGCACCATCATACTTCAATGAAATCAGCTGAGTCAAACAACTATACTGACGAGACCTAACAGATCCCATAAATTGTTTCTTGATAGTCTCAAGAAGAACCTTAGCTGTATCAGCAGCAGGAATACCACCTCTGATGGCTTCTTGAACAGAAGCCCTAATGATCATCATGGCCATCCTATTGGCCTTCTCCCATTTCGAATACAAAGACTTATCTGAATCTGAAGATTCAGCAGTGGGAGTAACCGGCTTTTCCTCCAATAGGACAAAGTCGTAATCAAGGCAACCCAGAACTATATCTAGTTGCATCTTCCAAGAACTATAGTTTGAACCATTCAGAGGCTCAATCCCAGTCAAATGTTTCTGAACAACAGACCCATCCATATCTGAAAATGTCAATGTTTTACTATGTTATGGTATGTCTAACAAATTATTGCACAAATTATAATAATTTACTTTATACTTGTCATTACATGACTTTATTTAAGCTTTATGATTCTAATCCGGTCTTGGGGTTAAGCCGGATAGCTAAAGTGGTTTACTTTAAAATTGCTTACTTCCACTTTACGGGACAGGTGGGCGCATCATCTAATCACACCTTTGGGCAAGAGATTTCGACATGCAATTCACCCCCCAATTGGCGACAATAGTCGCGCACAGAACTGATCTATCACGTATTGGATTGATTAGGACACTTCCACACCTTTGGGCAAGAGGGTTATCCTTCTGTCACCGCCACGCACAAATCATTCTGCCCCACTCAGTCTACAAGAAGTCCCTAGACACCTTTGGGCAAGACTAGTTATTCAATGTAGGTGAGTGCAAACTCGCAGTCTAAATGAGATCAAAATCTCAAATTCGAAGGACCATAACCTCCTATAGGACGGTCACCTTTGGGCAAGACAATCTAACCTACTTCAGTTATGCCCATTCGAATCACTGCCTTACAGATCAAACCTAAACCCCATAGGATGATCTAACTTTAATTCCTGATATTAATTTTGGGTAAAAGCATCAAGTTTTTCCTTTATTTAATGTCAAAACCATAGGAAAATAATATTCATGCACTAAAACAACTCTTTACAGTACTCAGAAGTCAAAATGGACCCTAAAAACGGAATCAGAACACCCAAAAACCTCAAGGAAGGTCGGACACTCGTCCTGGACGTGTCCTGGGAACGTGTCACGCGCAGGGGACACTCCCTGCAAGTGTCACGCGCAGCGCACGCGCGTCTCACGCGCTGGGAGTGCGATTCACGCGCGGGTGGTGTGCCGCACGCGCACGGAAATGGCTCACGCGCGTTCTGCGTGTCACGCGCGAGCGGCCCGGCTCTCTTACGCGGTCCGGTCTGGCATCGGTCCGGTTCTGGTTCGGTTCAGGCTTATATTCCGGTCAGATCGATCCGGTCGGGGTTCATGTGAACCGGGTCTGTATAATCGGGTCGGGTTGTGCTCCATGATGATCGGGTCGGGTCAACCCATTCAGATTCGGTTTGGGTCAGAACCTATGGATCGGGTGTTGGTTCGGGTTACAGGGTCGGGTTGACCCTCGTAAAACCTATCTTCTCAACCCGGAAACAGTTTTTTTTTTTTTTTTTTAATTTCCAAACCCTAAACCGTTTACTGTTTCCCTCATATTGGGGGCTCTACCACCCACCTCTCCGGCTGCCGCCGGTGCCAAACTGACGGCCACCCTCCGGCGAGAAAAACCTCACCGCCGGTGATCCCTTCCGACGACGTACGGCGGCGGAATCGCCGTCCAACCGAAAACGGTGAAAACGTTTTTTTTTTTTTTTTTCAACGGAATCATTCGGATTTATTCAACTTCAAAAATTAATTCGGAAACACAAAAATTGATTATCAAATCCGAAAATCAATTTCTTTATCTTATTTACCTTTAAATTTCTATTTCTCAATTTCCTTTAATCCGAATCACAAGAAAATTGATTATTTAAATCCGAAAATAAAACCCTACTTAGATTTGATTATTAAGAAAAATTAATCACAAGGTTAACCATGCGCTCTGATACCAATTGTTGGGATTCAAGAATAATAATGTTAAAACAAAACAAGATTATTCAAATCCTGGATCTAGACCATGCAATTAACTTTTCTAGATTTCATAATCAAAAGGGGACACAGATTAAAAGAGATGATCTCATACCTTTTGCTGGAATTTCCCTATTCCCTTCACGGTGTGATGTTGTGTTTCTCGGCGCTTGAGAGGAATGAGAGTCTTCTCTTTTCTCCTTAGGTCTGATTCAATGGGGCTTCCAATTGACGTAAGAGAAAAGAGGGACCCCCTCTATGCTTTATATACCCTTGGAACCCTACCCATCATAAGATCCAATGGCTAAGAGGGATCACACCAAAGATCTAACGGTCGCCAACCCTGACCATGTTGTTAGCTTTAATAACACTTAAAGAGTCCCTGTTTGATCACATCTCTTTAGTGGGACCCATTATCCTTAACATTCTCTATTGACAGCAATACAATCCGAGTTTTGAAAACTAAGGATTGCGCCAGACCACATGGGTTTTTATTTAATAAGAAAAACCCTAACAGCTGCAACCAGTCTCCTACCAATCTCTGATCAATTTTTGACTAACCTTCAATCAAGTACGTTCTCAGACTCAAATTTTTATTTTACAATTTTTTAAAAAATGTTCTTGATCCTTCTGTTGGAGCAGATTTCAATTTTTAAAAGGTTTCTATCTTTAGTGTTGATATCCATATATCAATTGGGATGAAGCCACCAAAATCACCGAGTTCTTCTTTCCCGTTCAAGCTTCGATCAGGGTTTTTGTTCTTCTCTATTTCCTTGAAAGGTTCTGATCTGTTCGAGCTTCTTTTTCTTGGAAGGTAATTTAATTCGATCTGTTCTAGAATATTTTGGTTGAATCTCCTATTGAATTTTCATTGTTGTGTCATTTTTAGATAGTGGAATCTCATCAATTTTTTGTAAAAATCTACACGTTTTTATCGAAACTGAAATATGTTATATCTTCTTTAAATGGCTGTATTATAGGATTGTGATTTTAATTGCTTGGTCTGCTTGAAAAGGTAGCTCTCAAGTTCATCAAAACAAAGGCTACATTAATACTTTTTTTATAAAAAAACCTTCCTTCTTCGTCCACGTTTCTCTATTTTGTTTTTTCAAAAATTTTCAGAACAAAGTAGGCTGAGGAAAAAACTCGATAAAGCGAGCAACATTTTCTCCACACTGGTAGAAATGTATGTTAAGTGTGGCAAAATTCTAAAAGCAAAACAAGTTTTTGGCCAAATGCAAGAAAGAGAAACAGCTCTTGGAAAGCTATGATCAATGGGTTCACAGTTAATGGGTGTGCCAAGGAAGCATTGGACGTATTTTTGGAGGTGCAAAATAGAGGAGTTAAAGCTAATGAGGTAACCATGATAGGGGTCTTGTCCACTCGTAATCATAGTGGTCTAGTGGAGGGAGGAAGTGGTTTAAAGCAGTGGAGCGGTATGGTTAAGTTTGTACTCATAGTGGTCTATTGGAGGAAGTGGTTTGAAGTAATGGAGGGGTATGGACTAACCCATTGAAACTAGCACTATGTTTGTACGGTAGGTCTTTTGATGAACTCTACATTATTTTTTTTTATAAAAAACTCCGCATTCTAGCTCTTTTGATGAATTATTTGTTCTGGATATGTATTAAATTGCTTTCTCAAAATGGGGTGTGTTTAATTTCTGAGTTTTGACTGAGAAATTTCTGTTCCGGTTAGGGATTAGATCATCTTCTAAAATAGAGTGCATTCTCTTCTCGGCTTAACCAAAATTTGGTTTCTTGATGTAGATTAAATTGCTTGTTTTGTAATGTTCTGCGGTAGCTTTCAGAATTCAATATGTAATTATGTTAGATTAGGCTGCAACTAGGAGTTCTTAAATACTGGAAATACGGAGTCTTCTCAACTATGAAAATAAAATATGTTATAGCTAGCAGGCATCTTCATGTGAAATATTCTGTTGTGAGACAAATCAATAAAAGTAATGGGGCAAACAACATCACTTCCTGTACCACTAGCTTTTGTACACATACCAATATACAAAAAGGAAAAGAGAAAGAAAGAAATATACATGTAGAGTATTTTTGATATATTCCTCAACTTTTAAGAGTGCTTAAATAATTATACCTATAAATGATCTCAACCAAGAAAGTTGGGTTTCTAATTATTCCTAGAGATATGAGAAATTCTCAATATCTAATGAGTACATGCTCGGAGTTAGACTTGAAAAACTGCTTTGGAATACAAGAGAACTGTAAAAGCGAAAATGAAATACATTTATAAGAAAATTATATCTGTTATGAAATTGAATTATCATCAAAATGCATCAGATGGCAACTTTTTATTGGCTAAGAAGTGTTGGATGAGTTGGAGAGAACGCTTGGGAGCAAAAGTTGGAACTTGGTGGCCAGCTCCCCTAAAAGTAACGAATGTCAACCCATCGTAGATAATAGTCCAACCACCAACCTAGAAATCAATAGATGTGAAAGAAGAATAAAATTAAGAAGTTTAGTATAGTTTTAAAAAAAAATGTATATTAGGTGGGAAAAAACAAAAAACATCATTACCTCCTTATGGTTGTACCAAGGGGTCCAATCTTCAGTTATGTTCAATCCCAGCTTGTTTAACGTGTATCTTGTAGAGGTCACTGGAACTCTACCATCCGTATCTCCGCTGATAGATCACAGAAAAAGAAAAAAAAAGACAAGGTTAACTAATTTTTAGATAATTAAGGCGTGTGTTTTTGGTCTGAGACATTCGTTTTGGGTTGAGTAGGCCCACGGCCACATCACCAAGATGACTGTTTCAGTCTATTGGGGAGTAATCTTCCTAATGGACTTAATCTCATGCCTCATTCAATGAGGGGCACACCTTCGCCATCTAAGTTTTTTTTTAAATTTATAAACGTGGATATCTTGAAGGTTCAGACTAGTCATAGTGAATACCCCCACCTCATACAGCCGATATTGAAGGGAGCCCAAGAATCGACCTCGAGACCTCCGGGTTTGCGATTCTTCCTTCGGCCACTGGGCTACACCCTCGGGGTTCGCCTTCTAAGCTTAAAGGCGGGGTGTAAGTTGTCTTCTTATTAAATTTAACAAGCACATATAGTAGTATGAACAGAAGGCTGCATACTTGCTGTGTTTATTCGTTCCTTTTGTTTTTTATGTTTCTATGTTTACACATTGTTATCAAACCTAAGATAGTGTAATTTACACAATTTTTATACAAGAAGTGGGAAATATATTGCAGAAATTTCTCACACCATGTTTGTATTTGATAAAAACCCAAATTGTTTTCTACATTTTACTCACTTTGGACTTTTGCAGTTTATTAATATTTTTTTTTTTTGGAGAGTTTATTAATATTAATTTACCTGAAGACCCAGACTCGAAGACCGCCGTCTATAAGTTTTTTCATAATTGGGAGAATGGAGAATGTTTCGTCCTTCCATGCCCTAATAATATCCGAACTGAGGAGAAAATTTTGAGAGAGAGTTAGGAGTCACAAAATGAAGCAATTAACCATTTATCAGCAAGAATTTGGAATTCCAGATACTTTGAAGAAGAAAAAAAATCAAGTTTCAGTTAAAATGTTTTGAGATTACTTGCAAAGTGACCAAGGACCCGGAATTTTGGTGACGTTCGCATGCAAAGCTTCTTGAACATCTGGGCGATTGAAGTACGTCGTGGCATAATTTTCTATACATGGATCATAGCCAGCAGGTATTTTTCGGAACACCTCCTATTTCAAAAATAACAAATGGAGAAAGAATCACTTATTTACTGTCGAATTTTGAATGAGAAAAATGACTATCTGTAAGTAAGGGTGTAAACGGGCCGGGCCATCTAAATTATGTGCAATTTTTTACTTATGAACTTAACGGGCCTAATCGGTCCAGTTAGTTGGGCTAAGCTTGGTTAGAAGCCTATCGAAACGGGTCATGGGCTGTAGACTTCAAGCCCAACCCAATTAATAATTGGGCCGGGATGGGTGGGCTTAGAGCAGGCCAGGCTGGGTGGGCTCGTGATCCGGACCGGCCCGTTGATACCCCTATCTGAAAGTATAGTTGTAAAGTGAAATTATAGAAGGGATTAACATACAAAGTTCGAACGGAACATGGGCGCGCCATTTTGTAGCTTCAATGAGGATTTGAAGAAGGGAATTCCATCCGGACAAGGTGGAGAATACAAGCTATACATGTTGATTATATCGTATACGGAATAATAGTCGTTGAGGGCACTGAAACACTTGACAGTCTGATCTACTTTGCTGAAATCGCAATTACTTGTTATTTCAAGGTACAGTTTATCGGAGATCACAGCATGTCCCCAAGCATAATCTATCATTCCACGCTGGTCTGTATCATCATCTAACACAGCATTTCCAATCTGCAACACAATTTACCATGAGAGAGTGAGAGAAAGCTAATTAAGCAAGACAGTAGATTAATGTAGCTACTTACAATGAACCCCTTCAGATTTATATAATTCTCTTTTGCCGCCTTTTTGTTCTCGTCAAATACAACTTCTGAAAGTTGTGGAACGTAGTGTCCTTAAATTCACAAAAAAAGAAAATCAGGGTTCCGCTTGGTTAGCAATAAAATGCAAAAAAGAAAACAAAAAATAGAATTTAAATATGAACCGGAGCTCTAGATTTATGGAGCTCTGCAGGGGTTTTGGGTATATATTTAAAGATAGTGGTGAGTATTTAAGAGGGGGACTAAACCAATAAGGTTTAGCCTTAGATTTGTAAATAGATTTCACGGGTATGCTAACTATTTCCCATCTTTAAATATCAAAGACATTTGTCTATAAATTTTTATATTTACCAATGTTTTGGAAGCTCTGGAAATCAAGAGCTCAGATTCATATTTAAGTTAAAAATAATAATAAAGCAATATTTTACACTGCCCAGATTAAAATTCAAAGAAAATGGAAATACTACAGAGCCCAGGTATGTATTTAGAGCCTGCCCATTATTTATGGTTCGAGATGGAATGGGGCATGATTAGGGAAAATTTATGCACTAATTAGGGTACAAAAAGAGAACCACACCTTACACTGCAAATATAGCCTAGGATCTCTAGCATTTTCTTTTTTCAATAATATAAAATAGCAAATAATGGAAAAAAGAACCAGTATAGTATGAATACCTGCATAACTCTCCCCGGAAATGTAGAAGTCATTAGATTTGTATTGTGGGAACCTCTTGAACCAGTTGACTAGAAATGTGTAGGAATCCCTTGCTTCATGATATTACAAAAAAGGAGAAATGTGTCATAAAATTGTAATTCGGTTGAGCTGATTAGACTTTGACTTTCAAATGGTTCTAAGATCTTATTCTGACATTGGGTTTGGACCAACTTGGGCTGTACAAGGCCCAAACTCAATTTAGCATGAGGTATTGGAGTAACATAAATAAGTTATAGGCTCTGTCACCAAGATTGCGTTTTATACGCGTTCAAAATGCGTATTAAACTTTTTGGAGGGTCCCCGTTTTAACCAAAATATTTATGCCATATTAAATTTAAAATAGTGATACCTATATAAAATGTGTGTTAACACATTTTATAAAAATATTAATCTCGTAATATACGAGTACAAAAAATATATTGATTTAAAAAAAAAGTTTTATAGGGTCACCGTTTGAAACGGCGGATATTAAAAATTAATTTTTTAAGATTTCTCTCTCATTCATATTTATCTATTTGAATCTTATGATAGGATTTGTATATATGATTTATTTGTACAAAGATATTATTGGATATTATATTACAGTTTGAACTTTGAAGCTGAAGGGAGGGTTTGAATATAATAAAGTTCTAATTTAGAGGATGATGAGATTGTAGTTTTTTTTAATGGTGAATGATGATATCTGTTTGTTAAAATGGTTGAATAGTAGGATGTGGCCTCTCTCATGTGAGAGGTCATGGGTTCCATTCCCATGGGTAACGACTTGCATGGGTTCTATCCCGACTGCTAACCACCACTGATTGTCTCATGGTACCTATTCCCATGGGTAACGACTTGCAAGGGTTCTATCCCCACTGCTAACCACCACTGATTGTCTCATGGTACTAACGTATATAAATGATATCTCCAAGCAAAAAAAAAAAAAAAAAAAGGTTGAATGGTGAATGATGATATTTTGAGTACTATATAATTATAATTCTTTTATTGAATTATAATTTTAAAAGATTATTAGTAGTTGTTAACATGTTTTCTACTTAGCTATAATTATTAATTATTAAAAAAAATAATTCATGTACTCCATATTTTTCCCGTATAAAATCCATACTTTCAGAACGGATCATTGTCATTAAAAACTCGTACCTATAATTGGTAACTATGGTTACAAGAATAACTCCATAAGTTTGGGCTGGGCTAAGACCAATCCTCGAGCTATTGGGTCTTTGGCCAAGCTGCCCCAATGTGCACTTCAACTTCTAGAAATATATATATATATATAAAGAGGATCTGTTTAGAACGTTGATTGAATCTTTTTGTAATTCCAAAATTACCCTTTGCACTAATCTCATCTTCTTATATATAATGACACACTCATGATTGAATGGTTGTTTAATTTTCATACTACCCCTCACTCATTTATCTATTATGTTTGAAATTCTCTACGGTTATAACCACACTCCTTGGAGTCGGTTACGCCACTGAGGTCACTAATCACCATGTGTCTCTTTCAACACTTCAATTGTGATTAAGATCACCCACTTATCCTTTTAGAAAAGAAAAAATTAATCATAGGAATTAATGAATTTTAACTAGGGTTTAAAAAAATAATATTTTTTTTTCTAAAAACCAAGGATAGCAGTGAACTTTATAGGTAGATGACTCTTAACCACAACTAAGGGGTGTCAAAAGAGACACATGACAATCTCAATGGCGTAACCGGACTCTAATTGTGGTTAAGATTCACCTAACTCTATGATTCACCCACTTATTCTTGGTTTTTAGAAGATTTTTTTTTTTTTTTTTTAAAACCTTGGTTAAAATTCACTAACTCCTAAGGTTAAAATTTTTTCATTATATATTTTTCTTCTAAAAACCAAGGATAAGTGAGTGAACCCTAGGGTGGGTGATTCTTAATCATAGTTAAGGGTGTTAAAAGGGACACATGGTGACCTCAGTTATGTAATCGGACTCCTCGCTCTCTCCAAAATGCTAGGAAAGAAGAACGTCTTGCCAAAGCCTCGCCTGACCCCTTTCTTTGCTATACCCAAAATGCCTCTAAAACTTTTTGGTTCTTAAAATGTCCCTACGTCATATTTTTATAAGGAACGTGTCCCTTATTTGTTTTTAAGCCCAAATGTCTCAAGTTTCTATACTCAAAATATTCTTTAATTGTTTTTTGAAATGCCCTCAAGCGCTCACCAAGTCTCTCTTCCCCGTCTCTTTCCCCCATCCTCTCTCTTATGCACGTGCCACCGCTAGTATCTATAGAGAGAGAGAGATTAATACCGGTGCTATTATCTCCATGTTCATCGAGACTCGTATTCGAATATGAAAATCCTACGCCGGTTGGTGACTCCACGAATAGCAAATTCGCCGCTGAAGATATTGCCAAAAAGTTTAGGTCCATATCTCAAATTTAGGAAAATATCAATTCCTTCAAATATATATAATAAAAATAAAAATAAAAAGTATGTGTATAGTCATGCCTTTATTCCAAGTGTAGTTATTGAATTTTAACTCGGGCACTCCTTTCTTCACGAGAAAGGGTCCAAGCTCTTGTGACTGGCCAAACCCAATGGAGGAACAGCCAGGTCCTGCACACACATATAAACATATTCAAATTTCATATTAGTAGGATTTCATTCATATAGGATAAACACGATCTATGATACTTTGTTGATAACGGTTTATCTAATTAAAATTTGAAAAATCCAAGATTTCTATAGCTTAAGTAGGTTTAGTAAACTCGAAAGAGTTAATGCTAACGGTCTAGAATTATTCGATTGACATGACGTTTTGCCACGTGTTGAGATTCTAAAGGGGCCCTCTAGCTCACTGTAACTTATAGTGAGCAGCGCTAATGGAAACACCATATTATTGGATGAATGCCTAGAGTGTGAAGGATTGAATGATTTCATTTGTACCTCCGTTGAGCCATAGAAGTAGTGGTTTTTCGGCGGGTTTGTGTGTAGCTTCAAAAAACCAATAGAAAAGAGCCTTCCCATAAGTCTCATTAACGGTTACATATCCGGCGTATTGCCGGAATTTCACCGACGGTTGGCCTGGAAGACCCATGACTCGATCAGCCTCTTGCAAAGCCAGCGTTTCAGGATCAAGTCCCCTTGACACATGGAATAAAGTCGCGAAAATGCATATAGAAAGACAGAGAGCATGGGGAGAGAAAGCCATTGGAGATTGGATTGGAGTACATGAGGCCATGGAACCCCTTCCATTTATTTATAGAGTTTAAGATGTTTGTGACAATCACATTGTAACTTCTAGTATTATTTATTTATTGACATGTATTCCCCTCAATATATCTAAGGACATACATAGGAAATTAACAACAATATTGCCACCAAACCTCCTTGGATAAGCATTTCCCTGGTTGGTGTTACATATCCACCTAGAATAGGAGATTTTCTATGCTAAAAATGGGTTTAATGAGTAAATGTAACCCTATGGTCAATTGAATAGTCACATTTTTAGGATTTAAAAATCATTCCAAAGTCAAATCCATTATTTTCTCCTCCTACTAAAGCCTAATTAAATCTAATTATCGATTTATTTAGGGTGGTGTTATCTGCACCCCCACAATTTAATGACTACACCTCGAATTAAAAAACAAATGTATAAATTAGTTCTAAATGACTACACCTCAAATTATCCGCACCCGAAGGGTGATTAAATGACAAAAATGCCTCATAATCTTCTTCATGTCTCGACAACCCCTGTCTAGTAAATACCCAACAACCACTCTCTCCCTCATCAGCAACCCGTCAACTCCTCTCGCTTCTACCTTTTTCATGTCATCTTCAGCCCATGACGACAATCCCAGGGCTGGCCCAAGCCATTTGGAGGCTTAAAAGGTAGAATTCTAAATGAGACTTTAAAAAAAAAATAAAAATTGGACTCATTATAAAATGGGGTCTTTTTTTAAATGGGGCATGTTTTAGGATTTTTTTTTTAATTAAATAAGGTTCATAAAGTCATCAAAGCCCAATTCATTTTTTTGGGGCCTCAAGCACGGGCTTTGATGACTTAATGGACGGGCCAGCCCTGGACAACCTCTGTCTTTGATCGCACGAGTTGCTCGGTCGATGATTATAAAGGGAATACAAAAGGTTACTCATCCTCAGATCTATTTGTTATATGAAATTATTTCCTAGCGTGATCTCGATTCTATGGATCAAATGTTTATGATCCTTCAATTAGGTCAATGTTTTCTACTATATCCACAAGGAATGACATATGGACTGACAATGGGGGACCCATCCCTATTTTAATCATTTTCATGAGGAGGTTTGAGTTTCTCAAGTACATGCTAGGTAGAGTATCAGAGACATGAATACCGTTGTGCCATTTGTCCTAACAGTTGATCATTGATAGTTGACCTTTTGTAAACTTTTTATCTTATTTTATTTTCTAGAATCTTAAGGATAAACATTAATTCTATGGATGAATGTTGATTTAATTAGGTTAATGAGACACATGGCGCAATGGTGTTCTTCATGTTTGAGCAACTATCTCAGGCATGTGCTTGATTAGATTTGTCTTTTCAAGAAATTTGGTCCTTTTTCTTTATTTATTATTATTGGTATATGGCATCACTTTTATAAAATTTTGATCCGCCCAGTGCAATCTTCCTCGGACATAAGGTGGTGACAACAAGTGCCAAACCATTTCTCTTATGGCTTCGGATATTGTTCAAGTGGACGTCCGAGCTAGGCACTCGGGCATCCACAAACCATTGAGCACCTGACCACAAAAATTGGGAGAAGTCGTTTCATTTTCTCTCTATGATTTAACTTCTCCCCACTTGATATCTCCCTTCTTTTTATCGTCACATGTCCAATGGTTTGTGGATGCAGAACAAATCCAAAGCCTTCTGTTATAGAATAGCAACACCATGTATTGAATTCACTCTTCGTTTTGAAATATTTTTTTGACTTAGTGCATCCGGTGCTAGCACTCTTAAGTTAGTGGTTTAGATGTAATTCTTCACTAAACAAGGCCTTTACATATTTTCCAAATAATTAAATCAAAGGGACAGAAACATTTACAAGGGTTGGCCCCAATGTGGCTACTCTTTAATATTTGGACTTTAAGAAAGGTACGAAAATGAGGCTTCGAACATATAACCGTTACAAAGCGCCAATTTCGACGGCAACTTTAGCCGGTAGTAGCTTGTTCCAGCGCAAGCGTTTCTCTTACAAACCAGTCAAAAGGCCGGCGAGTTGAGCTTCACCCTGTGCTCCAAATAACTTTTTAGTGCATATGGGAATCTGCTTGAACAGATGTGTCTTGCGGATGCATTGAAAAAGATAGTTGCAGAGCTTATATAGTAGCAACCTGTCTTCTACCACTATGTCATAAGCCAAAAGTTTGGCTCTGGCATCCACAAATTATGGGGCATGGGGCACATAATTTGGGGAGAAGTCATTTCATTTTCTCCCCATGATTTTGACTTCTCACCCTTTAATATCTCCCCTTTTATTATCACCAGGTGTCCCATGGCTTGTGGATGCCTGAGCGCTTGGCTCGGATGTCCACAAGAGCTAATCTTTTGCCATGTTATAACTCACTTAGGTCCCTTTTTTTAGTTGAGACTTATAAAGTTTGACACTTGACACTTTATCATAATAGCTATTAGGAAATATGAGTCACTTTGTCATGTTCCTAACAAAATTAATTATTATGAGATTTCTAGTCTTTTTATGGGATTTGAAATCATTAATTTTGGTGTGTTTAAAGTCTTATGGGAATTACAACCCAAGAGATGAAATGCACAATACATCCCAAAAGAAAATGCATATTGTCGAGAGTCGGTCTATGGGGTACTCCCAAATATATTCCATAATCCTAAACCCTTTATAACTAACCATAAAGGGTCAAGATTTGGCTTGACTTATTTTGTCTTTTCTAATGCCATACTGTTTAATAATTGAGTTAAATGGTTAGGATTTGAGAGTATATTTGGAAGTATTCATAGGCTAATTCTATTGTTAAATGACAAAACTTGCAAATTGTTGGACTTTATTATTTTCAGCAAAAGAACGAACCTAATAGTGAATCTATTAGATAAAATCTGGTACTGCAAACAGAATTCGGTAGTAGCAATTTCTGATATCGCAAACGGACCAACAATTATAGATCGTTGTTCTACAAAAAAGTAAATGTAAATACAGACTAATAGTATTTGTTGATGTGTGAATTGTAAGTACCAAATTTTTACACCCATCCTTAACCATAGTTAGGTTCTTTAACCATGATTAGCCCTAGGTCTCAACCCTGATCAAACCCTAGATCCATCATAGGCAAACCTTAGGTCTAACCCTAGGGCATGGTCCCAAGGCCCATGCAACACCTACCCAAAGCCCCTAGGGCCTAAGCCCGTAGATAAACAACCTGGGCCCATACAGGGCCCACAAACCCTAGCCAAGTCCTACGAGGGGGGCCCAAACCTTGAAATTCAAAATTTTGAGAATGTCGGTAATCCAATTACCGACATTTCTTTTGTGGTAAAAAATCGTATCGCGTGCATGAGCATTTAACTCTGGGCAGACCTTTTTAAGGAAAAGTTTAGAAATGCTGGTAATTATTTTACCGCCATTATCTTTTTGTCTTGAGAAGAAATGACGGAACTGGAATTACCGCAATTCCTAGAGTTTGCATTTAACGCAAACTCTATTCCCTTCAGTGCTCAGGCACGCCCTTGGCTAGCCTCTCATGCGTCTGAACTCCCTCACCAACCTTCGTCCTTATTCCCCCTGTGTCCCCAATCCTCTTGCATATAAAACCCAAGCTCCCCATAGCTCTCTTCCCCATGCCAACTCTCCCCTGAGAAACCTCTGCAAAAATCCAGAATATAAAACTCTTGAGGACACCTTTAGTTGCTCCTGAGCACCTCGAGAACCTCCTCAGCCTTCATCATCGCGAGCTCCACCACCACCACCACCATCGGAGGTAGGCCAACAGGGTAGGGTCCTCCCCTACCCCTCTTTCTCTTATGCAAAGCTTTGTGTGCCCCTGGTCCAATTCCAGAGGATTTTCTCTAGTCTTTTGTTTCTGTTAAACCTCAGAGGGGGGATACTTTGCTTTCCTTGTAGGCATAGGGATCCCCCTCGAGAGAGTAGGCTCGGCCATGTAGCCCACTTCACCCGCAGACACACCCCAAGCATTCTGGGAGACCCTCCATACATGGGGGATCCCCTGGAGTAATCCTGATACAGTGCTAGGGGAGAAAAATTGAATTATGGAAAATTCAGAAATGACGGTAAATATAGTACCACCATTTTTGGGCTTTACCATTTCAGTGGCTCCAAACCTCATTTTGTGGTCCCCTGGTCTAGTCTAGGGCCTGGCCTAGGTCCCTGAGACCTCCCCTCATCTTTCCTGGTCCTTCTAGGCTCACCTATTTAGCTTAACCATTATTAAAATGAACAAAAATGGAAATTGTCCAGAATGTTGGTAAACAGTTTACAGACATTATGGGTATTCTACTTCTCACTATAGATGACCTCTGTGGGCTTAATTCAGACCAGACCCAAGGCCCAGGACTTGCCCTGAAGTCCCCTGAACATCCTCCAACATCCAAAATCCATTAAGCACCATTCTCGACCTCTCCATAGTCCTGCAAAGACATTTCCAGAAAACTGGGAATGACGGTACACAATCCACCACCATTATGATTCTGTGAAGAATCGGAATTGGCAGTGAACAATATACCGCAAATTCTAGTTTCTGTTTATTTGAGCCTTGCACAAGGCCCAAACCAGGTATGAGGCCATTCTAGGCCCTGCCATGCTATTTGGGCCCACTCCTGACCGGAATAGAACCTTAACTAGGGTTAAACTTAACTAGTTAACTTTTAACTATGGTTAGACTATTTAACCTTAGTAAAAAATCAAAAAAATCCTAAAAATCTAAAAAATATAAGAAGCACCATAAATCTGACATTGGACCTTGTAAACCATGGTTGGTAAGCCTAATCACGGTTAACTCACCTCTTAACTCCGGTTAAGCAACCTTGGCCTACTGGACCTAACTTTAGTTTATCGGACTAATCCCTTAACCTACCGGGCTAAACCCTTAGTCTCTGGGCTAAACCCTTGGCCTTTGGGCCCATGCCTGGCCTCCGGGCCCACTCATTGGCCTTCAGGCTCACTCATTGGCCTCCGGGCTCAACCCTTAGCCTCCGGGCTCAACCCTTGGCCTCCGAGCCCATATCTTGGCCTCCGGGTCCAAATCCCAAGCCTCTAGGCTTAAACCTTGGCCTCCGAGCCGACCAACCCGGTCAATCAATCCTAACTCCTGGGCTAGACTCTTAGCCACCCTGGTGTACACACATACTCCCCTAACATTGGCACGGGCTCATGTGCCAGAACTACGCTCGGTCTGATCTCACCCCATGTAAGTACGTAGGCAACTGGCAACCCAACCCGGGTTCGACCTTAGATAGGATTTTCTTCTTTTTTGAATTAGTATAATCTAACACTTAGGCATTTGAATAAAATTTGACATTAATTTGGTTTATACCTAGGGAGTAAGTAACCATTGTAAAATGAGGACCATAAGGTGCCTAACACCTTCTCTGAGACTTAATCTAATCTCTTACCTAGATTTTCATGTAGACCATAAGATTTTATCCATATCCGGGACTTATCCCTCATAATTAATAAGTGGCATAGTAGAGTAGCTCTTCCTTCATAGCTTGACTCTATTACTTGCTTTCGTCTCTTTTTAGAGTCTCTTTTTGTGCTTTTATAGTCTCTTTTTGTTCAATTAGTTTCTTGAGCATTATTCTTCTAGAGCCCCTCACTCACGGAATAATAACTATCTCCACCTCAAGGGCGAGGGCTACCCTGCCAGCTCAATTTCATCTCCCCCAATCTCTAAACAAACCAGTGGTTACCAAAATCCGTGCTCACATGAACAATCATTGTCCTTAAATCTGATTTCGATTTCACCTCTTTAAGCAAAACTCTAATTACCTTTCAAAAAAAAGCAAAACTCTAATGCAACCGTATTTGATGGCGGCCAAATTTAAAGATTCATTAACTTGGTCTCACATTGAACTTGCTTTGATTCAATAACACCAATAGAACAAAAGAAACTTTGTAAAACAGTAAAATTTCGGATATAATTCTCTGTAGTGTAGCAGATGGGTGAAGAAGATTAAGAAAATACAACCCAATTCTAGGTATGGTTCTTCAATGGTCTAACGGGCCTTTTATCACTTATTAGAGATAGGGAAATGCTATTGAGACTGTGGAAGGGCTGAGACCATTGAGACTGTGCATCTGTGCACGGGATTTCAGGTGGGGCCTACCATGTGAACGTGGGCCCACCTGAAATCCCATGCAGAATGCACGGTCTCGGTGGTCTCGGCCCTTTTGCGGTCTCAGTTGCAAAGTCCATTAGAGATATGTAAGCACTTCGTACTTACACCCCTTATGGCCCATAAGACCTCTATGACCTGTAAAAGAATTTTTTCAAAAGTGTCCCAAATTTTTTTTGAATTGACTAAATACCCCCAACTAAGTAAATTATTAAGACACCCTTAACCTATTAGGTAAGTGATAGATTTTACCTTATAATTATTAAAATAATTAATTTGGTAGAATTGTATACATTTTTTCCCCTAAAACCTTAAATAAGGAAATTTGATGATAAGCATATAGGAAAATAACACGTGTCCCCTAGAGGTATTTGGATAAACATTAAAGGCATGGGATTGTCTCCGTTAGATGCCATAAAAATGGTGTTGGACATTCACACATCATCCAACATGTGGCGGTAAAAAGGGGGAGAGATATCAAGTGGGGAGAAGTCAATAACATGGGAAGAAAATGAAATGACTTCTCCCCTTTTTATCGTCACATGTCGGATGATGTGTAGATGCTCGAGAACATTTTTCTGGCATCTACTAGACAATTCAATGCTAACGTTAAATTCTTGAAAAATGAAGAGTTTAATCTCTAAAAGCAATAAATACCCCAACTTTGGATAAAAACCCCAATAAAAAGTCATTTTCAATAATGAGAGAATTAGATCATGAGACTTTAATTAAAATATTAAGGTTAAGCCTCCGTTTGAAATGGTGGCCTCTCCAGGGGGTTTGTTTTGCATTAAAACTTTATATCATTACTAGCAAAAACCCTGTGCATTGCACAGGCTTATAAACATTATAAGTTAACCAATTGCATAAATAATTAATTTTTTGGGAAGTGATTTAAAACTCTCGGTAGTAAATACTATTGAGAGCTGGACCGTTGGATTTTCAATCTAAAAGTGTCAAGGATTAAGCGGGGCCATCATTTAAAGCATGTACGGACATAGAGCCATTGGGTATTCAATCCAACGGTCCAACTCTCAGTAGTAGGTGAGATTTTTTTTTATCACTTTCCTAGTTTTTTTATCAAGTTAACCAAACATGTATTATACAACATTTATTTTTCCAATGATTTTAATCCACTATTTATAATTCCATTAAAGAAAATAAAATAGTTAACGTACATGGGTTCCCATTTCATAACGGAATGGCCGGTCCTCATTGGTCCACGCCCTAATTTTAAATACTTACCTATTGTTTGTAGATCAATACCCACTTATAATTCCATGTGAAACTGCATAGTTAGTAAATTCGTGTATTAGACACGAATAATACTTATAATGAATCATACGTATAATTCATCCATATTAATCAAAGCTAAGTAAACATTTTTGAATTTTTTAAGTAAGACGAATTATACGCGAATTATTCGAGAATCGTTCACGACTTATTTGCGAATATATATATATATACATATACAAACCCGTAAGATAAATCCCAAATCCTCTTTCTTCTTTCTTGAATGCGCACGTAACTCTCTTTCTTTTGATTTCTTTATTTTTCTCAATCTCTAACCTTAGTCCCTATCTCATTGGCCACAACGTCACTAATAGTCATCAACCACTAGTAGTGAAGCACTCATTGGCCATTACTTAGTCCCCTTATTTTTTCTCAAACCCTAACTATTTCACAATCGTCACTTGTCACAATGACACAGCCAACCGCCAGTAGTTGAGGACCGAGTATCCGACTTTATAGTATTGTCAACACCAACAACTACCACTCTCCCTTCCAAGAGTGACTCTCTCTCTCTCTCTCACTCTCTCAATCTCTAGTCTTCCTTCTACATTCGACTCTCTCTCTCTCTAATTCTCCAATTGCACTTCTTTTTTTCATTTTCTGTAATATGAACTAAAGATTTAATGCATTCTCTTAGAAATTTTATATATGTAATTGTATATATTTAGATGAATTTTTTAACAAATTATTGAGTATTGGCTTGAATTATACTCGAATTAATTCCGTACCGTACTTTTGACGTTCTGCGTTTTTTTCACCGAATTTTTAATCGAACTATTGAATGCAAATTCTGAATTATACTCGAATAATTTCCGTACCGAATTTTTACCATATGCCGAATTGCGAACTATGTGTGCAAGTTGGTATTGTTGTGTGGAACTTTTGATTCACTGCAAAAGACATTATTAAATTATATATGATCATGGCCTTAAGAGTTCTAAAGCTTGGAGTGTACCATTTACTTGATTAGTCTATGGTTTGATTGGTTCATTAAAATTTAAATTTTCAGCAGGTTCAGTGTCTAACGACTTCCCAAACTGATACGGTTCATCTACTTTCCAAATTTTAGACAAATTAAATTTATCCCTATGCACTTTAGTCATATGCTAAATTAAAGATGTAAATCTATTCAAACAAGTTTTTAATCATATGCTAAGTTAAAGATGGTAGTCTATTTAAACAACTTAATTTACTTGAAGAAAGGATAGTCTATTTAAACAACTTAATTTACTTGAAGAAAGGACGCAAACACATAAGAAAACAAATGCAGATTTTTTTTAATTTTAAAAAATATATAATTAGCATTTAGGTAAAGGTTGAGTTGTTCTTGTTCCATTTAGCAATGTATTGACGGGGAAAGTTGAGTTCAGAATTCAGATAAGTAAGCAGTAAGCAGTAAGCATATCTTTTTAGTAGATGGATCTCTTACTCTCTCTGTCTCTCTGCCACTTGTTTATCCCGTCTTTACTTACTAAATGTAATTTCTGGCTAGAATTTATGTAAATTTATATAAAATAAAATGTTTTTTTTCAAGCCACTCATTGGGAGAAGGGGGGGGGGGGGGGGGGGGGGGGGGGGTTGGTAGACCCTTACCTGATTATAAATAAAAAGCAATAGGGGACATAAAACCTTACCCCTACAAAACCATAAGAACACAGATACATAAGACTTTACGAAGAATGGTTCTTACATTACCAAAGAGTAAAACTACTCCTTAAATCGAGTTGGTTTCCTAACCTTCCTCTTTGGTCTTCCTTGAGAAGAATCATTTGTTGATGCTTTCTTATTCTTCTTATTTATCCTTGATGTCATTAGTTGAAAATCGTCGTCTTCTTTGAATTCTTCAATAAGAATATTGTCATGAACTTGCTCTTAACTACCAAGTCCACTAGGAAGTTCAGCCTCCTCTTGACCTTCAGAAATTTGACTCCTAGAGGCATCTACACAAGCTTTTGCCCCACTTTCACCTCTAAATCTTTGGCCGGTTTGGATTCAGAGAGACAATTTGACTCACTTTGAACAATCTCCTTAGGTTGGGTAAACTCCTTCTGTTTGAATATCTATCTAGGTTTTGTTGTTAGTAGGGCATTGAGCAAGCTTTGGTGTTCAGCTAGAAAATGATGCATGATCATCTCTGCTTCAAAACCTAAAGTTTCCTCCACTTTTTCCAATAGAGAGGGATCGTCAGAAGAATTCTGATATGAGGATGAGGGGTTTAGACTCTTATCACAATCGTCATCTTGATCAGTTTCTGATGGTTGAAGAACTGAGCCTTCTATTATATTTTCCATAGATTCCATAGAGACCTTCTTTAGAGTTTTCTCAGGAATAGTTCCTCTGTGGATATTAGAGCTATCCACTTGATTTTCCAATAAACTTGATGAGGGCAGCAAGTTCTTCCCGACAGGATGCTCCTGTTCCAAAACCTCCACATGCTTTATACTCATTTTGCCTGAATTTTGAGAAAAAATCCTTTATTTCTTCCTGAGACTTCTTGTTGCTATATGAAGATGACACTAATTTATGAACCTCAACTTCAAACATTGCTAGAGTCTCTTTTCTACTCCTTGTTCTTCCACAGTTGAACCGTCTTCATGCATCACTGAGACATATTCTGGACAAGATCCATCTTGAGAGATATTTCCTGAATTTTTTTTGATATCTCACCCTCTTCATCAGTTGCTCCCAATTCACTAATTAACAATCTGTTCTTTTCTAAGTCAATGGGTTACGGCACCTCTTCCCTATAGTCCTCTTCTCTTGGTTGTTCAACAGTTTTGGTAACAATGTTCATATGTGATTTGTCCTGTTGATCAGAAACTCGGCTATTTCCAAAAGTTTTTTCAACCCATTTTTTGGTATTGTTTTGAAAAGATTTTGGGTTGTTGGATCCTTCAGTCTGAGATTTAGTTACATCTGATCTGGAATCAAGATTCGAAGGGCCATTCTTATTCCTTCTATTGTTGATGTTCTTCCTTATATTGTTGTTCAGACGCAAATTAGCCTTACAAGATTCAGGACTGTGACCTAGTTTATGGTAGTTAGAACAAAATAATGGTTCCTTTTCATAAACAATCTTCTGCCATCTCGCTTCCCAACTTAAACCAAGCCAAAATCTAGAAGGTTTAATTTTTTTCAGATCTAGCTCAACACAAATACAAGCAAGGCTCGGCCTAGATAGGTCACGAGTAGGGCAAGGTTTTAAAATAAAATGTCTAGATTGCATTGCAGAGTGCTTATTATAGTATCACTTAACTCAAGGTGGAACCCAAGGATGGATCAATTTTACATACTTCAATACTTTCATGATGATCCTAGTCCTGATTTTTATCAAACTCAAAGGACCTTACTCAAGAAGCTGTTGTATAGGAAGGATTTCAGATTAGTCCATTATATACCTTCCATAGGAGAATGCAAGGCGAACTCCCTGACGAACTAACTCATGGATTGCTCAGCTTTCAATTTTTCACAGATTTATAAAAGGAAAACAAAGTATTTGTACGAAAAAACACTTAATTTCTTTATAGATATTTTCTACCCAAATCTCACCTACTGGTTTGAAGTACAGTATTCCTACTAAGGTAAAGCTAAAATGCGTGAGCCATAGCACAAAGTTTGTCCATTTTGTATGCATCCATGCACATTTTTCAAACCATACTCGTTGGATTGGGAGGGCATATGATGTTTGTTGCTCAACATTCGTATCCTTCTATGCCGTTCCTCATCATCTTTCCTCCTTTCCTTGGCTTATTACTCCTCTCAATCGAAAATATATTTCTCCAATTGGATGTTTCTCCAACCTAGACTGTCAGAATGGACTCAAGAAGCTATTGCCTATCAGTGATCCAATTCTTTTATTTCTTCGGATTTCGATGCGTAGAGGGAGGATGGGATGGGGAGAGAGAAGAAGAGGTCTGTGGGGGCACTTCTATACGGAAAGACATTTGAGCACCATGAAATCTCACTTCTATCATGGATTGGCAGAATGATACAGCACAAATATATAGCCTTTAGAATTACAGTTTCAAAGTTTGAAATCTCATTAATTAAGAAAATAAGAATTGGTTAATTAATAAATGTGATAATGGTTAGTGGTTATGTAAGATGGGGAGGATCAGGAGACAAGATAATATTAACTGTATGACGACAATAGAGTGGGGATGGGAGATGAATGGGAGAGGGGATGTTGAACCCCTGATCTCACTTAGATAGCATGAGAATAGTGAATTTAAGGCATAAAGATTTAATGTAATTGTGGTTTCATGTTTTAAAATAAAATAATGTATTTTTAATGAATTAAAGAATGTATGAAAATTGTTTATGGGTGTTTGAGATGAATGAAACAAGAGTATAAAATAAGTGTCAAAAAGAGAGATGTCTTGACATACCCTCAACTTTAGGGAACCCTAGTTTTGTCACCGTTGATTGGAATCGAATGATTCTTAAGCCATTAGAAAGATATCAAAACTCTTTTCAATGTTCATGTTTAACACTTTTCAAGATTTTTAGTCGAAGTTAGGTAAAATGTCGGTTTTCTGAAGATTGGTCTGTTGTAATTCGTCTTAGGAGCAGTCTACTTTAGGGATTATTTATATCATACCATTAATTATTCAGAATTAGGATTTGTACATTAGACATAAATTTGTTTTCCTTTGAATGATGAGTCTAACACAAGTTGAATTGCCTAAATCAGATAAACGAGTCAAAAGTTTTGGTAAAAACACCAGAGGGGAAAAATAGAGTAACATCCAGTCGACTGGATGAGCCCAAAAACGCCCAGAACGGCCCAACCGACCCCATAACTTGTAAACCGACCTTGGAGATATTTTTGAAGGGTATTAAAGGGTTTTAGCAACCCTTGGCCTATAAATAGAAGAAGAATTCGTGGCTTAGGTTTTACCAAACCTTGAGATTAGATTTGAGAGAGAAATTGAAAGAGAAGAAAGGGAAAAAAGTTGTGATTCTCAAATTGTTCTTCCAAGATCACGATTGAAGCTTAATCCTTGCTTCCAATCTTCGTTTCTCAACTATTCTAAAGTACTTATATAAAAGGGATTTGATCTGGAAAAAGTAGATACAATCTACTATCTAGCTTTCTTATGAATTCTCAAATAAAGAATGGATTGAATGTGTAGTTTTAATGAAAAATGATGACAAATACCCTCTACTAAGTTACTTAGGAATAATCAAATACATAGTTTTCAAGAAAAGTAGTAGATACACTCTACTAGTTGGCTATGTTATGAATTATTGTTAGATAATAGGATTTATGAATGAATGTTGATGAATCCAATTGCCTATGGCCCTGTTTTTGTAAAGTATGTTATGAACTAACTGTTTAAATGATTTCCTCGCTTTCCCTAGTAGCACACAAATGATATGCATAATCACTCACGCTTGTATGATCGGTTTTCATCGAATACAAGTATTGAAAGAAGAGTTTTGTTTTAAGCAAGGATTCCCGTTCAAAATATGATTTTATTTAAAGTATAATTCCCGATCAATTGCTTTGCTTGATGTTGATTTCCACTCAAAGAAGTATTTGTACAAAGTATGACTTTAGTTTAAAGATGGGTTTTCAAAGTATTGTTTTGAATTAAGAAGAGTTTGACTCAAAGAAGGGTTTTCAAAGTATTTACTCAAAGTGTGGTTTTGATTCAAAGAAGGGTTTTCAAGTAATTGTGCTCAAATGAAAGTTTTGGTTCAACAAAAGGGAATTGCGAAAATTATAGAAGTATGTGCTCATGTGTGATGTTTTATGTGCAATGAGGCTAGTGTGTTCCTTTCAATCATAGTCTGGACACTAGTTCAGTATATGTGATGAGGCTAGTGTGTCCCGTTCTACCATAGTCCGGGCACTAGTCAAGTAAAAAATAAGATGCTAATGTGTTCCGTTCCATCATAGTCCGAGCATTAGTTAAGAAAGTGAAATAAGCTAGTGTGTTCCTTTCCACCATAGTCCGGGCACTAGTAAAGTAAAGAAGCTAATGTGTTCCGTTCCATCATAGTCTGGGTATTAGTTAAGAAGGTGAAATAAGCTACTGTGTTCCGTTCCATCATAGTCTGGACACTAGTAAAGTAAAGAAGCTAATGTGTTCTGTTCAATCATAGTCTAGGCACTAGTCAAGAAAAGAAAAGAAGCTAGTTTGTTCCGCTCTATTATAGTCCGGGCACTAATGAAGAAGTGTAAAAGCTATGAAACGAAGCTAGTATGTTACGTTCCATCATAGTCCGGGCACTAGTTAAATGAAATAAAAGAATGTGCATGTGTGAAGTATGTGAATGTGTATTTGTAAATGATGCTAGTATGTTCCGTTCAATCATAGGAGGGTAATAGTAATGCATGTGTTAAATGTGGTACTAGTAAAGAGATATGCATGTGTATTGAATGTGGAAAATGGTAAAAAGAAATGTGTGTAATGAACATGGTATTGTAAAGAGTAAAGTATGTGAAGTATGATATTTGTAAAGAGTAAATGAACTTGTAATGGATACAATATTTATAAAGAAATGCATGTGAAATATGATATTGGTAAAGATAAGATGCATGTGTGAAATATGTGATTTGAAAGGTATATGCAAATGATATTGAAATAGGGTTTGAAATGTATCGATTGAAGTATGATTTTAAAAACATATGCACATGTTAGTTTTAAAAGAATTATGGTTTCCGCTCTCTGATTTAAAGTATGTTTTACTCCGTTTGATTCCACATTGAACTGCTTTATTATAAGTGTATGCAAGCATGTTATTAGTGATGTTATAGCATGGTTAGCTAGTAGTTTGTATAAGTTGAGTATTCAATACTTAGCCGAACTGTTATTTTGGTAGGTACACTGCTTGACGATGCATACCAGAACCATGATTAGAGGAAGAGTACTTGGAAGAGGATCCTGCTCGGGGTCTTGACAGGTGACCCTGTTATTACTGTTTTGAGAGATGAGAGAGAGAGAGAAATGTATAATGTAACTAAGTGGGGATGTCCACTTTGATTAGTTATGCTTGTATGCACTTGGAATACAATTATGTTCTTAAGAAATTTTCAGGCTCACCTTTTAGTGTGCCTTACTGGTGTGTTCGTTTGCCGAGAAAATGAAAGAAAGTAAAAGAAAATAGGGGAGAAAGTGTTCGGTTGAGAGGAAAAGAAATTGCAAGAATCTGTGGGGACCATAGATTATTGTCTTTTGGTGCATAACTTTCTTTTAAAATTTTTCTTCAAAAAGGTAGGTTCTTTTACAAGAAAGTAATGTTAAAAGTTTTGGATTCCTATTTTGCCATTAACTAATGTCACATCATCTATTACATTTCATGTAAAAATAAATTATTAGGAAAGGTAATTTAGAAATATCAACCTTCTTTCTTTCACTTTCTTTTCTTTGATACCAAACACCCAAAAGAAAATTCATTTTCTTTTCTATCACTTTTTTTTTTTACTTTCTCTCATTTTCTTTTCCTTCACCAATTTCTTGCAAAACGAATGGATCCTACATGCTCTTGCAGGGTGGTTGATATGATAAGTCACGAGCCAAAAGTCTCCTAACTCCTAGGGGGGATTTTGGGTCGCGACAGGGGATGAGAGGGAGGATATAAAGAGTTTCAAAGGATGACAAATAGGAAAATGTAAAGGAGTAAATGAAGAGAGAGGTGAGGAGTTGGAGAACGGATTGGGGTAAAAGAATATTAAAGGAGATAAAGAGGTGCATGAGGGGATATGAATGAGCAAATGAGAGAGAGAGAGAGAGAGAGAGTGGAAAACGTGAGTGAGAGAGGAAGGGGTGGGACCTACTCATTAAAAATGTGAGGAGTTATGAATGGGAAATATTTAGAGAGAGACACATAAGTTGAAACATGACGTCAATTTGAAGAACAAACCATGAGCTATGAGAGGTGCCACATAGAACCAACCAGCATATAGTATTAGTATAGATTGCATTAGACCTCCTCTTTGACTCCCTTCTACCTCTTTAAAGGGATCCTCTTTGATCTGAATTATGAGCTCAAATATTTGTCAAACTTTAGAGGATTATGAGAAAGAATTTAGAGAACGTTTGAGGAGTATTTGGATCTTTATTTCTTCTACCTCTAGTGGCCCTAGGATATTAAATAATTGATGACAAGTAAGTAGAAATTTTCTTCCCTTCTATTTCAAATTATATGCGATTTAATTAGTTTATTATATGCTATTCCTATCTAGTTTCTTTCTTTATATATATATTTTTTATTATCTGGAAATTATGCTGTGAAAGTTTAGTTTTTATTTATTTATAATTTTTGAAGTTCTATAGTTTGTTTCTTGATTTCATACATGAATAACATATAATAGGATTAATCATGTATATACTTTTTACCTTATTGTTACTTTTTAAGTTCATTTAGATGGCTAACCAGATTAGATTAGCCTCTAGAATTGATCTCTGGACTTGATTTTAGTCAGGGATCAATTGTAGAGCCCCAAAAGTTGGGTTCACTGTTCATGTGAATAGGGCAGTGAATAGTGCACTTGCATAGTGTATGCAAAGGCCTAAAGCCTCCTATGGGTCCTTGGTTTGAGGAAAGTGAAGCGAGGGCATTACGTGTGTATGTTGAGTCTCAAAACAAGAGTATAAGGATACTCTAAGTATCTAAAATCATAGGGTATAAAATAATCCAAGTGTGTTTAGAACTCCGGAAACCAAGTTTGCAATCTTGTGAATAGTGTTGTGAATAGTACCAAGCACTAGTCTTGTAAAAGGCCAAAGCATTCATGTAATTGTGTTATTCATGTAATGATTAATGAAATAGAGTTTTGTTTAAGTTTAGTGTTGTATGTGTATAGAAAAGAGTATAATACTCTACGTGTTCATGTTGAGTCATGGGCGTTCGAAACTAAGAGTAGAAATACACTAAGTGTTAAAGAAATGGGAAGGTTATATCATCGACGTGTTAATTCATGTGTTCGGTTCAAGACTGGTTTAAAGAGTGTGAACACACTCTACATATGTTAGGGTATATGTTCAGGGTCCTAAGGACTCTCTTGTGTGATCATAGTATGATCAAAGTTGTAAAGGAGCGAAGAGAGAGGTCTTAACATACCCTCAAATTTAAGACCAATTTACACCATTAATAAATTAAAATTAGGACTTGTATATTAGAAACAAAACTGTCCGTCTTTGAATTTCGAGTCCAACTTAAGTTGAATCGCCTAAATCCAATAAGCGAGTCAAAAGTTATAGTCGAAACACTGAAGTGAGGATTTACAGGAAAATCTCGCTCGAGCGAGACCCAAGCCCGCTCAAGCAAGCCTTGCCTAGAACACCCCGCTTGAGCAAGACCCAAGCTTGCTCGAGCAAGCCTTGCCTAGAAGACCCCGCTCGAGTGAGACCCAAGCCCACTCGAGCAAGCCTTTCCCAGAACACCCCGCTCGAGCGAAATTAAGCCCCACTCAAGCGGGATCGCGCATATTTATTTTTTTAAAAAGGTTTTTCACAAACCTAACACTATAAATACTCATTTTTCGTGGGATTAAGGGTTCTAACACTTTGAGAAGCGTATTTTGAGAGGAAAAGAGAGAGATTTAGGGTCTCCAAAGAAGAGTTTCTTATGAGATCAAAAGTGGAGCTAGAATCCTTGCTTCCAAAGCTTCCTCAAGCTTGGAACTCACCCTCACGCGCCATTGAAGCTTGAATCTTCCTCCTCAAAGCTTGGAGCTTCATCCTCAAGTTGGGCTTTTGTTTCCTCAAGCTTTCTCAACCCTTCTCAAGTTTTAGATCAAAGAGATTTTTATCTTCCAAGGTAAATACACTCTCCTATCTAGCTTTATTATAATCCAAGTCTTGAAATGTGAGTTTTAAATGGAGATTTCTCAAGAATAAAATTAGGTACACTCTACTACCTAACTTTGTCATCATTTTTCAATAGTATTAAGATACAAAAATATATGAATTGCACAAAACCTTGAAGAAAAGTGTTTTAAACAATTGTGCTTGATGTTTGAAAGTTTTGATGCCTTTGAAATTTCTTTGGATGAAATGCTATACTCTTGTCTCCATGTTTAAGGTTTTCTAAGCCTATTATGATGCTCACAAGTCTACTATGTACACACATGCCTTGTAGGATCGTTTTCTCATAAGTAAGATTATTGAATTGTCGTTATCTCGTATGCACTTGAAAGTTGAAAACTCATAAGAAAAAATAAACATCATCTTATACGTATTAATCCTTCCAACAAGGTTGGCCAAGGATGTTGGTAGCCCAGGGTAATGCGGGTGCTAATGTCTTGTTCATAAGCTAAGATCTTGAAGTGCTCATAAGAATTGTGGATCATCCAAGGAGGTTGGTAGCCCAGGGTTTTGTGGGTACTAACCTCTTGCTCTAAGAAATTCTCATAAGATTGGTGTACTGCCCAAGGAGGTTGGTAGCCCAGGATTATGCGGGTGCTAACCTCTTTCTCATAAGACATTCTCATAAGTTGGTGGATCATCCAAGGAGGTTGGTAGCCCCGGGTTATGCCGGTGCTAACCTCTTGCTCATAAGAAATATTGGAAGGAAATCTCATAAGAATGCTCATAAGTGCTCCTAAGGCTTACAAGTGCTCATAAGGCTCATAAGTTCTCATAAGGATCCAATCTAAGATCATTTTACAAGTCTACGAATCAAGTCTAAGATCTTTTCACAAATCTCTACGGATCAAGTCCAAGATCGGTTACAAGACTCATAAGCTCATAAGAACTCATAAGCTCACAAGAACTCATAAGAAACTTGCAAGAACCTTGATTTTTGTAAGACCTCACGAGACATGTTTTGTTTTCTATGAAAGCTCTTAAGATAAGGTTTTGAAAGATAAGCACGTTTTAGGATGAGATTCAAAGTGACTTCTATGTTCGGTTTGAAGCATGATTTTAAGATTGTGATTCTATGTCAAATGATTTTCTATGACTACCATGGCGCTCATAAGAGTTAAGTACTATGTCAATGATTTTTTTAAGTCTACTACGATACTCATAAGTTTAATTTAAGCATATATCGCATGTTTAAAGCTTTCCAAGTATATTATGATGTTCACAAGTATACGATGTATTCTATGTCTTGCATGATCGATGTTTTCGTATAAGCATGATATTTCAAAGTTTATAAGAAAGGTTTTTAAGGAAAATCTCATAAGAAATGTCATAAATATAAGCATTGACAAGGCAAACTTTGGGTTGATATTTATAAGATTGGATACAAACGCTCATAAGGATCAAGTCTAAGATTGTTTCACAAGCTCTAAGGATCATAAGTCTCGCAAGGCTTTCATAAGAACTCATAAGGCTCACAAGGCTCATAAGTAGCTCATAAGGCTCATAAAGATCATTTCTAATCATTTCACAAGCTCTTCGGATCATGTCAAAGGTCGTTTCACAAGTCTCTACGGATCATAAGTCTAAGATCAGTTACCAAGCTCACAAGGCTCATAAGGATTCATAAGCTCATAAGAACTCATAAGAAACTCATAAGAAATGTGATTTTCATAAGATTTCATAAGACATGTTTTGGATTTCCACGAAACTCATCAGATAAAGATTTTGGGAAATATACACTTTTAAGTACGATTTGAATTATTGCTCTAAGTCTAGTTTTGATGCATTTATTATGACCTGTTGCTTTATATTGTTGATTTATAACATTGTTAACTAGTAGATTGTATACGCTGAGTATTCCATGCTCAGCCGTAAATTTTATGTCGGCATGTTAGGACTTTGATATTTGTGTTCCTAGACCATGGGTCGAGGAAGACTATGGTGAGGAAGAGCCTAATGTAGTTGTTCCAGTAGAGGATAGAGACCTTGATAGGTGGCCTTATCCTGACCACTTTTGAGAGAGAGTGAAGGAGAGATTGTATATCTTTTTGTATTTTGTTGAAGTGGGCATGCCCACTTTACTTTTGTTATGTTTTTCTTTTTGTACAAACTTGGAATACTGTTTATATATAAAAGAAATTTTTAGTTTACGCTTCCGCTATAGCTGCCTTTGGTGTTTTATACAGGATGGTTTGTTATGATAGGTTATTCACGCACAAATTCACGCCTAACTCTTAGGTGGGATTTTGGGGGCGCGACATCAATTCTGATTGAATTGATATCTCAGTTGGACTGCATTCGTCGTTTATCTGCATCGATATTTGTGAAAATCTTTGTGTAGTGGGATCAAACCCTGAACAAATTAAAAGATTTCTGTTTTTTGCGTATAGAGTAATTTAGGATCTGAAGTCAATTCCGGCCTTGAATATTATTTTTTAATTCATCATAGGATACCTCTTGTTATATGGGAAACTTACTTTTACCGCAAGTAAGAGTCTCTTTGCAATCAATTTATGATTTTTTAAAAATATATTGTTCTCCTCTAAATTTCTAGAATTCTGAAGAAAAAGTCGACACTAATGTGGAGTCTGAAAGGCTAAGATATAATTATGTTTTTGCTACTCAAATTATCAGTGAAGAACATGTTGTAGGCGAGATTTAATGACTTAGCTTATTGATGAAAGTATCAAATCGTATGGTAACTTGTAACCATCAAGAAAAGAAAGAGAATTCACAACGAAAGTTATAGTACATTCATAAAAACTTTTATATCTACACAAAAAGATCCTTTAAAACCCTAAACAAACATATAAGCAGATCTCATTGGCCGGCAACCCTGTATTCCCTTACCATAAAAATCGTATTCTTCTAATCTTTCAAGAAAAATATGACAAAACAGGGAAGGACATACTCTCATGCTTATAAACTTTTTTTAATTGCTCCTAGATTAAAAAAATCCCATCAGTAATTCATTAAATATTAATTTGTATGGAACAAAAACTAAAGATCACAAAGATGGAAGTTAAAGACTTACTGACTAGCATTCAATCGAACTTCATGAGGAAGCCCTGGAAACCCTAAAATAATTATAAATTTGATTAGTTGTATATTAGTAGATGCCTCGTGCGATGCACAAGAAGTAAGAAATGAAAAGGAAAAAACATGATAAAGCCACACATATTAAACGGATGGTGAAAGAAGAAAGAGATAAAAAGAGAGTTCGAATACAAAAAAATTGAAGTGAAAAATCAACAAAAAGATTTTAAAAAATCTCTAGTCTCTCTTATTCTTCACATATCATAATATTTTGTTGGCGTGAGTTGTCAATTAAGAATCAAATCAGAGAGATTATAGGAATATTCATAGCTGTTAACCATGATTCTAGCCCTAAGATTTGTATAACCAAGAATAGAATACCAAATCTCCCTATATATGTATACACTATCTCTGTAAATTAAAGATACGAGGAATACAATGAAAGAAAAAGTTGACATGGTATCAGAGCCTCTCACGATTTGGCTCTCTGTTCTCATCCACCAATAGCTTCTAGCCTTCTTCCACCCACCATCTTCTCCTATGGCAGCAAACGAAACCCCAATCCAGGCGGATGAATCTTCCACAGACCATATGACCCTCTCTGAATTATTCATAGCCACAATGGCCGAAGCTCTTTCCAAAGCTCAGGCTCCAACCATGACCTCTGAACCTGCGACTCTACCGATTGGCATCAAGTTGGATGGTTCCAACTATGTTTAATGGTCCCAAGTTGTCGAGATGTACATCTCCGGCAAAGACAAGTTGGGCTACATCAATGGCGAACTGACTCTGCCATCTCCGACCGACCCATTCTTTAGAAAATGGTGCACCGACAACGCCATTTGTCAAAGGTTGGTTGATCAAGTCCATGGATCCGGCATTAATCAGAAATTTTATTCACTTTCCCATGGCCAAACTGGTTTGGGACTCTGCTGCTACCACATACTTTGATGGCGGTGACACCTCCCAAGTCTATGATCTCCGACACCGTGTCTCACGTCTCCGCCAAGCAGGTGGTTCCCTGGAAAAATACTACATCGACTTGCAAGGTCTCTGGTATGAGATTGACTTTTGACGTCCAAATCCGATGGAGTGCCCTGCTGATATTCAACGATATAATAATCTTCTTCAAGGAGATAGAGTTTATGTCTTCCTGGATGGTCTCGACGACAAACTTAATAATATTCGCAACGACGTGTTGCAGCTGCACCCATTCCCCACCGTGGAGCAAGCTTATGCTCATGTCCGCAGGGAAGCCCTTCGCTAGGCAGTGATGAATGCCGGTGACCATGAACCACCACCAAGAGCAGTGCTGGCTTCGAGAGGTCTCAAGCTTGGATTCTCTGGACCGGCTCCCCAGCGTACTGGGAAATCTACCTCTAAAGCTTGCTCATCATCTGATAGTCTCAAATGCTGTCATTGCGGCAATATGAAGCACACACATGAAAACTGTTTCTAGTTGCATGGTTACCCTGATTGGTGGCATGAACTCCAAGCTAGAAAGAAACGGGATAATGCTAGTATGGCTGAAGGCATGGGCAAGGCTGCTGTAGTGGCAACCGAACCTTATCTCTCTCTAATTCCACCCACTACCCCCCTGGTTATCAAGGTAATCTCTGTCACGCCTTGCTTAGTGATAGCCATGATGTCGACCATGGTAATTGGCTTCTCGACTCTGGGGCCACGGACCATATAACTTTTGACCCCGCTGATCTCTCTCACCACTCATCTCCAAGGCGCACTAGCATTGCGAATGCAAATGGGATGGTCTCACCAGTTACAGGAGCTGGCTCTGTGACCCTATCACCCTCTCTTCATTTATCTAATGCTTTATGTAAGCCAAATTACAACAGAGCTCAATTGTGTGGTGCTAATGTTTTCTGATTTCTATCTTATTCAGGATATTCTCACCAAGGAGATAATTGGGCGTGGTACTAAGAAGGAGGGATTGTACTACATGGAATATTTCAGTTTGGGTCGAGCGCATCATGTGTCTTCTTCGCCTGGTTCCAAGCCTCAACAGATTTGGCTGTGGCATCGTCGGTTGGGACATCCATCATTCGGGGTATCTAAGGCATTTGTTTCCGCATTTATTTTCCAATGTAGAGACCTCTGAATTTAACTATGATACGTGTATTTTAGCCAAAAGTCATAGGGCTACTTACCCGTTAAGCATGGATAAAAGTGATACTCCTTTTACTTTAATTCATTCTAATGTATGGAGACCATCTCCCGTATCTATTGTATCTGGTGTATGTTGGTTTGTGATTTTTGTTGATGACTGCACCCGTATGACCTGGTTATATTTGCTGAAACATAAGAATGAAGTATTTAGAGTCTTTCAGTCATTTCATGCTATGATTCAGACCCAGTTTTCCGCTCAGATCCGGATCCTCCATTCGGACAATGGTGGCGAATATGTTAATCACCAATTTCATTCATATTTTCAACAACATGGCCTCATACACGAAACCTCCTATTCCTAGACCCCACAACAAAATGGGGTAGCTGAAAGGAAAAATCGACATATTCTTGAGACTATCCGGGTTCTCCTCCTTGGCGCTCATGTTCCCACAAGACATTGGGCCGATGCTGTTACCACTGCTGTCCATTTGATCAACCGCCTTCCTTCAAAAATCTTAAATTTTCAAACCCAATGACAGTCCCTATCAACCTCGGTTTCTCTACCTACAACCCTCATGCTTCCTCCTCGCATATTTGGATGTGTGGCCTACTGACCCATGTGTTATTTGGTGCCTATTCTTGGGCTATGCTGCACATCAAAAAGGCTACCACTGCTATGACCTTGCTACTCAGTGTACTTATGTGACCATGGATGTCACGTTTCTGGAGTCTGCACCATTTTACCCTTCCTCGGTTTCCACTTCCTCTCTTCAGGGGGAGACACTAGTAGATGAAGAGTTGAAGTGGCTAACCTTTGAATGGCTTGAAGATCGGAATGACACAACTATAATTGGTGAGGAATCAACGGATACATCTTCAGGACAAAGCATATCCTCTGAATCTAGAGGGCCTTCGGAAACTGAGCCTACATCATCAGGAGAAGAACCTGAATCCCCCCATCCCTTAGTTCCTGCAGGTCCATCTCCTGAGAATACTCCTGAGGTAAGTAATGTCGGCACACCCTCATTTATAAATGATATAGATACTTCCGCTGGGTATAAATTACCTTTCAGGCATAACCGGGGCAAGCCACCAAACAGATATTCTCCAGACATTGAGGAAAGAAGATCAAGATATCCAATTGCCAACTATGTATCCACCGAAAGGCTACTTGAGCCTCTCAAAGACATTTTCACATGAGCTATCTGCATGCCATATTCCCATTACAGTTCAGGAAGCATTAATGGATCCCAAGTGGACTAAAGCAATAGAGGAAGAAATGGGGGTGCTACTCAAGAATCAAACATGGACCTGGGTTCCACTACCCCAAGGGAAGAAAATAATTGGGTGCAGATGGGTCTTCTCTATTAAACACAAGGCAGATGGATCTATAGAACAATACAAGGTGAGGCTAGTTGCAAAAGGATATACTCAGACATATGGGGTAGATTATCAAGAAACCTTCTCACCTATAGCTAAACTAAATACAATTAGAGTTTTGCTATCTCTCGCAGCCAACCTGGATTGGCCATTGCATCAGTTAGATGTAAAGAACGCGTTCCTCTATGGTGACCTTGAAGAGGAAGTATACATGGATACCCCTCCAGGCTTCACAACATCTTCAAAAACTGAAGTTGTGTGCAAATTGCAGTGAGCACTGTATGGACTGAAACAATCACTTCGAGCATGGTTTGGGAGGTTCAATCAAGCAATGAAGAAGTATGGTTTCTGCCAAAGTAATTCTGAGCATACATTATTTCTGAAGCACTGACGGGGCAAGGTAACAACTTTAATTGTATTTGTTGATGATATGATCATCACAGGGGGATGATACAGAAGAATTTCCAAAGCTTCAGAAACAATTGGCAATCGTGTTTGAAATGAAAATCTGGGAGGACTTAGATATTTCCAGGGAATAGAGGTGGCTAGATCAAAGCAAGGTATATTTCTTTCCCAGCAAAAATATATATTGGATCTACTATGTGATGTTGGAATGTTGGATTGCAAGCCAGTAGACACTCCAATCGTTTAGAATCACAAGCTCGGAGAATATCCAAGCAAAGTGCCAGCAGACAAAGGAAGATATCAAAGGTTAGTTGGGAAACTGATTTATCTCTCACATACCTGTCCTGATATTGCTTACGCAGTGAGTGTAGTAAGTCAATTTATGCACCAACCTAGTAAGGATCATATGGATGCAGTGATCCGGATATTACAGTACTTAAAATCCTCCCTGAGAAAAGGCCTCATGTTTTCAAAAAATAACCATCTCAAAGTTAATGGTTATACAGATGCAGATTGGGCGGGGGACATCACAGACAGAAGATCCGCCTTAGGCTACTTCATGTTTGTTGGGGGGAATCTTGTTACATGGAGAAGTAAGAAACAAAAGGTGGTGGCATTGTCAAGTGCTGAAGCAGAATTCCATGGAATGGCTAAAGGACTTTGTGAACTTCTATGGTTCAGAAGACTTCTAACAGAAATTGGACATTGCCCTACCTTCGAGATGGATCTTTTATGCGATAACAAGGCAGCTATTGCTATTGGTCAAAATCCTATCCAGCACGATCGCACTAAACACGTAGAGATTGACAGACATTTTTTTAAAGAAAATCTTGAAGCTCAAATAATTCGGTTTCCATTCGTAAAGTCCGAAGACCAACTGGCAGATATTCTTACAAAAGCTGTATCAAGCAAGGATTTCTATAACTCACTAGTCAAGTTGTGCATTGAAGATTTGGATGCATCCACTTGAGGGGGAGTGTTGGTGTGAGTTGTCAATTAAGAATCAAATCAGAGAGATTATAGGAATATTCATAGCTATCAACCATGATTCTAGCCCTAAGATCTGTATAACCAAGAAAAAGTTGACATATTTTACTAGGTACATGATAAACATGTTTACTGATTGGAAAAATAAATAGATACATTTAGGGTGGTGTTAGATGCATCCCAAAATATTATGAGTACACCCCATTTTTTATATATTTTTGCCAAATCAGTTTTCCAACATTTAATAGCCGCACCCCACAATTGTTTTGGCGGTGTCGTTCTCTTCTTTCTCTCTGCACATGCTCCTTCATCTTTGTTATTACTATTAATTGATGATCAAAGGGTAAAACTGCACCGACGCTATCTGCACCAGCACACAAGTTGCAAAGTTAGGGTTTTGCGAGATCGGTAAAGGCGACAGCTGTCCCATTTTTGGTCAGCACTTCTTTTGGTTCATATTTCAGTCCTTTTTTGGGCTTTTCTGATAGGAGATGTGCCCACCAACATCAGTTCTCCACTTCTTACAGCTATTGTTTTTCTCCTACTTGTGAAATAAAGGAATTCGATTTTTTTTTGGGCTAAAGATTGATGAACAATTGCAGTTTGAATATAGAAGACAGATAGTTTCAACATTCTGGAGAAGATTTCTCGGTAAAGAAGCATAAAACTGATAAAAGAAATGAAATCCAGTGGCTTAAATAAAATTTTAACCCAAGCTGAAGACCTCTAATTCTAGTAAATCATCTTTTAATCCAAGTTCATCTCAACATGGTAGAATGCGTTTGTGCTCATCTCATCGTCTAGCATTGATGCCTCTCCAACGTCGATAAGAGATGCTAATGAGTAATTATGTATTGTTCTTGCAACTTTACAAGGCTAGCTAAATCCCAGAGTTGAGTGGATAAAGATGCTAATGAGTAATTATGTATTTCTTCTGCAACATTACAAAGACTAAATTCCCACAGTTGAAGAGCCTTGAATGTGGTCGGGCATATCGAAAATCAACCCTGTTGTTGCTAGTTGGTCTGGCTTAATGCGTAATATGTTTAAATTTGTGATTGGTGTATAATTATAAAATTTATAGTTATTTTTAATATTTGGAGTGTACAAGTAATTTTATTAATTTAATGGTGTTTAATAAGTAATTTTTACTAATAGAGTGCAGTCATCAAAAAGTGGGGGTGCGACTAACAGCACCCTAAATTTAATAGGTGCACAAAGGGCTCTGATAGGTCGGTGTAGTGCAATTTTTTAATCAACCTTGTGTATCAATTTTAAAAGGTTGGGAAGATCATTAGGTTATTGTATTTAATGAACACAATAACAACCATTCAACAAATTTGAGTAAAATAAGAACAAAATCTCATATATTCATTCGTGAACAAAATATAAACGCGATCTTCTTCTCGCCAGTCAACACTTTTCCATCTTTAGTTTTTCTAATTAGATACTTCCTCACCTTAATTTTTCAATAACATAAACTACTACTTCTTGTTCTTCCTTCACAACGCCATACATGGGCTTGGGTTTGGATCACTAGAACAACATTTTATATTTAGAGACCCATCTCTTCCCCTTAATGCAAATCCTTATTAGAGCCTTTTTTTTTTTTTGTTCTACTGCTTACAAAATAGAAGTGTGTACTTTAATAGTGAGATTAGATAAGTAGTTGGCTTAGGCGGAGAGTAGGAAGGACATGAGGAAAGACCAAAGGGTGGACCAGTGGTTCCTAGGCCTTTCCTCAAGTGAGAGGTCCTGGGTTTCATTTCTCACTCCTCCTTTGGAGCCAGCCCCGCACGGGTTTACCTGGGCTTACCTGGTGTGATGGGTTGCGGGCTCATGTCGCACCCTCGGGGATTAATCCTGACCCAAAGGTTTGGGGACACCCCGAGTTCCTGAAAAAAAAAAAAAAAAAAGACCTGAGAGTGCGGCTAGCACTCCTCTACAAGATAATTTAGGGATGGAGATCTGAGTACGGAAAAGTGAGGCGTGCTTTCCCTACTCTCGGTCAAACTCTACTCTCAGTCTCCACCAACCACCTATCCATTTTCAAATCAGTTATGGTGGTTAAGCACTCTCTCTCATCAAGAATGGACAAATGGTTGGTGGAGATTGAGAGTAGAGTTTGATTGAGATTAGGACTAGCATTTCTCACGGAAAAGTATATGTATTTGTTTGGGCCTGCTTCTACTCTTACCAATGAAATCCTCAGTAGGGAAACATCGAAAAGCATCTAGTCTATCAACAACAAAAACAAAAGGTGACTTTCTCCTCTATTTTATCATTTTTAAAACCTAATATCAGAGGATTATCGTCTAATTACGTTGTTCTTTTATGAACCCAGTTACTGAAATTGTTACACAGGCATCCTATTTCTATAGCAATAGTATAGATATGGTCAGCTGGACTTAAGTCGGGTTAGGAATCAGGATTGAGTCGGGCCGCAGCAGACCATCCGGACCATCGTGTTTAGCTATTAATTGCAAGTTCACCCTAAACTTTGAGTTCAGCCCAAGCCCGTCCATTGATCTGGCTGCCCGTTGGGTTTGGGTTGGGCCGAGCCTTCCCAAGTTGCATCACTAACACTAACAATAGCTACAAAAAGGCCCCAAAACATGGTCACTATTTTATAGGATAGCTGTTCTGCCATAATAAATAAATAAGTGATTGCTTTGTTCAAATCTTCCACCCCTCCAAACGAACCTGAGAAGGTAGACTACTCAACAATTAAAAATAAACCAAAGTTTCAATCAATTGCGTAGTAAATGATGAAATGGAGAACAAAGCTTATTGACCCTTTTTTAGGCAATACCCTTCTAGAAAGTTTGACGCTTTACATTCAAGTAATTACACTCAAGCCAGACATATTTTGGCAATATAATAAGTGGGTCCACACACTTGGTTCGTGAGTATGTATGGCAACCGGCGGGTTAATCGGGTAAGCCGCCCCTATTGGGATGGGGATGAGTTTGGGAGGTTCATAAACTGGGTAGGGACAGGGATGGGAAATGATGGGTAAACCCGACCGGATTCGAACCGGAATGGATTTATGTATCCCCACCCTATTTATAATTTAAATGTCTATTTTACCTTTAAATGAGTCTTAAAATTATCTTAATATCTTACATATAATAGGAATTACCAAATAGACCCGCGCCGACTAGTGGTTAACAGGGCGGGATAGGGCTAAGAAGAGTTTTGATAAATGGGGATGGGTCACCAGCCCCATGGGAACGGGATACGAGTCTTCCCATTAGGGGTGGGGTAGGGTTGAAGGCACCCCGGCCAAACCTGCCCCATTGTCATCCTTATTCGTTAGTAAAATGTCTTAAAGGAACCTTTCCACCTTTTTTTTTTGTGGGTGGGCCCACTTATAAAATTTATAGGGCAATGTTAGCTACGGCTTTCTTTCAAACTCACTTTCTATGAAAAAAATATGTTATTGTCTTCGATTAAGAGAATGACATGTGTTTTTCACAAACCCTCTCTCTAATAAAAAAGATAGTGAGTTTTAAAAAAAATTAACCCCTAGTATTTGTTCATTGCTTAGATGTTAGATGCCTAACATTTTAGTTGGGCCAATGAGATTGAACCAGCACACAAACTTGTAGGAATTGAACTCAGAGTACCCAAAGGGGAGATACACACTGCCACTGGTACTAAAAGGGCAGTGTCACGTTAACATACATGAAATACCTTTTTTTCGAATTCTATTATCGTAAATAAGTAAGCATTAACCTAAGAGGTTAATGTGACTTAAATAAAGTGTATAAAAATGTTAGGAAGACATCCACAATAAAGGAGACAGGTTTTTTTTTTATTTGTATTGGTTAATGTGGGTACATTCGCAAATAGTTGTGGAGGGTCCCTCTAGAGTCTAAACCATTTGTTCTCTCCAGCTGACCTATTATATCATCTATTTAGACAGTTGACTGTCATTGGACAGTTAAAAGTTTTGCATATAAATTTACTAGGTTTTTTCTAATTTTGCCAATACATTGTTATAGATTTGTAAATTAACTAATCATTTTTCAATTGATTAGACAAATAACCTCAATTCTTACTTTTTTTTGGAACTCAGGGTGTCCCCAACCCTGTACGTAAGTCAGGACTAATCCCCAAGGGTGCGACGTGAGCCCACAACCCGCCACACCAAGTAAGTCCGGGTAAGCCCGTGCAGGGCTGGGCCCAAAGGGGGAGTGAGAAATGGAAAATTGTTAGACTTTTGTTTAAAATTGTTAGTAAAATAACTATTATGCCCTTAAGATATATCATAATCTCATAATGCCCCCTTGATTGCCCTTGAACTATGGTTAACAACTTTTAACCCCTATGGTTAATTGTTTTTAAACTAAGGTTAGGTGTTTTACCCCTAATGGTAGTAAATCTTAGTCACAATTAAAGAGAGTTAAAAGAGACACCCCTTTAACTACTCTTGAACTGGTTAACAAGTTTTAACCCTTGTGGTTAATTTTTTTCTTAAAAATGAAGGTTAAAGCTTTAACCATAATGGTTAGTAAATCTTAATCACAGTTAAAGGGAGTTCAAAGAAAATACTCATTTAACTACTCTTAAACTATGGTTAACAAGTTTTAACTTCTATGATTAATTTTTAAGAAAAAAAAGTTTAGATACTTTAATCCTAAGGGTTATTGAATCTTAACCACAGTTACCCCCCCCCCCCCCCCCCCCTCCCCCTCTAACAGCCCTTGAATTATGGTTAATAAGTTAATAATCCATGTGGTTAAATTTTTTTCCCTATAAAAATCAAGATTAGATGCCTTTAACCCTAAGGGTTTGTAAATTTTAATCACAGTTAAAGGGAATTAAAAGAAGACAAGTGTCATACTAGTATTATAATCCACTAAATGTCCCAAGGGTAATATAATCATTTTTAAAAATATTTAATGAGGATCTTTGTCTAACATTTGAAGTGACTTAATTTATAAATCTGTTATTCATAACAATGTATTTGAAAACTAATGATAAACCTAATAGCTGATATGCAAAAACCCCTTAAAAGTTTTCAGTTGCTATTGCCTTTCATTTCACGTTGGCATTAGGCCCTATAAACGTGGAGGCTCCCAACCAATAGACAGTTGCCTGGACCAAGATGAAGGGTTGTTCTTACGGGGATTGGAATCCTAATCTGTACCACCGAGAGCGATTCCAAAGGCCAGTCATTCTCTGAAACCATGAGTAGGTGGGAAGTCCTACTCATACCCATATAGTATGGGGGTAGGGCCTGCAGTCGCCATCTTGTTAGCCAATAATGTCCAATGGGAGCGGATTTACTCTGGCCGGGCCAGTGTAAAATACTTTGGCCCAACTTTCAACTCAATCTCTAATACCCTTTTTAACTTTTAAGAAACATAATCCTTATGGTTAAATTTTTTTCTAAAAATCAATATTAAATTCTTTAACCTTAATGGTTAGTAAATTTTAACTACAATTAAAGAGAGTTAAAAGCAGGTGCGGAGCTAGGTGGGGGGAGGGGGCTAGATTTAACTCTAGTTAAGAATCATAATCCTTATGGTTATTTTTTTTTTTCTAAAATCAATATTAAATTCTTTAACCTTAATGGTTAGTAAATTTTAATTACAATTAAAGATAGTTAAAAGCAGGAGTGGAGCAATGTGGGGACGAGGGGCTCTAGCCCCCTCTCCCTCAACTTTAGAAAAACAAAAATTATGTATATACTATCCGTAATAGGGAAAATTGGTAAGAGAGGCAATATAGTCTAAGGACGAGCCTGACTTAACGAGAGGACGAATTCGATCTAACGATAGGATGAGCCCAACCTAAGCCCGAGGACGAATTCGACCTATGTTTGAGGATGGATTCGACCTATGTCGGAGGATGAATTCAACCTAAATCTTAGGGCATAAAGTCTTGCAGGGTGACTTTACTGTCAGAGCATTAATGAAACACTCATGAATAGATATTATCTCTGACCTAATATAAATGCGTATTAAATGCTGGTCACCTAGGATCACTTCAGTAGTAGAACCGACCTACAAGGAAGAGATGTACATTTATTGAAGAGATATTTTGCTAACACAAATGTAATGAGTGGGTGGGATGTATGACCATCCCACCAGCATGGATGAACATACGAGTTAGAGCCTATAAATACTCCCAAGAGTCTTAGTGAAAAGGGGATGACAATTCTCACGAACCGTAGACTGAGCTTTCTTCCCCAAGCATAAGAGCAAAAGCCCTACCTCAAGAACTCCTTACCCTTATCAGTTGTATTAATCTTTCATCTTTCACCCATTGTTACTGACTTGAGCTTCAGAGTGTCTTGACAGTGCGGAAGACCTCTCCTCAACTACACTAGGATAATGTAGTTCAATGACCTTCCTTCTACCAGTAAAACGGGGTCACATGGAGCTCTATCGGAAATTCCCACTACACTATCTTACTTAATTTGAGAGGGCATGGATTGGGGTAAACATCCCCTCCTCTCTCTCCTCCAACTTTTTTTTAAAAAAGAAAGGTTAATTTTAAACTACATTGTTTACTTAACTTTAAAAAAAATATCTTTACAATTCGTATGAAATTGTCCACAATCTTGGCCCTAAAAAAAAATAGGGGCTATGCCCCCGAACTCCCACACCCCTGAAACAAGAACATTTCATACCTTCCTATTCACAAACCCCATCAATAATAATTAACATTATCAATCAACAATTTCTAGTCCCCCATGCATACAAGAAAATCCTAGCTCTTGGTTAAAAGGGTCATGTGATGAGTTGGAGAGGCTAGGCCAGAGTATTTTACTCTACCTAGCTAGAGGAAATCATAATCCATGTCAAATGGATCCATGTGAAGGAAGGAACCATTACACATGGAGTGGATCTCAATAGGTGGGCAACGTACTTCGATGGCTAATCCTTGATTGGTACCTACCTAGCTCATAAATATTATTAATGAAATAATTCTAACCATTTAATCAAATATATGATACATAAATTTAACTATTGATATGGGTACACCCCGCCTCTTGCACCAGTGGTAGGGTGTGGCTTCTTTGTTGAGGGAGGTCTAGGGATCCAATCCTCTCGGGTGATGAGTCCGCAAGAGCTCCAATGCCCAAACTAACCACTAACCCTACTATAGTAGGTAAATGATATCCGAAGCAAAAAACAATTATTGGCATGGTTGAAGTGAGCATGGATTTTGGTACCCACATTTGACTGGTTTGAGATTAGGAGTCACCACTTATTAATTCTGAAGGGATAACTGCCATATATGGATAAGGTCTTATGGTCTACCTGAGAGTCTAGGTAAGAGGTTCGATTAAGTCCAGGGAAGGTGTTAGGCATTCTGAGACCTCCATTTTATAATTGTTACCTATTCCCTAGGTATAAGCCAAATTAATGTCAAATTTTATTCAAATGCATAAGTTTTAGATTATACTAATCCAAGAAAGGAAAAATCCTAACTAGGGTCGAACCCGAGTTGGGTTGCATACGTACTCACATGGGGTGAGATCAAACTGAGTGTAGTTCTGACACATGATCCCATGCCAAGGCTAGGGGAGTGTGTGTTAGGCCCGATAGGCCAAGGATTTAGTTTAACCATGATTAGAAGTGAGTTAATAATGATTAGGGCAACTAACCATAGTTTAAAAGAGTCAAGATCATATTTTGGTCTTTTTATATTTTTAAATGGTTTTGAGATTTTTCCATATTTTTCAAGGTTAAATGAGTTTAACCACGGTTAAAAGTTAATCGGGTTAAGTTTAACCCCAGTTAAGGGTCTGATATGGTAAGGTTGGGCCCAGAGAGTGCAGCAGGGCCTAGACTGGCCTCCTACTTGTCTGGGCCTTGCAAGGCCACTATTCTGTGAAAACAGTGAGATTGACGGTGGAATAATTACCGTCAATCTCATTACTTCACAAAATAGGATTGATGTTACAATAACTACCACCATTGTCACTGTTTTCCAGAACATTGATTTTGCAGTCATGGCGAAGATGGGGGATGATGCCTAAAGGATCTTGGACCTATGCGGGTGTTCAGGGGACTTGTCACAAATCCTGAGTCTGGTTTGAGCCCTGAGCTTGATCTAGAATGAGTTGGCCATTATAGTGAGAAGCAGAATACCCAGAATGTCGGTAAACTGTTTACCGACAATCTGGACAGTTTCTACTTTACCTGATTTTAACCATGGTTAAACTAACTAGGGGCACCTGAGACAAGCCTTGGAATGGACCAAGAGCCCATGACCTGAGGCCTATAGCCACTGAAATAGGAAAGCCCAGAAATGGCGGTATTGTGTTTACCAAAATTTTTGGATTTTTCCAAAATTAAATTTCTCCCCACGGTGCTGCACCTTGCTACTTACAGGGAATCCCTCATGAGTTGAGGGTCCTTTGGGAAGTCTGGGGAGGTCAGGGGAGGCCTTCGCTCCGCGTGTGAGGTGCTTGCTCAGTGTGTGGAATGGTGGATAGTGCTGAAAACTTCATGGAGGTCCCCTTTGCCTATGGGAGAGGCAAGGGGACCCTTATTCTACGATTTGAAACTTTACAATTGTCCCCTGGAATGGGACCAGAGGCTCACACGAGTTTTCACAAAATGAAATAGGGGTAGGGGCAGTCCCTACCTGCTGGAAGGCTTCAGGCGGAGGTGGTGGTGGCCATGATGGTGATATGCAACTGGGGATGGACCTACAACAGTCCCTGAAAGCTTCTGATGCTCCAAGTCTTTCCCTTCATGGAGAACAGAGATGAGATTAAGGGAAGCAGGGGTTCTATCCTGGGGAATTCGGATTTTTTCCAGAATTTCTACAAGGGTCTTGGCATGGGGGAAGAAGCTTAGATTTATAGGAGAGAGGTCTAAGGACACGGAGGGAATAAGGGCAGGAGTAGGCAGAGGTCTTAGAAGGGAGAGGGGGCTGCCAGAGGTGTGCTTGATGCACTGGGGGGAACAGGTTTTACGTAAAACGTAAACTCCAGGAATGATGGTAATTTCAATACTGTCATTCCATCTCAAGGTACAAAAGATAATGGTGATAGAATAATTACCGTTATTTCTGAATTTTTCCAAAAACAGGTCTGCCCAGAGTAAAAATGCTCATGCACGTGATACGATTTTTACCACAAAATGAATGTCGGTAATTGAATTACCGACATTCTAAGATTTTTGAATTTTAGGGTTAATCCCCCTCCTAGGGCTTGGCTAGGGTTTGTGGGCCTTGTTTGGGTTCAGGGGCAATTTGCCTACGAATTTTAGGCCCTAAAGACCCCGGGTGGGTGTTGTATGGGCCTTGGGCCCATGTTCTAGGTTTGTAGGGTTTAGGATTAGACTGGGGTTAGGCTAGGGTTAGCTAGGGTTCGCCTAGGGTTTAACTAGAGTTGATCTAAGGTTTACCTATGGTTTGACTCGGGATTGACCTAGGGTTTTCCATGGTTAAAGAGACTAACTACGGTTAAGGTGGGGTGTAAAAGTTGGGTACTTACAGTTGGAGAGTAGGTGATAATATCTTTGATTAGATGATTTAATCTCAAGTTAATAAGTTTGAAATTTTGTGTATTATTATAAAATTTAATAATATTTTTTGTTATTTTGAATTGAACATAATTTTTTTTTAATTTCATAATACCTAATGAGTTAATTAAGCTTAATCATAATTAAAAATGAGTTAAAAGGGACAAGGGAGACCGGACACTATGATCAGCTAAGAAGGGATCTCGTGGTTCCCCATCTTAGAATTCTATTTAAAAATAAAAATAAAAGAACAGTAATGTTGGTGTGCTGCCGACCGACTATAGCTAACCTTAAATTAAAATTTATGAACACGCAAGTTGTAAAGAAAGGAGTTTCTCACCTTTTATACCTTCTATATTAGTCCAAGCAGTTGGAGCCTTAGAATTTATATGATGAGTGTGAGCGCGGATTTTTCTCACTTGGTTTTTGACTGAGAATCATCACATATTCATTCTTGGGGGATAGGCTCGGGTGTTTAGATTAGGGGTAATGGTCTCGATTAGAGTCAGAGTAATAGGTTCGATTAAGTCCCAAGGAAGGTGCTATGCATCTTGGGGCCCCCATCCTAAGACGGTTACCTACTCCCTAGGTATAAGCCAAATTAAGTCTAAAATTTGATTAAAATGCCTAAGTCTTTATAATATACTAATCCAAGAAATGACAAATCTTAACTAAGGTCAAACCTTGATTGGGATGCCTACGTACCCGCCGGAGCAAGATCATACCAAGCATAATTCGGGCACATGAACCCGTGCAGAGGTTAAAGGGAGTGTGTGTTTGCACCAGAGTGGCTAAAGGTTAGCCTGGAGGCTATGGTTGATTGCCCGGGGAGGCCAAATGCAACGGAGTGTCTAGGTTTAGCCAGGAGGATAGTGTTTGAGCCTGGAGGCCAGGTTTGGGCCCAAAGGTCAAGATATGAACCCAGAGGCTAGGGTTTGGGCCCGGAGGCCAAGTACTTAAGCCTGGAGGCTAAGGTTTGGGTTCGGAAGCCAAGGATTTGCACCGGAGTGGTTAGGGTTAGCCTGGGGCTAAGGGTTCGAGTCGCGAGGCCTAGGGTTTAGCCCGAAGGTTAAGGATGAAGCTTAACCGAGGTAGAGTTGGCTAACTATAGTTGAGGTTGGGTTAATCATGGTTAAAACTATTAACTACGGTTAAGAATGGCCAAAGTTCGGTTTTAAGGTTCATCTTGATATCTTTGATTTTTTGAGATTTTTCAAGTTGAGGGATTAACTAGGGTTAAAGTTTTAACCCCGGTTAGGGTTAGAATCCAGTCAAAGTGAGCTTAACCATGATTGAAATCTATTAACCATGGTTAGGAAGGTGGCCGAGGGCAACCCGAATGTCAAATTGTGATCATTGCATTTTTTAGGATTTTTCAGGTTTTCCAATTTTAGAAGTTAACCGAGGTTAGGTCAGCTAACTAATGTTAAGTTTAACCCTGGTCAAGGTCTGGTTAGGGACTGGTGTGGGCCCAAGTAGCATGGCAGAGCCTACAATGGCCTCCTACTAGGCCTGGGCCCTGTGTAAGGCCCATTTACAGAAGATTGGAATTGGTGGTAGTGGCTCTACAGCCATTTCCAGACTTTTTCTGGAAATGGTCTTGCAAGCAAGGGGGGTCAGGGGAGATGCCCAGAGGGTCGAGGGACCCTTAGAGACATTCAGGGACTCTAGCCTGGGCCTGGTCTGGAGTGGGCCCACAGTGGGGTTTTGATAAAAAACCAGGAAAACCCAAAATGTCGGTAAACTGTTTACCGACATTCTAACATTCATAGATTTGACACATTTTAATGGTTGGAGGGGTCTGATGAGTGTACACGGGTCAGAGATGATTAGTGGAGACCTTGGGGACCTGAACTAGGCCCTAGAATGAACCAGAGACCCAAAACATGAGGTCCAGAGATACTGGAATGGGGGAAACCTAGAATGGCGGTACTTGGATTACCGCAATTTTGGATTTCTCCAAATTATGCGTTTTCCCTTCATGGAGGTGCACCATAGCATCCTCAAGACCTTCCTCATAGATTGGAGGTGTCCTGGGGGCCTAGGGGAGCTGCTACAATGTAGATAACTATATAGAAGAGAGACTCATTGTCTTCTTCAAAGGGGTATAAGGTCCGCTATCCCATACGTGGATGAGATAGGGGATCTCACCCTCTGCAAATAATCGAACTCAAGTCCATGGAAATGGACCAGGGACACTAGATAGATGCAAGCAAAGGAGAAAAAGAAAAGAGAAAGGAAAGGCGTTCCTACCCTCAACTTCAAGCTTCGACAATGGGTAATGGTGCAAGAGGGGGTGCCCTCTTTAGTGGGAGTAGCCTATGCATGCTAAGACCCAAAGTCTGTTCCTCCCCTCTTGGATCAAATTTCAGATGGAGAGAGAGCTTCTGGGCACACAAGTTCAAGATCCAGGTGATTCTACAAAGTTTCTACAGATTTTCTGGGATTTTCTAAGAGTGGGGAAGGAGCTTGACCAAGGGTCAGTATTTATAAAAGGGGAGGGGTTAGGACCCAATGGGGATTTATAGGAGGGTTGGTGAGGACCTCAGAATGCGTAGGAGGAGGCTGGTCAGGTGGCTCGGTGGGGGGGGAGGGGCAGAGTTTGCTTTTACACAAATTTTGGGAATGACGATAATTCCAGTATCGTCATTCCCATACAAGCCAAGATAGATAATGGCGGTAGAACCTTTATCGCTTATTGAATTTTTCCAAAAATGGGTCTGACCCAGAGTTAAATGCTTAGCACGCGGTATAGTTTTTTTACCAAATAAGAAATGTCAATGGATAGTCTACCGACATTCTTGAAATTCAAATTTTAGGGCTTGGCCCTCCTCCCCAAGGGCTTGATTTGGGTTATGGGCCCATGGATGTTTGGCTACGGGTCCTGGCCTTAGGGGCCTTGGTTTTGGTTCTACATGGACTTCGGGCCCATGGCTTAGGTTCTAGGGCTAGCTAGGGTTAAGTCTAAGCCCAAGGTTTGACCTAAGGTTAGACTAGGCTAAGACTAGGGTTTGACTAGGATTTAACCTAGGGTTTAACCTAGGATTGGACTAGGGTTAATCTAGGTTAATTATGATTAAATTTTTTAACCATGATTAAGGGAGTGTGTAAAAATTGGATGCCTATAGTGAGACAAGTCCGCGACTCTTTTAATTCTAAAAATGCAAAACATATGACCGAACTTCGAAGCACAAACTTGATATACTCCCACCTCTTGCATTAGTAGTAGGGGTGTGGCCTTCAGTAAAGAAAGGTCGGGGGATCCAATTCCCCCAAATATGAGTTGCATGCCCAAGCTAACATTTGACTATACTAACGTAGGTAACTGATGCCAAAGGCAAAAAAACAAAAACAAAAAAAGAAAGTACAAATTGATGTAGTGGTGACTAGCACACTACCGATGGGGCAAGTGACTTTGTCATTATACTAAGGCTTGAGTAAGCACAAAAAAAAAAAGTAAGCACCTCTCGGCGATTATGAGTTTTAGTGTCCTCATTCCCTCCGACCATTAGGAGATGAATTTTTCTTTTTTTGTAAAAAAAGCTATTGGATTCAAACCCACGTTATGGAACTCCCAACAGATTAATAACATTTTCTCTTAGGTGACGGGAGTGTGACACAAGCATCACTTGCTCCACAAATACTAGGGATTAGTGACCTATAGATATGCAGAGCTACATTTTTATGTCGGTGGGGTGAAGGCTGCAAATGAGGTGAGGGCTGCAAATGAAACCAAGATACTTTCTTGATTTGAATGTGAGCCCCACCTCCTATAGATATAATTGGCTATGATTTGAGAAATGCCACTAAAATTGGACGGTCGTAGGACAACTCGAGACCATTCTCAAGCAAGTTGCCTAGACTCTCCATTACTTATTAATCTCACAAAAATTATTTTACTAGAGTAATTTGGAGTGTCTTAACCTATCACCAAAAAAAAAAAAAAACAATATTACTTGAATTAAATTATTTTTCTTGAGTCAAGTTACTTAATTAAACTATATAATTCTACTGATTGTAGTAATATTACTTGAATCAAGTTTTTTACTCGTGGACATAGGATTTCCGTGTAGGGGAGTTAACAATAGGGTGTGGGGTTCGGGGTGTAGCCCCATAATTTCTTTTAGGACCAATTTTGTGGGCTATCTCGTCTCTTATTGTCTGTTTGTTAAATATATATCTTTTAAAGTTAGGGCTTCCCTTCTCGTGGTTATGTCATCTTAAATTATAAAACTTAATTTTTTATGTCCTTTTTAAAGTTTTGGGGGCAACTGTCCCATTACTCCATGCCTATGCAGTCTTAAATTAAATAATATAAGGTGGTGTTTGTTAACACTAGTATAAAAAGAAGTGCTTATTTGAAAATTTTTCTTAGTTGGATTTTAGATTGCTAAGTTGAAGGTTAATTGCATGTCTACATTTGAGAGATTTTAGGAGTAAGAACATCTACTTTAAAAAGTTGCTATGGATCTACTTTTTAAAGTAGAAGTTTTTATCCCTAAAATCTCTAAACATGCAATTAACCTTCAACCCAACAATCTAAAATCCAACTAAGCATAATTTTCAAATAAATATTTCTTTTTAGACTAGTGTTAACAAACGCCACCTAAGTATAAGTTCAGCCTTCTTTTTTTTTTTTGGGGGGGGGGGGGGGGGGGGGACCTTGTTTACTACATATAATCTTTTCATCCCCCTGGCCCCATGTAGCTCCGCCCCTACTTGCGGATGATAATGGAGCATAGGGTCTTCATTAATTATCCATCTCATAAAATAATTTTAAGTTATTTTTCCTGAGTCAAATTACTTGATTGAAATATATAATTCTATTGATTTGAGTAGTATTACTTGAATTAAGTTATTTTACTTGCAGAAGATAATGGAGCTTAGGGCATCCCAAAAATTTGGATGTCTCAAGATCACATCTTCTCTAGAACGTACAGTTTCGGGTTGTCCTATTTGATCTTACGGCCTAAATAACATTATTCTTAGAAAAATGATTAATAGACCGCAAGATATGAGTAGTCGAATCCAACTTTCTACCTATGTGAGAAGAAAATTGATACCCATCTAGGAAGCACGGGTACGTCGATACTTAGATATGGCAATATGATACGCGTACGGGGATACGACAAAAATTATGAAAAAAAACTAAGTTTTACTTTAGAGTGCCGTATCTAATACAGCGATATGGGTATGTTTCCATTTTCAAAGTATTCGTGCTTCCTAGATACCCATATATCCGGAATCATGACATTGTCAATCAAAGTTAAAAAGTATCACAGTATCATATGCCATATTCTGATTGATATTCCAATTGAGTGGCTGTCTACTCTAGGCTAGCATGCGTCAAATTTTCATTTTTCTTCCTCTAATATTATCCGGAAAAAAATTAGTTCTGGTGGATGCCCTAGCTCACAAAACATGCTGCACCTAATGATAATTTTGGGGAGAAGTCATTTTATTTTCTACCCTCATTTTCACTTTTCTCCAAATGATATCTCTCCCCTTCAAAACGTCATACGTCCCATGTTTTGTGGATGGCTGAGTGCCAAGCTAATCTTTTGCCATACTATCATGCAAAACTCCCCATTCATGGTGAACTCCTGGTGCTTACAAGTAACAATTAAAATTTTAAAATGCCTTCGACTAGAAGTAAAGAAAAAGGACAAAAAAAACATAGCTATGGATTTGACTGAGCGCCTCCTCCCAGCAAGACGCAAAATAGGTAAACTCCGCCTACCAATAACTAACCCTAACCAAAAATAAGACTAACTACAAGATACAATCAGAACCAATTGAATTCGTGGAAATTGCATCCAAAGGTTAACATGTGTCCCTATTAATCCTTATTAACTATGGTTAAGATTCATTAACCCTTAGGTTCAATATTCTAACCTTATTAATTATGGTTAAGATTCATTAACCTTTAGATTCAATCATTGGTTTTTAGAAAAATATATTTAAAATTTTTTAAATTCTGGTTAAAAACTTTAATCCTTTTTTTTTTAATTAAGGACCCATAGGACCAGATATTATTTACTTACGTTACAAGAGTCAACTGGTTAGAAGTTAGCTGGGCGGTGGAGCTCTTGCAACTCCTATCCCTTGGAGGGATTAGATCCCTAGACCTCTACCCTTGGAAGGTCACACCCCTACCACTCATGCAAGAGGTGGGGGTGTAGAATTTTTAATCCTTAGGGTTAACATTTGTTTAATATTTTTTTTCTAGAAACTAATATTAGATTGTTGAATCCTAATCTTAACTATAGTTAATAGGGTTAACAGGGACACGTGTAGAACTGTGGATGCGATTGAACTCTTCCCGGATTAAGATCAGAAACAGCGCCCAATGAAACCATTACGACAACACAGCAGCACGCAGCACGCGGCACACTGCTGTTGGTGATTGGGCAGAGCAGCCCAAAAGCAGGCCCTATTGCTGATTTGTACCATAGCCTATAGGCATTTTCGTAATATCAAAATTTAGAAAGGCAAAAATGAGGCGTAAAACGTGGAAGACTGTACAACTGCCCACGCAGTCGCAGTCTAAGTCGTCCCGAAACGAACACACATAAACTAAATCAAAATTAAAACTTCAAATCCAAATCACAAAATATTAATAATAACATTATTATTAAAATCGTAATTTGGTGGGATTCAAAGAAAATGAAGTCTTTGAAGACCTCAAACCCTTCATGCCGAGTCTCTCCACTTCTCTCTTCCATGGCCGAGATCCAGAACCAACCCCATAAACCCAAACCCCAACGGTCATGTTTTCTGCCCTGTTTCCGATTCTCCGGCGAAGTTCCCGATCCCGACGATACCAATTTCCCGAGCAGCCGTAGAAAGATCCGTTGGTTTTCCCGGACAAGGTTTCGGATGAAGAAATCTGGTACCAAAACTGTGCCCCTCGAAGCTCCAATCCCCGAGAAATCGAACCTCAGTACAGAAATTGAACCGGTGGACTCCGGCGAGATCACCGACAAACGTCAGATTCCGGCAACTCTAGTGGTGGCGTCAGATCAAAGCGTCAAGTTGAAAGCTCGAAAGGTATGAAAAAACAACTCCATTTTCGCTTCTGAGTTCTGACTCGTGAAATGATCCAAATCCAACTGGATTTTTTTATCCGGCGTAATTTAGCTTCTGGCCTTTTTGGGGTTTTTGAAGATCGGGCGTAATTTAGCATCCCTGAGATTTTCCGTACTTTTGTTTTCAGACAAAGCACGGAATTGTCCAAAGCACAATCCTCGAAATTCGTAAACCATTGGATCATGTGACTCCCGTGGAAGGCGACACGTGTCATCAACAGTTACCAATTCACCGGAAAACAGAGTCTAAAATTGCCGGCGGCAGCCAACCCGGTTCACCGGGAAACAATCCCAAATCCAGTAAGAAACTTATGTTCACTCTCGCACCTTCTTTTCCTCTGGCAACTGCACACCCGTCCCGCCGTTCTCGACTTGTCGGAGAGAAATCTGGCCGGAGAAATGACACACTGGCCGGAAAACTTGATCCGATTGTGGGTATGTCGATTCTGATGGTAACTCTAGCTATAATGCTATTGTGGGGCAGATTATGTGCCATTGTTTGCACCTCGGTGTGCTTCTACTTCGTCCCTCGCCTCCGAATCGCCGGTAAATCGGATGTTAATAGGGATAACCGGTCGGAATCCGGTGATTCTGGGTTGAATTCTGTGGAGTGTAAGAAGAAGGTTGTCTTAGAAGGGTTTCTGGAGAGGAACCGCCGGAATACGATCGGAATTTTGTAGTGACGATTTAGAGGGGTGTGTAGGTTAGTAAATTACCTAGAAGTGTAGCTAAAATGAGCCAGAAAGTTATAAATATGATTTTTGAATGGGGCTGATTTTGTATTGGTTTATGCTCCGTTTGTTTTGAGGTAAAATAAGGGAAAACAAATGAATTCTATGAAAAATGTCATTTTCCAAGTGTACTTTCTTTAGGACATCTGACATTTTTCGTGAAATTCATTTGTTTTCCTCTATTTTACTTCGAAACAAACGGAGCATTAGTGTAAATTATAAGAAAAAAGTATAGAAGGATGGTTGAATCTTAGATATTAATTTTGAACCGAAGCTTTGCTTCACGGTGTTGAAGCGGAGCTCCTCTCCATACATGGCATGTTTGTAATAATTGAAAAAGGTTAGGGAATTTAAAAACATATAATTACAAAATTATCACCATCTAAAAAAGGGGAGCTCTGTTCAACTCCTTAGAGCTCCTCTTTGTATTTAAAAAAGTAAATCTTAATTATGTGCAAGGGTGGTGTTTAATTGGTCTTTGTTGTCACGTGAGATTGATTAGTAGGCACGTAGGAGAGGCTTAAATTTTCTGGCTGACAAAACTCGGCAGTCGGCTCAAGGAATGCCAAGCACGGGTATAGCAATACTTAGATACGGCGATATGATACAGGTATGACAATACGGCATAAATTCTGAAAAACAATTAAGAGTGCCATATCCGATACGACGATACGGGTACGACAATATGGATACGTTTCCATTTTCATTCCATTTTTATAGTATCCGTGCTTCCTAGTCACTTTCTTTAAATAATAAACCAAATGAATGACTTTGTGTGACGATCACAAGTGGTGACAAAAAAATGTTTTATTATCAAGGAGAAATGAGTTATAAAACAGAAATGAGAAAATACATTTACACCCCTGAGGTTTGACGAAAAGACACAGACCCCTCATGTTTCAGAAAATATATTAAGTATCCCTAATTTTTCAAAATATTGACACTTACATTCATTCCATCAATTGACCGTTAGTCAACTAACAGCATGATGATGTCATATGATAAAATGGTATGAACTATCAAAAATGTCTTTTTTATTAAATTTGTCATTTTTCACTTTTCTCATATACGAAATTGTCCCCTCATTTTTAAATGAAGTCAAATCCTCTAGGGGTGGCCACATGTCCTTTTTGACACCCCTTAAGGTAGCCACATGTCTTTCTTGACATCCCTTGAGGTAGCCACGTGACTTTTTTACACCCCTTAAATGAGGTTAGATTCACCCACCCCTAGGGTTCACCGGCCCATCCTTGGTTTTGGTTTTTTTTTCTAAATATTATTATTTTTAATTTAAAATTGTTTTTAAGACTTTTTTAATATTAAAATATAAAAGAATTAATATTTTTTATAAAAAAAAAAAACCAAGGATGGGCGGGTGAACCCAAGGGGTGGCCACATGTCCTTTTTGATACCCTTTTGAATTGGTCACGTGTCCCTTTTGATACCCCTTAACTGTGGTTAAGATTCACCCACCCCTAGGGTTCACTCACCCATCCTTGTTTTTTGTTTTGTTTTTTTTTTAATATTAGTTTTTTAAAAAAATATTAATTCTTTTTTTAAAATTTAAAAACTGTTTTTAAGGCTTTTTTAATATTAAAATATTTTTTTAAAAAAAATTAATATAAAAAAAAAACCAAGGATGAGCGGGTGAACCGTTGAGGTGGCCATGTGTCCTTTTTGACACCCTTTGAAGTAGCCACGTGTCCTTTATGACACCCCTTAAATTGGGTTAGATTCACCCACATCTTGGGTTAACCAACCCATCTTTGTTATTTTTAAAAAATATTAATTCTTTTTTTTTTAATATTAAAAAGCCTTAAAAACAATTTTTAAATTTTAAAAAAAGAAATAATATTTAGAAAGAAAAAAAAAATCAAGGATGGGCGGGTGAACCCTAGGGGTGGGTGAATCTAACCCCATTTAAGAGATGTGTCAAAAAAGACACATGGCCACCCCTAGAGGATTTGACTTCATTTAAAAATGAGAGGACAATGTCGTATATGAGAAAAGTGGAAAATGACAACTTTAGTAAAGGGTATTTTTGATAGTTCATACCGCTTTATCGCATGACATCACCATTCTGTCAGTTGACTAACGGTCAACTGATGGAAGGGGTGTAAGTGTTAGTATTTTGAAAAGTAGGGGTACCTAATGTATTTTCTGAAACTTGAGGTGGTCTATGTGTATTTTCATCATACCTCAGGGGTGTAAATGTATTTTCTCCAAAAAGAAATTATTAAAGAGAAATGTTATAATTTTTTTTTTGGAACTTGGGGTGTCCCCAATCCTTTGAGTCAGGACTAATCCCTAAGGGTGCGACGTGAGCCCGTAACCTGCTACAACAGGTAAGTCCAGGTAAACCCATGCGGGGCTAGCCCCAAACGGGGAGTAAGAAATGGAACCCAAGACCTCTCACTTGGGGAAAGGCTCAGGAACCACTGGTCCACCCCATTGGAGAAAACATTTTTTTTTTGGAAATTTTACAATTTTAAAACAATCGTAGACCACTTTGGAGAAAACACAAACTTAGGTATCAAAAATTTGGAATATGGAATATGCTAGAGTCTTCATTACTTATTCAATGGAAAGATTTTTTGATTCAATGAATTAGAAGAATTGTACGGTTTAAGTCAAGTAACTTGACTCAAGTAAAATAAGAATTTTTTTTACGGGATGAACAAATAACAAGAACTCTAAAACGTTACATAATTTTTGATGCCCTAATAGCATATCTTCTTTGAACAATCTCAAATTATCCTACGACTGTCCAATGTCGATAACATTTTGTAATGGGTAAATTTCGTAAAACCCTAAGTATGGTGGTAACGAGCTCGTCCTCGGTGTGGTGTTATCGTTTGAGCTTATTTCCGTCGTCTCTTCGACGACGGGCCCGTTGTCATATGGACAACGAGAACGTTGTCTACCGAACGACGACCCCGTTGTCTCATAGACGACGATCACGTCTTCATTCTGACAACGCACCCGTCGTCTTATTGTCAACGACCCCGTACTCCAACACGTAATGAGATCCGGTGCTATTGCCCAGTCGCCTGGGACTGATCCTACCTCTACGATGGTAGGTGGGAAACACTGTCTTGGCATTAATACAGCATTAAATGTCATTTAATGCTAGTCACCTCGGACGAGTTCCTACTCTATGCCTGTTCTCTTTTATATGCAGGTACGCGTGCAGTACGAATGATCCGGAGAGATCTATCTAAAATGATTACTGAAGTACACATCAGAGATTTGAGGTGTGCATGGTCATCCATGGGTGCCTATGGCCATGGCGGCAGGGGCCTATAAGAACCTGTGAAAAACAGTGTGAAGGGACGAACTTTTTAAGAGCTAAGACCCGCAAATTCTCTGCATTTTTCTTACTGTTCATCATCTTCTACACCTACTGACTTTACCATCGGAGTACAGGTCAGGGTGCCACACCCTCCACTCCAACCTTCTACCGGTAAACCAAAGCGTGGGGAGGAGCTGTTGCTGACGCGTGTCCTTTCCGGTAAAGTTCCCTCACAAAATTGGCGCCGTCTGTGGGAATTTCTTTAGCCGAACTCACCCTTTGCTCACACCACCTCTCTCGGTCAGCATGGCAAACCAAACTCCTCAGTCTATCGTCGAAAACCAGCCCCCTCAAGCCCTTACCTGCACCCCTTCCACCATGCAAACGTTCGCATTCAGGCCAATCTTCCGGACAACCAGAGAGGCCCATGACCATACCTGATCCCATCCTGTTACTATTACAACAACAACAGGCCACTCTGGCCCAGATAGTCAGCCTGCAGCAGTCACTGCAGGAGCGGCTTGATGCTTTGGAGCACAGTAATTTGGAGATCGATGACGAATCTCCTAGAGGGGGTTCTGCGGCTCGTAAACTCAATTTCCTTCTTCCCCTCCTCCCAAAGCAACAGTCCAGACCTTCAGCCGTCTGCACCAGAGAATCTGGAGAGAAGATTCACTTCTCACTCCTTCTACTGCCGAGACTACCTATCCTCGTTCTCTTGGTGCTCATTGCTGAACAACGAGATCTCGGTGTCAGCAACGACGGGTTGAAGACAGGCTTAACCCTCAAGGACAGTGGAAGCCCTGATCAATGCTCGAGTCAGAGGACGACGAGCGGGGCCTCTCTTCGATCAATACGCTCAGAAAGTACAAGACGAGGAGGAGACGTCCCCTTTTTCCAAGGAGATCGTCGAATCATGTACCCCATCAAAGTTCAGTGGTACCGAATTTTGTTAAGTTCGATGGGAGGAGAGATCCTATTGACCACCTGACTGACTTCAAGAATGCTATGGCTGTCCGTAATCCGGATGATAATCTCCTCTGTAAAGCCTTCCCTAGTAGCCTGACTGGAGCGGCTGCGAGATGGTTCCGTAATCTACCCACTGGGTCGATCAGGTGTATGGCTGATCTCAGGTCAGTTTTCATTGACCAGTATATCATTAACAAGAAGAAGAAGGCTGGTGCAGATTCACTCTTCGCCATGAGAATGAAGTCGGCGGAACCCCTTAGAGACTTTATTCAACGGTTTACCGATGAAGTCTCTAATATCGATAAGATCGAAGGACTGCACTTGCATAGCGGCCTTCAAGAATGCCATACCCAAGAGTTCTAAGCTCTACGAATCTCTTGCCCTTGACTGTCCAATCAAGATGGACGAGCTGATAGTCCGTGCCTCTAAGTACGAGAGGATGGAGGAAGATATTGCAGCAACGACGAGACCCAGAGCACGAGGAGTAGATGCTGTGGAGTGGGGAAGCAAACCCTCCTCGAAGAGAGGGAAGAGACCAAAGTATGAATCATCTTCCAGCGACGAGGAACCACGGAGACGCACACGACAGGAAAAAGTGGTGTACGTTGAACGACGAGGAGAGCCGAACCGACTCTCATTGGGAGTCCTCTAAGATTTAGACTCATCAAGGAGGACGGATCTACGTCCCAACTCCCAACGGCGGGACGACCGTGCCTATCAAAGACAAGAGGAAACGGGGCATAACAAGGAGAGGGAGAATCAGACGACAGAAAGACGTCCTTTTGCATCTCGCGCTGGTCAAGTTAACTTCTCAGCGAGCCCGGCGACGATTATGAAGACGATGGAAGACAAACCATACTTCGAATGGCCAGCACGGACTGTTCGTGATGTCACCTCGGGACCTAGGGCGCATGAGTATTGTCAGTATCACAAGTGCCACGGGCACCTTACAAATCGTTGCCGCATCCTGAGAGAATATTTTGAAAAGATTAGTCCGTGAAGGCTATCTGGGAGAATATGTGGACTCTAGAAGAGGAGAATGGCGTATTACAGATCCATCCACTCGATCTCATGAGGGAAAGCCATCTAGTCATATGGGCCGAGGCGGAGAAGCTCCGAAGGGAATCATAAATGTCATCCATCGCGCTCGAGTACCGGAAGTAGATATTGAGCAACAGTTCCGAGCGAAGGCAAGGAAGTTAGCACACGTGGCAAAAGTTTGTCAGGTACGATCGACAGCGAGGAAAATCGAGCAGGCCCTATCGTTCACCGATCAGGACATGACAACTGTGGTCAGGCCTCACTACGATGCTCTTGTTTTGACTATGCGAATTGGCGATTTTGACATCAGGAGAGTGCTCGTTGACCCTGGAAGTAGGGCAGATATTCTGTATCTCCATGCTTTCGCAAAGATGGGGTTGGACCCGGCAGTTCTCGTCCCTGCACAGACCCCCTTGATAGGATTCGACGGAAGCTCGATGCAACCCGTAGGAGAAGTCATCCTACCGGTCAAAGCTGGACCTATCATCCTGTCCACTCGGTTCTCCATTGTCGACGCGCCTTCCCCATACAATGCCATCATGGGGCGATGGTGGACTCACGAAATGAGAGCTGTTCCGTCTTCTTATTATCAGGTACTGAAATTCCCTACTCCGGACGGACCAAGTGAAATACGAGGAGACTAGCTGGCATCGCAGAAGTGTGATTATGCCCCACCCGACCTACTTAAATAGCAATTACAGATCGGGTCCGTGGAAGAGGAGAACCCGGGTGAATCGTTGACGAACCACTCTGTTGAACCCACGAAGCTTGTCAACCTGGGGACGGAGAACGAGTCAAGGACGCTACAAATTGGGACCTGTTTGACAACGGACGAAGAGCAGGAGTTGATAAATTTTCTGAGGAAGAATCTTGATGTTTTTGCTTGGTCCCATGAGGACTTGACAGGTATCAATCCTGAAATCATCTGTCACCATCTCAACGTTGATCCCGTAGTGAATCCGGTTAAACAGAAGCCTCGTAGACTTGCTCCGGCGTACCATGAGGCCGTCAATGAAGAGATTGATAAGTTAATTCAGCACGGGTTCATTTGTGAGGTCCAATATCCAGAATGGATAGCTAATGTAGTAGCTGTTCCGAAGAAGAACGGGAAAGTCAGAGTCTGTATTGATTTCACTAATGTTAATAAAGCTTGTCCGAAAGACTTCTTCCCAGTTCCCAGAATCGATAGACTTATCACTGCCACCGCGGGTCACGAGATGTTGAGCTTCATGGATGGGTATTCGGGTTACAATCAAATCCTCTTAGCTGAGGACGATCAAGAGAAGACGGCCTTCATAACGGAGCGTGGCCTGTTCTGTTACCGGGTCATGCCCTTTGGCCTGAAGAATGCCGGGGCCACTTATCAACGGTTAATGAATCTGATGTTTGGACCCTTGCTTGGTAAATCGGTGGAGGTGTACATTGACGATATCGTTGTGAAAAGCCGAACCCGGTTCTCTCTTGTAGCCGACTTGGCGGAGCCGTTTTCTATTTTACGCACTTTCAATCTGAAGCTAAATCCTGAGAAATGTATATTCGGCGTCGCCTCGGGCAAATTCCTTGGTTACCTCGTCAGTCAACGGGGCATCGAAGCAAATCCCACGCAAATCCGTGCTCTGATAGATATGCCGGAACCGAAGACAAGGAAAGAAGTTCAAAAACTAACAGGACGTATCGCTGCTCTTAACCGGTTTATATCGAAGTCTTCTGACCGTTGTAGACCTCTGTTCGAGTTATTGAGGAAGGATTCCGTTTTCAGGTGGACAGAAGAGTGTTCCCGATCTTTCGCCGCTTTGAAGACGTATCTAGGCTCCGCTCCGATCCTCTCCGTACCTGAACCTGGTGAAGTGTTGTACCTCTATCTCTCCGTTTCGGAACGAACCATTGGCTCCGTGCTGCTCAGAAGTCACAACGGCGTAGAGAAGCCTATTTATTTCGTCAGCAAAACATTCCACAAGGCAGAGTCCAACTATAGCAAAATGGAAAAGGTATGTCTGGCTCTTGTCTTTTCTGCTGAAAAGTTACGTCCTTATTTTCAGGCACATACAATCGTCGTCTTCACTACGTACCCTTTGAAAACTGTGTTGGGGCGACCTGAAACTGCGGGACGTATGTCAAAGTGGGCAGTGGCACTCAGCGAGTTCGATATCCAATATCAGGCCCGAACCGCAGAGAAAGGACAGGCCGTTGCAAGCTTCCTGACCGATTTCCCCGTGGAGGAGGCCGAAACTTCAGTAGAGCCCGACCGTCATGAGCTCCCAGACGATGCGGAGGAGGATACCATTGTGGAAGACGAGGCGGGAGATGGAACCAAACTGACGATGTGGTGCGACTGGGTCTTGTACGTAGATGGGTCGTCTAATGTCAGCGGTTCGGGACTTGGTGTTGTTCTTGTCAGCCCAGATCATGTTAAAGTACAAAAGCTGACGCGTCTTGGTTATGCTGCCTCCAATAATGAAGCTGAATATGAAGCGTTAATACTTGGGTTGCAAAGTGCACGAGAGTTGGGAATTTCTAAACTCAGGATGTTCTGTGATTCACAGCTCGTGGTGAACCAAGTCAACGGTATCTATGAATGTCGAGATGAACGGATGAGACGCTACGCTGCACTTTTATAAGAACAACGAAAGGCCTTTGATGTTATCGAGATTAAACATGTCCGAAGGGACGATAACAGGCATGCTGATGCATTGGCATACCTCGCTTCGATGATGCAAACTGATGAATCCAAGACAATCCTCATGGAGTATAAGGAATACCCCTCTATTGAACTGCAAACACAACGCACGGTGTTATCCGTAAATCAAGTGCCAAGCTGGATGACGGGCATAATAACTTATTTGAAGAATGGAATTCTCTCATCCGACACAAAGGAAGCAAGACGAATACAATATAAAGCTCCCCGTTATACCCTTGTGGATGGGGAACTGTACCGTAAATCCTTTGGAGGACCCCTTTTGAGATGCGTGCACCTTGAAGACGTAGAGAAGATCTTAGCTGAGCTCCATGAAGGGATTTGCGGCATCCATTCGGGAGGACGGACTATCGCTCATCGTGCTCTGGGGCAAGGATATTTTTGGCCATACATGCAAGCTGACGCACAAAAGTACATACAAAAATGCAGTCAATGTCAGCGTCATACGAAATTAATTCATGCCCCCGCTCAAGAACTCAACATCGTATCTCAACCTTGGCCTTTCGCTCGTTGGGGACTTGATATCGTAGGACCCTTTCCTAAGGCTCCCGGTAACCTAACTTTTCTGCTGGTAGCCACGGATTACTTCTCCCGGTGGATCGAGGCTATTCCACTTGCGCGTATTAGAGAACAAGAAGTGAAGAAGTATTTGTGGGAACATATTATCGGTAGATTCGGCATTCCGCAGTCCATCATTTCTGATAACGGGAAGCAGTTCACAGGAAAACTCATTACCGACTTTTGCCGAGAGTTGAAAATCAAGCACATCTTCTCTTCCAAAATACACGAGAAGTCAATAGCGGAAAGCTGGGTCCCAACTGGGAAGGGCCATACATCGTGGACAGTGTCGGGAGCCCTGGTGTGCACTACCTTAAAGACCTACAAGGTAATGTAATTCAGAAGTCGTGGAACATCATGAATTTAAAGCAATTTTTTTAATAAAGTTGTGCGTTATGAGCATTTGCTATGAACATATGATCAATCGTCTTTATTTACATATCCAGTACTTGTTAAAATGTTATAGTATGTGTTACCACGGCGGGTGCATTTCACACGAACAGGGTACTCACCACGGGACACAGGTGGCTCATACAAAGGAATTGCCACTGAGCATATTGATGGCTTATACTAATGGAATGTCCTCTGAGCATGGTGTCCCACCACGAGTTACCACAACGGGTGCATTTCACACGAACAGGGTACTCACCACGGGACACAGGTGGCTCATACAAAGGAATTGCCATCTGAGCATACTGGTGGCTTATACCAATGGAATGTCCTCTGAGCATGGTGTCCCACCACGAGTTACCACAAGTTCGTCTTTATGAAATGGACCATTTATCGAAGTACGTCCGTAGTGTTAATCCGCGTCTTTGAAATAACCCTTGACAACCCCTTATTAGAGTGATATAGTGAATTATATTCGTTATGAGATTTGTATCCAATCACGAGTTAATTATATGTTATTTGTCTTATTTAAACGAGATGCCTATTCCGGATCGATCGGTTGCTACACGGTGATCACAAATGGAGACATATATAAAATTTACTAACAGGAGTCGAACATGAGTACATCCAAAACAAAACACGAAAAGAAGGGGATAGGAAGGAGAAAAGATCAGTCTTCGCCAACTTCAACAACTACGACAGCGTTATCCGGAACGATCGGAACGTTGTCAGCAGCAACAACGGGATCGGCGGAAGCAGTTTCAGCTGGAGCCTCGGGGAGAACGGGAGATGATCCAATAGGTAACGGGGGTTGCCCCCCTCCTTGTACCTCGGGCTCTTCACCGAGCGGGAACTCCATGCCCACAGCCTCAGAACGAGTGGCCTCGTCCTTCGATTGTTGGGGAGACTCTACCAGTCGTCCCGATTCTCAGAGCTCGTTCATCAGCTCCCTCTCCGTCTCGACCCGATCTTCGGCTATCAGCCGTTCCATCTCTGTCTGGAAGTGGGCTCGAAGAGACTCCGTTAAAGCCTCCTTGGCGGCTTCAACCTCCTTGTCCCTCACGGCCGTGGCCTCCTCAAGCTGTTCGGCCAATGCTGCCTTCTCGGCTTCAGTCGCCTCTAGCCATTGACGGAGAGTATTCACGATCTCGTCCATCTCGCTGATCCGAAGGACGGACCTCTCGGCTTGTTCCATCGCCGCCTTCTCTCCTTCCATTGCCTTACGGGCTTCGTCCCGAGCTTTGTCCCGTTGTTTCACGGCCGTGGCAATCGTGCCTTTAGCAGATCGCAAGTCAGCTTTAACGGACATCAGCTCGTGGTTCAGCCGTTTCACGTCCTCGGCTCCCCTCCTCTCCAGGTCAAGGACTTTGTCCCTCAGCCCATTGGAAATACGCCTGTTTTCGGCTGTGACCTCGTACATCCCGGCGAGCATGTTGCCCAGCAAAAAAAAAAAAAAAAAGAAAGAAAAAGGGTAAAAAAAAAAAAAAAAAAAAAACGTACCGTGGCAACAGCTCGACTCGCGGCACTGAACATCCCCATCCAGTGCAAGTCCCTCGTTGCGGCTATATCCGCTGGGAGTCTCATCGCCAACATCATCGATGTGGCAACGGAGTCGTGCTCCATCGCCGAATGCACGATGGTAGGACGAGCATATCCTCGGGGGAAGACGGGATTCCATAGCTCGGCGGGGCCCCCCATGGTAATCCTCTCTCGAGGAGGGGCAGAAGACGGGGAAGCGGAAGACGAAGCCACGTTTGCGGCTGGTGAGGAAGTAGAGGCCGGGACAACCACAGGGGCAGTAGAGTTGGGAGGAGCAACAGCAGCCGTATCTGCCACAGAAGACGGAGCAGTTGCGATAGCCACGGGAGGGCCGGTGCTAACAATTGGAGGCTCCTCCGCGAGGGTACCACTCCCCTCGCCGAATGTTGCAGCTTGAGTAGATGACACCCCGGCGGACTCCCGTTCTCGAACCCTTTGGTCCTGGTCCGCCTCTCGCCGAGCTTTCTTTGCCTTCAGGGCTTTGAGAGCTTCTTCCCTCTCTCTTTTCTCCGTCTTCTTATCCGCCGCGGATAGATGGGAGGGACGAGAAGGGCGGGGAGGACGAGTCAGCGTCGGAGCCTGTGAGGATCGCTGTGGTAAGGGAAGTTGATCAGTCATGTCTTCCTCTATCTCCTCGTCAAGGAAAGCTGTCGGCCCGAGTGGTCTCTGAGGCGGTGGATGAGCCGGTCGGCGTGGCTTTCTAGGTAAGGTCCCTGCCTCTACAGCGGACCCTGTCTCTTGAGCAGAGGACGGCGTCCAGGTGACGTAATCGTCCCCTTTATCGATGCAAACTTTTCGAAGCGCGTACTCTTCTTCCGCGGAAAGTTTAGAAAAATGTGGCTTAGAAATATCTGCAGAAAGAGCGAAGCGTTATTAGCCATGTAACAGGAATACGTTTCTAGAACAGACAACGGAGAACGATTCAAAAGTAACAGACCTGAAGTAAATTCGTGGGGAACAGGACGGGCAGTTTCTGCCCTCCAAGCTCCGGAGACCACGAAAGGCATCTCCTTCCAGTCCCGTTCCACATCAGGGAGGTGTGTGATGATATCGAGGATCCTAGGTTTTTGCCTCCAGGTGAAGTACGTTTTCTTTCCCTCCCCATCAACCCCGGGACATTTCACGACATGGCGGAAGTGGAAGACATGTCTGGCCTCTACGTTATACCCGTCTCTGTTGAACTTGTCCATCAGAGACATGTATTTGTAGAACTTCGGGTGCATTTGCCCCGGGGTAACTTGGAGGACGGACAGGACGGAGTCCGCAATGGGAGATAAGGGAAATCGAAGTCCAGCCTCGAACTGGGCGAGGTAGACGATAGTGCAGGAAGAACGGTGGTCTGGAAGAACGTCTTCTTCCTTAAAATGAATGTGGACATGAGAGAGAATTTGGAAAAGGGCTCTGTAATGGTCAAGTGCGTATTTGACAACTGGTTTGGTTTTGGGTTTGGAAACACTGGTAATAACACCGTGAGGGGCACTGCCTGAACAACTGGCTTCATCGGCACTGTCTATCCTAATTACTTCGGCAGACATGGTGGCAAACAAGTAGAAAAAAGAAAAAATATAGGGAAACGACCACAGAACAAAAGAAAAAGAGGAGAATCTTACCAAAAACTGTATCTAGGAAGCAAGGAGCGCGGCAAGAGAAGAAAGAAGAGCAGAGCAGCAGATCGTCGGTGAGAAGAATTTCCGGCAGAGTAGCAGAATGCAAGAATTCAAACGAAGAAGATGAAGTACCAGGCCTTCAGTACTTATAGACCAGTCCATAACTCGAATGACGATAATGACCTCGATCTATACCGTACGCGTGTCCACGCATGCAGACAACGTGAAGGGCAGGATGGTCTTCTGACCGAGTTAAATAACCGTCGGGAAAAACGAAGCGTCCAAAAAATAATGATGACAGCCTGCCAAACATTTATGAGGTATGACGTTTCGGCACGCGCAATACAGCTGACAAGACGCTACATCTTCGCGTGCAGAATACGTGACCTATCGCCATTCTGAGGTTAGCAGTATCTTCTCCTCCGTCGTTTCGCTATATTTATGACACTCTGAACCACGTTCAAAGTATTATAAAGGGGCAATTTGTAATGGGTAAATTTCGTAAAAACCTAAGTATGGTAGTAACGAGCTCGTCCTCGGTGTGGTGTTATCGTTTGAGCTCATTTCCGTCTTCTCTTCGACGACGGGCCCGTTGTCGTATGGACGACGAGAGCGTGGTCTCACGAACGACGATCACGTCCTCATTCTGACGACGGACCCGTGGTCTCACGGACGACGATCACGTCCTCATTTTGACGACTGACCCGTGGTCTCACGGACGACGATCACGTCCTCATTCTGACGACGTACCCGTCGTCTTATTGTCAACGATCCCGTATCCCAACACGTATGAGATCCGGCGCTACTGCCCAGTCGCCTGGGACTGATCCTACCTCTAAGATGGTAGGTGGGGAGCACTGTCTTGGCATTAAATGCAGCATTAAATGCCATTTAATGCTAGTCACCTCGGACGAGTTCCTACTCTATGCCTGCTCTCTTTTGTATACAGATACGCGTGCAGTACGAATGACCGGGAGATCTATCTAAAATGATTACTGAAGTACACATCAGAGATTTGAGGTGTGCATGGACATCCATGGGTGCCCATGGCCATGGCAGGGGTGGCCTATAAAAACCTGTGAAAAACAGTGTGAAGAGGACGGAATTTTTTTTTTGAAGAGCGAAGACTTTCAAACTCTCTGTATTTTCTTACTGTTCATCATCTTCTACACCTACTGACTTTATCATCGGAGTACAGGTCAGGGTATCACACCCTCCACTCCAACCTTCTACCGGTATACTAGAACTTGGGAGGAGCTGCTGCTGACGCGTGTCCTTTCGGTAAATTCCCCTCACAATTATCAAAAGAAAGACAATATGGAAGCTTTTTGAATTGAGAGTCTGCTTAGCATTCCATGGCTTTTGTGAAGGAATGCTTAGCATTCCCATGGATTTGGCCTATGTTTGGATATGGTTGTCACGTTCCTTACTACCCAACAGTTCACTAAGGATTAAGAAACGGGGTGGTTGCTTGTAAGATCACTTTCAAAATTAGGGCACTTTTATTTTCCAAAGCTTTCCTTAATTTACTATTTTGACAATTAAAAAATAAAAAATTTCCATTCTTAACTATAACAGTCCTGTTTTTAGGTTTGACGAGGCCAATTATCTTTTCCTCCGTGATACGTAAAAGATCCCGCTGATAAAAGTCAGCCCACTTGTTTTATTATCCAAAAGGAGTAAGATTATTAAAAACATGAGTATGCTTAGCAAAATTCATTCTACCTAACCTAACATGAGGATAATAAAGCATGTGGCTGTTTTATAAGAACAGAGGGAGTGCTAGCCGACTTGCCAAGTCCCAGACTCGCCCACCTTAGGAAGATTTTTGTGGGACCCACTTTGATAAAAGTGGACAAGTCAGCGTCTTGGCTAGGGGTGTACCTACACAAGCCGGGCTAGCTTTGATTGCTCGGCTCGGCTCGACTTGATCAAGCCGAGCTCAAGCTTAATTTTTAGGCTCGATTGGGTCGAGTTTTCAAACTTGAAATATGCTCAAGTCGAGCTCAAGCCAAGGCCTATTTGATTTGACCCGGCTCGAAGCCCGACTCGATTCAGCCCGAGCTCGGCTAGACTCGAATATTATTTTTAAAAAATATATATATATATATATATATATCATTATTATATATATATATAAATAATATAAAATTATTTAATTTAATTTCTTTTTAAAAAGTATTCAAGTCAAGTTCGAGCCAAGTGTCACGGTCCAACCTTTTTGTAAGCGAAGCGACCGTGCGGCACTTGGCTACACCTACGAGTCAGTCAACCATAAGATACTCACCCGAGAAATGTTCCCAAGTGGTAAGATGCACACCAAGTCAGTAAGGGACAAAGTAAGCAACATGTAGCAACACGCAACACCGATTGAAAACAACTTTAAGCTTTATTGATCATTCCAAGCAACTCTTTACAGACTACATGAGCTAAAGACTCACCTTGCTCACCTCGCCTCAAGGTAGGAAAATAAATATTTCATCCTTTTACAGAAAGAAACATCATCTTTGCTAGTGGAGTCATACTGGGGTATTTACAATTCTGCCATTACAAATTACCTTAAACTACCCTTGACTACAAAAGGAATTTACAATAAACCTCGAGACACTTTACATGACTCATATGTACAAGGCTTACAAAACACGGGTTATGGTCATGTGCCAAGCACTGGACAAAATGACCGTGACAGACTCCCCCACGTAAACAGTCGATGCCCTCGTAGACTCTAAAGCTTGATACTCTGCAATCTTGTTTTCGAACTGGCGTAGGTCTTCGGCTAGCTCCCAACTTGTATCTTCATCACCTCAGCCCCTCCACTTCACCAGGTATTCTCGCTGCGGATGCTTGAGTGTTGGCGTTGCACGATCTGCCAAGATGCGTTCTACTTCACGAACACTCAAACTTGTCGCCTTTGATGCAGTTCTAACAGAGATGTTGCGAGCTGAATCTTCCATGTCAGGATGGTACGACTTGATGTTGCTGGCATGGAATACTGGTGAACCTTCAACCATGACGGAAGCTGAACTTTGTAGGAGGTCTTGCCCACACGAGCAACAATAGGAACTGGACCTTCATACTTTCGAACAAGCTTGTTGTGGACTTTCCGAAAGAATTTCAGTTGTTCCAGAAGAAGCTTGACAAGGACTAGATCTCCCACTTGGAATTCTTCTGGTCTTCTATCTTGGTCGGCCCATTTCTTCATCCGCTTTGACGCTTTTTCCAAATAGGCGCGTGCAATATCAGCGTTCCTATTCCACTCCTTAGTGAATTGGTAGGCTTTTGGGCTTGAACCTGTATAATGCTGGGCCACTGTGTGAGGTAACAGTGGTTGCTATCCTGTAACAATCTCAAAAGGACTCTTGTTAGTAGATGAGCTCTTTTGAATATTAAAGCAGAACTGGGCTATGTCCAGTAGATTAACCCAATTTCTTTGATTTGCAGTTATAAAGTGGCGTAAATATTCTTCAAGCAAACCATTGAATCTCTCTGTCTACCCATCAGTTTGTGGATGGTAGCTTGAAGAAAAGTCTAACTTCGACACCAAAAGTCGAAATTTCTCGGTCAAAAACCGTCCTGTGAACCGAGTGTCTCGATCACTTACCAAATTTTGGGGCACTCCCCAATATTTGACAACATGTCTGAAGAACAAATAGGCTACCTCCTTTGCCGAGCAGTACTTTGGTGCTGGGATGAAAGTTGCATACTTGGAAAACCTGTCCACAACCACCAATATTGACCCATACTCCCCCACTTGAGGCAGGTTAGTTATGAAGTCCATTGAGACACTCTCCCATGGTCTCTTTGGCACCGGTAGCAGTTGCAGGAGTCCTAATGCCTTCTTTCTCTCAACTTTGTCCTGTTGGCAGATGAGGCAAGTTTTAGTGTACTCCATCACATCATCTTTCATATTTGGTCAATAATAGTTCTGTTTCAACAAGGCCGTGGTGCGTTGCCAGCCCGGATGACCCGCCCACAAAGTGTCATGGCATTCTTTCAGAAGTAACTTGCGCAGTTCACCCGTTCTAGGCACAACCAAGCACCTTCTCTTGGTAAGGAGGAAACCATCCTCCAACCAAAATCGACGCGTCTTGCCCTCCTTGGCAAGTTGAATAATGGTTTTGGCTGTAGGATCTTGGTCAAGCCCTTCTTTAATTCGCTCCCGTATGCTATCAGTCACCTTACTCACCGTCAAGTGACCCACCAACTTCAAGGTCGCAAACTCGGCCTTCCGGCTCAAGGAATCCGCTACCTGATTAGTGTGTCTTGCCTTATATTCTAGCTCGATGTCAAACTCGGCAAGGAACTCCTGCCATCGAGCTTGCTTGGGAGTGAGTTTCTTTTGGGTCAAGAAGTGGCTTACCACTGAGTTGTCCGTCTTCATGACGAACTTTGAACCGAGTAGGTAATGCCTCCACACCCGGAGACAATGAATAACAGCCAATAATTCTTTCTCTTGGGTAGTGTATCTTCGTTTGGCGTCGTTGAGCTTTCAGCTCTCATAAGCAATTGGATGACTGTCTTGTAGAAGTACACCCCCTAGTGCATAGTCTGACGCATCAGTTTAGACCTCAAAGGCTTTTCCTAAATTTGGAAGAGTAAGGACTAGATTGCTCATTACAACATTCTTGAGGTCTTCAAATACGTCTTGGCATTCTTGTGACCAAGACCAAACCCGATCTTTTTTCAGTAAGTCGGTTAGGGGTGCAACACACTTGGAGTACCCTAGAATGAATCTCCTGTAATAGTTCACCAGTCCAAGGAATGAACGTAGCTCACTCACCTTGGTTGGGGCCTTCCACTCCTGGATAGCCTGCACCTTCTTCATATCCATCCTTATTTGGCCTCCGCCAACTTGGTGTCCGAGGAACATAGTGTGCTCTTGAGCAAATGAACACTTTTCTCTCTTCACAAATAAGTGGTTCTTCTGGAGTGACTGGAATATAGTGCGTAAATACCCAACATGCTCCTCCAACGAAGAGCTATATACGACAATATTGTCAAGATACACCACCACGAATTTATCCAGATACTCCTGGAAGATTTCATTCATGAGGGTACAAAATGTGGCAGGGGCATTGGTCAACCCAAATGGCATGACCAAAAACTCAAAAGCACCATATCTAGTTACACATGCAGTCTTTGGTTCATCTCCCTCTACAATGCGGACTTGATAATAGCCTGACCTTAAGTCAAGCTTAGAGAAATATCTTGCAGCTCCCAACTGATCAAACAAATCTGCAATGAGAGGGATAGGATATTTGTTCCGGACCGGACAGTTAACTTGTTCAGGGCACGATAATCCACACATAGCCTTAAGCTTCCATCCTGCTTCTTCTGAAATAGCACAGGTGCTCCAAATGGGGCCTTTGATGGCCGGATAAACCCTGACTCCAGCAAGGTATCCAATTGCTTTCTCAATTCTGCCAACTCTAGCGGAGCCATACAATATGCCCCTCTTGCAGGTGGTTTAGCTCCAGGAACCAACCCTATTTGATGATCGACGACTCTTCTCGGAGACAATGACTTGGGGAGTTCACCAGACATCACATTCTCGAACTCCTTCAAGATTTGTTGCACGACTTTTGGAACAGGAGCTTCTCTCAACTCCTCTTGCACTTCCACAAGGGAAGCCACATAAGTTGGTTCCCCCTTCTTCAGGCCTTTCTTCAGTTGGAGGGCTGATAGAAACTTCTCTTCACTTGCTTTGTTAGTGGCAGGAACCTTGCAAGGGTTATCTCCAAGTAGACAAACTGAGTTTGAGAATGACATCTGTACCGCCTTAGTCTCTCTTAGGAACTTCATCCCAAGAATGACTTGAAAATCATCCAATGGAATAGCTGTAAGGTTTATTCTCCCTTCCCAGTCGTCCAATATAACATGTACCGACTTGGCCACACCATGGATTGGTTTGGCCTCTGAGTTTACTGCTTTCATTCGACTAGAATCCTTCTCTAGATTCAAGCCGAGGCATTTCGCTTCCGAACCAGCCACAAAGTTATGTGTGGCTCCTGTGTCGACTATAGCACGGGTCGGTTTACCATTGATCTTCAATTCAACATACATAAGACCTATGGTAGGGGCTGGTTTCTTCTCTAGACTTTGCTTCTTCACCACATTAAGTAATCGTAGAGCACCCATTTGAGTTGGCTCCTCACCTTCGTCCTCTTCAGGCACTATTTCAGCTTGAGGAGACTGTTGTAAGACATTTAAAGCCTGCTTTTGAGGACACACTGCGATCCGATGTGGCCCTCCACAAAGGAAACAACTAATGGTCTTCGACCCAGCTGAAGATGATGTTGATCCTTTAAATTGTGAGGATCCTGAAGGTCTCTTATCACCTCCCCCACTCTTGGGCTTGTTAAACTTCCCCGACTTAGCACTCGAGCTTGAGTTTCCCAAGTAAGCTATTTTCTTCTTCCCACCATCCTCGGTAGTATAGTCGGTTAGGCGCTCAGCCGTAGCTTGCGCTGACGCCAAATCTTGTATCCTTTGTCTCTGTAACTCAGTTTGGGCCCAAGGTTTGAGGCCTTCAAAGAAATAGAATAACTTGTTCTTCTCGAACATATCTCGAATGTCCAGCATCAATGCCGAGAACTGCTTCACATATTCGCAAACAGTACCGATCTATCGAAGGTTTCACAACTTTCGCCGAGCCATATACTCGACGTTCTCGGGAAAGAACTGTGCCTTCAATTCCCTCTTTAGGTCCTCCCATGAGTCAATGGTGCAAACACCCCTGACTATATCATCGTACTTTGTTCGCCACCACAGTTTGATATCACCCACCAAATACATAGTAGTCATCGTGACTTTAGTCTCTTCCGAGTCAATCCTAACAGCCCAGAAGTATTGTTCCATATCGAACAAGAAGTTCTTGAGTTCTTTTGCATCACGAGCACCAGCATAGTTTCTAGTTTCAGGAATTCGAATCCTGGAAGTTTCACCTGCATTCGGGCCAGTTGTTCCCATTGCTCTAGTGAGAACATTCACCTTAGCAACAAGGTCACCAATTTGGGCTTGTAGGGCTTCCACCGTAGCCCTAAAGTCCTCGCTGAGCATATCAGTAGTATTAGCAACATTCCTTTGTTCCATCTCGATCACATCGACACGCTCGGCAAGTTGTGCAAGTCTGTCTGCAACACCACCAAGTTGTGAAGCTTGCGACTCGAGATACTCGATCCGCTCTTTGTTCGTCTGTTCTTGTCTCGGTGGCATGATTCCAACTTTTAGAGGATCACAATGACCGCTCTGATACTAACTGTCACAGTTCAACCTTTTTGTAAGCGAAGCGACCGTGCGACACTCGGCTACACCTGCGAGTCAGCCAACCACAAGATACTCACCCTAGAAATGTTCCCAAGTAGTAAGATGCACACCAAGTCAGTAAGGGACAAAGTAAGCAACACGTAGCAACACGCAACACTGATTGAAAGTAACTTTAAGCTTTATTGATCCTTCCAAGCAACTCTTTACGGACTACAATTAGTGAGAAGATTGAGCTTGCTACAAAGTCAAAGAGACATGGGCTAAGGACTCACCTTGCTCACCTTTTCTCAAGGTAGGAAAATAAACATTTCATCATTTTAGAGAAGGAAACATCCTCCTTACTAGTGGAGTCATACTGGGGTATTTACAATTATGTCATTACAAATTACCTTACTAAACTACCATTGACAACAAAAGGAATTTACAATAAACCCCGGGACACTTTACATGACTCATATGTAGAAGGCTTACAAAACACGGGTCATGGCTATGTGCCGAGCACTTGACAAAATGACCGTGACACAAGCCAAGCCCGACTGGAACTTGAATCAATTCAGCCCGAGCCGAGCTTCGAGCCAATCTTTATGAATTCGGGCCGAGCTTCGAGCCGATTTTCTGAGCACCATTTCAAGCCAAGCTTTGAGGCTAGAGTAAACCATTTCAAGCCTAGCCGAGTATGGCCAAGCACAGCTTAGCCCAGCTCGAACACACCCCTAATCTTGGCCAAACTGCTTAGCATTCCTCATAAGAACACACTTAGGGATTTTTTTAAAGGTTTTTAAAATTTAATTATTTCGCTATTAAAAATACAAAACTGTCATATTTAGATAAAAATACGAGTTTTCTGCTTGATCAAATCAACTTTTTCTTTCCTTGTGAGATGAAAAAAAAAAGGATAGGAAAAGACAGTGAGTGATTTGGTGAAACAACCGCTCCAAGAATTAATTAGGGAATCGGTTAGATATTGGTCCATGCTTGGTTTTGAGTCCCAAAAAAAACACGAAAAATGTGTCATGCAAGAAATGTCGTTCTCTAGGCCTATTGAAATTCTCTCTCTATCTTTTTCATGCACATGTTTCAACCATATGATAAAATAAAGGAAAATAGTAAACGTATCCGGGGTTTCCATTTTATAACCGAAGGGTAGGTCCTCATTGGTCCACGCCTTAATTTTAAATATTTTCCTACTATGGTTAGTATTGACTCATCCCTAGAGTTAAGCAATCCAATAAAGGTTTTTTTTTAAAAAGACCAAAATCTTAGTTTTAATTTAGTTAAGGTTAACCAGGGTTAAAGGGGTGTTAAAAGACACACGGGGTAAGATATGAAACGGATGGGTCCACTGAGCACTGTTCTAAAATAAATTCTATAATATATTTGTATGGAAAATGCTTGCTTACTGGCGGTTGCATTTATGTAATGACATGACCGGTCCTCATTGGTCCATGCCCCATTTTTTAACACTCACCAATTATGGTTAAGATTTACTCACCCCTAAGGTTAAGCAATCCAACCTTAATTTTTAGGGGAACAATCTTTTTTTTTTATTAATTTTGTTAAGCTTAACCAAGGTTAAATGGGGGACACGAGGACACGACGGTGACTTTAATAGGGACCTACAGGTCCTCTAATCACTGCTCTTTTTGTATTTCATATATAAAGTATATAATTCATACATATAATTTAAATAATTAGGTAAACTCAATTTGTGCTTCAGGTTGAATTCGACTTGAAGGAAAGACAAATTGGCCGTGATAGCTTGAAGATCAATTAGGGATGGAACTTGAGCAAGAAACCAACTATAACCCAATTTGATCAAATGGGTGGGATTTGGTTACAAACTTATTTAGATACTGAATCAAGTTTAGCTTAGGTTCAAAAAGCTTAACCCAACCTGATGAAGGGGTTACGTTTAGGTTGAGGCCTTAACCAACTCGAGCTTAACCCAACCTGATGAAAATGTGTCATGTAAGTATTGTCGTTCTCAAGGCCTTAACCAACTTGAGGGATTGGTTGTTGTATCTTCAACATGAAAAAGGAACTGGTTTTAGCTTAATGTACAGCAATTAGGGGTGTCAATATACCAGATGATCTGGTTATGTAGTTGTGCGGCCATGAGTCTAAACCCTAGGGCCCAACGCCCATTTCACTATTCTTCAAACCGGAAGCTTGGTTACTTAAAAAGCCCTTCAATAGCTATGTTAGGTCCTACTAGGATTGAGCCCAACACGATTAATAGTAGGGTTGGGCTTGGGCTTACATCTAAAGCCCAATTAATCATCAGGCCACAAGCAGCCCAGCCCATTGACACCCTTAACTACAATTATTAAGCTCTCCTGGCCAATATAGCCACCCTTATTCGATGGAAGGACAAAGTGACATCAACATGCTAGAGGCTAGAGTGCACACACTTTGGTAGGCGCGATCTCGTGTACATGGCGTCTTCATAGTGGCGTTGGCGGTCTTCTCGCTAGCACCAACTGGAGAAGATCTCAAGTCTTATAAAATTGGCAAAACCAGTCAGAAAGAGGAACTTTCTTTTGGGTAGTCAAAAGCTTCTCATAAGCAACATACAGATCTGACAAGTATAGCAGAATCCGTGTAATTACTCCACCCCCTATTCAATAGCAAAATTTTCTTTTGTATGAGCTTTTGTAGGGATTCATTCATATGGATGATCCCTATGTTGCAAACCACAAACCGTGAAGATGTCAAATAAATTCATCAAATTTCTCCAAATCTAAATTGAAAAGTGTTTGTTGCTAGATTCCACTGTCAAATAAATGCTAGAAGGATAAAATCAATCATTGTTTTAATAGCCATGAGACTGCCTCACAACATATATATATATATAAAATTTTGTTTAGATTAACTTTTTGGATGATAGAAGTCGACTTCTATCATCGTAGAAGTCAAAAGTTGATGAAAAATACATTTGGTTTCCTGTTTAAGATTTGACTTCTCACCGAAGTTAAAAGTCGATGGGAGTTGACATATTGACTTTGACGAAAAGCAAGGTCTAGGTGATAACCACGGGAAGTCAATATTTCGACTTCCACAGGAAGTCGATGGAGCTTCCATCAAACAAACAAATTTTGATTTTGGGGGTATATAAATAAGAGGTAGTCTTTTGGCTTCCATTTCCTTTCTTTGTGCTTTGTGAAAAGCACATGCACATCCATCTCTCTCTCTCTCTCTCTCTCTCTCTCCATGCACCTTTCTTTGATTTTCTCTATTGGAGACTTAAATCATTATAATAGAGATACATTGTGTTTGGATAAATTTTTAGACTGACTTAACTTCTTTCTTTATGAAAGTTAGGAGTTATAAAATTATATTTAGTTTGTTGTTCAATTTTATTTTTTTATAGAAATCAAAAGTGCATCAAAGTCAAAATTTTAATTTTTAAGGGAAGCTGACAGGGGTGACATCCGATGAAAGGGAAGGTTTCAACTTTTTAGGAAAGTCACCACACTCTCATTAGCTCACATTTTACAAAGAATAGAGTTAAAAAGTCACTTTTCAGAGAAGTTTAACCAAACAAGACCGTACTCTCTTGTTCTCTCCCTCTCTAGTTAATTTTTCATAAGTTATTCTTGTTTGTTTGTTCTCATTGTATTGTTTCATAAATCTGTATCGATTTTCAGAGATTTTTGTTTGACTTTTCCATTCTTTTTGGATTATGTTGATTTTAATTTTCTTTGTTTCTTCTTTACTTCTATTTGGTTAGTGATTATGTTATTTAATGATGCAATTTACTTGATTTTGTTATAGATTACCTATCTATTTATCTGGTTTCTGAAAGTATGCCTCTTTTTAATTTTAGAAAAACAGTTCTTGGGGGGCATTCATCGAATCCCAAGATCTGACTATATTTCTAATTGATTTTATTCAATGAATGATAAAATAACAATCACCTTTGCGACTATGAAATTAATAAGTTTATTCCACGATTTGAAGGATAGAATGGTGCCCGCAAAACTTCGCAAGTGAAAAGTCTCATTCACGATTCACACGAACCTTCTTTAATTCTTAAAAGCTTTTCTCTAATAGAAGTTAATGACCCTTCCAATTCAAGTTCTATGATATTTTATTTTTTTCTTGAATGTAAGATCATTTCTTGATAACAAGATATGTTTTGATATTATTTAAAATTCAAACTAAAACCAAGAGAATAGAATGGGAGAGATGACCGTACAACTACCAAAGGAGGGAGAGGGGGGGCGTGAGCTTTTGGAGAGACAGAGAGAAAATTGTTGGAGTGTGGAGTGATTCCAAGGGGTGGACGTCCCACCCTATTTATAGAATCTCTTGGATTGCTTATTTGCAATCCAAGACTCATTTCTCTAATTCTAATCCAATTAGAAACTTTCTCTAATTCTAATCCAATTAGAATTCTCTCATAAAGATTCATTAATGATAATTCCTAATTAATTAGGATTTATCTAAATAAAAAAACTAATCTTATCCATTCCTATTTATTAGGAAAAACAATTAGTAACTTACTAATGCAATCCCTACTTAATAGGAAATCATTAGTAACAAACTAATCAAATCCCTACTTAATAGAGAATCATTAATTAGCAACCAAGTAATCTTATCCCTAAATATTAGGAGATAAGATCACCAACTAACTAAAAGGATAAGTTCCACGATGAAGTGGGCATCCCACCCTAGGTGGGCCTTACTATCACATGCCTCATTAAGAGTTCCAAACTCTTGTTGGTCAAGTTTTGATCTTTATCAAAATCTCATATGGGTCCTACCCATATGGTTAATCACATTTTATGTGATTTAACCTATTAGAGCTTCACTATACCATATAGTGATATACATAGAGAAATTAATTAATTTAATTCATAATTAAATTAAAAGCTTTAAGAAGGTCCTAGTGTGTGGGATCTAAAGGGATCTCTTATTTTCGGTTATGAGACTAAGTGCTTAGCCTTTTGGTTAAAACCTTGTTGCTAGGAAACACTTTCCAATAATACAATTAGGATCATAAAATTTTATCTATGTCCATAGACTTCCACTAATTACAATAATGTCCATTAACACAATGTGACTAACCCCCAGAAATTAGAGAATTACTTGCAGGTATTATCTATTAAAAAATTTGTTTACAGATGTATCATTTCACTTCTAATATTGTTATAAGCTTACGGGACAATATCTTATACTGTCTGTAATCCTTAGCTTATAATGAGAACCATTTCTCTTTGATACTTTTAGTTAAACTTAGACTTTCAAAGCTATTTTTGAAATTCTTTAAAAGAAATAATAATATAATTATATTCATTTTACATAGAAATAAACTTCTCGATAAAACTATATTCCAAGTTTGGTTTGACAAGTATCAATTCAATATAAATTACTCTAGAAGAATAGTGAAATCTTTGTTGAGCATACACACACTTCTTCTAGTATAGTATACATAACCCAACGAGCTCGTATTTAGTCAGGTGTGTTGGACATTGACGATTGACTACATCAAAGCTATATAGGCAAATACTAAAGAAGATGTCGACCTCTCAAGTGAAGGATAATATGTCAAATGAACTACCCTAAATATATATAAACAGTATATTTCTAAGGGTATCTACTAAGCAATCCTATTGTAATATAAGTACTACTCATATTCACATCTTAGTCAAGAGACCATTCTCTCAATGATTGAGATTCATCAGTCTATCATATGGAACTAACAATGTGTAAGTTAGTAGGAATACATTGTCCAGATGTATCCTAAATAACTTAGAACAATTTTAGGTCTACAAGGAACTGGAAAACCATATCTCCTTAGCAATTAATTCAAAAACTAATTGGATGGTTTTCCTACAATGTTACCTAAGGGACAAAGTAGTCTCATCTTATGATATATTTTTAGTATGTTACTCAATAAAGAAGACAATGTGTGAATGTAAATATGTTTTTATTAATAAAGTAGATTAATACAATTCCGGAATGACTTTTGTGGGCATATATGTCTAACAGTTTCATTTACTTTTTTGGCATGTGGAGAGACAGTTTCTTCTAATACATCCGTTAATTCACATATATCTCTAGAATTTTTTTGGATTAGTTTGAATACCTAGTTCACTTGGTTTGAATTCGGGTTTTCGGTTTGCAACTGGTCATTCTATAATGAACCCGGTTCGCTAGGGATAGGATTAGACAATTCGTTTCTTGGTTCGCCAAGTTTGTTAGCTTGGTTCGCTAGCTTAATTCGGTTATATATATTTTGTTTTTTTTTTAATAGTAAGTTTTATAATAAGTTTACACTTAGAGAATATAAGCGGGAGACTTGTGTTCGGTTTCTTCTGTAATTCATATCACGGTTACCTAGTTCGCTAGGCACTAGGGCGAAAAGCGAACTAGTTCGCAGTTCGGTTCGTCCCCGTTCGTCCAATTTAGCAAATTAGTTGGATATCTCAAACAGCCGCAACAGTTTAGGTTTGAGTCTTTTGAGTTTTGACCGATAGGTACTGAGTACCTGATAGTGGGTAGGTATGTGGGACCATGAAAATACATCAAAGGGGCTTAAAGTCAAAGAGGACGACACATCATTACATTCCAAAGGAAACACATCAAAGGGATAAATGACACTGATGTAATTAGTTAAAACAGAAATGACATTTTCATAAAATCAATTAAAGACAACATTTCCAAGTATACCTTATTCCTTTTATCAATTACCAAGAATATATTTGATTTCATAGAGTTCACGCATGACTCCTATAATTCCCAATATATATATAAGCGAATTAAGATAGCGAGCCAAAGTGAACCAAGCTAACGAACTTAGTGAATTGAAAAACGAATTGTCTAATCCTACCCCTAGTGAATCGGGTTCGTCACAGAGTGGCGAACTACGAACCGTAAACCCGAATTCGAACAAAGTGAACGACAAACTAGGTAACATTGATTCATATTCTAAGACAAGACAATTCACTGACATGCTTACATCATCATTCATTTCACATATAGACTATTGTTTAATAGATTTTAAACATCGCATGTACCATTGGTTAATAACATCAAACATTATCTCATGTACCATTGGGTTTTTATTTTGCTAAAACCATTGGTTAATAACATCAAACAAACATCGCATGTATCATTAGTTTATAAAAATCTCACGGTACATTCCTTTGACCCAACCATGTAATTCGCTCAAAACGACGAATCGCGAACCAGTTCACGGTTCGTCCTAGTGCCCAATGAACTAGGTCACCCTGGTTTGAACTACATTTTTTTTTTCTTTTTGGTCAAGGATTTCTCATTATCATTGCTTTTGGTGGGATTGAATGGTTTGTTTATTTTATTAGGATTTTAGGTTGCATTTTCACTTATTGGCTCACGAGATGTGGAATATTTAGTATATTGGTTGAAGGCTAAACATTGAATCTATTATTTGGTGTTTGGTAGCTGGTGCAATATATGTTTGTTTTAGAGTTATTTTGGATGGTGTGGTTTTTTAGGGGTTCAGGATTTGGCTTATGTATTAGGGTTTTGATTCGCATGTTTGTGTTTAAATGTATTTTTGCTTTGTAAATACAAAAAGAATTTTAATACTGTCTAAATATAAGCATTGTTAAATCAAACATAAAGTATTGAAATCTTCTATTTATATTTTTTTCATAAGGTATTGAAATCATTTAACTACATAAAATTTGCATAGCTAATCAAATTTCTTGCTTCCCCCTCTAGCTCCAGCGGTGGGGGGTATGGCCTCTCTCTTGAGAGATGTCTGAGGATCTATCCCCCGGGTGATGAGTCGCAAGAGCTCCACTTTCCCATGACTAATCATTGATATTAACCGTATATAAATGATAACTCCATAAAAAAAATGTGGAAAATTTTATTTCTGGCATAAATGTAGCGGATAAGTTTCATGGTTCCCACCTAATTATTCTATGTTTTCTTCTCAGTCTTGTGCTTTGCATGGGGGGGTATATTTGCTAGTTTGTGAGGGTAAAAAAGAATGATATTCAATATTCACTAAAAGCAATAGTTTGGCTATATATAAAGCTAAAATAAAAGGTCAATGTAACTTTACATGGGCCTAAACTCAATACGTTAATGGCTCATTTTGATTGCAGTAATTGAGGGGTGTAGATTGGAATTAGATGATGAGAAATCTAATTTCAGTGTTAGGATGCTCTCACTTCCTGAATTCCAATCCACGTAACATTTAAAGCATGTCAATTCCTATATTTTGTGAAAATTGCATTATCCATTTAGAAGATGAATATTGCAATTAACGTGTACACGAGAAATTGCTAGAAATCTTCTACAATTTCACTGTTACCACCTTCTTATTAATTTTTTTTATATTATTTCATATTTACATAATTTTAAAAAAATTATTTTTATTTTTTAATTTATATTGAATTAAATAAATTTATTTATATTTAATTATTTTTAATTAACTAAATTTATTTATATTTGATTAGATTGAAATAAAATTTCAAAAATAAGTGAAAGCATGATTTTAAATATTCAGTACTTATTTATTTGAACATAAGTTGTTAGAAAAATTATTTAAAATATTTAATAGTTATATATATATATTCCAATAATTAATTATCACAATAATGATATTACATATCTTTTAAATATAAAAATGCCTTTATAATGTTTTATATAAGTTGACTCTATAATATTATAAGAATGCATTTAGTTGTACGAAGAAGTATCACTCTACTATAGATTTGTATTAAGTATGATGACGTATCTGGCCCAATTCATTTGTGTAATTATCTAAAAAAGATAATTGTTTATCTCACATATGTAAACAAGAATTGGGATCCTGAGTTCAATGGCACACACAAGTCAACACGTGTCGCTTTTAAAATCCATTAATTGTCGTTAAGATACACTAACCCTTATGGTTTAACAATCTAACCGTAGTTCTTAGAAAAGTATAACCCTAGGAGTTAAAAAATCTTAATCAAAGTTAAAATAATAGTTAAAGGGGCTCTATGAGTGCGATTGAATGCTCTCTCGAGTTCAATCGCTATTGGACAAGATCCAAATTTGTACACAAACATATCAATTATCAAGTGAATTTTAAGCACCCAAATAGTGAACTTGAAATTCATAACATATTTCCAACAAATTCTAATGTTTCAGCCAAATTGTGACTTGATTATCGAATGAAATGTTTTTTTTTTTTATTTGTTTAATGGGTACAATGCATCATTTATTTACTATTAGTAGTTAAGAGTCATTTAGCATATGGTGAGTCAACCAATTGATTGTCACATCCCAGAGGATAGCTTTCCCCGTACTTGATCTCAAAAATACTCTCATACTAATCAAAACTAGTGCCCACTGTTCAGATATTAGTGCATATTCTACTTATCTGATCTAAATTGACCCCAAGATTATTGAATGACAACTTTTTTTTTCTTTAAAATTTTAAATGGTTGCATCATTTATTTACTGTGAGTAGTTTTTTTTGAAGAGAAGATATCATTTAACAAAACAAAGAACTACAAAGTTAGACTTAGTCATTTACTGTGAGTAGTTAGACTTTGTGAGTAGTTAGACTTAGTCATTTAGCATATGATGAGTGGACCACTTGATTGTCACATTACAGAGTCACATTACAGAGGAAAGCTTTCTCGAGACTTGATCTCAGAACTAGTGCCCATTCTTCTTCTGTTGCTCAACGCCCTATGCTAAGGAACGTTATTAGCGGGGCACTACTAGTAAGTACTCATTTGTCAAACTCGACATCAATGAGGTGGTTCTTTGAGTCCTTGACATTGGATCATTGAGTAATAGTGCGACAATGAGAGTTGTTGCTTAACCTTTGTAAGCAACCTTTGTCATCTAATCTGCTTTCTTGTAGAACCTATAAAAATTTCTTTTTATCAAGAATCATGCCATAACTAGGGCTATAAACGGATGCAGATATTATCTGTATTCAATTAGTATTTAAATCCGTTTAGTCAGATAATTATCCGAATAGGTATCTAGCAGAGCAAATTCAGATAGTAATTTTATTACTCGTTTATAATTGGATACGAATTCAGAAACGAATTCGGATACTGGTATATCCAATCCGATAAATATCCGACCGATTATATATATATATAGTATATTTTAAATTTAAAAAACTAATATAACCTTTAAAATATATTTTTAAAAAAATTTCTTTTAAAAAAAATTTCTTTTAAAGTAATCGGATAATTCGGATACTATCTGAATTTAAATATTTTAATCGGAGTTGGATATCATATTTCACTATCCATTGAATGTTTATTCGGATTTGAATATATAATCGGATACTAATTCAGATATACTCCTATCCGCTCTGAATCTGCTCTGTGTACAGCCCTAACAGTAACAAGGCTTAATAGGTGGGATCTCGCATTTAAAGATAGGGGAAAATAGCACTAATGGTGTCAACCCTTAGTTTCCCTAAAGGACAAAGTTAAATAACTTTTAGATATATCCCACATACAAAAGTGGTTTGACTTTGTCTTTTCTCCTTAAAGCTAGTCCTAATATTCTCCTTAAAGTGAGTCGGTCCAGTACTCTCCGAACTAGACATAAGGAGAAGTCTATGGGAGGGTAGTTCAAAAATATATAAGCTAATAATAATAAATAAATAAAAGGTATATGCAAAATTATACAATAATAACGCCTACCAAGCTCTTTAGTTTCCCAAAATGCTAGCACTAGGGGGTCAATGCATTGGCCTGGCCTGACCCAAAAAATTGGCCCAAATTTTAAGCCCTAAGAAGTAGGGCCGGGCTCAATAAGTGGAAGCCTACATCAATTAAGATGAAGCTAGGGCTTAGTTGATTGAAGCCTGGGGGTTGGCCTAGCCTGATTCAGGGGTGTCAATGAGCCGAGCCAGCTCGGCTCAACTCTAAATAAACCGAGCTTGAGCTTTTACTTTGGGCAAACCGAGCCTTAAAAGTGAGCTCAAGAAATAAACGTGCCGAGTCCGAACCTGGCCTGTGTTAGGGCCAGGCTACGGCAAACCCTACAATGCTTGGACTTGGACTTAGCTCAAAACTTTCCAATTAGGGTTAGGCCGACAGCCCCTAGCACGGGCCAAGCCCGGCCCATTGACAGCCCGCCTTACGCTTTTCAACCCGTCCAATGCTATAAAAGTGAAATGACGGGATAAGCCTTTCGTTCTCCTCGTTAGGGTTTTTGAAAAGAAACAGAGGTCTCAGAAAACCCTAACTTTCACACCCTTCTCAGTCAGTTGAAGCCATCATGGTAACCAAATTTGTATTTTTTTTGTTCATATATCTCTATTTTCCTTCTCTTTTGTTCATATAATCTATGTGCTATTCCTCATCTGAAATTGGAATTCTTTGATCGAATCCCTTTACGGGAATATAATTTAATGCTTGATTTGATGCCAAAAATATTTTTTAATCACATGGTTATGGCCGTTAATATCTGCAAAATTTCTAGAGTAATCTTAATATTCTCAACAAATTATAGTTATTGATTCCGGTTTTGTTGATTTGAGTTTGATTTCCTATAGAGATCTTCGGGTTTTTTTAGATTTTTTTTTTTTAATTTCATTACAGAAGAACTCCTAGGCTCCCCATAGGATTGCACATTTCTACCCGAGAGGTTTGAACCCAAGACCCAGTTGGGGTATGCCCTTTAACCACCCTTCCATGAGAGGGTGTTTGCAGAAACGATTAGTTTATCTGTTTAGAAGATTTATTCACTTGGTTCAGTGACTTGCTATGCAGTACTATTTTGTACTTACCATGCCGTTTTTACCTGAAAACTTATATAAAGGACTGCTAATTGAAGCAATTAGCAAATAATTGTTGCCGACCGGATTGGGCTAGTGAGTCATAACTCATAAAGTAGCTTGGTATTAGCTGTTATGGTTCCCGGGGCATGTTCATGCGCAAAGCGTCCTAACATGGAAGGAGATTGAGGAATAGACTACCTACTCGCGACCTCCTAGATAAATTGGTCAAAATACAACGTTATGTTTTTGCTTCAATTGTGGAGAGTCAGATGAGCCACATATGTTCTGATGTTAGTTTTGAAGAAGTTCTCTCCGTGGTGTATGTATCAAAGAAATCATTTCTTCCACTGGATGAAGAAGTTTCATAGATGGTTGACCACTTCAAAGTGAGAATATTATATCTGTGATTAGAAAGACCAGTTTTTGTATTTGCTTGCACTATTTGTAGAACATGGAAATATTCCACGGAAAATCTAACAATGAGCACCAGCTCATTCTTAAAATTATTTCAGATCTTTTCGGCTGATAAGGTTTCCAAATGAAATTGAAGATTATTGTCGAGCTGTTAGAAGCATGTAATAAAAGTGGGACATCTGTTCTACTCCTAAAAGAGAGGGAATCTGGTTTGATTTTTCTCTTAATTCGGATTTTTTATTTTTAAATGACCATAATCAGGTTATGGAGGCATAATTGTAGATGTTAATTAAGCTGGAAAAAAAATAAGTGAATGTACTATTTATATGCTCAAATTGAGAGCTATATACTAGAGGACCATGAGAACTTATGAGTTAGGCATTGACTCCTATTCATCTGTACATAGATTCAATAATTTTTTTTAAGCCTTTGAATTTTTATTGGAGAGCAAGAGCCTTGGTCATTAAGACTCTTAATACTTAATAAGCTCTCCTTTATATGAAACACTAAACACACTTGGAGAGAAGTAAACAAATTTGCATATTGTTTTTATCTTTCTCTTTTAAATTTTAATGTACTCATGATGTAAAATTTTGTTATGACATGCACACTTTCCTAGCATGTTATCAAAATTTCTAGAGGAGAGGCTGACGGTAATATTCAAGATTATAACTCAATCAAAAAAAATATTCAAGATTATAACTTTTCTTTTAATTATAAAGGCGGGTAGGTTTTAGCAAACCCCATTTTTTTTACAAAAGGAATATATATTCTATCTAGAGTTTTCCTAACCTAAATAGTCGGGATAAGGAAATGAAGAAGAAGGATATGTATGAATTTAAATATTGGACTTGATTGAGGCTTTTAGTAGAAGAGCGCCTATCTACCATAGCTATAACCAAATCGAAGATGTCATCTTGCTAAGTTGGTAAAGTCTATATGAGTGTCGATATCACAAGCTCGGATTTAGTTTCTGTTATCACTTGTTGACCACGAACCCCCTAGCCTAAAACTGCCACTATCCCCCAAAAGAATTAAAAACAATTTATCGCACACAGTTTGATATTATACTATTTGGTGATTTTAAATCATTATGAGTCCGGTTAGAAACCTATACGAAGAAATGTAAATTCTAAATATTACTTTAAAATCGTAGTTTTCTTGAATTTTAGAGAATTATTAGCTAGTCTTAATAATTCACTTGTTTTATGGCACTTAGAATCAGCGGTAGTCAAAACGTCCATGTGATGCCTAGGCTATGGGGTCCCCATGCAAGGTGTTGCCTAGGCAATACCTAGACAACCAACATTTCTTTATTTATTAAGATTATTAAATTTTGAAATATTCATGTATTGTTAAAATAGAAGATAAAGAGTTAGAAACATAGTTATCAAACACCAGTATTATACCCGTATAGTATCCATATAATACTTTTATGGGGGAGTAGCTGATTAAAATTGTGTACTTTTGTCGTGTTACGTATTATACCCGTATCATTGTATAATACATGTTTAATTCGCGAATTATATATTAATCACGTACAATACGCATGTTTTTGCCGTACTTTTACCGTGTTAAACGCATATTCCGTATTAAATGATTGTTATTAGTTAATAAAATGTTATTTATTTATTAATAATTTTTAATTTTCCCATACTTTGCCATGTAATTTGCCATATAACACTCGTACTTCCCGAATGGATCATTGTCGTATTTTATACCCGTACTTGGTAACTATGTTTAGAAATAAAGCATATATAAGACCAAAATGTCTTTATAAAAAAAATAAAGCATATTGACTTTGGAGAAACGGTGCAAAGGGGGAGAGCCAGATACAAAAGCCTTAGACAAAATATGCTAGCCAATATTGGTCTCAATGCATTTACTACTAGTGCTTAATGCTTCAGTTCCCGAAAGACAAGCTGTCAGCACTACTAGGTGATTTGACGAGTGCCTTCCTAGACCTTGATGATCTAGTTGTTGCCTAGGAGATATTTTGACTATGCTGCTTAGAAAATAATTAAAAGAAAAAGTGTAGTCAGAGTGTCCTGACGACGCCTAAGCGATAGGGGGTTCCCTAGGTGACCCAAATATATTTCTTAATAGAAATTATCAATTAAAAAAAAAAGGAGTGTCCACATAGATCAGGACACACATAGTTGCAGGAATGCTATGTGCAAACAAGATGGGCTGCTCGCTTCTTTTGTTTACCATTCGTTTCCTAAGAAGCTTGCTTTCATCACGTTATATTGAGTAGTCAAAGGAGGCTATGTGTGGGAATCTGAGAAGTGATGGGATAGACTCGAGTTTACAACAGATGATATATACCGTTAGCAAGTATCGTTGGAATGGAACCTAAGACACCTATTTCTCCATGAATATCTCATGTAGATAAAATATAAGGTATGGTTGCCCATACTAGTATAATGGAAATATGAGCTGATATTTCATTTCTTACTTATTGTTTGCTAAGGATTTTTTTAGCCTTGCTTCTCGTTCTTGTTTATCTTGGCTAGGCGATGCAGCGGCCTAGGCGTTGTCTAGGTGACATTTTGACTACATTGATATAAAATTGAAAATCATTTTGTGGTATTTGTTGGATTGAACGGCCTCCCAGTTATTGTTGGATTTTGGGCAAGTTTGTTGGTGTCCGCAAGAGATTGAATGAATTTGTTATATGTCGTTTGATTCTTTCTTTCGTTTTGTGATTTATACTGTGGGGGTCATAGGTTATCAATTAATGGACTAAGTAGGAGATTTACTAGCTCAAATTCAACCTAGTGGAAGTTTCGTCCATCCTTTGCTATATATGTGTTTTCTTTCCTATTTCTATTGTACATTGTCCGTTTAAATGAATGCTAATGGATACATAGATAATATTTGCAGATTGTTTCACAAGAGTACTCAGATCCGTTCTTCATTGTACTAATATCGTGTCGATGCCCTTTTAGTCTCAAACTCAGGTCCTTGACTAACTATGAACTCCTTGACATATACTATCACATGAAATATTATAAAGGAACAAGCTACACACAAATAGAATTCGAGGCAAATTCCAAAATCTCCACCATGGTTGGAATTTGTCGTACCTCTCTAAGACATCTTCGCTGCACACCATAATGTGTACGAGTCAAGGTTGTCATGGTGATAAAAGTCCAATCAAATCTTGAATGTCTGCACAAGAATCAGCTTCGTCTTCTTTGTCTTCAACGCCTTGTGTAAAACTCCCGTTGGGCATCACCCAAAATGTTTCTTCCCATTGAACTTTACATTAAAAAATTGTCACAGTTGTCAGAAACCATTTTATTGCTCGGATACTATTTTATTGTGCAGAAATGAAATTGTAGGGTCGATGGCGACGTGATAATAAGATAGAGAAGAATAAATAGAAAATAGAGCACAAATAATGTACATTATTAGTCAAATCAGTGACTGTCCATGAGCAAAGATGATCCGAGAGCTTCCAGCCTTCCATCATAACTCGCAAGTCAAGATTACAAAATATAGAGTTAACCAACTCTCAGATAAACTTCCCTAAAAATCTCACCCTCACCCTCACCCTCACCCTCACCCTCACCCTCACCCTCACCCAAGAGTCATACATGCTACTCAAAAAGAGACTGAGATACCAATGAACTCACTTTCTAGTCTCTGCAAGAGCCACACCCCCTTATCCTCCAAGTGCACACTCTCCATGAGTCACAAAGAGATACTCCAATGGTCAGATACTCAGATTCCGTAAGAGTTCGCTCTCCGCAAATATCATACATAATGGCAATGTATTGAATATTCCCCTTTCTAGCTTGGTCCTTCTCATCATTTACGCTTTACAGATGTGACATTGGATCTTTCCACCAGGGCTACAATTTCTTCAATTTTGTTTTGGCTACATCCACTTGATATTTTGTTGGTAACAGACATGCTAACAGGCAGAGAGGGGGTGCTTAGAAGTTAGAACATCACAGAAGCATTGCATTAAGTGGTCAAATGTGCTTTGTTCACATTCTCTCTGAAAGCCCATTGTTTCTGGTCTTTTCTTTTCCCGAATATTCTTTGAATATGAATGTGAGCTGCATTTTACAGGTGAATGTTCCAAAAACAAAGAAGACATACTGCAAGAGCAAGGAGTGCAAGAAGCACACCTTGCACAAAGTGACTCAGTACAAGAAGGGAAAGGATAGCCTTGCTGTCCAAGGGAAGCGCCGTTATGATCGTAAACAGTCAGGCTATGGAGGGCAGACAAAACCCGTCTTTCACAAGAAGGTAAAACCCCATTTCCAGCTTTCTTCATCTTTCATATGAATATGCGTATGATGTGTCATGCATGGTGTTTCCTAATAATAAGAGGTGAATTAGTGCAAGTCGTGAAAGTTGTAGTTATGTTTTTGTGAGAGATAATATCTTTAGATTTCCTTGTTTTACCTTTCTTGAGAAATAGATAGCGAGCTGAATGCGTGGTCTACAGGCTGCCATGTGTCCCTTTTAATACCCATTAACTGTGATTAAGATTCACTCACCCCTAGGGTTCATCCATTTAACCTTGGCTTTTAGGAGAAAAAAATAGTAACCTTAAGTTCGGTAAGCTTAACCACAGTTAAATGGGCGGAATTTTGGAAGGCATTCAGCTACCTAGCCTAATGTGGGGTTGGCTAATCACTACTCTTTTTTCTTTCCTAACCAGGCGAAAACTACCAAGAAGATTGTGCTGAGGCTGCAATGCCAGGGCTGCAAACATGTATCTCAGCATCCGATCAAGGTTGGTATTTCTCACAAATACTTTATTGGCTTTTCTTCCTTGTTGTTTCTTGTTTTTACATCTACTAATGTTTGGTTGTTGCAACTGGTTTTGTAGAGGTGCAAGCACTTCGAGATCGGTGGAGACAAGAAGGGGAAGGGCACTTCTCTCTTTTAGATGTGGCTTTTTAATTCATTGCATTTTTGGTCTTTATTCTGTGATGTGTTACCCAACATTCCTACACTTTTTTGAGTTGAAACTCAGTTTAGAATCTGTTCAGTCCATATATTTTCCATATATTTTGTAGCGCTTATGTTTATATGCAAGACTTGGATTTTTAGGCAAATTACTATTATGTGCTATAAGTTGACTTTTAAGGTTTGGAGACAGGGCCTATTTGCAGGAAGAGCTGCTGCTTAACACAGTTTCATTTGCATACCTAGCAGTACTACTTTACTGAATTGGTGAGTATATCTACAGTGAGTTTTTTTTTTTTTTTAAAGAAAAAAAAGGGTGCAATGGACCCAACCTAGAAGATCCTGACACTGTTTTGGATAAAAGGGCTGTGATGGTAAAATTATAACCATGATACCTGCGGTAGTTAATCAGGTAACAAGAATATTCAGGTCAGATCAAATTCCATAGGTGGGTGCTTGAATCAGATTTTGGTGTGTGACCTGTTGCTACCTATTCCATTTTGTCCAAAGCTTGATAAAGTTAAAAATAATAATAATAATAATAATATTTTATATTATTTATATATATAATAATGATATATAAATATGTTTTTTTTTATTTTTTTAATAGTATTCGAGCCGAGCCGAGCTTGGGCCCAATCGAGCCAAGCTTCGGGCCGATCAAACAAGGTGTTTAGCCCGAGCTCGGCTTGATTGACTTTCCAAGTTTTTTTTAGGCTTGGCTCAGCCTGATCAAGCCTAAAAGTCGGGCTTAAGCCAGGCTTGCTCGGGCTGAGCCGAGCCGAACATTCGGGCTAGCTTGGCTTGTGTGGAGCCCTAGGAAATACCATGTGAGCCTTATGAGGAGTTGTCAATCAATTGATGAACATGCACAATCGGCATTCTCTTACAGTAACAATTGGACGAATGTTCGTCTATAAATATACAGATCGAAACATAAGAGAGCCACTTCTTGTTGGGATAAATATGAGCCCTTACTTTTTACTTATTCTAATTGAAGCTTCAGAGTATTTTTGCAGGTTAGAGGAACGCATTCCAACAACTCCAACTTTTTTCTCCAACTAATTAACTCAGAAGCATTTGGTTTACAGCTAAGACGAGGTATTTCCCCCCACAATTTGAAAAAAAAAATTAACCCTAGGGTTAAAATTTCTTAATCTTATATTTAAAATTTTAAAAGTATTTTTTCTAAAAGAGAATCTTAACCATAGTTAATAAGGATTAAAAGGTACATGTGTTGACTTGTGGGTACAATTGAACTCTCATTGAGTTCAATTGTTATTGGCTGTGATTCAATCTCTAAATAGATAGATGAGTAAGGGTATTTTGGGAATCAAACAAAAGATTCAATCAAATATTTTGTCTTATATATACGATGATAAGGGCAGATTTGGAATTTTTTTAAAATCAGCCTACGTTTTAACTCCCCCATTTTCATTATATTAGTAATAGATATAAGATTTACATATGTCCTATGTTAGTATAGCATCAAAATTAAATATACTGAAAAAGCATATAACCCTATCGCCTTGTGGTGTAGTTGAGTTAACAAAAAAAAACTTACCTTAGTCCCACAACGGCAGTGTAGCCGAGCTTGCCTCCCTCATAAGTGTCATTACGCCTCAAACGGTTGGTACCCGTTTTGAGGAGTGTTTGGGTGATGCTTATGTTGGGTTGTGTCGCGACCCAAAATACCCCCTAAGAGTTTTGGATACTTTAGCTCACGAACTCATTACGAACCATCCTGTCAAACATATAAGATATGCTATGGTGGAAGCGTAACTGAAAAGTTCTATACATATCATAATTCCAAGTTTATACATAAACAAAAGTAAAGAGTGATCAACATCACTCAAAAAAATACATGTACAAGTCTCTCCCTCTCATCACTCATGATGGGGCCACCTAACAAAGGCCCTCTACTCCTCCTGAGCCCTCTGCTCTTGAAGACTACACCAAGTCTCTTTCTCCTCAACGTACTCTTCTTTAACCTAAGGCTCCTGAGGACACTCGTCACAGATGTCGAAAGAACCTGTCGAGGTTATAGTTCAATTGATTATGAAATACTCCGCAGATACAAACTATTAGATAATAATATCATAAACATGAACACAATATATATATCGCAGTTTAAATCATTTCACATGCATTACTTTAATCAGAGCGCGAAAAACGTAATTTAAAAACAATCATGTGCATATACCTCGGAAAAACATCTTCTTTTGTTTTACCATCTTTACTTTACGTTTCTCTATATATTTGCATTACGGGTATTATAAAATACCTTAGTTTCTATTACTTTCCATCACAGGTATTTAAAATACCTTAGATCCACCTAAGGAATCGGACAACTAGTACCCATGTACCCACATAAATTAGGGGGCCTACTATTGTCCTCACCTTCGGCTACCTTCGGAGTAGACGTCCAGTATCCAACTCCCTCCCGGGCGGCCTGCTATTGTCGGAGTCCGACGACCAGTATCCAATTCTCTTCCAGGCGGCCTGCTATCATGCCTCCCCGATCGGTATAACTTAGTTGATTAGTACCCATGAACCCATAGTAGATGGGCGAGCCTTCTATCAACCTAAGATAGATGACTAGCATCATCCTGTACCATTACTTTCCCTTATCTCTTTACTTTCCATTTACCTCTTTACTTCCTCTATTACTCCCTTTACATCTCTTCTTTATCTTCTTTGGATACCCATAATTTAGAAAATCTCGATCATGCAAACATATGTGTCTGTGTAGCAATTGTGAATACATGGTAGACAATGAGAAATATACCTTAAGAACACTTACCATATAACCAAAAATCATATATTTCATTCATAGCCATAGCCCATATACACAAACATCCAATGTCATCGAAATTTAAGGTTTTCTCATTTGGTTTTCCCCAAAACTTAAGTCCTTTAACATGTTCTTCACAATTAAGTCATAACCTATACTTTTCAATATTTGGTTTTAAGCATAGAAACATCACAAGTTAACTAGTAGGATTTCCTATTAATTCATAGCACCAATCAAAGGTTTTGATCTTGGTTTCACAATATTGTTTATGACATTAAAAGCTAGTAGAGTGTATCTATCTTTGTCAATCAAAATTCCTTTGGTTTCGCACTTTGGAAACACCAAGGAAGCAAGATCCGAACTTCAAAAGCTCAAACAAGGCTTCACCTTCAACCTAGGTTCAAAACCCTAGATTCTCTTTCTTCTCTCTCTCTAAAACTCTTCTTAGGGTATGTAAACCCTTACCCACGAGTGTGGGGCCTTATATAGGCAAAAGGGTTGGTAAAAGACCCTTAAACCCTTCCAAAATATCTCCCCAAGGTCGGTTTAGCATAAAATGGAAGGAGGGTCGACTGGAGGTGTCCATCAGTTGACTGGTTGATTTAGGGGGAACTGGAAAAAACTCCCATACAAAAAGTACGAGCACCGGTCGACCGCTGGTGAGGACTGGTCGACCGGTAGTGGACGGGTCGACTGGTGTTGTGACCAGTCGACCGGTCATTCCCTGTTTTTTTCGTCTCTCTGGTGTTTCGGCCATAACTTTTGACTGACTTATCGAATTTAAGACGATTCAACTTGAGTTGGACTCTTCATTCAAAGGGGAACATATTTGTGTCTAATGGGCTAATCCTAATTATGCTTTATTTATGGTATAAACTAGCATTAAAGTTGACTGGTCCAAAGTTGCTTCAGGGATTTCAGCAAACTAGTTTTTGGAAAACCTACTTTTGTCTTAACTTTGACTTGTAATATGAAAAATTGTTCAACATAAACATTGAAAAGGGTTGCAATATCTTTCTAATGACTTAAGAATCACTCGATTCCGATGAACGGTGATGAAAATAGAGTTCCCACAAGTTGATGGAATGTCAAGACATCCCTCTTTGACACCTAGAACATTTAGAGTGCTTTCACACTCTCTTACCTTTGGTCCAACACCCTAATCACACCTCATGACTCATTCCCCCATAGGTTTGTAACCCACATAGGTGATCATTAAACCCACACCAACATGCATGAAAGGCTTCGGCCTCTTTATGCCTCGTGCAGTAGCACTATTCACCCCACTATTTACTTACGACCTGTTAAGCACTTAGGGTATTTTATACCCTTGATTTTACCCACTTAGAGTATCTTTATATTATTTTTTTGAGACGCAATACATGCACCTAAAACCCTCACTTGACTCACCATAATACCAATAACACAATGGAAGGCTTTAGGCCTTTACACACACCATATAAGGACATTATTCACTAACACTGTTCATAGCATAGTGAACTCGGATTCTGGGATTCTACAAGTCGCAAGTGTGGTTGTGTGTGTGGTGTGTGTGTGAGTGCATGGGGTGTGTGTGCTTCCTTTGTCTTGCCTTCAGCTATCGCCTTGTGGTGTAGTTGAGTTAATCAAAAAAACTTTCTTTTGGGTGTTTAGTCTCACATTGGCTATGTAGCCGAGGTTACCTCCTTCATAAGTGTTATCACGCTTCAAACGGTTGGTACCAATTTTGAGGAGTGTTTAGGTGATGCTTATGTTGGGTTGCAAGTGTGGTTGTGTGTGTGGTGTGTCTGAGAGTGCATGGGGTATGTGTGTTTCCTTTGTCTTGCCTTCGCTATCGCCTTGTGGTGTAGTTGAGTTAACCAAAAAAACTTACCTTCGAGTGTTTAGTCCCACATCGGCTATGTAGCTGAGCTTACCTCCATCATAAGTGCCATCACACCTCAAACGGTTAGTACCAGTTTTGATGAGTGTTTAGGTGATGCTTATGATGGGTTGCAAGTATGGTTGTGTGTGTGTGAGTGCATGGGGTGTGTGTGTTTCCTTTGTCTTGCTTTCAGGGTATCGCTTTGTCGTGTAGTTGAGTTGACCAAAAAAAAAAAAAGCATATAACTACAACACAACAAAATATGGAGTATATTACTTTTTATTTTATTTTAAAGAATAGTAAACACAATATATTATTTTTAACTTAATCAAAATATTATACTCTGCCATTGAGTAAATTAATGAAAAATAATAACTTTATCGTTATTCTCTTTGCATTGCCTTGCCTGTCCCAAGACTGGATAAAGGACTATCCAATGATAGTGTATGATTTTTTTATTTTAACTATTCTCTCATGCCCTAGCCTTTCCTCTGGCCCTAGCCTTGGCCCTTGAGGGTATGGCTTGGGCCTAGGCAATGAAAGTCCTTTTGAGGGCTAGGGCATGGGCATGGGCATGGGCATGGGCATGACCCTTGTTGATGAGGGTCGGGTCCTATAAGACCTAGGCCTTGACATTCCCTTTGGTAGCCATAGTGGGGAGTGGTTAGAGGTGGAGGTGGCAAGGAGTTGGGAGTGGTGGTGGTGATGGTAGTGGGGACAGTGAGGGGGCGAGGTGGTGGTGTTCAGGCAGACCTGTAGGTACCAGTGGTAGCTGGGGTTGTGTTTTCACTATGTATTTGTTCCATAGAGTATTTTGAAGAGTAATGACTTATGAGTAAACGGGAAAGAGTAAAGAATAAAAACTTTTGGGGTGCATTTAGATTTTTGGAATTGGTGGACGGAATTGCTAATTCAATTCTCGAATTCCAATGATATATCATTTGTGGTTTATTATAAAAATGTAGAAATTAAAATTTTACAATTTCACATAGAATTGAAACAGTGATTTCATATGTAAAATGAGTAGAAATCAAATCTTTACTAAGGGATATTATTTGATAATTTCGCATTGTTGTGAAATTGGATTCAAACCTAATGAAAATATCTCTCAGTGCTTCAACCTTGTCTCCCCGAACTTCTCGTTGTCATTGCTATTGGATGTCAACAGATGATGGTAATTAGGAGTCTTAGCGGGCCTGGTTTGAGCCAACATAGCCCGATCCCAATGAGATCCAATTATTAATTTGGTTCTCAGGCTCTAAGGAACTTGGCCAAGCCCACCCAACTAATAATTGGGACATGATAGGTCAAGGCTTCCAAAAGCCCGATTTGCTCGCCTAGGGTGATAAATGCATTTATACAGTAGGCCCTCTTATAATTAATATTTTATAACTTAATAATCTCTAATAATTAATAAATTTATAAGGAACCAACTTGGTTCCATAGTGTATAATTAATAATCTCTTATACTTGCTATTTAATAATTTTTTAAGAAAGTTCTAGTATATTATTAATTATAAGAGAGGTTTTTATACTATATTAATACATAGTTATATGGATCTTATAAACACTTTATGATGGTTTAGGTATTAGGAAGAGAAATTGATAAAATTATTTTAGATATTCTGCCTATGTATAATAAATTATCATATATATAGTATAAATTCTAGATATTTTAGAAAGAAAAAACTAAGAAAATCATTTCATGAGGGCTTTAAAATAATTAACAAAGGTTAAAGGGATAATCCCACGACATAATTCAAAATGATTTTTTCTCTTACCAAAATAAATGATATTTTTTCTTCTCTTTCAAAAAAGGGTTACATTTACCAAATATATATATATATATATATTGTAATAAACTTTACCAAACTTAAATTACCATATACTAGCCTTATACATTTGTATCTTCATAAAGCTTATATGGAAAATATAATACATTCAAAAGAAATTATGAAAAGAAAATTTTTGATGGACCAATATAGTGATTCTTATATATAATATTCTCTTATAATTAATATAATTTCTTTCTACCAAGGTTATTAATTACAAGAGAGTCTACTGTAAACCCTAAATTCGTTTATATAGTGAATCTACACTAGCAAAACCCTTAGACCTAGTACCTAGACCTATTCATGAGCAAAAAAAAAAAAACAGAAAAAGAAAGCCCTAAGCCTATTCCAAGAGCAAAACTTAACAATTTTTAAACGGGTGTAAAAAAGGAATTTGACGCAATTATCACCCTAACATCAACTATCGGCCTCCGTTGCAATGTCCGCGTAAATTCAATTTATTAATATAAATTAATTCAAATTCATAAAAGCTTTTAATTTTGACCGGTGATTCTCTCAAGTTGTAACTCGGTTAAGAAAAAAACTTTAAGGTGGCATTTGGATTGAATTTTTGTGGCCAAAAATCAATTATGATAAAATTGATTGTATAGAAATTCATGATCAAATAATCATTTTTTCAAATAATAGTGTTCGGAGAATACGAAGTTGAGAGACTCACCTACGTATTCTCCTCCGAACACTATTATTTGAAAAAATGATTATTTGACTATTAATTTATACATAATCAATTTTACTAGAATTGATTTTTGGCTAAAATCTAATCCAAATGCCTTATAATTGTTTTTAATTTTGATTAACAATTTAAACTTTTAGAATTAATTTTTTTTTCTAAAAGACCAAGGTTAAAGGGTTGAACTCTAAGGGTTATCGAATTTTAACATCGGTTAAGGGGTATTAAAAGGGACATTTGTTGACATGTAATTGGACTCCTTTCGGTTACACCTTGGGGTGTGTTCGGTTGAGGGGTAAATGGGTAGGAGAAAGTAAAGTGAAGTACAGTAAAATAAAAGAATTATATAAATTCTCTTGTGTGCTTGGTTTGAGAGAAAAGTTTAGGGGAAAGTATAAATTTTTCCAAAATTACCCTTTGCTCTCTTTAGGAATAGGGTTCAACAAAATGGTAGGTTTGGAATTGGAAGTTTTTACTTTACTTTCTTTCACAATTCCAACTTTTTGGTGAAATAAGGTTTAGGTGAAAGTGAGAGAAAGTTGTACACTATTGAGAAAGTTCAAGTTTTACTTTACCTCAAAATCCCTTAGGATGTGTTCGGTTGAGGGGTAAATGGGTGGGAGAAAGTAAAGTGAAGTGAAGTAAAGTGAAAGAATTGTATAAATTCTCTTGTGTGTTTGGTTTGAGAGAAAAGTTTAGAAGAAAATATAATTTTTTTCAAAATTACCCTTTGCTCTCTTTAGGAATAGGGTTTTCCAAAAGAGTAGATTTGGAATTGGAAGCTTTTATTTTACTTTCTTTCACAATTCCAGCTTTTTGGTGGAATAAGGTTTGGGTGAAAATAAGAGAAAGTTGTACACTATTGAAAAAGTTCAAGTTTTACTTTACCTCAAAATCCCTCAAACCGAATAGGGTGAAAGTGGGAGTTTATTCCACTTTCACCCACTTTCCTTCGCATTCCCCTCAACCGAACACACCCTTAAACCGAATAGGGTGAAAGTGGGAGTTTCTCTCACTTTCACCCATTTTCTTCACAATCCCCTCAACCGAACACACCCTTGAGAGAATTTCAAGTCTTTCATTTCACCTATCATATCTAGACTCGTGATTCTCTAGTTGTAACCGGACTTAGGGGAGTACCTTTACGTCACTACGCTTCCATGTGTCTTTTTTAATACCTTTTAACTATGGTTAATATCCACCCACCCCTAGGGTTCGCCCACCTAATCTTGGATTTAAAAAAAATATATATTTTAAAAAAAGTTTAATCCTAGTTAAATTTCACTCACTCTTAAAGTTAATTTTTCTAAAAACCAGGGATAGGTGAATCTTAACCATAGTTAAGAGGTGTCAAAAAGGACACGTGGCAGCATCAGTGGTGTAACCGGACTCCGGTTACAACCGGAGAGAATCACGAATCCCATTGCTATGCTCTGAAAACCCAAAATTTCAACACATTAGTTCCCGGAAAGCCCTAGTTCTCCATCTCTCAGAAACCGCAATTCTTTAGAACAAATTATTCTAAACCCTAAGTTTCGGAAATCTTGGGGATAGCCATGTGGAGTCGGATAGCGAACCGGAAACCAGCATTCTCTGCAATTTCCAAGCTCTCTTCAATGCCATCAATGTCGACGAGGTCATTCGGTCTGATTCCCATGGTGATTGAGCACACCTCAAGAGGCGAACGCGCCTACGACATCTTCTCTCGCCTATTGAAAGAGCGTATTGTCTGTATCAATGGTGCGGTCTCCGACGAAATGGCCTCCGTCGTGGTTGCTCAGCTTCTCTTTCTCGAGTCCGAGAACCCATCGAAGCCCATCAACGTGTATATCAATTCTCCAGGTGGGGTTGTCACTGCTGGCCTTGCAATCTATGATACAATGCAGTACATTCGATCACCGGTTAGTACTCTGTGTATTGGCCAAGCAGCTTCAATGGGGTCTCTTCTATTGACGGCGGGCTCCAAAGGGGAGAGACGGGCACTCCCGAATGCTAGGGTTATGATCCACCAGCCATCTGGGGGTATGCACGGGCCAGCTGCTGATATGGAAATTCAATTCAAGGAGATAGCTAACCTGAGGGACAAGCTGAATTTGTTGTATACGAAGCACACAGGTCAGAAGATTGAGAGAATCAAGCAGTGTATGGATAGGGATATGTTTATGTCACCGGAGGAGGCGAAGGAGTTTGGGTTAATTGATGAGGTCATTGAGCATAGGCCAATGGCTCTTGTGACTGATGCAGTTGCTAAGGATGGAAAAGAAGAGAATTCGAAGTAGGATTTGGCAGGAAAATTGGTATGAATTTTTGTTTCATTTTTTTTCCCGGTTTTGTTTTGTTAGCTATGTTAATTGGTAGTGAATTTCGAATTGGTTGAAACCGATGGTCCATTTGGTCTAAACCGATTTGGTTGATTTTAATGTTTCTGGGTTTAGTATTTGGTTGTTTGGTGGTTTTAGAACTTCGATAGATTTCTTTGTGGAATGAGCCTTGTGTTGAATCTACTCACGCATGTATTCATATGTCTGCTATCTCGGATTTAGTTTGTAAAGGACTAGATGGGGTAGGCTCCATTGTTACTTGGGCCTTATTTGGATAAACTTCTCTGAGATGAGGTCATTTGAGTGTATTGGTACCAGTATGAGTATCAGTACTGATATGAGTATTGGTGAGATCTTTTTGAGTGTTGTCTTCATGTTGAAGTCATTTGGACTGCCACCCAAATTCAGATAATTATCATCTTTGCCAAATTAAATAACCAAGGATGAAATGAGCACTTCAAAAAGGATTAGTAAACATATTACCTAGGTCAAGAATCCATAAAAAATCTATTGAAAAAAAAACCCCATTCCCTTGCTAAACCAATGTGATACCTTGAAATCCTCAAAACAAATGCCAATAGTAGTAGCAATATTCCCTCAATCGAGATCCTATAGAGGAGTAACGCCAAACTAGAATAATTAATGATGCATTAATACCATCAAAATAGAGATACCATGCCTCTATAGTAAACATGTAATTTACATTGTATCAATCCATCTAACCTACTATAATATTGGTAGTATATCAGCATATAGGTGAGTTGGGTAGCAGCCCTGCCATTCTCTTATTACAATGAAATTCCAAAGTAATACTCTTCTAATAAATGGAGCTTCCAATTCCTAATCCTCTAATTCCTAACCCATCTAGTTCTTGTGAAGCTTTGGTGTGGAAGAGGGCAGCTTGTGGAGATCCTTAAGGCTCAGTTTTTTTTGTGGAACTTTTAAAAGTCCGGAACAGAAATGTTTTGGAACAAGAGGCAAGAGTGTCGCGCCCCAAAACCTCACCTAGGAGAATGTGAGATCTTGACATGTGACTTACTTAACAAATCATTCTGTTAAATGCATTTAAGGCATATTAAAACCCCGAACCTAAAAATTTCTTCAATTAAAACATCAATTTAATTCATAATCCTTGACTACAACTGAAATGAAATAAATCTTGATCATCCATCAGGATCATAATCAAACTGAACTAAACATGAATATCCATAAAAGTCAATTAAAGTCTCCTTGAAATTTGACTTCTAATAAATTAAATTTAACAGTAGGGCCAACGATCAAGATCTCGTTTTTCTTCGGGATAATCATCTTTCGATTCCTCGAAGTATTCCTCTTCTTCCCATGGTCCGGGTGTGCAAATATCAAAACCTGAACCTGCTGACAACAGAAGTCATCGGCTGAGTAACGAGTTACTCCGCGTATATAACAGAACATAGTGGACAATATAATGAATATTAAATTACATGCAGTTTACAAATTCATACATTAGTTCACGTACATTATCAGAGTGCGGAAAACAACCAAATACATTGCGTCAATTTCTTTCTTTTCTTAATTTCTTTTTTTACTTTCTTACTTTTCTTACTTTATACTTTATCGTTTCAGGAATAACTCATTCACATGCATTATTAATAACTTAAAATACCGCTTTACCGTATAAGAAAATGGGTTACTATATTTTACTTTACCGAGATACCACCATTTGTACAATACCTGGTACGGACGACTTAGTACATTTCCTGGTATGACGGCTTACTTGCTTTGGCATTTTTCTCGCCCTTTGATGGTATCCGGTGGTGTACAACACATACATACATTATCACTTTTGTGTATTTTTCTTTCTTACTTACTTTATCTTAGGTCTTACTTATACTTTTCTTAGTGTCTTAGATTCTTTCTTAATCATTATGCATTTTTTTCATTCGTGAGTGCTCAATGATACACCTTTTGTTTAAATTACACCTAAGAGTAACCGTCAAGGGCTATAGGACATCTCACCATAGCGTCCCATTCCACAATTTTAACTACGCCTAGGCAAGCTTGACTTTTCTCAAAGGCTCATTTACCCAAATGTATATCACGTATAAGGAACATAAAAGAAGCACACAAAATATCATATTTCCAATGATTCGACAATATAAAATTACAGTTTATATCAAAACACACATAAATCACGATCTAATGTAAATATCAAAATCTCCTTTTTGTTTAAATCAAGATCAATATCCTAACTATAACACCTTTCATCAATCAGAATTTTCATGAATTATAAATATAAAATAAAACTCACATACGGTTAGAATCCCATACTAATTTATCAATTCAATTCCATCCATTCTCCTCAATCATCCACACACTTCAATAAAATTTCCCAATCCTTCGTTGAATCATAAATAATTTTAACATATTCTTCACATCCTATTTTTCGAATTCATAAATAATGAAACAGGAAATCAAATACTGTTATTCACATCCTATTTTAACAAATCCATAAACAATAAGATAGAAATCAAAATATGGTTCTTCACATCCTATTTTAACAAATCCATAAATAATGAACGGTAAATCAAAATATGGTTCTTCACATCCTATTTTAACAAATCCATAAATAATAAGATAGAAATCAAAATATGGTTTTTCACATCCTATTTTAACAAATCCATAAATAATAGAACGAAATCATTAATATTTTCATAGATCCTACCTAATTTTTACGTTCTTACTTAGGTTTATTCATTTTCATTCATCCTTTTAGATTATCATTCAAAATATGGAAGACTAGGTTTGTTATTTACCTCACTTGATCACTTCCCTACGATCTATCGCTTGCGAAATAAGGCTCTATATCGATCTCCAAGTCTCTTTTCTCATTTTTCTGTTCCAATCTATGAACTCCTTCAGTTTCCCCCTTTTGATCTCTCAGAAAGCTCTTATTTTTCTCTCTTTTAGGTTTAGAAGCATATAAAAACCATAATTCTCGAGTTGGAGGGTTATTTATAGAGTTTGGAGACCTCAGGGAGTTAAAAGGGTCGAAAAATCGCGTCAACACGGAAAATCCCGCGTCGGTCAATCGATTGCCGCCGGCGATCGATCGACAGCGCTGATCTCCATTTATTTATTTATTTTAAAGTCTTTTGCTACTTTTTCTTCCTCTTTTAATTCATGCAATTTATTTATATAAATTCACTAAATTGAATGAATTAAATGAGTTTTCTTAATCAAGATTTTTAATACATTAATTTCTCCTAGGATTGATGTATAATTTAAACACATTTATCTAGGGAATTAACTCATAAAATCATGAAAACAAGTAAATTTAATACGGGTCATTACAAAGAGTCTAGGAAGAGAGGGAAGAGAGTTTCTAACCCTTCTACTCGATGTTATCTCAGATTTATCGAGTTCAATTTAATTAGAAGTTCCACATCTATGGAACTTAAAAACTCCAAAATTTTTGGTGGAACTTGAAAGTTCCATATTTGCAAAACTTTTACACTCTATGGAATAATATAGTTATAGATATTAAGTAAAATTAGGCATGAAACAATGAAAGTTCTAGACTTTAAAAGTTCCATCAAAAGAACGGAGCCTAAAAGTTGGCAAACATGAGAGGGATAGTGGAAGTTGGTGCATTCGCGAAGCATCAAGTACCTATGGGGTAAGTGTATGCAAATGATTTCTCAATGTGCAAAAGGATTTTTGAAAATATGGGTTTTAAAGTCAGTTGAGGGACAAGGTTTACTTCTAGGAGGATTTATGGTGTGTGAGTTATCTCTTGCAACATATTTATTGAATTTGTATGTCATGATCTCTCATTGGAGCACAAGAGAGCCATATGGGCCCAGAGATAGATATAAGGCCAATGATTAGGAGGTAGAATCATTAGCATGATTCAAAATATCGGTATCGGGTGCCATATCGATAAATCCAAAATGAGATACGTATCGGACCGAATCGGATGGATACGGCGAAAAAAATTAGGATACGCCAAGAAATACTGAGATACGCAAGGAAAAACTTGAATACCTTGCATCAAACTTCTTTTAATTCAAATAGAAGCTAAAAAAAAACTAAATGAAGGTCTCCAACTATGTTTATAACTATGCATATAAGAGTTAACAATTTTATAAGTTAAAAAAGACGTGCATGTAAGGTATGAAAATACAAAATATAGTCATTTAGTTAAGTATAAGAAAAACAATTTAGATTTTAAAACCTTAAATAAGAATGTATTGAATTACAACCCTAAATTTGAAGCTTAATATAAGTCTTTTTTTGCTAAATAGTTACACACTTACACTATTAGTTGACTTTTGACTGTATAGATGAAAATAGTTTAAATTCTGACCCAATCCCTAAAAGAACGCTAAAAAGAAGGTTTTGTTCTTGAACTGGAAAATTGACTTTTTATTCTTCAGGAATTTGTATTCAGGATAAATTTATGAAATTCAAATAGGGGAATAACCTTATTTACATATTAATATCTAAAGTAAATGAAAGTAAAATCATTTACTTAAATAATATTTTATGTAAATAAGTTGTGTGTATCGGGTCTGTATTGTAGATCCTAGTATAAATGGAAGGAGAAAAAAAATTAACTGAAAAATCCCGTATCGAGCATATCAGGTCTGTATCAGCCGGATATAATGAATTTTTTTCCCAGCGTACCAGTGTAACAGGTAGCTCCAAATAGGATATGTATCGGCCTGTATCGGTCGATATTTTAAACCATGATCATTAGCCGGTCGTTTTGTTAGACTGGAACAAGTTCATATTGATGTAGAGGCTTTTGCTTCACAAGTACAGAGAGGATACAATTGGAGTTTTTTTTAAAAATAAAACCATTCATGGAAAATATGTTGCTTCAGAACACGGATGTATATATCCAGCAAGAAGATTGTGGACATCTTTTTTTTTTTTTTTTTTGATCAATAGCACAATTTATTGAAACCGAGCTAAAACAAAACAACAAAACAAGACACAACCGAACAAACTCAGAGTGAAGTAAACTCTCCAACAACCTACTACAACCCTACCAAACCCGAATTCCTCAAGGTTGCCAAAAATTAGAATACAAAATTCAGAATATCCTCCCTAGAGCATATTATGCCCACTAACTCCAAGACCGTCATCCGAATGCGAGCACACAAACGAGGCATTGAGGTCCCCCCATCTTCAAATACTCTCCCGTTCCTCTCTTTCCACACAAGCTAAGAAATTGCTCCTAGAAGAACACCCCAAACCACCTCCCTAACCCTTCCTCCCCCTTTCTAGGGCCAACTCTCCAATAATTCCACATTGTCATAGGAAACACCCAAGGCACCTCCAACCGAGATAAGAAATAGTTCCACACCTCCCTTGCTACTGGACAATGTAATAAGAGATGGTCCACCGTCTCCTCCTCCTGGAAGCACATATAGCACCTATTTGGCAAACTCCAACCCCGCTTCTTCAACAGATCTTGAGTGAGAATTCTATCCAACACTGCAGCCCATAACAAAAAAGAGACCTTAGCAGGGACTCCTGCACACCAAACAACCCTATGAGGAAATCCCCCTATCCGGCATACTCATTGATCGATAGAGGATCCTAACCGAAAATCTCCCATGCTCCTCTTTGCTCCACAACCGACAGTCACGAACCTCTGGATAAATGGCTATCACTGAGATAAGCTCCAAAAGCCTAACTAAATCTCTCATCTCCCAATCATGAAGGTCTCTCCTCAACCTAGGACACCAGACCACCCCCAAAGCACTACTCTCATATGAATCCACCACTAGAGCGTCCTTGTCTATTGTTAACCTGAAGATGTTGCCAAAATCTTCCACAAGCCTCGACAAATCCGACCAAACATCCTTCCAGAACCGAATTTCCGACCCTCTCCCAACTCGGTAGCGAAAGAAAGGTACAACCAAACCTGCCGTAGCCATAATGCCTTTTCACAGACCCAAGCCATGCGATCCCCTAACGTCCTTAGGAACCCAACACGAGTTCTCCCTATACTTTCGACCCTCTCCCAACTCGGTAGCGAAAGAAAGGTACAACCAACCTGCCGTAGCCATAATGCCTTTCCACAGACCCAAGCCATGCGATCCCCTAACGTCCTTAGGAACCCAACACGAGTTCTCCCCATACTTGGCAACTATTACTGCACGCCAAAGACTACTCATTTCCTCTCCAAATCTCCACACCTAATTTCCTGACAAAGTTTTGTTCATACGAATAATCGACTTCAAGCTCAACCCTCCCTCCTCCTTAGGACGACACATTTGGGACCAAGCCACCAAGTGATACTTAGCTTTGCTCCCTATCATTCTAGAGAAACTCCCGCTGCCGCCTTTCAATTATGTCTGCAATAGAACGAGGAATAGTAAGAGTAGACAACAAATAAGCAGGTAAACTCTGAAGCGTGCTTCGTATCAAAGTCTCAATTTCCCCCATTTGGATAGATAAGACAACCTCCACCCAGATAACCTTTTCTCAACCCGATCTAAAACTGGATTCCACACTAATTTCAACTTGTAGCTAGCTCCAAGAGGCATCCCAAGGTAAATTGAAAGAAGAGAACCTACTCGACAACCTAGACAGATCGCCAGATGATCCATTATAGAAACCTCCCCCACATTAAGAATTTCAGACTTAGCCAAATTTATGTGAAGACCCGACACTACCTTAAAGCAACGAAGAATGCACCTGACATTGAGAAGATCCCTTCTCGAAGCCCGACTGAAGATAAAAGTATCATCCGCAAATTGGAGATGAGAAATCCTCTAGGCCCTGGTTACCAATGTGGAATCCTTCAAATAGTGACCCCTCAGCTCTAACCACCATCCTACTTAACGCTTCCGTAACAATCACAAAAAGGAAAGGAGAAAGTGGATCTCCCTACCTCAGCCCCCTAAAGTTAGCGAAGAACCCCACCGAGCTCCCATTCACCAAAATGGAGAAAGAAACTGAAGCTATGCACGACCTTATCCATCTCCGCCACTTCACTCCAAACCCCATCCTTCTAAGGACATAGAGCAGGAACTCCCAATTGACATGATCATACGCCTTCTCCATATCAATTTTACACAAGATGCCCGGATACCTGCCCCTCACCCTTGAATCGATACACTCATTTGCAACCAGAATCCCATCTCCTATTTGGCGCCCCCCAACAAATGCACTCTGCCCTAACGAGATAATAGAAGACATCACAATTTTAAGACTAGATGCTAACACCTTTGATAGGATCTTGTACGGGCTACTCACAAGACTTATAGGCCTAAAGTCTTTGAGATCCACAGCCCCTTCCTACTTGGGAATTAATGAGATAAATGAACAACTCATCACTCTATCGAAACTCCCAGAAACAAATAATTCCTGCATCACTGCCATAAAATCCCTCCCCACAATGTCCCAACATCCCCTAAAAAATTCAATAGTAAAGCCATCTGGGTCGAGAGCCCTATCTCCTTCCATGCCTCTAATCACTCCTAAAACCTCTTCCTCCTCAAACTGAGCATCCAAGAGAGTCCGCTGGTCTTGAGTCAACCCATCAAAGTGAAGCCCATCTAGCTTTGGCCGCCACCGCTTCCTTTCCCTATACAACTCCTTGTAAAAAGAAATTATACTTTCCTCCATTTCGCTCTTATCTTCTACCCACCGCCCCTCTACCCACAATTTGGAAATGAAGTTCCTTTTGCGGTTATAGTTCGCCATTTGATGAAAATACTTTGTATTACCATCTCCCTCTTTGAGCCAGCGAGCCCGAGCTTAGGATTAGGTTTGTGGACATCCTTCATCCTATCAAAAGTGGCATTCTTTTTTTGGATTGCTACTTTGGACAAGCTCCTAAAAGTGGACCACCTTATAGTTGAACTCCTAAGGATTAGGTTTTAGGGTTTGTATCTAGGGTTTGAACTTTGAAGGAGGAGGAAGAAGAAGTAAAAGAGGAGAAAATTTAATGTTTTTCTCGCTCTCATTTTATTTATAAGTAGGGTTTTTCCTAATTACAAGTATGCCATAATAGGCTATCAAAGACAAATATATTCCTATGCTAAAGTGTAACAAGTTGTAGCATATGATTACACAGACGAAAGATAATATTCTAAACTCTCCCTCAAGCTGGTATGTAGATATTACAAATACCAAACTTGCCAATGATTTTAGTGAACTGTGTACTGTTAAGACCCTTGATTAAAATATCAGCAAGCTGATCACTAGTCTTCACAAATGATGTGTTTGGTTCTATCGTGTTGAACCAAATTGTGAGCAATGCTAATTGCCGCCTTGTCACAATGCAACTTCATAGGCTCTTGAATAGGGAGCTTCAGGTCGGTCAAAAGAATTCGAAGCCACATAATCTCACACAATCCATGAGCCATAGACCCAAAATCTGCTTTTTCACTAGATCTGACAACTACAAACTGTTTCGTACATCTCCATGTGACGAGATTACCACAAACAAACATACAGTAACCAGAAGTGGAGTACCTATCTGATACGGATCCAACCCAGTCTGCATTAGTGAAAGCCTCAATCTATAGATTACTAGTACGAGCATACAATAGACCTTGTCATGGAGCCGACTTGTGAAATTTAGAATCTTGTAAACCATATCCAAGTGTGCGGAGGTAGGCGCATGCATGAACTGGCTCACAACGCTGATCGCATACGCAATATTAGGACGCATGATTGAGAGATATATCATTCTTCCTACAAGTCTCTGATATCTCTCTGCTTCTACAAGCTTCTCACCGGTGGCTTCACCAAGCTTTTGGTTTGGGTCAATGGGAGTATCACAAGGCTTATAAACCAATCATACCAATCTCATGTAGAAGGTCGAGGACATATTTGCGCTACGATATAAAGATACCTTTCATGGACTTTAATACCCAAGAAATACTTCAACTGTCCTAGATCCTTGATTTCAAATTCCTTTGCAAGTAGGCCCTTCAACTTTTGCATTTCCTCCCGATCGTCTCCAGTTAACACAATGTCATCTACATAAACAATGAGGTCAGTCACCTTCTTGCCATTGTGCTTGACAAACAAAGGTATGGTCAACTTGGCTTTGTTTGTAGCTATTTTTAATCATGGCGTGACGAAACCTTTCAAAAAAAGCCCTAGGAGATTGCTTAAGCCCATACAAGGCTTTCTTCAGTCTGCATAGCTTCCCTTTAACTACAGGGCGCTTGAGCCTAGGAGGAGGTTTAAACTTTCATGTACACTTCTTCTTTCAAGTCACCATGGAAAAAAAATATTTTTCTCATCAAACTGCATAAGTGGCCAATCTAGGTTGGATGCAAGAGATAAGAGAATCCTTATTGAGTTCATCTTTGCTACTGTTGCAAAAGTTTACTGGTAGTCTATGTCATATGTTTGTGTGTACCCTTTTGCAATGAGTCTGGCTTTGTACCTCCTGAGCGACCTGTACATATTGGAACCTTCCGACGTCGTAACAGCCTTGTGTACGCAACTGAACTGCCTAGACCTCGGATTCGGAATCGTCGGTTCTTGTAATGGCATACTTTGCTTGCATGAACCGGTAAGCTATGATCCTGTTTACTAGTGTAATCCTGTTCTGGGAGAGTATATGACTCTTCCCAAAATAAAGAATGAACGTGCGCTGGATGTGGTGTCTGGTTTTGGCTTTGATCCATGGAAGAATGAATATAAGGTGGTTCGTATGTATTATCTGGAGGATGAAAGAAAGAGTACTAGATGGGGGCTTAATCAGGATATATTAGTGGGTGAGATATACACTATTGGCTCCGGAGAGTGGCGAACAATTGGAGAAATCCCTTGCAAGCTCTTAGTTAGATCACCTCTGCAGTTTCTCTAACATATGTTAATAATAAACAAGCCCGTCAAAATTAAAGACTTTAAGAGGGCGGGATCAATATTTTTATTCTCGGACAAGTAGAAATTCAACATGCATAAAATAAGAAATTAAACGTAATTGGGACATAAGAGGAGGAAGTCTTTAAAAAAAAACATAAATCATTAAACATCCAAGTGATATGTGACTGATTCCAAAACAAAAGGATCAAAGTGATGGGTATTTTTTGCTCAAAACAGTAAGAATGGAGACTGAGCAGCCAGATAAGCTAGAAGATGGTGACCACGCTCTCTAAGTATACTATGGACAACCACAATTTAAAAAGGAAGAAAAAGCTATATTTTCATAGTGCCAAACCATTCCTCATCTTGGTTTCCATCATATTCCCTTAAATTCAATATAAACTAAAAACTAATTTCGTTGTCTAACCATTAACGAATTTTTTTTATACCATAAAATCAAGTGCTCATGTGTGATGCTTTATCATTGCATGGAAATGAAAAAAAAAAAAAGGAAATAGGTTTTAGTGGTTCAGGCATAATATTCCCTCAAGCAACAGTAAGAAAAACGATCGACACAATTTTTTTTTCAAGATCAATAAAGCACAAAATGGCATTATGTCAAAAATAATTGGAAAACAAGGAGTTAAGTGCCTATTTACCTCATCCCAGTTTCAATTTCCCTCAGTGAAACCGGACTCGCCGCATGAGTAATTGCTTCGTAGAACTTGGATGGAAAGCCAGGAATATCGGAGCCCGTGAATTTTGTCTTTGGCTTGTAAGACATGAGACCATCATCTCCCTTATAAGAAAAACCAATCACCAAGATTTCGCCATTTGTCATAATATCTATTGGGCGAATAACAACCTTCTCAATGCAATCCTTCGACCATGGCCAGTCGATGACAAACTCCTTAGTACAAGACCCCCTATCCGCATACTTCTTCATCACCCACATCTACACCTGTTCGCCAAATATCAAAAATGCAGAGTTGCTCCCTCAAAACCCCTAGGTCCATTTTGTATCATGTTAGAGAGCTTCTCACATCCAGATCAAAGTCATAGGGTGATAGGTCAGTGTAGAAGTCCTCGGCCCTCATATCATAAGAAACAATAAACTCATTTGCCTCCATAAAAGAAAAACCACCTTCTTTGTCGTTTAGAAAATGAAGAGCTCCAGCAAGAAACGACACAGGTGATCTAACTCGGAGCTTGTAAGGGATTTCTCCAATTGTTCACCAACTCTTGAGCCAATAGTGTATATCTCACCCGCTAATATATCCTGATTAAGCCCCCATCTAGTACTCTTTCGTTCATCCTCCAGATAATACATACGAACCACCTTATATTCATTCTTCCATGGATCAAAGCCAAAACCAGACACCACATCCAGCGCACGTTCATTCTTTATTTTGGGAAGAGTCATATACTCTCCCAGAACAGGATTACCTAGGTAAACAGGATCATAGCTTATTGGTTCATGCAAGCAAAGTATGCCGTTACAGGAACCGACGATTCCGAATTTGAGGTCCAGGCGGTTTAGTTGCGTACTCAAGGCTGTTACGACGTCAGGAGGTTCCAACATGTACAGGTCGCTCAGGAGGTACAAAGCAAAGTATGTCATCTTTGCTTCACAGTGAACACCCATTTGCATTCCAAAGGAACTTTCCTTCTTGGTAAATCAACCATGCCCCATTTCTTTCTTTTTTTTCCAAAGCTTACATCTCTGCTTCCATTGCTTCTTTCCATTCTAACTTAGAAAGAACATTTGCAACACTGCGAGGAATAGGCACAGAAGACAGGGCCATGACAAAGATACTATACGAAGAAGACAATGAACCATATAACACAAAATTAGAAATAGAGTGTTGTGTGGAAGAGCGATCACCTTTCCTATGACTAATATGAATATTAGAATCAAAAAGAGAGGTATGGATATCACCTGGATTTGAGGAGGATTCATGACAGGGCATATAAGAGTCTTCCTCATATGTACCTTTCATCCAAATTTTACAACTTGGTTCCACTCAAAAGCCTGCACCTCCCTTTGTTCCCCTCCATTTCCATTTCCATTTCCATTTCCATTACTTTTTCACTTCTATTTTCATTTTTTCTTTTTACTAGTTAGAGGGAAGTCCAGAGGATCAATTTGGACTAGTAAAGAAAAAGGAGACATTTCTTCAACACCAACGGTCTCTCCCAAAAGAGAAGTCTCCATTGCAGAATAAAAGGGGATAGATTCAAAGAAAGTTACATCCATAGAAATGAGGTACCTCCTGGAAGAGGGATGATAACACTTATACCCTTTATGGCTAGGAGCACAACCCAAAAATAAGCACTTGATTGCCTTGAGATCAAGTTTGGTATGCTCTGATTTGTAAACATGAACAAAACATGTACAACCAAAGACCTTAAGAGGAAGAGGAAACAAACCAAAAACTTTTAGGAACATGCATACCAAACAAAATAGCACGAGTGATTTCAAACAGATGACGGTTCTTCCTCTTAGCAACACCATTTTACTGGGGAGTACCAACATACGTAGTTTGGTCACTGGTGGATAATCCCGTGATCACTGAAGTAGGAGGAGAGAGTAGTAGACAGATACTCTCCACCATTATCAGAACGAAATATTTTTAACTTACCATCAAACTGGGTGGTAATCATTTTATGAAAAGACTGAAAAATAGAGCAAACATCACTCTTGTGCTTTAACAAGTAAATCTACGTTACTCTAGAGAAATCATCAACAGATGTGACAAAGTAACGAAAACCACGAAAGGAAATAATAAGGGCAGGGCCCCACACATCAGAATGAACAATGGAAAGAGGTGAATTGGCCCACACATCATAAAGCGTTTGAATGCCTCCATCTCATCACGGGAGAAGCTAAGGCTGTTAGAAGAGGATGGTGCCCCAGATGTAAGAGCTGGGGCTGGATCAGAGGCAACTGAGTAAGCGCTATAGCTAGGTCCACCACGACCACCACCGCGGCCACTACAACCTTCACCTCTCTGCAAGGTTTGAAATTTTGACGAAATTTCGTATATTTCGATGATATTTTTCGATTTCGACTAGTTCCGAAACATCTGAACCATGTATTTTGATTTTTACAAAATTTCGCAAATTTCGACGAAATTTCGTATATTTTCGATCGAAATATTTTCTACTAGTTTTTAAAAAAATATTTTCTCATAGTTTTTATAAAATTTCGCAAATTTCGATCGAAATTTTGTATATTTCGACCAAATTTCGTATATTTCGGTCGAAATATTTTATACTGTTTTTTTTTATAATATTTTGTTGTTTACTTATTTATACTTAAGTTCTAATGGTCATTTACAAAATAGAACTTATGTTATAAAATAATAATTTTAAATTATAAATTAATTTCATTCTTATCTATATTTCAAAACCCTCCCTTAGATTATACTAATTACAATAAAGATTTCTTAAAAATTACATAAATGACCATATTACCCCTGTATTGCAAGTATTAACCTAATTATATTCTATAAATTAAATATTATTTAACTATTCTTAGCATTGATTTTTATTATACACACAATAAAAAATTCAATAAAATCTTATTACAACGTTTTTAATTTTAACTATTCTTAGTATTGATTTAACTATTCTTAGTATTGATTTTGATTGTATTTGAGTTAATTGTTATACTTGATTGAGAAATGAATGCAACTTTTTATGTAAGTTACATCAATATTAGTGAATTTTACATTGTCGTCAGTATCAGCGCACGTCTTTAGCTCCCTTCTCATTGCATCTCTTATATACATTATTGTTTTTTTAATTTTTTCATTCTCAGATGTGTATTAACATCTATTTTAACATTTCCTGAAGTTTCATTGAAAAATTATATGTTTTTCACTATTTTTTTCGATTTTTTCCTCCACGTGTGATATTATTCTCGCGATATCGATATATCTTGCGAAATATCCTCGATATATCTTTTTTCCATGGCTCGAAATGATACGCGATATCGATATTCAAAACCTTGCCTCTCTGTTGTGGGTGGCCATAGAGGTCCCAACAAGTCTCTCTTGTGTGTTGAGTGCGACTACAGTGATCACACTTCAGCTTGTCTCTTTCATCATCGGTGGCTGCTAACCTACCACCTCCTTGGCTACCCTTATCACTATCTCAACCTCTGTGTTGTGACCATTAAGAAAAAACAGACTGCTCTAGAGAAGAGGGCTGCATACTACACTGGCGACATTACTCCCTATGGAGAATAGAATAGGCCTCAGTGAGGGAAGAGAATGTCTCATTTCCCAAAATATGGATCTTGATTTGCTTATACTCAGGGTTGAGGCCAGCCAATAACTCAGACTCGGTGGTCTTCAACATACTTATACTTTACAACATCCTCACTATACTGAGTCCTATACAGATGAAATATATCAAACTCTTCCCACAAACAATGGAGAGTAGAGTAATACGTGGCCAGAGAAGCATCACCCTGTCTCAGTTGTCCAATACACTGTCTCAACTCATAAGCTCTAGCATGTGTGCCCCCCTCGAAGTAAGTCTGCATCACGACGTCCTATATCTCCTTGGCTGTGGAGAGAAGGATATACCCGTTGCTAAGATCTGGAAGCATGGAGTGGAGAAGCCATCTCGGTTTGCCATTTCCTAAAAGCATAGTCACAAAAAATTGCGTTTATTTAATTAAAAAAACCCGTTTAAAATACGCATTAATACTCTATTGTAGAAAACGGCGTTTTAAACCCATTTTTTTTTTAAAAAAAACACGTATTATAGTTTAAAATGCGTTTAAAACGAATAATACGAAAAAAAAACCCGATTAAAACAAATAATATGAAAAAAAAAAGGGATAATCTTGGAAATTTTTTGTAAATGAAGATTATGCAGATATTGATGACTTTGATGATGCTTTTGAGTGATTGATGAGTAGGAACTATTAAGTTTAAATGTGTATTATAGTTTTGTTTTTAATCTTGATAATTGATATTTTAATGAATTTTGATGCATTGATGGAATGAATTAGATGTTAAAATGATGTTTTGAACTTATTATTGTTGATTATAGTTACTCTTTTTGTATATTATCTCGCCAAATTGTTAGAAATATTAATTTGCATAGTTTATAATTAATAATTTTTTTCTCAAAGTTTTCTCGTATTTTTCCAAAATTTTCAATACTTAACCCTTGCCGAATTATTCTAGAACCCTGACTTTGTGACTATGCCTGAAAGTAGGGTTAGTAGTGCTTTGGACTCTCACTTGTCAGGTACTCCATCTTATCCTTCTCTGTTATAAACAACATGACTGACTGTGACCATGCAAGGTAATTGTTATCCTTCAACTTCATGGTAGTGAATTGAAGGCTAGGGGAGTCTCCATGCCCCAAAGGCAAGTAACTATCGGCTGAAATTGGACCCTAGGAGTTGCCATGCCCCACATTCAAGGAATATCATCGATTAGGGCTCATTAATTTCCGAATCGCCCATACTTCAACTAAGGACTGATTTTCCCAAATCAAGCCCCTTAACAACCTAATATCATTGTTCACGAGGGTTCTACAACCCAATTAGCAGTCACCAATGGCCCAACGACCAAACAATACCCCAAAACATGACAACACCTCCTCAAACACTTTGAGGGCACCTGAAAAGCTTCACAACTCATTCACAAACATCCCAAACATCATCCATAACAATTATGATGCAAAAGATAGAGAAAAACGACCACAAACATCACCTTGCCGAAAAAAGTCGGTCGAATAAAATGTTGCCGGAGCTTTGACGAGATTCTGCTCGTCGTGAAACTTGTACCAAAAGGTTTGGAATTTTGAGGGGGACCAACCCTTACCAACTTGTCCAAATACAATTCCCCAATAGAGAGTATTTTTAACTGGTTTTTAAATGGATTTTTTCAAAATTTTCCACTTAAAATTCTTAAAAAACACACTTACGATCTTAAATAAATTCCAGAAAAACACCATAATTCTTCTAAATAGCAAATCTACCAGATCCAAGTGGAAAAAACATAGGAAAATTTTACCCTTTTTGACGTCATGCTGATGTCATCATGATGTCAGGTAGTACGGCTGCTGACGTCAGCAATTGCCAGTGGGTTGGCTCTTCTTCTCGTGCTTCTTTTGTGCTTTAGATCGCTTTGATACCAAGTTGAACTCCTTAGGGTTAGGTTTTAGGGTTTGTATCTAGGGTTTGAAGGAGAAGGAAGAAGAAGAGAGAGGAAAAGAGGACAAAACTCATTGTTTCTCTCTCATTTCATTTATTGGTAGGGTTTCCACTTTCCCCTAATTACAAGTACGCCATAATAGGCTACCAGAGACAGATATATCCCTATGCTATAGTGTGTGTAACAAGGTGTAGCATGGGATTACAGATACGAAAGATAATATTATACACTCATTAGCACGAAAATGATCTTTTCAAATATTTGCAGAAGGAAAGGGGAATCACTTAACCACTTACTTTTTCATTGTGAGTTTGCCTTGATGATGTGGTATCATTACTTAATATGATTGGAGTTGCATGGATACTATGAAGAACCATTTTGGATCATATTTCAGTTTTCTTGTATGAAGAGTTCAGTAAATATGATAAAATTGTTGGAGGATGTTCCCAACAACTATATGTCATTTTGTCTAGAAAGTGTCCATATTTTTATTTGGGATAGTAGTCGGATTGATGTTTTGGAATCCGAACTGAGGGCGTATTTGATCTCTATTCTTTGTTGTTTGTCTAGTGGGGGTTCTAATTGGTTTTTCTCGAGGGCTTATGGTCCATCTGGGACTGTTGCTGATGCTGATTTCTTGCAAGAATTAGATGATGTGAGTGGGCGGTGGGATGCCCCTTGGTGTATGGGTGGTGACTTTAACTGCATCCGTTTCCCTCATGGGAGACGTGGAGCTCAAGCTAGGATGGCGAAAATGCAGAGATTTGAGCAATTCATTTCTCGCCATAGCTTACTCGATTACCCCATTAGAGGAGTCCAATTCACTTGGTCTCAGTTATCGTCGAGCCTTCTTGCTAGTAGATTGGATCGGTTCCTTTTCTCCGTCGAGTGGGAGGACATGTTCCTTGATCTTGCTCAATCATCTTTACCTCGCCCCGTCTCTAACCATGTGCCAATCCTATTGGCTTCGGGTAGTGTCAGGGGTGGTCCATCTCCCTTCAAGTTTAAAAATATGTGGCTTCAGTCTGAAGGATTCAAAGCCTTTGTTTCCAAAGTGTGGTCAGGTCATATGGCTTGGGGGCCTCCTAGTACGAGATTTGGTCTGAAGCTGAAAGCTATCAAAGCGAGTCTTAAGACCTGGAATAAGGAGGTCTTTGGGATTGACTCGGAAAAGAAAGTTAAATTGTTACTTGACATTCAATCCCTTGACTCAGTCGAGAGTTCTCGCCCTCTTTCTGCAGAAGAGAGTAGTGCTAGGGAGTCCTTGAAAGGGGATTATTTGTACATTGTGAGGCTTGAGGAGATCAGTTGGAAACATAAGTCTAGGGTTAGATGGTTGAAGGAGGGGACCGAAACACCAAGTTCTTTCATCGCATGGCCAACTTTCGTCGGAAATCCAATTTCATCTCTAATCTCTTATTTGACAGCGATTGGAAGACTGATCAAAAAGGTATCGAGCATAGTGTGGTTGGGTTCTATCAGGACTTGTACTTAGAGAAAGTATCGTGGCGTCCTAAGCTTGATGGCCTTCCATTTGACTCCATCACCCTAGCTCAAAATGAGTAGTTGGAATGGCCATTCCGCGAAGATGAGGTCTTGAACGTTATTCAATCTATGGCAAGGAACAAGGCCTTTGGTCCTAATGGCTTTTCTATTGAATTTTATAGAGAATGCTGGGACATTGCCGTTTTGCAGGAGCTTTATGAGTTAGGATCCTTTGATAGGGCGATTAATAATTCTTTTGTGATCTTGATCCCTAAGAGGGCTGGGGCTTAGGACCTGAAAGACTTCTGTCCGATTAGTTTGGTCAGCAGTGCTTATAAAATCTTAGCAAAAGTATTGGCCATCTGTCTTAGAAGTGTCTTAGGTTCCATTATCTCCCCTAATCAAGGCACCTTTGTCAGGGGAGACAGATATTAGATGTCATTCTCATTACAAACGAATGTGTTGACGTACGTCTGAAATCTAACTCCCCTGGCGTTGTTTGCAAGATTGACATGAAAAAGGCATATGATAATGTCAATTGGGAGTTCCTCCTCCTCTGTGTTCGGTCGAATGGGCTTTGGGTCTCGATGACGGTCGTGGATTTTGGCTTGCGTCTCCTTTGCATCCTTTTCGATCCTCCTCAATGGGAGCTCTATAGGCTTCTTTCGTAGCTCCAAGGGGTTAAGATAAGGGGACTCATTGTCCCTGACATTATTCCTTATTGTTTCGGAGGCCCTAAGTCTGATGTTGACCCGTGCAAATGGGCAGTTGTTTGAGTGATTCTCTGTCGGTCGGGAGGGGCTTAGTATTTCGCACCTACAATTCGCGGATGACACTTTAGTGTTCTGTGGTGCCTCTTGTTCTCAACTTATCAACCTTCGTTGCATCCTGAGATGTTTTGAGGCAGTGTCAGGTCTTTGAGTCAACTTGGGTAAGAGTGTAATTGTGCCTGTCGGAGATATTCCCCATCTCGATCTCCTCTTTAGCTGCCTAGGGCTTCAAAGGGTCTCTGCCCTCTTCTTACCTTGGCCTCCTACTAGGGGCTCCTTTCAAATCCAAAGCCGTTTGGGCTCCGGCAGTGTTTTAAATAGTGCTAGAGGTGCACGCCTTGAGGCGTTCCCAAAACGCTACCAGGCGTTGAGAAAAAGCGTTTGGGATTGAAAGGCGTACGCATGTTTCGAAAAGCGTGAGAAAAGCGTACAACACCAGAGGCGTACGCCAGTAAGCGTTGTGTGACTATTATTTTACGCTATAGGACAAAACGTGTTTAGAAGGGTTTAGAAGCTACCGTTTCTCTCTCTCTCCTTTTAGAAGCCCAATACCCTTTTGTTAACATTAAAAAGGAAATAAATCAGACATCTTCCTGAAGACGTCTTCAGTTATGCAGTTCGACCCAAAGAGAATATCTTCGGAGTTCAGACTTCAACGCCTCTCCTTCTCTCTCCCCTCCTCCTCCTCTCACTCTCTCTTTATCTTTCTTACAAAAATAGAGAGTAGAAAGCAGGAAAACAGCAGAGAAAAAGAAGACGTCTTCAGTTCGACCCAAAGAAGAAGAAGAAGAAGAAGAAGAAGGAAGTTTTCTGGTACGTATTCAACATCTCTCTCTCTCTCTCCTTCCTTTCCTTTTTTTTTCGGCCTTCCTGACTGCTGCGTTTTTTCTGTGCAAATTGAAGGACTGTTTCGGCCTTCCTGTCTGGTACATATTCAACCCTTCCTCTCTTTCTCTCTCTCTCCTTCCTTTTTTTTTTTGGCCTTCCTGACTGCTGTGTTTTTTCTGTGCAAATTGAAGGACTGTTTCGGCCTTCCTGTCTGGTACGTATTCGACCCTTCCTCTCTCTCTCTCTCGCTCTCTCCTTCCTTTTCCTTTTTTTTTTGGCCTTCCTGACTGCTGTGTTTTTTCTGTGCAAATTGAAGAAGGACTGTTTCGGCCTTCATATTTGGTACGTATTCAATCCTTCCTCTCTCTTTCTCTCACCCTCTATTTTTTTTTGGGTATTCCATATTGTTACGACTTTACTGAGGGTATTGAAAAAAAAGCAGAGGAGGCTGGCAAGTAAGGGATAGAGGATGGATTTGTCCAGGGTGTGTGAACTTCCTTATATATTCAGCCACATGTTGCAAGCGGGTGTGAAAGGATTTTTTTGCCTCGGTCATTCTTCTATGAAATATCGATTCTATCAATCATTCCATTTCAGAATTGAGTCCCCCCTGAATAAGTAACCCCCCCTGATTCCCCAAACCAGCTCCTGGCCCTACCCGGCGGAACTGGCCGGGGGTATTCGGCATGGGCGGAGAGAGCATCTGAAGGGTTGCTTCACCAAAGGTGATCACACATCGACCCGGGTAATCACTGGCTACAACGTAATGCTACAATCGATGGAATTTTGATTGATTATATTCAGGCGGCCGGCCGCCTGAAGCCCCACCCGCCTTTTCTATATAGCCGCATAACCATAACAAGTTTTCTCTAATGCCATACCAAACCAAGACCTTTCCTACAAGGAAAGCAAGAACCTGCGGCTCCCCTTTTTGAATAAGAAAGGAGGAAGAAGAACCAGAAATTCTGGTTCGTCTTCAACCCCCAACCTCATTCCTCTTTTTTTTTTTTTCTTTTTTTTTTTCTGTTTTCCTCTTGGTATGTCAGTTGCTGGATATTGCCATTTAAAAAAAAACATAGAATAGTGCTTGACTGCTTGTGAGTTGTGAGTTGTGAATAAGTTATTTTTATATATTTTTTTTCTAATTTCAGTTTTATTTAGGAACATCAATGACTAGTCGAAGGGATTTTGCATGGGAATATGCCAAAGAAGATGAAGGAAATACTATTAAAGGGTATATGTATTGCAAATTTTGCAATAAAAAATGTACCGGCGGTATTAGTCAATTGAAAAATCATTTGGCCGGTACTCATTATGGTATGGGTGCATGTACAAAATGCCCAGAAGATGTGAAGAAAAAATGTGAGAAGGCTTTAAATGATCTTAAGATTCAGAAGCAACGAGATGCAAAACTTGTTTGTAGCATTGGGAGGGCTGGTACATGCAATATTGAAGTCCTTGGGAATAGAGTTGGGGTTGAAGGGTTTAACCAAGATACTTATGATAGTGCTATTGGAAATGTTCCCTCTAATTTACAACCACGACCAATGGGTCCCATGGATCAATTTGTCGCATTTGAAGCACGTTAGTCTACCTTAAACAAATCATGGAAGCAGGCATAAAGAAAAGATGTGTAGGTTAATAGGGAGGTGCTTTTATGGAAATGCTTTATCCTTTAATTTAGCAAATAGTCCATATTTCAAGACAATGTGTGAAGATATTGCTAACTTTGGACTAGGGTTTAAGCCCCCTTCTATGCATGAGTTGAGGACATGGGTCTTGAAAGAGGAGGTAACACGCGTCAATATTTTAATGGAAGATTATTAGAAGTTTTGGTTGAAGTACGGGTATACAATAATGTCAGATGGATGGACTGATGGGAAAAATAAGTTGTTGATTAATTCTTTGGTAAATGCTCTAACAGGGACAATGTTTTATAGATCAATTGATGCATCTGCATCAATTAGAGATGGAGAGTTACTCTTCAAATATTTGGATGACGTTGAAGAAATTGGAGAGGATAATGTTGTTCAGATTATCACAGATAATCACTCAAGTTATGTGTTGGCCGGAAAGAAGTTGATGGAGAAGAGGAAAAGTTTATATTGGACTCCATGCGCCGCTCATTGTATTGACTTGATGTTCGAAGATATTGGAAAGATGAAAATTTTTACTGACACGATGGATAAGGCAAAGCAAGTCACCATGTTTATTTATCAATATGGGTGGGTTTTGAGCTTAATGAGGAGCTTCACAACAAATCATGAGCTTTTACGCCCAGTTGTGACACGCTTTGCTACTTCTTTCCTCACATTACAAAGTCTCTACAAACAAAAACAGGCCCTTCAATCAATATTTGCATCAGAAAAATGGAATAATTGTCAATGGTCTAAGAATACTAAAGGTGTAATAGCAAAGACAACGATACTTTTTGATCCACAGTTTTGGCCCTCAATTAGTTTCTGTGTGAAGGTGACTTTGCCGATTGTCGCGGTTCTCAGGTAAGTGGATTCTGAAGAGAGGCTATCAATGCCTTATTTGTATGAGACGATGGATTCAGCAAAGGAAAAAATTGCATATGCATGTGGTGGTGTAAAGAAGTATGCGCCTATTTGGAAGAAGATTGATGAAAGATGGCTCCTCAACTTCATCGTCCTCTACATGCAGCTGGGTATTACTTGAACCCACAATTTCGTAACGAGGAGAACTTCTTGGGCAATCAAGAAGTGTGAGATGAGTTATATGCATGCATGAAGAGAATGATTCATAACAGGATGATCGTATAGCTGCAAATTGCCAATTAGATTTCTACAAAGAAGCAAAAGGAGACTTTGGTTCAGAAATTACAATCAACACAAGGAAGAGACGGTCTCCAGGTAATTAATTAATTATTTTTTATTATGTTCCTTATTTAACTTAACTTAATATGTTTGCATTGTATTCAATGTTTATTGTAGCTGATTGGTGGGCTCGTTTTGGGACAAATACTCCCGAGTTAACAAAATTTGCAATTCGAGTCTTGATTTAACATGCAGTAGTTCAGGTTGTGAGCAAAATTGGAGTACCTTTAAGCAGGTATTTTTACTTTTTTTATATTGATAATGACTTGAATTGCAAATATTATTCTCTAATTTGTACGTATAAATTATAATAGACAAAGAGGAGAAATAGACTAGAGCAGTAAAAGTTAAATTCTCTTGTCTTTGTGATGTATAATATGAAGTTAAGGGAGAGAAGTATGAGGAGGAAAGCAAATGAAAATGTAGATCCCATTTTGGTTGAACACACTGACTTAGACGATGAGTGGATCACCGAAAAAGAAGCACCTATTCTCCCACCTGATGCTTCATGGTTGCAGGATGATGACATGACACTCGAAATTACTGCAGTAGAGGTGATTGGAGATACAACTTTGGTGGAGCCAACAATTATTAATACTGATCATGGGAAAATAAATAGGATGCATAGTGATAAAAGTGGGTCATCACAACAAAGTAAGCATTGCAAAGTTAAATTTAACTAAAAGAATCAATTGTTAAGCCTTTGAACTCGATTACTAATTTTAACATTTATTTGTATGTCGGCAAAGGCAAGAGTGTACAAGTTATTTTGGTTGATGAGCTTGATGAACTTGATGACTTCGTCGGCGTGCAAGTTCAAGGGGATGTTGGCAATTATGATGAAGATACATTTGATGTGATAAATGATGATTTTGTTTGAAAATATTTCACAATACTATCCTGATGTGGGAAATTAGGCTTCTTAAATATTGATATCATTCAATTTATTCTTTTGAAGTTTTAATCTTCAATTTAATGACTTATGAATTATGTATGTGATGAATGATGAATTTATAGTGAATGATATATTTTAATTATCCTTTAATTTAATTTTTTTTTATTATTTAATTATTAAAAAAATCAAATCCCAAGAGCCTCACGCCTCACGCCTCACGCCTTAGACAGGTGGAACGCCTCACCTCACGCCTTAGCGTTTTAAAACATTGGGCTCCGGTGCTAGATTGGGTCTCCTTGAGGCTTGTAGGCTAGAAGTCCTCTCTTCTCTCCAAAGGTGGTAAACTAACTCTTATCAAGAGTACTCTTAGGAGTCTCCCAACGTATTATCTTTCCACCTTAGTCATCCCCTAGTCTATTGTCATGTCCCTTGAGAGACTCCAGCGCAATTTTCTTTGGCACGGGTGATGTGACAAAAGAAAATACCATCTGGTTAATTGGAACCAAATTTGTAAAAACCCCAGGTGGCAGAGGGCCTAAACATTGCTCATTTTAGTGCGGTGAATAAAGCTCTATTAGGAAAATGGGTTTGGTTGTTCGGTGAGGAGCGTGAGAGTCTCTAGTGGAAGGTGATCGTGGCCAAATACGGTCTTGACTCACCTTGGGTTTCCAGGAGGGTCAGAGGTCCCCATGGGGTGGGTCTGTGGAAAGGTATCATAGGTGTCGCTAAGTCTCTTGATCCTTTTGTTAGGTTTCATCTGGGTAATGGGATGACATCCGATTTTGGCACGATATCTGGTATGGCCAGTCGAGGTTTAAAGATGATTTTGGTTCTATTTTTTCATCAAGGGGCTTCTATTACCGAGTGTGGAGAGATTAGGGAGCGGTATTGTCTGGTTTCCTAGGTTTAGGAGGGACCTAAATGATTGGGAAGTTGGAGATATATAGAGGCTTTTGGCTTGATTGAGTTTCTACTCTAGGCCTCAGATCAGTGATTGTCGGGTTTGGTTTTGAAGCAATAACGGATGATTTTTAATGAGATCTCTCGTGCAGTCTTTTGATTTAGCTCCTTTGCGCTCATTTCCTTATGCGGCTGTGTGGGCTAACTAGGTTCCTACGAAGGTATCCTTCTTCCTCTGGTCCGCGATACTAAATAAGTTTCTCACTACGGATTAGTTATAGAGGCGAGGGTGGAGCTTAGCTAACCGTTGTTATCTGTGCCTGAATGCGGAAGAAAGTGTGAATCATATACTCCTGCATTGTCCGGTCATCTCTGAACTCTGGGCTTTTTTCTTGTATCGGTTGGGTGTGGAGTAGGTCTTCCCGTTCTTCTTTCTGAGTTTCTTATCTAGTTGAGATTTGACAACTTTGGTGGGTTCTAAGGAAACTATCTGGACTTTTTTGCTTAGAGCGATTTCCTGGGCTATCTGGAAAGAGATGAATGGTCGTGTTTTTGACAATTTTTCCTCATATCATTGTATCCTGTCGCGGGCACAACAGTCGATTGTGGACTGGAGTTTACCCTTACAGTTGTGTCAAGAAGTGAGGGATATCCTTCACCTTTGAGGAGAGAGTTGGGTGCTAATGTGTTACTTTATGTTCTCCCCTCCTCTCTTTGTTTTTATTTTTCTCTTTTTGTTCTTAGTTTACATCTCTGTAAACTGTTCTCTTTTTAATAATATTTGATTTACTGATAAAAAAAAAGTAGCAGATAAAATCTAAAACAAGATGCAATACAACAGTTTACAGAGATGTAAACTAAACGTAGCTATCAAGAAAGCGAAAGAAACAAAAAAGGGAAATAATAGGACGAATACAGAGGCTGAGCTGATTCCTCACACTAGTAGCATATTCCTTACTTCTTGCCCCAACCGGTGAGAGTGGAACTCCATTCCACAATCCTGCGCTGAACACGGGCTAGAACCCGTGAAGATGGAGGGAGGAATTGGCAAAGATGCGACTATTCCTCTTTCCAAATAGTCCATGAGATAGCACTAGGCAAGATGGTCCAGATTTCTTCCTCGACACCCACCAAAGTCATCAATTTCCAACCCGATATAAAGCTCAGAAATGAGGAGGGGAAGACCCACTCCACTCCACTCCACTCCACTCCTAACCGAGACAGGAACGAAGTCAAAAACCCCCAGACAATCGGGCAGTGTAAGAACAAGTGATTCATAGAATCTTCCTCATTCAAGCACAAATAACAACAATTTGCCATGCTCCACAGTCCACCCTCTAGTCTTTAAGTGATCAGTAGTAAGAATTTTGTTTAGAGCTACAGACCAGAGGAAAAGGATACCTTGGTTGGAACACGGATCATGGTTAGGCCAAACAACCTTAGAAGGAAATGGGTGCCCGGATTCAAGAGCAAAGGACTATAAAAGAGATCTCACTAAAAATTGACCGAAGTTGCTTCTGGACCAAATCCTAGAATCACTAATCTGGATACTTGGGGAGGAGGAGCTTAAGCGAGCTAGCAGATGATACATATCATCGACTTCCCAATCATTTAGGTTTCTCCGCAACCTAATATACCAGACTAAGTCACGACCTACCCTCTTTTTTGAGTGCCAAGAGGAAAATAGATCCAAAATCCTCTGTAAGCCGCGACTGACCACTCCAAACGTTTGTCTAGAATCGGATATCGGCCCCAGCGAGTTGTTGTTCGGTGGGTTGTGATCTTGGCTCTTCCGTGTCAAGAGATAAGAGCTGGCTGAACCGGCCCATCAGGCCAGAGGATCTCCTAGGAGTACCCATGGAAGGCATATGAGATGCAGATAGGGAACTTGCAACAGGTTTCCCATGCCAAGGATCAGCAGAGAGCTCTGAATCATCAGCCACATCACTGGCCACACGAGCAGAGAGAAGGCCAAGCTTGTGCAACCTTATGATGCAATCCAGGATATTTCTCCAACCAGTGCGGATATAATCACCATATGCATTCGCTATGGTGAAGACTGTTATGGTTGCCATCCTTGCTTTTATGTCGTCACCAAAGGCTAGAACAAGTTATTCGGCAGAAGACGGATTCAAGAGGGTAGTGACTTACAAAGAGACACAACCAGATCATCCAATACATCTTCAAGATGATGGCATGTGGAAATCTTTGCGACGGCTAAGAATCCATCGACACATGTTTGGAAAACATCTTCATGCTCTGAATGATCAAATACCACCGAGATCGCAGCAATTGTGGGACCTGACATGATAGCAAACATACCATGGTCAAGGAAGGCTCTAGAATCACACATGATGAATGGAGCGGTCATCTTGGATTTGCGCATTAGATCAACTTGAACTGAATGAATGGATTTAACAAAGGAGCTACGCCATAATACCTTTCCAGAGGTCATATTGTGAGGACATTTCATGTTCTTTGACATCTAGGGAGAGGTTATCCCATATTTTGCGACGATCACCTTCCTCCACAGACTCTCCCGATCTTCTCCAAACCTCCAAACCTATTTCCCCTGAAGAGCCTTATTCAGCACGGTTAGTGGGGCATAATTTAGACCTCCTGCTCTTAACGGTATGCAAATTTGATTGCACACAACCAGGTGCTATTTCCTATTCCCCCTCTCTCATTCCAAAGAAAAGTACGCTGAATACGGTCTAGGGACAAAGCTAAAGACCTTGGGAGTTTAAAGGATGACAAATAGTAAGTTGGTAAACTCCTAATGGTACTCTTGCGGAGGGTTAACTTGCCACCTTTTGAAAGGAGGCATGACTTCCAACCTACTAATTTGGATGATAATCATTCGATTACTGGAGCACATACGGCTTTGGATTTGAAAGGAGCTCCTAGGGGGAGTTTGAGGTAAGTGGAGGGAAGTGACCCAATCTTGCAGTCGAGGCAACTAACCAAGAGGTCCATGCTGCATCTTTTCATTCGGTGGCTATCTTTGATCATTTGTGCTCAAGGTGTTCAAAAGTCCAAGATAGTTTACTTTTATCAAGTCTGGGTTTCTTGTGATTCATTTATAATGTTTTGGTCTAAGCCTCTTCTCGGCTAGCCTTTTTTATGTAATTATGGTTCGCCACTTTTCATCGTTTTAAGTTTTAATACAGTTAACTTATAAAAATAATTTCCCGATTCATCTAAACTTGAAAGAGTTTTAGTATTCTAAATGTAAATAAGACATAAATTTCATAAATCATACCTACTAAATGAAGCCTTATTAGGAATTAAAGAACATCTTGAAATATGGAAATAGGACTCAAACTTGTAGCTCCAACATGAACATGCACCTGCCCTTGTATTTTGGCCATAACTCACTCAGCCATGTCCTAATTGCATAAAGTTGGTCTTGTGAATTGATTAAGCTTTCTATAATTACCTATATTAATGTGCCCTGACACAAAAGAATATGACCTAAAATAATATGACAATATTGGACTGCTTTAGTAACTATTTATTTCCCCTACGTCTTCCATAAGCTTAAGCTCATCTAGTATGAAACATGTGACCTAGTGCTCCTTAAATGCATCATTAGCTGGTGCTGATGACTTTTCTAAGCCTTGCCTAATTTGGTGGGGAGTAGGAAGATGGTACTACTAACTACAAGAGGAATTTTGGTAGAGAGCAAAGAAATTAGACTAGAAGGCTGCTGCCTTTTGAAAGAAAAGAACACTCTATTGAGTATGTACTGTATTTGCAGAATGCCTTACACTAGGAATTCTTACTTCAATCCATACCCAAAATGTCCCACACAGCCCTTTTATAGATTTACAAAACATGTAAAATGTCAATAATATCCCTATTCTAGTTCGGTTCTTCAAGACACAAGTGCAATACCCTTTCATATTCCAAGAGCTTTGTACGTTTCCAAGAATTCCAGTTTCTAGAAAATTTCTGCATGATCTCCATCTCATGGTTAAGGCTTTCCAATACGTCTAGATCCTTCAAGAGTCTTGAGGTTTGCATTTCCAACACCCCCCTTCAAACCGGAAGCTTTCTCATGCCAAATAATTCTCTTAGTCTCATGAATACATTAGTTAGCAATGCCGTAGTAAAGATGTCTGCCACTTGTTCTATGTTGTTACAATACTCTAGCTTTACCCTTTTTTACTTCACATGGTCTCTTAGAAAATAGAATCTGGTGTCAATATGTTTGCTTCTTGCACCAGATTCTTGGCAAATGCAATAGCCAACTTGTTGTCCACATATATGATTGTTGATTCTTCCTGTAAATGATTCAATTCTTTTAAGAGATTCCTTAACCATATTGTTTCACAAACAATGGATGTTGCTGCCACATACTCAGCTTCATATCATATATGGATGAAGCTACAACATTCTGCTTCTTTGAGCTCCATGTAAAAGCTGTGGATCCAAGATAAAAGACATACCTGTGGTGCTTTTCCGTTCATCCTGGTCACCTCCCCAATCAATGTCTGAGTATCCATACAATTTTGCATCTTCATTGTAGGAGTAGAAAAGTCTAAATTCTATAGTTTCATTAATGTACCTTAGGATTTCTTTGCGACAAGCCAATGAGATTCCTTTGGAGTTTCCATGTATCTACTCAAAAGTCCAACACCATAAACAATGTCTGGCCTTATGATTGTGAGATACCTTAAGCTTCCAATTAAACTCTTGAATAGAGTTCATTCCAGTCTTTCCTTCTCCTTTTATCAACTTTAAACCCCCATTGCTACAAAAGTGCTTACATTGTTGTAGCCATCCATTCCGAATTTCTTAAGAAGTTCCTTCGTATACCTTTTCTGGGATATGAAAATACCATCAGCTTACTGCCCTCACCTCTATACCAAGGAAGTAAGACATAAGTCTACAATCTTTCATTTCGAATGCTTTGAACATCGCATGCTTGAATTCACTAAACATTTGCTGATTGTTCCTGGTGAAATATAAGTCATCAACGTAAAGGCATGCTATAAGCAATTCTCTATGGCTGTTCCTTTTCATGTAGAGTGCATACTCATATGGACATTTAGACATTTAGTAAAGCCATTTTCTTGAAGATACTTGTCAATGCTGCATTCTAAGCTCGAGGGGCTTGCTTTAATCCATTTAGAGCTTTCTTTAGGCGATATACTTTGTCCTCTTCTCCTTCTACTATGAAGCCATTGGGTTGTTCCACATGAACTTCTTAATCAAGTATTCCATAGTGGAAAGCTGATTTTACATCCAGTTGGTAAACTTTCTAACTGTGATGGGTGGCAAGAGAGATTAGCATGCTAACTATATCAAGTTGGGCAACTGGTGTAAAACATTCTTCATAGTCCATGCCATGTTTTTCTTTGTAGCCTTTAGCTACAAGCCTTGCCTTGTAACGATCAATCTTTCCATCAGTCACGTGCTTGATCTTATACACCTGCTTAACACCAATTGTTTTCAGGCCTTGTGGAAGTGTAGTTAACTCCCATGTTTTGTTCTTTTGAATTACGTAAATTTCCTCTTCAGCCTCTTGAAACGTTAGTGGCTCATGATCAACATATTGGGAGAGAAGATTTATTTCTTCCTTGTTTTCAGTTTGCTCACAAAATTCTCGTAAGCTCCTCATTTTGATTGGACTTATAGATGATGCGGACTAATTGAGTTTTAAGTCGATGAAGTATCTTCTGGAGTTGTGAGCCGTGTTTTAGAACTTCTCCAAACTATAGATGGTGCTGCAGGTGGAGTTGATGTTGAGATAATTTGTTGCAAATTTTCTTGATTTTGATGTACGTGCTCTGTTTCTTACTCGTCTATCTCAATCTGATTCTCTTTGATTGTTTCTTCTATATTCCAATCTCATACTTTTTCACTGAAGATTACGTCTCTACTCACCACCACTTTATTAATAAGTGGATTGTAGAGTTTGTAAGCTTTTGACTCCTTCACTATATCCAATGAAAATGCATATCTCTCCATGATATCCAACTTTTTCCTTTTTTCCTCTTATACTTGAGCATAAGCAATGCATCCAAAAATCTTTAGATGTGTCACACTAGGCTTATAGCCCCTCCACGCCTCCTGGGGTGTCATGTTCTTAATGCTTTTTCTTAGGGCACCTATTGAGAAGATAGGTTGTACATGCAATTGCTTTGGCCTAGAAATGCTTTGGCAATCCTTTTTCTTTAAGTTTGGTCATTGTCATATCAAGGATGGTGCAATTCTTTCTTTCCGCAATCTCATTCTGTTATAGTGTATAAGCTGCTGTAAATTAGTGCTTGATGCCTTGTTGTCTGCATTCTGCAATATTCTTACAATGCATTTGAGGTATTCTCACATCCTCCATCAAATCTGTCTTAATTCTACAATTACTCTCTACTTCAACACAAGCTTTAAATTTTTTAAAGATAGTAAAAGCAGTAGATTTTTCTTTAATAAAATATACTCAGAGTTTTCTACTGAAATCATCAATGAAGGTAATAAAGTACTTACTACCTTTGAGAGAAATTGGCTCCAACGGTCCACAAATATCCATGTGAATCAACTATAATGGTTCTGTTGTTCTCCACGATCCGACGATCTACCACTCTAAAAAGGAATTCGTTGCTTTTTACCAAGTGTGCATGTCTCACACACATGATTAACTTGTTCAATGATTGGCAAGCCAGATACCATGCCTACTGTGGATAATAGCCCAAGACCATTGAAATTGAGATGCCCAAATCGAATGTGTCACTTCCATGACTCATTCTTAACGGCTCACGTGTCTAAGGAAGCACATTTCTAATTTTGTGTTGAGATAAAGTGGGAAAATACGAGTTTTCATCATCTGAACTTGTGGAACAAATCTTCTGCGTGTATCTCTCGTAGTAAGAGAGTGATTCTCCATACACATACCCCTTTTCAAGGAGCTGTCCACTACTGAGTATATTGTTTTTCATGTTGGGCATATAATAGGCATTGGAGATTTATTCTGGTACACCATTCTTCTGATAAATTTTAACTTACTTTTTCCTTTTGTGGAGACTTTGGATGAGTTTCCTAAGCTCACATTACCGTGAATGTCTTCCAACATTTTTACAAAAGTTCCTTCTTCCCACTCATGGTTGTTAGCTCCTGAGTCAAAATACCACACATCTTGTTGATTGGACACTTCTTCTCGTGCAAGGAGTGTGGAGTCTTCTCCTTCACAATTTGATGCTTCGGCAAGGTTGGATTGTTCATCTTGATCAATGGGTTTGCTTCGACAATTTGAGGCATAATGCCCATACTTGTTGCAATTGTAGCTTTGAATGCTTCTTGCATTGCCATTACTATATGTGGATCTACCTCTACCATGACTACTGCTGAAATTCTATTCCTTTTGTCCACGGCTTTGATAATTTTCTCGCCTTCTTCCTCTTTCGTGATTACCATTGTTATGTCAATTTTAATTAAAGGGACTAAAAAAGTTGTCGCCACCACGTTGTGAATTTTCACGACTGCACTTTTGTTTTCTTATAATCAATTTTGACTCTAATACTTGTTCCATGGCCATGGAACTAGAGTTCTTTTGCATGTGTTCATGAACTTGAAGTGGTCCCATTAATTACTTGATCGAGAGTGTTTCCAAATCTTTTGATTCTTCAATAGCCACAATCGCATGTTCGAACATGGTTGCGAGGGATCGTTCTGAGCCAAGCCTGGCCAAGTTTGAGCTTGGCTTAAACAAGCTTGATCAAGCTCAAGCTCCGTTCAAGCTCGAACGTTATTCAAGTTGAGCCAAGCTCGGGTTGGCTCAAGCTTGATTCACAAAATTATTTTGTTTAATTTTACATAGGTTTAATAAAAGTGTTTATTAATAAATTATAATACAATATACTACAAATATTAATACATTCATATACGAAAATAAGATTTGAGAGTAGTCCTTTCGTCCAAAGAGTAGAGAGTTAGATTTTTTTGTATACATATATATATTTCGAGCCGAGTCAAGCTCAAGCTAAACCGAGCCCTAAACGAACCGAGCTTCGAGTTGAGCCAAATCAAACACGGTTTAGCTTGAGCTTGGCTTGTTTAAACATTCAAGCTCAAATAAAAGCTTTTGTCTTGATTTGCTCGAGCCTAAAATGCTAGCTTGAGCTTGGCTCAAGCAAGCTAAGTTGAGTCGAGGAGTCAAGTCGTCGAGCTAGCTTGGCTTGAGCGCAGCCCTAATCGTACCACCTTCTTTATGACCCGGAGGTCTTCTATCTTTCACCAGTTCTCTTGAATTGATTCACAATTACAAGCAACCGTGAAAATTAATTAGAAATGCTCTCACCTTCCTTCATGTGAGCTGTCTCGAACTCGACTCTTAGAGCTTGTATGCGAATTCTCTTAACACGATCGAACTCTTTTGAAAATAGTGTCTAGGATCTCCTAGGCCTTTTTGCTTGATGTCATTTCAGTAATTTTCTCAAAAGATGATTTGTCCAACGCTTGTTAGAGTAGGAATAGTAACAATGCCTATTTATCCTTCTTTTTATGATCTTTTAGAGTGTTCTTCTGCTCCACGATATACACAGCTTCTTGCTCTGAAGTGGGTTCTACGTACCCATCGTTGATGGTCTCCTTTAGATCTTGCGATCCAAATAGTGCCTTAATTTGTATACACTAATTCTCAAAGTTGTCTTTTGTCAACTTTGGAATTTGAGGTTGAACCAAGTTGGAGGCCATCTTCACGATTCAATGGAAGGAACAAAATGACTTTAACACCTTGGCTTTGATACCACTTTGATGACTTTTCTAAGCCTTGCCCAATTTGATGGAGAGTAGGAAGATGGGTGCTACTAACTACAAGATGAACTTTGGTAGAGAACAAAAGAAACTAGACTAGAAGACTGCTGTCTTTTAAAAGAAAAGAACTCTCTGTATATTATTTGCAGCATACCTTACACTAGGAATTCTTACTTCACTCCATACCAAAATGTAAAACACACACCCCTTTATAGATTTACAAAGGAAGTAAAATGTCAATAATATCCCTATCCTAGTAAGTTCTTCAAGACACGAGGACAATGCCCTTTCATCTTCTAAGAGTTTTGTAAGCTTCCAAGACTTCAGTTTCTAGAAAATTTCTGCTTGATCTCCATCTTATGGATGAAGCCTTCCAATACATCTAGATGCTTCAAGAATCTTCAGGTTTGCATTTCCAACAGGGTGCTTTGTCATGTACTCGCGGATGCATTGCTTCTAGTTTGATTTCTTTTTTTGTTAGGGTTAAGCTAAAAGAATATTAGCCTAATGATTTTGTATTAATTTAAGATTGCTTTTAGGTGGAATTTCAATTTAACTTTAGTCTTATGTTTTTTTTGTGGAAGTTTGAATAACTTTCAACTAGCAAATTTTAAGTCATGATCGGTTTGGCGAAATTCTGCATTTCAAAGCAAAAAGTAAGTACAAGTTTTAAAAAGTGTTTGGTTTTGGAAAGAAGTTTGTTTTTGTATGTTTAAATAGAAAATGCTAAGGGTGGTTATCTTATCTATGTATAGTACTCATTTTATTGCTAAAATGGAGTTGAGTTTTCTTTAATGAGCGATTCTTTACTTATTAAGTGATCTCCTGTAGATTGGGTGTGATGCTCGATCTTTTTTGTAATGCCACGCTTGTTTGAAGTTTAACACTTTGTACTTGATTAAGTGTGATGCTAGTTAGCTCCTTCAATAAAATTTTGTTTTTATTTGTTTTGTTTTTTTGTAATTCCCTTTTTATTCAATCCTCCATTCATTTTACATTCACAATAAACTTCTCTAGTTTTGATATGAAATTTCAGGTGAATTAACTGAAGTGCGACGAGATGATATATCGAGCTCTTACTATAGTAAGTAGTCTTGGGATGAGTTTTTGGAAAAGGATTGAACAAATGCAAATTGTCACCCTAGAGCATCATTAGGTATTACTATCAAGCTCCCTCGCAAATCACAATAGAACAAGGACCCTTTGGTTTGAGGGTGGGGAACCTGTGAGTTTATATCTGATGTTAAAGGAAATGTCAAAACCTTAAATTCAAGTTAGTATTGAGTGTTTGATGGTAGATTAATTTAAAATTAGTGTAGTCAAAGTCTGAAGGCGACGCCCAGTAGATATTGGTTCCCTAGGTGATTACAATTTGTTTATTTTCATAGGTAAAAATTACAGAAAATTTTGATATGCCTAGGAAGACTAAATATATTCATATTTAACGATTAAAAGAGGATTACCAGGTGCATGATTAAGTTCTAAGATTTCATCCTCAGGAATGAGCTGTTGACCCTTCAAAGAAGGGAGCTTAATTTTCTTGGTCGTATAACATAGCTCAGCGCCTCAACCAACTCTTTCTCGCTTAGACTGCTTGATTTTTGGTGGAATGGGATGTGGTGTACTGGTGTTCCCAGATACGATTCAGGAAGTTATGCTGAACTTGCTATTAGATCATAGGCCAATCTTGCTAAGGAGCTTAGCTAGACCACTGACTCCTTTAATGTTCGAAAATGTGATTGGAGTTTTCAGATTTCAATGACTTGGTTCACTCTTGGGGGGCAAAATGTTCTTTTGAGGGAGGATTGGTTATACGTTTGGGTGCAAGCTGGAATCTCTCAAAGCCAAAATCAAGGTCTAGAACTCCAAAACTTTGGGGCGTTTAGGGAAGAGGAAGGTGATCTATTAAAAGATTGATCAGTTGGATAGTAATGAAGAGAGTTCTCTTAGCAGAAAGGAGGCAGAATAGGGAAGCGCTGAAGAAGGAGCTCTCCAAAATTATTCCCAAAGAAGAGAGTAGCTAGAAACTGAAATAAAGGATCTTGGTGAGTAGTGAAGAAAAAAATTAATGGGTTTTGTGGAGGATGATCAGGCATGCACAAAATATTATGAGGCTTGTGGGAATGGGTCCATCGTGGTCACAAAATTCGTTGATGTTGCCGGCTAATAAAGGTCCGGTGTACAAGAAAAACAAGGGCTCTCTCGTTTGGGAAAGCAATTATATACATAAAATTAACTATATTTTTTTTTAATTTTAGGGTGTCATTCTTTATGTGTGCAAGCGGAACACGGATAACTCAGCTCACCACATGCCCCTTTTAATCCCTTTGATTGTGGTTAAGATTCACTAACCCAAAGGTTAAATTTTTTCCTTATAAAAACCAAGGCACAGGTTAAATTTTTTCCTTATAAAAACCAAGGTTAGATTTATTAACTTAAAGGATTAGTGAATCTTAATCATGGTTAAAGGAAGTCAAAAGGGACACATGGCGAGTTGGGACGACGATGGCACGCATAAACAATCTTTTCCCTTTATTATATTGTACATAAAAAAAAATTATAAAATTTTGAGGGGCGAAACTTCCTACATAGTGAACAATTACAATCTACAATTGAATAAGAAGTCAATAAGAAGAAAAGTTTCAAATTTTGGATGGGCCATGTCCCTTCCCCACCCCTGGCTCCGCTCCTATGGTCAAGGCCTTGTCGACTATGCTCAAAGTGGTATTAGGGAAGTTAGTAGAAGCTCACCATGGGGTTGAGCAAAGGTAGGCCAGCTGGAAGAAATGCTTGTTGTCCCTAGGTGGGCAAATTAAAGGAGTTAGGTTAAACCTAGCACTGCATGCAGCTTTTGAGCTTTGTTGGATTGAACAAATGCAAGGTGGGCAAATTAAAGGAGTTAGGTTCCAGCCTTGTTTGGCCTTAAGCTTGTATTATGTATCATGGTTGTTTAGGAGTGATGCGAAGTATGTTGGGATACTCAGTCATGGACCGAGGATCGTGTTGTGGGTGCTACGCCCTCAATGCTCGGTGAACGGGGCAGTGATGCTCCTAAGCTATTCGTGATGAGTGGGATGACCAATAGCTGTGTTGGAGATTACCGGATTGTGTTGGATGTTCAGCTTGATCGGGGAACCTTAGTGTCATGCAAGATGTGCAAGATAGAACCTCGGTAAAGCAGGAACCTTATATATGTTGGACGAGTGTCAGGCACGACACAATGAAGAAACACATAAGCTGTGAGCATGGCTTAGTGGATGAGACTTGGTAGCGGGTTGTACCTTGTCATATCATCATAGCACGAGGCGTTGGGTCGGTTCAATGTATGGATAATGTAAATCTGGTCTTGATCATGGAATGATCAAGGCGCTGCATGCATGATTGCTCGCAAAATTGAAAAATTAACTGTGACACCTATAAAGGCACTATATTGAGAGCGCATTAGCCCAAGGGCGCTAGGCTAATGATCCAATATGCCAACAGGTTCCAAGGGCGTGAAGGAAGGCGGTGTGCCAAGATGCAATAGTGCCAAGACGCAATTGTCTTCCAAGGTATTATGTCGAGGGTACCTATTGTCGTGGTTATTTCATCTAGTGCGTTGCACATGGCCATGACAAGTGACTTTGTAAATCATGCACATATGAGTCATGTAAACTGTCTGTGATGTGTCTGTAATACTATTTGTGGTTAAGGTACACAAATTTTAGTGGCAAGGTCATAAATACCTAGTATGACTCCACCACTAGGGAAGGGTGTTTCTTCCTTGGAAATGGGTAAACAACTTGTTTCTTACCTTGAGGAGAGGTGAGCAATGTGAATCCTTGTACGTATCCCTAGCAAAGTGTTGCTACTGTTGCCTTAAGGATCAATAAAGCTTCATGTGTCTCAAAAGTGTTTTAAGTTTTGTTACTTATTGCTTTACTTTGCCCTTTTGCTATCTTAGTGTGCTTGTCACTTGAGGAACACTCCTCAGGTGTGTACATTGTATTTGTATGACTCGTAGGTGTAGTCGAGTCTCACACGATTGTTGTGCTTAACAAAGTGTTGGCCCATGACAATTGGTATCAAAGTGGTCATAGTGATCCTCTAGAAAGTTAAAATCATGCCCTCCAAAACAAGAACGAATAAACAAGGAACAGATTGAGGACATCGAGTCGCAAATGTCCCAACACAGGGATCTTACAGACGGACTTGCATAACTTGCCGAGTGTGTTGATAAGATCAAGATGGATCACAAAGGAATGTTGCTATCACAACATAGGAATTTGGAGAGGACCTTAGGATTACTTTTGGAGCCCTACAAGCCCAACTTGGCGATCTTGCAGCAAAGGTGAACATTCTCATGAGAGTAATGATATCGGCTAGCCCAACTGTGGGCGGAACTTCTAGGATTCCAGTTTCAAAACCAAGGGCTTATGGTGGTGCTCGTGATGTGAAGGACCTCGATAAATTTTTGTTTGATATAGAGCAATACTTTAGGGATGTTAAGCCCGACTCTAAAGAAACCAAAGTAACAATGGCCACTATGTATTTGGTGGGTGATGCTAAATTGTGGTGGTGAACCAAGTACAATAATGTAGTCAGTGGTTGTTGTACAGTTGACTCTTTGACTCTTGAGAAGATTTAAAAAGGGAATTGAGGCCCAGTTCTTCCCTAAGAACGTCAAGTATATGGGTCGACGAAAGTTAAAGACAACTTCTACATACCAGCACGATCTGTGAAGTTCTTGACATTGATGATAGATATTTAAGACATGTCCAAGAAAGACATCCTATTTTATTTCCTTGAAGGCCTGAAATATTGGACTGAAGCTGAATTGTAAAGACAAAGGATGTAAGACCTTGCGTTAATACAGTTTGCAGCTGAGCACCTAACCGACTACACACCTGAGGATGGTGCCAAGAAGAAAGCAACCAACTCGGGGAACTCGGGTGCGAAGTCGGGGAAACCTAACAAACCCAAGAGTGAGGATGTAGAGACTTGTATTTTAATCCCTAATATTCGTAATTTGCAGTAAAAAAAATATCGAATTTTGAGATAATTTTTTTTTTCAGAAATAGATGTTTATGTATTAAATGGACATATGTGATTTTATGAGATTTTATTATTATGTATAGAGTGGTTTATTCGATTATCAAAATTTTGACAACGGTTAGAATTTTTATTTTTGGCTAAAAATTCGAAAATGAGATTTTGATTTATTAAGAATTAGATTTTTTTAAAAAGTTTTTATTGAATCCAAATGGGGAGTGTAAGCACCCAATTCTTACACCCCTGCCTTAACCATGGTTAGAACTCTCCCTAGTTAAACCATAGGTGAACCCTAGTGGCCCTAGGTACGTAATCCCTGAACCCTAAACCCTAGTCAGACCCTAGGTAAAACCCTAAGTCAAACCCTAGCAACCCTAGGTGAACCCTAAAGCCAAACCACAAGGCCTAACCCTAGGTAAACCTTGGGGTCCACCCAAGCCCATCTCAAGCCCAAAAACCATAGCCCAACCTTCCCTGTGGGCCCAAACATGGGCCCACAGGCCTTTTTAGTCCATTGCAGTGGGGCCCACCTGTATTTTTCAAAATTTTGAATAATGACGGTAATAACTTTACCGTCATTATCAAAAATAGGTAGGTGAACAGTGTTTTTGGCCCAAGTGTGTGGGGGTTTAGCCCAAAATAACAAAGCCCATAAATGGCGGTAATTGCATTACCGCCATTCCCTATTACACCAAGCTGAGAATGACGATAATATAATTAGTGCAATTCCCTGATTCTGCAAATCTGCGTATCAGCTCCACCCTGGACCACTTGGCTCACCTCTGGTTGGTTCTCCACACCTATGGTAATGCTAGAATTGCCCCCAAGGTCTTCCCCAGCTCCTATAAATACCCCATCCATCCACAATTCAAGGGATTCGAAAAATCCCACAAAGAACCCCTGCTCCATTTCGGCCAACCACACTTTGACCCTCTTGAAGTTCTGTTCCACCCTCAGGTAGACCCCTAGGGATCCCCCCAGGCCTGTCTCAACCTTGCACCAGTCAACACAGCCCAGCTCAGCCGCTTGCAGCCACTGTACAAGGGTAGCAATCCTACCCTCTTGTTTTGTGTTTGCTTATCATTGTAAGGAACCCTCTGGTCTTTACTTGCTATAAATATTACTGTCTAGCCAAGGACAGGGCCCCCCTTGCCTTCCTCATAGGCATGGGGGAGTCCCTTGAGCCCTAATTCGGGTACAATGCCCCATATATGCATGGCTATCCTCCTCCCTTTAGTTCTAGGGAACCCTCAGACCATGAGGGATTCCCTAGCAACGCCCTGGTGCAGCCCCCGTGAGGGAAAAGTTGTTTTTCGAAAAGCCTTCAGGAATGATGGTAGAATATCTACCGCCATTCTTGACTCTCCACTGTTGCAGGCCCTTAACCATAGTTAGTTTAGGTCCTGGTCCAATTTAGGGCCATGGTTAGACTCACCCAACTCTCCTCTACCTGGCCTGATCATTCTAAGCCCAAACCAGTACCTTAACCCTAGTTAACTTGGCCTCAAACCCAGAGTTAGTTAATGGCGGTAGAATATCTACCGCCATTTTAGACTGCCAAAGAGTGTTCCTTTGGCCCACTGTAGGGCCCACACCTTACCACCGCCTGTGCCCAGCTCAGGCCCAGGGTCTTCCCTAGACTTCAAGCTTCACCGCTGTAGGTTCAGAACCCTGTGGGGTTACCCCTAACCCGAGTTACAATCCAGGAAACCCAGGTCAAAAATGCAACTGTGATGGCGGTAATCCCATTAGCCCCATTACTATTTTTTTTATTTTATGGGCTTTGCACATGGCCCAGACCAGGTAGAAGGCCGGTCTAGGCCCTGCAATGCTCTCTGGGTCCAATTCTAACTTGATCAGATCCTTAACCATGGTTAATCAAGCTTTTGGTTAACTTTTAACCATGGTTAAGCAGTCTTTGACCATGAAAATTCTAGAAAAATACTCAAAAATTTAGAAATATTCTGAGATGCCCAAAAATGGTCTGTTTCAACCATTTAACCATGGTTAGCAGCCCTAACCATGGTGACCTACCCCTTTAACCGCGGTTAAGCAACCCTTAACCCCTACAAAAATCTAGAAAAATCCAAAAAACATTCAAAAAATCCAAAATGACCAAAAATACAGTTTTTGGATTTTTTTACCATGGTTAGCACACCTAACCATGGTTAGCACCCATTTAACCCCGGTTAGCAACCCTAACCTCAGTTAAATCCATCTTTGACCTACTGGGCCTATTTTGCAGCCTACCGAGCTCACCCTTGACCTACTGGGCCCAATCCTAGCCTATCAGGCTTTACCATACCTTTTTAACTATTGTTAGTAACTCTAACCATGGTTAGTTTGACATAACCCCGGTTAGCAACCCTAACCTTAGTCAAACTTTGCCTTAGTCTACCGGGCTTCTCTTTTGGCCTATCAGGTCCAAACTCTAGTCTACCGAACTACTCCTTGGCCTACTGGGCTTAAACCATGCACTTGATCAACCTCGGTCAACCAAACCCTAATCTATCGAATTAGTTTGTTAGCCACCCTTGGTGCACACACACACCCCCTAGCCTTGGCACGACCTCAAACGTCAAAACTATGCTCGGTCTGATCTCACCCCAATGTGAGTATGTAGACAACCCAATCCGGGTTCGACCCTAGTTTAGCTTTCATTTCTTAGATTAGTCTTACTTTAAACACTTAGGCATTTTAACAAATTTTGACATCAATTGGCTTAATCCTAGGAAGCAGGGAACCGTTGTAAAATGGAAGCCTCGAGATGCCTAACACCTTCCCCGGACTTAACCAAACCTCTTACCCTAATCTCAAAACGCAGACCAAGACCTTATCAAAATCCCGGGGACTTATCCATTTTGAATGAATAAGTGGCGACTCTAAACCTGTGAGATTAATCAGGGTTTTGAAACTCATGCTCACAGGGGGTATTTTCTTATTTTAATTAAAAACTAAATGAAAAGTTAACAACATTTACTTAAATATTTTAAAGGAAAATAAGTGTGTTGTTGGCTGGTGTTGAAAAGAAAAGTGTGTTTTTGTTATAGAGAAAACAATGTTGCAGTGAAAAACAAAGTGTAAGCGCCCCATTTTTGCCCTACCCTATTCCTCTCTCCAAGCTCAAGGGACCAAAGTCCAAGCCAAAAATCCACTCTCTAAAGCCTATGACCAAAACCCATTCTCTAATGTCAAAGCCCATCTAGACCTACCCATAACCCTATGCCTTAACCAAAGGCCCAATCCCATGTCCATAATTTAAATCAATAAGCCCCAAACCCAAAAGACCGGACCTACCCTAGGCATAACCCTAGATTAAGTCCATGAGCCTAAGCGCACTACCGAGGGCTTAAGCCCACCACCCTAATCAAGATCCCTTGCTACACGCACCAAGCTCATGCACATACTAACTTTTTCTTTTTGGGAAAAAGTTAGTGTGCAGCTAACACACACACCAACATTCATGCACCCACATGCAGATTTTTTTTTAAAAGGGTTAGTATGTAATTCACATAGACCCATGCACATACATTGCAAACCAGCCCACCTGAGCATACATTTACCTTTTTTTTTTGGTAAAGAAGTAATTGTATTGATATTAAGACGGGATTACATTTGAGCTACTACCAAAAAGTTGGGAGTCCATGTCTAGATGAGGTTGAGACCTGCGAAGGCTCTCGTTTAGAGCTGCCTGGGCTAGATCATGGACCATTGAATTGACTTCCTGATACACAAATGAAAAATTTACAGTCCCTGCCATTCTGAGTAAGGTTCTGATATCCTCCACAATGGGGTGGTAATCAGAGTGATTTAGAGCCGTAATACCTAAAAGAAGTTCCACCAACTCCTTGGAATCTAATTTCAACACAGCTTGAGGCCACCGAAAATAAGAGGCAAGGATCACTCCTTCCCTAATGGTTGTTGCCTCAGCTATCCTAGCAGATCCTCCATGCAAAGGTCTACTTAGTTTGGCAATAACCAAACCCGTATGGTCCCTGGCCACAATCCTAATTCCAGCTACGATGTCACTGGTAAGAGTTACTCCGTTGGTATTGACCTTGATCCAACCAGCTGTTGGCACCTTCCACCTTGTTTCAGTAAGCTGACCTCCCCCAGGGAGACTTCCTTTTCACAACAACAGGAAGTCTGAGAAGATGATCTCAGCCTGTCTTAGAACAACAATAGGGTCAGGCCTCTACCCTTCAAAAATAACCACATTACGCATTTTGCATAAACTCCATGAAATGGCTGCAATTTGGATTCCAAGCTGATAAGCAGGGTTGATAAAGGCTGGGTGAAGAACCCAGCGCTTCCACCAAGCTAGGATGGTCTCCATCGATCGTCTAGGAAGATGAAGAGAGAGAGGAGATCCAAACCAAACACCCCTCGAAAACTCGCACTCTAGAAAGAGATGGGTAAGTGTTTCAACCTCGGACTGGCACAAGGGACACCACTCATCCACCATAATACTTCGACGTCTGAGATTAGAGGCAATGACCAAAGCATTATGACAAATTCTCCATAAGAAGACTTGAATTTTAGGAGGAACTGACATCTTCCACATACACTGCCATGTTTTCTTGTCCACTTCCAAGAGCTCTCTGCTAGATGAAGGCCACTGGCTAACGGCCAGGGAATGAGCCAAATAAGAAGCTGAGTTCACTGTAAATCTTCCTGAACTCGAGCACTTCCAAATGAGCCGATCTTGGGCCTGAAGGTGACTAATTTGAAGCTTTCGAATTTCCGGAATAGAGGTCAAGGAAAATAAATCTTGTAGAAGTTCCATATTCCACGTCCCAGAGTGGTGATCAATTAGAGAGGCTACCATTTGATAATTCTCAGGGAGGGCCCCCCAGAGTTGTGGAGTGGAGTTAAGTAAGTTTGGCACCCAAGGATCAAGGACAGTCCGAATCAACTCCCAATTCCCTACTTGCCATCAAATACCTTGTTGAAGAATATCACGTCCCGCCAAAATACTCCGTCATCCCCACGAAGGTCGGCTCCCCAGTCGGGCATCCAAGAAAGAACAGTTGGGAAAATTAATGGCTTTGTAAATAGTAGCCCATAGTGATTTTGGATTCTGAATAAGCCTCCATCCCTGTTTAGCAAGCAAGGCAAGATTGAAAGCCTTCAAATCCCTGAAACCCAAACCTACTTGATCCTTGGGAAGACGAAGTGTAGACCCCTGAACCCAATGAATTTTCCGCCTTTCCTTCGAACTCCACCAAAACTGAGCAATAGAAGAGTGAAGATCGAAAATCCCTCCTTGCAGTAATTTAAAACAACTCATGGAATACGCAGGAATGGCCTGGACAACGGCTTTGATAAGGACAACCCTTCCAACCTGGGACAAAAGAGATTCTTTCCACCCTTGTAATCTATTGAGCACCCATTGTTTGAGAGTAGCAAAAGTCTGTGCTTTGTGCTTTGGAACGACCGAACTCAATTGGGAGACCAAGGTACCGGTGTGGCATAGAAGAATTCCGAATCTGAAGAGTTCGAGCTATCATCCGACGGAATCTTATAGAGTATTAGTGCTGAAAATAGCTCTAGACTTGGAGAAATTAACGCTCTACCCAGAGGCTGATCTGAATCTTTCCAATATATCCATTAAATGGCTAGGTTCAATGAGGTTTGCTCGGATAAAAACGAAACAATCATCGGCAAATAGAAGGTGAGATAAGTTTGGGGTGTGCTAAGCAAGTTGGATGCCACTAAGGAGGTGGTCCCAATGGGCTTTCATGAGTTGGGAGGAGAAAGTTTCAGTACATAGAAGAAATAGAAAGGGGGATAGGGGATCCCCTTGCCACAACCCTCTCTTAGGTTGAATGAAACCTTTTGGTTACCCATTTATGATCATAGCATAGGACACTGTTGTGATGCATTGTTTAATAAGCTAGATCCATTTACCGCAAAAACCCAGTTTCTCCATCATGGCAAACAAGAACGGCCATTCAACTCGATCATATGCTTTATTCAAATCGAGCTTGATGGCCAATCGCCTATCAGCTCCCTTCTTTTTTCGTTTCAAATGGTGGCAAACTTCATGAGCTACCAAGACGTTATCAGAAATCTGACGGCCGCTAACAAAGGCGGATTATGCTGGATTAACTATCGCGGAAAGATACTCCTTCATCTGATTAGCAAGAATTTTTGCGATCACTTTGTATATAACATTACACAAACTAATAGGGCAAACTGGTTTAGGTTTTCAGGGTTAGGAACCTTTGGAATTAAGACAACGTGGGAGAAGTTTGTACTTTTAAGCAAGAAACCATTATGGAAAAACTCAGAGACAGTTGAGCACACATCCCTACCAATCATGTCCCAATGTCTTTTGTAAAATGTCCTTGACATACCATCAGGACCCAGCGCTTTTAAGGCCCGATATCAAAAACAGCCCTTCAAATTTCTTCATTGGAAACATCCTGACAAAGATCTTGATTCATCTGCGAAGAGATACAAGGAACCACTTCAGCTAAGAACTTCAGAATACCCATAGGGTTGCATGTCGAATAAAGATTCCTGAAATGATCAAGGGATATGGAATTCAATGTTGCTCTTCTCTATTAGCCACACCCCATTTTCACCTTGGATAGCCAAGATTCTATTTCGTTGACGCCGTTGAATTGTCATAGCATGAAAGAACCTAGTATTATGATCCCCAAGTTTAAGCTAATCAGCCCAGGATTTTTGCCGCCATCTAGCCTCCTCTTGAATAAAGACCTTATCGAGCTCAAGGGTAAGAACCTGAGTTGATGCCTGATTGGGTGCATTAGAAGAATCCGCCTAGATATCAACAATCTTTTGAGAAATGTCCTTTAATCGAGTTTTGGTATTACCAAAGGAGATCCTGCTCCACTCAATAAGGGCTGGCCAACAACTATGAAGCGTTTTGCAGAGTTTAAACATCTGAGAACCGGGACACAAATTCCGCCAAGCTCCTCTAACTACTTCCTTGCAATCTGGGTACGGTTCCCACATCTCTTCATATCGGAAAAGTTTCTGACGCCCAAGCCGTACCATATCAGGCCCCAATAGAATTGGGCAGTGGTCCGACCCAATAGCTGGGAGAGATTTTACAATAAAATTTTGAAAGGTCAACTGCCAAGCTTCATTGGCTAAGGCCCTATCCAACCTGACTGATATAAGATTGGTCCCATGACAACAATTTGTCCAAGTGAATCGAGGCCCATGGAATCCAAGGTCCATGAGGTTACTGGTATCTAGCATCCGTTGAAATATCCGCATATGTGAAGGACTACAAGCAAGCCCCCCTTCTTTCTCGGTTGGGCAATATCTCGTTAAAATCCCCCATACAGAGCTAAGGAGCATTATGAGATTCCCCATATTGAGCTAGGTAATTCCAGAGACTACGACGCTCCAGGAAAGCTGTTGGTCCATAAATCATAGAGAGAAACCATGAACTATCCAATTGAGATTCCCGTACAACTGCTTCGATGAGATTCAGACCCTGCAACGTGATCTGAATAGACACCCCTGTCCTATCCAGCACTGCCAAACCAGTTGAGAGGCCCTCAGGTTCCACGGTAGTAATTAGGTCCATGTTTAATTTTTTTGCTACGAGGGAGACCTTCTCCCTTTTATTCTTTGTTTCCATGAGATAAACTAAGCTAGGACGATGTCGAAGGATTAGTTCCTTCAGCATGTGAACTGTCCAGGGTCGCCCCAACCCCTGACAGTTCCAAGCTAGAAGAGTCATAGGGAGCGGGGGGACTGCTCTTTGGCAGCTGCCCCATAGAAGTTGATTGGTTCCTCATCTGCCAAAGTGATGGATGTGCCCTTAACGGAGTCGGATTGATGCTCTTCTATGATCTGAGAACTTGTTACGGCTGGTTAGGGAATAACAACTGCAAGGTTAATGAGATATTTGGGTTTAAACCTTTTCGGATGTGAAGGACTTGGGCCAGGTAAGGTATTTGAAGGTAGGGTAGTTTGGAAAGATAGTTGTTGGGTTTTCTTAACTTTTGGGTTGTCAAGTTTATGGGTAGTTGGGCCGAAAGTTGGGGCATGGTCAAGATCCTTTGCGCTAGGCCCAATTGAAAATGCCCAAAGGTACCGGGTGAGTATGGCGGGGTGACCGAGATAGTATACTCAAGGTTGATGCCAAATGAGGACATCTCATGTTGATCATTAATGGCAAGATAGGTGGTGGGAGACAAAGAAGCAAAATCAGAAGGTTGAAACCTACTTTTAACCAACTTTTTAGAAGGTGGTGCAGATAGGGGTGTAAATGAGCCGAACTGGGCACTGCTCGGGCTCGGGCTCGACTCGTTGGAATTTTACAGATGCTCAGGCTTGGCTCGACTCAACTTGTTGGATTTTACAGAAGCTCAGGCTCGGTTCGGCTCGATAATTTTTTTTAAAAAAAACACATTGATAAGCACTAAATTCAATAAAAAAAGAATATTAAAAGGGCTTTTTTTTTTTGGAATGTCACGTGACTCACGTGAAAGCTTGAGTTAAAACTTAAATGGAAATAATTATGTTAATGTATACTAAATATATTTTACCAAAAAACAGGTATACTAAATATATAATATAAATTTAACTTTTAAAGGGTATTATTATATGATTAATCGAGCCGAGCCGAGCTAACCCACCTATTGTTCAAGCTAGGCTCGTTTATTTTTCGAGCTCACTTTTAAGGCTCGGCTTAGCTCAACGAGCCCAAAGTAAAAGCTCAAGCTCAGTTTATTCCAAGTCGAGTCGAGCTGAGCTGGCTCGTGAGCTAGCTCGGCTCGTTGACACCCCTAGCACAGGAGTCCTTTTCCCCTCAGGGACCTGCTGGATAAGATCATTTTTGTCGTAATAGACGTAGGTTGGAGGTGATGTGGCCTCGTTGAACTGCTGTGCCGATTGAAGCCGTAATTCCACCTTGGACACAGGAATCATAGGTACTATAATCCTAGTCACCGATATCTTGGCCGAGGTGTTAGTTTCTTCTTGGCCAGGAGAATAGTCCCTTGGTGCCTCCTCAGTCGTACGATCAACAGGCAGATTCTGAATAATCGGAGAACTACCGTCCTTGAGGGGAGGGTCCTCGTCCATTACCGTCGGCTAGGGTTCGGAGGGTTTCTTGCGAGCTTCTGATTGTCGGCGCAGGATATCAAGGATCGGCCAAGATTAAGGATGGAAAATTTCCACCCTAAGCCAAGGGCCATACAACTCTAAGATACACTTGTCTGGACTGTGGGTACATCGTTTATCATCATGGTCGCACCGACCACATGAGAAGCAAACCTTCGGAAGCTTTTCATACATAAGGGGAAAGGGTTTAGATAGCCTCGACAAGAGTTGGAGTGAAGCAAAGGGATGAAGAGGATTCCAGATATCCAAGGACGCTCGGATCCGAAGGAACTTACCTTTGGATGATCTCGGAGTAGGTAATTATGTGTGCATGTATCGGCCAAGTCTAGTTGCTATCCCTTCTTCATCTTCCTGGCTAAAGTATTTCGGCGGAATGCCATGAACCTGAACCCACATCAGAAGATTATAGACTTCGAGCTCTGAGACTTAAATGTTCAACGACCAGGGAAGCATGAGAAGAGGATGTCCGTTGAAAGACCATGGTTGGTTGTCAAGGACCCGCCGTTGTGCTGACTGGTTGAGGAATTTGAACAAAATGTAGTCGTTGGCTAGCTTCATCGTAGTGACAAGCAACGAAGAGTTCCATGCCTTGATGGTTGTTCGGATCACCACCGGCGTGTTGATTGGTCGATCATTGAAAAACCTGTCGATAATGCTATACTGTAGCTCCTCTTTTGCTGCCTGGAGGGATGTATGTGAAACCGGGATGGGATCCTTGAGGTCTTGAAAGGTAAGCTTGTTTAGAAGTGCATTTTCTAAAACCTTCGTCGAAACAGCTGTCAGAACAGAGTTATCAAGGGAGAAATTTTTGTCGTCCATACTGGGAGGGCAGGGAAGAGGCCAGAGAAGAAAAGGAAAAAGGAGCCGAGGAGGAGGGGGGGAACACCAGAAGGGGGAGCAGAGACCTACCCGAGGTCAGAGAAGGTCTCTGCTGTAAAAACCGGAGAAGAACTAGATCATAGCCCTCATGAATTTATATCATAATCCCATATCCTCACTTGGAGTCCGTGAAGTGTCGGTGGCTACGCAGATTGTTCCTTTGGTTTTGAAAATTTTCACCTTTACCTAACCACTTTGTGCTTATCTTTACACAAGCCTAGGTATTTGAATCCAAACTAAACCAGACCTATCATTTTCCTCTTTAATGAAAAAACTACCCCATAAACCAAAACCCAAGTTCTATTTGACAATAAATATGAGGAAACCCAAACGTACCCAGTAGCCAGGCCCCCTTCGCATGCAAAAAACCAACACAGTTGTGTAGGGACGACCTGTACACCTCCTCTGCACCCCTCTACAAACTCTCCATTGACCCTCCAACCCAACCCATTTGTCTCACCTAACACCCTCCTATTTACTTCCATGCCGCAACTCATCCAAGCTCTATAAATACCCACCTTGGCCAAGCTCCAAAGGCATTCAAAAATTTCAAGCAAAAAAAAAAACCTAGTAGGAATTCTCTTAAAATCTCCCAAAAAAACAACAATTTCCCCACCTGTGAGAGAGGGCGCTTGGAAACTGAGGGTAATAGCCTTTGGCTGAACCCCTCTATGACCAATCCCTCTTGAGGTTGCAAACACCTTGGAGCTTGAGTGAGTAGAGAAGAAGGGTAGGTTCCCCACTCTCTCTTTCTTTACGTTTTCTTCTTCTTCATTTTGTATAGTTTTCCAGTTATATTTCCTATTATTGTTTCATTTTAAGTTAAATTTGAACTTAATCTTGTGCGAACCCATAGTCCTTACGACACCATGTGACTTCGAGAGTGCTCCTAGATCCTTGGAGAACCACCTAAGACCGCCTTGTCTCTGTCAAGATGAGAAGGCTATCCTTTCTTGACCGTGCCCAAAACGGAAGCTCCCTCCCTCTCTCTGAGTTAGCATACCCTCTCCAGAATTTGAGAACCCCCCATTCTAGCCTTTTCATCTTCTTGTTTATTTGGAGCCATTTTAGACACCACTAATCCCACCTCGAGTTAATGCTTGACCCGAACTAACTTGCCAAACCTAGATTTCAAATGGGTTGTCAAACCCAGTTAGTTTTTAAGGTGGTGATTACTTTCCTAGATGCAAATTTTTTTAGGTTGTTTTGGGTTTCGAAAGGGCCTATTTTAAGTGGGTTCAAAACTTGATTCCACCTGAGGTTAGTTCTTAACCATGATCAACTCACCAAGCCTAGGTTTCAGTGGGTTGAGAAACCCATTCAGTTTCAAGGCGGTCATTATCTTTTTAAATGCAACACTTTCCTATCATTGTATTAAGATTCAAAGGTCTATTTTAAGTAGGTTCAACTGTCGCGCCCCAAAATCCCACCTAACATAATGTGAGACTATGGCACGTGACTTAATCATTACTTCCATAACTTCCTGTCATAAAGCATTTAAGGCAATTCTAAAACATGAACCTAAAATTTTTTTTCTTTAAATAAATACTAATCAAATCTAATATCTGAAATAAATACTAAGACATCATATTCCATTAAAATCATCCTCTATGAATCCCCAATCATAAATTCACACTAACTATAAATCCATAATTAGTCTATTACAAAGTCTAAAATTCGAAATCAAAATACTAGTAATTTAAACCCCAGTATATGGCCAGCGATCCAAATTCCATTCCCAATCAGAGTAATCACCTGTTGGCTCCTCCTCTTCCTCCTCGTACTCTTCCTCTTCCTAAGGCCCTAGAGCACAAATATTAAATCTAGAACCTGCCGACAACAACAGTTATCGGCTGAGTAAAAAGTTACCTAGCGTATATATAAAATCCTATGTAACAATATAACAATATTTAATATAAACATGATTTAAAATTCAACGTAATATGTAAACATATAACAATTCAAAGTGCGGAAGCATAATTCAATTTCGATTCTTACACATGGTCACTTGTGCTTATTTCTCTTATTTATCTTACTTATTTTCTTGTTCGAGAATGTATCCAATAATATGCAAATGTAATAACTTAATATAACTCTACCCCATATATTGGGTAGAGACTAACATATACCTTACTTTCCGAGGTACCACACGGTTTACACATTATCCAGTGCATACGGCTTGTCAACACATTATCCGGTGAATAGGGCTTGTTTACACATTATCCGGTGTATATGGCTTGTCTACACATTCGTCGGTGTATACGGCTGGTCTTGCCTTGATCATAGACTTGTGGGTACTCAGTCAGTGCAAAACTCAATCATACATTGTGTTTGTGTCCTTGTTTACTTGCATAATACTTATTGTCTTGTTTATTCCCATGCTTGTTCATATTTAATTTTGTGAATCAATGTGAGTACAATAATGATGATTGTAGATCATTCACTAATTTAAAACATGTAGAATTTCTCATAAACAATCCCCATGAAATATAGAATTCTCAAATTTTCAATAATAAAATAAAAGGGTAATTTTAATTATCGTGTCTAAATTTTCAATGCATAATTTTAATCAAATAATTCTCACAGAACCCTATTTTTATCACACATCATAATCTCAAAGCAAGCTCATATTAGTTTCATCAATTACAACCATCATGCCCTTCATCCATTCTTCATCATCTATACACTACAAAATCATTCTCTTTCCCCTTGTTGATATAAAATTAAAATCATGAAGAACATCTCTCACATAATAATTTTCACAAGAAAAACACCACTTAGATCACATTCTATACATCATATATACTTTTCATAAGAAAATCAAAACTCTCTAACATCAAATATAAATTTTCCAAGAGAAAAAAATGATTTAAAACATTACATGGTCATCATATATATTTCCATAAGAAAATCCTGGTACAAAACATCATAAGCATGCTTGATCTTTGTTTGTTTTTGCCTTAGATCTATCTCTTTCATAGTATTTATATCAAAAATCTCTATATTGATGGGAAGGAAGTCATATTTACCTCTCTCGATCGCTTCCCTACTATCACGCGCTCGCGAACGGGATGCATCTAAGCTTTTTCACCTTTCTTCCTTGCAAAATCTTTGATCCCTCCTCTTGGATCTCTCAAAACCCCCTTCTGTCACTCTCTTTTAGGTCTAAAAAGTTTTAGAAACCCTCAGCCCATGAGTATAAGGGGTATTTATAACATTGGAAGCCCTAGGGACTCCAAAATCGGAAAAATCGCGCAAAAGAAGCCAAAATCGGCGTTTTGGCAATCAATCGCCGCTGCCGGCGATCGATCAGCTGAGGCGCCGAATTTTAAAAAAAAAATCTTTTGATACTTTTTGCCCATCTTCTTTTCATTGAATTAAACCTCAAAAATGACTTAATTTGAGTGTTTTAATTGGGTTTTAAAATCACTACTTTTTGCATTAAATTTATAGGTTTAAATATGTTAAAAATTTAAACACATGTTTCCATAACATTTAATAAAGATCATAATTATTAAGAATAATAAATTTGGGGTTCTACATCCTTCCCCTCTTAAAAGAATTTTGTCATCGAAGTTGCATACCTTAGTTAAACAAGTAGAGATACTTCTCTCGAATTTCATCTTCTTTTTCCCAAGTGGCCTCTTCAATGGAGTGATGTTGCCAGCGAATGAGGATAAAACGAATGGTCTTCCTGCGAAGAACATGCTCTTTTTGATCCAGAATTTGAACCAGTTGTTCTACCATTGTCAAATCTTCTCAAATTTCCAGAGGTTCAAAGTCGATGATGTATGAAGGATCTTGAATGTACTTCCTCAACATAGAAACATGGAAGACATTATGAACCGCTGCCATGTGAGGAGGCAGGTTAACCCTGTATGCCACTTCTCCTACTCTCCTGATAATTTCGAAAGGTCCAACATACCTTGGACTTAACTTGCCTTTCTTACCAAACCTCATCATCCCTTTTGTAGGAGATATTTTGACGAAGACAAAATCTCCAACTTGAAATTCCAAGTCTCTTCTCCGGGTCTCTGCATAACTCTTCTGTCTACTCTGAGCAGTCTTCAATCTTTTTCTGATCAAGTTAACCTTGTCTGCGGTCTGTTCAACTAGCTCGGGACCTAGAAGTTTTCTTTCTCCTACTTCATCCCAACAAAAAGGAGACCTACAACTCCTACCATACAAGACTTCAAATGGTGTCATCTGAATACTTGCTTGATAACTGTTGTTATAAGCAAATTTAACTAAGGATAAATGCTCATCCCAATTGCCTTCAAAATCAAGCATACAAGACTAGAGCATATCCTCAATAACCTGATTCACTCTTTCTGTCTGGCCCTCTATTTGAAGATGAAATGCAGTGCTGAAATCCAGGCGAGATCCCATGACTTGCTGAAAACTCCTCCAAAATCTTGGTGTAAACCTTGTGTCTCTATCAGAAACTATACTAATAGGTACTCCATGGAGATGTATCACTTTCTTAATATAAAGTTCCGCTAACTTATTAGTATTAGAAGTAGTCCGATAAGGAAGAAAGTGAGCTGACTTAGTAAGACGGTCTACCACAACCCAAATGGCATCAAAATTCTTGGCTGTCTTTAACAATCCCACAATAAAATCCATGGATATATTTTCCCACTTTCATTCCAGAATGGAAAGAAGTTGTAATAACCCTGCAGGTCTCTTATGTTCGGCTTTCACTTGTTGACAAACCAAACATTGAGATACATGAGTAGCCACATCTCTCTTCATATTTCTCCACTAATAGTGTCTCTTGAGATTTTGGTACATCTTAGTACCACCGGGATGAACTGTATACTTGGATCGATGAGCTTCATCCAAAATCTCCCATCTCAATTCTCCATTATTTGGGACACATAACCTGCCTTTAGATGTTTTAGCTCCTTCCCCATTAGTTGAGAAATCCTTCTGACCATTTTCGAAGGACTTGACGCGATAGGTTAACAATTCTTCATCAGACCCTTGTAACTCTATGATTCTGGCTCGAACATATGATCTGACTACAATATTAGTTACCAATGGTCCAGAGGTACAAAGACTGAAACTTGTTTCGTTGTTAGAAATGTCTTCTAACAATTTCCACCCTTTGACCCTTAAGTGTGCCAATAAACCAGAGGGTCTTCTGCTAAGTGCATCTGCTACAACATTAGCTTTCCCCGGATGATATTAGATCGAACAATCATAATCTTTCAAAAATTCTACCCAACGGCGCTGTCTCAAGTTGAGCTCTTTCTGAGAGAACAAGTACTTGAGGCTCTTATGATCTGTAAAAATTTCAAAGTCTTCTCTATACAAATAGTGCCACCAAATCTTTAGAGCAAAAACCACTGCTGCTAGCTCTAAATCATGAGTAGGGTAGTTCTTCTCATGGTTCTTCAATTACCGGGATGCATAAGCAATGACTTTATCATGTTGCATGAGAACTCAACCTAATCCAACATACAAAGCATCACTGTAAACCACAAATCCACCACTACCTGAGGGAACAGTGATAATTTGGGCCGTAGTAAGGTGCTTCTTCAATTCTTAGAAACTCTGCTCGCATTTATCATCTCATGTGAACTTGGCATTTTTCTTGGTCAGGTGAGTAAGTGGTGCTTCCAAGCTAGAGAATCCCTCTATAAATCTTCTATAATAACCTGCGAGGCCTAGGAAACTCCTGATTTCTATAACACTCTTTGACCTATCCCAATCTGCAACAGCTTCAATCTTGGCAGGGTCTACTGAAATCCCTTCTGATGATACGACATGGCCTAGAAATGTCACATTCTCTAGCCAAAACTCGCATTTACTCAATTTAGCATACAACTTATGCTCCCTCAAAGTCTTGAGTGTAACTCGAAGATGCTTCTCATGATCCTCCCGGGTTAGTGAGTATACAAGGATGTCGTCTACAAATACTATCACATGACAATCCAAGACTGGTTTGAATACTCTATTTATCAAGTCCATAAATGCTCCAAGAGCATTTGTTAAGCCAAAAGGCATAACCAGAAATTCTAAGTGTCCATATCTCGTTCTAAATGTTGATTTAGGGATATCTTCTGATCTAATCTTCAACTGGTGATACCCTGACCTTAGATCTATCTTAGAGAAGAATTTTGCTCCCTTTAATTGGTCAAACAGATCATCAATCCGTGGCAATGGGTATTTGTTCTTTATTGTGACCTTGTTTAGTTGCCGATAATCAATGCACATCCTCATCGACCCATCTTTCTTCTTTACAAAAAGAACTGGTGCTCCCCATGGTGACATACTTGGTCTAATGAAACCCTGTTCTAGTAATTCTTCAATTTGTACATTTAACTCCTTTAGTTCTGCTGGAGCCATCCTATAAGGTGCTCTAGAAATCGGTGCAGTGCCTGGAGTTAAGTCAATGACAAATTCAATCTCCCTATCTGGTGGTAACCCTGGTAACTCATCAGGAAAAACATTCATGAACTCACAGACTACTGGAATGACAGAGCCATCTTTTCCTTCTAGATTAGAAAGACTTAAGGCCGCAAATCTAGCAATGTCTTTCTTCTTTAATCCTCTAAAATAGAAGGGAGTTCCATCAACTGGCTTGAATTTCACTATTTTCTCAAAACAATCTACTTGCCCGTGGTAAGCTGCAAGCCAATTCATTTCAAGAATAACATCAAAATCTTGGAAGTCTAGGATGATCAGGTCTGCCAGTAACTCATGTTGTTCCACTAGGATGACACAAGCTCGGTATACTTGGTTGGTGACTACTGCTTTACCAATAGGAGTCGAGATGGATAATTCCTTATCTAACTGGCTCGGTTCTGAAACAAATCTCTTCGCAAAACTAGGTGTAACAAATGAGTGTGTTGATCCCGTATCAATCAATACATGTGCCAGACATTCATTAATCAATAGGGTGCCTGAGTTATTACGTAACTAAGTGTCAATCATGTGCATTATTCATATAATATCAGTAATATATATATATTTTCAACACATCCTAATTATAAACATCACATTAATCATAGAAATATCATATCAAATATAAATATAACTAAAGTGTACCTTGCACCATGTCATCTGATGCCTGTGCATCCTGTTCTGATATTGCAAAGACCTTGCCCTGAGTCACCTGTTGTGGCTGCTGCTGTGGGGGCTGTTGGGGTTTAGGAGCCTGAGGAGGCTTTTGTTGTGGTGCTTGCCTGGTAGGTGGCTTATTCCCCTGAGACTGGGTCTGCTGAGTGGTCTGTTGACTACAATAAGGACAGTCTTTAATCCGGTGTCCCATTTGTCCACATTGGAAACATCTACCAGTGAGTGCTCGACATTCGCCCGTTGGATGTCTCTTCCTACAATGTACACACATATCAAACATAAGTGCAGAAGAAGTAGGCTGCACATACCGAGTGACCTGAGAAGTAGTAGGGCGAGGCATAGTAGGTGTAGATGGAGGTGCTGGCCTCTGATAAGGAGTCAGCCTAGCTGCTGGTGGTTGGCCTAAAAATCTGGGCCTCTTATCCTGTGGTCCAACCCTCCTTGGCTATTCCTTACTGAACTTCTCTTTTTGATTCATCTATCTTTTTTTCAAGAATTCCTCTGAATTCTTTTCAGTCAACTGAGCCCTATCATTCACTTTAGCGAAAGTCTCGAGTCGAAACATTAAGACTCGGTCTCGAATAAAATCCCTTAAACTCCTTTCAAATTTTCTCGCTTTCATCGCCTCTGTGGTAATCATATGAGGTGCAAACCTTGAAAGTTCTGAGAACTTGGCCTCATACTCGGCCACTGACATCTTCCCCTGTTCAAGAGTGAGGAACTCTGCTTCCTTCTTTTCTCGGATAACCACTAGGAAGTACTTCTTATAAAATCCAGAAATTCCTCCCATGTCCATGGTTAGCCTGCTCTAGTCAAATCCCTAGTCCTGGAAGCTGCTCTCCACCAATGCTCTGCTTCGCCTTCTATCACAAAGGCTGCCCATGTCACTATTTCAGTATCCGTGGGAGACATAACTGAAAATATCTTTTCCAGCTGTAAGATCCATGCCTCTGCAGTGATTGGATCTGTGGTCCCATAGAATGACGGAGGCCTCAATCTCCGGAATGCCTCAATCCCTGCATGAGCCCTGGGTGGAGGAGGTGCATGTGCTTCTACTGGTCCAGGAGCAGCTGCAATAGGTTGTCTGGCTACAAGGAGTGCCATGGTCTAGGCAATCGATCCTAACACTTCAGTCAAGTCAGGCTGGTCATTACCAATTGGATGTTCTTCTCCAATACCCCTTCCAGCACTTCCTCTATTGTTATATCCACGAGTTCTGCCACCGCGCCTCATTATGATATTCCTGAGAGCAAACGGTAACAATTAGTCTAACTTGGAATTAATTCACTCTAACACTCAAATCTTAACTAACATCACAATGAATCCTAGCCTGTTGTATCCTAAAACATAAGCCCTAGCTAACCTAATGCCTTCGCTCTGATACCAACTCTGTTATCAGACCCAGAGTAAAATAACTCTAGTTCCAACTTAGAGACACTAGCCCTATGTGACCTAATGCCTTAGCTCTGATACCAACTTTGTTGCGCCCCAAAATCCCACCTAACTTAATATGAGACTTTGGCACGTGACTTAATCATAACTTCCTGTCATAAAGTATTTAAGGCAATTCTAAAACATGAACCTAAAATTTTTTCTCTTCAAATAAATACTAATCAAGTCTAATATCTGAAATAAATACTAAGACATCATAATCCATTAAAATCATACTCTATGAATCCCCAATCATAAATTCAAACTAACTATAAATTCATAATTAGTCTATTACAAAGTCTAAAATTCGAAATCAAAATACTAGTAATCTAAACTCCAGTATATGGTCAGCGATCCAAATTTCATTCCCTATCAAGGTAATCACCTACTGGCTCCTCTTCTTCCTCCTCGTACTCTTCCTTTCCCAAGGTCCTGGAGCACAGATATCAAATTTAGAACCTGCCGACAATAACAGTCATCGGTTGAGTAACAAGTTACTCAGCGTATATATCAAATCCTATCTAACAATATAAAAATATTTAATATAAACATGATTTAAAATTCAACGTAACATGTAAACATATAACAATTCAGAGTGCAGAAGCATAAATCAATTTCGATTCTTACACATGGTCACTTGTACTTATTTCTTTTATTTATCTTACTTATTTTCTTGTTCGTAAATGTATCCAACAACATACAAATGCAATAACTTAATATAACTCTACCCATATATTGGGTAGAGATTAACATATACCTTACTTTCCGAGGTATCACAAGATTTACACATTATCCGGTGCATACGGCTTGTCTACACATTATCCGGTGTATACGGCTTGTTTACAAATTCATCGGTGTATACGGCTGGTCTTACCTTGATCATAGGCTTGTGGGTACTCAGTTAGTGTAAAACTCAATCATACATTGTGCTTGTGTCCTTGTTTACTTGCATAATACTTATTGTCTTGTTTATTCCCATGCTTGTTCATATTTAATTTTGTGAATCAATGTGAGTGCAATAATGATGATTGTAGATCATTCACTAATTTAAAACATGTAGAATTTCTCATAAACAATCCCCATGAAATATAGAATTCTCAAATTTTCAATTATAAAATAAAAGGGTAATTTTAATTATCGTGTCTAAATTTTCAATGCATAATTTTAATCAAATAATTCTCACAGAATCCTATTTTTATCACACATCATAATCTCAAAGCAAGCTCATATTAGTTTCATCAATTACAACCATCATGCCCTTCATCCATTCTTCATCATCTATACACTACAAAATCATTCCCTTTCCCCTTGTTGATATAAAATTAAAATCATGAAGAACATCTCTCACATAATAATTTTCACAAGGAAAACACCACTTAGATCACATTATATACATCATATATATTTTCCATAAGAAAATCATGATTTAAAACTCTCTAACATCAAATATAATTTTTCCAAGAGAAAAACATGATTTAAAACATTACATGGTCATCATATATATTTCCATAAGAAAATCCTAGTACAAAACATCATAAGCATGCTTGATTTTTGTTTGTTCTTTCCTTAGATCTATCTCTTTCATAGTATTTATATCTAAAATCCCTATATTGATAGGAAGGAAGTTATATTTACCTCTCTCGATCGCTTCCCTACTATCACGCGCTCGCGAACGGGATGGATCTAAGCTTTTTCACCCTTCTTCCTTGCAAAACATTTGATCCCTCCTCTTGGATCTCTCAAAACCCTATTTTCTCACTTTCTTTTAGGTCTAAAAAGTTTTAGAAACCCTCAACCCACGAGTAGAAGGGGTATTTATAACATTGGGAGCCCTAGGGACTCCAAAATCGGAAAAATCGTGTAAAAGAAGCCAAAATCGGCGTTTTTGGCTATCAATCGCCGCCGGTGGGCGATCGATCAGCCGAGGCGCCGATTTTTTATTTTTTATTTTAACTCGTTTGCTACTTTTTGCCCATCTTTCTTTTCATGCTATTAAACTTCAAAAATGACTTAATTTGAGTGTTTTAATTCGGTTTTAAAATCACTACTTTTTGCATTAAATTTATAGGCTTAAATATATTAAAAATTTAAACACATGTTTCCATAGCATTTAATAAAGATCACAGTTATTAAGAATAATAAATCGGGTTTCTACATTAACACCGGAGGTGTTTTCAGGTTGTCTTTGGGATTGTTTAGAGGGTTTTAGACACAAAAAAATCAAGAAATTAGGTTTGTAGTGATCCTAGGAACCAATAAAAATATATTCCAAAACTACAAAACATCTACCTATTTATTTTTTATAAATGCAGAAAAATTCCTGCTCCAATAATAAACAACTTTCTCTACTCAATTTAATCGATTATGAAATTAAATAAAATTTAGTTTATATGAATCTGTAAAAATAACCTATTTTGCATTGATATCATGATTTAATAAAACTTCACTCAAAACAATTGCTTAAACAGTATTAAGGCATAAAAGCCAATTAAAAATAAATACAAAGAATTTAATAGATCATCAAACTCATTCAAACCCTAGTATAGTAAACAAGACTAGTTGAAGAGATTTGTACCCAAAAACAAAAACAAAAACAAAAAAATTGAGGATGATAGAACTTTAAGTACCTTTCGAAAAAGCATTCAACATTCGCTCAGTGGATCAAATCTGGTTCTTGAGAGAGACCGATTTAGGTTTTTTCTCCACTCCTACTTCCTTCGATTGACGACTAATTGTTTTCCGTTCAACGACCATGCGCTTGCCATAGCCACCATGCGCCATTATTCTTCACCCTTTTTTTTTTCTAGGGTTTCAGCTTTTAAGCAGAAGAGGCTTTGAGAAATTGAAGAGGCTTCGGCGACCCTGCACTTGCCAAAGCCACCATGCTTGGAGCCTTTGAGGGATCTAAGACTAAGAGAGAGAGAGAGAAGAGACTTCAAGAGAGCAACCAAAATGCTCTGGTCAGGAGGAGGTCAGGCGATGAGGCGATTTCGCATACGAGATTAGGATTAGGTTCGTAATGAGTGTCGAGCGGTTTTATAACGATGATCATGTGAAATTACTCATTTAACCCTACTATTAAACTGTTTGAAAGGGTTAAATGAGTAATTTCATATATATATATTATATTTTTATGGTTTATAGTCTATAGACCTTAGCTACTATGTAGCAACTAAGGATAAGGGCAGGGCTTGGGCTGGCCCGGCCCAGCAGAAACAGGGCTTCGGGATTTTGAACCATGCCCGGCCCAAGGGCTTTGGAGGGCAAGGTAGGGTACCCTTCTACGTGGGCTTTTTTGACAGCCCTAACTAAAGCGAAGCAAGCTCAATGGCTCGACTCAGCTCAAGACTCAGCTCAACTCGTTTGAGCCAAGCTTAAGCTAACATTTTAGGCTTGAACGAATCAAGCCAAGCTTTTATTTGAGCTTGAATGTTTAAACAAGGCAAGCTCAAGCTAGACCATGTTTGATTAATTGGCCCCCCCAAAATTTTTGCATTACAATATTAATTTTTTTTTTATCCTTAAGAGTTAGTAAATTTTAACTAGGGTTTGGAAAAAATTGATATATATATATTTTTAAATCAAGGATAGGTGGGTGAATCTTAACCACAGTTAAGGGATATCAATAGGGACACATGGCAACCTCATGGACATTACCGGAAAAAAAAAATCTCAAAATAAAAAAATTACCCAATTTTTTTTTCTCATGGGCTACATTCCGAACCCCCAAGTTCCATAACCTCACTATTAAATTTTTTATTCATGTATTTCGATCTCCCCAATGAAAAATTCCTGGCTTCGGCCTGATTAGACGTTAATTGATCAAACTCTATCCTTTGAAGCATGGTGTGTAGAACTTAAAACAACTCAATTTTATTTTTTTAATATTCAAGCATGTTTCCTTTTGATATGAGGACACCTAATTCCCTGCTTACATAGTTTTTCCGCTTTCAACTGTGGGAATTGGGATAGTGGCCTAGTATGGTGCTGACTGATGATGGAGAATTAGGGTTCGATTTCAAAGAAGGAGGTTGCAACAATTGCACAAATTATCTAATCCTCACCTGGAGGTAGTGACAATCAATAAAATTAGTGAGGTTTTTGAGTTTTGTACAGGGCACAATCTAAATTTTTGGTATGCTTCTAAGTAAAATATCTCACAACAATAATTTCTTAACCTAACTACTCCTACAAATCATATGGTAGGTTAGTATGTATTTTAGGCCAGGAATGGGGGAGATTTCAACACTCACACCTTCTTTGTAGGACTGGATCCCATACCAAATGGGTGGTGACATGCACACACTTGACACTACCAATGGGCAAGCTTGGTGGGATAATAATAAACTTTTGCTTAGTTGAATGATGACTTGGGATCTTATCTAGTTGGTGCTGGAGAGAAGGCCGTCAGCGCCAATGGGAAGGCACCACGCACCACTATTTTCATGCTTCTCAAGTGTATGCACATAAAATGATGCCTGATCAGTCTGAAGGATGTGTGTGGCATTTTCCCAGTGGATGCCGGTGGTCTCCTCCCAGCACCAATCAGAGAAGATCCTAAGTCTTCAATTATATCGGCCAATTAAATTCAAAAGCATCTCAAATAAAAACGTGCATTTTATATTGTGTGTACTAGGAGAGAGAGAGAGAGATGGGAGGAGGGAGTTAGAGGGGGGCCAGACTCCAGACCAATCCCATTTGCCTACTCGGGTCTCTTTAACTCCCCTTTGAACTCTAGTTAAGAAATTTTAACTCATGGTTATTTTTTTTTCTAAAAACCAAGTTTACATGGTTGAACCCTAAGGGCTAGTAAATCTTAACCACAGTTAAGGAGTGTCAAAAGGGACACATGTCAACCTATGAGATGAAGGCCAGATGGTTTTGGTCTAGCTAATGCCAGACCAAATCCCATTCCTAGTCAGAGGACTCGACTTAAACGCAGCAACGTTAACCACGGTTAAATTCTGGCCGGACTCAACTAACTACGGATTATACAAATTTTTCCCTTCTTATAAGCATTTCATTTACCTACGGTTAGTAACCACTGTCAGACATCAGAGACAACACCAAAGCAAAATTACACAAATAATACTTGAGTTTAAATAGGAGTCGGAGCTCCGTCAAAGCATTTCAACCGGAACTCCGCCTCATATTTAAACTCGTAATACTCGGCACTTTCTCTATTTCACTGGACGCGTATATAATATTTTTTTAATTTAATTATTTATTTTTATTTCTGCTCTCTCTCTCTGGTTCTCTCTCGGACCTCCTCACGCCTCTGTAATCTCTACCGTTTTAATGCAGAACCATCATCATCCAAGCATTAGATTTCGCTACCACAGTCTTTAGCTACTCCGGTTGCCGGAATTTCTTCTCTCCGGCGATCGGCGACGGCGAAAATCTCGTCAAGGATTTGCCACTGAGGTTGATTTGGGTTTTGTTGTTTCGTTGATATTCTTTGAAAGCGAGGTTGTTTCTAGGGTTTCTCTCGCCATGGCTCCGGGGCGTAAAAAGGGAGCGAACAGAGCAAAGGATAAGAGTCAGTTGAAATTGGGAGATTTGGTTCTGGCCAAGGTTAAAGGCTTCCCTGCCTGGCCTGCAAAGGTGCCGTTAATTTATATTTCTGGATTTTGATTTGATCTTGATTCATTGATTCTGTATTTCTATGGAGATTCTCTTCTTTTTTTTTTCCCCCGGTCAGATCACTGCAGTTTTTTCTATTGCAATTTTAGGTTAGTCGACTTGCGCATTGGTGCTCAAATTAGGGTTCCGATTACCGGTTGAATGTTGGAATGCCTTTAATTCACAAGTTTTTTTTTTTCAATTTTTTATTATTTTAATTAGTTTAAATATAGGCTATGAAATTAGGCACAATAAGGAGTCTTTTATTCCTCTTCCAGAACCAGTGTGATTAGTTACAATATGATTGTTGAACTCTCTTTGTTGGATTTAGGGTTTCATTGTCGCAACTTTAATTTCCCAGAGGTATATTATCCTATAATTTGTTTATTGTTTGATATATGTTTGTTGGGTTTTGAATTGGCAGATCAGCCGTCCTGAAGATTGGGAGCAAACTCCTGACCCTAAGAAATACTTTGTTCAGTTTTTTGGAACTGCTGAAATGTAAGTCTTTCTATTTAGTTAGTACACATTTTGTTTTTTGATCTGTAAGTTCTATTTAGTTCTTAAACACTTGTTCCTCCATGTTGAATGGCTTACATGGCTATTTGGTTTCTGAAATTTTTTATTTAGACTTTGCAGTGTAGAATTTGATCATGGTTTTTGAATTTTTGATTGTTGACATTAGCTTGAGAAAACATAAACTAGAGTAAGATGAACAACCAGGGAATTAATTATCTGGGAAAAAAAATTGGTGTTTGTAGTGCACTATAACCATTTTAGAAGAAGCTATTCCCTATTCCCAAGCATAGTAACAAAATTCTCCAACCAATTTTTTCAAAAAGTCCCAAATAATTACAAGATTTTATCTCACAAAGTATTCACAACTTTCGTAAAAAAAAGCACTACTTTTTTAAAAAGTCACGAATTTTGCAGATTAATCACAAATTAGTGGTGAATTTTTGAAAAAGTCTCAAATAAATATTTAATATATAAAATAATTTTTTTATAATTGTTCATTATTGTTAATATTATTTTATATTTTTCATATTCAAAATTTTTTGAGATGAATAATTCCCAAACCCTGACTTTGTGACTATGATGCTCCCAAGGAAGAGCATTTGTGTTTCAAGTTTTGGAGGAAGGTTGAAGTTCTTTGGTGGACTCTGCCAAGGGAGGAGTAAGTATAAACTCAGTATGTTCTTTATAATAGGAGTAAAACTAATTATACAATGTATGTCCATCCTATAAACAAATTTAGATGAAGATTTGATCCTAAGAAATAACCACATGCTTGAAACACTAGTTTATAAATGGCCACTTCCATTCTCTTTGTGTGTGTGTGTATATATATATATATATTTATTTATTTATATCCAATTATATATTTTATATATATCAATATATATGTATGCATGTAAATGTATGTATATATGTATGCATGTACTATTCAAGGACTTTACCTTTCTAAATAAGTTTGTGTTAAATCTTTACATGAAGTATAAGCTAGAGTTTGGAATGAAACATTTGTTTCCCTTCAACAACTACTTTGTGATTTACATCTCTAGCTAAGAAGAGACAATTTTTGGTTCGCTTGGAATAGTCCCTACCTTATTACAGTTCAAAATTTTATTTTTTTAAAAAACATGAATCATGTTCCACCATTTCATTCAAACTTTCACTTACTTTGATTTGGGTTAAGTCGTGTGTTATCATATGTTTCCTTGCCAACTTCATCCACGTCATTTTTGGACTTCTCCTCATCCTTTTAGAACTTTCAACTTTCACTTTTTACTGGAGTCGTTAGCGGTCTATATTAAATGTGTCAAAGTCATCTCAATTATCCTCTTGTATTTTATCATTTATTGAAGCTACTCTTAGATCCTCTCGAATGCGGCTCCTTATAATCTTATCATTACTCGTCCCACTCATCCATTTCAACATCCTTATTTCGACTACAATAATTCTATTAAAATGTTACTTCATAGTAGCCCAATTTCAGTCCATAAAGCATAATTGATCTTATCATGTCTTATAAAATTTTCCCTTACTTTGATCATGATGATTTAATCATATAGCATTCCCTTAGTGAAGTCATAATGTTGCCTTGGCAATGCCTAGACCACCACCTCTCCTAGCCAGGACCATATCAGCTAATCAATCTAGGAAGGCAGTCAAGGTACTCGCTAAGACGGGGTTGCCTGGTGATGCAAAGGTCTCGTATCCTGGGCTTGTAGCACTTTATGACAAAGGTGCCTGAGATCCACATAAAGTTGGATGTTATTTGTGAAATAGAAATATATCACTTTTTACTTACCAGATTTTCCCTAGGATCTTTGCTTTTGGCAATCTCTTCCTCTTTTTCCAAACTATGGTCTTTAGTTTTTTGTGGTGCAATATGATCTAAATTTGTGCTGTATGTATAATTTTTAATCTTTATATTAAATAATATGTGAACTTCGTATAGTTTTTTTTTCGTTTTTTTATAAATAAAGTAAATTTTGGTCACCTATGCATTGCCTAGGAAACCCTGATTGCTCAAACGCTTGTCTATACTAGTTTCCCTTCACATTCTGATTATCTATTCTTGAACTTTTATTGTTTATTGTCTTATTAAACATTGCAGAGCGTTTGTTGCCCCTGTTGATATTCAGACATTTACTAATGAAGCGAAGAGTAAATTGTCAGCACGCTGTCAAGGTAAAACTGTTAAATTTTTTGCCAGTGCCGTGAAGGAAATCTGTGAGGCTTTTGAAGAATTAGAGCAAAAGAATTCCGGTGATTCTAGAGATGATACTGCCGTTGGATGCGTGGCACCATATGTTGATAGGGTAGAGGTCAGATTAAAAGATGAGATTGAGAAAGTTGGGCCTAATGAAAGAAAGATTGATGAAGCCCTAGGTGACGAAGGGTACGGGTTGGAGCGCTGTTCACATAGACAGTGTGAGACTGACTATGAGGATGTAAAGCCTAGTGTCTCATGTGAAACAAAGCATAGTTTATCTCCAGTTTTGAATGTTAAGAAAAGGAACAAAACGTCTAATAATGGTGCACATATACTAAAGAAGGAGGCACTGTCAATTTCCAAGCCAAATAGTCCTTCCCATCTTAAGGAAGATGTCTCTGGTAATAGAAGTGAAGATGGTGGGGATATTTACGCTGAAAACTCCAAGGTAGAGAATCATTCAAAAGGCTTAAGTTCTAGTAGGAGCAATCATCTTCTAGATGTTGAAGGAGACTCTCCTAGTGGTGGTCAACATGATCGTTCCCCACCTTTGGCTGTGTCAGTTCGTGTCAAGCGCTCTCGTGGGGGACAGAAGGCAATAAAAAATTGTCACAGGCCAACGAAGATGGTTACCATAGCAAAGAGGAAAAGGGAGGGCACAGGGGAAGTATACAAAAGGAAACATTCAAATCTAACCTTGTTGAAGCATGATGACTCTGATGGTAATGCGGACCTCTCTGAATCTGGAGAAAATTTGAAAGATGGAATACATTGCAAAATTTCTCAAGGCGGAAGCACAAGGGAATTTTCTCCATGTAAATCAGATGCAGATATCTGGAGTGAAAAGAAAGGGAAAAGCTTTCCAAAAGCTAAAAAGCAATTTGTGGGAGAAGATAAATCACGCAACAACACTTTAGATAATTCTGAGGCACATGGTAAGGGCGAGCCATCCAGCAGGAAAAAGAGGGCCCAACTTGGGCATAGAAAGCCTAAGTTTGCAACTGATGAAGATTCACGCCCTTTCAAAAAATCAAAGCATTTAGATGTGGGTGATGATGCTACCAAGAGTTTTGCTTTAAGAAGCAGGAAGAGTGATTCTCCATCCCTTGATGTTGTTGAAAACACAGGAGACAAACATGCTGAGAGTAAAAAACCTACATCACGTGTCAAAGCTGAAAACCATGCAGCATCAAGAACTGAAACATGTCATGTTGGAACTAACTTACCTGGTGATGAAGCTGTTCTACCTGTAACAAAGCGCCGTCGCCGAGCATTGGAGGCGATGTCTGGTTGTGCAACTCAAGCTGCCGGAGATAAAACAGGAAATAGTTCTCACTTTCTTAAGAAAGACATGTCAAGTCCTGATTATGATGATGAAGAAAAAGACAAAACTCCAGTTAATGGAGAATCTACCAGCATTTTGAAGGACATGCAGTCACATGCGTTGGATTCCGTTCAGAGTACTGATTTGCACCATGAAAGTCCTACTTATGTTCAACCTAGCGTTAGAGGTTGTGCAGGTGAAAATTTGGATTCAGGTGTACTCGAGGATACCCCTTCCAAGGATAGAATATCATGTGTCAAACTTCTAAATGAGTCTTTATCACCTAGTCCTGGGCACTCTGAAGATATGGGGCCAAAAAAGGCAATAGCAGCACATGTTGTCCATAGTCTCAGGAAGTTAGAATCCAAGAATTTGGATTCCAAAGAGGGTAAGCCAATTCCGATTTTTGCTAAAAACTCCATTGGGTCGGTTGCTGTCACCAAGTTAGTAGAACATAAAAGCAGCAAGCCCCAGACTAAAGAATCCGGTACCGGCGCCCCGCAGAAGACTCAGACTGGGTATAATAAAGATTTGGGTCTGGCATCTGATAGCTTAAGACTTTCTCATAATCAAGTGACGATCCAAAAGAATAGGCACACTCTTTCAGCAGAAAAGTCAGAGGTTACTCCAAAAACTATTACATGGATGAATGACACTGCTGTTTTAGCAGAACACTCTATGGAAAATGATTTTCTCCTTGGGCAAGGGTATGCACGACTTGTGTTTCTTATCTGTGAAAATCTATCTTCATTATTCATATACTGTTGTGCTTGTGGCTTATTCGTGAATGGTTTGTCCAACAACAGATTGGAAGCTACTAGGGACGATAAAGCCACTAGTTCGTTGATGGATTCAAGAGTTGCAGATTCTGTTATGTCTATGAAGAATCTCATTGCAGCTGCTCAGGCAAAAAGGAGACAAGCTCACTCACAAAATACTGTTCCAGCTATTATATCCACTACTGTGGTTCAGGGAGGGAGCCCCAGCCCTGCTTCTGTTGGGCAACCCTTTCTGTCTGGCACTAGCAATGTGATGCAGCAGGATAAACAGGGATTATATGCTCACACGTCTTTATCTTCTCCATCTTCTCATGCTCGTCAGTTTGCATCACAAAGTCTACTAGATCTCGAAGAATATGAGGAGAGAAGAGTTAGTTCAGGATACCGTGCAGCTGGGGGTTCACTGAGTGGTGGTACTGAGGCTGCTGTCGCTCGTGATGCGTTTGAAGGAATGATAGAGACATTGTCAAGGACAAAGGAGAGTATTGGACGTGCAACCCGTCTTGCCATCGACTGTGCCAAGTATGGCATAGCCAGTGAGGTTCGTTATAAAAGTATACACTTATCTGATTCTTATTTTACATCATTCTTTCAAACTGCTTCACATATATAAAATTATCTTGGAGATGATATTTTTTGATTTGTAAATCAGAAACAATATATAAAACGAAACAGAGACAAAAGTGCAAGGTAGCTGAATAGCACCAGGGATCACAAGAGCATGAGCCTAGTGGCTAAATCCAAACAACAGAAGATTCAACAACAAAAGGACAGCCTATAAAAGACAATAAATCTGATCCCCAGAGACTAGGGGTCTCAAAGATAGCCAATTGCTGAATCACAGCAAGGCAACAAAATCCGAATCCTCGAGATCCCTCCTCATGGAACACCGATCCAAAATATGAAGATGGATCCCCATATAAATACGTTGAGAGGAAAAAGGTACATCATCAAACAATCTCTGATTCCTTTCTTTCCAAATAGACCACACTATCACCTTCGGAAGAGATGGCTCGAAGTGAAGGTAGGGTTCTCCAACACCCTTAAAAGCCAAAAAGATAAGAAGCCATAGAGGGAATATAGGAAGACCTACTCCACACCGAAACATGCAAGGAAGTGGCTCCAAACCGTCATTGCAAAAGGACAATGCAATAGCAGGTGATTTACTGATTTGCCTGGCTCAAAGCACATGATATTAGAGATGATCATAGTTGTCAAGGCGACAGACCCCATGGACGCTTGAGGCGATAGCCTGAGGCGTCGCCTGATGAACTTTTTGCTGCAAACATTCTCCCAATATGAGATCTATGTATAACGCATTTCCTTGAATAAGGGGCCCTACAATTCATGTAAATTACAAAATTTCTATTGTTAAGATACACTTTAATAAAACCATCATTAAGAAACAATGAAAGGGGATTTTAAGATTGTCGTAAGGGGGGAGAGAGAGATTATGAAGGATAAAAAATAAAAAGAACAATAGTCTACAGTAACAGTCGAACATGAGAGAGGAAGGAGATGAAAGAGGAGGGAGAGTAGAGGACTGAATAAATAACAAAAAATAGTCCAACAATTAATTTGACGTCAAACATGAGAGAGACAAGACAGGGGGAGAGAGGGAGATGCCGTACATCTTACTCTCATTTTTTCTTTCTTCATTTTCCTCGATTATATTCAAGAAATGTAATAAAAATATATAATTATGGGGTTTGTACTTATTTAAATTATAAAAGACCTCTTTAAATATGAGTTTATTTGAGTTTTGGGGGTTTTAGAAGAAATTTGAGGCATATAAAGACTTTTTTTAAAATTATTGGACCGCTTGAGCCCACTTGTATGCTTGGTCGCCTAGGTGATGCTTGTAACAACCATGCAAAAGCAGATGAGGACCATATCACCCACAATCAGAGGTAGAGAGAAAGAGATAGGCCAATTGTCCATCCATTGAGCGAGAGAGAGGACAAGTTAACATGAGGGAAACATACTTGATACCATTTGTCTCTTCTTTCTTATTTTATTTGCAAACCTTTTTTTTGTTAGATATACAAACTCTAACATATTATATAGTAAAAGATATTAAAAATATATAAAATAACTATTTTTTGTTTATCAAACTATTATATTCAAAGAAAGTAATTTTTATAACTTTAAACAATAATAATATTACATATCAGATTTATAATAATGTCTACCTGAGGCACGGCCAGTCGCTTGAGCCCAGTAGAGTGCCTGACAACTATGGAGATGATATTTGAGAATTCTCACCCTTCTTCGGCTCTTATGCTTGGTGAATTTTTTCTGTAAGGATACATTGACAGATTGTTGATAAAAGAAGTTCAAACAATGATATGAGCTAGGGATTGTTCTAATGCACTCCCTACTTTTGTGCATTCAAGTTATATGCGAGAGTAGCTTTAGTTTTTATTATTACCAAGTCCGACTTCATTGCATCACATGAACTGTTTCTGTTTATATCATTGGTATTACTAGTGCTACTTTTTATGTGTGTGATCTGCTAATAGTTTTTTTTTTTTTTTATCAATGTGTGATCTGCTAGTAGATAAGGGGTGTAGATTTCCATATATTCCTAATATTGAGTCAATCTGTTGAGACAGGAAAATGGTTCCTTGAGGATAGCTTTGTTAATTGGGAGTAGGGATGGCAATTTCGACCCACTCCGTAGAAGCCCTGCCCCTATAGGGCCTGTTTGTTTTTTTTTTTAATATTTAAATGGTTTTTGGGATGGTTTTGGTATTAAAAACAGAAAACTGAAGCGGTTTTGGGGCGGGGCGGTTTTAGTATACCCCACCCCGTTGTCCCGCCCCACCCCGCCCCCAATTTTATAATATATATATATATATATACACTTATTAGGGATTAGGATTTTAGTCTCTCTCGCATAATAACTCTCAAGCCCTCACTCCTCCCCTCTACTCTGGTCACTTCTTCCTTCTTTGACTCCCTCTCCAACTCTGGTCACTAATCCGGCGGTCTGGCCGTCCATCTTCAAGTAAGAGGCACAAGCGTTTCTTCTAGCCTCCCCTGGTGTGTGCGACAGAATATGGAGCCAACCTTTGCCGAGTTAATGAAGAAAGAGGTTCCAATATGCCATGTTGTTTAGGTACATCGATTGACAGGAGAACTTGAGTTTTTGAATTTTTTTGATGAGTTCAGATAGAGTTCTAAAGCCCATGATCTTGGATGCTTCTAGGTAGACATCCTCATTAAGGGCTTGAGCAAAGCCACTTTGATCGCCCTTTAGAGATTGGTTCAACCCCAACGTTGGCAGCACAAGTACAAATGGATTTGACAGTAGTGGGTGGTGGTAGTGTAGCCTTGAGCTCTTTAGAGGCTAAACGTTTAGCTATTTGAAGAAGAGGGTTCATTTGGCCTTTTTAATAGGGGCGGGGACGATTTCCAGTAGATAAGTCCCAGTCGGGGTCGGGGTGAGGTCAAGGGTCGGAGTATTATAATCGGTTCGTGGATGGGATGGTGGAAAACCGGCCCCACCCTGTTGTCATTCCTAATTGGGAGTGGGATTCAGTTGGAGATGAGCATCTAGTCAGAGATTTATATGCCCAAGGTATACAAAGAAGTTGCCGTCTTGAGGAGAATGCTAGGCCAAGGAAGGGCGATTGCGATGTCCAATAGTAGGGTGGGAAATGAAGCACCCAGAAGGTGATGGTGAGTAGAGACCGGCCATGCTTAAAATGGGTGTAAAAAGGTGTCATACAACATATAAGGTAGAGTTTAAGAAGTTGGGAGGGGGGGTTCTCTATTTGCCTTTTCTTATGAAGTTGAACCACTCAAGGGCCTATGAAGAGGAACTAGATTTTTAGAAGGGAGAAGCTTGAGACTGGACACGTGGCACTCAAGTGCTGTTACTTTGAGATAGTCAGCTGACATCTCTTTATGGTGGATATTCATCCACGGTCTTCCCCTTCATGCCTGGAGTGACTCCGCATGCAGGCCATTGGGGATCATTGTAGAAGAACGGTTGAGTTAGATCAAGGCATGTCCAATTGGAACAAACTCGAATAAGGTGTTTGAACTGTTGTGAAGATTTTACACTGATCCCCTACATGCTTAAGGCCTGTATTGGAGACTCCATCTTTACAGTACAATTGGTTTTAGAGGGTCATTTTTTTTTTCCCGATGGGGAAGTCTTTATCCATAAAATGGAGTTAAGAGCAACCAACACAAATTCAGACTAGGGTCGGAGGGTTTCTAGCGTCCAATCCCCTAAAGCCTAAGAGTAGGTGTCTTGTTCGTTTGGAGTAGGAGTATGGAAAGATGTGATGTAGGAACGTTTTCTCCTCAAAAAGCTAAAAACGTGATTAAAGTTAGTCTGGACAATGAATACGACATGGAAAATGAATACTAAGGGGGTTTGTTGTCAAAGACTTGGATTGTTCGCTTATGGAGGAAGAAGAGCTTGTTAGTAACAATGTAACATGGTTTGAAAAGATCTTGAAGGCCTCGGTCCCCCCTATGGTGAAAGCTTTTGTCTTAGACTTTCTTGACCTCTATTGCCTAATTAGGGTCTAGGTGGGCACTCATTGATACAAGGTCTCCTAGTCTTTGATACCCTTTAAATATTTAACCAAGCCCCACAAAGTAGGGGTAATTCGGTCATTTAGGAGGAGAGGGACAACAGCTACAAATAAATATGTTAGAAGACATGGACACGTTTCATTGTATTGGTTGTTTCCTCTCCTACTCCTAAATGATAGATATGCCATTTACTTTATGGTCAAATATTCGAAGGGTATAATAAAAGTAGTGAAGGTTACCCAATTTACTAGGCTTTGTCGAGGTTTACGTCCCATATACAAAACATTTTTATTAACATAGATCACATCTACTGTTTTTGTATCTACTTCTCTCACTTTTCTCCAAACCATGCACTTTATTTTTTTGTAGTGACACACACACATATATACTAGTAAAGGTGCATGTGCTTTGCACATATTAATTTTTTATTATGAGATAATATAATAAGATTAAAATTAAAAATTAATATTATTATATATGATAGTCTTACAACTTCAAGAAAATGATATTAAAAAATAATATAATTTATAAATATATAATTAGTAATATTTTTTAATAAATAGATAATACATAATTACTAATCTGTAATTATAATAAAATGTTAAATTAATATTTTTTAAGTACGTAGTTTACTTATGTTACACTTTTCATTACATACTTTCACTAAAATAAATATCTATACAATTTTTTAATAGATAAATAATATATTTAAATTTATTTTTTAATTAGAATAAATAATGTATGAGTAGAAATTAAAGATTAGTCATGGAACTTACTAATAGTTCTTCTCATGGATAATAATGAGGTAGTGGGAAAAATCGACAAGTAGTTAATTTTCTAGTATTTTATATCTTTTAGATTTATAATATATTATTAGAATTCATTAGTATAAATTAAAGATTAGTGATGGGACTCTTAATAGGCTCCCCTCATTTGGTTATGTATAACAAAATAAAATTTTAAAAGTAATATATATATATATATATATATATTTTAAATTTATATTTATCAATCACTATCAATGAATAGTGTACCATGGCAACATGCAAAATATAGGAGCAACCTCTTTATAGTTTCCTCTCCGAAGATGTCCCCAATACAAAATAAAAATAAAAATTCAATCAGGTCATACAAGCAGCTAGCAGTATATAGAAATTATTGTTTAGTTGTATGGTATGCTAAACCGGCATCCCAGCACAAGAAATTTTTTAATTCTTATGGAGTGAAACTGGGTAGCAATCACTTACTACAAGGAATGACTAACTTTCTATTAGCTTCCTTCTAAGTCTCTACTATTAGAAGGTTCTTATCATTAATAATATCTTTATATTAAATAATAATATACACAAATCAAATAAATTAATAATAAAGTTTTTGCAAGTGGTATCTACACTAAGAGTTATTTTCTAAATAAAAATTGTAGAGTTTTACCGTGTTGTAAAAACTAAAGATTATAATTGGATTCCAATAAGATAACTAAATAAACTAAATAGATGACGGTAAGAAATTTATCCAAAGCAGAACTTCTATTGTGTATTGTTAAGAATATATTTAAATATATATTATCTTATTTCAATTAAAAATTATTTTAAAAATATTTAATAAAATTATAAAAATACTATGATATAAAGTAATATGCATTTTCTCTAACTTTAATTGGGGACAGGGGTATTATTTATTTAAATATAAATAGATTTATAAAAAAATATTATGGCAATACCATGATATTAAAATAAATACCTAATCTTTATTTCTTCCAACTTTAATAGGAGAGAGAGTCTAAGGTGAGTTCAGTAGAGCTTGGTAGGCTAGGATACATTTTAATAAAAAAAATTTAAGTAAATTTATTTAATTTTAAAATTTATATAAATAGTTAATCTAAATAAATTTATTTAAACAAAATTTTATCTGTAGGTGCGTCTCGTGTCCTAATCGCGGTTGATTTCTAACCAATATCCAGTCAGTCCAATATTTTGGCCATCCTTTCTACATCCATGTTCCACTCTTCACAACTTCAAGAAATCAACTCACGTGTTTATTGTGTTAACCTAAAAAAAAAAACTCACCATGCCCTCCATACGCCCCACTCGAGAAAGAGTATATCGATTTAAAATAAATAAATAAATAACTTCAACATTGTAGGCCAAAGGGTTCAACTTACATTTAATAATCCGAGTGGTGAGCTAATGTAAGAGGGCTTCTGTGAGCAACTTGGGTCCATAGAAGTTGGTCCTGATCACTGTCTCGGCATGCTCCACCAAATTCTCGCTGAACGAGACGGGGACATTATTCACTAACAAAGTCCGAAAAGTTTCCTAGCCCCCTACAATAGGAATTCAACTATACAACTATATGATCATATCACAGCCGTCTAAGTGAATCCCGAGCAAAAGCAATTCACGCTTAAACCGAATCCATTGTAACGATTTGCCAGAAACTGAGAGTAGGCTTTCAGTGCAAGTTCTTGGGTAAAGAAGAAACCTAATTTAATATTAAAGATGATGTTAAATAGAATCCTAATTTGTAAGTAGGTATTAATTAGAATTCTACTTGGATATAATCACGTAAGGGTCTAATGGGTCCTACATGATAGTATACTTTATAATTTGTAATTTCTTTTGATATAAAGTAAGATGAAGGGTATTTATGTCCACATCAAGTTTAGTATACTCCTTGTACTTTTATTAGTAGAATGATATATATATCTGTATATAACTATATATATGTGTAAATAGATATATACATATGTGTCACATTTAAGCTACACGTGACACTCCTTTGAGCCCACAAAAAACCCATGATGCAGGTCTCCCTTCCATAACACGTGACAAAAAATCAGCTTAATAGGAAATGTCTAGGCCTCTTGATCGGAGGACGAAAATTGTAATATAGGTTGGGTCAGCATTAACCCTAGGGGCTAATGCTGACCAACTAGAGTTAATGGCTGGTTCCATTAACCTTAGTTGAGTGCATTAACATCCGCCATTAACCCTAGATGGTTAGCATTAATTGTTAGGGTTAATGTGACCTAACCTAGGTTACAGTTTTTGTCGTCCGATCGGCCGGCTTGGACAGCTCTGATTGGGCCACATGTTAGGCAAGGGGACCAGCACATGAATTTATTTTGTGGGCCCAAAGGAGTGCCACATGTCGCTTAAATACGTGACCCATAGATAAGGACTATAAGGTTGCCTATGCGTCACACATATGCTACCTATTCACTATATACACATATAGAGAGGTTGTAAATTTGTAATGCGCGTTACTCACTAGAAGTTCTAGTGTGCACCCCCTTTAGAAGACGACACATGGCAAGTTTTCGAATATGACCGTTACATATCAATGTTGATCTCTTTGAAAACACTTGACAAAATATCAGGTTGATTGGACGTTTCTAGACAGTCCGATTATACCCTAGTTTATTAGCATTAACCTCCTAGGGGTCACTAGACCCTACGTAAACTATAAAAATTTCTGAATGTCTGACCTTCAAATAAATGGTTTAAAAAAGCTCAATCAGCTTATTTGCCACGTGTATCCCAACGGACCCACCTTAACATCCAATGGCTGGATTTCAAAACCACTTGCCACATGTCATGTTTTTAGGGTCTCACTATAATTTCTAGTGAGCGCCGCTCACTAGAACGTCGCCCTATGTATGTATATATTTTTATCATGTTTACTTAAATTGTTTTTGTCTACAGGTTCTGCATATGTCTCTTCTCTTTCTCCACACTATGCTTTTTATTTAATGTTATATATTGATCTTATATTCTTATGTATAAACAAAGTAACTTTCAGTTGCTAAGCAATGCCTCGCCTAGGGAATCCCTATCACCTAGGCATTGCATAGATGCTTTGACCATGCTTTAAAATCGATATGTTTCCTATGAAATGCTATTTCCATGGGTACCTGACACGAAACCTACCTACCACATCAAATTTTTTCTGACACATTTCCTGATGTTTTCTACGAAATTCACACTTCCATGGGTACTGACATGAAACCTACTCACATGGTGTACAAAATCGACTTGTTTTGGTAAACTTTAGTGGAAACGTGTCTGTTCCATTAGCCGAAAAACAATATTCACTCGAAGAGTAAATAGTATAGTGTTTCATCGACATGTTTCGATAAGTTTTTGTACTTTCAATAATATTTCGGTAGAATCGGCTAAAACTTCACAAAATCTTTATATAAATTGCATTACTTAGATCGACTAAACTTTGGTCGACATGAATCAAGCAGTGTTTTAAAATGCGTTGAGGCTTACGCTTGAAGGCTCGCCTCTAGGCAAGGCTTAAGGAAAACGCCTTAATGCTTAACCATGAGCTCACATGAGGCACACACCTCATGTCTTGAGGCTCGCTTTATGTCTATGGCATACGCCTCATATATTAACTAAAATTAAGCCACATAACTAAGACTAAAATGTATTTGTTTCAATTAATAACTAATAACATTTTATTTATTATGTTCAACATATTTAGGCTTTTAAAACAATTTGAATCTAATTTACACTAAGTTTCGTAGTAGACAATGCAAACATTTGGAGCCACTGGGTAGTTCATGACTTCTTTGCAATTTTTTACTAACATTCTAAATCCACCACATGAATTGATGATTGAACATCATCTTCAATAAGTATATGAACGTAAAAGTAACTGTAAATTTCAGCATTTGCTTGTCCTTCTTTATTTATTTTTTTGATAGTTAAATAATTTATATAGCATTGTCTATGTTTATGTGTAAGCCAAACCCCACACACAATGTCCACAAATATAATTATATGTACGTATATATATGCACTATAATCTTTCATTAACTTTTGAATCATTTACAATTTTTCTTATATTTTATTTATTTGTTCAAATAAGAGAGCATGTGCTTTCTTGTGAAGTTTAAGACTCACGCTTCACGCATCTTGAGGTCCTAACGCCTTACCTTGCCTTGCTTCACGCCTTCACGTTTTAAAATACTGGAATCAAATTGACAAAATCATTTGTTTTTGCTGAAAAAATTCAATTTTTTCTCAAAATCCCCATTTTCCCCCTCATATCCATTTAGAGGATTATAAACTTGCTTGTGGTGATTAAACTCCAACATTTCGCATAAAAGCTCCTATTTTAGTTGACCTCTAAAGATTGATAAAGATTTCCAAAACATGGTATAACCTAGTAGCCCAAACCTCCCAACCTGCTACTCACTCCTGCTCTCAAACCTTGCTCTCACCTTGGGACCGTGGTTTCAATTTTTGTAGAGCATGCGGTTTATGGTTTATGGTTTATGGTTTATGGAGATCACCTGCTTAGAGAGCGCGGTTTTGTGTAAAGTTTCATTTTATCCCCATTTTTCATGTTAAGTGGGGTGTATTTTGTCATTTTTCTTTGTGAAGTTCAAGATTCTTTTAAGGTTTGTTAATTATTGGTGATCTTGTAATTGGATTTGGAATGAGACATTTAATATATAAATAGTCATCTTGTTTACCGTGACACATTTGAATGATGAATGATTTTATCAATTCTATCTTATAGTTTAGAAAATGAAAAACATATATTTGCATCTACAAGTAATTGTTAAGAACCATCAAGTATATATATTTATATCGGCGCATCTAAGGTGCTCTCGACCCTATCCTAGATTAAAATTTGACACTCTCGCACTCTCGCTCCCACTCTGATTACTTAGGGTAAAACGCTTAGAGTGGGCTCAATAATTTTTTTTCCATACATATAGGTTGCAATTAATCTAATCGGGTGAAGATGCATCAAATTCGTGCATCTCCACTTGATTTTAGGGATTCAAATTGGATTTGTGGATGAAAGTCGACGAAAATTGAAAATTTGGCATTTCCTTTAATTTTTTCCGAAACTACAATATTTCCATTTGAATATTTTATTTGTTAATCAAATGTACTCGATTTACAACTTGATCAGATTATTCATATTTTTTCGGAAGTTTATTTTTATAAATTTTAATTTAAAAATAATTTTTTAAAATCATATATTACACTAATTTAGGAAATAAATAAGTTATATCTATATGTCTGTACATTAGTTGACTATTGTTAATACCCTTAAGCCGATCTCAAAGTTGGGTGGGTAATTTCATTTCTAAATGGTCTTAATCATTTATATTGATAATGATAGAGGCCCTATTATTATAGCTATAGGTCTTAAGGATATGGCACTACCGTTAGTCTTGATCATGAGTACAGTAAGGGCATGGTTCTTTTTACATGATTACAGGTGTAGCTCATTACCTAGACTATCCCCTATTAGGGGTGCTTGTGGGTATTGATGCTTGACGGTAAGAGCAATACCTTTGGGAGAATACCAGTTACTACAGGAATTATATGTCTTAGGCAAGGTTGTTAAATCGTAATCTAATCTTAAAATCATTTTAGGACCGATTCGATTTAAATCGGGATTCAAATTGAATATCGTAAGATTCAATCTATTTTTTAAAAAAATTATTTAAAAATTGCTTAATAAAAAAAAAATAGAATAATCTATTATCCAAAAGATTTCATTCATATCTATTGATAAAAGAAAGTAATGAAAATTTCATTGCATACACTATAAAAAACGCGAATGAATTCCATAAAATAGAAAAAAAAAAAACCAATATCATCAAAGATAAACCAACAAAAGTAAACTCATATAATCATGTTGTATGAGATCAAGTATCAAAAGACTTGTACAATTAAAAAAACTAATAAAATAAACTATCACGTTTTCTGAAAATCCAACTCCATCTTTCTTCTTCCTCCTTTCTTCTCTTTGTTTTTTTTTTCTCGTTTCACCGCATGTTATCAACAGAGAGAACCCAAATAGGGGTTTTGGCATGTCTGTAACAGGAGTTTTCCTGTTTCTTCTCTCTTCTTACAAGACATAAAGTACCTTTAGAAAATCAAAAGAATAAAAATATTTTTTTAAGTATTGGTCTGTAAAAGGGGTTTTGTGCTCAAATTGCTTGAATTGTACGATTTGAATCGCAAATCGTAATCTGAATCTCAAATCAAATGTGATTTTCACAATTAAGATTTTCACCTCTGATTTAAATCGTTTTGCTTGGGATTCGAATCGAATCGTAGGATTTGAATCACAAATCACAAAGATTTAACAATTATGGTCTTAGGCTCAGTGCTTCGATTATTTAGAGCAACAATTTTGTGAACCTCTTCATTAAAAACTTGAAACACAGAAGATCAATTTGAACGATGGTTTAAAATAATGATACGTATCGCGTTTTGGGTCACCTGATATATAGATACGCTACACTATAAAAATTCCCCAGTATTGATATTGTATTGGTCTGTGCCGTGCGTATCAGGCCGATATGCGCAATACGACCCCCTTTCTCCTTCAATTTACACTACAAGCTTATTTATATCTTATTTACATAAGCTATCAAGTCATGACTCTTAACCACATAAGAGTTCTGATTTAGCTTAAAGTCATCGTCCTTATCTATACCTGCCTACCAGGAGGCCGATAAATCTACCACTAGTTAGTGGCAATATTATGCCCAAGACATATGGCTCAAGGTTTTAGCCTTTGGTTTTATTATAAAACAGTGTTTTAAAACCCGAAAACTCGACTCGACTCGACTCATAAACTTGCCTAGTAGAATCAACTCAGAAACTCGGGCAAAACTCGTCCGAGTAATGACACCTAAAACTCGAACATATATAATATTTTTCTAATAATATATATGGTATAAATTCAATATTAATGATAAACCATGCCTAAAATGAGAGATATATAATTTAATATATGCTAAACACCCCATTTTGTTTAGTATTTATACTTAAGAGTGAGTGGGGTGTGTTAAAAAAAAGAAAAAAAATCATAATTTGGTTACTCGGGTAGGCCAGTTTACTCGATTTTTTTGTTTTAAGAATGTACAAAACTCGGGCGAGCGGGGGCGAGTTACTCGGTTTTCAGTGTCAAAACCGAGTTTTACCTAAAACTCGATTCGAAACCTAGTTGAGTCGAGTCGACTCAGCCGAGTTTCGAGTCGACTCGCCAAGTTTTAATAATATGCAGTCTTATATCCACGTAGAGGCATAGGGTGGCTTGAAATATTTTAATTTTTAGAAATGATTTTTTTATTGTGAAACTAGTATTAAAATGCATAAAATATGCCTGCATTTGTTGATAATAATTGTAGTAGGTTATATTTAATATGTTATATTTAACTTTGATTTATTACGACAGATGGTATATTAATAATTTTAATAATAGGTTATATTTAGTGTCTTAGTCAACAATAGGTTATTTTATTTTTAATTCAATCATTTTAATAATTATATTTATATATTAAATATAATTATTATTATGGTATAATAATTTATTTAAATTATAATTATAATAATATATTTCATATGTCTTAGTCAAATAATAGTACAGAATAATATGTTAATATTAGTTTAATAACGGAATGGTGGTGACATTTTGGACAAGATAGTCTATTGAGAAGGGTCATTGTTGCCAAGTACGGGGTAAAGTCTACTTGGGCTTTTAAACCAATTAGAAGTCCGTACAATCGTCTCTTAGTGAGGATTTTGGGTAATTAGTTGCTATTGAGAATGGGTTGTAATGTTGTAGTGTGGGCCTCTAGGTTTAGACGTACTCTCAAAAAGTGTGAGATGGAGGATTTCCTTTGTCTGTTGAATCGTTTGAATAGGTAAGCCTTTGCCCATCTTTTAAGGATGTTTGAGTATGTTCTGGGGATTGCATGGGCTAATTCACAGTCATATCCTTTCTACATTCATTGTGTGTTAAATTAAGTTTCCCATTTCCTTTTCAGCCTTTCGGGTTGTATGGAAGCGGGGTGTTTCGTCTAATGTTTTCTTCTTTCTTTGGATGATATCTTTGGATAAGATCTTAACCTGTGAGCATTTAAGGTTGAGTATGGTTAACCAATATTTCATGTGCTTTGAGGCAGATGAATTAGTGGACCATTTGCTCTCACATTGTCCTTTTCTTACATGTATTTGAAATTATCTTTGTTGCGGTTGGGGGTCATGTGGACCTTCCCTTGCTCTTACCAGGACTTCTTATTCTGTTTGCTCTCAGCTAAGTTGGAGGCTCCTCTATAAGTTGTGTGGGCTCTTCTTTCACAGGCAGTCGCTTGATTGATTTAGGAGAGCTGGAGGGTTTTTGATGACGTAGTTTCTTCCTTGGAGCATGTTTGTGCAAGGATCCACCACCTACTTATAGCATGGTGCTTTATCATGAGAGACTTTGAGGTTTTGAGCGTTAAGTTTCATATATGATCAGTGTTTTGTCCTGAGTCCCCATATTTGCTGAGGCATCTTTATCTTGCTTTTCTGATTTTTTGAACCCTTGTTACTGGTGTGTGTGTGTTACTATGTTCATCTTATTTTACTGATAATAAGAAAAGAAAAGAAAGAAAATTTGTAATTATCCCATTTTGTGTGTGTATATTTATTATCATTTTATTTTACTGATAAAAAAGAGAAAAGAAAGGAAAGAAAATTTCTAACTATCCCATTTGACTCCCTAGTGACCACTAATTGTTGACACTTGTATGCAAGTGTTACCCATTATATTTTCAATTATTTAATAGTTACTACGCTGTGCAAAATTTTAAATATTTTGTATTAAATAAAATCGCAAAGGCGTTGCAGGTTTGCACTCTAAATTGCAAAAAAGGCTTAAATAAAGACCAGGAGATCAAGAGTTTCACACACTTAGAATTGAAAATTTATTCTCAAGTAAATATTTCCTTCCATGTCAACCTAAATATTCTATTTATATAACTAAGTAAATAACATTACATTACTAATGGAAACAAATGTACAAAAAAATACAATATTGTAATTTGATGTCGTGGTTAGGTTTCAGGTTGGTACCCCATGAAAAAGGAAGAATTTCTTAGGAAACTTTAGGACATATATCAATTTTTTAAACCATGGATCAAAGAAGAAATATTATGCTAGTTGTATTATGCTTTTGGAAGGGACTTACATTCCTAATCCTTGATTTTATGCAGGTTGTGGAACTTCTCATCCGAAGATTGGAGAATGAGCCTAGTTTTCATCGTAGAGTGGACCTGTTCTTTCTTGTGGATTCTATCACTCAATGCTCACATAGTAAAAAAGGTAGAAATATTTGAGACAACAATGTAGCAACAACAATGAAATACAATGTTTTTTCTTCTCTCTTCTGATGTATTCATGGTAGGGCCTACAACGTTCACATCTCATCTCAACAAGAGGTCCCACAAAAAGAATAAGTTTCTGTCATAGAACAGTAATATCATCACAAAAAACGAGGTTTCATCTTAGCATGGTTTTGTAGTAACTCTTGTCCTTTAAGTTTCTTAGTAATTAATTAGGTTTCATTAAGTTTTATGAGTCTTACAGACCAAAACAAAATCAAGTTTTATGAGGCATTAATTTTTTAGTCTTTGAGTGTTAACTTTTTATGGTGCTTAAATTTTTTTAGGTGTTTTAAATTTTTCTAGAAAAGGTTGTTGGTTCAAAAAGTCCTTTGAATTTCCAATTATTTAGAATTCTACAAGATCTTAGACAAAAGTTGGTCATATTCTCAAAGTGTCTAGAACAGTCCATAGGTTGTTGGAGTTATAATTGTCTAGATTCAATGTATATAAAATCTATATGAGGCCATCAAAAAAAAAAAGATTCAATGTATATAATATCTATATGAGGCCAAGTTTTTTTTTGGTAGTAAAGTTATCATGTAGCACACATTGACACACACACACTCATACACCCCCCAACGCATACACACATATAAGGCCAAGTTAGGCAAGCTTGTAATGAAAACTTTTGGTGATTATTCTTAAGGAAATTGTATGAGTAATTTAAGCCAAGCTCCTTTAGTTTCAGCATAGATTACTGTTGCCTGAGGATTAAAATGGTGGTCGATTGCATTGCAATTTTTCACATTTCTAGGTCATTATCTGGTCTTGTAGTGATTCCATTAGTAACGCATTATGGTTTCAGGATGAGATCTTCAATGAATAAAAAGAATGTTAAAAGTAGTTTGCTTATGACCTGTCAAAAGTTATATTTACATTCCCCCCAATTTGACGCTTGCACTATGCTAGCAAAATGGGATGAGTCCATATCTTGTTTTCTTTATGAGTAAACTAATTAAAGCTCCATTCTATATGAAAATTTTTGTTGGTTACTTTGCTTATGATATTTCTTCAGGCATTGCGGGAGCCTCATACATTCCTACAGTACAAGCAGCGCTGCCACGCCTTTTAGGTGCTGCTGCTCCTCCTGGAGCTGGTACCCGTGAAAATCGTCGTCAATGTTTGAAGGTAATTGTAATTCTACTTGTAAGAGCATAATTGTACTCCTACTTGTAAGAGCTTTCTTCTCTCTAATGTTAAGTAAATTGATCTCCTTGCTTAGGTTCTGCGGTTATGGCTTGAACGGAAAATCCTACCTGATTCGCTTCTTCGGCGCTACATGGATGACATTGGAGTTTCAAGTGATGATATGACTGCTGGTTATTTTCTTAGACATCCATCTCGAGCTGAGCGTGCTGTAGATGATCCAATTAGAGAAATGGAAGGGATGCTTGTGGATGAATATGGGAGGTTTGTACTTTTTCTTTTATGCTCCTTTAAATTAAAATATTTCATTTTTAATTATTATTATTATTATTATTAGTGGTTGAACTATTCTTGCCATTTTGTTATAAATAGTTTTTCCATTAAAGGACAATAATGATTAATTTCTAGAAGACACTCCCTATTCTGGGCATGTTTTAAAATTCGGGTACATATCAACCCATAAGTGCCAATACGTATCCTGTTTGGGGCTACCCGGTACACTAATACGTTGGAAAAATAAACTTTCCTGTATCGGCCTGATATGGGAGATTTTTCAATTAATTTTTTTCTCTCCTATTTAGACTAGGATCCACAGCACAGACCCGATACGCACAACTTGTTTACACTAAATGTTATTTAAGTAAATGGTTTTAAAGTAATAACACTTTCATTTACTTAAAATATTTATATGTAAATAAGGTTATACCTACCATTTGAATTCAATAAAAATTATCTTGAATTTAAATTTCTAAAAAATAAAAAGGCGAACTTTCTAGTTTGAGAACAAATTCTTTTTTAGCGTCTTTTAGAGATTAGTTCAAAATTTCAACTTTCAATTGGTAAAATATTTCTTGAATATTAAAAGTTGATAAATTCTACTATACCAAAACCCAAAAGTCCGACAAAAAAGAGTCTATACTTTATACTTCAAAAATATTTTCATTTGCAGAGTAAAAAAGTCAAATAATTGTCTAATAGTTCAACATAAAAAGATTTACATTCAAGCTTATAATTAATGGTTGTAATTCAATACATTTTTATTTAACTCATTGAATGTAAGGTTTTAATATCTAGATTGTATTTCCTATTCTTGGCTAAGTGACTATGGTTTGTATTTTCATACATGTTTATGAGCACGCATGCCTTTTTAACTTATAAATTCTTAACTCTTATATGTATGGTTATAAACATAGTTGAAGGTCTTCATTTAGTTTGTTTTTTAGCTTATGTTTGCATTAAAATAAGTGTTATGCAAGGTATTTATATCTATTTAATCATTTAAAAAAATTTGTATGTCCGTGTGTCGTCATATTGGGATTTTTAGAGTTTGCTGTGCCGAACACCCCTAGACACTTGGACTCCCGTACCACATGCCTAGGTAACACTGGTATCCAAGCGTTTCTTTAGCGTATCCAATTTTTTTACGCCGTATTCATCCGATACGGTCCGATATGCCAATACATATCTTTTTTTGGACTTACCGATATGACACTGATACTGATATTTCTTGTGGGCCCATTGTGTATCTTTTTCTACTTTTGTTTCTTGTTCACTTATCATCAAAGCAATGTACTTATTGCTTTTCAATTAATAGATTTACCTCTTTACCGATTAAAGGAAAGAAAAACTGACCTACAAAGCTGTTATTGTTTGATTCTACGCTGCTAATGTTTTTGCATGAAATATACCCCATAAACAGTTCAAATTCGAGTGCCTTAATAAATGCATGTACAACATGATGTAAAACTTCAGAAGGATTTAGTGAACAATGGGAAAATAAATTCAAAATAAGAAAGGGTTCACATAGGGGAAGGAAGATAAATAATGAAGGATATTTGAATGTACAAAGTGACAAAGGAATGTAATTAATTGTAAAAGTAACAACATTGATTGATGAAGTGAAAGTTTTCTTTCTGTTCATGAGTTCTGACGTTGAGTTGACGAGATGATCTTTTTACTTTTTTGGAAACTTCTTTCAATCATTGAGTTGATGATAAGAAGGTTTCTTTAGCTTTGTCGAGATTTTTTGGGGCTCTTTTCATTTTGCACAAAAGCCATTACTTTACCTAGCACTGAAAAGGCCAAGTTTATAATATATTTTCTAAAAATTAAATGCTTTGCCTTCTTAATAAATAATCCTGAATTTATAGCAGTCAAATCTAATGTTAATATTTAATGGTAAAATGCATAGAAAAATGGTGTTATGTGATGAATTATAATATTAGATTCAAGGATAATATTTAATCTCTAATGGATTTTTTCTCTCAACTTCCATATATATATATATATATATATAGGATGTTGCGAACATTTTACCCAAGACATTTTTGCCCCTATATTAATTATGAAATGCATAAAGTTAAGGGTAGTTTAGTCTTTTCATTGGGGACAAGTCATTAAATGCAAGAAAGAATAAGTGTAGTTTGACTTTTGAATTTTTTGTCTCCTCTATTTAATGAATTGTCCCCTATGAAAATACCAAAATACCCTTATATTTAATAGAATGATAATCAATACATAGGGTAAAAAAGACTACTGAAGGTTAACAAGTTCGGTAGTCTTAGTGAAGGATAGCATTCCCCATGTGTATATATATATATATTTCAAATCCTAAGATTTTTTGTTGGATTTGTGATTCAATTCAACTATATGCCCTTGCAATTTTGTGCCTCAATCCGACTTTGAAAACATTAGTTTTTGACAACTTATGACACCCAACTCCAGACACTCCATTTGAGAATTGGACTTGTCTCCTTTATACAACAATATATGCTTTTTTGAGAGTCAAAAATATAAAAAATGAGATCCCATGACTCTCTCCTTAGATAATTTGCTCGGATAATTGAGAGTTGCCTCCACAGTCCAGGTTCAAGGTCATACATTGCTTTCTCCAAATATTCATTCTAGTATTTTGTAGGAAGGTAAAGGAGGAGAGCTAGCTCGCTGAGCTTTCAAGCCTGGCTTGACTCTGATCCTAATCTAGAAGCTCACAGGCCAAACTAAAGCCTCAAACTAGCTTCATAAATGAACGAAACTGGGACGAGCCTGGGAATGTTTGACTCAGGTCACTATATTATTATGAGCAATTGTCAAGTTAATAATAATTGATTATTACTATTTACTTCATTACTGTATTACACTATGGGTCTCCTATTGCTCGATTGTGCTGAGGTCACCAAGCCCCCACTCTGGCGCTTGTGCTTGTGAAATTCTTTTGAGTTGGTGAGCTGAGATAGACAGTTAAGGTCATAAGTTATCACAAGCCCGCATTTTGGCATGATCCCTGGCTGAGCTGGGTAGAAAAAGCTGATTGAAATCTAGCAGAAAGTCCATAGTTTTGAATTGAAAAGCTGATTTTAAGAAGGATGGGATGGACTTGCATGTTTATTACTGGTGGACTTGTTGGTTTCCAAAAGTCGTCATCATTGGTTTATAATGGTCATTGTTTCCTGAGGACTCTGACCAATGGTTATTGATGAGGGAGGTAGCTACTCCTTGCATTATAAAGATCCATTGAAGCCACTGGACTTTATTTAGTAATTGAGATTGTAGGCATTAAAGATTCGGAGTTCTGCCCATAGTTCAAAAACCCGGCGAGTCACCCCGAGTAACTCGACTCAACTCGACTAAATTTCGAGTCGAGTCGCCGCAAAACTCGAAGGACGCACTATTTTCCTAGTGACTCGGTCTAGTCAAGCCGAGTTCTTCGACTTGCCGGACTAGGTCGAGTCATAGAAGGGTATTTTTATCATTTTTTTAAACCTAAACTCAAACGGCACACTATTTTTGCATCATAGTTTTTTGGATCTACAAAGATGACCTACTATGTGTTTTGTTAAACCTAGTTTATAGGTTTGAGGTTGTAAAATCAGTGTACTTTGAGTTTTCCGAGTTACTTTGAGTTCAAGTTATTACATATATATTTCAAGTTGGACCGAGTCGAAATTTTTTTTGAGTTTTCCGAGGTACTTGACCCAATGTTTTAAAACGTGAAGGCGTGAGGCGAGGCGTTAGGACCTCAAGATGCGTGAGGCGTAAGCCTTGAGGCGTGAGGCTTAAGCCTCACAAGAAAGCTTCATGCTCTCCCATTTTAACAAATAAATAAAATATAACAAAAATATTACAAAGATTCAAAAAGTTAATGACATTGTAGGTCAGTGATGACTCCAAATTTTTGCAATGCCCATTAGGGAAATAGTGTGAATTAGACTCAAATGGTTTTAAAATCCTAATACATTAAACATAATAAATTAAGTGTTAATTATAACCAATATAATCATCATCATTTTGAATGCCTTATCGGAAAATAATTAGTGTTATTTTTTACTAGTTGAAACAAATTTTTTTTTAAATGATATTTAAGTCTCAGTTGTGGCTAGACACTTAATTTTAGTTAATGTATGAGACGTTTACCATAAGCATAAAGCGAGCTTCAAGGCGTTAGGCGTATGCCTCATGGGGTTTAAGCCTCTTAATTGAGCCTCGAGGCGTTTTCTTTAAGCCTCGCCCCGAGGCGAGCCTTGAGGCGTAAGCCTCACATGCTTTTTAAAACACTGACTTGACCTGGCTAACTTTCGAGTCGAATCGAGTTTTCGGGATTTTGAACTATGGTTCTGCCATCCACATAGACTAGGGTGGTTTGTGAACCAACTTTTAAATGGAGCATCACTTCCATTTACAGTATTCTTGTTTTTACAGCCATGTAACTGACAGTACTTTTTATCACCCTCCAAAAAGATAATAATTTTGATCTGAACTGACAGTACTTTTTATCACCCTCCAAAAAGATAATAATTTTGATCTGGATTCTCTTGCATTCCTTGGTTAACTCTGGACTTCTCTCTGGTAATCACCTTCAGACTTGCTCATAGTGATACATTTTTTGACAATAAGAGCAATGCTAGGTCCACTTTCCCCTTTATTGGACAAGAAGACAAAAAAATATGACATCTTTTGTGAGACCCACCAATATTTTTTTGTCTTGTCCAAAAAAGGGGAAAGTGGATGAGAAATAAAGTGGACCTAGCATTGCTCAATAAGAGCTATGAGTGATTACTCCATTTTTTCCTTTTTCTCAAGACTTTCTTCAGAGTGATGTCTATGGATTATTATTTCCTCATTCAATACATGGGCACCTGGTAGAATATTGTGGGCTTCAAATATATACGCTTGGCAATATATAATGTAGCACATTTAGCTTTTGCAGTTTTTACTAGCTGTGATGCTTGAGTGATGTGGCATGCCAGTTTGATACTAGTGTTTTTCTTGTATATTTTTTTCAGCAATGCAACGTTTCAGTTGCCTGGCCTTTTATCTTCCCATATATTTCAAGACGAAGAAGAAGATCTTCCAAGCAATTTGTGCAAGGAAACTGATGATGAATCACCCCGAGACTCCAACAATGATTTAGAGGAGGCAGAAACATGTCCAGTCACTCCAAGTGACAGACACCACCACTTTTTAGAGGATGTGGATGGTGAGCTTGAAATGGAAGATGTTTCTGTATCCCTGAAGGATGAGAGACCCATATCTGCAAATGGTTCTTTTGAAGTGCATCTACAGCATCAAGGCTCAGATAGAATATTGGAATCGACTTCAAACAATCTCACTGAGCGGCCCCCTCTACCATCGGGTTCTCCACCATTGCCTTTTGATTCTCCACCTCCACCACCACCCTTACCTCCTTCACCACCTCCACCTCCACCACCACCATTATTGCCATCGCCACCTTCACCTCCACCACCTCTGCCATCACAACCACCTCCACCATCACAACCACCTCCGCCATCACTACCACCTCCAGGCCCTTTACAATCATTAACACCTCCATTGCTATGTCAACCATCACTACCACCTCAAACTTCATTTCTTTCTCAGCCGTTGCTGCCACCTCAACCGTCATTACTGCCTCAATCATCACTATCTTCTTCTTCACCATCATTGGGGTATCAACCACTTTTACCCCAAGAGTATTGCAGGACACAAAATGTAAGTGTCTTGGCTATGTTTTTGTTTTCCTTCCTGATGATTTAGAATATTTAACTTCTACTTTTTGTACATAGGGACACCAACTTGTCCAAATTGCTGGAAATACTCCTCATCTAAGCACTGCGGATGCTGCTGTGAAAAAAGAAATGTTTCCACATCAGTCACCTTGCTTTGTGCCAACAGGAGTCTGCAGTACGCATGATCCTTCTGGATGTAATTCTTCAAGGCCATTTGAATATGGACGTAATGACATGTATTTAGCCTCCCAAACTTCTCAACCCAACCAGCGGTTTCAGCCAGGTAATGCACCTTTTGGACACGGACCTTACCAACCCGTCCCCCATCCACAAACACCATCCAGTCATTTCTCATATAAAAAACCCACAGTTCAGCAGCACACACAGCAACCATACCCCAGTCCTTATTCAATTCCATCACTTCCCAATGGTCGGAGGCAATATGTTGCTGATGAACAATGGAGGATGACTTCAAATGATTTTAATCCTGATAATCAGCGAGGTATGTGGGTTGGGGGAGGGAGGACTCCGCCATGTTCAGGAACACCTTTTGTCCAGGAAGGTATGTGGTTTACTTCAACTTGATGATTGTATAAAGGCACTGCTTTTTTTACACTCCAAAAAGTGATTGGGAGCACACACCAAGTCACTGCTATTAGTAATGCACAAGGTGTACCTTTTTGTCCTCCTATTGTTATATTTTATATTTTTTGATGTAATTGCAGTACATTAATAAAAGAGATGAACAGTAAGGGGGAAATCTATGTCCTCATATTGTGAAACATAACTACATTCAATTGCTGGCATAACTATACTTGTAGCTCACCTAGTGGGAAGGAACTGACCATTCAATTGGTTCTGCTGAGGAGACACCTTTTCTGAAAATCAGTATGATCTGATGTTCATACAAATCAAAATTCAAAACGTATTGAACTGTTCACATATTTTCTCCAACAGTCTAAAAAGAACTTAAAAGATCAATGGATCTATTATGTGATAGATGTCTCATGTCCAAGGCTGGGGAGAGGTAAATCTAGTTATAAGATTTAAAGTTTATAGTTTGATGGATCTAGTATATAATCCATGTGTCTTTGATTTCTTCAAGCCATCTGATTATTTTGATTGATTATGTTGTACTTTTATAATAGAAGACATTATTAAGTTTTTTTAAGAAGGTTGTAATTCAAGGATACATGATGTCTTTTTTTTCCCCTTATTAAAAGACTGGTAAGTGACTATCTTTATAATTCTGTAATTATTTTATTACTTAATGGATTTTTAATTTGTAAATATCACCAACCTTTTTACTAAAATTCTATGATAAATGAATATTAATTCTTAGTGAATATAATAAATAAATATATTTTGGTCGCCTAAGCAATGCCTAGAAGACACCACTTCTAGGGAACCTTTAGCTCCTGGATGCTGTGACTACGCTGTTATAACTATATATCTGCAAGGATGTGTCCATGTTTGCTTCCAGTTCATTATGTATGGCACTTCATTTTTGTCTTGATACATACATAGTTACAAAGTTATCCGATTTTTCAAAAAGTCCCGAATAAACACGAATTTTGGAAAAAATATCGACTTTTTCAAAAAGTTGTGAATTAAACACAAATTATTCACGTTTTTGTTAAAAACGTCCTGAATAAATATCTAATCTATGAAATAATTTTCATAATCTGTAATCTTATTTTATATATTTTTATATGTTGCCTGACATTTTTCCCATTTATTTCCAAATTTTCTGAAATTTGCCAATTTTTTCCGAACTTTTCCCTTGACAAATAATTTCCGAACCCCAACTTGGTAACTAAGGACACCGACACAAAATTTCATGGCTTAAGCACTAAATATCCAGCCTAGAATTATTCATACAAATAAAGAATAATACAATGGCTTATTTAAACTGAGTCAAATTAAGTCATCTTGGAATGTGTGCTCCACAAACTTAACTGTCCTTTTGGCAAGTTCAACCACTTTTCTACTCATTATGGAAGTAGTTTTTAAAAATTTCTCATGACAGGTTATTTTCGGCCACCCGTTGAAAGACTACCAACAAATAATATGGCTTTCCAACTTCCTATCCAGAATCCTTCAGCATCTGGGGCTCCAATACCAGGTGATATTGTCTTTTGAAAAAATCGGTTCTATATTCAGAGATGGACACTACTTTGAGCTATGAATGATTAGGTATTTGTAGTTACCCCAGGTCATGGTGTCGCCCAGATGGTTTCTTGTAGACTCGATATCTCTTCCCTCAACTGTTGGAGGCCAGCATAAGAATCAACCTGGGGCGCATCGTTTTAGAAAGTGAGTTTTCTTTCCTTTGGTAGCTAATGTACTCATGCCCATGATGTTATTCGATCTTACATTACTAAATTAATAGATAAATGTAGGAAATCTGGTGGATTTTTTTAGAAGATCCATCACCTTACCAAATCTCCCCACATTTGACCCTAAGGTTCAAGCCTAAGGTTCAAGGTATTGGGCCACTTCTTGGATGAACTGCGTTCGAAAGGTTACACTAATAGGACAATCCTTGCCATTCAATTTACGGACCTCTCCCGACATTGTGCCTAGCTTTCCCTACCTTTTTTTTTTGTTAATGTTTTTTTTATCTATCCATGTTTTAGCTCTTCACTAATTGGTCCATATTCTTGTGCTATGGCCCATCCATGGTGTGGAGTATTGCCTCGATCATTTGCATTTATAATATGAACAATAATAGTGCACATGCCATCATGAAAGATCTTTATGGTTAAAGAAACTGGGTTCTCTATTTTGGGGTTGATTTGATTTTGTTTTTGCCAGCTTACTCAGTTGCAGGCGATTTACACATTGAAGTTGGAAATTCCCATATTATATTGCTTCAAGGGAGGTCTCTGTTCTGGATGACTAACAGCCAGCAACCACTAAAAGGGCAGTGTTGAGATCTGGCGGAGACTCTGGCGATGACTGTATATTGTAATTTTTTCTGACAAATGCATCCCGCAGATTTTTACTGCAGGCACCCTTAGTTTCCATGTAAAATAAGAGAACAAATGAAATCTTCACCACATATCCTCGAAGATATGTGTGAGTTAGATGCCTTTTTCTCCGACCTATGAAGCTCGTGTGGGTTTTCGGAGTAAATTTAGTGCTAAAATCTTATGTGAAGTAAACTTTTCAGGATTGTAGGTGATGTATCTGATTTTTTTTTAGAAAGGTGCATATACAAAGCAAAAATTCTTAGTTCCTGGACTATAGATTCAGCCTAAGAAGCAGAGTGATCTACTAAAACACCTAACCTACTCATATTATTCTAACCATTTGGATAATCATGCTGTTCCTGGCAATCAAAATTTTTGGCTAATTATCCATTACTGTATATATTTGATGGCCAATATAAGTTGAAAGAGCATAAGAGCTTCAGAGAATTGGTTGGTTTAGAATTCTAATTGATGTAAAATTTTGTTATTATACAGTTGTCTTTTGGGATTTGAATTTAGGGAAAATCCTAGTTTATTTTTAAAGACTTGGGTTTAGGGTGAAAATCCTATAAATTTGCCTAGGGGCTAGGGTATAGGTTTATTGTATGTCTGAAGATGTGTGAGTGAGGCTCTACAGGAGAGTGGGTCGGTCGGTGACTCTTGGGAGAACAGTCATGGTTAATCCTAGCGGCTGAGAGTGGACTAATTTTTGTGTTAGAGAATGAAAATCCTTGTATCATTAAATTTTTATACTAAAACTTGTTGGATTATCTTTGCCAGCACGTGACTCAGATTAAGTAGATCTGTTAATCCTTGTGGCTGAGAGGACTAATTTTTTGTGTTAAATGAAGATCTTGTACCATGTAATTTTGTATACCAAAACTTGTTGGATTATCTTTGCCTGTACGTGACTCCTATTAAGTAGATCTTTTATTGGAGTTGTGTACTTTTGTATCTCTTTCTTTTCTTCATGATTCTCATAGCCATCATCGACCTTAAAATCACGCGCGTGCGCGCACACACACACACTATAACATAATATATTTATTAAGTCGAGATGGGCTGGCTCAAAACCCGACTCTCCCATAGTAAAATAGGGCTCAGGCTTAGGATTATATATATATATATATATATATATATATATATTAGGCCTGTTTAAAATTATGCCTATCGAAGCCCAATCAACCTATATCGACCCATTTTTTTTATTTTGGTAGGCGCTAATCATTTAACTAGGGTTAGGGGTTAAGGGGGTTAGTACTCATGGTAGGCATCAACAGCCACACGAAGACTTGAACTCGGGTCACACCTCCCCAAATGGAGATACACAACCACTGGGACAAGCCCATGGTGTTATCTCGACCCAGTGACAGTCTTTTGACACTTGCAAATACCCTTTTTGTTTTGCTAACACTTTAATAATAAACCTGTAACTTTTTTTAAAAAACTTGGCATTGCTCTCTTTAGAAATTGGTATTAACTTATGGTCTCATTTGTATACCGGGAGACTAAAGGGCAGTTGACTATTTATCGACTTTTTGCAATGGGAAATTATACTGACCTCATTGAGATTTGGTGAAATTGCATAAACCTCCTCTCTTGTTTCTGAAATTACATCGCCTTCCCCTCTAATTTTGTTCTTGGTTATAGATTCCCCTTTCGGTTACTGATTTTTTGCCACATGTCCCTCTAGAGACCCATCTTAACATCCAATGGTCAGATTCTAAAACAACTCACCATGTGTTATGTTATTAGGGGTCACTCTTGAAGGCTTTAATGAGCACGACCACTAATAACGTGACACATGACATGTTATTCTAGAATCCAGCAGTTGGATATCAAAACGAGTCTTCCGAGAGACATGTGGCAAAATTTTAGCTTGATTCAACATTGATAAGTGAGTCATGCTCGTTAAATCCTTTAATGAGCGACCCCTTCTAGAATTTGATTGTTGGATATCCAGATGGGTTTTCCGAGGGAGATATGACAAAAAATCAGCTCGATCGATCATTTATAGATTGTCCAATCAAAGATCAAAAATATAAAGGTTGTTATACTAACAGAAGGGGAAATTCATTACCGAGAGCAGAAGTAGAGAGAAGAAGGCTTGGCTCGGCTAGGCTCGGCTCGGCTCAGCTCAGCTTGATCAAGCCGAGTTCAAGCTTGGATATTTGGTTGGACTCTGGAGCGAGCCAAGCTATTTTTTAATACTTGAAATGTAGAGTCTCGAATCTAATTTGATGTTATTTTCAAAAATATCAAGGGTAAATTAGTCATCTATTTATATAGGATGTGATTTGTATTAATTATAATATATGTGTGTTTAAAATAGCTAAAACAATTAATCAAGGTAGGAATAAAAGAAAAGAAAAAGGAGAAAACATGGAAGATGGGCACAGTCGGTTGACCGCCCAGACCAGCTGGTCGACCGACTGTATGGAAAAGGGGTCAATAGAAGGTGTGCCAGGCCCCCGGTCGACCACCCATCACCCGGTTGACCGACTAGTGAATGTTTTACAAAATCAGAGGCCTCCAAGACCACCCGATAGACTGCCCATCACCAAAATTGGGTTTAAACCCTTTTTGCAAGGTTTTAAGGGTATTTTGGGGTTTTTATAACCCTGTGACTATATATAGGCCTTCTATTTCAGGGGGTTGAGATCCATAATTCTCTCAAACCCTAATTTGGTAAAGTAGATGAGAAACCTAGGATTTCTAAGAGTTGCTTGCTTGTGAAGGTGGAGATTCCTCAAAGGAGAAGGAGAAAACTTGGAAATCAACTTCAAACATTCCTCGAGTGATTTGGATCGAGGGGAACAATCCCTAAGGTCAATATCCTACCTAATCTAACTCTATTTAATATTTTGCATGTTTAAGTAAGAATGTTCATGGATTTCCAAGAAATCTACATGCTTATGCATGGATTCATGAACATGATTATGAAATGAAGTTGATACCCTATTTAACCTAACTCTATTATGTATTTTTATCCTTGAACATGTTTAGATAGGAATTATTGGATGATTCTCATGGTAATGGGTAGATAATTGTGAATAGGATATGGAATTGGGTTTTACAAATGTTAAGATTTTGGAAAATGATAGTGAAATTCCTATGATCAATGATCTCTAAGACCTAGAGGGGTGAATAGGTCTATTTATCGATTTCTACTTACTTTTAAAAATTATCTAATTAATAAGCAGAAATAAACATTCAATCAATCCACACAATCTAACACAAGATTTTTTACGTGGAAAACCCTTTTGGAGAAAAACCACGGGACCTCGTCCAGCAAATAATTCACTATGAGAAAGTTATAATGTACAAGACAAGACTTTACCAACCATGAACATGACACTCTATTCCTTGGTACAGACTCTTGATCTTGAAATCCACAAACCAGCAGGTTCGATCTCTACCGCAGCAGATCCGATTGCTCATTAGTCAACTATTCTCAAAGCTACTTCAATACCACGATCTCCAAAGATCGATCTCCTTCTTCGAAGGCTCCGGATCACACACTCCGGCCAAAGACACACACGTGTCGGGGGTGTTGAATCAATCTTCAAGTAATCTCTAGAGGGATCTTAATGACATGAAGATCATTCAATGCAAGATCTAAGAATCGAAAGGGTATTCTTACATTCTCTAGAGAGGTTGTGAGATGAGGGATTAACAATAATCAATAAGAAATAATGGAAACCCTATGTAGGAGTTCTCCAGCCTCTACTCTCACAAAATTATCAACACTTCTCGAATTTGGTCACTTAAAGTCATATTTATAGGTTTAAAAGAGTCGCTGTTGAAGTAGGAGACCAAAAGAAAGCAGTACGAGTCGACCCCTCACATGGAGCGGTCGACCGGTCCATTAAGGATCGACCAGTCATATGAGGGGTCGATCGGTCCCAAACTGGCTCATTGGATTTTAATCCCATAGAAGAAATAGTGCAAGAGCCGTCGACCGGTCAAGGTAGCGGTCGACCAGTAGGCCAGGGGTCAACCGCTCACCTTGACTGGTCGACCGGTTGGCTCAGTAAAAGCCTCCCAGTTTGCTTGTTTTGCATAAAATATGATCAACTTGTTCTTGGGAATTTTTCTAAGTCTAAACTAATCACCTAAGAAGTTTTTCATGTGATCTAAGACAATTTTCAACCTAGGAAATTTGGTCACTAAGTCTCTTACATTCCTAAAACCGGAAGAGGAGCTTGAATGATAAATCTTCAATTTTCTTCAGCTTCAACAGACTTCATAACCCATGACTAGTTGACTCAAGACTCAAACCTACAAAAGACCTAAATTTTGATCACGGAATTTGCTAAACCAAATTAGGACTTACAGATAGTTTATGGATTACTAATTGATGGTTTATTTGGCTATATTGGAAATGGTGGAAGGGAAAATGATGATGGATGGTTTTTGATAGTATGGTCATGGTTATGAATGGATATGAATGGTTGATGGAATGTTAAAAATGGTGGAAGGGCAATTTGCTTATGAATAATGGATGAAATGTTTTAATATAGAGACTTAGAAATGTTGGATGTTTAAATAGTGTTATTGCATTGTGAGATTATGCTAAGTAAATATTGATGATCAACATGATAAATTATGTCATATTTATATTGTATGGCGATCGACATTCGGGTAGGTCAATGCTTAGAGGAAGTTTTCCAGGTTGGGAATTCTCTAACCAAATAGATGTACCATGACGGAGTTTCTTGGCAGAGGATCGAAATCTAAGTGATGACTGATTTCGAATATTAATCACGACACTCGAGCATAAGATCACATGTGTGGTAGTTTACAAGTCTCACGGTACACAAACATTTCATTGACACTGAATCAAGGACAAAGACACTGTGCATAAATTACAAGGACAAAGACACTGTGCATGAATTACAGGACAAAGACAAGGACACCTTGCATCATTTATCATGGACACTGAATTACAAGGATACTGAAATCATGGACACTGAATTACAAGGAGCCCAGGAAACCGTGTGACGCTCCATGGATACAATTTCAAGTCCTGGATAATTATCATGGATATTGGATTATCAAGAGCTCTGGGGGCTCATGCTTACCATCGATGCATCTCCATGGATATGATATAAAGACCTAAATTACTATCTCATGGGAAACAAGCATGCATGACATTCATAGTACAAGTCCAAGTAAACAAATCAAGGTGATGACATGATATTCCCACATGTTTTCCGCACTTTGATTGTGTTATTGTCATATGAAACTGTTATTGATTATGTAATTGTCGCATGAACCGAATATTGAATATGTACATGTGTTATTGTTAGCTAGATTAGATATCCGCTGAGTGTTTTCAATACTTAGTCGTGGTTATTGTCGTCAGGTTTAGAGCATGCAGGAGCATATTGCAGCGGCTTGAGTTGAAGAGAATTATCAAGAGGAAGAGGAAGAAGGTTATCCCTTTATCGAGGGAGTTCGGGACCTCGATCGGTTCCCTTACTATTAGTTTTATTCCAGTTTTATATTGTGGGAGAATTGTGATAGACTAGTTATACTTTAGTTTATATTGCTCTAGACTTAGTTTTATGAATGATCAGATTATGAGTTGGATTTATATTGGATTTCTTGATTTACAGGACGAGGTGTTTATGTTGAAATTTTATGGTTGCTATTTTGAGAGAATTGTCTTTTAATTGCCTTATTACTATTGAAGTCAAGCAGGGATACGTAATGTCATGACCAAGGTCCCATTATGTCCAAGGTGGGGTTTAGGGTCATTACATGAAATGTGTTCAAGCCGAGCTTGAGTTAAGGCTTGTTATATTCAGCTCAACTCGATCGACGATCAATTCACTAGCCTTGAAGGATTTTCTCCGCTAACAATTCCAGAGCATAGACCTTGGCCCACTCAAGTACTTCTTAGGCATCAAGGTTGCCCGATTACAACGCTATATTCTCAGTCAATTGAAATACACACTTGATATCTTGAATGATGCCAACTTACTTGGTGCTCAGCCCACTACCCTTCCAATGGACCAAATTTGCAAACTCAATGATATCAATTCTGAGCTGCTTTATGATCCCACCATCGCTGCTTGGCTGGCTGTTTCCTTTAACTCACCATCACTCAGTCAGACATTGTCTACTCATACTCGATCAATTTATGAGTCAATTAACCTTCAAGCCCCATTTCGATGCCACCCTTCGAGTACTTCACTATCTCAAGGGCTCTCCTGGCCAAGGCATTCTCATGGCTAATTCTCGTTCTTTGGTTCTTAAAGGATCTTCTCAAAGCTGCTACATTTTTTGTCCTCTTTTTAAAAAGATGAGAAAGTTGATGAAAAGGAAAGTGGAGCTAGCATTTCCTAATAAACAGTGTTTCATTTACAAAGAAAGCAATATTACTTTAACACAATTACTCGAAAACTTGCACTCTCGGCTTACCAGAAGATCATGTTCTTTTGTATTACCCACGGATTGGACGGTTGGGATCAAAGAGATGTCCCTCTGGTAGGAAGGTGAACAGGGTAATTGTTAGGATTAGTGCCACTACAAGAAATATACCATTTAGAGACGAACAAAGCTAATAATTCTTTTTCCATCTCTAAGGCCATTAGAGACAGAAAGAATGACTGTTGGTAATAATTGAAGAGTGGACCTCCCATCACTGAGGGAAAGTCTCGATAATGAAACAAATGACCAAATGATTTACATGTTGATTTTGATTTATGAAAATCAGTTTTTTAATTTGGTTTTAATAAAATAAAGATCGGATTTTAATGATGTGGAAGAAAATCACTTGGTTTGATTTAATAGTGTTTTTTTACACTAGTTGTTTTGAGGAAGAAAACCATGTTTTCAAAAGAAAATTGTTATCTCATTTATTAGTCCCACATCAGATATTTATGAGAGTTGAAACCACTTAATAAGTAATCCTCTCTCCTTAGAGATTGTCCTCTTGTGTGTGCTCACACACCAACTGTGGATGCACTAGTGAGGTGCATCGCACCGAGCGCGACACGCGCACGTGCGGAGCACTATGAGGTGCACTTTGCACTTGAGTTGCCTATTTTTTTTTAAGGATATAAGTCAAATCAACGGTGTAGATCTGATCAGGATTAAGATGATGGTTCGGATTCTGTGATCTGTTACGGATCATGGGTGTGTGTCCGGGTTCGTTGAACTTGGTGGGCTATTGAATGGGTCAGTTGAGAAAACCCAAGAGACTCAGTGAGTAGGTCGATTAGGAAGCCCAAGTGGCTCCTAAGGCCTAGTCCTCACCTATATAAAGTGAGGATCAAAAGGAGGATTTTATACAAGTGTGAATTCATATCCGACCTCTGCCAGATTAAGCCCAGAAAGAAAGCCCGAACCAGAGAAGAAAGTTTCAGAACGCCATTGGAGATCTGAAGCTCATCTCAAGGTTGAAGACGACTCAACCTAGAAAGTCAGATCACAGTATACAACCAATACATTCGAACCAATTAATCCTCTATCACCAAACAGAGAAGTGATCTGGCGATTGGTCTGGCCAATTGAGATCGCTCTATAACCAAACAGGGTACTGTCTGGATTTATCAAGAACAGAAAACAAAAGGAGTACTCAGCTAGTGTATAATACACTGACCCTTGGGCACTGTTACCAAATAGAGTCCGTAGACAATCTGTTTTCAAACAATGTGTCTCTTCGGATCTGATTCCAGAATTCTCAGAATTTGGTTTCCAAAATCCGTACAGATCCAATTCTGAAACTGTTACAGAATCGCTCCTAGAGAGTAATTTTGTTTGGCAATCACTTGTGATAGCCTATTATGGTTTATACAATATGTGTAATTAGGGATAGCTTAGATCTTAACTGTAATAACAAATTGTGGACATCTTAAAAAGAGGTTAAAGTACAGTTCCTGCCAGATAGTGCAGATCTGTAGAGGAATTGATCGATTCCTAGCTAGGTTGAATCCCGGGGATAGAGTTGCCATATTCCCTTACACAAACAGGAGGCTCCATCTATTTTCAAGAAGCATTTGTCATGCCTCTTAGCAGAAATTGACTAAAGAATTTGTGGTTATCGTGTGCAACTGTTTTTAAAGTAAGTAACCAACCAACATTACAGTCCATGACATGTATTACCATCCATAAGAATGCCATAGCATGAGGATGGAGGCACAAACAAGAATAGAAACAGGAAAATATACACAACAGAATTGCAAGAATATCTGAATTTCATGAATTGAAGCTTTACAAGAATGGTGGTGGTGGTGGATACCTTGTACAGTTATAATGGTAAATTGGTAACATCTAAAGAGAGGCACCCCATTGCCACTGGCGTTGTCGACTCGGTCGAGCTTACACTATATTCTGCCCTCACCTGAGCACTTGTTGGCCCTTGTGTTTGAGATCAACCAACTCATCAACATCTATACAATTAGCAAGGCCCTACACAGCATTGGGATGGACTGGTTTCCCTCCCATGCCACCTTCTCATCAACAAGCAAAATGGTCGTCAATCTGCACGACTTCCATAATCGGGTGCCACTGCCGCCAACCCACTCCTGCGAATGATCCGGCACCACCCCATTACTATACAAAGATACGACACAAGCGACAATAGAAACAGAGTTCCCCAGATCTTACTGCCTGGTGTCGGGTGCTCTGGTGGTGGAACTGGCTTAGTAGACTCAATCACAATAGAGAAATGCCCCTGTACTATATCAATTGAACATATATTGCCCCCTAATACACTTCTAAAGTCCATGGAACCATGCAAACCAAACTGAACACACATTGCAGTTGACACATTTGGCACTGATTTCACATCTGGAAACTTAATCGATATGGTTCAATTAAGTCCCCGAAGATTCAATTCACTCAAATTTGTGGCCGATAAATTTGAACCATCATATGCTAGGTGACCCAGCACTGGAGCTAGATAAGTATAACCTGGCAATGGGTAGTAATGTAGAGACCAGTTGCCCAGGTTTTCCTACACCAGAACAAGCCTCTCCACATTAGGCTCCACCAAAATTCCTAGAGAGATCATGATGAACTCTTTGTAGCTTTGAAGACCTCTGGTTGTCAAGCTACTACTCCTGAGCCTCATTGCAGAAACTTTAATCCCAGTTAAATTGGAGGGGACATTTCCAGCATAGGGGATTCCTGTATTGGGATGAACAAGAGCCCTGTAAGCATAGTCCTGAAGAAGTGAATCTAGAATGCGTGCTGGGTTATTCGAAGCTCTAGGAGATTGAGCTCTGAGAGACAGAGACCACAATATCCAGAGCAATGGGAGTAGCACCGCAAGATTTCGAAGAAACCCCATCTTTTACTCTGAACAATCAACCAACTTGAACAAATTCTCAGCAGGAGAAGACACCCCTAATTGAAACACCCAATAAGAATGCTTAAAAGAGATTCCCAACAGTACTGTTCTTGGATTTCAAACCCCTAACACAGAAAAGAAATCCAAGTCCCTTATTCTTCAGAATTTTCTGGCATGAATGAATCAATAAAACGAAAATTTAAAGGAATTGCAATTAATTTAAACTCATTGTACAAACATCTTTGATTTCTATAGCAAAAGATTCAGCATTAATCTTCAAAGAATCATCAAAGAGCAAGCAAAAACTGTAACGAAAAAATGCCGGATCTTCATGAAGCAATAAGAACATTTCTGCAAAAAACTTGGTTGAGCAAGTGTTGCACTCTAAAAGATCCTACAATCTAGCAAAGAACTCTTCGCCGTATGTACTTGAGAATTGTTGAACGAAAACCTCAAAGAAAGTACTCAAGATCATGCAAAGAACTCTATAAACTTTCTACATATCCTAATTTCTCCGCTCACAATTCGGTGTCACAAAATCTTTCAAACCATCTGCAATTTCACCAAATTCAAGTGCAAGAAATAACGAGAAACCCCAGTTGATCTGTTTTGAAAGAAGCTCCACGTCGACTGAGAGAGAGGTTTAATAGAATTCTTTAGCCGAAGACTCAAGAACAGAAACCAGTAACAGAAAGAGAGAGAAATCGAAAACCTTGGATTTGCTTAAAAGGCAGAAAAAAAAAAGATACACAAACGAGACACGTTCTTTTGGAAATAGAAAACAAACTGAGCCTAAAAGAGGAAGACTCGGGATTCTCTCATGTTATAACCAGTCTCAACATATCCTGGAGAAGAAGACATCTGTCCAACTTCAGTTTTTTTTTTCTTTTTTTTTTTTTATTAGGGGAGGGGGTAGAGACACGCGGTTAGGCCGCAACCCCGGTTAGTAGTTAGTATCTGTTCTAAGTTAAGGGCGGGAGGAGAGCACAACACCCTCACCCTCTTGGGAATGGATCCTGAAACCTCTCTCGTAAAGAAGGGATACACCTACCACTGGACTATTCCCAGGGTGTGTAACTTCACTTCTCTTTATTTATATTTTGTTTGCATCAGCAACAAAAAAAGGTGGACAGATGTCCTCTTTATGTTACCTTGGTTTTTAGAAGGAAAAAATTAACTACAAGGGTTAAAACTTGTTAATAATAGTTCAAGGATAGTTAACCGCTACTCGCCGATGAGAGAATTATTGCTCTAAAAGAAAAAGGGTAGATGAATACAACATGCATATATACACTCTCAGAAATTACAAAAGTTTTCAATGAGTAAAATTCTCTTCACACATTTTACATCTATATATATTTATGTTTTGTACTATCTTTATATAATTGATCATATTATTGTTGTAAATGACAATTGCATTGAGTCGTTTGAAAGGCAAGAACAGACCCACAAGAACGAGATTTATTAATATTAAGGTCCGTTCAACATTAATTAGCCATTTTAATTGTTGTTTTAGAAGTTTTATGACATTCGGTTCATTATCTTAATTTTTAGTAGTATCTCAATCAAAAGTGTAATTGGAAATGTGATTACTACATCATTTTGTACATGAGGGACATCATTACCAGTAATAGGATATAAATATATGATTGTTTCGCTAAAGGTGATGAACCATATAGTGATACAAAAATAAAAGGACTTAAAAGAGATATGACTAAATACTTGAGAACTATTATTGTTTAGATTAATTATCATTTGTGCAATTATGTATTTTGATCACACTATAAACAAATTTCTATTAATTAATGAAAATATAGTTTGTTGTTTTTTATATTATTCACAGTGGAAGTTAATTTGTTATATTATTTACAAATTTTTGTGTAATGAATGTTTTATTTTATTCATGTATAAATTTAGAAGTGGTTGTAAGGAACTACAGGTGGTAAGGATTGTAAGAAGGAAAATTTTAATTGAAAAATAAAATAGAGGAAGATCATAGAAAAAAATAAATATATCAATGATCACGGTTAATTAAAACACCGTGAACTTGTAATTTTCAATAATCATGGTTCATATTTAAACCGTGAATATAAGAAGAACTCGAAATGACCGTATTTTGAATGTATAATCTCGGTTAATGTATACAATCACAGTTAAATAATCATGATATTTGGTCGGGATATAATCACGACATAAAATATTACGGTTCATTTTGCGCACTATAACCATGATCAATGAGTTACATTCACGGATTAAAACCATGAGCGAAGAGCTGATTTCTTGTAGGTCTAGAATTGACCGAATAATTAATTAAGTCCCTAAAAATTCCTTTCATTTTACTTAGGGGTTGTTTGGCATTGTGCCCGGGGAACATTTTTTCATTCCCTGGGAGCAAAAACATGAGGCATGCGTTTGGATGCATGTTCCCGAAGTATATTTCTGAGAATTACACTACCCCAAGCACGAAAATTTAGAAACAAAAAAAAGACGCTTTTCAGATTTGAATCTGAGAGTCACTTTGTTTCGTTTGCGGAAATGAACGAACCAAAAAAGAAGAAAATAAAATTGTCATGTTCCTTCCATGTCTCCAGCCTCTCTCTCTCTCTCTGGAAAATGGGACACCTAATTTCAGCAAATGCCCATTTACATAGAACCAGGTTTGGTGGGGAGATGATGGGGTACACCTGATTTCAGCAAATGCCGTTTTACATAGAACCAGATATGGTGAGCAGATGATGGGATTTGCGACTGGTGCGCTTGAGATGGATTACTAGCTGTTTGTCAGCGATGGTGGTAGTGTGGGAGGAGAAAGCCACAAAGTTAGATCTAGAAGAATGATGGAAGAAATCTAGAATTTTCAAGATGGGATTATTTAGAGGACACTAGACTCAAGAAAATGAAATGAGAAGCAATAGTTCTTATCAAAGAAACTCTCCGTCATTAATCCGAGACTCAAACAGTGAAACAAGTAATAACACAACAATGGGTTAACTAAAACTAAATCTTTTTTTTTCATCCAAACTTAATTCTGTTGTTTCTTTTCTCTATGATTAATTCTAACTCACTATTGCCAAACACGTTCTCTACACAAAATTGATTATAAAAATCACAGCTAATATGAATTAATTTTTTTTCAGAATGTGAGAATCATCAGAATTGATGACAAACAGTCCCTTAATTTATTCAAAACACTTAAATATGATTTTAGTCCAAAAATCATTTCCGGGTTCAATCCAAAAATTAAATACTTAGTTTAATTAAGCTAAACATTTAATTGAAATTCAATTAAATTATAAGTTAAATTTCCTTTGTTTAACTTATAGATTACTAATAAATTTGTTCCTAATCTAGAGATTAAATCAACCACAGGATTTGTTGTAATTACATCAGCACAATGGTACATGGACTCATCTATACGGAATGGTCCAATTAGTTAAGTCCGGTTGGATCATCTCAGGTCAACCAGTTAGGCTAATTAGTGATTCAATCTGAGGACTAACTAATTCGACAGGTCTGTTTGAGGTCTATTAGGACGACTTAGGCAGTCCGATTAAGCCATCTGATGTTAACTAACAGATTGGGTATGTCCAAGAACTACCCGTTAGTTTGGTCTGTTCAAAACTAGGCCAGTAGTATGGACTACCTATTAGGTTACCCCTTTTGGACTTGCCACCAGGATTAAGCTGCAAGCAACACTGGTCTGCGTAACCAGAACGAGTTTTAGATATTGGAATCTGAATCTATTATGAGTAATTGGGTCTGGTCCAGTTGCCACCACGAATGGATTGTGCTTGGGGTTTGATCTTCTCTAGTTGGACTGAGTTTGGAAGTCTTCTTTCCTAGTGCCGAACTTGGTCTAGTCTTTCTTCTTCCTTGGGATAGACTGGACTCTCTTGTTCTAATCCCACAAGGATTTTGGGCTCTCTATTTCGTATGGTGGGTTTGAACCATCTCAACCCATCCCTATATAGAGATCCTCAGGGTACGACACCTTTTTAATGGACCTAACAACCTACTAGTCAGATTCATTAAACTAATTAGGTTCAATTCACCCAACCCACACGAACCTTGAGATTGGGGTGAACCCAAATCCATCAACAAACATGGGCCAAACGGATCAACCCAGATCAGCATGGGTTGCACAAAACCCACATGGCTCACTGTGAGCAGACGATGATTCTCCATCTAGAGGACAGTTCCAATTTGATTGATCAAAAGAAGAAGCGACTCAAAACACGTGCGAAGTATAAAGTGTGCCTCATAGTGCACAAAGCCTATTGTCATTTGCGCGCGTTCACCTACGCTCAATGTATGATGTAAAGGAGAGGAAAAGGAATCTGTTATACACCTTAAGGACAGTGTGATGGACACGCTTTCGCTTGCTCTCAGACAAGTTTAACTTTTATTTGCAGATTTAGGATAATATTACTGGATTTCAATTGGGTTTTTCATTCAGATATTGCTAGCAGATATCAGAGAAATTTCTGGTTCATTTTTCATGTATTGCCATTAAATTACTAACAAATATGTCTTCATCCCCTTGAGTATTTAGTGTGTTAGTACTCACTCCATCTAGTAAAAAAATAGGGAAATGCTTCTAGACCGTCTTAGGGCCGAGAACACCGAGACCCTGCTGCACGCGCAGCACCAGATTTCAGGTGGGATGGGGGCTACCATGTGAAAATGTGCCCTACCTGAAATCCCTTGATCAGCACTGTCTCGATGGTCTCGGCTCTCTCGGTGGTCTTGGCCTTAAGACAGTCTCTGCAGCAAAGTCCAAGAAAAATAAGGGGCTGCTTATTAGTAGGGTTGAAGCAGCTATTGAGTCTAGGGCCCCTTTTCAATGGTGAAACAAATGAGCAAACGATTTACAGTCCATGACATGTATCACCATCTGAAAGAATGCTCATAGCATAAGGAGGAACAAACAAGAACAGAAACAGGAAAAGATTCACTAACAGAAAAGTTTCAAGAGTATCTGAATTCATGAATTGAAGCTGCTATCCAAAAATTGAAAAAAAAAAAAAAAGAAAACAAGAATTGAAGCTTGACATGAATATGGTTGTACAGTTGTACTAGTAAATTGGTAACATCTAAAGAAAGGCACCCCAATTGCCATGGTCATTAACCTGCAGGAATTCCATCATGGTGTGCCACCGTCGCCGACCTCCTACCAGTATTCCGAAACATCGGTTGCCCATTCATTTCTAACCAAGCCCACAACAGAAGCAACAGTAGAGCTCCACCAAATAGCGCAGCTAACACATATACAACAGTATCCCATTTATCCTTACCCTGATTCGAAGGTGTGTGATGCATTGGTACTAGAACTGGCTCAGTAGACTCAATCACTATAGAGAAATGCCCCTGTAGTAGATCAGTTGAACAGATATTGCCTTCTAATACACTTCTGAATTCCACGGAACCACGCAAACCAAACCCAACACACATTGCTCTTGACACATTTGGCACTGATTTCACATCCGGAAACTTAATCGATATGGACCGATTAAGTCCCCGTAGATTCAATTCACACAAATTTGTGGCGGATAAATTGGAACCATCATATGCTAGGAGACCCAGTACCGGAGCTAGATAAGTATAATTCCCTGACAATGGATAGTAATGCAGAGACCAATTCCCCAAGTTTTGGTACACCAGAACAAGCCTCTCCACATAAGGCTCCACAATTATTCCCGGAGAGATTGTGAACTCTTGGTAGCTCAGAACACCTCTTCTTCTCAAGCTGCCACTCCTGAGCCTCATCGCGGAAACTTTAATCCCAGTTAAATTCGAGGGAACATTCCCGGCATAGGAGATTCCTGTTTTGGGATGAACAAGAGCCCTGTAAGCATAGTCCTGAAGAAGTGAATCTAGAATGCGTGCCGGCTTATTCGAAGCTCTAGGAGATTGAGCTCTGAGCGCCAGAGACCACACGATCCAGAACAATGGGAGTAGCACCGCAAGATTTCGAAGAAACCCCATCTGTTGTTCTAAACGATTGAACAGATTCTCAGCAGACACCACTAATTGAAACACCCAAAAAGAATGCTTAAACAGATTCCTAGCACTGTTCTTGGAGCAATGAGGAAATCGAAATCCCTTGTTCTTCAGAATTTTCCGGATCAATAATACGAAAATTTAAAGGAATTGCAATTAAGTCAAACGGGTACAAACATCTTTGATATCTGTAGGAAAAGATTCAGCAACTTCAAAGAATCATCAAAGAGCAGGCAGGAGAAAAAGCAGAAACTGTAACGAACAAATGCTTGTTCTTCGTGAAGCAATAACAAGATTTCAGGAGAGAAGACTAGAATCTTTGAAACTACTTCAATACTATAGCAATGACGATGTTCTTAAGCGTTTCTTAAAAGAAGCTCTAAGAAATCTAGGTTGAGCAAGTGTTTCATCATCGAAACCTCTGAAAGATCGAACAATCTAGCAGAAATGCCACCGTACTTGAGAATGGTTGAACCAAAACCTCAAAGAAAATACACCAGAGATCATGCAACGAACCAAAACTCTATCAACTTTCCACATGTCCTCATTTCTTCGCTCACAAACAATATCACTGTTACAAAATCTTTTCAATCCAAGAAGGAGAAGAAACTGAAAATCTAAAAACTTACGCAGAGCTTCAAATCATCTGCATTTTCAGCAAATCTTAGTGCAAGAAACAAGGAGAAACCCAGTTCATCTGTATTGAACGAAGGTCCACGACGACTGAGAGAGAGCTTTTGTAGAATTGTTTAGCCCAAGATCTCAAGAACAGAAACCAGTAACAGAAAGAGAGAAAAGTCGAAAACCTTTGATTTGTTTTAAAAGCAGAAAGATATACAAACGAGACATGTAGAAACTATCGTTCTTTGGAAACAGAAAACAAACTCTTTTATAACTTCACTTGGAATCCTCTATAACCGTAGAGAATTCCTGCAGTGATTAAAGCATTCTTTTACCAAAAAGATGACAGGTGGTTGGTAGAGGGGGTGAGAGTATAGCTTCACTGAGAGTAGGGCTAGCATTCCTCTAACTTATCTGTAACGGCTATTAACAAAACCGAAACCGAAACCGTTAATACCAGGAGAGAATTCAGAGTCAGAGGAAAGGAAAAGAACCAGCTCCGCTGGTGGAGCCAAGGAAGCCTCTCGTCCCCTTTTTAACTCCCTTTTAATTTTGGTTAGGATTCATTAACTCACAGAGTTAAAGCATCTAACCTTAGAAATTTAAAAGGAGATTGGGTACCACCGTCTTCCTCTAAGTAGTGCAAACTTATAGTTCAAAATAACTAGATGAATCAAGGTTGAATTGAATCCCGGAGATAGAGTTGTTTTATTCCTTATACAATATTGGAAGGGTTCAACGATCTTCCAAAAAGGCTCTGTGAGACGTAAGGAAGAAGTCAAGCTCTTCTTTAAAAGCAATTTTCCTCACTAGTGGAGGCCTTTCCTACCCGATGAGGCTCCTTTGAGACATCTTATTGGCATGCAATCACACATCCTACTTAATAATTGTCATTTATATGTGAAACGTTTTTAAATAAAAATTTTGTAAGGGCCTGTATTTTAATTCTCGATATTCATGTCATACATGTGATGCCTTGTTCATTCGATGATTTTAAGTTGATTTAAAAATGAATAAGTAAAGAAATTGTAAGAATTATAGGAAACGTGTGATTTTTAGCAAAAAAATAAATTATCGAATTTTGAAATAATTTTTTCCGATAATTGATGTGTATGTGTTAAATGAACATATGAAATTTTATGAGATTTTAATATTATGTATAGAGTTATTTATTTGACTATCTATTTTGGGACAACATATAAGATTTTCATTTTTATTCTAAAACTGAAAGATGAGATTTTGATTTACTAGAAATTTGATTTTTAAGTATTTTTATTAAATCCAAATGGGGGGTACTTCCTTATTTTAATTAAATAACTTAAAGTAAATGTTATTAAAGTTAACAAGGATATCGGGTTGACCGTTGTCAGTAAGAACAAAAACTAGTGGGGCATTAGCAAATCCAGTTGATCGTTATTAAAAACACGAAAACAGGAATTCCAGTAGCCAAAGTAACTAATCTGATTAACCAGAATTTCAAGTCGGTCGATCGACTTTCGCACAAAAGCTACTAAATTAGGTTTTTGTGAGAATTGGAAGGGATTTAGGACTCTGAACTCTATAAATAAATCCTTGTTTGTGGGATTAGAGTTTCTAATCATTAAAGCATTAAAACTTCAGAGAGAGAGAAAACCTAGGGTTTTGAAAAGATTCTTGCTTGGAAAAGAAGAAATGGCTTAGAAGCAAAGGAGATCGTGATCAAGGTCATTCTTCTTCATGATTGGTGTAGAAAGGATCTCTTCGCAATCTTTTGGGTCGTAGGGAATCAATCGAGAAAGGTAGATATAAATTCTTATAGTAGCAATAGAATAATCATTGATTCTAAGTAAGAATAACCATAAGTATCGAATTGATTAAGAATAAGATTTTGATTTCAAGTATGAATAAGATTGAATATGCAAGTAGTTATGGATTCTTATAAGGATTAAAATTTAATAATTTGGGATTATGAGGTAAAATTATGGATTTGTTGTGCAAGTAGGGATTTAGGTAATTTAAGATAAGGATTTCATATGTATATGTTATATGATCTGATGCAAACTAATATGTTAATTCACTACAACAAAACTATCGAGCAAAACTATCGAGCAGTGACGGAAATCTTCCGTCGCTAATAATGTCATTTCCGTCACTAATAGCATTAGTGACGGAAAAACTAACCGTCCCTATTTTGCCGTAGATATAACTATCACTAATGCTATTAGTGATGGAAATCACTATCCGCCACTAACTAGTGATAGAAAATTTCTGTCACTAATGCCTTAATTTGGTCACATATTTCAACGAGTATTTGTAACAGAATTTTCTAATTGTGAGGGATTGTGTATCATCAATGACGGAAATATGTCGATCTAATAGTTGAATAGTGACGGGAAGATAACCGTCTCCAATAGGTAATTGTGACGGAAAGATAACTATCTCTAACAGTCAATTGTGATGGAACAATATCCATCTCTAATAGGTATTTGGGACAGAAAGTATTATGTCATTAAATCCCAATTATCATTAGTGACAAAATAATTTCCGTCACTAATAACCTTTTTAAAAAAAATAATATCAGTTGGGAACCTGTAACTTGTTCAACATGTAAACGTGTATCCATTCATTCATTCACACAACCATTCAACCTGTTCAAACCTATATATTCACATTCATTCAACCTATTCCAACTATTCACAGCTAAACTACTCATGAAATACACAGGGAGGAACTATTCCATTCATTTCCCTTTCATAAAGTAGTGAAATGTACAGTAGTCAAAAAATAAATAACATATATAATTTTTAACAATCCTATTATAAAAAATTGACATCAACAGTGTCTAAAGACATAATGAGTCAAGTATCGGCAATCCCATGCAATGGTATCATCTGGGGTTGGGTGGAATCGGGATCCTAGGATTGCCACTGAGATGGTGGCGTGGTGAAGGATGGGATCCGGACACTGTGTCCAGAAAAAATCTGCAAGAGACCGGAAGTAGGCATTCATATCATTCATTTGAGCCTCCATAGTCGTCTGGTGAACCAAAACAGTCCGGTTCGCAGCCTCTGCCTCCTTTGCCCTCCTCCTCCAATGATACACATCTAGGTTGACACGAAACTATGCAAGAGAAACACCTAGTCCGTATGTGTGGACGCGCTCGTGCCCATCTAGACCCATCACCTCAGTGAATACCTCGTTTCGGCAATGCTGCTACCACCGCCCTAAAGACGTTGGCTCACTAGGTGGCCCATCTGGGTCTGCAGTTATAGACAAGAATTCAATTTAGATTAAATAGTTAAAAATATATAAATATCGCAAGTTCTAGTGTATGACAAATTGACAATTTTTCATAATCTTTACCTCACGAATTGCGTATACATATCATCACGTCTTCGGATGCCTGGTCAACGAAGACCTAAACCTACGCATGTGGGTGATCTGAAACATGCGCCTCCTATTTGACTCCTGCCCCTGAGGATCTCCCGAGCTTGCTATCCTCATGAAAAAATTCATGATGATTATTAATTAAATTTACAAAATAAGTAGAATGCACTCATTAATTGAATACATAAAAGAATTAATTTGTTACATATACCTCATCTGCTTTGTACTAGGCGTAAGTCCTCGTCCCGGTTGTGTTGGACATCTGGAGTCTCAATCTATTCTCTTAATTCTTAGCATTGATAACCTATAATGAAATAATGATTGCAGTTACTAATATGCTAGTGTGGAATATCAATTAAAAAATTGTGTACTTCATATCATACCTGCGCCTCATCAGTCCTCCGATGATCCACGAGCGCCCTTCAGGGATGAAATCACCCTATTATCTACACGCAACATCTAGAGGGAGCTCAGGATCGTAGTACTTGTTCTACAGCCTACCCCTCCAGGCTTTTCACAGTTGATGCTTATCAGCAAACCGCAATATAACGCAATGCAGCCTTCCGGACGATTTGAGTATAATTTTCTGATGTTCCACAAAACTACATTAACCAAGAAGATTAACACATGAAGTCTTAATTGTGATAGTCATATGAGTATAATTCCAGTCCACATTTCATGCATCACTTATCATTAACCGATGTGCATCTACATATATAACATAAAAGTATTTGATTGTTTTTTTTCTTAAGAGTATTTGATTGTTCGTGTGTGTGTGCACGTATGTATGTATTAATCCGCCGTTGATTATAAGCAAACCTAGAGTCATGTATATACCATCAGATACCAAAAATTATTAACCCTTAAAAGACACACTATGATGTCTTGCTTGAAGAAAGAAAAAGGGACTGAACTTGTTGTCCTATAAAGCACACTGAATAACACAGGATTGACTAAGACTATAGTCCTCTAGAGTGATCAGCTGTATTAAATTTGGATCTTAGAAGCCCAAACAGACTATACAAATCTGTGTTGAAGTGAATTAATAACCCTCCTAATTTGAGCCATCCATATCTTCCCTAATTGCATATACCTCCTCTCAACTAATGCCATCTCCAAGACCTCACCCAGGTTTGGTGAGACCGTCTTGTGAATCCAATCTACGAATTATTCATCTCTCTCCATCCTTCTATAGCAAGAAAATCCAAATACAAAGGAAGAAACAACAACCATCTGACAACAAGAAGAAAAAACCACAACCCATCTCAATATATCAATGTATTCATTCTCCACGGCACTTAGAAAGAGCTACAACAACCAACTAACATTCATATCAATATCTACCAGGTATATGGCCTTTTGACCTTTCCTCATTTCTACATTCCATAACCTCATATCTTCACGATCATTTCTCTCTTACTCTTTTTACGCACAAAATAGATACCATATTGTTGTTGATGCTATTCTGATATTTTTCTTGTTGCTGTTTTGAGATTTAGATTCTGAATAGAGGAGATTTTGTGGGAGAGAGAGGGGAGGCTGAAATGCAAGAGTTGTATAAGGGGTCCTTGGTTTCTTGTTGCCTTATCTGAAATTTTTCATCCCCTTTCCAAAGACAACAATACCATCAGTACCCACATCACAGGCATAAAAATAGATCTCTGTGCAGTCTAATACAAACAGGCTTGCAGCTAATCTTCTTGTTGCCTCTTTTTTTTTTTTTACTTTTTTTCTTCAGCTTGTAGTGGCCTATGATGGGCTTCATTTTATCTAGCCTGTGTGTATTTCCAATGGGTATAAACGAAGTATTATTTTTGGGACTGATTATGACCTATGATTTATGGTTACTTGGACTTGGACTTGGATTTGGGATACTGAAGACAATAACACATGTCGTGAAGAAAGTATAGTTAAAATAAAGGTTTTGCATTGCAATAACAGGAATCATTTTGTACTTTAAATATGAATGTGAGCTCTAGTTGAAGAGATAACTAGAGCACCCCCAAAATTTGCCTTGATAGGAGCATTTTAGGAATTACATAAAATTATTTAGTTAATAGAAATACCCTTCTTTATTATTTAGAATTCCCAAATTACTCCCTTTATAAGGTATGTTTAAAGGAAAATGCTAGTGAGACCGCAAAGGGCCAAGACCACACCGAGACCATGCATGTGATGCACGGATCTCAAAATTTCAAAAACGGATTTAATGAAATTTTGAGATCCAAGCATCACAAGCATGGTCTCGGTGTGGTCTCGGCCCTTTGCGGTCTCAGTAGCAAAGTCCATGTTTAAATTACTAATTAACCAATCTTTCTTCATCCCCTTGAGTATTGATTGTGTTAGTACTCACTCCATCTAGCAAAAAATAAGATGCTGCTTATTAGTAGGGTTGAAGCAGCTATTGAGTCTAGGGCCCCTTTTTCAATGGTGAAACAAATGAGGAGGCACAGACAAGAACAGGAACAGGAAAAGATTCACTAACAGAAAAGTTACAAGAATATCTGAATTTCATGAATTGAAGCTGCTATCCAAAAAAAATTGAAGAAAAGAATTGAAGCTTGGCATGAATGGTTGTACTAGTAAATTGGTAACATCTAAAGAAAGGCACCCCAATTGCCATGGTAATCAATCTGCAGGAATTCCATCATCGTGTGCCACGATCGCCGTCCTCCTACCAGTATCCTGAAAGATCGGTGGCCCATACATTGCACACCAAGCATACAACAGAAACAACAATACAGCCCCAGCACAAAACCCAGCTAACACAAAGGCAACAATTTCCCATGTTTTATCGTGGTGCATTGGTACTAGAACTGGCTCAGTAGACTCAATCACAATAGAGAAATGCCCCTGTAGTAGATCAGTTGAACATATATTGCCCGCTAATACACTTCTGAATTCCACGGAACCACGCAAACCAAACCCAACACACATTTCACACTGATTTCACGTCCGAAAACTTAATCGATACTGACTGATTAAGTCCTTGTAGATTCAATTCACTCAAATTTGTAGCCGATAAATTGGAACCATCATATGCTAGGAGACCCAGCACAGGAGCTAGATAAGTATAATTCCCTGACAATGGGTAGTAATGCAGAGACCAATTGCCCAAGTTTTGGTAGACCAGAACAAGCCCCTCCACATAAGGCTAGCTCCACAGTTATTCCTGGAGAGATTGTGAACTCTTTGTAGCTTTGAACAGCTCTGTCTCTCAAGCTACCACTCTTGAGCCTCATCGCGGAAACTTTAATCCCAGTTAAATTCGAGGGAACATTCCCGGCATAGGAGATTCCTGTTTTGGGATGAACAAGAGCCCTGTAAGCATAGTCCTGAAGAAGTGAATCTAGAATGCGTGCAGGGTTATTCGAAGCTCTAGGAGATTGAGCTCTGAGAGCCAGAGACCACAATATCCAGAGTAATGGGAGTAGCACCGCAAGATTTCGAAGAAACCCCATCTTTTGCTCTAAACGATTGAACAGATTCTCAGCAGAGACCCCTAATTGAAACACCCAAAAAGAATGCTTAAACAGATTCCTAGCACTGTTCTTGGAGCAATGACGAATTCAGAATCCTTTATTCTTCAGAATTTTCGGGCATGAATGAATCAATACTTCGAAAATTTAAAGGAATTGCAATTACGTCAAACTCGTACAAACAACTTTGATTTCTGTAGCAATATATTCAGTAATCTTCGAAGAACCAGAAACTGTAACGAACAAGTGCTTGATCTTCGTAAAGCAATAACAAGATTTCAGGCGAGAACACTAGAATTTTTGAAACTACTTCAATACTCCAGCAATGGCGATGTTCTTAAGCGTTTCCGAAAAAAAGCTCTAAGCCTAAAACGAGACATGTAAAAACTATCGTTCTTCTGGAAACAGAACAAACTTAATTGAGCCTAAAATAGGAAAAGTAAGGATTTTCTCAGGATATAACCGGTCTTAACGACCAGTTATAACCCGGAGAGGACATCTGTCCAACTTCTGTTAGTCTTCACCTCTCTCGTTTGTTTGTGACTCGTGATTCTCTCCAGTTGTAACCGGACTTGAGGGAGTCCGGTTACGCTACTGACCCTGCCATGTGTCCCTTTTGACACCCCTTAACTGCGGTTAAGATTCATCCACCCCTAGGGTTCACCTGCCTTTCCTTAGTTTTTAGAAAAAAATTTATTTTTACAAAATTAAACCTGGTTAAAATTTATTAACTCTTAGGGTTAATTTTTTTTTAAAACCAAGGATAGGTGAGTGAACCCTAGAGGTTGATGAATCTTAACCAAAGTTAAGGGTTGTCAAAAGGGATACGTGGCATCTACTAAATTAACTAGACTTGCCCGAGTCCAGTTACAACTGGAGATGATTATGTGTCCTCGTTAGTGTTCCGTTCTGTTAATATCGACGTCAGCAACAAAAAGGTCGACTGATGTCCTCTCCCTATTAGGGATGGCAATATGACCCGCCCCTATAGGGGTGGTTTTTTTTCAAATAAATCGGGGGAGGGGCGGGGACGGTATAAAAAATAAAAACTCGACTCGGTTTCGGGGCGAGGGCGGTTTTAGTATGCCCCGTCTCGCCCCAGAACCACTTTAATAAAAAAAAAAACATATATATATATAAAGGCAGTAGAGGCGGAGCGGAGATTTTAAGCGGGGCTGAGCTGGTTTCATTATATATAAGCCCCGGTCGGGGGCGGGACGGGGCGGCTTTATAATCAGGTCGATACTGGGGAGGTAGAAACCCCCCCCCCCAAATTGCCATTCCCACTCCCAATTATAACTGACCGGACTCAACTGAACTACTCCCTATTGTAATCAACTGAACCTGTACCAGAGAGAATTCCAAGTAAATGAGGAAACAGAAATAATCACCTCCCCGCTGGTAGCCCATTTAATTCCTTTTAGCTATAGTTAAGATTAATTAATCTTTAGGGTTAAAATATCTAACCTTGATTTTAGAAAAAATTATAAGAGTTAAAACTTATTAACAATAGTTCAAGGGTAGTTAAAGGAGCATTGTGGAGGAGAGAATTATTGTTCTAAAAGGAAAATGGCAAGGTTTTGAATTTTGATATCACATGACATGTCGAGCTGAGGAAAAAGATATATCGATGATATATCACAGGATATATTGATCGCAGGAATAACATCACACGTGAAGGAAAATATTGAAAAAGATAACGAAAAACATAGAATTTTTCAATGAAACTTCAACAAATATTAAAATAGATGTTAATATACATCTGAAAATCAAAAAAATTTAAGAAACAATAATGTATATAAGAGATGCAATGAGAAATGGCTAAAAATGTGCATTACACTGACAATAATGTATAATTCATTAATATTAATGTAACTTACATAAAAAATTTCATTCACTTCTCAATCAAATATAACAATTAATTCAAATACAATCAGTTTCACACATAATAGTTTATACATGGATAATGTATGGTGCGAATCTCCAACTCCAAGTATCCAACCTCAATAACTACAATCACAAGTTCACAACCACATAGAATTACGCAGATGGTCGAAGTAATCTCTATCCTAATTAGGTTGATGATAGTACTATTGTTTCCATTTCATTTGATACTAGAACCATGATACATACTCACGTACATAACGCTAATAATCATTTGGTGTACATGTAGCAATACTCACATCGATGGATACTCTGGATAATGATGTATACCTATCATCGGCATTGGCCCATGAGGTTGTACACCTACATACGTGTCATACCTATATTCATACGACACATATCCAGAAACACATTCATATAGATATTGGCCCTCTAACTGAGGCTGTGCATAGTCAAATTGTCGAGAGCTCAATGTTTGAAACTATGCATCTTAGTCCTCGCTAGAGGATCGAGTACGATGAGAGCCTCTGGAACTAGAGGCTGGATGTCCTCTAGACTCAAACCAAGCATCTATCAATCCATAAATCTCACGAATGGTTTGCATTTGCTCAATGTTCTTGTGGGCCTCGTGGCCCACATCTCACTGATTAGCCTTGCCCTTGCCCCTGCCATTGTAATGCTGATGGGAATTTTTTTTTCCCCAATTCTAAGAGATTTTAGACTTGAGAATCCCGTTTGGTGGTAGTGGTGACAGTTGGTGGTGGTGGTTGGTGGTCGTGTGGGTTAGTGAGTGTAGTAGTGTGGTGGTGGTGATTGTGGTAGTGGTGGGGTGGTCGTGGTATTGTGGTGGGTGGGTGGGTGGGTAGTGGTGTGGTGGTGGTGGTTGTCACTTGTGAGTGGTTTTGGTGGTAGATGGTGCGGTAGTCCATGTTTTCTATTTTTGTTTTTTGTTTTCAAAAACAGAGGTAACAGAAAAATTTTGTTACTTCATTTTCAAAAATTTTGTTACTAATTTTTAAAAACAGAAAATAAAAATGTGTTTACCAAACATGTTTTCTGTAAAAAAAAATTCAAATTTTTGCTTTTAAAAACAGGAAACAAGAAACAAAGTGCAACCAAACGGGGCCTAATTAGCTAATGATTATATGCGGCAATGCAGGTAGCTTGCCAATGGACTCGTGCTCATGTGAGCTGCCAGACTTTCTGAAGAGATGTTTCAAAGGCACCTCCCGTATGAATCTGCATATTTTACAAACCTTTTAAGAACTGCATCTGCTGGGCTCTATATATGATGATGAACATTTGTGTTTTGATCAATTTGAAATGGAATATTCTTAGAGGGTTATTTCTTATAAGCACCCTTGTTCTTGCGAGTTCGATCGGAACTTAAAAAGTAGTAGGCCAAACTTGGGGTGAAGCAGCTATTGAGTCTAGGGGCCTTTTTTCAATTATATATGAAACAAATGAGCAAATGATATACAGTCCATGATGACATGAACTTACACAACAAAAATGTTACAAGAATATCTGAATTTCATGAATTGAAGCCTGACATCAATGGTGGTACTAGTAAATTGGTAACATATATCCAAAGAAATGCACCTCATTGCCGATGGTCGTCAATCTGCCGTTCTTAATTGGTCCTGTGACATTCCCTTTCAGGTACCACTGCTCCCGACCTCCCCCTCCCAATGATCTGGCGGCGCCGCATCGCCATTAACATACAAGCACACGACACAAGCAACACAAAAATTACCCCCATTACTATTCCCCATATGTTCTTCCCCCGAGTCGAAGGTGTGTGGTGCACTGGTGGTGGAACTGGCTCAGTAGACTCGATCACAATAGAGAAATGCCCCTGTACTAGATCAGTTGAACATATATTGCCCTCTAACACACTTCTGAATTCTAATACACTTCTGAATTCCACTGAACCGCGCAAACCAAACCCAACACACATTGCTGTTGACACATTTAGCACTGATTTCACGTCGGGAAAGGTTATCGATACAGACTGATTAAGTCCCCTTAGATTCAATTCACTCAAATTTGTCGCCGATAAATTGGAACCATCATAGGCTAGGAGACCCAGTACAGGAGCTAGATAAGTATAACCAGGCAATGGGTAGTAAAGGGAAGACCAGTTGCCCAGGTTTTGGTACACCAGAACAAGCCTCTCAACATAAGGCTCCACCATTATTCCTGGAGAGATCATGAACTCGTTGTAGCTTCGAAGACCTCTGGTTCTCAAGCTACTACTCCTAAGCCTCATTGCAGAAACTTTAATCCCAGTTAGATTGGAGGGGACATTTCCAGCATAGGGGATTCCTGTTCTGGGATGAACAAGAGCCCTGTAAGCATAGTCCTGAAGAAGTGAATCGAGAATGCGTGCCGGGATAGTCGAAGCTCTTGGAGATTGAGCTCTGAGCGCTAGAGACCACAAGATCCAGAGCAATGGGAGTAGCATCGCAAGATTTCGAATAAACCCCATCTTTTGCTCTAAAGAGATTCCCGGCTGTACTGTTCTTGGACTTCAAACCCCCCCAACACAGAAAAGATATCGAAATCCCTTATTCTTCAGATTAATCTTGGTGAAGCAAGAACAAGAATTCAGTAATAATACGAAAACTTAGGGAATTGCAATTACGTCGAACTTTTCAAAAACTGTAGCAAAATATTCAGCAATCTTCAAAGAATCATCAAGCAGCAAGCCGGAGAAAAGTAGAAAATTTACCGAACAAAGGGTTGATCTTCGTGAAGCAATAACAAGAATTCAGTGGAGAACTTGGTTGAGCAAATGTTACACCATCGAAGCCTCTGAAAGATCATAAAATCTAGCAAAGAACTCTTCACCGTACGTACTTGAGAATTGTTGAACGAAACCTCCAAGAAAATACTCGAGATTATGCAAAGAACTCTATGAAGTTTCTACATATCCTCATTTCTCCACTCACAACATCAGTGTTGCAATATCTTTCAATCCAAGAAGGAGAAGAATCTGAAAACCTAAAAACTTGCGCAGAGATTCAAGCCACCTACCTTTTCAACAAATTCCAGTGCAAGAAACCCAGTTCAAGAATTCTTTAGCCGAAGATCTCAAGAACAGGAACCAGTAACAGAGAGAGAGAGAGAGAGAGACAGAGAGATCGAAAAGAGAGAGAGGTCGAAAACCTTGGATTTGCTTAAAAGGCTGAAAAAAAAATACACAAGCAAAACGTACGTAAAAACTGTTGTTCTTCTGGAAACAGAAAACAAACTCTTTCGAACCTTCTCAAACCGTAGAGATTAACTATGAAGAGGAGCTCCGGTTGGAGACATAACCGGAGCAACCAAAAAAATTGCTTTATGACGGGTTGGGATCATATCCTTAGTTCATGGAACCAAAAAAATTGAATTAAATGCAATTAATACCAAATTGTATTTAATTCAATTCATTGAAAGATTTAATGATTATCAAGCTTGTATAAAATTTATGACACAAGAACTTTAATTGTTTATCTAATTTAAGTTCATCGACAAGTTTGAACTCTAAAAGTTTAAAAATGTGCAGGTCTTCTGAAAAACAGTTCCTCCTAAATCATCTAATGGCCAACAATTTTGCAAAGCAACCATTGCTCTCAGGGTTATTAGATCCTTCCACTCAACCCAATAAAAAAGAATGCCCCCAATAGAAGAAGGTTTCGCCAGTGTAGAAGTGCTACTTTAGAAGATTTCATTCTCCCAGAAAAAAAAATGGTGGTGCATTTTTTGCAACATTTTGACCTAATTTTAGGCAAGTAATTGCATTCTTGGCAGTCAACCTTGGTGCAATTGCATTCGGGCATCTGGTCAATGGTGAGAAAAAAATGGGATTCTTGATGCTGTTTATTTGTGACAATGACCACCGTCGGATATGGAGACCTCGTGCCCAATAGCGTCCCTTCAAAACTGCTTGCCTATGCTTTTGTCTTCTCTAGCATGGCTCTTGTTGGGCTAATTCTGAGTAACGCAGCAGACTACTTTGTAGAAAAGCAGGAAATCTTGTTTGTTAAATCTTGTTGGGCTCTTCCTTTGTACACACATAGAAGAATGAAAGAAAAAGGAGAAAGATGCAAAATGCAAGAAGAGAATTAGGGATTATAAAACCCTAGATTTGAGGTAAGAGAGAATGGAAATGGTTTGGGGGGAATGAACGTGTTTGGAATGGGTATTTTCGGTAATTACAAGATTATAACAATAAATATTCCTTTAATCCTAGTCATTGTTTGAGATCTAACGGTGTAGAGTAGGTGAACTGATTATAAGGTATAATCAGTCAGGCTGACTAGTCACATTTTATCTATATATATTATCTTAGGGTGATGATAGTTGTTGTGGTTTGAAGGGTATAAGAAAATTTTGTTAGTAATAAGATCGTATTTAGGGCTGCACAAAGCCCGATTGGCTCGTTTGTGCGGCTCGGCCCGGTTTGGCTCGAATTTTAGGCTCGATCGGGCTGAGCCAAGCCTAAAAAAAAGCTTGAAAATTCAATCAAGCCGAGCTCGGGCCAACCCCTATTTGATTCGGCCCGGCTCGATTGAGGCTCGGTTTGGCCTGAGCTCAGCTCAACTCGAATATTATTTAAAAAATAAATAAAAATATTGTTTATATATATCATTATATATATATATAAATAATATAAAATATTATTATTTTCTTTTCTTTTTTAAAAATGTATTCAAGCCGAGCTCAAGCCAAGCCAAGCCCAGCTCAAACTTGAATCAATTCGGGCCGAGCCGAGTTTTCAAGTCAGGCTTTTGAATTCAGGCTGAGCTTTCGAGCTTGATTTCGGACCGAGCCAGGCTTGGCCAAGCCTGGAAAAGCCTGGCCGAATAGAACCCTAATCGCCTCATTGTCCTACTACTAGACTGAAAAATACTTTTATTAAGACTTGAAGTCATGATGACTTAGTTATGATTAACATGACTGATTCCTATTGGGTGAGAACTCTTAACTATATAGCTAACTTTGTTGAGCTAGTAGATCTCATAAAAAGCCAAAAATAGAGTATGAGCCTCTTTATCATGAATGAATATTTTTTATAGAAAGCGTACCTGAGAGCTTAAGAATTCTCAAGTAAGTGATCTGACATGGTTAGTTAATTGTTCTTTTGTTCTTCTTCATTATCTCCTGATCACAAACTTATCCCTCCCATTACTCTCTTATTTCTCTATTTCTTCTAAGATAAAATACATTAAAACTCTTCAGTTTAGTGGACTTAGGTAAGATCAGCTCCAGAAATTCATTACAAACCGATTCCTCATCAGGATGTATTTCCATTTCCCCGCTTGGGGTTTTGCTTGGACAGGCGAAACCCTGTACATAACTGCCCATTAAAATACTAACCAATCTTTCTTCATCTCCTTGAGTACCATCTAGCTAGTTGAAGATAAGATGCTGCTTATTAGTTACTTAATTTACTTTTTTGTGATAGCCTACAAGATGATCATTGCAACATTTCGTAAATAAGACACCCTGTTGTTATATAGGGACACTACCCGATTAGGAAATGGTTTATTCTGCAGGCCTTCTGTGTGAAAGTAGGAACATACTTAGCAGAGAGACTAATTACAACAAGGCAATGGTTCTTGGAATCCCAGTTTGCAAGTTCTAGTTCTATTATAGTCTCAAACATCATCTTGCTCATTTTTGGCTAATGATATTTGGTAAATTCAAACTGGCAATCAGAGGGTTGAGAAAAGACTCCAAGCTACCCATACCCAGTTGTTGATCTTTGCAAGAGATGGCACCTAATTTCCTTCTGAATTCTGTTTGAAAATTAATCTTATTATTGTATCACTTTCAGAATTCCCCACTTCAATTCGCGATTGTTTTCTTTTAGTACCTTTAATATCTTCTCCTTTTGGAATGTGAACTACGGGTTTTTTTTTTAAATTTAATCAAATGGGTTTAAAAAATTAACCAAAGTTTATGGGCAATTGAAGGAGCTTTGTTAGAGCAAGGAACAATAGTTCACTCCTCGGCTGTGGAGCGAACTATTGCTTAATGCAGAATATGAGCATCCCTGCATTCCCATGTCCTAAATTCCGGAGGCCATCTCTTGACTCAAAATCGTCCTTTCAATGGGTAAATTGCTCTTACTCGAAAACCATCACTCTCGGCTAACCACAACATCTGAATTGTTCTTTTGCTAGTCATATTACACTAGGGTTAACTAGGATTGACCTTCCAAGACACAATATACGTATTACCCATTGTCCATGGATTTACCAGTAGAGATTAAAGAGAAGAGACAGCATCCCATCTTTACAGTGTTCAATAGCGTTGCTAAAAAGCTCAAATTAAAGCAAGTTCTCATTGATGCTGGTCCATTCGCTCTTAACATCTTCAATGCCACAGTTTAACACCAATGACAATAAAGAAGACCAGCTGTTTTGGGCGCCAGTTGCCTGTCCAGCCGATTACCGGTTAAACTGCCTACCATCTGGCCAAAACAATCCCAACTCCACAGGAAATGAAGAGAATTCTCTCCCCCCCCCCCAAGAATTCCTTCTTGACTCGATCTATCCATGTTGATCCCTTATGTCCAATAGGCTCCAAATAAGTTCCTTGTATGCACAAATCATATGGCAAACATGGAAGAACAGAGCCTTCATTAAAAGAAACGCCTGTCAATCCTAAGAATGGCATTGGAAGAGTTATTAGGGTCAATCAATGTCGATTTGTACCACGTTTTGCTACAACCCCTACACATCCACAAGATTTGAAACAACAGACATGTGAGCTCATGCCCGAGAGCTTGGCCTTGGCTTAAAAAATGGTTATTCCGGAACCGGAAGCAGAAAGTGACACCAGCAACTCAGCAAGGATCTGCAGACTCGTACATTTTTCAATACTAGTAAAAAAAAAACACGCATGTCCTACTAACTCCAACAACAAAAAAAATCTTCATCATCAACCGGAGCTACTCTCCCTGCAAGTAAGCTCACATATTCAAGCAATTTCATAAATATTTAATTCCTAAAGAGAAGCATGAAACCTACAAAGTGTACCCATTAGACAGATTATAAGGTATTTTTTAACTCAAAAAAAAAAGTCCAAAACGATTGGGCAACATAACACAATAAGAACAAAAAGTGAGATCCTGCAATGGATTGAAGAAAACACATCTAAAAAAGAGAAGTCCCCTTCCCCTTCTTGTCTCCACCAATCTCAAAATGCTTGCACCTCTGCAACACCAATTACAAAAAACAGAGCACTAATAAAGAAGTCAAAGAAAAAACACAAGCTGTCAAGGGAAATACGCAAAGTGATGTCTGAGACACTAACCTTGATTGGGTGCTGGGATACATGTTTGCAACCTTGGCATTGCAGCCTCAGCACAATCTTCTTGGTAGTTTTGGCCTAGTTAGGAAAAAGAATAAAATAACATAGGATGAGGAAAATTCAACCTGAAATCTTTCTGAACATGCATCATCAAATTTAGAGACAGTGGTGTAATAAATACTAATTCACCTCTTATTATTAGGAAACACCATGTTGACATATATGATTGAAGTTTCTTTTCTTCAGAAACACATTTCATATAAGGGAGATAGAATGGTGGAGAGGGGGCTTTTACCTTTTTGTGGAAGACAGGTTTGGTCTGACCTCCATAACCCGACTGCTTACGATCATAACGACGCTTTCCTTGGACAGCAAGGCTATCCTTTCCCTTCTTATATTGAGTGACCTTGTGCAAGGTGTGCTTCTTGCACTCCTTGCTTTTGCAGTAGGTCTTCTTTGTCTTAGGTACATTCACCTGTAGAATGCAAGTTGAATTTCATGCTCAAACAGAACATTCAAGCAAAGTGATACCGTAAAAGCATGACGCTAATTAGTACTAATCATTACTTTTAAATTTTCTTATCCCCCGATTTCCAGACTCAAAAGGGAAAAAAGTTAAAAGAAAAACTAATTCCGAATCGAAAGAACCAAAACTGATTTAACCATGTGCATAAGCCAATCTTTGACAGCAAGAAACCTAAAAGACGATATAAATAAAAGAGGTATACTAAACCATAAGAGACAATATACTTCCAAAGAAAATGTGACCAACCACATTTGACCATTATCAAAGCTTTTGTGACGTTGTCAGTAGCCTGACTATATCTGGGTGTGTGTGCCTGATCTGCAAAAATGTTAAGTGTATGGACCGAAAAAACATTGAAAAGATGGTAATCTTTATGTGGAGAGACTCAATATGACATATCAAGTCCAAACAATGAGAAGGACCAATCTTGCTAAGGGGAATATCAGCTCAAATGTAGTTAGGTATGATAATTTATAGCTATAGAAATCATCAAGGTCTTTAATTTCAACGAAATTTTGAGAATCTCAATTTTCATTTTGATTCAAGCCATTTTAAAATTTTAGAAATTTGAACCTTTCGGATTTTTCCTACAAAATTTCTCACATTTCAACAAAAAAATCAAAGAAATTTTAGAGATTTTGGAAAATCGTTTCCACACAACTTTTGACATAGTTGATTCGGAAGGAAAAAACTGAGTTTTTTACAACGTTGCCTCTTCCTTTCGGCAAATTTGTGCAGAGATCTTTCGCCTAATTCTGGACTAGTGTTCAGTAAGAAGGGAATTTAAGGATTTGGATCCACTTGCTTGGCTGTGATCTAGTTATGGGTCGTGTCCTTCTCAGTTGTTCTAGTTTCATGTCTTTACTCTTGTTTCAACCATTGGGCTCTAATTCTTTTAATTCCTTATTCTTTTTTGCTTGCTTGTACTAATTACTTCTCTTTATATATTCTTTGATTTACCGGTAAAAAAAGTGATGTAAAAATGAACAGTTTGAAACCGATCTCAAAGAATCCCAAACCATCATGAATTAAACACAAAGCAAGAAAAACAGTTGTAGGTAATCAGAGAATAGAAAAAGCTACAAAAGAGAAGGAGAGACATCCCTATTGATCGCCGTTAGTGTCATTGCTCTCCTAGTCCTAGTAAGTTTTTCTTCTATGTTTTCGAAAAAGCTACACAACTTGACAAAAAATTCATAACAGTCCAATACATTGTATTTTTTAAATGGTATGACATACATGAAGCAACACGTGCCTAACCATAATGTTGACGTCACCATGGCACGGTATAGGCGTGTACCAAAGAGTGTCGTGTCGTGCCATGGAGTGGTGTGTCGTGTCCAGGTGTCAGCACGGCAAAATTGAGGAAAATTGAAGTGCCTAGGTGACACTGCTAGAAACCCAAATCATTATAGATTCATGGATTTCACTTAAAAATCATGATTCTATGTTCTAAACATGCTAATATAACCAACAAACATTAATTGAGGAAATACTTAATCAAATATTTGCATTCATAATGCCCGTTACGTAACATTATTTCAATGTCGTAAGGAACATTATATAAAAATAAAGGAGTGCAAAAAAAACTCAAACCTCTAATGCCTAGTACTAAAACTCGACGAGTTGACTCGAAACTCAACAGAGTCAACTCGACTGGGTTTCGAGTCAACTCGCTTGAAAAACTCAGTTCTAGATAATCGGAGAAAACTCGGACGAGTCAAGCCGAATTGGATCAGTTTATTGACTTGACACAACTCAGGTGACTCTTTACCAGGACACGAATGTAATTTTTAAAATTTTAAACAAACCCTTTTATAAGCTCATTTCGTCGATTTTAAGGATTGAGGGTTTCAAAACTTACTGAGAGCGCAAATGTACGCCATTTGTTTTGAAAACACTACTGCAATCTCTGCTCTCTTTTTTTTTAAAGAATCTAAAATGGTAAAGACCCTTATTACATGGGTATGCATGATGGATTTTCTTCACTAAAGTAATCACGGCAACCTGTATTACCTCTTCTTTCACAATCGTCACAGCATGGTGGCTGCCTTCCATAACCATCATAGCATGGTTTACAACAAACCACAAATGGGTAGGCCGGAACATAATAGGCCTACCCTGTTCATTATTAACCGATCAACAACGGACATTTTTCTGTTTTACAATAACAAAACCACATCATAACCTATTCTTTGAGAAAAATGTTCTAGAAGAATTTGTTTGTCTGATCTAGCTGAAAATTTTTGAAATTATTATTGTCACAAATTGTTAGAGATGTTTATCTTGTTTGTTAGTGGCATAGTAACAAAGTTCTCGAATAATTCCCGAATTGTACCCGAACTATTCATTTTTTAAGGGGTGCCGTTTAAAAAGGCTTCTTTTTCCCGAACTAATGAATAATTCTCGAACTGACGAATTATTCGTGAATAATTCCCGAACGAACGAATTATTCCGAACTTATGCCGATCTTATTCCGAATGAAGATTCCCACAAATTATTCGTTCATGCTTATTCAGAATTCTAAAATAAAAATGAGGGTAAAATGAATTTTCTATTAGCAATAGAATTATTACTAATAACTCGAGACTTATTTCACACTGAGAAATCTTCATTTGAATGAAATCGTCAACTAATAGAAAAATGAGAAAACTCTATTCGAGTAAGCTATTTTAGGATTTTGATTACATTTGATTGAATTGAGAGAAAAAAGATAATTTTGCAAGCTGGTTAGTCTGTTGAATTTCCATTGAACTAAGAGAAAATAAGATTTGTGTTATTTATTCTGAGCTATTTCAATATTTTGCTAAATAACTATGTTATGCCAAATAAATACACTCATATATTGTTTTTCTGATTTTATCTATTCAGATTATTTTTCTAGTTTTTATATATTTTTTAATTGCTTATATAATTTGATTTACATATACAAACATGTAATCTAAATTATTCTTTTTTCTTAAATTACATAAAGCTTACTTAAGCCTTATGTAATTTTTTTCTTAAGTTTGCGAGTTTACATAATGCTTGTTTCTTAGAATTTGGAATAAATGTTAACATAGTAAGAGATGTCAATACATATAGATTGGTAGATGGATTAGTTGGCATCACGTTCTTATTTTTTATAATTATTAATTTTTATTTTTTCGAACTTATCCCGAACTTAACCCGAATTTGCCGATTTTTTCCCTTTTTTTTCGAACTTAACCCCTGCCGAATAATTCCCGAATCCGAACTTTGTTACTATGGTTAGTGGTAGTCGTGCTTTAGTTTGGGGTTATTTAATATCTATCATGAATGCTAGTTATTTGATGATACCCTAAGTTGAAATATTAGATTTTTATTTTATTTTTTTATCTAGAGTTTAATGAAATCTTTTTTTTTATCGATAGCTATTACCGAAATCTTACGTAACAGCCAATGCATAACTGTTTTGGCAAGGTTTATTACCATGAGCCAAGATGGGGTGGGTAAACTAATGGTCAAAAGACTCAAAACTACCCACCATGAGCTCAAAGTACATAGTACAGAAAAATAAAGCTGTACCACAGGTAAAAGATTCCTTAGACCTCCTACAGGAAACCAAAAAAACAAAAGCCCCCCCAAAATCCAAACATTACTTGGAGGTATTCCTAATCCAATCAAAACCGATCTGTTAATCTGAACTCATATCTCCTACAAATTAATTCGATCTTTACTACTTCCTTAGCACAACCAGATGAACTACGGGTCAAACAGCGTTCAGGAATTCCAGAGTTTTCATCCATGAACAATGAAACATCTAGAAAAAGTTTGAATGGGTCCAAGATTTCTTCTTATTTTCTCACTTTTCTTAAATAAGCAAAGCGGGTTTTACGGCTAGCATGTTATTGGGTGAAGAAGGGGTTTGTAGTACCAATAATCATAGATTTAGGGTAACTAACTGCAGATTTTGAAGAGTCTCCCAAAATAAACAATCTATTGTAAATTCCCAAGAGATATTCAGCCGACCAACTACATCATCAAATTAGATTCCTGTGTTAGATCAATCCCTTAAACTAGATTCTTATATAACACAAACAAAAATCTGACTTTCCAGATCTGAGAACCGCAACAGCAAAAATACAGCACGAAATTCAGAGATTTTTTAAACTTCACATTTTCAAAGAAGAACTCCTTAACAACATATAAAAATTGATTACCAAAAAGAATCAGAAAAAAACAACACAAATATGAAGAACTAAGAGATTGAAAAGAAGATAGAGAGCACAGAAACTGATTTGAGATTCGCTTACCATGGCTTCGAGCTGATGAAACGGATATCAAGCGCTCCTTTTCCTTGTCAACCGCCAGGAACCCTAATTACATTTGAGGGATGAACTAGGGTTTTATTCAGACGGGAAAGAATATGAAATGGTAGAAAGACCCCTGGAAGTTTTCTAAATTCTACATCCACCCCGGATCACTAGAAATGAAACCGAATGAGCCCAACAGGACTCCAGAGTATTTGATTCTTGTGGACCCAATGGATACCCGGGCCGGGCCCCATAATAACCGGGTCTGGATATTCCACATACTTGAGCGGAGTCAAGCATGAGAATCGATTTATGTGGATCAACTAGGGATATCGGAGCTTTAAGACTAAGACTAGTCTCACGTGTTGCATAGGGAATACCCCACCTCACACAACCGATATTGAGGGGAGCCCTAGAATCGACCTCAAGACCTCCGGGTTTACGGTTCGTCTTTCGGCCACTGGGATAAATTTATCCACGTTTATAAAAAAAATTTAAAAAAAAACATACTAGGATAGATTTATGTGGGTCTAGATATTGTAATGACTTAAGCAAATCCGACTTCACCACTGAACAGACCTAAACCCATTACATGGGGTGTTTGGTCCAATCTTAAATGAATCATTCTATGGATACTCCCGATTTTACCCTCTAAAAAGAATATATTCTCCTGAATCCTAACCCTTTAAAGCCACATCAGCTCTAATCTTGACCCTTAATTGTTTGAATCAAAGGGTCAAGATTTAGGAGTACCCATAAATTGACTCGTTGGATATGGCATGCACATTTTCCTAAATCAATTGGAGTGAAGTCCCACCCCTACGGAAAAATCCTAGTGGATTTAGGTTGTGTTCTTTTCCTGCTAATTTACCAGGAGTGGGACTTGTGATATTTGGGGAATTCTTTATTTTTATTTTGTTCTTTTGATTTAAAATCCTAGATTTAAAAATCAAGTGTCACTTTAAATGTCATAAAAGGTGAGTTTTCAACAACTACTAATAAGGATGAGATTTAAATTCCTAAGAAGGCTATACTTTTAAGATGGTGCTAGATGCACCCCAATATTCGATGGACAATGATTGTACCTCGTTATTACAAATTACTAACTACACACCATTAAATTCATAAAATTTCTTGTACTCACCAAAAACAAAAACAAAAAAAATACTTATAAAATTTATGGTTACACACCAATAACTTGTCATTGCATCTAAATAAATCTACACTCTACAGACTGTTTGAAGTTCATTATTTGATGGTTCTTCTCTTTAATTGTGCACATTGCTCTTCGTCTTTTTCAGTAACTAAATCATCTTCACCTTTGTCTTCGACTACAAGGAGCGATTTAAAATTGTTAATAAATGATTGGATTGTGTCTGGGTGCATATAGGATAAAGAGCTCGGAGAAGAAAGAAAATGAAATGGTAGAGTGTAGGACTTCCTTCATGGCTAGCAACAAAAAAGATATAAGAAATAAAATACAAAAAATGATGGGTTTTCTGAGAAAATTATAGAGGTGAAAAAATTTGGGAAACGGACTTTGAATATTATTGAGTAAAGTTGGATTGAAGGGTGGTTTTAAGGAGTAAGACGTGAGAATCACTTACAATTATTTTTCTATTTTCTCTCTTCACTAGCTCTGCTTTGGACGTTAAAAGAGATATGCGGTGTTGATGAGTGGAGATGAAATTAGGCTGGGTGCACCTATTAAAGAAGATAAAAACTGAAAGATATGAAGGAAAAAAAATGAGTTGCATTCATCAAATATTGTAGTGCGCCAAACACTACCCTACTTTTAACTAGACTAGAAGAGGCTCAATAATGGAATCAAATGATATGTGTTATTCCTTGAGTTCTTCCATGTGGCTTGAGTGTTTGAAGGCAAGGATTTCTTGTGCAATTGTTTTTAAGTGTTAAATCCATAGAAGACAATAAATCTTGGCCTTTAAACACTGAGGTCATAGGAAATAACACAAACAACCCACTTCTCTCAATAAGAAGGTATAGGGCATTTTCCTTTCTTTCTTTCTTCTTCATCTCCTCTCATTTCTCTCATTCACCGCTAACCGGATCAACGATACTTAGGGTTCCCTCAACCTGACTTGGTTGCATATTTCTGCATCTCTCTCTCTCTCTCTCTCACTCACTCAGAGTTTAGAATTCTAATGTCATGGTGTCGTTGCATATTCTGGCAAATTTTAACTAATCTCTATGTAATCTATGGTGAGAGCACTTTCTCATCTGGCAATTCTCCGATGATGAGAGTCACTTTATCATTATCTCTCTATAACTCTCGGTGTCTCTGGATCTACCATTTTCCATTTCATTTCTACACATTTACTCTTACAAAACTTAAGAAAAGTAGCCCTTTCGATGGAGATTAGGGAGATCTATTATGGATTTGTTGATTTGTCATGGTTTTGACTATTGTTGCGAATATGTGATCATTTTGCTTTTAAAAAATCAGCTTGGATATGATTTAACAACAAGTGTATGAAATTTCTTCACTATTTCTTTTTCTTGATTGGTTTATTTTGTTATTTTCCCTTTTCCCCTAAATTTAAGTTATATATGTGTTTTGGAAATTTCTAGATTGGTCATGTTAGACCTGGTTTTGCAAAATGATTAAGTCTTCACAAATTGGTATCAGGAAATTATAATGGGAAAGAGAACATAGAGGGTGTTTTTTTTTTCGATAAACTCAGTAACACCACAAGGTGAATAATGAAGGCAAAGAAAGGAAAACACACATACTCTATGTTCACCTTCAAATAGAACATAGAGGGTGTTCACCTTCAAATAAGTGTCATTCTGACGGATACATGGATCCTCGTGTCAATCTCCTTTGGTTGTGCATTGATCAATCCCGCAATCTTCATCTCTTAAGGGTCTTGCAATAGGATTTATGTTCAAGCCATACTAGTCACCAGTGTGGAAGAGCGGATGCGTTCCAACCTACACGATGCACTTTGTGCATGGGGAATGATGAACGTATCTTAACCTATGTGAGGCTACTAGAGGAAGGATCCAATATTACAATTACAACCCTTCATTACTCTACATTCTTTAAGTCAATGCCTTTACTCACTTAGTTGATCTCGTAGTAGGCAAGGCCGAGAGGCTTCTAGAGTTCTAGTGTGTATTCTTATTCTTGTTTGATAGACAGTTCATTTTATCTTCTTCACATGTTCATTTCCTTGGTCAATGCACTAACCCTCTATAAGGGTGGGTTGTCTTTACAATCAAACGGAGAGTGAAGGAAATAGATACGTATGTAACCCTAATCGAATTCAGTAGCCTTAGTTAAAAATCTTATGTTAGTTTTCTTTTTTCTTATTTGTTCCCATTTTCAATTTATTACTATTTTAGGTAGTTTTTATTTTTAATTTTAGTAGTTTCCATTATGTTAGTTTGCTTCTATTTTCGGGTGATTGATTAATGCTTAGAAATTGCCTCATGTGATGTTTTCAAATTTGATTGATCTACTGGTTAGCATGTTTTTATTTTAAGCATTATTCTTACAAGGCATGTTTTAATTAGAAATTTTACTTTAATATTTAATTTAATCTAAAATAGATTTAGGTAATAGGTAATTGCTTTTAGCGAGTGTCTAAAGATGCCTAACACATTCCCTTAGCATAATTGAATATTTTTCTTAAACTCATTGAATTTAACCATCTTGCCTTATTATTGAATTAGTTTAGGGTTTCTATTCTCTCCATAATTAGAATAGGCAGTGACTCCAAATTCTAGAGTTTTGGGGCATCATTCTAAATTAAAAACCTTTCTAATCTGGAACGTCGATCAAAATCCATCTCCAACATTAGACAAATAAAATTCTATAATATACATAAATGTTCACATATTCTATTCTTATAAATAGTGAGTCACATGGTAAGATTCAACCTATGAAGAATCTCTTACAGGGAGAATGGTCATCCTCAATTTAATATACCTTGTAATAGTACTAATTGTATAGAATAGTGACGTGTAAGGGTGTCGAACCATAGAGGATTGCACCGGTTTCGTTGCCTTTTTATCAAGATTAATTCTAAATTAATGGGTGTGATAAAAGTTGATTTAAATTAAACTAAAACAAAATTTAACTAATGACTTCTAATTATGGAATCAACTAATGAGTAATTGGTGATCTTATGAAGAAAATATGTAGGGTGTTTTTTATTATTTTTATTTTTTATTTTTTTATATGTAGGGTGTTTGAATCCACCACTATCCTCATAACTAATCATGAATTGCATTTATTCAGATTTCTTAAAGTGTAAACAATTAAAGTAAGAGTGACCAAAAGTCCCTACTCAACAGATCAAGAAAGATACAATGGATCAAATCATATGTATGTCTTATCTGCAGTTAGCATGAGTGATACACATTAAACTAGGGTAGTGAAATCACTTATTTTCTATGCATAAAACATCTTAGAATTTAACCTCTTGAACAATTAATACCATTGCATAAAATTCATACTTTAATCATAGAAAATTAACGGAATGCTTTTAATTTCAATTTCATAACACCTAAGACAATAATAGAAATCCACTGAAATCAAATATAATCATTAAAATAGATTGTTAAACAACTCTCTCATTATGCAATCAATGTTTACAATTTTAAAATCTAAGTAAAAACAAAAATAGAGATATAGTTACTTGGTTAGGGTTTCATCTAAACCCTAGAACGAAAGAGTAGTTCATTGCGAGGGGGGAGAACACCGCCTTCATCAACGAACATGAAGAACACATCTCTTTACCTTCACAGATCTCCAGAGCTCTTCTTCTCTTTAATTTTCCAAAATCCAAAACCTTTTGAAGAGCAGTAGATTTCCTATTTATAGAGAGAGAGAGTCCTTACTAATTAAGGTTTTAAGAATCCTACTTAGGTCTAAACTCTTCTCTTTTTTTTTCGCTACTAAATAGGGCTTTAGAAACATAAAGGGTGATTTTTTGCGCATTTAAAATAGTAAAAAACGCTGCCTACCAATCGATCACCACTCTGGCCAATCGATTGGCACAATTTGGCCAATTGATCGCTCATGGTGATTTTCGCCGATTTGCTCTCTTTCTTCAATCGTTGCTTGGTTAAAGTTCGTATGAGTCTTCAAAATTTGTAAATCTTTAGTTTTATCTTAATTTCCTCGTATGAACCTGAAAGGGACAAAAACAACAAGTACTCTAATATTATATAAAAGAAAACTCTAAGAAACTAACAAGTTTAGTTTGGGGTGTATAATGTGTAACAATTAGCACCAATGAGAGATCCATTATCTCTACATATCTTTATCTTGTGTACTGAGTTTTCTATCATATATTTTTACCCATCTTGAATCTTCGCAACAACTCCATAGAATTCAACTTGCATCTTAATTTCCTATTATCACTTATCTAATGTTTGCATATGATAGTTTTGTTTGGGTCGATAATGACTGTATGGTGGTGAGATGAATAAATGAAATCTTTGTTCTTTAATTCTTGTTATGTCTCTGAATAATACATAATCTTTGACAAATTAACTATCATGTTTAGAAAGAGAAAGTGTTAGCGATTTCGAATAACAATTGCATATAGACAAGCTTAATCTCATGAACTTTGTCTTCATATCCCATTGAAAATTGGCCTATTGAAGGCATCTTTGTTTTCCAATATTTAGGAGCAAGTCTCTCCAAAACTTGGGGGAGGGGGGGAATGCCCTCATAAATTAGCTGACAGTGGTGTGCTTATTTGATTAGTAGCTCATGTTATACCTTCTTATATAATGTCATGTGTCAAGCTATATATCACATTATGCAATAAACAAAACTCAGGTCTTACAAATAGGAGCAAGTCTCTCCAAAACTTGGGGGGGGGGGGGGGGGGGGGGGGAATGCCCTCATAAATTAGCTGACAGTGGTGTGCTTATTTGATTAGTAGCTCATGCTACACCTTCTTATATAATGTCATGTGTCAAGCTATATATCACACATTATGCAATAAACAAAACTTGGGTCTTACAAATAGGGGTGATTATTAAAAAGGCGCTTGCGAACAACTTGGCTTGTTAAAAACTCGAGTTCGTTCGTTTATTTAGTAAACAAGCCAAGCTCAAGCTTGATTTTCGAGCTCATTTAGTTAATGAGCCAAGCTTGAACACACCCCTACTTACAAATGTATGGGGGAATAAGGTTGATGAAAAAACGTATTTGTATTAAGAAATGCTAGGCCATACGCAAACTTCCAAACTCTCACTATGGGAGTGTGATATGTGTCGCTACATTTTCCTATTACCTCTAGAACTGGTTGAAACCAAAACTTCCTCATTTGAAAAAACTATTTTCTTAAGTTGGGGTAATAATGACAAGTGTTGCACTCATAGTGAGAGTTTAGAATCTTCATCAAGGCTAACACTTTTCAAATTTTATTTTATTTTGTAGCATGAATTTCATTATGTACAACTAAATATGAGGGATGATATGCATTTAGAGATCTTGTGGTTTTAATAATGCTCTACTTGCCAAACAAAGCTTGAGAAATTTTAATAACCTAACTCCAGCCAAACCTCTCATTATTCCAGACGTTAACCTTACAAGGGTTAGCCCTATAGATCAATAAAAAGAATTCGTTGCGCATTATGAGGTGTCTATCTTACTTGTTAGTGTTAGTGAGTGGAAGAGTGGGTTCCCCTCTCACTTCATCACTAGATAAGAACAACATAGGGTTCTCAACGGGCCAGGTAGAGGAACAAGCTTGATTATTAATTGGGCTAGGCAAAGCCCAAATATTGATTCAAATATTAAATAGCCAGTATTTTTTAAAATAATAATATATTATCATACTGGGCTAGGTCAAATGGCGTTAAAGTATAGTACAAAGGGCCAATAGACCTAAGGATCTAGTGCCAATGTCACGCCCCAAAATTCCACCTAGGAGTTAGGCGTGACTAACATGTCATATCAAACCATCCTGGATAGAGTCCACAAGGCAGAACATAACGAAAGCAACAACATAGCGGAAGCGTAAACTGAAATTTCTTCTAGCATATAAGACAGTATTCCAAGTTTATACAAAATGACCCAAAGTAAGAGTGGACATGCCCACTCATCAAAATACAAAAGTAAACCTCACGGTCTCTCCACTCAACAATAATCTAGATAGGGCCACCTATGCAGATCCCTATCCTCCTAAGGCTACAACGGGACCGCCTCTTCTTCTCCATAATCTTCTTCAACCCATGCTCGGGGTTGCAAATGTCAAATGAATTTGTTAACATAAAATATACGACTGAATATGAAATACTCAGCATATATAATCTACTAGCTAACAATAACAAAATCAACAATATTACATGAAACTTTAAGCAACAGATCATAATACCTGCTTTAAATCAAACATAGAAATCATACTTTAAAAACTTAACTTAACCGTACACATCTTTTCAAAACTGTTGTCTTATGAACTTTCGTAAAAACCAAAACATATCTTATGAAATTTATTTTTTTATGAGTTACTTATGAGCTGATGAGTTTCTTACGAGCTTATGAGTCTTATGAGCTTATGAATCCTTTGAGTCTTGTAACCGATCTTAGACTTGATCCTTGGAGAATTGTAACCGATCTTAGATATGATCCTTAGAGATTTGTACCCGATCTTAGACTTGATCCTTATGAGCCTTATGAGAACTTGTGAACCTTATAAGCACTTATGAGCCTTATGAGCACTTGTGAGCCTTATAAAAGCCTTATGATCCTTATAGATATGTCACCGATCTTAGACGTGATCCTTGTGAGAATTGTAACCGATCTTAGAAAATACTAACACAAAGTTTAGCTTTGTCAATTATTGTGGCTTATACGCTTCCTTTAAAATTTTCTTATGAACTTTGAAATACTTGTACATGCAAGAAAACATCGATCGTTCGAAACATAAGGTGCATGGAGTGCTTGTGAACATCATAATATACTTAGAAAGCTTTAAACATTCTAATCATGTTTATATGCATCATGGGAGCATCATAATACACTTAAAAACCTTTGAACATAATCATGTGAAGCTTAGAGACATTATGACTATCATAGAAAATCCATATACATTCAAGCATAGTCGTGGAGTATTATTCATAGAATAGCCCACCAACAATCATGGCTACTAAGCCTATTTCATCACATCATACTTAGAATCTTAGTTTCTTTGAGGAAAATCACAACCAAACACAAGTATAGAACATATTTACTATTTTCTTGAAAATCTTCAACTTTAAAATCCTCATTTCAATACTTGGATTATAACAAAGCTAGATAGGAGAGTGTATTTACCCTTTAGAGCTTGCATCCTTGTGGTTCTTGTGTTTGTGAAGCTTTGGAGACGAGATTTGGGCCTCACATTTGATCTTAGAGAAAATCCCTTCCAAAATCCTAACTCCCTCTCATTTATCTCCCAAAATCTCTCTTATGATTAATGTTAATCTAAAACCCTCGAAAATGACCTCTATTTATAGCCTAAGGGGTTGAAACCCTAAAAATCCTGCATTTGAGGCTTTTTTGCGACTTAATTGGGCATGACCGTTCGAACGATCTTTTGATCGTTTGAATGGTGGTGTAATGGTTTGAACAGTGTCCAACCGTTTGAACAACTGAGCCTACTGTTTTTGGTTTTCGAAGCATTTATTTTCAATCGTTCGAACGGTCAGGGAACCGTTCGAATGGTTGAGGCTACTGTCTTCGATTTCTTGCTCCTATATGGGCATCGTTCGAACAGTTAGGGAACCATTCGAACGATGGCCCAAGACTTCTCCTGTTTTCAGCATTTTCTCATTTTCTTCTTTATTGGCTTAGGTAGGGGTGGTTATTGAACAAAATGTTTGTGAACTACTCGGGCTCGGTTCGTTAAAAGCTCAAGTATCGTTTGTTTATTTAGTAAACAAGCCGAACTTGAACACCGTTTTCGAACTCGTTTAGTAAACGAGCCAAGCTTGAACACACCCCTGCTCGGCTCGATAAAAGCTCGATTCGATTATATATACATATTAACCTACTAAAATATTTAAAATATACTTATTTCATTTAAATATGAAAATTAAGTATATATTAGTGAAGATTAATAGTATATAATGTATTTTATATGATTAGAATACCCTTTATATAATTATAATCTTATACTAAAATTTTAGTTAACACCATGACTTCTTTGCCAAGGATAATAAAGTGAATTTTTTACCTAATATAAATAGCTATATCCAATAAAACAAGTTGCTCGTGAACTACTCGAACTCGGATCGAGTTCAGCTAGTAAAGCTCGAGCTCGGCTCGAGCTCGGTTATTCAATAAACGAGTCAAGCTTGAACATGATTTCCGAGCTCGTTTAATAAACGAACAAGCTTGAACACACCACTACTCGGCTTGGCTCGGCTCGATATCACCCCTAGGCTTAGGCCTTTTTACTTTCTAACATTATGAAAGGTCCTTACGACCTTAGAACACATGCCAACACACATTTTTAAACACTACAACATCATTATCATAATTCATACAACCCAAACCATACATTGAAACAATTTGTCTTTAAAATACACATTTCATGGCAGTATTCACTAGTACTGTGCACATGAAGTTTTGGGGTTTTACAGCCAATCTGTCCACCCATTGACACTCCTACTTACCGGTCACCACCCATTGACACCTCTACTTCTACTTCATTAGGAGTTTCCTCCATCGAGAATCGATCTCAGATAACCTCCTATTGAGGGGCAATATTACAAATCCATGATTTGCTACTTAATAATTTTGTACGTACCTGATAATTAGGTAATCGCACCAATTGCAACTAGGGCTGTAAATAGAGCGAATTTGAAGCAGATAGTGCTATGTTAAAAAATGATTAGTTTAGTAAAACCGACTATCTAAATTCGCTCCGATATCTGGTGGGTACTAAAGAAGGAACCCAAATTTAAATTCAATTAAATACTTGAATTTAGATAATATGTGAATTCATCCAATTGGGATAACATGGGTGCCCCATGTTAAACAACAGTTTTGAGAATTAGATGCTTTCTCATTAACTAGGAATAATACACACCACGAATCTAACTAGAACTTACCTCCATGATTTTATTTTTCAAAGCTTAAAACCATGAAAAGAGTATTAATCCCTGGGTCCTACATATATAAAGTAAGAGATGCTGGTAAATATAAAATGGGCATTTTTAGAGGACTCCACTAAGTGATTGGTGCATAATTGGTACTAGGTATACCCCACAATATTAATGGTGGAATACAAATCTCAAATTATATTTATTAATCCAGAATTTCTTACATTCTCTGCAACTAATGAGAAACTAATGAGAGCAAAAACACCAATAAACAACAAAAGAAAAGAAAGAACTACATCACTATCTCACTAGGATGCTCACACTCAAGAGGAGCAACAAGAAACCTAATAGACTCTGAACTTTGAAGAGATGAAGACATTGAATACTACAAAGGGAAAACAATTTAAAATTTGATGAGATAAAAGATTGAAGACGACGAAGAGATGACTGTAGATGATTGCTTACCTTGCTTAGGTTTAGGTTTGGGATGATGATTCTTTAGGATATATGGATGATCAAAGCTCTCTACTGCTGCAACACCACCTATACCGATCTGAAGAGGCAAAGAGAATGATGATGTTTAGATTTAGGGATTTTTAGGGTTTTTTTTAAAGAATCTTTCTTCCTTGAACTATAAATCCTAGATGTCACTGTTCTCTCTGTTTCATGCATCAACTATTCTTAGATGAAGGGTTCAGAAATAATTGGTTTTGTTTCTACTGATCCTTGCCTTTCCTTTCGCCCCTTCGACTACTTTAACTGCTATTTGTGGTTTATGAATATTAACCATTGCAATAACGTTGCAATAATGTGGTGTGACTGGTGTCCCATGGAGATGAGGTACAGGAAGCTCAAATGTTAAGGAACAAGGGTGGCAGAGCTTGAGGAGGAGCTTTGCTAAGGTATGATCCCTAGCTTTTCCTTTATAATGTACTTATCTTTGTTTACTATTATAATGGGAAAGGCAGGCCTAGATGATTTTACTGAAATTCCCATACCACCCTTATATAAAAACAAAATTTTGATTTAATGTTTTGCTTTAAAACCCAAACTACCCCTTGCCTTTGATTTAATTTCCAAACTACCCCTTGCTCTCCTATCTTTAGAATCACAGCCCATTGCAATTGAACTCGGGAGAGTTCAATTGCACCTGTGGGTTAACAAGTGTCCCTTTTAATTCCTTCCCCTCGCTCTCACGCGCATCGCACGTGCCACTAGCGAGTTCAATCGCATCCTTGGGTTAACACGTATCCCTTTTAACTCCTATTAACTATGGTTAACTCCTTCCCCTCACTCTCACGTGCATCGCATGTGCCACCTGCTTGTATTAGTTGATACAACAACATTATTATCTTTATATAAGTAAAATAATTACAATATTAACTATTAAAGTTTAAAAGAGTAATAAAGATATACCTGTTGCATCAAATACATTATCAGATCGGATATGACACTATCTGTATACTATTCGTATTTGATTAGATTATAAACAAATAGTGTAATGGATATATATCCAACATATCCAAATTTGATCTATATCTGTTGTATTATAAACTGGTTAATCAACGTTCAAATCCGGTTATCTAATCAAGATCGATCCTAATTTGGCCCAATTAATATCAAATTTCAAAAAATTCTAAGTGTATAAAAAATTTATAAATAATTTAATTAAAAACAAGAATAGCATTTTATACATTTGAAAAAATAGTAATCTATTATATGTACACACACATGTAAACATAAAATTGAATCGAATCACAATAACTCCGAATTTGATTCAATTACAATCGTATTCGAAATAAGATCTGTATCCAATCCGTCGGAAATTGAATCTAATCACAATAACTCCAAATTTGATTAGATTAAAATCGGATTCGAAATAAGTTCATCCGATCTAACGGATCTACAAACAGATCAATATGACAAGCAGATTATGATCAGCCCTAAATGGATATACGAATCCAATGTATAATCAGACAAAGAGGTCAAATCCAAATTCGGATAACGTTGACAGGTCTAGGTTGTGACATGTATCATGTATGGTATAGTGATCGTACATTATAAGTACACGCATACAAATGGTCCACAGCGACGGTCTCGTTCGTAGGTTTCTACGTAAGCACGTAGAAATCAGGAACACTAGAAAATCTAGTAAACTTCGGCCTCCCATCACGGATCATGCTGCTTCTCCACCGTATTGTTGAGATAGATGCAATTTTCGTGTTGGTCTGGTCTGGATTAATGGACAGTTTTTCTCCAAGTACAAACTACAAACCATAAAGAGGTGAAGTCCCATTGTCGGAGATGGAGCGCTGTATCATGGTTACATTCCTCTTCCGGACCCACCAGATTATTCCCCTAACTGCATGCATGCTAGACAGCAATTTCCTTTTTGGGTTAAATTACTTCATCACCCCTACTAACTTTCCGAATTTACCAAGCTCTTGCTTTTGTTATTTCTCCTGCAAGAACAACAACACTCACTCTTCATTTTTCTTCTTCTCTGTCTCTGTCTCTGTCTCTGGTTTTCCGTTTATCTCTCTCTGCCGTCAGACGAAAAGCTCGGATTTCAGAGAGCTAAAGACAAGGTTTCTCTCTCTCCGCCAAATTCTGTGGAGGTTTTTCTGTTATAGCTGTTAACTGTTAAATTTAGCCAAATTTCCTTATTTTACCAATTAGAAACTCTATCTTGATATTTATTTATTTTTTGATTAGATGATTAAGATGCGACCGCAGACATTTTAGCTATTTTTCGAACAATCTAATTTAGATTTTTTTAATAAAAAATTATTGGTAATTTAAAAGGGTAGCAGACATTTTAGGGGTTTATCAGGCAGATTTAGCGGGAGGTTTTTCTGTTACCAGAATGTCAGTTAAATTTAGTGAAAGTTCATTTAATTTGTATTATTAATTTTTCTTTTCTCTTGCCCTATCCTTTGCTGGCTGGTTGCCCCACAGGGACTACTCCTTGCTCTTTGCTTTATTGTTGGATACCATTTACCTGTATTAAATTTTAATTGGTGATTAAATAGGGCAGCATACATTTTAGGTTTTTGGGTGTCTGAATTGCAGTTGAAGTTAGTGATGCTTTATTTAAACCTGTGGAACTTAATTAGTTTATACAATAAGGGTGTTTTTATCATTTGGTGTTAAATTGGCAGACAGATGCTTTTGGGGTTCTTTGATAAATATAGTGGAGTTTTATTGGTTATCTGGGTTTCTCTTAAATTTAGTAAAGGTTCTTTTGGGGGATCTGGGTTTCACATTCTTCAAAATCATCTATTTGAATTTTACATTGTCGTTTGAAGAATTCTTGATTTCATTTGGTGTTGAATTGCAGACAATAAATAGTTCACTTTCTTGAGGTCATTTGTATATTTTGAAATGTCTCTTAATAGTTATCGCTTGTTGGAGATGTTGTATTTTTAGTTTTCTCCATACCTTCTCTTTAATGGTTGGATCCTGGGGTATTCACAGAAGCAACTGCTTAGTCATTAGTTTTCTTATTCATATCGAAAAATGTGAATTTTCCTTAGTTTTGTTGTCTCTAATTTGGATGAGAGTTAATTTCCAGGTTGGAAGAGTAATGAGCTAAATAGGTATAGGTAATTTTGTTTGGCTTTATTTAAATAGGTATAGGTAATTTTGATTTAAGCACAATGTGCTTGGTTTTATTTAAATAGGTATAGGTAATTTTGTTTTCTCGCTGATCATATTAGGTTATTCAATAAGACTCCAATTAGAAGTTTCCATAGACTGCAAATTAACGACGTGTACTGATGAACTGGATGCCCCATTTGGAACTTACACCATGGTTCAATTGGCTTGAGGTACTGCAATTGTTTTGAACTTTTACTGTTTGTGATTATTAGTATGCACGATACAATCAATTTGGATTCTGTTTGTAGCTATGCTGATATCTAGATATGCTATAAAGGGTTTATGTGACAAATGTTTTCATCATATGCCTCATTGTTATTTGCTGTACTACTATTTGATGCTTTTTTGGGCATTTTCTGTAAATACAGTTAATTAATATGATTTTACTTGCTAATTTTCAGTTTCTTTCATTTGTGATTGATTACTCCACTTTTCTTATTTATATTTACTGGTGTAAGTTTGAAGTGGGTGATACTTCTCTTGAGTTGTATGCCATGCAAAATTTTTCTGATGAGCCTTTTTGTTGCTTGTTTCATATTGGTAGTGAGAATGCAACTAGGTAGAATGGCTGGAAATTTTCTCATTAGCTCAGGTTAATTGGAGCTATTTTTATAGCGTTATCATTATTGTACGGTGAAGAACATTATTTTTACTCAGTGGACCTGTCGTTTCTTCTCTTCTGTTCTACCCTGTCCTAGTAGTTTGGCCTTTGAATGTAAATTCATATCACTCATTCCCAACTTTGGATACTTCAACGATCAAATGCTATAACATAATGTGGAATTAACTAAGATCAGATTTCTGTATGATGGTTGTAAGAGTGACTTTTTCTGTAGACAGGCCTTATTAATAGTTTAGTTGAGCAAACTTCTTGGTGGATAAGTTCTCACTTTTATTTCGCTATTCTCTATGTTCAATTTTATTTTGTGAAATCTCTATGTTAACAAATGGTTTATTTTGAGGCTAAGTAGTCACTACATATGCACATGGCTACAAGCTTGTCGATTATTCATTTCAACTGGCCCAATATGCGATAGCTTTTATGGAGGGACCATTCAAGACTGCTAATTTTCTTCTACAAGGGTGTGGCAGGTTCAGGATGTTATATAAGAAAATGAACCCCAATACCCACCACCATCATCCAAGGTATTAAAATTCAAATTCGCGGAAAGTTTAACAGGTCAGGGTAAACAAATTTTTGACCAAATTTTACATCGAAAAATGGATTTCGTTGAAACTTTTAGGAATGCTAAAACAAACACAATACACCTTAGGGATCAAAACATGCTAATAATAACAAATTATATAAGAGATGCATTTGGAATGGGGAGAAGACACGTTGGTGGTAGTGGATCGTACTTCATTTATAAGAATGCATTTACCACCATTCACTTAATCACAAGACAAGTCACATAAACTTGCAAGCTTATATAATGAAATAACAAAAAAGTCAAAAATGCCAAAGATAAAGTATTTTACAAAAGTTATAAAAAAACTATCTCCTCGACCTATAAGGGGAGATCTTCATCCTCCTCTAAAAGGGATCTTCTTCATCTTAGGTGATGAGCTTCGTCTGCCCAACTTCCTAATGCCGAGTTTCTTCCTCCATCAAGTAACTCTCCATACCTAGCATTGAGGCTTTCTGGTAGTCAGCATCATCCTCAAGATCTTCCTCATGTGGAAATGGAAGATCTATTGACTCTCCTCTTATCTCCCGAGGCACTGTATGCCCAAAAAGTCTCTCCACTTTCCTCATACTCCCAGACGTGCTAGTACTAGTAGCAAATGTCCCGGTAACATCGCGACGTCTCTTTCCAGCTAGATGCCTATGCATGACTTGTCTAGTCTGATTGAGACGCCATGACAATCTATTACATCTAGCTAACCCATGTTATGTGTTACTTCCAAAGTTCTGAATGTCGATATCGTAGAACATGTTGCACCAACATCGGGGATATAATGTTTCGCGGGGATTATATCGCACGTCGAAGGAAAAATTGGGAAAAACATAGAATTTTACGGGTGAAACTTCAAGAAATTTTAAAATAGATGTTAATACACATTTAAGAATAATTAAAAAAACCAATGTACATAAGAATGCAATGGGAAGGGGGGCAAAGATATGCGCTGACGACAATATTTGATTGACTAATATTGATATAACTTACAAGCTCCACAAGTTCTTTGGGATAAGAAGTGAGAGATGCCGTTTATTGTTGAGGTCACCTAGTAACCTTGTGGGCTTGTAATTGTTTGCTTTTGTAGTTAGCTTACACCTATGTAAACTGCTCTTTGCTCTAATATATATGATTTACCAATCAAAAAAAAAATTGATATAACTTACATAAAATTTTTCATTCATAATCAATCATAAATCATAATAATAAAAATATACTATTCAAAGTTTCATACATAATACATCCATAATCCAACCCACCCCAAGAACTAAAGTCAGAGCCACATGGAGTTTCACGGAGGCTCGAAGTCATCTCTGTCATGACCATAGCTATCAAACATCCGTATATTTACCTGTATACTACCTATATAATACTTTTAAGGGGGTCGCCGTTTAAAACAACGTACTTTTGCCGTGTTATGTATTATACGCATATCTCCGTATAATACCCGTACAATACGCGTAATTTTGCCATACTTTTACCGTGTTAAATGCATATTCCATATTAAATGATTGTTACTAGTTAATATAATGATTTTTATTTATTTAAAACAATTAATTGTTTTTAATTTTCTTGTACTTTTCCTTTGTTTTCGCCAGATAACACCCGTACTTCCCAAACGGATCATTTTCGTATAATACCCGTTCCCGTACTTGGTAACTATGGTCATGACTAAGCACCATGACGTATAATCACGTACATAATGTTGGTTGGTACTCATCTGGTCCAAAATGTAACAACACTCTCATCGGTAGATACTGTGGTTACTGAGGCATAACTATTACTCTGAGCCCTTAAGATTCGAAAAACGCCTTGCAATTTGGAAGATGAAATTTGGCCCGGATGGCTAAAAACCGAATTTTAGCATTGAATTATATTATTTGGAATTTAAATTTGGGAGTATTTTTAATGAATTTAAATGGAGGATACCTAGTATATACTTAATTTTTTTTTTGTAGAGCTTGAATATAAGTCTTTTTCTGCTGAATTGTTAGTTGACTTTTTGACCCCGCATATGAAAATATTTTTGAAGACTAAAATATGAGTCACCAAAGTTTTGGGTTTTAGTAATGTTTTGATAGAGTAGAATATGTTTTTAAGATTTGAAACTTCCCCAGGCATTGACTCATTTTTCTCCTATCAAGGACCTGAAGGAGCCTCTAAAGGACTTTACCAGATAACCTCTTATAGTTTCAATCACTTCCTTAATGGTTTATTGCCATCCAGTAAAACGCATCCTGCTCAACCCATAACACATTAAGCATTTCCCTCTGACTTCTTTCAGTGATCTGGTTCGATAGACCACTCTTTGATTCGTCTACCACCAGTTCAAATGACTTAGATTCAACCGCAAACATACGCTTCCTCGACCCCATTATCGTACTGGTTTTGGTGCCGGTGTTTGAAAGAGTCTTCACTTCCCGAAGTCACAAATACCCATTTAACATTCAACACTTCAGCACCAAGCTCTGTTCTCTAGCTCATGGTGTCAAAATTTGACTCAATTCCGCCGAAGTTGACTGAATTGAATCGACTTCCGTAGTGTCCGAAGCGAAATGCACTTGTATTTAAAAATACCGGACTTCCAGGTAAATTTCGGCGAATTTCAGTAAACTTTGACCGAAACTGAAAAAAAAAGTGTTGAGAAAATGCAGAACTTCGGTGGAAGTTAACCGAAGTGTACAAAAAAATCTGCAAATTGAAGGACTTTTAAGTTTTAACTTGAAAGGGTAATGTTGGTTTCACTCGATTTAAACTTATTTTCTTCATAAGGAAAGACATATGTCCGTAGCCTTGACCTTGTGATAAATATAATTAGCTTTAAAAAAGAGTAATGCTAGCATTAACCTTATTATAAATTATAATTTTATTATTAGAGTGTGGATAGCATTAACCTTGTTATAAATTATAATTTTATTATTAGAATGATCTTATTATTAATATATTATGCCCATAAGGACTTTTTAGTAATATTAAGAAATTAAATAATTTTCTAATAGTATTTCATAAATTAAAAATTATTTAACTACCCATCTCCTCCTCTCTTCTTATGTTTGATTCAGTCCTGTAAAATCATTGAACTCATCAATTGCAGATTGAAATAGGTTTAGAAACAATTGAATTTCAATTATTTATCAACTTTAATATGCATTCATAAGTTTTTTAGTTTAGGTTTCTAAAACAATTAACATGGACAATCATTGAAAAATAAAGAGAATACAACATATCCCCTTTAGTTGACAAATATGATAAAATATAGTTAAAAAATTGACAATATAGAGATATATCAAGAATAAATTACAGCTCAGAGAAGCAAACAACAGATGTCACTTAACATGATTCTCACATTTGAGTACTACATGCTTGCATCAGTAATATAACGAATTTTAGATGCGTATTTGTACTTAAATATTGAATTTCTAAAGTTTCATCTTAGATTTCCGATGTTTCCTTAAAGTTTCATAGACTTCTTTAATTTTTACATAACTTCCTTGGACTTCCTTAAACTTCTCCGAAATATGTCAACTTCTTTAGAGACCGAAGTTTATACTGAAACCGAAGTTTAATACCTTGCTTCGGCTTCAGCACCAGACATCAAAATTGGATGTGTATGAACCTATCAAATCAATAGGTTGGGGTGCTAACACCAAATGTTTGCCACAAAAGCATTTGATTCCCCATGTAAGAGTAAGAAAAATTATTTTTGAGAAAATGGGTAATCTTGCTAGGTGAAATGCATATTAGTCAATGAAAAGATCAAATCAACAGGTTGGCCACAAAAGCGTTTTGATTCCCATGTAAGAGGAAGAAAAATAATTTTTGAATCATGGGTAATCTTGCCAGGTGAAATGCATATTAGTCAATGAAAAGAAACTGCTGTAGAAATTGAGAGCATTTTGTCACTTGCGATGGGATGGGCTAAGAGAGATAATTCCACACCACCTTATGAAGAAAAAACTCACCCGGAATAGGGAACAAAGATTGCTGCAAAAGTCTTACTGAGAACTGCCTATGATAACTTCTAGACCACTTTCTACAATCCTTGATCTTAGGGCAAAGGCCAGACGAGGTTATGCGCTTCAATTATCGAACCATATCTCCGATTTCTCAATCATTTAGGTCCCGACGCATCCTCGGACACCAAACCACCTCCGCTGTGTTCCTCTCATATGAATCTTCCACTAGGGCGTCCTTGTTGGAAGCTAGGACAAATAGATTACCAAAATCATTCATAAGCCGAGTAGATCCAGGCCACACATCCTTCCAGAACCTGACCTCCGATCCTCTCCCTGCCCGAAAGCTAAAATGAGGCACAACAAAGTTGGCCATTGCCATAATTCCCTTCCAAAACCCCAGTCCATGAATGCCTTTGACTCCCCGAGGGATCCAACACGACATTTTCCCATACTTGGCTACTATCACAGCTTGCCACAAACTGTCCCTCTCTTCCCAAAATCTCCACACTAATTTGCCTAACAGAACTTTATTCACTTTGAAGAGTGTTTTAAGATTCAAACCTGCTTCTTCCAAAGGTCGACACAATTGAGACCATGCAACTAAGTGATATTTGACTTTATCCTCTCTCTCGTTCCATAGAAACGTCCTCTGGAGTTTTTCTATAGAAGTGGCCACGTTGCATGGAATGGTAAGAGTAGACTTGAAGAAAACGGGGAGGCTTCGTAATGTGTTTCTGATAAGAGTTAATTTTCTCCATTTCAATAAATAGGATGATTTCCACCTTGATAGTCTCTTTGCTATTCTGTCTAACATTAGATTTGACACTGATTTCGCTTTATAGCTAGCTCCCAAAGGCATGTCAAGATACACTGAAGGGAGCGATCCCACTTGCCATCCTAGACAAATAGCTAGGTGATCTAGGATAGGCACCTCCCTTACCTGAAGGATCTCAGACTTAGCTAGATTGACTCGCAATCCTAACACTGCTTCAAAACATCTAAGAATACAATGGAGGTATAGAAGGTCCCTTCGTGATGCTCGACCAAAGATAAGAGTCACATCCACAAATTGGAGGTGAGAATTCTCAACCTGTTAGCACCAACCCAAAATCCTTCTAAAAACATCCCTTCTGCTCTAGACAACATCCGACTAAGGGCCTCTGAGATAATCACAAAGAGAAATGGGGAGAGTGGATCCCCTTGTCTCAAGCCCCTGGAACTAGGGAAGTAGCCCACTGAACTACCGTTGACTAGTATGGAAAAGGTCACTGAGGACATGCAGCCCCACATCCATTGCCTCCATTTCATCCCGAATCTCATTTTGCCTAGAACATAAATGACAAACTCCCAATTGAGATGGTCGTACGCCTTCTCCATATCTACCTTGCAGAGGATGCCTGGGGTCCTAGATCGCACCCTAGAATCAATACACTCATTAGCAATTAGATTCCATCTAAAATTTGGTAGCCTCCTACAAATGCACTCTGTTGAGGAGAAATTAGTGAGACCATCACCACCTTGAGACAGGCCGCCAACACCTTAGAAAGAATTTTGTACAAGCTACTCACAAGGCTAATGGGACGATAGTCTTTGAGGTTTACAGCCCCCTCCTTTTTTGGAATCAATACCAGAAATGTGTTATTAATCACCCTGTCAAATCGCCCTGTATCAAAAAGTTCCTGCATCACTTCCATGAAATCTCGTCCCACTATCTCCCAACATCCCCTATAGAATTCAATGGTAAGTCTATCTGGCCCAGGTGTCTTGTCACTAGCCATCCCTCGAATTGCACGAAGCACCTCGTCTTCCCCAAACGGAGCCTCAAGAGCCGCTCTTTGATCTTGGGACAGCCCATCAAAGTGTAGCCCATCCACTCGAGGGCGCCAAACTTCCCTCTCACGATACATCTCCTTATAGGAAGAGATCACACTGGCTTCAATCTCACTCTTTTCCGCCTTCCACGATCCTTCCACCCTCAACTTGGATATGAAATTCTTTGTTCTATTGTAATTCGCCATTCTATGAAAAAACTGTGTTACTATCACCCTCTTTCAACCATCTGGTTCTAACTTTTTGTTTCCAGCTGATTTCTTCTAACTTAAGAGTGGACATGTATTCTATTTTCTTGGCTTCTCTTTCTCAAGATTCGGAAGGCGATAGGTCGCGAGCCTCGGCTAAGACATCCAATGTTTCTATGCCCCTTAATAACCTAGAAAGCCACTCCTAAATGTGACTAAAAACATCCTTGTTCCAAATTTTAAGATGATCCTTCAAGGATTTTAATTTAAGTCCGAATCTAGTGCTGGTTAACCCCCGTACACTGATTTGGTTCCACACGTCAGCTACTAGAATTTTAAACCTCTCGTCCTCGAGCTACATGTTGTCGAAGCGGAAACGACTAGGTCCCCCTAAAAAACTCCCCGACTCCAATAAGAGGGGCACATGATCTGAGATGAGTCTAAAAAGAGAAATTTGTGTAACATTTGGGAAGTATGCCTCCCATTCCTGATCCACCAGAAAACGATCTAGATGGCTTGCTACCTGATTGTTACCTATTTGAGACCATGTGAATTGAGCCCCCCTCGTTGGGTAATCTATCAACCCATAGCGAAAAATGAATGCCCCGAAACGCCTCATCTTAGCTGTGAGAACTCTTCCCCCTTCTTTTCCGAGGAGAATCTGATACTGTTAAAATCTCCACCCAGGGCACCACGGCTGACCCCACCTCACACTAACGTCATCCAATTCGGTCTACAAATCCAGATCTTCTGCTCTCCCCACTAGGCCATATACCCCTGGGAATACCCATGTAAAGTCCTCCCCAATCATACGACATAAGGTGGATATCGAAAAAGCGCCATTTTCTGAGTCTTATCACCTTCACTTTTGACTTATCCCACATTAGCGAGATACCCCCAGAAGCTCCTAATGAAGGGAGTTCAATCCAGCCCGGAGCCTGACTTCCCCACATGTCCCTAATATGATAATCCTGGGCAACTGTTAATTTGGTTTCCTGAATACATAGGATCGACGGATGCTTTATTTGAACAAACTTCTTGATCGCCACTCTCTTCTCCAGCTGCCCCAAACCCCTAATATTCCATGAGATAATGGAGAGGCTTGTCATCTAACCACTCGGCGCTCCCTGACGGACCTTGGGCTGCAAGACTCTCCTCTATTCCAAACTTATCATAATTGACATCGAAAACTAGCCGTCTCACCCCCATAGACGAAGCCCCTCTCCGATCTGCTGAAGGTCTGACTCTGGATTTATCCCTGCTCCTCACTTCCACCCTTCAATTCTTTGAAAAAAATCTCTGGGCTCGGAATCATGACAATCCAAAGATAGGCCCATAACCTTACCTACCCCCTCCATCTGATTCACTACCTAGTTAGACATGTCCTCCTATCGCATCTGAGGAAGCAAAACCAGGCTCTTCCCCTGTATCTGCTGCACTGATTCTACCCTGTTATCGAGATCTTGGTCCCCAAGATATTGAACCATTTTACCTCCAAATGTTCCTGAATCTGGAGTCGAGAGAATATTTACCTGGCTTGCCATGACTTTCAGTAATGGGCTGGGTTGATTAGAACATCAGAGTTGATTCAGCTCTGGCTCAGAAGGGGCATTATCATTTCCGCATCCACCTGATGGTACTTCTCCAAAGCAATCTTGATTTTCCAAACCTTCCAAGGGAACATGCATGGGGAAGATCTGCTCGATGACTTCTGTCCCCCTTGTTGGGGATATTACTGGTGTGGGAATCTCTTCCCTTACCAAGCAAGGTGAGGCCTAATTCTTGACACCCCGTCCCGGCAATACTTCCTCAACACAAATTAGACTCGGATTACTGGGATGAGAGCCTGCAGAGAAAACACCCTGTTCTTCTTCAAGATGCTGATCGTATCCCACCTCTGACCTAGATGAGGCCATATGCTCATCACAACAGAGACCTTGGGCTGATGGCGTACACCTTGAATTTCCTCGCACTTGGCTGCACCCACCACCACTAGACCTGATCCCATGACTTCTAACCCACCATGTGAGAGACCCGGGGCCCTAGTCCTTGATAGCTGCTCCCCTGATTTGGGAAAGGTGGCCAAATTTGTAAAGACCAACGGTGTGTACGATTCCGAATCCTGGTCTTCCAAGTCCTCCGACCAAAACCTACCCCTTAAAGCCTGACCTGAAGGAGAGGAGAACGACGTACTTGCAAAAGAGTTATCCGAATTCTCCACCTTCCCACCTCACCCCTCGATACCATGGATAGGTGCAGGAGAAGATCCATCCGAAATAACAAAAGGGGTCAAAACACTAACCACCAAAGCCCCAAGAACTGGAGAATCAACTCGAACCCCTTCCTCCTCCCTAGATCTCTGCCTCACAAACTCCCCTACTCAATCAAGATCCACCTCTGCTGTCCCTCTGCTCTCGACCGCTTCGCGTACTGGAGAGGATACACAAGGTCTCTGAAGGATGCTCTGCACCTGTCGGAACAAAGGGGAAATAGCCAAATTACCTTCGTTCTCCTTTCCCCCTTCCTCCCCCATTTCCCCCAATTCCTTCGGTCTGTTTGAGGGATTCGAATTCTGATTATATTTGTTTATAATCGGGTATAACCCGAAAGGATCGCCCGATCCACCAGAAGATGCTGGATTAGTATTGGGCTGGGCTTCATTCCTATTGAGGTCTTCCTCTACCAGGGTCATTTGACTTACGATATGGAGCTCGTCCAAGTAATTGGGCCCAACTGACATGGGCCCAAACTGCCTCTCCTTAGTAGAAGTCATGTGCCCCTTCCTACCAAAGCATCTTCCTCAGCCTTCCTCGACCCAACAACCCTAATTCCCTTTACTTCACCAGCTGGAGAAAACGAGCCGTCGGAGAGAAGAACTGGCTCCCCAAGCCGACTATGCCACCGTTTGCGCTGCCGTCTGAGGCTTCTCTTCCTGTTTTTAGCTTGCCTCTATCCTCTCTTGTTCCCCACAAAATGAATAGCCGACTTCATGCGCTGATTAGAGGTGTCTCGCAATTATACATGTTTCTTTTGGTTCATAGTTTTTTTTCCCTAACACATTCATCTTGTTCTTTATTGGTTGTCTAGAGCTTTATTTGAAAGAACTTCAAATAGATATCAATTAGTAATTGGAATTATTGTTTGAACTTCATGTTATATGCTTTAATGTGGAATTGTGTACAATAGGCCAGGACCGTGAAAGTATACAGTCTTAAGGGAATTGAACACTATGAATGACTTGCCAATGGCATAGTCACTCACACCACCATTTAGTTGGTCCCTCCTTGGAGATCTACTATGCCATTTTTTCATAAAAATGAAAATTATAAGCAAAGCGTTACGAAGAGAATTCCATGACAAAAATTCCCTATTTAGACCCCTTTTAGATAGGGAGTCTACAACAATTTTTTTTTTCATGTGAGAGAAAATGAGCATCCAACCTCCAACAACTCCCTTATGTGATCAGTTGTATTTGCTAAGTTCCAAGTGCATACTCCTACCACTTTCCCATGAAATAGTTTTTGAAGAATCACATTCTACCACGAAAGGCCCCTTGCTTTAATCTATCCCTCATTTGAATCCATTACTCCTGTTGGACCAAAGAATACCGTCACTCCATGAAAAGCCCACATATTTGAACTTCAAAGTTGAACTGACTGGATGATTTAAGTATTAGATACGCTGGATTTCTCCATAGTTGTCCTAATCTTCCAACAAAAACATTGCTATGGGTATGATTATTAGAGCTCTCACCCACTCAAGATTTTGCCTAGGGGATCTTTGGGTGTCTCATGCATGTGTGTATGTTTACCACTATGCTACTGGTAGGCTGTCTTTTTGGTCTTACCCCTAAGTACTGTACATGTTGCGTTAATTATTGCCTTCCATTATTTAGTGCTTGTCCGAGAGGCCTTAAAATGGTTAATGAAATTATTATTGTCAACAAACTAAGGTTTGAATTCATTTTTGCTTACTAATCTCTTCTTTGAAACATCATTTCCCATTTCTTATCCATATCGGGATAATATGGACAGTCACAACAAAAGATGCAGTGTGTCCTTCAAAGAACCGATGTCAATATTGAGAAAGTTTCAAATGGTGGAAGTCTTTCTCTATCAAGGAAATCTTTAAAAGAAAATAATTACAAAGCTTCTTCAAAGGTCATATAACTTCTCTTTGCGACATTTAATTTGTTTAATGTTCTTCCGTTTTGGCTAGTATTCTTTATGACTTATGTTGGATGTCCATTCTCCAGGACCGTGACCGTGACGTATCTGCTCTCATTTGGAGGAATCCTGATCAAAGGTATTGTAGCTAGATTGATTGGTTTGTGTTTTTGACTGATGGCATGTTTTCCTAAGGTTTCTCAGTGGGTTAAATTCATAAGATTATTTGAAATGTTGTTTATCCTTGGGGAAAATGCAAAGCTGATGTTAGTCTTTGATTCTCTGTTTTCTTGAATAATTCTTTTGAGAAAGACCTCATTGCTAGGTATTCCCATCAGATTTTATCCAGATTGCTATTGATAGTTTGATACAGCCTGATTGGATTTCATGAAAGACAAATTATTGGAAGCATGCATTGTTTACTCACTGCAGAGTGTGGACCTTCCAACTTTCTATATGCATTATTGAAGGCAATTCTTAATGGATCAGAATACTAGAATACTATTGTGGTATAACCATGGTTCAAACTTCAAAATATCGGTATCGATGTGCATATTAGCAAGTCAAAATTGAATAACATATCGTGGATACTTATTGTTATTGATATGCATGAAACACAGTAAAAAATTTAAGAAACATTAGAAGCATATGGAAACTTAAAGTCAAACTTATTTTAATAAACATATAAGCTCGGAATGTGATGGATAGAGTATAATAACTATCATTTTAACTATCTATATGAGTTATCACAATGCATTACTTCCTATAACCGAAGATATGGTGCACATATATGTACAAAATATATATTACATATATGACATAAATTTAATATATATTACTTATACGGCATAATTTAGACAAATACAAGCATACTTCTTTAATAAAACAAGCAGTTTTAGGCAAACACAACGAGATTTAAGATTACTTACTACAATTTTTTTTGATCGGTAAAGCATTGGTGAGCATAATATATATGGAAAAAGAAAGTGGTACAATCAGCTCGATATGCACAAGGGGTCACAAGAACATGAACCTAGAGGCTAAGCAAGCAAAATAGGGCATAAATAAAGAGAAACGAAACAACATAAGATAATAAGAGAGAAAGAACAAAAGACCAAGATCAAACCAAGATAGCTATTGGATCACCTTAAAACAGATAAATCCATTTCCTTGGGGTCTTCCTTGGGGTCTCTCCCCTTGCAGAGAACCAGTTCGAGATCAGACGACGTATCTCCACGCAAGTGCTCTGGGGCAGAGAGGCTACCCGGTTCCTCTCCTTCCAAATCGACCAAGTTACCGCTCTTGGTAGGAATGCCCACAACATAGAGGTGGGAGCCTCCAACGGTCCAACCTTGCCGAAAAGAAATCGAGAAGACCCACACCACACCCAATCTCAAAAAGAAATGATTCCACACCTCCGTCGCATAAGGGTCATGTAATAACAGGTAATCTATTGACTCCTACGGCTCACAGCACATGAAATAGCAATTAGCCATCCTCTATTTTTTAAATGATCACAAGTGAATAAGTGATAACTTTGTCCAGTGATGTTAACCAAAGAAAGATACCTTGGACGGAAGTAGTGAGTTCTTGGTAGCCCTATAAGGTATGGATGACAAGAAAGACCCCATCCCGCTAGAGCAAAGGATCTTACTGAAAACTGATCATTGTTGTCTAAGATCAGACACATCTATCCCTAAGCTGGAGATGAATGGCTACCTTCTTGAGTCTATCCAATATTAAGTCTAAGGTTACACACCACCGCACCACCCACAAGCTCAAATTAGATGCCATCAAAGCATCCTTCTCTTTGGCAAGAGAGAACAAAACACCAAACTCCTTGAGAGACGACAAACCACACCATAAATCCTCCCAAAATTTACGTCCTTACAACATCCCACCTGGTAACTAGTGAAACTTGACCCGTAATGGCCTTCCAACAACTCATCTTGTAAGACCCCAAACTTCTCGAGACTCCTAAACCGACTTGATTCCATATCTAGCAGCAATAACCTGTTTCCAATGGCTCTCCTTCTCTTCACCAAATCTCTATAGCCACTTCCCTAAGAGCACCAAATTGATAGAGACCAACGACTTAATCCCCAAACCCCTTGATTCTAATAGTTGACAAATGGAGCTCCACTTAACCAAGTGGTACTTGTTGGACTCCACCTTTCTAGTGCACAAGAATTTTTGTTGGATCTTCTCCAAAATATTTGCTATGGATGTAGGGATGGTGAAGAGAGACATGAAGTAGACCGGTAGATGACATAGAGAGCTTTTGAGAAGAGTCAATCTGCCCCTCTTTGAAAGGTGAATGAATTTCCATTTAGCAAGTCTTTTGGAGAAGCGATCCAAGACTGGTTGCCAAATTGCTTTTGCTTTTTGACCGGCTCATAAAGGTAGTCCTAAGTAAGACGAGGGCAACAGTCTAATTTTACACCCAAGGCAGTGACCAATTGTGGCAAATGAGGGACTTCCCTAACTGCAAACATCTCACATTTAGTTTTATCCTTAACCCAGATGGCACAATTGCCTCGAAACATCGAACGAGGCAATGGATATAAGCCAACTGACTACAAGATGCATCGCAAAAGATCAATGTATCATCGGCAAATTGTAGATGAGTGATCAAAAGGTCCTCCCTACCTACTGAGACATCATCAATGATGGACAAGGACGCTCTTGTAAACATCCTACTCAAGGCCTCGATGATCATAATGAATAGAAAAGGAGCGATCAGACACCTTATTATAACCCCGATAACTTTTGAAGAAACCCACAGGACAACCATTGATCAAAATAGAAAATGACAGTCGAGTAGCAAGCCTTCGTCGATTTCCCCAATTTGATTCTGAAATCCATTCTTCTCATCACATATCCTAGAAACTCCTAGTTGACATGATCTCAGGTCTTTTCCCGATCGATTTTGCATTAAATACCTGGGCGATCCGATTGAAGCCTTTCATCCAGGCAATTGTTAGCAATCAATACTCCTTCGAGAATTTGACGACCTCCAATGAAAGACCCTTGGGGTAAAGAAATAATAGCGCCCATAACCGATTTCAACTTCGAAGCCAACATTAACAAAAGTGTTCAAAAAAAGTAGAGACACAATAATGATATTCAGTGAAGAGGACATAAAAATTCATAAATTGAAAGTTCAATAATTCAATTAGTTTTGGTGAAAAACTGAAAAATGTAAATCTTCTTGATGGAGGTCTTCGATTTATGGATTTAGCCACGAATCTATAGATTTATGATCTATTTCGAGGGATTTTACTCCTTAAAATCGAATATAAAGAGTACAGAATATACTTGGATGAATAGTGGAATATCTCATTTCACTCGATTTCGATGGAAATCAGATGGTTTTTTTTTTTACTGAATAGGTTGTTTTTAGGGCTAGAACACCAAGGTTTGGACAGGAGGGAGCATGGGAGGAAGAAAAATGGGGTTTACAATGCTCAAAAGGGCAGTTTTTACCCTTGGCGTTTCAGTACCAGTACAACCGATACAGTACAATACATACAACTATACGGTATTTCTGGCGTTACCTCAAAAAAGGATACATATCGACTGATACGTACGACACCGTGAAAATTTTCAGACCATCGGTATAACATGTATAATATAATGTCACGTCCCTTCTACACAAGTGGAGCACTCATTGATCTGGATAATCCAAGCAATGGTCCCCACTTAGATCGTTCTTATACACAAGTGGAGCACTCATTGATCTGGATTGTCCAAGCAATGGTCCCCATGTAGATCTTTTGGACCAAATCTGTCAATATGATTCTAAACATCTGAACAACTGTATTCTATTCTCTGCAGAATTCCAAATTTCAGATAAGGATTTTTGATCAGGTGAACAAGTTGGCTTTTTGTATAGAAGATTGTCCAAGTGAGATTTGATTGAATGGTCCACAGCCACCACCAATTTCCCCTTGTGTATGGTAGATATGAGAACTAGTAGTATCATACTTACAAGACTTAGGCTGCATAACATTATTGCCTTTTAGTAACCTGTTACTTTGCAGGCTGCATCCACTGATAGGCATGTCAAGAAGGAAACATATAAAAATAAGCCATTTGTTTTAGTGCTATTATAAGTTAAAACAACTCCTGGCTGCTGAAAAATGTTAAGAATTTTAGTTGTATCCTGTGAAACATCTAGCTGCTTGGTCCCCCATTTCTACTTACCCGAGCCTAATTTGTTAATGTCTGGAGCTGAGACTCTGGAGTTGCTGGTGCCACTTCTTGGAGTTTGTGAGTGGACAAGAGCATTAACTATGGTCATTTTGACATTTCTCCTTCCATGCTTCTCATCCCTTTAATTTTTGTCATTTTTATGTTTAATTTTTATTATATTTCAAATGTGGTTAAGAGGATGACTATAATTTTATCTCCTCCCCTTTCATTTATCAGGTATATTTTTCTCACATTCGTTAGCATTGAACCTGATGCATGCTGGAAATTTGTTACACCATTTTTTCTGCCTCTGCAAGGTCCTGACCGCAGAAACCACCTAGTCTCTGGAGCTCATGTAAAACTTGATAGTCTTGATCAGTTGTCACTGCCACCTGTTATTTCATTCCAGGTTGATCCACAAAAGGTACAGAGGGGTCACCCTCCTGACAGGACATGTTCTGCGGGGTCATTTACGGCCAGCAGCTGTTCTGGGTCAAATGTGCTTCGACAATCTCGAAATAATGGCTTGATGAATATAGGGACTAAATTGACTAGGGTTTCTGGCAGTTCTCAGCATATTTCTTTTATCTACAGTGATTACTCTGCTTTGATCTCGAATGTTTCTTATGCTACTGATTCAGCCAGTTTAGTTAAGGATATTTCGAAAGTAGATAAGCCTGTGAAAAGGGATTCTAGAAAGAAGGCCAGAAAGAAGGGAAAACGGAACAAGAAACCTTCTTGTAGTATTGACTCTACTGAACTGGATACTTTCTCTGAGGAAGGTGTCCATGGCAGTTCCACCTCTGAAACTTGTGGTAACAGTGACATCGCTTGTCGGGATGGACCAATTCCAAAGAATAACTTGTCTGAGATTGCAATAGCAGCAGAAATTTTATTGCAGGAGGCTACTGTGACTAAAAGTTATTGTGAAGACAATAGCAATTGCATTATTAACCATTCTGAAACTCTGACATGCACCTACAATGATGAGGTGGATGAATCAAAAGCTATAATCCCTCCTGTACCTAAGAATTTAACTGGTGAACATCTTTTAACCATTTCTGAAAATGGGGTTCAAACCAAAGACACTGTATTGTCTACCTTTAGTGGGGGAATTGCAGATATACATGTTAAACAGACAAGCTATTGTGACAGCGCTCCTATGTTAGATTCAGTTTTTGATGGCTGTAACAGTGATTCTAGTATCCATAGTGGTGATGATGTTGAAGAACAACCATCTACCAAAGAAGGTGATGGAATAAATCCTTTAAAATCACCTGGGAAGAATACCGGAAAAGATTCTTTCTCTCGTGAAAAGTTCTCAAAGGGTGTAGTTGATTCCTATAACCATGTTAAGGGAACTAAGTGTGGTAGTCAGGGCTGTTGCGACAGTAATATGGATTTGGTTATATCAGGCAAGAGAGGTAGACAAGGTAGGAAGGTTCCTGGGAAGTCGAGTATGCACAGATTTAGCAGTGGTGGAAATTTGCATAGTCGTACAGGGAAGGAAAATAATCATTCTATCTGGCAGAAGGTCCGGAGGAATGATGCCGATGACTGCATCTGTGAACTTGTGAAAGTAAATACGGTTTGTTCTCAGTTTGATATGGCTTCAAAAGAGGCTCCCTTGCTCAAAAGGAGCTTCAACGATGTTAATTTAGATGTATTATTAAAGTCAGAAGATAACATTATCTTAAAAGCTAAGGTTTCTGGACAATTAAAAAGAAAACCCAGTACCAGATTGAAGCAAGAGTCCAACTCCAACTCCAACTCCAAGTCCAAGAAGGGATCTCATGCTAGTAAGACCAACTCAAATAGGTGTACAAAGATCAAAATGCAACCCAAAGAAGCATCATATATCCCATCTAAGGTGAATCACAACAATGTATTCAGCTGTGTTTCAAGATCTCGTTTTTACCCTGATTGTCCTAAGGTAGGACTTCAAACTGATAGAGTTAACTACACAACTTCAGAACCAGTTCAAAGCTCGCAAGTTTGTCGAGATGAAACAGAGCCACTTGGAAGTGTATGTACTACTGTTTCTAGTATGACTAATCAAGCTTCAAGAAATCAAAACAGCTCATTATCAAGGTCAATTAGTTCTTTGGACCAATCAGATCTCCTTGAGGTGCAGCCTTCAGTGGACCTTCAACCTCTTGTAGGGAATGGACTTGTCAATGTAGACACAGAAATTTCTCATGTGGAATTCAGCAAGCATGACCATAACTCTGGATCTATCTTGCAGAAGTGGATACCTATTGGAAGAAAAGATGCTGGGTTGACAAGCACAAGTAGATCTGACAACTTATCATTGTCACATCTTGATCAATCAGTTGTTGATGAATGGACTTTGGAAAATACTGTAGAAGAGGATTTTATTACTAATGCTCAGAGTCTTGTTCCTTCAATGCATGCAGGAGGGATATGCATGGGCCAGAGTTTGGGGGATGTAACGGGTTCACCTCGCGAAAATGAGGACCAGATTCATAAGTTGACACATCAAAACACATGCATACCCAAAGAGCATAGTGGCATGCATAGTGCAGCTAACTGTTTCTTAACTCATGAATTTAAAGATCAAAATATATCTGAATTTGAGACTGATTCAAATAAGATAGCCCAAGTTGTGAATGAAGCCTATAGAATACAATTGGCCTCTGAAGGTGTACAACTGGCAGCTGGTATTCCTCTTGTTGAGTTTGAACGACTTCTTCATTCTGCTTCTCCAGTTCTTCACCAAACAAACAGTGTTTGCCACTGTCAGACTTGCTTGAGGGATCAGCTTATTGGTGCTTCTCTGTGCAGACATGACACACCAAATATCTCTTTGGGAAGCCTCTGGCAGTGGTATGAGAAACATGGGTGCTATGGGTTGGAAGTAAGGGCAGAGGATTATCAGAATTCAAAGAGAGTTGGTATTGATCGTTATGCGTTTTGTGCATATTTTGTTCCCTTTTTGTCAGCAGTTCAGTTATTTGGAAACCGTAAGAGTCATTGTAGGAATAATGGCAATGGAATTCCTAGTACTGAGTTCATAAAGGCATGTGAGATGGATGAAGCATCGGAAAACTCTAAGATCGGTCACCTTCCAATGTTTTCAATTCTTGTACCCCAACCTCAGAGAGAGGACACAAAGAGATCACCTGTGAATCTATTGTGTTCTTCAGTACCATCTTCAGCATCTGGCAAAGATGAACTATCCAACCATTCACTTGGTACAGCCGGCTCTGATGATTCAGAGCTACTTTTCGAGTATTTTGAATCCGAACAGCCTCAGCAAAGACGACCATTGTTTGAAAAGTAGGTGCTTTTTAATTTTATTTCTGTATATTCATAATTCTTATTGTTTTTGTTTGATAATTGATAAATGTATATCTAGTATTAGGGTCAGACAGTGATGATGAAATCATGAATGTAGTGTTGAAAGTCTTTTGTTGTATCTTTATTCGCCGCTTTGTTGTCCACCATATATGTTAAGTGCACTTCTGAGTTTGTCAATAACATATTAAGGAAGGAAATAGTCAGTATACTATTTTCTTTTCTTAGAAATTGGGAAGAATACGAAACTTTTAATAATACGGAATGATGGAATAGGGTTTTTGTTCCGTCCCCAAATATTGGGATAAGGCATTGATGATGATGTATAAAAGAAATAAAAAAAAGAAAAGGATGCCAAAGACCACTTATGGACAAGAAGCATAGGATATAGGTACACTGTTTTCTTATGTATCATAGTTGTTGATGATCTTAATGTTCGTTGTTGAGATATGTTAGTATTATGAGTGTTGATACACCGCATCATGTCAATACGGGCGTTATTGTAATAGTTTTTTAGAAGTAGAATAAATAACATAAAGGGGAATCATGCCTTAAATCTTTCTTCCCATCTTTTCTCTTCTTCCTCCTTTTCTCCCTCTTTTCTCTAGGGTTTCACTCATAGTTGTCAAGGCGACTAGGCAACTTGAGGCGATAGACCCCATGGATGCCTGAGGCGGTAGCCTGATGAACTTTTTGTTGCAGAAATCCTCCCAATATAAGATCTATGTATGATGCATTTCCTTTGAATAAGGGGCATTGTAATTCATATAAATTGCAAAATCTCCATTGTCAAGATGCACTTTGATAAAACCATCATTGAAGACAGTTCTAGCAAGAATAAAGAGGAGATGAGGGAGGGGGGTGTAGGACTGATTAAAAAATGGAAAAATAGTCCAACAATCAATGTGATGCCGAACATGGGAGAGAAAAGGAGGGGAGAGGGAGAGGTCGTACCTCTTACCATTATTTCTTGTTTCTTCATTCTTCTCTATTAAACTCAAGAAAAGTAATAAAAAACATATAATATATAATTATAAGGCCTCTACTTATTTGAATTATAAGAGTTTTGGGGGTAGTAGAAGAAATTTGGGGCATTTAAAGACATTTTTTTGTCATTGGGCTGCCTGAGCCCAGTTGATTGCCTGGTCACCTAGGCGACTTCCTTAACAACCATGCAAAAGAGATGTAGACCATATAGTCCACCCACAAACAGAGGAAGACGGAGAGACCAATTGGTCCACCCATTGAGTGAGAGAGATGACAAGTGAACATGAGATAAACATACTTAACATCATTTGTCTCTTCGTTCTTCTTCTATTTGCAAACATTTTTTGTTAGATATACAAACCTTAACATATTACATGGTAGAAGACATGAGAAGTATATAAAATTGCATGCCCTTTAATTTACCAAAGTACCATGTTCGAGTAAATTTTTTTTTCACCTCTTTAAAGAATAATAATTACATATATGAAAATAATAATAATGACCTCCTAGGCGGCCGCCTGAGGCGACTCCCTTTAACAACTATGGTTTCACTTTTTACATGGTATCAGAGCGGGTTTTTTATTTGGTTATGATCATCAAAGGAGTACAAGGAAAAATAATGAGGATTGTACGACTGACGTCAGTAGATTGTATGTCATCAATTGTATGAACGCAGCCCCACCTAGTAAATTTGCTAGTTGGGGTTTGAGAGAAAAAGGAGAGAAAGAAGAGAAATGGTGAAAAGAGAATGAGGAAGTTAGGGTTTCCTCATTTCTATATTAGATCTATCAACTAAAAAAGATAAATCAATATTGGGCTCAAGGCTCATACAAGAGAAGAAATAAAGGCTCATACAAGAGAAGAAATAACAGACCAACTAGAGAGAAACGGGACCCATTACAATATACAACACCTCCCCCTCAAGTTGGTGCATGTATGTCACACATGCCTAGCTTGCTAAGTATTTTAAGCAAGCGATAACTAGGAAGTCCCTTGGTTAGGGCGTCGGCAAGTTAGTCATCAATCTTCACATAAGGAATGTAGATCTATTCTCTCCATAACTGAGTTTTCTTTTATGAAGTGCCAATCAACCTCAATTTGTTTGGTTCTGTCATGCTGGATTGAATTGTGGGCAATGTTAATCGCAATTATCTTGTCACAATATAGAGTAGAGACTCATAGACTTGTCTTTAGGAAACCTAAGCTCCCTTGAGGGAACCTTTACCCATAACAATTTATATTTTACATGAGCCATGACTCTGAACTTAGCCTCTGCATTAGACCTTGCAACACTACCTACGTCTTGCTTCTCCAAGTAACAAGTCTTCCCCCAACAATCATGCAATTCCCGATGCAAATCTTTTGTCGGAAACAAATTGAGCCCAATTTGCATCAGTGTAGGCTTATACTCTTAAGCTCCCATGACAACCAAGAAGAATTCCTTTCCTAGGAGAGGATTTTAAGTACTTGAGAATCTTGTAAACTGCCTCTTGATGAGAGATCTTTGGAGCATGCATAAATTGGCTCACCATGCTCACTGCATAGTCTATATCAGGGCAAGTGATGGAAAGGTAAATAAAACTACTAACAAGCCTTTGATATCTTCCTGCATTACCGAGGTTCTCCACCATATTCTGCTAGTTTGTGATTCTGCTATGTTGGCACATTCAAAGGCTTACATCTAACATCTATGTTTCGTTAGGATGTAATTCCTACTTAAGGATACTAGGAAACTAGTTGCTCGACCTACTGATACTTTGATTGAGCCAAATTATAAGATGAACTCTAGTGATGGAAAATTACTTGAAGACATAGAGATGTATTAGAGATTATTGGTTGTCTTATTTATCTCTCACTATGCCAGATTTTGCATATGTTGTTAGTGTGGTGAGTCGGTTATGCATGAAATTCGGATCCCTCAGTATGACGTTGTTAAGACGATATTGCATTACTTGAAGACCACTCTAGGAAAATGTATACTATTTGCTAATCATAGACATCTACGTTTAAAAGCTTACACTGATGCTGACTGTGCTGAAAATGTTGATAATAGAAGGTCCGTTATAGGTTATTGTACCTTTCTTAGAAGTAATCTCATAATTTGGAGTAAGAAGCAAAGTGTGGTAAGTAGGTCCAAGGTTCTTAATATCGATAATATCGGCGATATATCGTCGATATTTGTCGGTATCGGTGATGACCCATGCATCTATATGCTGTAGAAGAAAATTTACACTGTGTCGGGAGATATCGGCAATATTGAGCAAAACCCTTGATTCCAAGTTTGATTTAGAAAAAAAAAAGGGGTTCAGAAGTTTAGAGAAGAAAGAAGGAAGAAGAGGTGGTCGTGGACTCGTGGGTACATACCTATGTCGATTTCCGTCACCATAGCCTTTGCTGTCGCCGTCGCCGGCTACCCCTCTTCCTTCTTCCTTTCAGAGCTTTGCTCATTTTTAAGTTTGTGTTTACTTAAGATATTGGTCGAGGCTTTGTGTTTTTTAAACCCTTAAAAGGGTAATGCTAATATCACACTTATTTTAAATCCTTAAAAGATAATGCTAATGTCACTCTTGTTTTAAATCCTTAAATCATAATGCTAATGTCACTCCTGTTTTAAACCCTTAAAGGATAATGCTAATGTCACTCCAAAAGTCTACTAAACATACTTCTATACCCTAAAAAGGGTTAGATTCTTTAACCCTGGGGTTAGTGAACCCTAAGCACAATTAAAGGGAGTTAAAAGATAGGTTTAATTTTTTTTTTTTTTAAATAAAGGTTAAATGCTTTAATCCTAAGGGTTAGTTAATCTTAACCATAGTTAAAGCGAGTTAAAAATGGACACTTTTAGGGTTATAGCATCTAACCTTGGTTTTTAGATTTTTTAAAATGAACATGTCCCCGTTTTAACTCCCTTTAACTGTGGTTAAGATGCACTAACCTTTGAGGTTAAAGCATCTAACTATGATTTTTAAAAATTAAAAAAAATTAAATGTGTCACCTTGTAACTCCCTTTAACTGTGGTTAATATTCATTAACCTTTAGGGTTAAAGCATCTGACCTTGGTTTTTAGATTTTTTAAAATTAACACATCATCATTTTAATTCCTTTTAACCGTGGTTAAGATTTACTAACCATTAAGGTGAAAACCATTGAAAATACTTTTCACATCTATTGTTATTCCCAGTTCTCTTTACCTCCCTCTCACTCCAATGGTCACAACTCATGCAGATAGAAATAGGTTTAGAAACTATTTTAAATGAAGTAAAATTGATTATATTACAATTAGCATAGAGGTTAGAGCACATCTTATTGAGAAATGAATGAAACATGAATCAATCATATATTATCGTCACTCGTCAGCGAACATCTTTACTCTCTTCTCATTGCATATCTTATGTACATTGTTTTTTTTTAAATGTTTTTATTTTAAAAGATGTATTAACATCTATTTTAGCATTTTCTAAAGTTTCACTGCAAAATTCTATGTTTTGCCCCATCTTTTACAATTTTTCCAAAAATCACCAATAAACGATATATCTTTCAATATATCTCCGATATATCTTTTTTCCGCGGCTCGACATGTTGAGTGATATTGACATTTAGAACCTTGGGTAGGTCTAGTGCAGAAGCCGTGTATAAGGGCAATGGTCCATGGGGTGACTGAATTGTTGTTGTTGAAAATCTTACCGTGATTTGAGAATTAAGGTGTGACTGAATTGTTGTGGTTGAAAATCTTACCGTGATTTGAGAATTAAAATAGATGTTCTAATAAAGTTGTTCGGTGACAACAAAGCAACCATTAACATTACTCAAAATCCTGTTATTGTACAAAACACATAGAGATCGACAAACACTTTATCAGAGAGCATACTATTATTTAGAGTTTGTGTTTACTGATTGTTACATCTGAAAATCAACTTGTTGATATTCTCACCAAAGGTGTTGCCAAGATAACCTTAAAATCAGTTCTTAGCAAGTTGGGCATGATAGATATCTATGCACAACTTGAGGGGGAGTGTTGAAATATGTTAGTATTATTGGTGTAGATATACCATATCATGTCATTAAGGGCATTATTATAATTTTCTTTTATAAGTAGTATAAATAACATAAAGGGGAATCAACCCCTTAATCTTTCGTCCTATCTTTTCTCTTCTTCCTCTCTTTTCTTCCTCATTTCTCTAGGGTTTCACTTTCTACTTTTGTCAATGGAATGCTATGAAAAAATTGCACAGATGCTTGGGGTATGGACCATATCATTTGATGGGTCCCAGCTGGCCATCCTAGGTAAAAAGTGGGCCTGAGGAGCTTGAGCTATATCTTGTTTATTTTGATGCTAGCTAGACTTTAGCTGTCTAAAATAATGGAAGTGTAAGAGGACTACTTGTGGTTAATGACTTCCAGTTTAGATTAGGGTTAATGACTTTCTACTTTTGTCAATTGAATATTATGAAAAAATTGCACAGATGCTTGGGGTCTGGACCATATATTTGATGGGTCCCAGCTGGCCATCATAGGTAAAAAGTGGGCCTGAGGAGCTTGAGCTATATCTTGTTTATTTTGATGCTAGCTAGACTTTAGCTGTCCAAAAGAATGGGAATGTAAGAGGACTACGTATTTTTAATGACTTCCAGTTTAGATTAGAGTTTTTGCTATATTTTTTTGGGTCTGTGATGGTACTGAGGAACCAGAGTTTGCAATATAAAAACTACTCTTGTATAGAGATGCTTTCACCTTATGTTTCTGGAAGGATCTTGATCCTGCTTCTATTCAATTCAGGATAAAAGAACTGGTTCGAGGTGACGGACCTTCAAATTGTCGAACATATGGAGATTCAACAAAACTAGATTCCTTGGATCTGCATGATCTCCACCCTAGATCCTGGTTAGTTATAGAATGTATCCCAGTGCATTGATATTAAGAAACTTGAACCTTTTTCCAAGTGAAATAATATGAGATTTAAACTCTTTTAATTTTCAGGTATTCTGTTGCATGGTATCCTATTTATAGGATACCGGATGGAAACTTCCGTGCTGCATTCTTGACTTATCATTCACTTGGCCATTTGATTCGTAGAAGTGTCTCATCTGATTCTCTTGGTGGGGATACTTGTATAGTTTCTCCAGTTGTGGGTCTTCAAAATTACAATGCTCAGGTACTCATAATCATGTTTACTTTTATATATAAGTTGTGGTTCTAACTCCAGCTCATTGATTATGGAACTATTATTTTAGATGCTCCTGAAATAACGATCCTTTTCTTTTGAAAATATACATTACCTTTGATATGTCCCGAGCTCTTTGATTCGCTTTTAACACTTCCACACTATCTTCCTAGAATGCATGATATCTATAATCTGAAGTTTCTCTGACAGGCTTGGCATGGATTTTCTCAATGGTTATGAATATGTAATGTTCCTGGAATGAGTCGTGTCAAGTTCTTTAAGGATAGAATATATTTCATTGGGGTATGGTCTCATTCAATTGTTGACTTTGTGCATTAGGAGATTCTGCTTAGTATATAAGGCACTGGTCTCTTGGGAAATGAGAGGTTTTATGAATTAGGAACTAGTAGGGAGGGGGTTGTGGAGCCTAGATAGTAATTATTCAGGTTTGGGATGATATTAGTAATAGAGCTGTAGTTGAACTTGCATCTAATAGTATGATTAGTGCCATTGTGTGACTGCATCGTGGTTTTCCTCTGCTATCAAGATTAGCAACCAAAAAAAATATGGGCATGCAGGTTAGCCAGTGTCTTATGGAGGGACAAGGGAGGGGAAGTGGTAGTTGGTGTCCATTTACCAATTACCATGAAGTAACCATTCTGATGTGAAAATTTTGACTTTTTTGGACCTGAGGCAAATTGTAGGAGACCTAGAGGGGTAGGAGAATGTGAAAATAGGAGTACAAGGCATATTTACCTCTGTTCTTTTTACCAATTTCTTCTTAATAGTGTTGCAGAATTTTTGGTAGGTTTTGGGGAATTTGTTTCCCCATGGGACTGGTATTATCTGGACTCTAGGACTGGTATTATCTGGACTCTTTACCGTTCTGACTGTGGCTATCTTGAGCATAAGAAAATTGGAAAAAAACATCACTAGCTGCCTTAAGAAGGTTCTAACCTTACCTTATGCAGCGTCAAAGTTTGGAACTGGATTTTAACAGCCTCATTTCAAATCTTTGTGAGCAAAAGACCTATAGCTCTCTTCTTAACGTGATCAACCAACAACAGATTGCGCTCCTCTCAGAACTCAGTAACCACGATCTCTCGATCGATCTCCAACTAGATGGCTCTGGATTACTCCGACCACAATAACCACAATCTGCTACAAGAACCGATCTCCTTTTTGCAAAGGCTTTGGCATGTGCCAACCAAGTTTATACTCACAGGTTCTGTAAAAAAACTCCATTTTTTTTCAAAAATTCGCGAATTATTTTCGCAATTTTGCTTTGCCGAATTAGTCTTCGAATTATTCGCGAATTATTGGATTCCCAAATTATTGGCTAATTTTCCGGATTATTCCCGAATTATTTTCTCAAACTTGGCAAAAAATTACTTATTTTGTATATTTTTTAATCAAATTGTTCGGTATATTTTTATATTTATTAATTTATTTTTTATTTGTTCCGAATTTTTCCCGAATTTTTTCGAACTTGACCTCTGCCAAATTATTCTCGACCCCAACTTTGTCAGTATGCTCACAGGGAGTTTGAGAGGTTTAATTCAGTTTAAACCATAGTTGTCGGGAAGCTATGTACAAGGTAGGAAGCTCGTTTCCCAGACTCACTTCTACTCGCTTCTCATTTAGTGGTCAAGGGGGTTATGAATTTCCTATTTAGGAAGTAATGGGATAGACCTGAGTCTAAAGCCTACGACATATATCCTAGGTACTTATCGTTGAATTGAAACCTAAGACTCTAAGACACCTACTTCTTCACAAATATCTCATATAAAATAAATTTTAAGGTATAATTGGTCATCCTAACATAATGAGATTGATGCACCTATATCTATTTCTCGCTTCCCGTTTCCTAAGGATTTTTTGAGCTTCGCTTCTCGTTTCTTGCTTTCGCTTCGCTTCGCTTCTCGTTTTTGCTTCACAACTTGGTAAGTATGGTTTAAACAACACCTAGAGTGATCTCATTAACGATGAGAATCAATAATGCAAGTTGAAAGATATTTTCGAGGTAAATTTGCAACTCTAGTTTAGAACATGAGAGAGAGCTCAAAGGGATAAAACATCCACAATGGGGGAACCCTAGAAGTGATTTGAGAGCCTCTCTACTCAGTCTCAAAAGCCCTAATTCGTAATAGGGAATAATATAATATATAAGCAAACTAAAGGAGGGAAATAGAAGTTGCTAAAACACAAATTCCGCACGAGCCCAAGGGGGGTCGTTCGAACACTCCTTGGTCATTCGAACGCCCTTGGGAAAATCATAACCCAAGTCTGTGAAATTTTTCCCCATACATTTTTTGCTTGGTTGTTCGAACACCTTATCCATGGTTTGAACCACCAACACGGTTTTTTTCATGAAAATGGGTTTTTAACAACCTTGGCTTGTTTCTAACCACCTAGGGTATATCAGACATTGTTTAGGTTAATTCCTCCTAGGGTAGATGTTTTCTAAGTCACTTACCATTCCGAGGCACGTTTACGAACATGATCAACAACATTGACTTCGTCTTCACATGGCTTTTAGCGCTTGAAGTTTCTTGGACTGAGACACCTTTAACGATGGTTTGTCTTACAGAATTAGTCAATCCAAAACTAGACTTTACAAAATTAATTTTCAAACTTTTGCCTTGAAACGGGCTCACTATCTTGTTTAAAACAAACCACTTTTGGCATGATCGACTCCAGCTCATCAAGGACACATTACCAGGATGCATTGTCAAACCTTGTCACTCAGCGACAAATGACATTACGTGCTATAGTACCCAAGAGAATCTATCAGGTACTATAATGACATGCTACAGTACCCGGGCGAATCTATCAAGTAATGTTACAATCATAGTAACAAAGTTTGGATTCGAGAATTATTCGGCAGGGGTTAAGTTCGAAAAAAAAGGGAAAAAATCTGCAAATTCGAATTAAGTTCGGGATAAGTTCGAAAAAATAAAAATTAATAATTATAAAAAATAAGAACGTGATGCCAACTAAACCATCTATCAATCTATATGTATTGACATCTCTTACTATGTTAACATTTATTCCAATTTCTAAAAAACAAGCATTATGTAAACTCGCAAACTCAAGAAAAAAATTACATAAGGCTTAAGTAAGCTTTATGTAATTTAAGAAAAAAGAATAATTTAGATTACATGTTTGTATATGCAAATCAAATTATATAAGCAATTAAAAAATATATAAAAACGAGAAAAATAATCTGAATAGATAAAATCAGAAAAACAATATATGAGTGTATTTATTTGGCATAACATAGTTATTTAGCAAAATATTGAAATAACTCAGAATAAATAATACAAATCTTATTTTCTCTTAGTTCAGTGGAAATTCAACAGACTAACCAGCTTGCAAAATTATCTTTTTTCTCTCAATTCAATCGAATGTAATCAAAATCCTAAAATAGCTTACTCGAATAGAGTTTTCTCATTCTTCTATCAGTTGGCGATTTCAATCAAATGAAGATTTCTCAGTGTGAAATAAGTCTCGAGTTATTAGTAATAATTCTATTGCTAATAGAAAATTCGTATTACCCTCATTTTTATTTTAGAATTTTGAATAAGCATGAACGAATAATTTGTGACAAATCTTCATTCGGAATAAGTTCGGCATAAATTCGGAATAATTCGTTCGTTCGGGAATTATTCGCGAATAATTTGTCAGTGTGGGAATTATTCGTTAGTTCGGGAAAAAGAAGCCTTTTTAAACGGCACCCCTTAAAAAATGAATAGTTCGGGTACAATTCAGGAATTATTCGAGAACTTTGTTACTATGGTTACAATGACCCGTGCTACAGTGAAATGTGATAGTAAATAGTGTCAAGCAAATACTGCTATCTACTTTTAGCGGATTCCAAAAGCTTTTAAGTTTGGACTCAAATGCAGTTCGAATCCGCCAAAGGCCTATATATTGGAGTGCTCCTTAGCTCTTTGGGCATCCGGTGTGTGTGCAAGAGTGCAATAGTTGTAATCTCTTTTAGATTTTTCTTTGAGTGCTTTAAGTGCTTCTTTTTCATCATTACTTTGAAAGGAGGTGCTTCCTCACTTTCTTGTGGTTTCTCTCTTTCTCTCCACACATCATCCCTCATTAACTTTGTAAATATTTCGTCTTATTGTATCTAGTGCTTTGTTGTGTGGTTTATGTTGTAATATTATTATTAGTTTATGTTGCTTATTAGTTGAGTTGCAATCTGATAAAAAATGTTATCAGAGCCAAGTAACTAAGACTGCTTTTGCCTAGTATTTTAACCAAAATTAAGTTGAGATAATTGCTTAATTTGAAATTAATCACATCTTTTCCGCGGATCAGGCATCCAAGTATTGGGTTAAGCTTTTCTATGATCATTTGAGTCGTTAGGCGTTTTAAATCAATTGAAAGCTCATTATCCCCACTGACAGCCAACAAATTTTTGTTTGATAGAAATTTCAAGCTTGGTTAAAGTCCTTAATTAGTAAAAGTTACCATGACAAATTCCTTCGTAGTATATCTGCTCATAATATAAATAATGATAGTAGTTCTTCTAACTCATCTCTAATAAATAGTAATAAAATAAATTTCTCTGAAATAGAAGAGTTTGCACAATTGGAATATTCCTTAAATCTCTAAAAAAAAGAAGTCTATAAACATGGAACATTTGAATTTAAGGCCCAATTATAACATTAAAACTGAAGAAAGAAATCTTTTTGTTTCAAATCAAGATGAACATATTTCTCTATTATCTTCTAAAATAATAGAAGAGCATAAGAAAAAAATATTCGTATCTTCATATTGGATTAAGACAAGTAGCGGTTAAACTACTTGCAAGGAAAGACTTAGATGTCTCAGCCCTTCTTTGTGTAAGAGATAAAAGACATCTTAAGTTTGAAGAACAATTATTGGGGTTTGTTGAAACAAGCCTCAATGAAGGACCGGCTTATTTCAACAAATTTCCTGACTTAAAGTCAGATTAAATGATATCAATATTTTAGACACTTTCTTAAGTATTTATACACAAGGCTTTAATATGAAGTCATGATCTCATCACCTCGCAGTACAAATTTAGAAATGAACACAATTGCTCCATATAATATACCCTTTTGTTCTGAAAAAAAGAGTATATGGAGCAATTGTGTTCATCACCTTATAATTTTTTTTATAAATTACTGCGAGGTGATGAGATCATGGCTTCATATTAAAGTCTTGTGTATAAATACTTAAGAAAGTGTCTAAAATATTGATATCATTTAATCTGACTATTAAGTGTCAGGAAAGTTGTTGAAATAAGCCAGTCCTTCATGGAGGCTTGTTTTAACAAATCCTAATAATTGTTCTTCAACTTAAGATGTCTTTCCTTACAAGTGGTTTAACTGCTACTTGTATTAATCCAATATGAAGATAAGAATATTTTTTTCTTACGCTCTTCTATTATTTTAGAAGATAATATAGAAATATGTTCATCTTGATTTGAAACCGAATGAGTTCTTTATTCAGTTTTAATGTATAATCGGGCCTTAAACTCAAATGTTCCATGTTTATTGACCTCTTTTTTTTGTTTTTTTTGTTTTAGAGATTTTAGAAATATTTCAATTGTGCAAAGAGTCTTTTATTTTAGAAAAAATTGTTTCATTACTATTTATTAGAGATGAGTTAGAAGAACTACTTTCATTATTATGAGCAGAGATACTACGAATGAATTTTACCATGGTAACTTTTACTAATTAAGGACTTTAACCAAGCTTCAAATTTCTATCAAACAAAATTTCTGTTGGCTGTCAATATGGATAATGAGCTTTCAATTGACCTAAAATGCCTAACAATGGCTCAAATGGTCTTATAAAATCTTAACCCACGACTTGGATGCTTGATTGCAGAAAAAGATGTGATTAATTTCAAATTAAGCAAATATCTCAGCTTAATTTTGGTTAAAATACTACACAAAAGCAGTCTTAATTACTTGACTCTGATACCATTTTTGATCGGATCGCAACTCAACTCATAAGCAACATAAACTAATAATTTTAAAACCATGGTAATCAAGGCGACCTGAGGCGGTAGACCCTCTGGGCACCTGAGGCGTCGCCTGATTAATAATTTGTTGCGAACATTTTCCCCCCTCCCAAGGGATGTGTGCTGTGCATGATTCTATTTGTGCATATACAGTGATACAGAGAAGGAAGCCAATATAATTTTTTTTTTTTGTAGTTCTGTAATTAGACTAAATCAAGGTACAGAAAAGAGAAGGAAGCTAGCATATACAGGGATTCCATATATAATAACTAATATGGTAGTGTTTTTTTTAGTGTGTTTTACAGTAGGAAAACAATAGCAACTTGTGAGAGATATTTAGAGATTGAATCACAACAATTGCAATTGAATTTGGGGAGAGTTCAATCGCACTCACAAGTCAATATGTGTCCTTGTTAACCCCTATCAACTGTGGTTAAGATTCACTAACCCTTAGGGTTCAATAATCTAACCTTGGTTTTTACAAAAAATATCAAAAAAACTTTTAACTCTAGTTAAGAGAGGAGCGGGAAATTGAGAGAATAGGGAGTCACTGTGTGTGCGTGAGAGAGAGAGAGAAATTGAGATAATAGACTGTTTGTGAAAGACAGAAAACAGGGACCGTGAGAGAGAGAGGACCTACCTGTTACCAGTTGCTGTCGCTCATCACTGTCCCTCTTTTTCTTCTTCTTCTTCTTTGCTTCCTCTTCTCCAGTTCTCTGGTTTCTAACTTGTTTCGGTTGGTTGACGTGCAAGAAAAGAGAAGCTTAGGTTAGAAGAAAACAAAAAACAGATTTCAACTTTATACTTTATAGTCTATAAAAATTACAAAACAACCCTCCAACTAAGGGCTTATATGTAATTAACTTTCAAAACTGTAAATAACACGTGCTTTGAAGCATTCAAGCAACTTCCCGCTTGGGCGATGGGTCAAGTGGGCCGCCTGGCTGCCTAGGCGACCGCCTGAGGCGCCGTCCGTAGCAATTGTGATTAAAACATAAACCACATAACATAAGCTAGATACAATAAGAAGAAATACTTACAAAGTTAAAGAGGGTTGATGTGTGGCGAGAAACCATGAGAAAGTGAGGAAGCACCACCTTTCAAAGTAATGATGAAAAAGAAGAAGCACTCAACACTCAAGCACTCAAAGAAACATCTAAAAGAGATTACAACTATTGCACTCTTGCACACACCGGATGCCCAAAGAGTTATGTAGCTCTCCAATATATAGGCCTTTGACGGATTCGAACTGCGTTTGAGTATGGACTTGAAAGCTTTTGGAATCCACCAAAAGTAGATAACTTTATTTGCTTGACACTATTTATTATCACGTTTCACTGTAGCACGAGTCATTGTAGCAGTACTTGATAGATTCACTCGGGTACTGAAGCACGTAACATCATTTGTAATGAAAAGGTTTGGCAATGTGTCCTGACAACATGTCCTTGATGAGTTGAAGTCGATCATGCCAAAAGTGGTCTATTTTAAACAGGATATGGAGCATGCTTTAAGACAAAAGTTTGGAAATTATTTTTTTAAGATTTATTTGCGGTAGGGAGCCCTATTTTAGGGTATGAAAAAAGCAAAAGAGTTTGACACTTGAAAGCATAAGTAATATAGTTCGAAAACTCGGCGAGCCGACTCGAAACTCAGCTGAGTTACTTGACTCGACTGAGTTTCGAGCCAAGTCGCCTCAAAACTCGACCGAGTTACTTGACTCGACTGAATTTCAGGTCAAGTCGCCTCAAAACTTGAAGGAGACACTATTCAGCGAATTACTCGGGTAACTCGGTCAAGTCAAGTCAAGTTTTTCGACTCGCTTGACTCGGTCAAGTCACAGATAAGTATTTTTGCCATTTTTATTTTTTAAAACTCAAACGTCACACTATTTTTGCATCATAATTTTTGGAGCGATGACAGTCCGGGAAACATGATATCATAGACCTATTGGTGACCAGCCTACTATGGGTTTGTTACACTTGGTTTTTAGGTTGTTTAAGGCTGCAAAACTAACCTACTTTTGGATCTTTTAACCGAAGTTTTCAAGTTATTTGTAGTGAGATCTTGGCTAAAATGCCAATAAATTGATAATTGCCTAATTGGTATATATATATATATATATATATATTCTAAGTTGGGCCGAGTTGAGTTTTGTTTTGAGTTTTCCGAGTTGCTTGACCCGGCTAATTTGTAAGTCGAGTCGACTTTTCGGGTTTTTGAACCATGAGTAATAGTGACCAGCAAGAGATCAGGAATCTCATCATCCATTGGGCTCGACGGATGTGGGATTTACTTGTGAACTTAGGGACCATGAATTGGAAATCTGGGAAAGCGATGCCTATAACTGGAAGATTCTACTGCCAGGTTTCCTGCGTTAATTAGATCGTCAATCTTTTGACATTAAAGGGCTCATATCATATGGAGTATAGTTTGCTTTGTTGGGCCTTAGAATCTTCTAAACATCCTTTGATATCATTGGTTTCAACAGGAAATGTGATTCATTGGGTGATTAGAGATGGTCCATACATTTAGGTATTGAGGACATTTTGCAGTATCAATCAATCATTGGATGTTTCAATTCACTGTTATGTAGTTATCTTCTTTCCACAATTTGTGTGATAGTGTTTTATTATCTTATATATATTCTATATTGTCTGACCTTTATTTTTCTCATGAAAGTATATTATCCTATGGGATACAGCTCTAGTTTTGGTGGCCTTATCAGCCATTTTCATATACGATATGATACCCGTGTACATCAATCGGTAGGCATTACATCTATTCTGGATGTTTTCTGTCCCTCAAGGTTTTACGTATTGTGTTATTTGAGTAAAATATACTGATGATTGATCTGGACTGTTCAGTCAGTATTCTCTTGAATGGGTGAGAAATCCCAAAATTTTGAGGGACAACTGTGGTACTATCCAATGTATTGGTGCCTAGTTTCTTTTCTTACTATTTGACCTTTACCTCTTTCATTTGACCTTTACTTTTTTTGCCTTTCTGGGGTTGCTCACTAATCAACCGTCCAGATTGGTGCATTGGCAGTGCATATGTACTGTAAAGAATCAATGACAACTTTTGTGTTGGTAACAGATACAACAACCTTGCCCAAAATATAAATCTGTCAAGCTGATATATGGATTATGCACAGGCTGAATGCTGGTTCCAACTGAAGCACTCCACGGTAACAGAAGCAGCCTCAAGTTTAAACTCTTCTGAAATTCTGAAAGAGAGGTTGAGGTCACTTGAACAAACAGCTTCTGTTATGGCAAGGGCTGTCGTTAGTAAGGGCAATCTGAGATCTGTGAACCACCAACCTGATTATGAGTTTTTCCTCTCTCGACGACGGTGATAGACAGGTTTGTGACTGATCAATTATTGGCTCATATTGGTATAATTATTGTTAAAATTAACCCCACCATTTCTTGTGCTAGAATCTAACCCGGAGTTGGAATGACAAGCAGCCTGTCTTGTTGTCTTTGTATAAATTCTGTATATGGATCTATTGTACCTGTAGATTTTCTTTTTTTTTTTCTTGTCAGAAGCTTGAAAGAGTACTGCTGTTATTTGATTGAGCAGTATCTGGATGATGTTAACTATCTGATTTACCCAGTTATAAGGTTCCTAGTTCTGAGCTGTCTGCTCTGTAAAGTTTGATGAATCATGTTACTATGCCATAGCCAGTTTATGTTAGTGGTTGGTCTTGGGTTATCTTTCTCTCTCTCTTACAAAATCATGCTCTTTCTAAGCTGCTGCTATTTCTTTCTTGGAAGAAACTTTTGGGTCAAAGACTCACAGCTGCCCTTTTCTATAAGGCATGACTATGGATCCTCTTAGTTATAACCGATCTCTCTGAGTCCGGTTATGATGTGGACAACTGTGGAAGTGACATCTGTCAGACCATAGGGGCGGCAAATAAATTTTATTTTGATTTCAATTTCAAACTTGATGGCAAAATGTTAACCGGTTAACTGATGTATTAACCTGCTTGAATTTTTAACTCGGATTGAATGCCTCCATCGTCTTCTCCAAGCCATTTTTGGACAGCCTTCAATATTCCGATGCAGCCATCACTCTTTAAAGCAAATCATAACCTTATACACCTCCAAGCCATTTTTGGACAGCCTTCAATATTCCGATGCAGCCATCACTCTTTAAAGAAAATCATAACCTTATACACTGGAAAAACAAATTTCCCTTATACCATTTAGTGCCAAAATACTCCCAGCCATTAGATTGAAAAACTTAGGATTTTCAATAACAGAGCAGAAAATCATCACCTTATTCACATAAAAACATTTTCACTTATTTGTTCTTGCAAATAAATTGATATGTATGAGACTATCCCGTTCTCTAAATCCTCAAGTAATTAACCTGCTTTGTTTCACATGAGCAAAACTACAGTTCTTGAACGATATGTAGACTCAAGAGAATGATAGAAGATGAAGATGGAGATGGAAAAGAAGAATGTGTTGATGATGATGATAACGACGATGACCACACTCAGTATTACCAAACAATGAGAAGAGTAGTGATGAGTTTGTCAGAGAAGTCCTTTGCAGGTTGAGCTTCTATCAATTCCAAGAATTCCGCAAGACCTAAAGAGACTAATATTGGATCATTGATGAGGAAGAGAGTGAAGAGCCTGCCTAGGGAAGTAGTGGCATAGAGAGTCTACAAGAAATTGGAATCGTGGAAGGAGGTGGAGTCGAACACCATCAATACAATATTGTATTGAACTACAGAAGAGTGGAAGAGAAATCAGCTTGCCATATTCGGTGGAGCCTTGGGTGCAGATTTACTGGCGTCGTTGGAACAGTAGTGGTAGCTCGCTCCAACGTCGGGACAGTCATGAGAGATACAAGCAAGATCGAATCAAAAGCAAAATTCTACCAAGGACAAAAGTGAAATTTTACACTGCACACTTCTTATCAAGAACATACAAGGCATAACTAAAGAAACCAATAGCTTAAATGATTAAAATCTTAATTCATAACCATCATAACAATGTCTCAAGGAAATAATTTTAAGAAAATCTAAACCTAAACATCCATTTAAAAGTATCTTAATACAATTCCCATAAAATTCCTAACATAATTGTCTAATAACCTAGTAAATCAATAATAAGGGAAATTATATTTAAAGGGTCCTTCGACTCCATGAAATCACCGTCAGATCCCTTGCAGTGTTCGTCATCGTCTCCCTGTTCAGCAACGTACTCTGAATCTACAAAATCTGTCGCCATAGAATATCGGCTGAGCAACATACAACTCAATAGACATAAAGTCCTACCTAACAATAACATAAACATCATAACCTTCATGCTTATCATAACTTAAAATTACAACATATCATACATCTCGAGTATGGAAATCATGTGAGCACCTTATGAGCATATTCATCTTATTCAACTCGTGAGCATCTTATCTTAAAGAAACAACATATACTTGACTTATAACTTAAATTAACTCAACCCATAATATAGGTGATGAGATTACATATAATATGAGTATCAACAATTTGACAACCGTCACTATCCTTATGATTCTTGTGAGCCAGATGACTAGTAATACCCTGAAATTCTACTTGTGAGCCAGGTAAGATGGATCATTGAGGTCCTAACTTGTGAGCCAGATACTAACATCATGAGTAACTTTTGAACCATGACCTTGAGATCTTAGACATGTTGGTGCTCGTAACTTATGAAAATAACAATCATGCACAATCATACATATTGGTGAATTTTGTGAGCTTATGAAACTTGCGAGACTTATGAGCTTATAAATTTGCAAGGCTTATGAGCTTATCATCTTACGAAACATGTGACCTTATGAACCATGTTTTTCATAGTTCATGTGAGTGGAGTGAAAGTGATAAATTTTCAATTAAACTATACACTAGGTTACAAATCTAGTACCGTTGGAAATCTATCATAGCGTCTCATACCACTATGATAAATAATCTAAGAAACAAGACTGAAATTCAAGGCTTGTTCACCCGAAAATAAATCACGACATACATATATCACACATGACATACAACATGTCGTACATATTATAGAGTGAAACAACTTTGATCATGGTTCATAGAATAATTCATAACAATCATAATATTACAATCAATTCTCTATCATTTATTAATTAAATCATAAATCGCACAATTTACATACTTTATACTTGAATTATTTTACACATTGAGTAACATCGAAATCATACCAAGGCCATAAAATCTACATCATAAATTTAACACTTCATTTACATGCCTTAGATTCTTAATCTTAATCAAACCCTAATCTCTACTTGCATAATAATTTCTATTCTTAATTCAAACTATTGATCATGCCATCACTAAGAAATCCATATCTACTTACATATTATCTAGTCTTATTCTTAGTTTTCATACTATGATTTTACTATTGCTAGCAATTGGAAGTCATATCTAGTTGCACATTAAATCTTGTGCTTAACTTAACTAATGATTATGCTGTCATTAACTCAAGGAAAGTTATATTTACCTTAAACGGTGATGATTCTCTGCGATAGAAAACCTTATCTACACCGGAATCCATGGATCCACCAAGGAGCAATGTCATCTCAATCACGATCTCTCCTTTTGCCAAGAACTCTCTCTCAAAATCCTAGATTTTTTCCTCTCTCAAGTTCTAAAGCTCTTAGGTTAATTAGAAAACCCTAAACCAATGAAATAATGTTTAAAGAATATTTATAGGGCTTAAAAATAACCTAAAATGTGCTTACAAAGCGGCTCATTCGAACAGCCAAGTGCCCATTCGAACAAATTTGCATGGATAGGATTTGAGCATTGTAATGCCCGTTCAAACTGATTGGTTCAAGCCAAGTCCTCTCTATTCGAACGGATTGGTTTTCATTCGAACCAAATCCTCCTTTTTTTTAAAATATGAATAATACCATTAATTATCCTGGAAATAAGAACAAACACTACACCACATGAAATGACAATAATTTAATAATTGAAAAACAGTTCTCTACATTGACCTTGGCAATCCCTCGAGGTGCAGAGGTCTCTACATTGACCTTTTCAATCCCTCGAGGTGCAGAGGCCCACATGTTAAGGATTTTAATTTGTTTGAGGCATTTAGCCATGGGGCTAGTTGATAGCTTGACAACAATATATATATAATAATAGCCATTCTGACAGTTGAGCGCAACTTTACATTCGTTAGAGGTTAGATCGTGTAAATATAGGCTACTTCTTCCTTTGGCAGCCCAATTTCTTCTTATCCAATCGTTCTGGAAATTCACCACCCGACTCTTCAACATCAGTGGCCCAGATCATCAACAAACAGAACTATTCTTGGAGCCATTATCCTTTATTGGAGGATCTAAATGGGAGCAAATCACATTATGATCCTACCCTATCATACACTAGTAAATATTTTCAGTTGTAAAGAGAATGGGTTACTATATCCTACCTTAACCATAAAAAAAAATGTAAAACAGAACTTTTTACGGGGTCATGCATGTTCATGGTAATGACGATACAATAAAAAATATTGTAATTGAAGAAAAAAAAAACAAATTATGTTTGCTTGGCAAAAATCAGTATGCATGTATATTAGAGTTGATCCTAATATATCACCATAAACATGTGAATTGTTCATATATGAGAATTTTTTTTTTTGGTCAATAACTTAAACACACACACAATCGGTCCACATAACTACCAGTCATTTGGCTGAAAAGGACTATTGGATCTTATGTGAAAGAAAGAAATAATTTTTTTTTGGTAAACAAAGAAATAAATAAATAGTTGGAGCCTTCTTTTTTCACCATTAAAGTTGCAATTTCTATTGCAAAGATGCTCGGAATAATACCATCCCATCTAATTACAGTTTTACTCTTAATATTTTCAAAATCCTTTTTATAGCATTTTTTCAAAATCATTTGGAACCCAGTATTACACCATTAATGCTGAACTCAAACCTTTTATATAGTTGAGTAAGTTCTTGTTGCAGAAGAAAAGAGAAGGAAATAAAGAAGAAAAAAGTTATAATTGTTGTTCTTCTGTTCTATCCTCTCTTCTTTTCATCTGTTTCTTTTTCTTTCTGGATCCCCATTCTGCCTTACCTTTCCCTGTATCCCTTAGTCGCTCGGGTATTCCCCGATGAATTCCTACTTAATTTCATAGATAAAAGATTAGTAGGAGGGATGAAGTTGCAAGAAGTACAGAATCGATGTTCTAGAAGTTTTTTGAACATGTGCACGTGGAGAACTAACGGAAGTGTCGAAAGCGAGTTAAATACACATGGGGATATGAGATGCGTGTCTAGTTCGAGTCCTGCACCAACTATTTAGCATATATGCCAACTCGTGACCCAGCCTTCAGAATTTTCAATTGGTGGGGCATACAATTAGAACTTAGAAGGATCATAGAGCACAACCTTTTGATTTGAATCTAATGACTGAATAGCTAAACAAGGTAGTTAAAAACTTAAAAAAACATGCAGCTTTTGAAATTTGAAGAGATGTGTTTTGAAATTCATCACAAAAGAAATAAGAGTATGATCTGTAAATAACAAACATGACCTATCTATTAAGCATATGACAGAAAGTAGCGCATTTACGCGCTGATCATTAAACTCCCTTGTTAGCGGGGATTACTAACTATTTTCCCCAATCTATTATGCCAATAATCCAAAGAGAAGAAAATCTTGCAAAATGAGTTCGAACAAGCCTTCCATTTAATACTATAGTTTGACACCATTTTACTATACTTTGTAGCCAATGCAATTTACTGTATCTACTCATCTACCTGTCAAAGAAAGAAATAAAAAGAAAATAAAACACAAAAAAGAGACACCTTATTTGCTTCTCATTGTTTTGCACTGACTGTTCCTTAATCATCAGCTTCAACCAAAACCCAATCATCATTTTCATCAGAACCCAAACTACAGTTGCCAGAGTTTGATAGTGCATTATCCTTTAGATTTTTCTCCAAATGGGTCTCTTCTGGTTTGGGTATCACTGTCTCCTTCAATTGAGATTTTCTCTCCACCGTCATCGATAACATCTCGTCTATCTCTTTAGGTAGGACTTGCATCTGAAGAATGATACCGCATGCTCTAGAATCCGTCTTCTCACCCAGTTCTTCTCGACAATCTTTGTCACTCGAAACTTCCATTAATGACTTCTCGTCTCCTTCCATTAATGACTTCTCGTCTTGATCTTTTCGGTCTGCATCAGCCCTAATCCTGAACAACCTGGATACACCATTGTCTATATGTACAATTTCGTACCCATCTGGTTTCTTCTTCTTGCTCCATTTCCAAAGAAGCTTTGATCTTGGAGACTCTCCTAAGATACACCCCAAAACAATAGGATGATAATTCTCATTGTGGACGGCTTTATTGCGATGATTCAACGCCGTTTCCGATAAAATCTCATCAAGCAAGGCATACCCATTATCCCCCTTAACCTTCTCATGGATAAAGAAGGGAGTTTGAACTGCTTCCATGGCGACGCTTACTAGGGTTTTGAGGAGGGAGGCCTTCTTCTTGGTGCACACAAAGTGGATTTCTTTGAGGGTGAAGATAGCAATGGTGTCAGGGAAGTCGTAGCCAAGCAACCAAACATAGAAGGCAGAAGATATGGGATGGTGCAGATTGATAGAAGAGTCTGAATGATGCGTACTGATCAGTTCCGCCCCACAGTTCTTGTTTGTATTTCCTCCAGCTTGAGTAGAAGGCCTTCAATCTCTTCTTGAATAACTTCAGATTCATTCTCTGGTGTTGGGATTCCTATTTTTATTTCTTCTTTCTGCTTTCTAGATTGTTGAAGCAAGCTCAGTTAGGGTTCAAAATCCTGCAATATCACACGCAGACACAAAAAAAACGGCAAAAATAAATAAATAAAGAAGCCCTTTACGTTAGATAACCTTCATACCCATTTCCATTAACAGATAATAAGAAAGAAGAAAAAAGAAAATCTCTTCTCCTTCTTGGTTCTATAGAATGGTTCAAAAATCAAAAATAGGTTTAGGGTCGAAATATAAAACGAAAAAAGATAGTAAGAAGGAGAAAAGAGGCTCTCTTTTCGTCTCTTATTTCTTTTTCTAAATATAAAGAATTAGTCAAGATACTCCCAGGTGTACTCCCAAATATACTCTCAAATCCTAACCATTTATCTAAGCTATTAAATGGTTAGGATTAGAGCTGATGTAGCATTAGAAAGACAAAATAAGCCAACTCAAATCCTGGCCTTTAGTGGTTCGTTATAAATGGTTAAGATTAGGGAATAGATTTGGGAGTATATTTGGGTGTACCCATAATAGAGAAATAGATAGGCACATTTTTTTTTTGTTTGATAACCGTAGATATCACGAGCCTGGAAAGCTCAGACTATTCCCACGAGCTACATAGGGAATACCCCCACCTCATGCAACCGTTAGGTAATGAGAGGAGCCAGGAATCAAACTCGAGACCTCTGGGTTTACTGTTCATCCAAGTGACAGCTGGGCTACACACACTCGGGAGTTAGATAGATATTCACTTGACTTCTTAGTTCTTCTTCCTCTTCTATCTAACAAGAAGCTTATTAAATGTGGTTAAGATTCACTCTCCATCTTATAATTATGGAAAGAGATTGACAATTTTGTAAAGATTTTTTTTGTAATTACAAAATTGCACGTATTTTACACCAAAAGGGGAGATCTTCTCATGTGCTTCAAGTAGAGCTCCGCCTGATATTTAAACAGTAAAATATATGGTAAATTACACTGACTTCCCTGAGGTTTGGTGAAATTTCAGAAACCTCCCCTCTTGTTTCATAAATTACACAGTCCTTCCCTCAACTTTAATTATTTGTAACATAAAAGGGATATGTGGAGGCTTGTAACAACGTGTTTCCTCAAGTAATGAAGGTAAAATTGTAAAAGAGTATCCTACATTAATGGTGTTAACCTAATGAGCCTGACAGGGGAGGGCAATGTAATTTCATAAACAAGATGGGAGGTTTCTGAAATTTCTCCAAACCTCAGGGGAGGTCAGTGTAATTTACCCTAAAATATAAAATATATATATGAATATGGGGCGTGATTCTTTCTGTGCAATATAGTTCCACCCAGCGAAACGCGAGGCGCGCCTCTATAGGTAGCTATGTGTCCCTTTTCCCTCCTTTACCATGGTTAAGCTTAACCAACCTAAAGTTAATATTTGATTCTTAAAACTAAGGTTAGATTCATTAACCCTAGAGGTGAGTGAATTTTAACTACAGTTAATGGTGTTAAAAGGGACACATGGCAGCCTATAGGTGTAGTAAAACAGGCACCAAAAGTATATTTTCCCTATATATATATGTATAGTGTTAACCCAATTAAGGCAGCACACAAAGTTATTTGTCTAACAACAAAAATGGGTGAGAGTGCAAATGAGAGTATGCCCTCCAGATGATTCTTACCCATTGCTCGATACCAAGGCCAGAGCTCAGCTTAAATACTAAACTAGTTGGCCACTCATGCGATTCACATGAGAAAGAGGGGAGGGAGAGAGACAGTGGGAAGAGGGGTAATTATATCATTATGACAATTCAATCAAAGTTTTTATTATTGTACAGAATGGAGAATATGAGTATAAGGGTAATTTTTTCATTATGACCAAATTCATTCAACGTTTTTAACCGGCTCATTCTCTTAATAATAGTAAAGATATATAATAATGTGTTGTATGTGAGATCAACTACAGAACATTGTATCAAAATGCGTGTGCATAGATAGTATAGATATATTTGAGGCATTTTGGAAAAAAAAAACTTAAGGAACATTTTGATTATAGAAACTTGAGGGAGATATTGGGTAAAAAAAATTGTGAGGGGCATGTTGGGTATAGAAACCTGACTTAGGGGTACTTTCAGAACTAAAAAGATTTACAGGCATTTTGGGTATAAAAAAATGAGGGTATTTTGAGTATATAAAGGTGAGGAGCATTTTAGAAATAAAGAAAATGAAATATAAACAAACTTGAGCATTTTGGGTTGAAAAAGGAGGTATTTTAGGTATGAAAACTTGACTTGAGGGCATATTGGAAACAAAAAAATCTTGGGGACAATCATACTATGGAAAAAATTGAAGACATTTTGGATATAGAAACCTGACTTAAGAGCATTTTGGGAATAAAAAACTTTTGGGACATTCTGACTAAAAAAAAAATTAGGGGTATTTTGGGTATAAAAACTTGATGAATATTTTTTTAGAAATAAAATCTGGGCATTTTGAATTAAGGTAAATTTCAATCAACATTTCTAAGTCACATTCTCTTTATATTAGTTAACCGCGGTTTTGAAATTAAAATATATATTTATTCAACGTTTTTAAGCTCTCATTCTCGTTATATAAGTGTTTTGAAAATCGGACTTAACCAACCGGTTGAACCGATAAAAATCAGGAACCGGCCAATCAACCTGTCCCCAAAACCACCATAATCAGACTATTTTAAAACCGTCCTTAAAATGGGGAACTGGCTGATTCAATCGGAGAACTGGTAATATACCATAAAAAAGTGGAAGAATCTACCAAAAAAAGAAAAAAAAAATTATAAGAAAATACACAATCCAATCAAACCGGTTCAATCGATGGAACCGGTCATCCAACCGATGTGACGGTCGGTCTGATTATGAAAACATTGCTTTATATATTAGTAAAGGGTAATTCTAAAATTAAGTTAAATTTCAATCAACTTTTTAAGTCTCCTATATTAATAAAGCTAAAATTAGTAAATGATAGTTTTAGAGTTAACCTAAATTCAATCTACGTTTTGAACCCGACCATTCTCTTTATAGTAATGAAAATAGATATATTATTAAAATGATAATTTTGGAATTAAGCTAAAATTTAATTAAAAATTTTAAAATATAATTCTCTTTATATATTAGTTAAGTTAAAATTCAATCAATCTTTTTATTAAGTGTCATTTTCTTCGTATATGAGTAAAGGGCAGTAATGGAATTAAGCTAAAATTCAATCAACCTTTTTGAAGTCCGCCATTCCCTTTATATATTAGTAAAGAAGATAGACATTTCTACAAATAAGAATAAACATCTCCACAAAGAAAGATCAGCAACCGGATCAACTGTCGTGCTATTGCTTGACACCCAGTTGCAACTCCCCATGTCAGCAGACTGATATTGTTTCTGAATCTATACACTCAACAACAGGCATATGACAAATTTATATTGGCGACATACATGTAGGTATTCATGAAATTTATGAGATGAGACAAAATATCAGTATAAACATACTGAAGGAAAAAACCTTATTTCAACAATTCATGTTCATATTTCTCGCAAAGATACTATAAGATCCAAGCCTGGGTCATTCAGGTGGAACACAACCCCTCTATAGGTTTACATGATGATCAAATCATCTTATACTTTATTTCAATCTTGTCGGTAAGAATTTACAAATGAAAATAATTAGCAGCAAATCATTTAAAATAAAATTATATATACTCTCTTCATATAACAATGATATATCTTTTTTTTAAAAATTAGTTTCTAGAATTTAACATAGTATTATGTATCTCTAATGTATGACATAGGTAAAACGTCATGATGGATTTGAGTTGATTAAACCAATCAAAAATCGGAATTCAGGAACTGTATTAAAAGGCTTGATAATTTTAAGCAAATAGTTTTGAAATTTTAAAAAGACACCAAAGGAAATGTAGATTAACAAACAGTAGGCTACTGACCTCTCCACAAAATAGGGAGCAATAAAACCAGCAATAAAGTGGGTTGGTGCTAGTTTTTCAAGCTTTTCTTCTAAACCTGGTGTAGTGGCATATACTCTATAGCAAAAGTATAAATACATCATTAGTTTAGCATTCAACTTTAGCAACAAGGAAAATATCAAAATATGTAGATTGTCAAAAAATGGGCATCCCTGAGCTTCAAAATTGTTATCTAAAAGAATGTTTGATGACTTGATATCCTTGTGAAAAATACAAGGATGGCCTGATAGATATATACATAAGAGAAGAGGACTGTAAAATAAGTAGCAAAGACAATCTAGTTTAGGAGGAATATGCCTAATGACTAGTTTTGGTCTAGAAAATCAAAGAAAGTGAAAATTTTAGATTAAAGTAATTAGAGCTATGAATATGAAATTATTGAATATTCATTGATTTTATGTTTTCACCTTAATCCTTGTGAGGATTGCTCAGTTCATGGTTAAAATTATTCATAGCATGTCAAAAAGATTCTACATGGAAGATAAAAACTACTATAAGTGAATACAATCTTTAGATCTATGACATAATATGAGAATGGCAATAGATCTTTGCATTTTGAACAGATTCATCCAATATAAAAGGGATCACCATCTCCAGAAAGAGGACAAAAAAAAATACGGATATCTCTAAGCCATCAATTTAAATCAAACATAATCACAAAAGCAACCCAGAGAATCACATTAGCAAAATCCAACAACCTAACTAAAAGTTATTTAAACATATGCTGAGAAAATCTTAAAAATTCTTGTACCATTATCTCTAGTAAAGGATTATAAATTTATTTATAAAACAATTCAAGTCAGAATCCGAACACATGTGCATGAAGTGTTAATCTGTTAGTTGAATTTTTGCCTTTTCTTTTCCTTCTTTCTTTCTTAGTTTTATTCTCTGATCAAGAAACCATAGGAAAATTACTTAGAAAGATCTATTTGTGAGAAAATCACATGTGCATGTTTGTGATGTAATTCAAATGAAATTTCAATATAATTTATTTATCTAATAAAATAAAGTAAAATGTAATTGTGTCCACATAAATTGGCGATGCGTGTGTTATAGGGGTCATCTGGATTTGGTTGAAGGAGGAGCTGAGGTATAATTAACTCAAGCACAAGCCCAGATAACAAAAAAGATGAACTAAATCAAGTACATGAAGATCTTAATTATACCTTCCATTTGTAGCTAAGATGACACCTCTCATGTGGGTGGCTTGAGATCGAGTCCTGGGCAGAGAATATATAATATATCACTCGGTGATGTCACAAGCAGAAGACCCCTCACCACTACTAACCTAAGTACTAGCAACCGTAGATAAATGATGATTAGTACCAAAAATAAAGATCTGAGTGATCATGATAGATAAAATATGATCAAGCAGAACATAATATATTGTGAATAGTACATGATGAGAGTTAGAGGTTTGGTATCTTGCAAGATGCACAACTTCAATCTTCCTACTCCTTGCAACACAATACTTCCCTATATAAGGGTCCCGCATTTGTGGGCCATCACAGGCCTGCTTGCCCACCCTGAGTTGAATTCAAGATGTCTGTTTTAGAGGATATTTGGCGCCCTAGCCAATTCGGATTTGCGAATGATTACATATTATTCATTGGTAGAATGGAAAGAATTAGGGAAAGAAGGACCCACAGGCAATGAATGGAAAGAGAAAAAAAAATTGGAAGAAAAAAGGATTTTTCATGAAATTAGCTAAGCATTTTATTCGAACAAATGTGGAACCAGAAAGGGCATAAAAATGGAGTGGTTGCTTGGACTTACCCTTATGGCACCTTAAGGGCTATCTTAGGTCTGGCTGAGTGTGTGTGTGTGTTAGTTACATGATATCATTTCAACCAAAAAAAAATATACTTAATTTTTGAAGATATTCCAAGCATATCTTCACCCAAACTCAGCCAGGAGTATTGGGCCGAACCCTGTACATCATACCAGTTTCTGAGCTTAGGCTGAGCCTCAGTTGACACAAACTTTAACTTGGCTCAACGCAAACTCATCTATACATACGTTTTAGTACTAACTGCCAACTTAATGAGGATATAAAAGAAGTAAATTACTGAATAGAAACCATTGGATAAAAACACCAAGGCAAGAAACCTTCCATCCTGAGAGACACAGATCTTGAGTACAGCAACCAGCCACCATAGATTACCAAAAGCAACTTTTATCACTAAAACCCCTCAATAGAACAATCCATATAAAAAATTCAACAATTATATCTATTAATTCAGCAACTCAATCGGGCCAACATGAATTATGATCATATAGCAAGTTAAATTTTAGGAGGTTAATCAATAGCAACAAGACCAACCATCTGAATAACAGACTCATCTATTGTGGCATCCTTAAGAATTGGAAGATTCAACTATATATATATATAAACCACATCCATGTGATACACCATTATTACCCAAAAGAAAAGGACATTAAAAAAAAGAAGTGACATTGAAATCTATCTTGGACCTCTTGGTAAAGAAAGAGTTGGTTCCAGTATTATCAAGGACTTTACATCACATATGATTCCCCAAAAGAAAAGGAAAAGAAAAAATGAAATTGAAATCTAGTTTGGTAAACAAAGAGTCAGTTCCTGTACCCTATTAAAACCTGTACATCGCGACTTAACTCCAATGAATGGGACCTCCTCAGTTCTCATTCCTCATCCCCTGTATAAGACTCAAAATTTCAGTTCGCATGCCAACCTCCACAGAGGAATTTACCTCATCTTCTATAGCAGAAAACCATCGGTCACCCTTCCCCTTACATTTATTCTCATACCACTCACAGATCACTTTGGCAATGGCCATGACGTATAGACCACAGTCATATCCATTCAACTGCTGCGGCGTCTGATGTTCAATAAAGCAAGGAGCACTGGTAGGGGCGACAGTTAATTTAGCAGCCGCTGCTGCGCCTTTTTTGTTCTTATTATTTCTACTTTTTGACAATAACTTGGATGCTGGTGCAGAAGAAACAGAAGCAGCAGCACCAACAGATCCCTTTACAGCTTCATAAAGCTTCTCAGCAGCCCAACGATTCGTTCCCTCCATGCTGTCATGATGCACAAATGCATTCATGTCCCTATAATACACAAGCAAGCTCCAATGTGTTCCGCCTCCTTCTTCACCACAACTGAAATCACAATTGTTAACACTAAATATCACCAGTTTCTTGCGGGACAGTTTTAGATGCTCCATATGATCACTGAGATCTTTGTCACTTGCAAGGCAGCATGAGACTGTCGGTGGAATGAGAAGGATGTCTTGGGAGCAGCAGAAGGAAGACAAATAGCTGAAGTAGAAGTTTATAATTTCGTCATCAACATAACAAGGATTTCTAAGGATGTCCAAATCTGATCTTCTTAGAACAACACCCTTGTACCTAAGGACCTCGTCTTCCATGGGAGATAAATCTACACAACAAAACAAACCCCTATATGAGTTAAAGCACTCCATGAACCTACGGTAGATGCATTTATAAGGTTAAGCACTCCATGAATATACCACATGATTTTTCCGTTGTCTTAAAAATAGAATGTATGGACATGCAACAAAGATCACTTTCATAATAACAACTGTGAAAAGACAGACTTCAAATGAATATGCAAAACATAAGCGGCAAAATTGTCTTGAATCTCTATGATACTTGAATATATAGCAACACATGCGTTTAGAATAACTTTCATTATATCAAAAGCTAAGACAAAAAGTCAAGTATGAGTATGGAAAACATAGAGCCAAATATCTAATTGAATCTCTAAGCTCTATAATATTCTCTATTCCACATATCTAGCAGCACATACATTTAGAATTACATATGGTGACCTAGTTGGTTTTATCTAGAGCTTTAGCAATAATACAATTGCTAGAGCTTTATGAGATAACATGTCGATGTGCTCTAAAGAATTAATACGTGCAAAACACGTGCAACTTTACTAGCATATATATACAAAGTTACAAACCTATTATCTTTATATACATGCATATAAACAGAATATGGGGTGAAAAATTTTAACCCAAAAACTTTCTGAATTTACATGGGTTAGGTTATAACTGTAAATGGATCAGACTCGTATTGGATCTGAACGAATCAGAGTTCAAATGGTTTAAGATTCCTCTAGATTCGGATTCAATTTAAATATCAGCTGGATTTTAAAATGAAAGTTCCTAGTCCAAAATATGATTAGCACTCAAATTCAGTAATAACGTCAAAGAAACCCTCTTTGAAAAATTATAAGAACAAAAGGATAGTAAAAAAGAAAAAGAAAAAAAGAATAATAATTGGAGGAACGGAATCAAAGAGGTGAAGGACAATCGATGACAATTTGTTTGTTGCATGCCCCAGAAACAATGTTGCACAAAGAAGTGAAAGAAAAGAAGAGATGAAAAAGTATGCACAGACTTGTGGCTTGGACTTGGAGGCACCTGCATAGCTTCTAAAATCTCCAACGAGAGTTCCAACTAGTGTTGTCAGATCCGGACCGGACATCGAACCGGTAGAGTGGCTGGTTCCCAGTTCCACTGGTTCGACCGATTCAATCGGTCTGGTTCGACCGTGTACTTTTTGTCAAGAAGTTTCAATTTTTCCCCTAATTCTTCCCGGTTCTAACCGGTTTTACCACCAGTTCTGACGATTCTGGTCAGTTCTTAAAGAGGCCCGGTTTTGAGGGTTTTGGGAACCGGCAAGGGGGCCGGTTCGACCGGCCGGTCTGGTCTGGTTTTGACAACACTGGTTCCAACCATAGTCACCAAGTCAGAGTGGTGACCTGGCAATGATTGCGCCTATTCACAAGTTTTCACAATATGGGAAGGACTAGGGGAAATTTTGGAAAAAACAAAAACAAAATTCTTTAAAATTGGAAAATGCCAAGGTAAAAAAGTTAATGAGATGGTAATTGTGAAAACTTATAAAAAAAACTTTTTATATATTGTATTTGATATTTATTCATGTCTTATTAGAAGTCATAATTTTTCTAAAAGGTCATGAATATTCATGGATTAATCATTTGACAAAGAAAGCACGATTTATTTCACTTTTAGGGGGGAAAGTAAAATTTTGTTACTACTTACTATGGTTCTAAATTTCTAATAGCACTCTTAATGTTGATTTTACCAGGTCTGGAGTATATCTTGGACCCGATGCCAAACCATTAAGGCAGTCTGGACAACTGGACAAGTATGCGGTTCTTATCGAACTCATCATGAGCAATGGAAAACCACGACCTCCATGATTCCATGAACTAAAGTGGTAGGCCAAGCCAAACATTATGGGTTACAAAATACAGATGAACCAATTAACACAAAAGCATCTGCTGATAGATTAATCAGTTAACATGATCAATCAAAAAAAATCATGATGGTGGCCATTGCCATTGTAGAGTAGGTTTGGAATTTCACTGAAATGGCACCATGTGATCCAATGAACAATGAATATTTTTATCAGTAAATGAACAATGACCTTGAAGCATCAACAAAACTCATATATAAGAGCCTAGGGATTGTAAGTTTGGATAAACTTCTCTGAGAAGGGAAGGACTTCTTTAGAATAACTTTTGAGAAAATTTTTTTTTTTTTTTAAATTGCGACTTCCCACAAAGCTAGTTGAGGGCAGGCTTTCCCTAAAAGCTAACATTTTAACTCTTTATTACTCGTCACTCGTGGAGAAGTTACTCTCTTAAGTGTTGAATGAAATGACATTTTAACCAACTTTTGACTCTTCAAGAGCCAAAAATCACTTAAAGCCAATTTAGAAGTGTATCCAAAGTCCAAACACTAAGTATCATGTCATTGAACATATTTTTTGATTATTCCTACATTTCTATTGGCCACGTCTACAGATCCTTGCATGTCATCTCTCATATTCCCTAGGTTCTAAACTTGGTTTCTCAGATTCTCAATTTTGAGGTTGTAGTCAGGGGCGGAGCCACATGGGGCCAGGGGTATCAGTTGTGGGGCGGAGCCAGGTGTGGAGCTGTTAAGCCCCCTGAACTTTTGAGGGAAAAAAGAGAGCTAAATTTATGTTTATATTATTTAATTTAAGAGGTATAGGCGGATACAAACATTCGAGATAGCCCACAAACTTGATCATTAAAAGACAAATCGGGGGCATACACATGACCCACATTGTTAGCCCCCCTGCAAGAAAATCCTGGCTCCACCCCTGGTCCAGCTGACTGCCAATTGGAGCCACTAAGTACTCTCCAATTTTGGACCCAATAGCAACAATGAATTCTACAGCCATTTTTTTTTGGGACTATTTTTTTCTATCTTTCAAAGGAAGGACGCAATATATGATTAAAATGCAAAAGATAAGAATACTTGGAAAGAGAGCTACTACAATCAAAGAAGGAAAAGAAAAAAAAAAAATCTATATGTGAAACACAGATTCGAATCTTGGCATATGAGATGATGCAAGACATAATAAGGGAACCATAGATTGGCGTAGAAAATCAAAACCAGATAAATAACATATCATCAACAGAAAAAATCAATTTTGTTAAACCAGGAATCGTTGATACCTAGAATATGGTTTTGAATCTTGAATCCTGAGGTGGCCTCTTCTCCCTCCAAAAGAACCAATCTCTAACCGAACTAAATTGAGCGACACGGCTAGGGCTTCCCTCTGTTAATCTTTTTACTCTTTCTTATGAATTAGTAATTACTAATTAGTAAAAGAATCGGATTTTCTCTGGCAGATGCCCGACTAAAACCAAGTCTCCAAATCCAAATCCAAATCCATATCCAATTCCTATTCTTCTCTTAGTAAAATGTGGGAGTTCTTGTACTGAAAACGAAAACCATAACACAAACCTCCGGTGAGTCGCCTCAACTCTCCTAAGACTTTGAACCAAAAAAAAAAAGGGACGTAATCTTCTCCAGTTGTAACCGGTTTTGCCCAAACCGGTTACTTCCCCAAGGTGGCCACATGTCTCTTTTGACATCTCTTAACTATGGTTAAGGTTCACTCACCCCTAAGGTTCACCCACTTATTCTTGGTTCTTAGAAAAAATAATAAATTTTTTTCTTAACTGTAGTTAAAATTTACCAACTCCTAGGGTTAATTTTTTTAAAATATTATTTCTAAAAACCAAAGAGAGGTGGGTGAACCCTAGGGGTAGGTGAATCTTAACCACAGTTAAGGGGTGTAAAGAGAGACATGTGGTAACCACAGGGTTGTAACCAGTTTTGCCCAAAACCGGTTACAACTGGAGATGATCATCAGTCAAAAAAAACCTCTCCTAAGCCTCGACTTGAGCTCAAGGTTTGAAATTTCGGTTTCGGCCAATCCCAACGAGATCAAAACTAGGTTTATTTTGTAAATCAGATTTCAGCTGAATTTTTGGGTGAAATTTCGGAATTTCGGTCGAAATATGATTTTTTATTTTTAAATAGGTTTTTTTATTATTTTTTTAATCAAAATTTTAAAATATTTCAAAATTTCAATAAAAATTTTGAAATTTTAAAAATAAAATAATAATATTTATATAAATATATAATATTTTAATAAAATATTATTTTTAGCATATATATATTAATAAAAATATATATATAATTAATAAAATATTAATATTTCGGATTTTAAAATTTCGTCGAAATCCCGCAATATTTCGAGATTTCGGTTTCGGGTTGGCCGGCCGAAGTCGTTGCAAATTTTGAAATTAAAAGCCTTGCTTGAGCTTGGCTTGAACAAGCTTATTGAGTTCAACTCGAATTTTATTCAAGTTGAGTCAAGCTAGCTCAAGTTGGCTCAAGCTTGATTCAAAGAATTATTTTGCATAATTTTACATGATTTTTATAAAAATATTTATTAATACTTTACAATATAAAAAAATTCAGAAAATTAATACAATCATAGATGAAATTTAGATTTGAGGGTAGTCTTTCGATCTAAAGATTAGTGAATTAGATAAGAGATTTGCATTTAACTTCTTTAATTTTTCTTATTATTATATCTTAAACTTATTTATTATAAATTAAAAATAATTATAATTTATTATTAAAAAAACATATTATTTTGTATTAATATAAATAACATTAACAAACTACTTATAAAAGTACAAGGAGTATATTAAACTTTATTTAGACTAAAATATCTTTTAATTAAAAATATTAACTTAATAACCTATGGTATTGCTTAAAAATTTAGTGCTTTTAATATGTAGGATCCATTACAAAATTAATAATAAAAGTGTCTCTCTTTGCTATTATTAATGGTAAGGACTCTTTATTAACTCTATTAGAAAGCCTTATTCTGGTAAAGACTCTTTATTAGTGGAGATTTTAAAGGATTCAAAACCTTATCTTATCTAATTAAATCATTCTATTATAAAAAGAACAAAGATTTTTAATAGGTCTTAAAAATAAAAGTATTTTTTTAATAAGTTTTTATAAGGCCATAATAACCTTATAACAATTCTATGAATTCTCTTTAAGAAATGTAATTGTAGAGAAAATTTTAGGTTTTTCATTTTCATTGGGAAGGTTGGTGACGTGATTAGATGGAACATCATCACACTAGGGCTGTCAATGAGCTGAGCCGAGCCAGCTCGACTCGGCTCGAAACGAGCCAAGCTTGAGTAGAATTAAAAAGCTCATCGAGTCAAGTGAGTGAGCTCATTTAGATAACGAGTCGAGCTCGAGTAAGAGATAGCTCAGCTCGGCTCGGCTAATTCAATGAATACCCATGTACAGTTATACCCCTACCAATATTGAGTTTTACATTAAAAAATATAAGAAAATGAAATAAGTTTTTTAAATTAAGAACATGAAATGTTCATCAAGTTAGTGAAAGCACTATTTTATCTTCCTCTTTTCTTTGTACCACACTATTTAATACCTTAATTGTTAGAATATCATCCCCATTATACAAATTTTTTTAAAAAAATTAAAGTTTAACGAGCCGGTTCGAGCTCGATGATTTGTTGACGAGTCGAGCCCAACCTGAACTTTTCGAGCCCGAGCCGAGCTCGAGCCAAGTCTGAGCAACATCAAAAATCCAACGAGCCGAGCTTGAGCAATGCCGAACTCGGCTCAGCTCGACTCGTTTACAACCCTACGGTCACACCCCAAAAACCACTATATATTCGTTATACTAATTATTATAACAGGTTTCTCTATACCAATATTATCCTATTATTAAAGTACAAGCTCAACCCATTTAAGTTATAAAAATAACAATAGACAAAGCAAAATGAACAGATAAAATACACAGAAACATGCATGCTACAACCATGAAAATATAGCCATACAAGCTCAACAATTTGGACATCAAAGGACAATCAAAACTCAAAAGTGTAAGCTATCAAACTAACATAGTTAATCGGAATATAGAGTCACCAACAATGTCCCTGAATCTACATAGACAACCAGTTGATATTTCTCATAATCAGAAATATCTATCACTGAACTATCTTAGAGTTTTTGTGTGTGTTACATAAGAACTTTACTACCAAAAAAAAACTATCTTTGATAGGCGACATGGCAGGATATGAAACCTCAAAAAAAAGCACATATATTTTTTTTTTTTAAATCTATATAAATTCAATGAAGATAGTATATTTATTAATAGTTACTTTGAAATTAAAGAATTTTTTTCATGAAGTAGTTGAATATAAAATAATTACAATTTTTTTTTTTTTTTTGTAGAAGCACATCCATGCAAATTATATATTTTTTTTAAGTGTTTCATCTTTGATTAAATTTTAGAAGTATTCTAAGAATAGAAAGAATATTAAGGTCATTAAAATTATTTAAGTGACATTTAACTTGAAAAAAAAATTAAAAGTATTAGATTAGGCAACGTATGCTAATCAATAGAAAAGAATAAGAAATTATATTAATTAGCACGAAAATAAAACAAATAAACTTTATCATTATTTGAATATAAAATATTATTCATTAAAACTAAACTAAATGAAATAAAACGTCTCGGATATAAATTATTTAAAAAAATAATAATTTTTGAAACTAAACTGTTAATTCGATGACATTAACATATATATATATATATATATATATATTAATGCTACTCAGTGAGAGTGGGGGGTTTGGCAGACTCCTGCTTGTTTATTAAGAAAAAAAAATGGGGGGACATAAAATCTTACCCTTACAAAAAACCAAGAACACAAATACATAAGACTTTACTAAGAACAATTCTTACATTACCAAAGAATAAAAGTACTCCTTAAATCGAGTTGGTTTCCTAACCCCCCTCTTTGGTTTTCCTTGAGAAGAATCAATTGTTGATGTTTTCTTCTTTTTCTTATTTCTCCTTGATGTCACTAGTTGAAAATTGTATTCTTCTTCAAATTCTTCAACAATAATATCGTCACGAACTTGCTCTTGGCTACCAAGTCCACTAGCAAGCTCAACCTCCCCTCGACCTTCAAAAATTTGACTCCTAGTGACAGCACATGCTTCTACCCCATTTTTTACCTATAAATAATTGGCTAGTTTGTATTCAGAGAGACAATTTGACTCACCTCGAATAATCTCCTTAGGTTGGCCAAACTCTTTCTGTTTGAATACTCATCTAGGTTTTGTTGTTAGTAGGGTTCTAATATGGGGATATTTTAATAATATTTCTAATCTTTTGAAACTGTTTCAAAATGAACACTGTGTGATATGTTAGAATTATTTAATATTATTGTTATTATTATTTTTATAACTATTTATTCTAAGAATACAATTTAATCAATAATTTTCATACATTGTTAAATACCATTGTAAAGATTATAATTCTATAGTTGATAATTGGTAAATTAAATTACACTTATCTCAATAAAAAAATATTTTACACAATTAAAATCACAAAGAATCACGTTAGTATTAAAATCTACCAAAAAAGAACATAAAACGTAGAATTATCATTTCATCAACTTAATTTAAGAAAGAAGATGAAAAATGATAATAAATTCAAGAATAAAAGTCTATGACACAAAAGAAATTAAATACCATACGTGGAACTTATGCAAAATAAATGAATAGATAATGGACCTAAAGAACATATAGAGAATGAAGGAATAAGAAAAATCATTTATATAAATTGAAGAAAAAATATAATGTAGAAAAATAACTAACTATAGAACATCTAAATTTTTTTTTATATTTTTATTATAATCATTCTACTAATAAAAGTATAAGGAGTATACTAAACTTTATTTGGACGTAAATACCCTTTAATAAAAAATATTAACTTATTAACTTATGATATCTATTAAAACTATTAATAGAAGTTTAGTTTGTTTGAAAACTAAATACCCTCAAATACTTAATTTTAATCCTTAAGATTAGGTTATTTACTTTTAATTTTAAATTTAATCACTGAAATATACTACTACATCGTTATAGTAAAGTTTAGTTTGGTTGAAAATTAAATACCCTTGAATACTGTCTTATACCATTAGTAATTGGTATTGTTGGTCTCTTAATTGACTATGAGTCAACCGGGGTTCAGGTAACTTCAGGACATAATTGAAGCGAGATGATTGTAATTAATTATGCCAAGGGCGATGATTTGAGGTCCTAGTAATTGGAATCGGAATCGGGCGGTATCCGGCCATGCAACCTGGCCTTTGGAGATGACCAGTTCAATCTGGAACTAAAATCTAGTAAAAGGACCATCAATAGATTCTTCAATTGGTATTTCTTCACCTTCATCTTGATGGTATATCATATATGTGACACTCATCGTCTTCCTACATGTCTAATGTTTCTATTCTGCAAAGTTTTTTTCATGAGTTCAAAATCGGGGATAGTTTTATGACCTTAATCATGTGAGACTTGCTAGACTACATTGTACATAAACAGGACACTCCCGTGCATCTGCTAGTAGTATAATATAATGAAACATATTACCAATAATTAGTCATGCTTCTTTGTTATTTTAAATCTAAAGAATCCGTAGTGCTTAATTGTATTTTAAATAAACAACCAAAAAGTTTTAATCAGAGCTTGGTGTTGGTGAATTACCAACATTAAAATGTGGAATCCCATCTCAGCCTTACAATTTATTTGATCAAAGCTTAGTGGAATCCAGGAAAAATTAAAATGAAAATTCGGTCAAAAACCTCACCTTTAAATGTGGACTTCTTACACTCTAGGGGGCTTTGTCTCAGTGGTAGTGTATCCCCTGCTTTAGGGAGAGGTACCGGCTTCCATTTCCGAGAGGGTGGGAGTTTGTATATACTCTCCACCCGCCCACCAACTGAACATATACTAACACCTAACCGGCGTTGCGGCCTACACCTATATCTCCAACCAAAAAATAAAAAATGTGGACTTCGTCGTACAAGTCAAAGCTCTTACAAAGAGAAAAACAACATATTACTACTAAACTGAAGAACATTATCAGTAACAGAAGAGGATTTGACTCCCCCAAAAATTACATCGTTTGGAGCCTGGGGCTTCCCTGAAAAGGTGGAATACGTCTCCTCTTCTCAGCACCTTCTCTGGTAGTGTAGGTTAATGGCACCCAACCCCCTGGTGGGTGGTAGATAATAAATAAACTTTAGCATTGAGCGAGCCACCAAGAGCATTTTCATATATATTACGTTACAGTCCGTAACCTAATGATATCTAAGAGGGTATACAGAGATGGTATAAACCAAAATAATTGCTAAAATCCATAGTCCAAACTATATATTAGGCCAGTTAACAAAACGACACAGTTGATAAATAGGCAAATTAAGAAAGTATATTGAACTCCTTAATTTCGTAGAAAATTAGGACACGGTGAATCTCGTCAAAAACTTTTATTTTACAATATTGTGAATCTGCGATCCTATGTGTTTTTTTTTTTTGGGTAAAGAATCTGTGATCCTGTGCTTAAGGTAAGAAAGCATTGACAAAAGAAATGTTCTCTACAGTTGGAACTCGATCACATACAGAAAATTGTGGCATTTAGACAGGCATTCTTATGTGATCATGCAGTGCCAACTCCACTTCTATTGTTGCCAAGTTTACTTTAAGATGAGCATTTTCATTTACATGCTCTCTGTTTTATCCTTAGAAATTTTCGGTTTATGTTAGCATTTCTTATTTGGTCATGTTGTGCTTTTCAGAAAATTTCTTTGTCACCTATACAAATAATATTCTACCTTTACAAATGAGAAAATTTCTTTGTCACCTATACAATTACTATTCTACCTTTACAAATGATATAATGCTATAAAGTTAATCATAGAATTATATCTCAATTAAATAGAGGCAATTGCTTCAAATCAAGTCTCAACCAACATGGCATGCATTCTAAAGAGACTAACATGTATAGATTCTAAAGGAAGAAATCTGTAGAGGAAGTAGACTAAGCCATTTTAAGTTGCGGATCCATATTCCTTAACTTCTGTAACTCCAACTATTCACACTCTATTCTATTACAGGGGTTGAAACAGGCACAAAAAAAAAAAGAACCAAGGACAAGATTCAAGTTGAATATTGAATTAACTAGCTCCAACTATTTCTGCAATGGGCCACTGCTACCTGCAGACTCACCAGCCTTGTTCAAAATCTTCAATGCGACCGGATCGTTCACCCTGCATATATATGAGAGAAGCTGAAATTTTAACATCACAATCTCCAATTTCAACTTGAACCAAAAAAAACAAAAACTAAAAAAAGTTCATCCCTGATTAGGATGAGTTTAGGGTGGGGCAAGGGTCTACCTCTTATTGGGCCCAGCCATCATTCAGCAGGGTGAGGCCCTAGCCCTAGCCCTCAGAGGGATTGGGCTGGCTAAGCCCTGAAGATCGATGAGTCTGGGCCGGGCCCTAATTAGGGTGAGGCCCTAGCCCTCAAAGTGCTTGGCGGGCTGGCCAGGCCCTAACCATCTTCATTCAATTAGGATACAAGTAGAACTAGCTACTACTTAAAACTTTCCACTTTTATTTGACATGAAAGAAAGGCAAGCATTGCACATACCCGTGGTAACGGTCTTGAATATTTTGTTGAGATAGGTCCCCAGTTATGGGCATCTCATGACGATAAGGACACTCAGCACCTCTTGTGCATTCTCCCCGTGTATAGAAGCTGCAAACACGTGGTTGATTTCTTTGGTAATATGGTGCTGATCTTTGAAACTTGAGTATACTTGGGCTTGTCTTTCCATAGTAGGATTCATCATAATATTCTACGCCACTACTTCTAGCCTGTAAAGTTAGATTTCCATAAGCAATCATAAAATAAAGGAAATATAATTCATTCATCAGACATATCTAACATACCATGCGGTCATGCTCCTCTGCCAAGTACTCCCTATTAGGGTTGCTTCTCGGAATGGAATCACTAGAATGGATGGAAAGCATAGTATCTCGAACCTGTACTGGCAGCCCATATTGCAGATCAAGGATGCAGACTTGACACACGTTTTTCAGTTTGCTGCATGTTTTGCAAACTTGTGTACTTTTATATCTTGCATTCCGACTTGGCTTCCAACGGAAAACCGTGTATGGCCGCCTGCAAATCTTGCATTCCTTCCCATAAACACCTTTAGTCTGCCGAGAAAATCATTAATCATTAATAATATATATATATGTTCTTGGCGATTTCTAATAAATTAATTTCCAAAATAAAAAATTAAACAAAAAATGTTACCATTCTAACATAAGGATTTCCTCCTAGACACGATCCACAGCTGATGGGGGTGTCAGAGCACTCCTCGGCATCCACAAGATTAAAATGCATCATCTTAAATCGAGACAAAAATCAGAGGAGGGAGAGAGAGAAAGTGAGAGAGAGAGAGCGAAAATATATAGAGGTTGAATGAATGAGAGAGAGAGAGAGAGAGAGAGAGTGCGAGAATATATATAGAGGAGAGGCAAACATATAACTACTCAGACTAAACTAACCTTATCTACAAATCCCTGATTTGGTAAGTAGCCAATTTTTAGATTAAGTATTACCGTTATTCCCGGATACAAATTTAGAACTTCGGAGGTTTCCTTTTTTAGTGACAGCAAATTCAATCCGCCTGTTTATGTTTATGTTTATGTTTATGTTTATGTTTATGTTGAGCAATAGTCCCCTCGTCGGCCGAAGAGGGGACTATTCCTCCCCCCTCTCACATAGCCGACCCTTCAACTCTCATTAACTCGGGTTAGTTTTTTTTTTATAACCCTTTAGTTAATTTTTTTTTTTTTTCTAAAAACCAAGGGTAGTTGGGTGAACCTTAAGGGTGGATGAGTCTTAACCACAGTTAAATGGGGTTAGAAGGGGGACAAATGGCAAGAAAATGGGAGCGGTGATTATTTTCCTTAGTATTATGGTTAAGCCCTTAATTAGGTAGGTCCTCTAATTAGTATTAGACTCCCTTCGAATTAAACAGTGCCACGTTTATGTTTATGTTTTTCGAAAGGGCCGGGGTTTGGAATTTGGGATGCCACATTTGTATATGGCCCATCGAAGAAAGCAACAATAGAGACGAGATCTTTGGGATCATCAATAAAACCTTGGTTTTTAGAGAGTAAAAAATTAACCCTAAGGTTAAAAATTCTTAACCAGAGCTAAATATTTTTTAATGTTTTTTTTTCTTCTAAAAACTAAGATTCTATAGTTGAATCCCAAGGCTTAGTGAATCTTAACGGTAAATAGGGGTTAAAAGGGACACATATTGGCCTATGGATGTGATGAGTTCAATCACAATTGGCTGGGATTCGACGTGAGTGTGATTGAACTCTCCTCGAGTTCAATTGCAATTTGCTGGGATTGGATCTCAATCCTTTATACCAAAGGAGTAGTGATTAGGGGACCACGCATTCCCCTATGCAACGGATCGCCGTGTCCACATATCTCTTTTACCCCTTTTTAGCTATGCTTAAGTTTAAGTGAATTAATATTTTTTTTTTTTCCTCTAAAAACCAAGGTTGGATGGGTGAACACCTTGGAGTGGGTTAATCTCAACCACTGTTAGTGGGTGTTAAAAATGGGACATAGAATAATGAAGACTGTGCATTCCCCTGCATAGAAGAATGCGTGATCCGTTATCTACTTTCCATACCAAAGTATCAATATAATGTGAATAGGTTAATTGACCTGCCCGCACTAGTAAATTAGAAAAAAGAAGTGTTTAATATGTTGCTATATATTGAATCATTCCTCAATAGATCTACTTTATTATCAACAAACCGATCTCATAAATTTTTTCTAGATATTTTCATGTGATGAACAATTCGTCAATCTCAATATGATCAATTAGGGCTTTAATCCCATTTGAAATATATTAACAAACCCATATCTGTAATAAACATCCATTTTGGGTTTTTACTATAAATAGAAGAGATATTTTTTTCTTTAAAATGAAAAACAATTGATCACATATAAGCGTTTAGGAGTAACTCTCAAAAGTGCAAACCAAACAATATTTTTGACTTCTTAATTTATAAGGGTAACTTTTCACATAATCAAACCAAACAAATTTTTTTTCCCTGAAGGAGTTTTGCAGACTTCTATAGGAGTTGCTTCCTCTGAAGTACTTCCTAAGAAGTTTTTTCCTCCTTGGGTAAGTTTAGTACCAAACAAGGCCCACGCAAAAATAGAGAGAGAGAGAGAGAGAGAGAACAAAGGATAGGCCAAGAAGGAGATAAAAGGGCGGGCTCTTCTAGTCTTCTTTGTTGGTTGGTTGTAGCTTTTTCAAGTTTAGGGGGGATGTTTAAGCAAGCGAGTTAAAAGTTTAGATAAGTATTACAGTTAAACGCAGATGCATTTCCTTTTTGAAATCGGATTTTGTTACCTAATTTCATGGATTTCTCCTCTAATTACAAAGAGCTAGCCACGTTTACTATTTTGTAAAAAATTAACTAGTAGACTAAACCACCCTTCCCTTCCCTTTTATTTTCCCACCTCTTAGCTACAAATCCTTGATTTGACAAATTTGCAAATCTCTTAGGCTGCGTTTGAATTTATAGAATTGGAATTGACCTAAAGAATTGAATTCCATGGAATTAAAAACCATTGAATTAAATTCTAGAGAATTCAGAATTCTATCATTTGGATACACTATGGAATTCATAGAACTAAATTACAAGATTTTCAATTCCACATACAAAATTAGGGGATTAGAAAGAGATGTTTTAAACGATTTGGAAGTCCGTACCAATCCCCTCAACCTCACATTTGCACTTCATATTCAAAAGAAACAACATGACCCTCCTTTTTGGCTAAAAAAACCCTACCAACTGACCCCTCTTCACCTCTAATAAAAGTAGTAACCAATCCAGCTCTTTACCTTAACAAGAAGCAACTAGCAAACAACCCTTGTTAAAAAGGGCTCTTTACACTTCCTTTCAAGTAAAACAAAAACCAGCAAACAGCCCCCTCTTCTTTTGATTTTGCAGAGTTGCAGCAGCAGTCTTTCCTCTCCTCTTTTCTCCGTGTCTTCCATTCTTTTTATGTACCACCTATTCTCACCTCACGCACATACCTCTCTCCACCCACTTTCCTTTAGCATCACTGCACTCACATCTCACACCCTACTCTCGGAGCTCCAACACCTTCTCCTCACATTCACCTCATAGCAGCACCCTTACACGTCTCTACCATCTGCACACACCTCTCACATTATACACCATTTTAATACACCCTTTCACAGACCACCTCCTTCACATCTGCATGGTCCTTATCTCTTTTTAAAACAACCCATGTACACTCCATACTTTCTCTCTCTAACAGAACCACTTATTTTCTATCTCTAACATTTCCTTAATCTGAATCATCTCTCTCTCTTCCTAATCTAAACTTAGAACATTGCTTTCTCTGACCCAAATTAGAATAAAAAAGAACAACAAAAATAAGAAATAAATCAATTTCATGGTTTGCAATAATGCAAGGAAAGACTAACCTAACAATAAGATCTCTCTCTTTTAGATTCTTCAATCGGTGTTCTGAATTAGAGCACCAAACAGAGATAATGAACAGATGAAAGAGGAAAAAAAGGGAAAAAAATATCCAGTCATCGGATTTTTCTGTTGAATGTTGAAGGATGAAGAAAGAGAATGGGGAGAGCGAGAGAGAATGGAGAGGAAACAATTGGGCTTCTCTTTTTTTGTCAATTCCTCGATACCATGGAATTATCAAATAAGACCTATTTACTATGGATTTGAATTCAATAATATTTGCCCTGAAATCACTAATCTAATTCCCTACGGGAATTGAAAATTTAAAATTCCATGGTTTTTATATTGTGATCCAAATGACGGAATTTGAATTGTGGGATGGAATTGAGAATTCCATCCCCCAATTCCATAAATCCAAACACACCCTTAATATTAGATAAGTACTAGTAAACACGCCATGCGATGCAAAAGTGAGATCAGGCACAAAATATATATTGAAAAAATTGCAACTTACTAAAATTTAAAATATTAATAAAATATTTTTTTTTTTTTGTAAAAGTGAATTAATATAGATGAAATATCAACTTCAATAACTAATGTGTACAAAAATGATTTTTTAAAAAATGGAAAATATGTTTCAATGATGTTTTAGCAAAAAACACAAATTCGCTCATTCTTAATCAATCATCTTCCTCCAAAGGTGAGTGAATTACTTTTAACTTTATTTGGACTAAAATACCCTTTAATTAAAAAATATTAACTTAATATTCTATGGTATTGCTTAGATATTTAGTGCTTTTAATATGTAAGACCCACTACAAAAATTAATAATAAAAGTTTCTCTCCTTGCTATTGAAAAATCCGGTGAATCTCAAATCTAATGTTTGAGTTGAGAACTCATAAATTCAAAGGGATGGTGAGGTCTCCCTACAAGTCTATCTATCATTTTTGAGATTATGCAATCAAATTAATAATTAAGTGATGATGAACTTAAAGTGTAGAATAAGGGAAATAAGCAAACCACAACACAAGCAATTTTTACGTGGGAACCATTTCGGAAAAAACCACGAGACCTAGTCCAGCAAAGCAAATCCACTAAGACAAAGTACCAGATACTTACAGACTCAAACCTCACCCAAACAAACTTGACTTCCTCGATCCACGGCTAGTCCTCCACGCCTCAATAAGTAATCACGATCTCGCAAGACTCGCAATCTACCGCAGTAGCCTGTTCTTCTCTTGTGTCTCGACAACCATGATCTCCACGATCGATCTCCGTCAATGACAACTTCGGATTCTACCGATCAAATATCACATCCATGATCTTCCTTGAATTGATCTCCTTAGCAAAGGCTCTGGAACACTCCGACCGATTGTTCTTAACAGAACGGGTTGATGGTTGTTTATCAAACAATCCTTAGTTGGATTCCAAACAATAGGAATACCCAAGCAAGCAAGAATGAAACAATCAATGCCTTGCAATCTCTAGGGTGGAAGAAGAGAGGAGAATGGGTTGGGGGAATCCTAATAATCCTTTAAAAACTCTTTCTAAACTCTCTAATCTTCTTAGGTTCGAATGACGATCAAACTTAACTTATATAGGGTCAAAAACATAATTAGAAATAGCTAAAAACTCAATTTTCTTGCATGTCGTTCGAACGACTCGATTCCCATCCGAACGGGGCACCAGAGGGCTTATTGGAGTGCAAAATATGGCCTTCCATTCTTGTCTGTTCGAATGGACTTTGGGCCGTTCGAATGGACTTGGGTCCGTTCTAACGAAGTCACTATACATAGCAGTTTTCAACAATCTTCAACACTGCCACTGAAACTTTGAATAATTCTACAGAGGCCAATTCTTATCTGATTAAGCTGAAATTTTAACCATAGCTTCTTTAGGATGTCTAGAATCTACTCCATAATTTTCATGAATTTTGGATCATTATAAATGACCAAAATACCCCTCTGATGATAGATACGTAATTTCGCCTATTTTGAATCGAAAGCTTCAACCAAGGGCAAGCCACTAACCAGCTAAGGCAAACAAAATTTTCTAGGTCAATCCTCCTAAGGTATAAATTAGGTATCTAGGTCACTTACTATCCTACGGAGTGAAATGAAGGCGATGATCGGAATGTCTTCAGTTGATCTTCTTCGGTCTTCATCTTCACTTATCTTGGATGCTTGAAGGCAAGAACACAAAACACACGACCCACTGTTTTGAAAACGGAATTAGCCAATATCAAAATATGGACTTTACAATCTCCCCCTTTGGTAATTCCATGACAAAACCAAACTGAAATACATGACTTGACACAAACTCACCCAAACATATCAAACGGTGAATTAGGGCATTACATGACTCCAACACAATTACAGGATATCAATTGACAAATAATCTTAAAGTGAAGACACTGAAGCTCTTGTCATGTAAGATATGTCTGCTGCAACCCTGCACCTACACATGCTCATAAAAAAAACACCCAGTGAAGCATGTATAGAATATACAAATAGACAAACACATGTATTATAAGGAATGTAGAGAATACCTATGTTTATCTTTTTTTCGGTGCTCCTTTATCTTCTTTCTTTTTGACTCAATATATTTCTTTTCTTTTTGGTCAAATACTTCCGAATTTTGTAAGATTTCTTTTGATGTTCTTTTTCTGAACATATCTTTTTATGCAATGATGACTTTCTGATCGGTTAAGATCGTTACCTCGTAAAAGCACTAATTTCGGAGAATAGTGACAAGTATTGAGGGTGTCGAACCACGAAGACTGCGCTGGTTATACTGCTTAATAGTAAAGATGGATTTTGATTTAATGGTGAATAAAGGTTTTTGGTTTGTATTTAAAAATCTTAAAATTATTCTAAATACTGAAAACAAATTAAAAGTAATGTGAAAGTCAAGAGAAAGAGATCTAGGGCATCGAATCTACCACTAGCCTTCTAACCATGGTATATTGTATTTAATCAAGGTATAATTATTTGCATTCGATTACGATTAATTGAGACTACAAGTCTCAATTCAAATCATCAAGAAGGTCAAGTATTTAAATCTTAGGCATGACCTATCTTTGGTTAGCACGAATCGTCCACACTAAATTAATTAACCAAAGGTTGTAGCACGATTCGTCTTCCCTAGGCATAGATCATCTTAACATTTAACTACTTGTACGATAAATTCCATTGCATAACCATTCATATATAAAATCACAGAAATTAAATATGAATTGAATTTCAATCAAAAAGAAGAGTTCCTAAGACAAGGAATAACTTTATTAAGATTGAATATAAACATTAAAATCGATTGTCAAAGCAATCCTCAAGTCATGCAATCATCGTTTACAAATAATAAAACCCTAAAACAAAACAACTAAACCATAGTTACTTGGCTAGGGTTTCATCGAAACCCTAGGTGAGAGATTTAGTTGATCATGGGAGAGAGAGTAGCCGCCATTGATGGTGAAGATTCCATGCTCCAAGACCTTTCAAAACCCTTCTCCAGCCTCCTTTTCTTTTTCAAAATCCTCTTTGGAACTACTGAACTCGTTTCCTTTTATAAGGTAGCAAGTAGGGTTTCAAAAAGGCAAAATCCGGAAAATAAATCTGCGGACTTCCGCTCGGGCGGAGCTATCCAGCGCTCGGGCGGTTTGGACCAGTATACTTTTTCTTCATTTATTTTCCTGTTTTCTTCAGTTCTTTCATCACCTAGGCTCTTCTAAATTCTTGAAAGCTCTCATCCTTTGAGAATTATGATATTTTCTCCCCTTAGTCCTGAAAATAATGAAAACAATAAATTATAATTAAAAACTAGAAGAATTAAGTCCTAAAGAGCTAACAAGTGTACTTTCGGGTGCCATAATGTGCAACATTAAGCACCGATCACTTTCACACTATCCAGGCAGTAGGAGCTTTCACTCTAGAAACCTAGATAGATAACTATTATCCGCATAGGTAGCCATTGCATATTGTTTGCATCCAATAGTGACTTTCACACTAGCCCAGTAGGTAGTCATTTTCATTGCAATAATTTTTGTTCATGGAGGATACACAAAATGGGGATGACTAACAATATAGTCATTCTAGATTGGTCATCCTAGATAACACTTTTGGGATAAGTGATACACCTACACATTGTAAAATAGACCTCTCAATAGAATCAGTCAGAGTCCATGTGAAATTACAATACATAACTGTGCAAGATAAACCAATCTAATTTTCAGTCTAACTAAGAGATTATGAAGGTAATATATCCTCAATCAGCAACAAACTCATGTTCAACCCTAGACAAATATAGAAATAAAGATCACACAAGGAATGCAGATCATGCAAGTCAAGCAAGAGTAACATGACAAAAATATTTTTGGATTTTATAGTTTTTCAATGTTTTTGAATTTTTCAAAATAAAGAAAACAGAAAAAAAAATCATACAAACAGCATAACACTAGGACAAGATATAACAAACAAAGCACGTCCTAAGCTATGACAGGCATGGGCTAAGTGAAGTCCTTACAGTCTTCCTTTCTTACCCAAACGGCTTTAACAACTTTATTGACCCTTTGGTTATTTACCTTTTCAGATGAAGATTCAAACAAGACCTTTTGCCTCTTCTATTTGTTCATCCTTTTCCAGGATTGAGTCTTAGAATTATAGCGGGCATTTTGGTTCTCCCTGTTACCTTATTTATATCTAGCATAATGAGTGTCGTGGCCATACCACCGTCTAGAGTTGTAAGCAATTTTCATCACATCTTCACACAAACTCCTAGACTTCTCCACTAGGAGTTCAACTCTCCTTTGAAGATTCTCATTAAGATTATTTTGGTTCTCAAAACCATGATTGGGCATTTTTCGAATTTTAGGACATCGAGGCTTAATATAACCCTTCACTCCACATTTATAACATGTAAGAATGAATTTATGAGTTGAAGGGTCTTTCCTATTCTCAGGAGGGTCCCTTTTATCATCAGGCTCAGTGTTCGAGGTAGATGGAGTTCTCTTCACATCTTCACACCTCTGATCTTACTCAAGATCAATCAACTTGATTTCAAGATTAGTCTTTTGATCAAAATAAACATGCAAATCAGATTCAAGAAGCTGAACCTTGACAAGGAGGGAAGCCTTCTCTTACTCAAGTTGTGACACAAAAGCTTTCAACCCTGAAGTCACTTAGTTTAAGGCATCTCTTTCCATTTTAATTGATTTTACCTTATTGGACATGGAAAACTGAGCTTTTTTCAGCTTTAGGCTTTCCTCAAACAACTCATCATAGGCTGCCTCGAGATCTCCCTCAGACTTTGAGTCATTCCGACTCTCTTCATCATCCTCACCATCACTATGGTGTTGGTTACTCACAACATTTGAAGAAGATTCTTCTATCCCAGATAAGGATGCAGTGAAGGTCATATAACCCCTAGTCTCCTCACAAGAAGAACTATCTGATTCTTCAGATTCAGATTCACTGTCCTTACCTTGCCCTTAAATCTTTTCTTATTAGAGTACTCAATGGCAATATGGCAATAGCCTTAACATTCATAGCATTGAACACCTTGGGATTTTCTGTCTGTACTTTAAGATATTCTTGTTTTCCAAGTACTTGGATATAAGCTTCTAAAAAAAAATTGTCATTTTTGATTAAATCTCTTATTAAATTTCAAAAATTTTCTGAATTTCTTTGCAAATAAAGCCAACTCTTCTTCAACATCCTCAGAGTCATTATCTGAATCATCTATGGATTCCTTGACGGATTTCAAGGCAATCGATTTTGGTTTTCTTAGATGGGTTCAGATTTAACTCATAGGTTTGGGGAGAACCAACCAACTCCTCGATTTTAAGAGCATCAACATTTTTTCTCTCTTCGATAGCGGTAACCTTCGATCGAAATCTCTCAAGTAGAGATCTCAAAATTTTTCTAATAATTTTGTATTCAAGAATTCTTTCCTATAAATTAAACTAGAATTGACAATGTCACTCAGATTAGCATAAAACTGTCAAAAGTTTCATTATCATCCATTATTAACTTTTCAAACTTAGAGTTTAACATTTGAAGTTTGGAGATCTTGACAGTTATAGTCCCTTCATGGGTAATTTGAAGAATGTCACATGCCTCATTCGAAGTGTCAAATTTAGAAATACGCCAAAATTCTTCGAGTGTGACAGCTGCGAAGGTTGCATTATGACCCTTATTATTCCATCTGTAACTTTCAAGTTCTACATTGGTCCATTCAGAAGAAGGTTTAGGGATGACCTGGTCATCTATGATCTTTGTTGGATTGGTCCAACCTTGTTTAACAGAGATCCATACTCTCTCATCCAAAGATTTTAGAAAGGCTCTCATACGAGCTTTCAAATAGGCATAATTCTTCTCATCAAATAATGGGGGACAAGAGATGAATCCTCCCTCTCTTTGGAGATTCATATTCACCGAATATAAGAATGAGATCGCACTAATAAATTAGTGAACCCGTTGTGATACCAATTGAAAAATCCAGTGAACCTCAAATCTAATGTTTGAGTTGAGAACTCACAAATTCAAGGGGATGGTTAGGTCTCCACCATTTTTAAGATTATGCAATCAAATTATTAATTAAGGGATGATGAACTTGAAGTGCGGAATAAGGGAAACAAGCAAACCACAACATAAACAATTTTTACGTGGAAATCCTTCTAGGAAAAACCACGGGACCTAGACCAACAAAGCAAATCTACTAAGATAAAGTACTAGATACTTATAGGCTTGAACATCACCCAAACAAGACTCGACTTCCTCGATCCATGGCTAGTCCTCTACGCCTCAATAAGTAATCACGATCTCATAATCTACCGCAGTAGTCTGTTCTTCTTTTATGTCTCAACAACCATGATCTCCACGATTGATCTCCATCAATGACGGCTTCAGATTCTACCGACCAAATATCACATCCACGATCCTCCTCAGATCGATCTCCTTTGAAAGACTCCGAAACACTCCAACCAATTGTTTTTAACAAAACGGGTTGATGGTTGTTTATCAAACAATCCCTAATTGGATTCCAAATAATAAGAATACCCAAACAAGTAAAAATGAAGCAATCAATGGCTTGCAATCTCTAGGGTGGAAGAGAAGAGGAGAATGGTTAGGTTCGAAGGAGGATCAAATCCAACTTATATATGGTCAAAAACATAATTAGAAATAACTAAAAACTCAATTTTCGCGCATGCCGTTCGAATGGCTCGATTCCCGTTTGAACAGGGCACCAGAGAGCTTATGGAGTGCAAAATATGGCCTTCCATTCTTGTCCATTTGAACGGACTTTGGGCCGTTCGAACGGACTTGGGTCTGTTCTAACGAAGTCACTATTCACAGCAGTTCTCAGTAATTGTCAGCACAGCCACAGAAACTTTGAATAATTCTACAGAGGCCAATTCTTATCAGATTAAGCTGAAATTTTAACCATAGCTTCTTTAGGACATCTAGACCCTAAAATTTTCATGAATTTTGGATTATTAAAAATGACCAAAATACTCATCTAATAATAGATAGGCAATTTCGCCTATTTTGAATCAAAAGCTTCAGCCAAGGGCAAGCCACTAACCAGCTAAGGCAAACAAAATTTTCTAGGTCAATCCTCCTAAGGTATAGACTAGGTATCTAGGTCACTTACCATCCTACGGAGTGAAACGAAGGCGATGATCGGAATGTCTTCAGTTGATCTTCTTCGGTCTTCATCTTCACTTATCTTGGATGCTTGAACGCAAGGACACAAGACACATGACCCACTGTTTTGACAACGGAATTAGCCAATATCAAAATATGAGCTTTACAGCTATTATTAATGGTAAGGAACTTTATTAGTAAAGACTTTAAAAGACTCTATTAGAAAGCCTATCTTATCTGGTTTATTGGTAAAGACTATTTATTAGTATAGACTTGAATGGACTCAAAACCTTATCTTATCTAATTAAATCATTCTACTATTAAAAGTACAAATATTTTTAAAAAATAAAAATATTTTTTAATGAGTTTTTATAAGGCCATAATAACCTTATAACAATACTTTGAATTCTCTTTAAGAGATGTGATTGTAGAGAAAATTTTAGGATTTTTATTTCCGTTCGGAAAGGTGGTGGGGTGACTAGATGGAACATGACACCCCAAAAATCTAAAATGCCACCTCCCTTCATCTCCCTTCCTCTCTCTAGTTTTCAAACATCAAACACCATTAAGCCTCATCTGTTGTGCCTATTTGGTATCTAAGCGATTCCTCCTAACTTCTTAAAAACTCAGATACATTCCTCCCCGTGTCTCTTCTTGTGGAGGTTGATCCCTGATCGATGCTAATTATTACACATTTATGCACCTCAAAGTACATTTATTAATTCTTTAAAGTTCTCTTTTAAACTGTTTTATGGTACTTGGTTACTTTTGTCCATTTCTGGTTCATGGGAGGAAAAGAAGATAAAATTAAAGATTTACAAGCTTCCAAGAATTGAAAGAAGAACAAAAGAAAGATCAAACTAGAGCAAAAGTTAAACCAGCGATTGATCATGGTACACAGGGCGATCGACCGCAGGTTAGAACAGTGGAGATCGATCACAGTAAAACTGGCAATCAATCACCTTAAAAATAGTAGCTGCGTAAGAAATTCGTAGTAGCTACGATCGATCACAACCAGTTGGTGATCGATTGCCCATCGACATTTTTACCTCAAGATGCGCGCACATAAGTGAAGAGTTTGGGCTCAATTAGGATTTCTAAAACCCTAATTAGCAAGGAAACTCTCTGTCTATAAATAGAAAAGTTATTGACATTAAAAAGGGTTTTAAATTTTGGAAAATTAAAAAGAAGAATAACTTTGGAGATCTGTAAAGGTGAAGAGATGTGTTCTTCATGCTTGTCGATGAAGATAGTGTTCTCCTCCCTTGCCATGAACTAATCTTCTGTTCTAGGGTTTAGATGAAACCCTAGTCAAGTAAACGTATTTTTAATTGTATTTTATTTATGTTTTGCTATTGCAAACATTGATTGCATAATAAGAGAGTTGTTTAACAACCGGTTTTAATGATTATATGTGATTACAATGGATTTCTATAATTGTCTTAGGTGTTATGAAATTAAACTTGAAAGCATTCGCATTAATTTTGTGATTGTTAATGTGAGCTTTTTGTAATGCTATTAATTATTCAAGAGATTAAATACTGGGATACTTTATGCTTAGGGAAGATGAGTGATTTCACAACCCTAGTTTAGTGTGTATCACTCATGCTAACCACTTATAAGACACACCTAGGATTTGAACTCTTATATCATTCTCAATCTGTTGAGTAAGGACTTTTAGCCACTCTCACTTTAATTGTTTACACTTTGAGAAATCTGAATACATGCATTCGAGATTAGTTATGAGGATAGTGGTGGAATCAAACACCCTTGATCTTCTCTCCTTAAGATCACCAAAAACTCATTAGTTGATTCCATTAATTAGAAGTCATTAGTTTAATTTATGTTTTAGTTTAATATAATTCAAATCAAATTTTGTTACCCATTAATTTAAAAATAATCTTGAGAATAAGGCAACAAAACCAGCACAATCCTCTATGGTTCGATACCCTTACTAGTTACTATTCTACATAATTAGTGCTATTATGAGGTATATTAAATTAAAACAACCAAACCTTGTACGATTTTGATTATGAATCACCCTCCTCTCTCAATGATATATATTGTTTCTATGGTATCAAAATTGGTCATGTTCTCTACGATTTATCGGATGAACCAACTTTTTTATCGGTGCACCATTCTATTATCTCTATACTTCTTTCAATTTAGGAGAGAAGTAGTCCGGCCTCATATTCTCTTCTTGTGGGTGAGACCATGTTTGTTACGTGTAAGGAAGATCTATTATACATTATAGTCATGTCTAGAAATTGATAGATATGACATGTTGGTGACCTTTATCATCTAGTGAGAGGAAGGGCGAGAGAGAGAGAGAGAGAGAGAAGAATAGAGAGATAGAGGAAGAGAGAGAGAGAGAGAGAGAGAGAGAGAGAGAGATAGATAGAGAAGAAGAGAGAGAGAGAGTAGAAAAGAGAAAGAGAGAAGAATAGAGAGAGGGAGAGAGTAGAACAAAGAGAGAGAGCGAGAGAGAAGAATAGAAAGAGAACTCTCCCATTTGCTGCCTGAACTTGAAGAGGAAGATGATGACGGTTGAGAACTCTCCCATTTGTTTTCCTTTCTTCTGCTTCTTCAATGGATCAAGGGTTGCTTCCATTTCCTCCTAACTGAAAATAAAAATCAAAAGAAAAGAAAGGAAAATTGGGAAGAGAAGGAGCTACAGTGGGCAATATGGGTCAAATCTAGCGGGAAAATGGAGCACAAAGTGGGGAAAGTTCTAAATTTTTTACGGGAAAGAACCCAATTTAAATTTTTATCTTTAGTGATGAATTTATTTCCGTACAATTAGATACGGAAATAAATCCATCTCTAAAGGTAGTTTTATTTTATTTTAATGAATTAAATGACAAAATAAGCATTAGAGACGGAAATAATAAGTAACTAATGATCTTTTAGATATGGAAATAAATCTGTTTCTCAAGGTGATTTTATTTTTTTTAATGAATTAAATGTCAAATTAGAGATGGAAATATTCCGTCACTAGTGGTCTTTTACAATTAGATACAGAAACAAATCCGTCTCTATAATTTCAAAATATGCATTAGAGACGGAACAAAAGTGACGGTTTTTATTACCGTCTCTATAGGTATGTAATAGAGACGGAAATATAATCTGTCTCTAATATTCCGTCTCTAATTGGTAAATTTGTTGTAGTGGCATGTGGGTGCATGTGAAGAGAGGGCCTTGATTGGTTGTCCTTCATTGTTTCAGATAGTTAAAGTTCTTATTTTGATTGGATTGTATTACTATTTATTCTATAGTAATTTGCTATAATTGTTTTGGAAGATGGGATTTCAAAAACCGTAGTTTTTTGGGTAGATTTGAGTAGATATTATCAATTATCTAGAGATCAGTTCCCTTATGGCCCTATTCTACCCGTGGCGTGAATGGATGTGGGAAGTTGCACCAAATGGCATAACTAATTCTCACGCCATTCACCATGTACCAAGTCTAGCCCCTCAATATATTAGTGATGTTGATGAATCAGAACCCTCTTCCTTTGCTCCCAGTGACTGTATTACTGGGTTTGGGGATGACAAAATAACATAATAACACATAAACGTGTTTTGGGAATAGACTGTTCTCTTTGAAACAGTGAATCAATTATGTTGCGCATTACCGGTCATGCCTCTGTTCTGTGTGAGGGGACGAGATGGGTCTCGGGGAGATTTGGGCACAAATATATACTAATGGACTTGACCCTTTGTGAGTTCTGGCCGAGCCAATTGGAAGAGCAGAAGAAAGAAGTGGGCTTTTGGTATACTTTAATTGTGGCAGGAAGGTGTTTGGTTTTTACAACAAGGTTTTAAATTTCATTGAAATTATGCGAAATTTCGGTTTTGTCCTACCCTAACGTCATCCATACAGAGAGAATTTCGGAAAACAGATTTCGGCCGATATTTCGGAAATTTCGGGTCAAATGTTGGATTTCGAATATTTCAGAATTTCAGCGATATTTCGGAAATTTATTTTAAAATTAGTTTTTTTTAATTAAAATTTTGAAATATTTCGATAATTTTATTGAAATTTCAGATATTTATATATTAATTTTTAAAATAAAATGATAGTATTTATATAAATATATAGAATTTTGATAAAATATTATTATTATTATATATATATATATATATATATATATATAATAAAATATTAATATTTTGGATTTCGAAATTTTGCCAAAATCCCGCAATTTTTCAGGATTTCAATTCGAGTTGACCAACCGAAATCACAAATTTCAAATTTTCAAACCCTGTTGTACAATACTATTTATTGGATTTGTTTTTTTTTTTTTAAATAGCTAAACAAAAGAAGAGAAATCTCTTTCTCTCTCCTATTCTCTTTAATTTGCCTAATCGGGTTTAATGCCGCTTGGGCAGCATCATAGGCCGCCGAGTTCATCAAGCGGGGAGCAAATTTGAGGATAACCTACTCATAGAGCCTCCTCAACGTCTTAATATCCTGAATTATAGGATATATCTCCCAGTGGTAGTCATCTGAATTCGCATTCAAGCAATCGATGATTTCTTTTGCGTCGGACTTGATGATCACGCATCGCCAATCCTTCAAAATAACCAATTCGATACCCAGGCGAATAGCTTCTACCTCGGCAATACTAATTGTCCCTCCTCCAAGAGGTTTGAGAAAAGTATCCAAAAAGAGCCCAGAATGGTTTCGAGCCACAGCACTGGCTCCTACAACCAGACCACTCTGGATTGCCGCACCGTCAACATTTATTTTGATCCACCCATGATCCGGAGGGCGCCATTTAGGAGGGCCGATGAAGGAGAGGTCCCCTCCGGCCTGGTCTGGATAGGCAAAAGAAGTTGTCGAGCAAGCTTCGAGACAAAAGAATTCAGCCTTCCGAATTGCAAATAAAGGATCCGACTTAGAGCCATTAAAGAGCACATCGTTTCAAATGAACCATATGCTCCAGAGGATGGACACCAAATGAATCGCTAGCTGGCTACACCCTCTATTGAAGTTAGGATGCTGAGTCCAGTGCTTCCACCAAAGAGAGAAAGAGAGGTTTGAAGTCTTGGGAATCTGGATAGAGAGAGTAGAGCCAAACCAGATGCTTCTTGTGCACGAACAATACAAGAACAAGTGGGATGTGGTTTCCGATTCTGATTTACAAAGGGGGCACCAGTTGTTGACCCCCCATCTTCCGCTTATATAGATTATCCATTACCGCTAAAGCGTTGTGACAGAGGCGCCACAGAAAACCAGAACTTTTGGTGGCAATGGAATTTTCCATATCAGAGTCCAAAACTTTTCATCAAATTCCGAAGGGTACCGGCTGGAAGAGGGCCTTTAAAAGTCAAGGATGACTTTGGCCAAGTGGGAAGCAGAATTGACTTTAAACATCCCCTTTTTAACATGGTGTCAGATGAGTTTATCAAGGGTGTTGAGGTGGCTTAGGGAAATCTTTTGGATTTCAGAAATGACTTGGGTAGGAAATTTATTTGCTAGGAGGGGGATATCTCACCTACTGGAGGTTCTGGAAATAAATTGGGACACAGGAGTGTTGCCCAAAGACTCTCTAGTAATGGTGATTGGTTTAAACGAGGGAAGAGAGGGGACCCATAGGTCGATCCCGATCCTAACTTGAGCCCCTGAGCCAATTTTCCATCTAAGACACTTCTCCAAAATACAACGCCCCGCCAAGATACTACGCCAACCCAAGAGGGGCATCCCTCTACCTTAGCTTCAAGAAAAGAAGATCTGGCGAAGTAAATAGGCTTGATCATCTTGGCCCACAGGGAATTTGGTTGGTTTAGCAGGCGCCATCCAAGCTTTGCTAGTAAGCCGAAGTTGAAAGCCTCAAGATCCCTCGACCCTGCACCACCTTTGGTTTTCGGATTACACAGCTTGTTCCAGCTAATCCAATGAATCCTCCTATCCTGGGAATTACTCCATCAGAATTTTGCGATAATAGAGTTTAGATCCGAAATCCATCTTTTGGGTAGTTTAAAACAACTCATAACGTACGCCGGGATTGCTTGAATGATGGCTTGAATCATGATTCCCCAACCTGCTTGTGACAACAAGGTTCCTTTCCATCCTTGCATATGCTTCAAAATACGTTGTTTGATTGATTCAAAAGTCATCACTTTAAAGTGGCCAAATTCTGATGGAAGCCCAAGATATCTGTCGGGGGTCGTGAGCTTCTTTATTCGAAGAGTCCCCGCTAGAAGTCTGCGGAATCTCCAAGGGGTCGCCGAACTGAATGATATGCTGGACTTTTGATAATTAATTCTTTGACCAGATGCTCTGCCATATTGATCTATAGTGGCCATAAGGAATTCCGCTTCCACCATACTCGCATTTAAATAAACTGAACAGTCGACGACGAAAAATAGATGCGAGATTGTCAGAGCCCCCACTCAGCTTCTTCTCTTGAACCGCACGTTTAGCATAGATGAGAGAGCCTCCATACATATAAAGAATAGGTAGGGGGACAGGGGCTCCCCTGCCTTAAACTTCTTGAAGGGAGAATATGTCCTGTTGGTTCTCCATTTATCAAAATGGAGTAGGATACAGTAGAGACGCATTAGCGAATAAGATGAACCCACCTAGCACAGAAACCCATTTTTTTCAGAATCACAAAGAGGAAAGGCCACTCCACACGGTCATATGCTTGTCTCATATCTAACTTAACGGCCATTTTTGGGGTTGATCCTCTCTTTTGACATTTTAGGAAGTTCCCACGTTCATGAGCTATAAGCACGTTATCAGAAATTAATCTTCTCGGTATAAAGGCAGACTGGGCAGGATCTACAACCTCTTGAAGACACATGCATAATCGGTTGGCCAAGATTTTCAATATAACTTCGAAAAGGACATTGCACAGACTTATGGAGCGATAGTTGTTCAAACTCTCCGGCTTGGGGATCTTTGGGATCAGCCCTATGTATGTAAAATTTATCTGCTGGAGAAGATAACCCCCCTGGAAAAAACTCATAAATACATTACAAAGATCAACTCCTACAATATTCCAATGCTTGTAATAAAAGATACCTGGCATTCCGTCAGGTCCGAGGGCTTTTAGAGGCCCTATTTGGAATACCGCATCTTTGAACTCTTCTTCAGTAACCTCTCCGTAAAGATCTTTATTTGTAGACTGAGATATACGAGGACTAATAGCAGCAAGGGATTCCGAAATACCTTCTGGTTGGGCAGTCATGAACAGCTCTGTGAAGTGCCTCTTGACATGAGATTGGATTTCAGATTCTGTAGATAGCCAGTTTCCCCCCGAATCTTTAATGGAGAGAATCCAATTCCGTTGACGGCGTTGGACTGCCGTAGTGTGGAAGAAGCTAGTATTTCTATCCTCCTGGGTGAGCCAAGCAACATGGGACTTTTGTCTCCACATAATTTCCTCTTGATTATGAGCCTAATCAAGTTTCACTGTGAGAGTTTGAAGAAGTAGCGATTCTTGTCCTGAAATATCCCTCCTTTGAATAGCGCTGATCTGATTTTTAAGACTCTAAATACAATTAGAAAGGGTTTCAAAAGATATTTTATTCCATCGAATAAGGTCCTCGTGGCATGATTTTATCCGTTGACAGAATTGATACATCGGAGAACCAATATTACATTTGTCCCATGCTGTTCTAATCACAACTCCACAGTCCTTGTGATGATCCCACATTTCCTCGTAGCGGAAAATCTTCCTCGTCTTCGCTCTTGTCCGTCATGGCTAATTAGTAAGGGGCAGTGATCTGAGCCAATTGCCAGTAAAATTCTAATGACTGCGTGAGGAAATTCTGCCTGCCAGTAAGCATTAGCAAGTCCCTGGTCAAGGCGGGCTGCTATGAAATTGGGAAATTCCCTCTTGTTAGACCAAGTTAGAGAGGGGCCTTGGAAGCCCAAATCCATTAAGATAGCATTAAAGATTATGTCCTGAAAGATTCGGCATTGGGATAAGCTGGAGGGTTTCCGCCAACCTTTTCTTCAGGAGTGGAAATCTCATCGAAGTCACCCACACAAATCCACGGGCGACGACACTATCGGCCCTTGGATACTAACGCATCCCATAACTCTCTCCTCTCATTAGAGTTTGTAGGCCCATAAATGAAAAACCCATCTCATTCCTTCCACTAGGGAGGGTCCCTGAGAGTAGCTTCAATCATATGGGGGGTTGCAGACTAAATAGTAACTGAAAATGGGGATCTCCCCACAATGGCGAGTCCCCCTAATAACCTAACGTGGTTAACTGTAAACACAATGTCCATTTGTAGCGATCTCGCAACTTTGAGTATTTTTTTCTCCTTTTTTTTTTTGTATCCATCAAAAAGACTAACTTGGCCGGAATTGAAGAACAAGGTTCTTCAGGATATGGACTGTCTGGGGTCCGCCCAGCCCCTGATAGTTCCAAACTATAGCGATCATTGCGGATGGGGGGACTGCTCCTTGGCAGTCACCCCAGACTTCTCAAGTATTGAGGATTGTGGTGCACCCATCGAGTGCGATCTCATCTGATTTTTCTAGTGGCGAAGGGATATCAGGGTTGAGTTTTGTGAGTTAGAAGATCCTTCAGAGGGGTTGTTGGATGGGATGGTCGTTTTACCAAGGAGTTTTGGGTTTGGGCTCAAGTTATAATTGCTTGCCTAAGGGAGTAGATTTGGTGGGCTCGTCTGATTGGAGAAAATAGATGAAGTTGGTCCCCTAGTATTGGTGTTGTTTTGTAAGAAGGACTTTTGATCAAGGGCACCTAAGAGTAAGTTTTGGTCCTGGGCTTTAATATGTATTGGGCTAGATTGTGGTTTTGGATTGTGAAGATGGTTCACCTAATCCGGGTAGGGTTTGGGTCCGAGATCCACCGACATGTGGTCCTCCAAAGGTTGCATCTTCAGAGCTCCGCTTGGGGACCTGAGAACACTAGAACTCCTTTTCTTTGGATCTGGTGAGGGGCTTCTCTTACTCGTAGGATATTTGCGGATCTGAACCCGTCCCGAATCTTCCTTGGTAACGGCTATAATATTATTATCAGTATCTTTCCCATGTTGCTGCTCTACGTGGAGGCCTGAGATAGGTCTATCAATCCCTCAATTAGGCACATCTCTGGTTCGTACCTGACAATTTGTCCCCTCTAGTGACTGTTGGTTGGTGTACGGATCATCCGTACTCAGCCTCTTCTCTGAATTGTTGGCCGAACTAAAAACATCTTCCATTTCCAATGAGCTCAAGCAATCAACTGGATCTTTTTCCTCCTTCAGAATCTGAAATAATGGCTAGCTTTCGAAATGGAAGAACTCGGCTCTAATCCAAGCGCCATAGACGTTAACTTCACCAGGATTCACAGGACCCTCAGTGTAGTGCTTTGCGTCGTGCCTGATGCATCCACAAGAATAGTAGCAGGTCGGGAGTTTCTCATAGGTTAAGGGGAATGGGTCCGCTGGGAGGGTGTTTAGTAGAATGTATGGTCGGAGTGATAGATTGATGTTAACGAGGATACGCATACACACGAACTTTCCTTTTTCTATTCCGTTAGCCGGTAGGTCCACCTCTTCTAAACTGCCTAGCCTCTCCGCCACTGTTTGCCCCACCTCAACTATCATGAATTCCAGTGGTAGTCCATGAACTTGAACCCAAATAGGAAGTGCGGATAGTCCAATTCCTTAACAAGGATATTTGGCCTCCATTTCGTCATCAGTAGCGGGTGACCATTAAAAGACCAGGGTTGGTAAAGAAAAAATCTGAAGACCTCTTCCCTTGAAGAGAACTTGAACAAGATAAATCCATTTGCCATATCTATCGGATGGATTGGGTGTTTGGAATTCCAGGTGCGGATGTTCGTTTTTTTTTTGCCATCGCTATGTTAATCGGCCTATCTGTCAAGAATTTACCAATGAGGCTATGTTGGCATTTGGCCACTCTGGTAGACAAGCGGTGAGATTCGATGACGATGGGTTCCTTGAGTTGTTTGATAGACAACTTTCTCGTTACCTCTTCGGCGAGACTGTCTGGTGCAGTCAAAGAGCTTTCCCAGCTTGCCATGGATCAAGGTGGCAAGGAAAGGTGAGTAGCAGGGGTAAAACAAAAGCTGGAAGAGGAGGAAGACAGTAGACAGCGATTGAAGGATACCCAAGAAGATACTGGCAAGGTTGGAGTCAAACGCAAGATAGAAAGAAAAAGGAATAAAAATGAAGAAGAGGGTTATGAGAGGGAGAGAAAGAAAACCTTCTCTAAGATTGTTACAACTTAATTTAATCCAAATTAATGGACATAAAATCAAGAGTAAAAATAATATACTTGCAAGTGCACAAGTGACACAGTTGATGTATCTGGTGAGCACAGGGTCGAATCCACAGGGATTGACTATTGTGCAACAAGAATTAAGGAAACGAAATCTAAAAGAGAAGAGAGATTTGAAATCGGTTTTCCACTCAATGAGAATGGAGCAAAAATCACTGATAACTGTAAAGCAATGAAAAAGAGGTCTAAGGCTTCAGGAAAATCCACCTATCTCTCCTTATACTTAGATTTGGATGAAAACACATCTAGAATTAAATAGAGATTTAATCTAGATGAAAAATTATACGATAAAACCACTGACCATTAACTTCAATTGAATAATTAGAGAAATTTGAAGAGTACTTTGTATCTAACTCACAGGGGATCCAAGCATTCCATATATCAGTAGATCATATGAAATCAAAGAGCATATAGAGAAGAACAATTAACCAAAATAAGAACTATTCAATTAAAATTAATGATCAAACCATCCACATCATCCACATAAATTGGAAAAAGGTTTCAAATCCCTAACCTTAGAAAGGTGTTTAGCCCACCATGATTGGAGTTGTCATCCTCCTTAATGGTGTTCCAAACACTTCAAAAAAAAAACTAAAAGAAGAAGAGAGAAAAGAGAATGAGAAAAGATCAGAGATCCCCAAAAGTCTCTCACTTTAGGTTTATATAGACTAAAGGGAGGAAGAGAATGAAAAAAAAAAACAAAAGAGAAATTTCTAATTCCAAAATTCCAACCAAAATTGCACTTCCCTCCTCTTGATGACATGTTTTGAAATACAATTTTGTTCCCTTTTAAGTCTTCTTTTATAAAACATCAAACCTTGCCTTAATCCGAATTTTGAGTCAAAAGTTATGTCTAAATTAGTAAGTACTGTCCAGATTAGGCGGGAATCCGGGAAATCCTCATTCTTTGTTTGGGATTGGTTGCTAAATAATAGCACTCCTCTAGCCATCCACGAAATTTCTTGCTTTTCTTGTAGATTTAGTTGGCCTCCATTAAGCTCCTTGCTTGAATTCCAAAATCCACCCAAAATAAAGAGTTCTTGTGACCAAAATAGGCTTTCTCCTTTTTTTCTGAAATAGAAACATCAATATCCTTTTTTTCTGAAATAGAAACATCAATATAACACACTTCTTCTTTCTAATTCAAGAGAGTTCCACCATTTTTATGCCAAAATCATATTAATCCGTATCTTCCTAAGATTCTCCAACCATGTTGTAGAATCTTTCTATACTTGGTCTTGGGCTTTGCTCTTGGGCTTTGACTCTTTGACTTGAGACTTGGCTTCTTGGACTTTTGGCTTGGGCTTTGCTCTTTGGGCTCTAGTTCATTTAGATCTTTGAGTTGAACATGGGCTATTTGAAACTTTGGACTTCTTGAATCCCGAGAGTAGTCTGGGGTTAGGATTCCTACAAAAAATAAAGATAAGTAATAAGTCTCTCTTAAAAATATTTTACATGTGGCATTCCAAGACATGTATGAATACATGCAAATGTATCATGAAAATTAAGAGAAAGAGGACAACGCAATGGTGAGAAGAGAATACACCACTTTACGTATAAAAATGAATATATAAACCAAAGAAGTATGATAATGCTTATTTAAATGGGGATAATTAAGTAAAATTAAGCACTTATCAAAGATCCACTGCTAGACTGGCCACCTGGGACGGGATCGGGAAATCTCGCAATGCACTGCCTGAAAAGTTCAGGTGCAGGCGAAGAACTTTTGGGAAACTTATTGGGTTTTACATGGACCCTCTGATTTCTGACTTTTAAGTTGACTATTATGCCCTTGGAAGCCTGAACTTAGTTTACCCTCATTACTAATTCAGTCCAATTTGTGGAACGAAGTTATGAAAAACTTTTAGAATGCACACTTAAAATTTAATCTGTATTTTAAACTCAGTTTAGGGGCTTTTAGGCTAAGTCCAAGGCCAACTTGAACCAGGCCAAACTCAACTTTAGGCCCAAAATTGAAATGGACCATCCAAGCCGACTAAAAACATGGCTAAACTACAATTTGACTCAAGGTAGGCAAGCGGGCCCATGATGGCCCAGCCCAAGATCTTCGTGTGCCTGATTTAGTTTATTTTGCGGAGACTTATAAAGTCTGGCATGTATTGTGCTTTCCTCTCTTGGGTTGCAATTCCAGCGCAATGAATGATTCAATTCTTATAAAAATGGTAAACTAGAAATCTCATGATGGTAAGAATTAATATTCTTAGAAACCTTGACAAAGTGACTTAAATTACCTAACTACCATAACAAAGCGCAAAAGTGCCAAGCTTTACAAGTCCCGGCAAAAGAACGGACCCTCTTTTACAAGTCCCGGCAAAAGAATGGACCCTTAATAATTTATTGCTATTACTCTTGGATAATAAGCATTTGTAATCAGTTAAAAAGTGTGTACTTTAACAGTGAGAATGGACAATTGATTGGCTCAAGTTGAGAGTTAGCACTCAAATAGAGGAGTGCCAAGTTATGCAAATGGAGGTAGACTGGACCGGGTGGAGCCGTCCAATTTAGGCCCAGCCCACGTTATCTAGACTGGCTGGAATCTAGCTCGAATCCAACAGGGGCCCAAACTCAGCCTGGAGTATTGGGCCGAACCCTGTACATCATACATGTTTTCTAAGGGTTCATCATACATGTTTTCTGAGTTTAGACTGAGCCCGAGTTGACACAGACTTGGCTCAACCCAAATTCATTCATACATCATTAAGGGGGTCAACCCAGTAGGAATATACATTGGTCGACCTAGCAGGCCCAAGTGAGTCCTCTAGTACCTAGGGTTGGCTATTTCCTGTTCTCCCTTTTAAAACCAACTGCCCACTTAATGAGAGGATAAAATAGAAGTAAGCCACTGAATAGAAAACCCAACAAAATACCTGCTCTCCTTGGAGATGAACCAAGGCAAGAAACCTTCCATCCTGAAAGACAGATCTTGAGTACAGCAAAAACAAAGAACAAAACTCGGTACAATCCATATCAAAAGTCCGCAATTATATCCAATTCAGTAAACTTAATCGGGCCAACTTGAATTGCGAATTGCGATTATATAGACTAGTAGTTCACTTAATTAAGTTAAAAGAGGTGGTTAACCAATAGCAACAAGATGAACCGTCTGAATAACATAGACTCATCTATTGAAGCTTCCTGAAGAATAAGATTCAACCATATCTTACTATCTTATCTTACGACTCCTAATAACTCCTACATATAGCTGTGACACCTTAGAAATATTTTATTTTGACTCAAGTTATTACCACGTGGACACTCACTTTAATTCCCCCTCACACGGTCTCTCTCTCCCAATTAATTTGTTTCCCTCTCCCAACCAAACCCTCCCTCTCTCTCTTAAGTCTCTCCTCTCCAAACATCTTTTCATCTCCCCTCCCAAAAGACCAACTCGTGCAGGACCTCTCTCTCTCCCCAAGCGCGTGTAGGGTCTCTCTCTCTCTCTCCTCTCCAAAGTCAACACCTCTGCTTTGAGGTTTTTATTGTTGAAGATTTGAGAAAGTATTCTCCTTTGGGTCTTGATGAGGATAAGAACTAATCCCCTTTGGCTTTAAAGGAGAGAGAACTGAATCTGCCTTGAGACTTCGTGATGTTGAGGAAATAAGAAATATCCACGTTTGGGTTGTCCTAGTCTTTAGGAGTGTTAGTAAGTTTGTTTCTGTTTACCTAGTCAATAGGAGTTTGTTTTGAACGTTGGATAGTTGCTTATTTTCATGTTGCTTTCAGTTATGTATTAGCCTATTTATAGGCTGTTTGTTTATCAATGAAAAGTAGAAAAAGTTTATCCTCTGCTTTTCTCAATATCCTCTGCTTCCTACTGTTATTGAGTAAAAAAACTTCCATCAGTTTTTTGTTTATAACAGTGGTACCAGAGCCAGGTTCCTCAAAAAAAAAAAAAAAAAAAGTGCAATTTGATGGCTTCCGAAAGTTTTGTACAGCCAGCCATTCCACGCTTTGATGGTCACTATGACCATTGGAGCATGCTCATGGAGAACTTCTTGAGGTCCAAAGAATATTGGACGGTTGTTGTTTCTGGAATAGCAGAACCAACAGAAGGTGCTGTGTAGACAGATGCACAAAAGACGGAGCTTGAAGGGATGAAGTTGAAGGATCTTAAAGCAAAGAATTATCTCTTCCAAGCTATTGATCGCTCAATCTTGGAAACCATTCTTTGCAAGGACACTGCTAAGCATATTTGGGATTCCATGAAGAAGAAGTACCAAGGTACAACAAGGGCTAAGAGGCAACAACTTCAAGCACTTCGTTCGGAGTTCGAAATGCTTCGAATGAAATCAGGAGAGTCAGTTACAGACTATCTTTCAAGAACGATGACAATCGTTAACAAGATGCGGATCCATGGTGACAAGACAGAGGATGTTACCATTGTTGAGAAAATTCTTCGATCCTTGACACCAAAATTTAATTTCGTTGTCTCTTCTATAGAAGAAGCTAATGATGTTGGTGAACTTTCAATTGATGAATTACAAAGTTCTTTGTTGGTTCATGAGCAAAAAATTAACCGGCAAGACAAAGAAGAACAAGCATTGAAGGCCTTATCAAAAAATCACTCTACACTCAGTAGAGCTGATAGAGGACGAGGAAGAGGCAGAGGTCGAGGTAGAGGAGGTAGAAACAACAATGATCGTGGGAACCAACAACAAAATCATCATCATCAAGAGAGTCAATTTCAAGGAAGAGGCAGAGGACGTGGAGGCCACCACTCAACAACTTATAGATAAAAGTCAGCAGACAAGTCCAATGTTGAGTGTTACAGATGTCATAGGTATGGCCATTATAAATCAAAATGTCAAACTGATTTGAATAAATAAAGTGGAGATCAAACTAACTTTGCAAAAAAGGAAGAAGAGGTGTCTCTTTTGATGGTGTGTCACATGAAGGAAGAAACTCAACAAAACATGTGGTATTTAGACACTGGCTACAGCAACCACATGTGTGGAGAAGGAGGCATTTTCTGACTTGGATGAATCCTTTTGTAGCTCTGTTAAGTTTGGTGACAACTCTACAATTTCTGTTATGGGAAAAGGAAAGGTAATAATCCAAACCAAAGGAAATTCCACCCACACTATCGCTAATGTTCTTTTTGTGCCAGATTTAAAGACCAACTTGCTTAGTGTGGGTCAGTTACAAGAAAAAGGATATGAGATTTTTATCAAAGATGGAGTATGTCAGATTCAAGACGCAAAGTTGGGCTTAATTGCTCAAGTTAACATGATGGCGAATCGTATGTTCCCACTTTATCTCTACAACACAGCTCATTCGTGCTTCTCAACAAAATTAAAAGATGAGGCATGGCTATGGCACTTTTGTTATGGACATCTGAATTTTGGCGGATTGAAAACACTACAACAAAAGAACATGGTGACAGGGCTTCCTCAAATTACAACTTCTTCTCAAGTTTGTGAAGAATGTGTTGTTAGCAAACAACACCGTAATCAATTCCCACAAGGAAAATCTTGGAGAGCAAAGAAAGCATTGGAGCTTGTTCATTCCGACATTTGTGGGCCAATAACACCACATTCTAATGGAGGTAAAAGATATATAATTACCTTCATTGATGATTATAGTCGTAAGATATGGGTTTATTTTTTGCAAGAAAAATCTGAAGCCTTTGTAGCTTTTAAAAGCTATAAAGCGCTTGTTGAGAAAGAAGTTGGCAACCCAATATAAGTTCTTCGCACGGATCGCGGTGGAGAATACAACTCACATAAATTTACAAATTTTTGTGAGAACCATGGAATCAAGAGACAACTTACAGCAACTTATACACCCCAACAGAATGGTGTATGCGAGAGGAAGAACCGCACTATTATGAATATGGTGCAAAGCCTTTTGACAACAAGTGGCATTCCAAAAAGTTTCTGGCCTGAAGCAGTTAATTGGAGCATTCATATATTGAACAGAAGTCCCACACTTGCTCTTCAAAATATGACACCGGAGGAAGCATAGAGTCGAAGGAAACCTGCTGTAGATCATTTCCGGATTTTTGGGTGTATTGCCTATGCCCATATTCTAGATGAGAAGAGGAGGAAGCTAGATAACAAGGGAGAAAAATGCATTTTTCTTGGTGTTAGTGATAAGTCAAAAGCTTATAAACTATACAATCCTAGCACCATGAAAATTGTCATCAGCCGTGATGTGGTATTTGATGAAAAAGGCACCTAGACATGGAATCAAAATGGTGTGAAAGAAAATATTCCAGCAGATTTTGATGATGAGGAGAAAGGGCAGCAGCCTATGGAGAATGAGCAAGAAGAGGAAGTCACTCAAAATGTTCCAATAGCTGATCAAAGCCCACTTGCATCTGAATCACAAAGGCCTCAACGAGTTCAAAGAAGACCAGCATGGATGACTAATTATGAGGTAACTAGAGTTGACAAAGGTGATGACCCACTTACACATTTTGCTCTGTTTTCAGATTGTGATCCTACCATTTTTGAAGTGGCTGTCAAAGAACCAAAATGGAGAAAGGCTATGAATGCTGAAATTACAGCCATTGAAAGAAATGATACATAGGAGCTATGTGATCTTCCAAAAGGGCAGAAGACAATTGGTGTAAAGTGGGTTTACAAGACAAAGCTGAAGGAGAATGGTGAGGTTGACAAGCACAAGGCACGCTTGGTAGCTAAGGGCTACAAGCAGGAGTTTGGTGTTGATTATAAAGAAGTCTTTGCTCCGGTTGCAAGGCATGACACAATCAGATTGGTGATTGCGGTGGCAACACAAAACTCATGGTCTATCTTCCAGTTGGACGTGAAATCAGCATTCCTCCATGGAGATTTGAAAGAAGATGTATTTATCAATCAACCTCCTAGTTATGTAAATCTTGGCAATGAGCATAAAGTGTATAAGTTAAAGAAAGCTCTATATGGATTAAAACAAGCTCCACGGGCTTGGTATAATCGTATAGAAACTTATTTTTTGAAGGAAGGATTTCAAAAATGTCCTTATGAACATACACCTTTTATAAAGATTGAAGATGGAGGAAAGATGCTCATTGTTTGCTTATATGTAGATGATTTAACCTACACTGGAAATAATACAGCCATGTTTGGAAGTTTTAAGAAATCCATGATGGCTGAATTTGAGATGTCTGATCTTGGCATGATGCATTATTTTCTTGGCATTGAAGTGGTGCAGTCTTCTATTGGAATTTTTATTTCTCAAAAGAAGTATGTGCAAGAAATTTTGGACAGGTTTCAGATGAAGGATTGTAATCCTGTAAATACTCCATCTGAGTTTGGTATGAAGCTAAACAAAGATAATGGAGGAAAGAAGGTTAACGACACTCTATACAAACAAATAGTGGGGAGTTTAATGTATTTGATAGCAACAAGACCTGATATAATGCATGTTGTAAGTGTGATTAGCAGGTACATGGAATGTCCTACAGAGATTCATCTCTTGGCTGCAAAAAGAATTTTCCGTTACTTGCAAGGTACTAAGGAGTTTGGACTGTTCTACAAGAATGGAGAAAAGTCAGATCTGTTTGGGTTTACAGATAGTGATTATGTAGGAGATTCAGATGATCGAAAAAGCACATCTGGGTATGTTTTCATGATGGGGGCAGGAGCTGTTTCATGGTCATCAAAGAAGCAACCTATTGTCACATTATCATCCACTGAAGCTGAATTTGTTGCTGCAACAGCTTGTGCTTGTCAAGTTGTTTGGCTAAAGAAAATTCTTAAAGAGCTGCATTTCAAGGAGGATGGACCTACTCAGATTTATTGTGACAACAGTTCAGCAATAAAGCTTTCAAAAAATCCAGTTTTACATGGTCGAAGCAAACATATAGATGTGAAGTATCATTTCTTGAGGGATCTCACCAATGATGGAGTCATTAATCTTATTTACTGCAGAAGTGAAGACCAGATCGCTGATATTCTAACCAAGCCTCTCAAGTTTCCTGCATTTCAGAAGCTCAGGAAGCTACTTGGTGTTTGCACTTCAAATGATTCAATTTGAGGGATGGCTCTTCAAAGTTGACTCTTATTAAACTGAATGTAATGTTTGGAACATCAATTTAAGGGAGGGATTGTTGAGGAAATTAGAAATATCCACGTTTGGGTTGTCCTAGTCTTTAGGAGAGTTAGTAAGTTTGTTTTTGTTTACCTAGTCAATAGGAGTTTTTTTTTTGAACGTTGGATAGTTGCTTATTTTCATGTTGCTTTCAGTTATGTATTAGCCTATTTATAGGCTGTTTGTTTATCAATGAAAAGTAGAAAAAGTTTATCCTCTGTTTTTCTCTATATCCTCTGCTTCCTACTGTTATTGAGTAAAAAAACTTCCATCAGTTTTTTGTTTATAACAACTTCGTGAGTGTAGGAATTGGAGATTGGGCCGCTGCTCCACGAAAGATGCACGTTACTGGAAATCCGATTTGGTACGACGGTGAGAGGAGCCTTGAATCGAGTCCGCTCCGACTAACGGATGGTAGCTGCGGCTCGAACCTTCGGAAAGACAACAGTAACTGTTGTGTGGTTTCCCTTTCTTGATTGCATGGAGAAGAAATGAAATTAAGCCTTCCATGCCTTTTTTTTCTCCTTTTCTGTTTCTACAACCATTTGATATTTCTGGATAGCCAAACACCCTTTATTTATACACCCAATTATAGCACTAGATATGGAAAAAGAGTGAAGTTAGAGGATGACAATAAATTAGATAATGACACATTTATCCTTCACATTTTCAAATTGATAAAGAGATACAACTTTCACAATCAACAAAAGCAAAAGAAATCGAAACTCTCATTGCGGGTCGTTGGTGTCCTCTTGACTGGATTAAAAAATATATATTTTTTAAAGAGACTTGGTTGTTGCTACAATCGCTGAAGTTCTTTCCACTCTTGCCAATAATTATATTTTTTGATCCGTAAATAGGAGAGAAAATATATTTAACCAATTAACTTTGTGATGAAGTGCTATTGATTTGATTCACTCGGTAAGATTAGCCTTTCTTTACATAGTTCTACAGAGAAATATCTTGATATTGGACAAACTTTTTAATTTTTGAAATTTTCAATCAGAAGTGATTGATTATTGGTGTTACTTGGTGGTAGTCGTTGCTTCATTCGAGGAGTTGCACAGGTACCAGCCATGTTTCCCATTTTTCATTTATGTTTTTTTAAGTTGTGTTTATCTGAAAGTTAAATTTCGTTGTTTGATTCTCCACTATTGTTCTGCATCAGAATGCAGGCAACTAGCAAAATTGTCACAGGGAATGACGTCGAAAAAGAATTTAGTTGGCAAGTGAGTAGGTCAATTACCTGTTATTCTTGATTGAGTCCACAATTATCCCTTTACTGGTCAAATATATTTTTCATTGATTGATGTGTGATCTTAGCAACATTTAGTTGGCAAGTGAGTAGCTTAATTAAATGTCATTCTAACTTCTTCTTTTTTTTTTTGTTATTTTCTCATGTTCTTCTTATGCTTATGAGAATATTTAAGTGGTTTTAATTTAATCTTTCAAGTGAGGATTATGTTATTTTAGTGGTTTTACACTACTTCTCATTTTCCAGTTGATGTGGTTAGTATGGCCGCCTATTACACTACCCATGTGAAGAAGGTTATTGTTTCTCCACTTCTTTCTCTAAAAATTTGCGCTAGAGTTTGAATCAATTTTCTCTTGTTAGATATCGATTCTATTTATTTTTTAATGGAATCTAATACATGGGGTTTTCATTTTATTCAAGATTCTTTTGTTCTGTCTCCGTGCTTGAGTAATGAGCATCTTGCAAAGAAGGTTGGTGGAAAAAAAATCTATTCTCTAATCTTTTATTTTTCTCTCACACATACCATGTTTGAATTGTTTCATTTTATTTGTGAATTTTTGGATCTCCGAATTATATCTTAAATTAAGAAAATTTAAAATGGTAATTGCTACACCTCAATTGAATAAGATATGCATTCTAAGGGAACTACAAGTATACAACTAGATATTTTATACAATTTGTCTAAAATAATATTATATTTGTTTGTTAATTTGTTGATCATGCCCTTTTAAGATGAAATCGGAACTTATCTTTAGCTCATAAAATAGAGTCACTTCTCTAATTTAGCTTTTAATCTTTACCTTTGATTTTCCTGTGCATCACACGGGTTTCTTTGATTTATTTGATAGATTGTTTGTTTAGATCAACCCAACTGCAAATCGAATTGATTGGGGTTGATTTAGTTCTCCTCTACATCATTTGTTAAAAAAAATTATTCGAGAAAAACCCAGTTCAAGTTCAGGAATTTGGGTTTTCTCAGTGGTTTTGTCCATTATCATTTGTAATTTTAATGTTAATATTTCTCAGTGGTTTTGAATGTTAGAAGTTAGAGTAGTAAGAATCATGCTAAATTGTACAATTGAATTCTAATAAATTTATTATTCAATTGAATTCTAATAAATTTTGGTTGTGACTGTCACTTGATTTGGTGGGTCATGTACAATACATGACTTTGAAAGTACCATGTCTGAAACCAGTAAAAAAATCATTCCATCTGGTTTGAGCATTCACAGTGGTCAGTGGATGCATGGGCATTTTACATGTAAAGGGTACAGTCTTTCAAGCATAATTGGACCTGTGTACACTGACAAGTTAACTGTTAATCTATGCATTTGATTGAACCCCCAGCTGAAGACTATAGGTCTGTCCAAGCATAATTCTTTTGATTTGTTCACTTTGACGTGATCACACTCATAAACACGTGCCAATTCTTCATGCCAAGATTTCTAAGGAATTACTAGTGCAGGGTAACAATAGCATCATCCTTGCAGATTTTTCAGAGGGTTTGATAGCCTCCATGATTAATAGCCAATCAACCAAATAAACCCAAGTTGAGTTACCATTCATCGGAATGGAGTGGTTCTTCTGTTATGATCTGTTTGGACATGCCACAACCAAAAGCATATGAGTGATTGGTTTAAAGGAATTTCTCTTTTAAGATTCTAATTACCAACTCACAATCATTTGTTCCATGCCTGTTTCATATTGAAAACTTCAAGAAGAAACACCACTCTTCTTTAGCCACTTTAGAAGAATGGCCTAGCCTGGCACTTGAGGCCTTTACCCTTAGTCCAGTTTAGTCTGTGGTGTCCAGTTGAGGTAAGCTCAAGCCTGGCCTGGCACATGAGTTCGGCCATTGCTCAAGTGGGAAGATTGCTTCCTTATATCCTTATTTATATTTCATTCTGCTTTGATTTTTTTATTTTTTTTTTAAAACTGGAATTTGATTATTTGCTTCCTAATTTTAATTTCATGTGATTTGTCCATATTTGATTTTGATTATTTGCTTCCTAATTTTAATTTCACATGATTTGTCCAGATTCGATTCTGATTGCATAAGGGTGAAACATGTGAAGGTTCGATAGATTTAGCTTATTATTTGCTGCTTCCTTATATCATTATTAGGGAGGACAATAGGGAAGATTAAGGAGGAATAAGAGCAACCAGTTTTCGGGGCGAATTGAAGCTCAAAAGAATAATAGCAACCAGGTTGCTTGCCACATGGGAGCCTATTTTTGGGCATAGCAACCAAGTAGACTTTGCCAATCTGTATAGGATCAACAAGTCTTGGGTGTGATTTTGGGGTTCTTTGGGCAATTGAAACCTCTCATTTCCCTACCAAGTACAACCCTCCGAACATGCCTCTCACTTCTGGTGGTTTTCGCGATGGCTGAGTTTAGGGTTTTTTAGTTTGCTAAAACTTTCCTTCCAACCCTTTCTATAAGTAAGTAAACTCTTGATCTTCAATTCCTCCACATGCATTGACAAATGTTTAATATGTAGTTCAATTCCCCTTGTTCTGTTAACCATTTGCATAATATTATGGAAAATAGTTAACGTACCTGGGATATCCATTTGTAAAACTAAGGCTAGCCCTCATTGGTCCATGCCCCACTTTGAAATTCTCACCACAGTTGGTGAGTATTTAAGAGTGCGGGCATGGACCAATGAGGGTCAGCCTTAGTTTTACAAATGGAGATCCCAGGTACACCTATCACTGCTCTAATTTTATATATAAATACCTAAACTTCTTATTTATGAAATTTTTAGTTTAACATGATGAATATGATGGTCACAGTATCTAACTCTGTTTATTTGAAAGTATGAGAAGAGCAAACTAGGGATGTGTAAAAATGTAAATGATCACAGTGGTTGATTATTCCAATGGTTCTGACGTATATAACTACAATTACTATGTGAGTCCATAACAGTAATGTCTTCTGTACCCCCAACTTATTGGAATTATCTATGATCTCTTCATTTTACTTAGGAAGATGTTACTCCAAAGTGAGTTGTTGAGATAGTCGAGATGTTGAGAAAGGGGGAGAAGCTACCGGCAAGGCTACTGGGCATGGGATGTCAATGCCTTTATTTCATAGCATGAAGAATTGGTTATATCCGAGCTACACTACTTGATTTCCTTTCTACATTTCAACTCTTTTTTTCTATTATTTAAGGTAGGTAAGTTAGATAATAGTTGCAAATTGTGACTTTTTTTTCAGGGTTCTATGAGGGGAGCCGAGAGGGATGGTTGGAGAGGGCCCCCCAAACGATGTCGTTTCTGGGTGTATGATGTGGTTCACTCTTTGGTTATTTGTTTGCTGGGGTTACTGTATTAGAATTGTTCAAAATCCAGCTGAAAGTTATCCATATTGATTATTAATGATAAATTAATATGGGTGTTTGTCTCACCTCTTATTTGTACGATGTGGTTCACTCTTTGGTTATTTGTTTGCTGGGGTTAATGTATTAAAATTGTTCAAAATCCAGCTGAAAGTTATCCATATTGATTATTAATGATAAATTAATATGGGTGTTTGTCTCACCTCTTATTTGCCTGTCTTTATAGTTTTCCTTTTTTTTTAGTTATGATTTTGTGATTAAGTAACTGACAAAAGAAGGCTAATTACATAATGTAATGGGATATTTTAAGCTGGAAGAGCTTATGGATTCGGGGTGGTAGTTATAATCATGTTTCACAAGAAGTTGGGGCATCATGTACTATAGTATAGTATAGATGCCCGAACTACTGCTCCATCTGCATGAACCAGCAGTTCGGGCATCGTGATTACTTTTTTTAATGATAGTTATTTCAAACATCACAAATTTCTGGTTTTAATTGCATTTTTGTGCTAGGAGATTCGTAAGAAGTTGACTTGTGTTGTTGCAGTATTAATATTTCATTCCATGAAGTTGAACCCAGAAGACCAATAGTTGGCTGTTCAAGTAATTGCAAGTTCAATTCATGGATTTTGAATTGAGTTTAATTGGGAAGCTAGAATAATAGGTTGTGTTTCTAGCATCTCTTATCTTGGATTTCAGTAGAGGAATTAAAAACTTCACCTTTAGTATTTCTTTTCTTGGATTTCTCATCAGTTTTGATTGAGTCACTAAAAACTTTAGACTCTGAGTCTTTAAATTTTATATCCTTATCTTGCTATCCCACTGAAGTAAAATTTTCTCATTATAAAATTTTCTCATTATTTGATGCCTTTATCTTTTAAAATTCTAATATATCTATATCGAAGTTTTAGTTTTGATGTTCCATGATTTGTGTGACTCTCACTGCTTGGCTCTCACACCAGTGTGACACATTGTTTTATTTTAAACAAGATAGAATATGTTGACAGAAATTCACATAATGACACTTTGATAAACACAAGTGTTGATTTGCTTGGAATGGGCGTATAATCCATTTAGGGGATTAGTTTGATCTCAATACTTGTCCCGTAGGGGGTGTTTGCTAGTATATATATATATATATATACACCACATCCATATGATTCACCATTATACCCAAAAGAAAAGGAAATAAAAAGAAAAAATGAAATTGAAATCTATTTGGTAAAGAAATAGTCAGTTCCAGTACTCTATCAAGTCCTGTACATCACATATGATTCACCATCTAGGAAGCATGGGTACGGCGATACTTAGATACAATGATACGGCGATACAACAGAAATTATGAAAAACAGCCAAGTTTTACCTTAGAGTGCCGTATCTGATACGGCGAAACGGGTATGTTTCCATTTTCAAAGTATCCGTGCTTCCTAGTTCACCATTATACCCCACAATAAAAGGAATTTAAAAAAAAAATTTAATTGAAATCAATAATTGTAAAGAATGCATCAGTTCCTGCAAGCGTATCAAAACCTTTGCATCGCTTATTGAGGCTTAACTCCAACGAATGGGACATCCTCAGTTCTCATTCTTCATCTCCTGTACAAGACTCAAAATTTCACTTCATCCTCAGTTGTCATTCTTCATCTCCTGTATAAGACTCAAAATTTCACTTCGCATGCTATCCTCCACAGAGCTATTAACTTTATCTTCTATAGCAGAAAACCATTGGTCACCCTTTCCCTTACATTCATTCTCAAACCATTCACAAATCACTTTGGCAATGGCCATGACATATAGACCACAGTCATATCCATTCAACTGCTGCGGTGTATGATGTTCGATAAAGCAAGGAGCACTGGTAGGTGCAGCGGTGAATTTTGCTGCCGCTGCTGAGCCTTTTTTGTTCTTATTTCTACCTTTTGAAGATAACTTGGATGCTGATGCAGAAGAAACAGAAGCAGCACCAACAGATCCCTTTACAGCTTCATAAAGCTTCTCGGCAGCCCAACGATTTGTTCCCTCCATGCTGTCATGATGCACAAATGCATTCATGTCCCTATAATATGCTAGCAAGCTCCAATGTGTTCCGCCTCCTTCGCCACAACTGAAATCACAATTGTTAATACTAAAGATCACTAGTTTCTTGCCGGACAGTTTGAGATGCTCCAAATGATCCTTGAGATCTTCATCACTTGCAAGGCAGCATGAGACTGCTGGTGGAACGAGAAGGATATCTTGGGAGCAGCAGAAGGAAGACAGATAGCTGAAGTAGAAGTTTATAATGTCGTCATCAACATAACAAGGATTTCTAAGGATATCCAAATCCGATCTTCTTAGAACAACACCCTTGTACCTAAGGACCTCGTCTTCCATGGGAGACAAATCTACACAAACAGCACAATAAAATCCTATATTAGTTTAAGCACTCCATGAATCTACAATAGATGTGTATATAAGGTTAAGCACTCCATGAATATACCACATGATTTTTCCATTTATCTTAAAAATTGAATGTATGGATATGCAACAAAGATCACTTTCATCATACCAATTGCTAAAAGACAAATGAATATTCAAGACATAGAGCCAAAATCTTCTTGAATCTCTAAGCTCTATAATACTTTCTATTCAACATATTTATGCATTTAGAGATACATATGTTGACATCAACTTGTTTCATTGCTAAAGCTTTATGGAATAACATGTTGGTGTTTTATAAAGATAAGCTTACCAACTTAAAAATTGTGATTAGCAATTAAAAAGAATATACGAAAACTAAAAGATGGTAGAGTACCACCCAATGTCTTATATATGGGGATGTTAACATTCACGTTGTGCCTGGACGTTAACATTCTTCACGCAGGAATAATTAGGTGGCAGCCTTGTAATTATGGAGAACGGATGAAAATTTGCAAAATCGGTTTCAATAATTACAATAATGCCCACTAACTCTCTTTATAATCACAAAAATGCCACCAAACTTTACCTTGCATGAATGTTGCTAACGTTCAATCCCCATATATATATATATAGAGAGAGAGAGAGCAAGAGAGAGAGAGAGAGAGAGACAATATTTTCTGACCTGATGCGTGAACTTGCCGAATTTACATGGGGAGGTTATGGCCATAAACAGATCGGACTTGTATCGGATATGGACAAATCCAAGTTCAAATGGTTTAAAATTTAAGAACTCTAGATCCAATATCAATCTAGATATCAGCCGCATTTTTAAAATAAATGTTCTAGGTCCAAATCTGATTAGGACTCGGATTCAATACAATTACTAGTAGCATCACGATAACCCTCTTTTAAGAATATTAAGAGAAAAAGGATAGCTAAAAGAAGCATAAAAAAAAGAAGAGTAGATCATATCGGTGTGGTGGAATCAAATAACTTACTTAGCTGGTAGAAAGAGGAAAATGGAGAACAGAAGGAATTTTTCTATTGCACACCCCCAAGAATGTGAGAGATGAAGAGAAGATGAAAAACCATGTACAGAGTGACAACTGGGTAGTTCCCAAATTCACCAGAGTTCAAATCATAGTTGTTGGGAAGCTATGTATAGGGTGTGCTGCTCGCTTCCTAGAAAGCTTGTTTCCCAAACTCGCTTCTTAGGAAGCTCACTTCCATCACATCACATTGAGCGGTCAATAGGAAGTGATGACATAGACTCGAGTGTACAACCAAGGGTATAGACCCTAAGCAAGTATTGTTGGATTGGAACCTAAAACAACTACTTCTCCACAAATATCTCCTGTAAGATAAAATAAAATGCAACAATATAAATATAATAAAAACTAGGTGCGCCTATATCTCATTTTTCACTTCTCACTTCCTAATGATTTTTTGAACCTCGCTTCCCACTTTCACTTTGCTTCTCATTTTTGCTTCTCACTTTGGTAACTATGATTTAAATTAAACTCTTAAATGATTACTAGGTCTGGGTGGGAATGGTTGTAAATCTTGGACCCTTCAAAAGATGCCAAACCATTATGGCAATTGAGGAAAGTATGCGATTTTATCGAGCTCAACATGAGGAAGAGAAAACCACGAACCGGCAAACATTGCGGGCTAAGGAACAAGAGCGAACCAATGCAATCAAAATCATCCGATCTTTTAACTTAATATCTTTCTTTTTTGTAGGACAGCAAGCTCAAATACGAATTCAAATCCCTATCCTAATATAACACGAATTCAAAAATGGATGAAAACAAGCTTGGGTTCAGCGGAGATAGACTATATTGGGTTCAATAGATCAGCCAATTATATGATGGTAATAGTTGTCACTGCAGAACAGTAGTGGAATGGCACCATATTACCCAATGAAACAAATGACCTTGAAGCATCGATCAATGTCTCTCTCTCCCTTTCTTGTTGCTCCACTCTATTCTCTCTATGAGTATTTTTTATATCATTGATATTTTTATGTGTAATAAATTAGTGACAACCAACAGGTGGTTCCTCCTCTCTCCATTCTTACTATTTTCTTTAAAAAATTGAGTTATAATTATATATAATCATTTTAAAAAATATGTATGTTCATGTCGCCATATTGGGATTTTCAGAGTTTGTCGTGCTGAACACCTAATCCATGATTTATTGAAAATCTAATTCATGTTTTATTGAAATAAGTTTAGAATTCTTAGACATTTAATTTTATCATGATCCTACCCTTCATCACTTTCATAATACTTATTTTAAAAAAATCGCATTTGGCATGCTCAGATGGATTTGATTGGCTTCATTCAATCGTCTCTTCATATTTAATGAATATACACATAAATCTAGAATAGCCACTAATATAACTCAGTAATTACATTTTTATTTACTATTCACTATATATGATTACTAGGTAATAACTAAGCGAGAATGTATGCAAGTCCAAGCTCCAAATAATGCCAGACCAAAAAAAAGACCGAAACCAAGACTGTATCCAGATCCACGACCGAAACCAAGACTATGTTCAAGGAGCTTCAATAAAAACACTCGAATTGATATTGAATCCCTGCCCAAAATCAATTCAAAGCCAACAAGAATTTAAAAATGATTTCAATAAAGCAAGGATTTAGACTTACTAGAAATTATGAACTCAGGCCCTCATTATGAACTCACCATCATAGCCAATAATTTTCACCATGAATCAAGAACATAAGCTACTACAATCTACAACAACAACAACAACAACAAGGTTATTCATGGATGGAAAAAAAAAAAGGTTGGCTTGATTTCAGATCCACAACTGCTGAATCTAAACCAGAACTATTAAGGATAAAGATCATTTGTTCGCAGTCATAGTTGTCTGCATGTAGGGGTGTCCATGGGCCGGGCTGGCCTGATTAGTTGGGATGGGCTTGGAGTCTAAAGCATGTGGCCCGTTTTGGTAGACTTCTAACCGAGATTGGCCCACCCGGCTTTGATTAGTTCCATTTAGTTCATATGTGAAATTTTACACATGAATTGTTAGATGGGCTGGCCCGGCCTGGTCCAATTAATAAGTGGGCCGGCCAGATTATTAATCAAGTCCTACCCGCAAGACAAAACTCACTTTTAGCCTCATGACTGATCTCTCTTACCACAAACTACGAAGCTTTAGAAAAAGCATTATTTGCTACCCTTGTTAAATAGTTGACAGTAATGGCATCCATACTTTTCAAATTTTCAACATTTGAGTCTACACATAACACTCAGGAATCAAAGCCAAACAACTAAGACACTACTAACTCAAATCTTTACACAAATTATTGTTGCTAAAAAAAAACAATAACAAACAACAAATAAACATGTTTAATCTATGGATATGTCTAGTTCAAATTCACCCCATATTGGCGTAGAAAATCAAAACTAGACACAAGAACCTCCCACTAATAGAAAACAGCAATAAGAAGAAAAATGAAGACAAGATGCGATGAAGAATACCTCCGATGTGAGCTTAAGTGCTAGAGAAGGGCTAAAATTTGCAACAGATAGGGTTCAACACCCGGAAGCTGAAGTGAACTGCTCTAGCATTAAAGAACTAGTCTCCAACCAAAAAACATTGGTCAGCATGGCTAAGGCTTCTCTCCTTTATATTTCTATTATTTGTTGAATGATAGAGAGAACAAGGATTTTGAATTTCTCAAAGAGAGGAGATGAAGAGACTGATGAGAGCTAAATGGGTGCTTGGAGAGAGGAAGCATAAGAAAGCAGAGAGCCGTAATGGGAGAGGAGATGGCGCCTATGTAGAGGGTATAAGGAGGCAAAGAGTAGCATGAAATAGAGAAGCGAGAGAATAGAACTATAGAGGGTTAAATAGAGAGTGCAAATATCTTGGAGGGATCTTCAACGATTTTATGTAACGAGGCCCACAAGACCCAACCAAACCCCAACGAGTCACTTTTTCGAATCGGGTATGTCCTCTCAACTCATCCTAAACCCTAGTTGCTGAAAAACTAGGATTTTAGAGAAATTCAAGGGACAATTGTTGCACTTTGGTTGGTCGTGTGGGACTGAACACAAAATCCTAAAGGGTCCCTCCAAACGAAATAAAGTAGTGATTACACCCTGTGATGACTTGGCATTACAAAAAGCACAGATCCTCTAAGCGTAACTGTACATCAAATTGTTAACGAGTTTGAATTTTGGTTGGAACTTTTAAAAGAGGACCTCTAGTAAGCACAAAATATGCTATGCAAGTCCAAAGTTTTCAATGTTTTGTTAACCTTTTTCAAGAACCAAAACCAAATTGGATTACATTAACCTTAGTAGTTACTAGTTAACACTGACTTAACTGAGTAAATGAGACACATGTTGCATTTTTGGGCTTGCCAGAGAAGATCCTGTGTCTACCATTTTTTGTCCACATATAATAACCATAACATGACATATATCCTCTCAGCTTTCTACCATTTTGCATATGGACCCACATATACTAACCAAAATGTGATACATGTCCTCTTAAGTTTTCTAGAAGACACAGGATTCTCTTTTAATACTTGAAAGAGAGGACGTCTCTGGCAAGCACAAAAATGCAACACGTGTCCCATTAACCCGACTAAGTCAAGCATTAACCCTACGATAAATGCTAATCTGACTTAGTTTTCCAAAAAAAAATGAAAACTTTGAACATGTGTTGTGTTTTTGTACTTGCTAGAGAGGTGAGAGGCCCTCTCTAACAAGTGTCATAGAGAATCCAAACTCCTAAATCACAGTGGGGGCAGCAGTAGGTGTTAATGCTGACCAAACAGGGTAGAAAAGGTTGACATTTGTACTGAGAAAGAGACATTTTTTAGTGAACCTATTGCTACCTGTGGGCCTAAATACAAAAAATGATATGTGGCTCTACCTAGAGGATTTGCGCTCCATTACAAAGGGTTTTATAATGCAGGAAGACTTATGAAAAGGATAGCATTTTCACTTTAGTATATCATATATGCACTTGGAGGGGTGAAAATGTATGAGTATATGACCAAATTGTAAATTTGTAATGAAAAAAATATTTATAACCAATAAAGAAGCAAAAAAAGAAAAAAGTATCCAACTTAGAGCAAAAAATATGTAAGAGAATATTCTCACACCTCTATTGAGGGGTTATAAAGAAACATAAAAAAAAAAGAGTATCCAAGTTAGAGCAAAAAAATGTAAGAAAATATTGTCACACCCCCATTGGGCTGCTTGACCGTGGACTCAAGTGTATATGTACAATTCTAGAAAAAATTATCCCTCTCTTTTCCCTAAAAAAAGCTTTATCCTACCAATGGGGTTGGCCATGGAACCGATCAACCCGAACAAATTGCAAACAAGTTATGAAATTACTTCTAAACTTGACTTATAGTGGACCGAGTCAACCCAAAACCGCATAACTAACACATTAAAACAAATTAATTAATAATTAAATGCCTTAGCAATCTATATTCTAAATTATAGTAGCATGCAACCGTAAGCTTACTACTTGATCAAATGTATTTAGCATACAATTATATAATTATTATCGAATTACCTAAGCATCATGAACCACAAAATTGGGGGGGCCTAAATGAAACTCTATCAAATCACTAATGGGTTGAGCAACCAACTTCAATCCTAGCACACCAGCCCAAAAGACTCCACCTAAACCAACGAAGAAGTTATTGCAAGTTGACTGGTTGGGAGAAAATTGACGTCCAATGCTTAAAATGGTGCTCAGTAATAAACATTACATAATTATATAATCATTAATATATAAAAGGTAGTATAACCTATCATGCCTAGAGCCAAAGAGGTCCCCTCTGGCAAGTGCTTAATAGGATCTTGTGTCAATTCTTAATAGACATGAGGAAAAGTGGGCCCACCTTCAACTAAACACCTTCCAAGTTGTGCTTGCAGAAAGGGCCCCTCTAGCAAGTGCTAGAGAGGATCATGTGTCAATTCTTAAATTGACACCTATCATTTTCTTTATTTCTTCCCCCAAAACCCAAGTTGGTATTCTTTTTCCAGCCTGAAACCATCCTGACCTTTTCAAGTGTCAAATCAAATGGCCCACTCAAATAAAAGGCTAAAAAGGTTAAAACCACACACACACTCTATCTCATCAATGATGTGGAATAGCTAGAAATTTAAAGAATCGGTAGAGATTCAAAAGAATTCGAAGAATATCGTTTAGTTATCATTGTTGTAACAACCCAAAATTTTAATATAATAAAATTATGGGTTTCTAGGTCCTTAACTACGATTAATTAGTTAAGTAATTAATAATTTTGTAAAAAGTGAGTTTTGTTCGGGATTGAGTTGTACCGATAAAAGTCCAGTGTTTTTATTCGAAACTCGCACACAATGTACTGGACGGTTATCGGGACGATCACCTGTCTAGTTCCATCGCGTATCGATTCGCGAGACCGCGGAGGTCTTGTGCATAAGAAAATCGAGAAAATAGGAAATGTACAGATTTCAGAAGTTCAATTGGGACTCCATATCTGTTGGAGATTCTAATAGAAATCCGCGAGGCTCATACCACTACGTGTCGGTAGACCCTGTGGTCGGCTGTCTGTCATTTAGGCAGTTCATCATCTCATATAAAGAAACGACAGCATGTTGTGTCCGAAATTAGGAAATTAGCGAGTTTTACAGTTTTCTTCCAGACTTGCTTTTGACGGTCAAAACTCAATATTTTCCCCTGAAATTTCTACAGCAAATGTCGGACTGTCCCAAGTTCGGTCACCTGAAGTTTTGTCAAAATCGGACTTCATTTAGCAGGGTTTCGGAAACCGTATGCACAAGAAAAGCCAAGAAAAAGTCAACCGGTCAAACCCGTTGACTCGATCAAAGGGGTCACATCACCATGGTCATGTGCCTAGCACATGACCCTTGGCCTATATAAGGGGGCCAAACCTCCCTCATTCTCACGGTTTGCATAAACAGGGGAGAGTGCTGCCCCAGAATTTCTAGAGAGAAATTCTAGAAAGAGAGAGAAAGGGAGAAAAAGAAGAGAGAAAGAAGAGAGAAAGAAAAGGGGAGTCCATCTTGGGGTATTTCGACATCCCCGACGTATTGGCGACGTCTATTTTCTCCTCCAACGCCTTGATTGACGTGTAGAGAGAGAAAAGGAAAAAGTTAGAAAGAATGTCAAGGTTTGAAGGCGAGGAGTTTCACCTTGAGGTTGATCGCCCTCCCGAGCGCGTTGGTGGTGTTCATTTCGGCCCTAGACGCCTCAAAGTACGTGAAAGAGGTAAAACCCCTTCCATCCCTTCTTTTTTCCCTCTTATTTTGTTATATTTTGTATGTGGAATGAATGTGCGTGTTTTGGTGTAGATGGAAAAAGGCCAGAGACCCCGTGGATGTTGTATGGGAAGGTGGTGGAACATGGAAAAGTGAATAGAGGGACGTAGTCTCGGTCTAGGGTGTAAAAACCCCGGATTTAGGCTCACTGTGTGAATGGCGTGAATGGAAAAGGGTCGGAGACCCCTATGTGATGTATGGAAGGGTTGGATGTACATGTAAAATGAGTAGAGGGGTGTAGCCCTCGGTCTCAGGTGTCAAAACCCCGGATTTAGGCTCATTGTGTACTGGGCGACCGATCACCAGTGCCCAGGCTTGCCTATTTGGGCTGTGATGAAGCTTGAACTTCATGTGAACCTAAAGGGAGTCTCGATGTGGTCCCGGGTATGATGGTTCGTCACTCTAGGGTGACGAAAAGTTGATTTGGGTGTTGTGTACGGCGATGGACACCTCCATTGGCTTAGAAACGTTCCCTAACGGGACGGTATGTTACCGGATTTGGTCTACGGACGTGAAGCCCAATTGTTTCAGTAAATCAAGCGAGGCTTGGGTTAATTAGGGTTACTCGATGGTTAGAAAACCTAACCAGAGTTAAAGTATAGTCCTCCGTGATTGATAGTCGGGAGTGGGTGGATTATTATCCATAGATCCTCTTTTACTAGGTCAGGAGTGGTGATGTCGTATAGTCCTCCGTGACTGATAGTCAGGAGTGAGTGGAATAATATCCTAGATCCTCTTTGGCAAGGTATGTGACTAATCGTCGGGAGTGAGTGGAATAATGTCCATAGATCCTCTTTGGCGAGGTACGTGACTGATCGTTGGGAGTGGGTAAAGAATTATCCATAGATCCTCTTTGGCTAGATCTGAAGTGGTGGTGTTAAGTGAGACCTCTGTGACTGATAATCGGGAGTGGGTGGATTTGATATCCATAGATCCACTTTGGTTAGGTCTGGAAAGGTGGTGTTAAATGAGTCCTCTGTGACTGATAGTCGGGAGTGAGTGGATTTGATATCCATAGATCCTCTTTGGCTAGGTCTGGAGTGGTGGTGTTATGTTAGTTCTCTGTGACAGATAGTCAGGAGTAAGTGGAATTGATATCCATAGATCTTCTTTGGCTAGGTCTGGAGTGATGGTATAATGTAGTCCTCCGTGACTAATAGTCGGGAGTGGGTGGATTTGATATCCATAGAGGTGATGTTATGTGAGTCCTCCGTGATTGATAGTCTGGAGTGGATGGTTATATGATGCCTCTGATAGAAATGTCGTGAGAACGAATTCCCCACCGTGGTTGAGATCAGATGATTTTTATTGATTCTGCGGGTGAATGCCGGATGCTAGAGAGCGAGTAAACCATAATCCTTTCCTTCCCATCCCTATAGAGGAGGTGATCAGCATTAATTATTGAGTCTAAAGACTCAAGGTATGGTTTGAATGGGCGTGGCCCGATTGGTTAATAAGTGAGTACAGACTCAGGTGTAAAGGTTGTACACAAGCGAAGGTCCAATCGATCGAGTTTGTGGACTCAAGAATAAAGTGTGAGTGGTTATCTAGATCGATAACCTAATGTCGTGAATAATGATTGGATGAACTTGAAAAATTAGAGGTCGGGAACCTTGGTTAGAGTGAAATAGCCCTGAGTGACATCGGGTCAGAGATTACGATATTATATATTATTATAATATGAGAATTGTATTACAATACTATATTGTTATTGATGATTGTTACTAAGTGGAAAATAGCCTAAATGGATTGTGAATTTTGTTGTTCACTCTTCTCATTTTATACCTTCAGATTTTGAAACGATTGCCGATTGGCAAGGAGCTACGCTTGATAGAGTCTGGAAACTGTACCGGTGCAGTTGTGGTGCTAACAGTAAAGGCTGCAGTAGCCAATAGGGTAACACATTTGCTTATGATGGGTTATTGTGATGACTAGTTGTTATTGTTTATGTAAGCTCATAAGAAAAGTTGAAAATTCCGGTATTTTCGCGGGTAAAATCTTCCGCATACATGATTATGATGAACGAGCAAGTGTCTCGGAACTTGATTCCCTAGGCCCGGGTTCGGGACGTTACAATTGTGAACATGAAATCTAGCACCATTCCAAATTGAATTTTTTTATATATAAAAAACCTTGATCTATAATAATGGAATGGAGTTGCCACCTATACTAAAGAGTGAGAATAAGAACCCTAAATCTAACCAATGGATAAGAGTAAAACAAGTGGTGAAAGTGTCAATTTGAGTAAGAAATTGTATTTGCTAAGGGAAGGTGTTAAAGCACCCTCAAGACACCCACTAAAAGTGGTTACCTACTCCCCAAATCTCTACTTAAAATTCTAGGAATATTGTTTAGTTATCATTGTGGACATGAAATTTAGCACCATTCCAAATTGAATTTTTTTATATATAAAGAACCTTGATCTATAATAATGAAATGGAGTTGCCACCTATTCTAAAGAGTGAGAATAAGAACCCTAAATCTAACCAATGGATAAGAGCAAAACAAATGGTCAAAGTGTCAATTTGAGTAAGGAATTTGTTTTTGCTAAGGGAAGGTGTTAGGCACCCTTAAGACACCCACTAACATAGTAACAAAGTCCAGGTTCAGGAATTACACGGCAGGGGTTCAGTACAAATAAGGGCAAAAATCGACAAATTAGGGAGAAATTCAGAAAAATAATAATTAATAATTATAAAAATTAAGAATGTGATACCAACTAATCCAATTACCAATCTGGATGTATTGGCATCTCTCACTATGTTAGACATTTATCCTAATTCCTAAAAAACAGGCACTATGTAAACTAGCGAATTCAAGAAAAAATTACATTAGGTTTAAGCAAGCTCTATGTAAGTTAAGAAAGAAGAATAATGTAAATTACATGTTTGTATATACAAATCAGATTACATAAGCAATTCATAAATGTATAGAAACGGGAAAAATAACAATCTGAATAGATAGATAAGCAATATATGAGTATTTATTTGACATAACATAGTTATTTAACAAAATAGCTCAGAATAAATAGCACAAATGATATTTTTCTCTCAGTTCAGTTGAAATTTAGCAGACTAACTAGCGTGTAAAATCATCTTTTTCTCTTAATTCTCTCAGTTGGCGACTTTAGTCAAATGACGATTTTTTAGTGAGAAATTAGTCTCAGGTTATTGGTAAGAACTATATTACTAATAGAAAGTCCTTTTTCTCTCATTCTTATTTTATAATTATGAATAAGCCCAAATGAATAATTTGTAAGAAATCCCCATGTGGAATAAGTTTGGCATAAGTTCGGAATAATTCGGGAATTATTTGTTAGTTTGAGAATTATTCGTCAGTTTGTTAGAAAAAACGTCTTTTTAAACTTTCCCCTTAACAAATGAATAGTTTGGGAATAATTTGAGAACTTTGTTACTATGCCCACTAAAAGTGGTTAACTACTCCCCAATTCTCTACTAACATTAAAAATTGATTTAAATTAATTCCTAAAATAGAATATAACAATTGACAACTTGCTAATCATGGCGTCACATCAAATTAGAAACACACATCCCTTAAGAATTTTTTCCATAATAAAAAATAACATACCTTTCAATCGTGCAAAAAAATAAACTTTCTAAATCCTAATGGCAACAAGCATGCAAGGACACTAAAAAAAAAATTAATTTACTAAAGAAAGGAAACATAGCCTAGTTTTTTTAATTAATGGGGTTGCACCCACGAGGGTTGCCTACACATCCCTACGCGATAGGGAATCAAACCAACATAGTTCAAAGAAGCAAGCATGCAAGCACACGATTAATTTTGGTATTTTATGGATTTTTTTTTACGTTTTGGTATTTTTGAAATGGCCCTATCAATTTAGTCTCAGACGGGTATATAGCATGGTATCATGCAAGATTTGGGGTATACAGTTTACACACTAAAGCAGGCATCCGTGCAAGATTAAAATAAATAAAAAAGGAAAAAAATCAAAAATAAAAAGGGCATGTACATTCAACCAATAAGAAAGGAACAAATCATGGCTGTTGTAGCAACCAAACATACCATGGTTGCCCCAATTTCAGATTTCAAAATTTCTTTAAAAAACATTAAAACAATGAATCACCCAGCAATCCATTCAGTTCGGGTATCATTAGCTATTGATTCACCAAACCACCCCTTCAATTATAGCATCTTCAACTATTGAAGCAGAAGCACCAATTAGCCGTTTGGTAAAAGCAACATAAAACCTGGACTTTAGATTTTTTTATCTAAATCAATATTGGGTTATCTAAACCCCAAACCCAATAGTTTCCCTTTGAATAGAAGCACTCAGTAAGTTGTGGGGTTCTCCATTCTTATAGATGAAAACTCCTTAAGGACTGTAAAAGAATCTTAAAATATCGACAGAATTCCTGATTGGGTCAAGGAAGAGTGCAAGCATTGTCTCTAAAATGGTCACAAAACCATCAAGAATATGAGCGAATATGGACTGCAAAACAGTCCCCACATTGAAAACAAAAGACTAATGTCTGAAAATATGAATCTTTTACTCTTTCGAACCCATACCAGTGGAAAGACAACAAAAAATAGATGAAGAAGCTACCTGAGTTCACAATAGGGTGCAAAATTCTGGAGGAAGCTGTGAAGTGTTCCCAAACAGCAGCCCCAATTCTGGCTGTGGGGTAAGAAAGCAGCCCCCCTTTAGTTGATGATGATCGGGCTCCTCTACTCGAATAAAGGAGCTTAGATCTTGCTTGGGCTTTAACCCAAGCAAGGCACGTCACTCAAGCAAGATCCAATGACCAATATTTCATTTGGGGGTTTAAAGCTTTGAGGTCCAAAAATCGAGCGCCAAAAGCAGACCCGATTCTCTCTCCCTTCTCCCTCTCTTTCAAATCTCAAGCAAAATTCCAAAAAATAATTTCACTTCCGTCACGATTTTTCACGGCTTCTCAGATTTCATTCTAAGAATTGTGATGCCTTACTTCTCTGGTTCATCATCTCCAACCGAAACGCATCCAAAGCTTCTCTCTTCCCAGCTACTACCAGGTACTCTCTCCCTTCTCCTCTTAGACAAACAAGAATACCCACCACCACAAATAGTGTAAAAAGAGGAGCTCTACTTCAACACGGTGAAGCAGAGCTCCGGCTCAAAATTAATCTCATATAATTTTTTATTTTTTTTTACATTGATTGCTAAGTACAATAATAGTGATTCATGTTGTCGTAGAACATTGGTTTGAGGATGCTATTCGTTAGGAATTTAAGAATATGATAACCATTTCTAGGTTTCCCGACAAAAGAAAAGATTGTCATTTTTGGTATCTTTGATGCGTTTGCTGAGTTGAGTACTTGCTGTTTTAAACATTATTTGCAGAAATTGGACGATTGATGAACTGGGTCGTCTTCGAAATTTGGTAAGCGCGCTTTCTATGGTTGTAAGTTTCTGTTTATTAAGGAGTAGAACTTTTCTTTCAATCCGAAGATTTCACGTCTGGAAGCGGTTTTCAAATCCGGGTATTGAGGATATTATTTTTAGTGCCATATGTGTTAATTTAAGGCAGAGGTGATGGAGATTCTTGGAGCAGATTTCATCAGGTCTGACAAATTCGTTAGTAATTTGGGTTGTTCAAAAATTTCAAACCTCTCCAACGATGGCTTTGGAGTTCTTCAATTGGGTGGAAGAGAAGAAGATTTTTTCACTCTTTAAAATCTTGTTGTACCGTAGTTCATGTTTTAGTTAATTCAAGAAGGTTTGAGGATGCCTTGTCTCTCTTGAGAAACTTAATGCAGAGAAGAAGCATTTCTCCATTGGAGCTCTTGGAAGCATTGGTTGATCGTTATGAAACTTGTTTGTCAAGCCCAGCAGTATTTGATGCACTGGTTAGAGCTTGCACTCAAATTGGGGCTACTGGAGATGCTTACAGAGTAATTAAGAAGATAAGACTGGAAGGTTGTTGGGTTACAATTCACGCTTGGAACAACTTCTTGAATCATCTCTTGAAGTTGAACCAGGGTGATAAATTTTGGAAGATGTATAGGGAAGTAATCTCAAATGGGTATTCAGATAATGTGAATACTTTTAACTTGGTTATATATGCTCTTTGTAAGGAATGCAAATTACGAGAAGCAATGTCGGTATTTTATCGGATGTTGAAGAGGGGAGTTCTACCCAATGTTGTTCCTTTCAAAATGCTGATCGATGGAGCTTGCAAAATGGGTAACATCAGCTTCGCCCTTGAGCTTGTGAAGAAGATGGGAGTCATGTCAGAGTGTATTAAACCCAATATAGTAACTTATAATTGTCTCATAAATGGTTTTTGAAAAATTGGGAGAGTGGCCATTGCAGAAGAAGTTCGGGATGAGATGGTCAAAAAAGGGATTGAGCCCAATGTGAGGACCTATGCGACTCTAATTGATGGGTAAGCAAAAGAGAGCATAGAAGATGCATTTAGGTTGTGTGATGAAATGGTGCAGAAGGGATTGATGCCTAATTCCATCTTTTACAATTCCCTCATCCATTGGCTTTATATGGAAGGAGATATGGAGGAAGCTTCTTTGCCCTTGTCTGACATGATCAAGAAGCATATACATCCCGACTAGATCACCTATTCTATTCTCATAGAGGGTGTAACACTTCATTTCATCTTGCAATGTCAAATTGCCTCCATTGTTGTATGGAGTTTATTATTTGTGTGGGGGACTATCCTTCCAATCTGAGTAAACTCAGACTGTTAATTACCTTCCCGATTTGGAGAAGAACCTCTGATTAAGAAGAAGAATAACCAAAAGAACAGATGTTGAATAAAATATTTATTTATTTAATGGGATTGCCCAGAGGTGGCCATATTGGGAGTTCACCTGACATTCTCCATTGATGGGAGATCCTTCTTCTTCCTCATTGGTTGTTGTTTTCCTACTTTTCGGTTATCCGCTTTGTGCTTTTTTCTTTAAATCCGTTCGTGTATTGTTCTTGTGCGTGGGAGTTTCTTGTGAGAAACTCCCTTTTTATATCTTTTGGAGAGTCCTTTTTGGACTCCCTTTGACTTCCTCTTTTTTAGGAAATCAAAAGAGGTCAACTCTCCTTAGAGAGGGTTATCTATCCAAGACAGTTAGTTTCTCTTATCTTAGAGAAACCTGGTACGAATGGGAGTTTTTTTTCTTGAAGGACTTCAAATTGGTTTCCCTTTCTGGGAAACCTGGAAGGATAAGACTTTCCTCCCAAAAGGGGAAAGAGTCTTATCTTCTCAGAAAATGGAAGAGATTACTTCCCCTTTTGAATAGGATGTCATATGACACTTTATTATTGGAGAAAAAGAGGGAATTTCTATCTTGGGATCCCCCAAAGCTGGCAGAGAGTCCTTTTTGTTAAAGATTATCTGCCACATGGCGGTCATATACTAGCTACCATCTGGGAAATGACTGACCTTGGTCAATCCGCAAATTAAAGAGGTGAGACCCAAGTCAAGTCCAAAGCATATTTGAACTGTGGACTAGGATCTGAACTTAGTCAATCCGCAGACCAATACAGGGTGGAATCATAGGTCCAGTCCTTGGTCTAGGTTAGGTTCATGGTCTTTTATGGTCACAGACTGGGCTAGTTATTAACTGGCCCGCGGATGGACTTATAGAGTCTGTCCGCAAAGCTTGAGTGAGGGTCTGTCCGCGATGGCAAACCCTAACCACGTGTCGATCCCCTAAGGACTAACACAAAGTGGTATCCACGGGGCATTATTGCCCTGCTACTAGCATTTAATGATAGGCGGGCTGGCGGTGATTCAGCCCTTGGTCAGCTGGCGCGCGTGCCTTTGGCATGCGTGAAGCTTAACTGCCTATTTAATGGGTGGTGATCCTGTGTAGTCAGGTGCACCATGCACCCGCCTTGCGGGCGGTGAGATTTCACTGCCCACAGAGGAGCTTTGCGGAAATGGTTATGTGAGTGAAGCTCTTAGATATCACAATCAGATTGTAGAGAAGAACCTTGTTGAAGATTCATTTTCACACAATATTCTCATCAACTATCTATGCAAAAGCAGGAATATAGATGGAGCCAAGCAACTGATGGGCAGCATTTTCACTCGCGGGTTGCAAGGTTCTAAATGTCGATATCGCTCGACATGTCGGGCTGCGGGAAAAAAGATATATCGGAGATATATCGGAAGATATATCGTTTATCGGTGATTTTTGGAAAAATTGCACAAAAAAAAGGTAAAACATGGAATTTTACAGTGAAACTTTAGGAAATGTTAAAATAGATATTAATAAACCTTTTAGAATAAAAATATTTAAAAAACAACAATATATAAGAGATGTAATGAGAAGAGAGTAAAGATGTGCGCTGACGAGTGACGATAATGTATGATTAATTCATGTTTCATTCATTTCTCAATAAAATGTACTCTTACCTCTATGTTAATTGTAATATAATCAATTTTACTTCATTTGAACAAATATGTGAGACTATTTGATTCTCTTTTTTAATGATTATCCATATTAATTGTTTTAAACTTTTGAAAATCTTATGAATGCACATTAAATTTGACAAATAATTAAAATTTAATTTAGTATCTAAACATATTTTTATCTGCAATTTATGAGCTCCATGTTTTTACAGGGCTGAATCAATATGGGAAGAAGAGGAGATGGTTATATTATCGGAGTCTCTGCATCAAGAGAAAAAGAAGAGGGCTGTAATTTTAGTTGACTATGAAGTGGATGTAATTATACAAAAAGAAGTTGATGTAATTTTATTTAAATGTACGGGACTCCTATTTAATGTAAATAAGCAGGATGCGAATTTTATTTTAATTTGGATGTAATTTTTTTGGTTAGATTAAGACTCGAGGCCCATGATTTGGATGTAATTTTATTTTTGATGTAAACAAGCAAGACCTCTAGGTCTATTAAGTGATTAAAAGTTTAATGTAATCAAGCAAATATAATTTTAGTTCTTTTAAAAATTATAGAAGATTTTTTTATTTGCATGATTTGTGAGAGGGAGTTAATTTGAGACATGTTAATTTTTAAAAAAAATCTAAAAACCAAGGTAAGATGTTTTAACCCTAAAGGTCAATGAATCTTAACTACAGTTAAAGGGAGTTTACAAGCTGAGATGTTTATTTTTTTAATTTTTAAATATTAAAGTTAGATGCTTTAGCCTTAAAGGTTAGTGAATCTCAACCATAGTTAAAAGGAGTTACAAGGTGAGACGTTTATTTTTTAAATTTTAAAAAATTAAAGTTAGATGGTTTAACCTTAAAGGTTAGTAAATCTTAACCACAGTTAAAGGGAGTTAAGGAGGGGACATCCCTTTAACTTTGGTTAAGATTCACTGACCCTTAGGATTAAAGGCTTAAAACATTTAACTTTAGTTTTAAAAAAAAATTTAATTACAAGAGTTAAAACTTGTTAACCATAGTTCAAGGCTAGTTAAAGTGGACTTTGTGAGGTTATAAAATATCTTAAGGGTATAATAGTCATTTTACTAACTGTGATAACGAAAAAGTCTAACGGAACCAAGGTTAGGGTTAAGTGGGAATAATGTTGAGTTAATTTGAAAAGATGTTATTCGTAATAGTGTATTTGCAAATTATGAACAACTAAGGGCCTTAAATGCAAAAACCCCATTTGAAGTAAACCCCTTACCTTCAGAAGTTCACATTCGATAGAGAAACAAAAAAAAAAAAAACAGAAAGAAAAAACACGCGCAGACAGAGCTCGGAAAGAGGAAGAGCAAAAGGGGAGGGGGATTACCTTGGCTTCGGCGACTCAGGTAGCAGTCGGCGACGGCAAATGACGACAGCAATGGCGACGGCGACGGTGACGCTTCACTCTCACAGTCACAGGTATGTACCCTGACTCTTCCCTCTTCTTCCCTCTTCTTCAATCTTCCCTCTTCTTTGATTATTTCTTCTCTACTCTCAAATTTAACCCTTTTTCTTCTTTTTTTCCTTCTAAATCAAAGATTCAATTCATATTTTCTTACAAATCTGCAAAACCCACTCAGAAGAAAAAGGGTTTCACATGTTTCACCAGATTTCGGTGATATATCGACGATATATCGCCGATATCGGCGATATATCGTCGATATATCACGACATCAGGTAAATTTTTCCTCACATCATGTCGATGCATCGGTCACCACCGATACCGACAAATATCGGCGATATATCGCCGATATTGTCGATATTTTGAACCTTGGCGGGTTGGTTCCAGATCTGGTTACATACAATACTTTGATTGACGGATATTGCAAGGAAGGGAAAATAGAAAATGTAGTTCAGGTTTATGATGAAATGATAAAGGATGGAAAGAGACCCAACTTGGTAACATACAATATTACAATTCCATTATTAATGGTCTATGTAAGGAGACATCTATGGATGCAGCGAAGCTTGTCACCGATGAAATGAAGAGGGGAAGTTTTTTTGTTGATGTTATAACCTATAACACTTTGATAAACGGGTATTGCATCAGTGGGAATATCGATGAGGCATTTGCTTTATGTCTCGAAATGAAACAAGTGGGGATTGTAGTAAATAGAGTCACTTATAATGTGTTGATCAATTTCTTGTGCAAATTTGGTTGTGTTAGAGAGCGAAGGAGCTTATGAAGATAATGGTTCTTCAGGGGATGATTCCTGATTAGTAACATACACAACACTTATCACAAAGCTCAGCAAGAACTGCAGTGCACAAGAAGTGATCGAAATGCACGACTATATGATGCTGAGAGGAGCAATTCCTGATACATATACATATGGGATCATTGTTTTGTCTTTTGTTTTTTTTTTTTGGTATGAGACACACGGTTAGGCCGCAACCCCAGCTCTGAGTATGGGAACTAAATAAAAATGATTAGTTTCATGTATTAGAACAATCAAACTAATTAATGAAAAACAAAAGCATTAACATGATACCTAGTTAGCAAAACTAAAAAATTCCATCCATGCGAGCACAGTAAAGCCCAATACAAATATAATAAACAAAATCACTATGAAAAAAAAAGGAAAAAATAACACAAAATCATAAATAAATAAATCAACTCAGAGATAGTAAATGTCCAAAATATCATGTGTGTTCATGGAAGAGACTTTAACTTTAAAATTGATGTGTGTTAATGGAAACTGTGCAAAAGGACAATCCACACTCTTAATTATGTGGAATAATGGATTTCATACTTGAATTCCCAGGATGGAGACAATTCTGTCTTCAGTTTGACAATTTTGAACCTTGGTGGTCTGGTAAACTTATAAACACGACTTGTTCTATTTGATGATAGTAACGATATACTTTTTGGTTCAGGTGGGACCCTAATAGTCCTCTTCCGTTTTTGCGGACTATAACTCAAGCCTTAGCTACTGCACATGAACATTTAACTAGATCCCTTCTAAAATGAGGCATGCACCAACTGAAGAGGATAAAAGGCAAAGTGGATTTTTTGTTATGTTTTTCTATTGTAATTTTTCTCACTTCTGGTACAATAGTCGGTTTTCCTTGAATATTTTTTTCTTAATCTTAATGAATGGACGATGATGTGATCATTCCCTATGATGACGACTCTACAAGAATAGTCTTATACCCTTTCTCAATTAGTAGAACTTATTTAATTTTCTTTTCTCCATTGGTTTCCCATTTTATGGTATATCACTAAGGTCTGACTAGCAGATTCATGGTTGACAAAATGGGTATGTATGCATTGTCCTCATAGTTAGAAGTTGCTCACTGGCTTGGGTTCTGTGGACAGTAGTAGGAATCTCTAAAATGATGTACCTATGGCTGCATATAGGCCTGAGCATCTGAGCATGAACCTAGAGTGTGCTCTCAGAATATAAGTTCTTTTTTTCCTACAATAATTCAGATCGTATATTTGAAATTTTCAATGTATGTATATATTTGTGGAAATAGACAATACCATCTTCAATTACCACTGCAAAATTACTCTCCTTGCGTATGCGTGTGTGATGATGCCATGCATCTGCAGAAGCAATGGAAACAAAGATATATAATCCTATGCATTTTATTTATATCTAATGGTAATATTATAATGAATAAGAATCAAAATTTAGGCTACATTATGGAGCAGCATGAATTTGAAGGCATGCATAGTTCAACTCCTCTTCCCCTTTCTTTTGCAGAATCTCACCTGTCACATTTTCCAATTGTTCCATAGCTGAATCTATTTGCATTTCTCATTCATGTTACCATTAGGCCATGACGTACATCCAGGAACCAAAAGATTTTCATCATCATCAATGCTTTGTCCCAAATATTAGGGGTTTTCAAACATCTAAAGAAAAAGTAACAAAAATGGAAAAGCTACAAGAAATTCAGACAAAAGCAACTGTTTTGGAAAGAAAATATCCTGTGATAGAAATTTACAGCAAAACTAGAAATTCCATGGCACCATTTGGGTTATCAAACGAAATAGCAAACCCTAGATATCAAATCAAACGGAATGAATCATAAGATGAAAGAAAGAATGAAAATGAATAAAAAAAATTGCAGACAAAACGTAAAAAAAGAGAAAAAATGGAAGAAATGGAAGAGATGGAGGAAATCTTACCTTGCGACGGCGACGGCGACGGCGACGGCAATGGGTGGAGACAGAGACGGTAGTGGACGGAGATGACTTTGGCGATGGAAGACTCGAAGGCTTGGCCGGAATGGGTTCGCCCCTCTCTGGTTTAGTTGAGATTTGAAAGAGAGGAAGGGAGAGAGAGAGACTCGGGTGCTTTTGGCGCTCAATTTTTTTACCTAAAAGCTTTAAACCCCCAAATGAAATTGGGGTTAAACCACTTGCAAGATCTCAGCATTCTATTTCGAGCAGGAGAGCCGGATCCTGTTGGGATGAATGACGGTTTTAGAGAGAGAGTGGGCTAGAGAGATGAGAGAGAAATTATAGAGAGAATGGAGCTTCTTAGATGGGCGAGGCCGTCCAAGAGAGTTCCAACTTACACTGAGAGCCTCCTACGGTCCTACCCCTTTTTATAATACTTTTTCTATAAAAAACGAAAAAGACAAAAAGAAGGTAACTTTTTGGTTTTGGGATATTGAGAATTTAGAAAGTAAATAATTGGATATCTTAATGTGTGTTTAGCATGTGTGTGACTTGCATGTGTTTGTGAAATCTATATATATACCAAAAACAAAAAAAATAGGCTTTGTCCTTTACTTTATTCCCGCATAGGTGGGTTAATAGTATTGTGCTTTAATGCATGAGGGAGGGTGTGTGTGAGTTGTGCGTGTGTGTTTGTGTGATCTATATATATACCCAAAAAAAATGTCGGTTTAGGAATATTTTTCAAAGAGCTAGCCATACTCTAGATCAACCCATACTCTTACCCCTCTGCCAACCACTTGTCCACTTTTTTGTGAGAGAGTTCTTTAATCCACTGTTGTCAGGACCGGACCGGACCGGACCGGCCGGTCGAATCGGAAAAACTGGGAACTGGTCCCCTCACTGGTTCCCAAACCCTCCAAAATCGGACTGTTTTAAAAACCAATCATTTTCGTGAAAATCAGAAGAATCGGTCGGTTGAATCAGGACCGGTAGTCAAAACCGGTTGAGAACCGGTCATAAATAGGCAAAAATGGATTTTTTTTAAATAAACAATAAAAAAAGACACAGTTGAACCGGACCGGTCGAACCGCGAACCGGCCACTCAACCGGTTTGATGACCGGTTCGGTTATGATAACATTGCTTTAATCATTGCAAAACGGATATGTGGTTGGTGAAGTGAATGGGTGGGAGTAGAGTTTGACTGAGAGTAGGGCTAGTACTCTCTTTTCAAAAGATGAGAGAAAGAAAGTATATCTCATCTGGATAATGGCTAATGGGTCATTAATGTTTTGGACTTATGTGTATATGGGTTTAAAATCAGTATGGATACGAGTATATGAGTGTACAGGGTTAGGGTATGTTTGGGGTAGCAAGGGGTAAGGTGTGTTTAGGTGGACATGTGTACAGTATTTGGGTGCATGGAGGGTGTATGGCGTGTTTTAGTGCATGGGTATAAGACATGATTATTAAATTGTTGTAATTTGAATCGAATCTCAGGTAAAATCTTTCAAATTGCAAATGAAAATCATAATTAGGTTAAATCCATTCGATTTCGATTCAAATCATATAATTCATGCAATTTGAGCATGAAACTTTTGTTACGGACCGATATTTAAAAAAATTCAATTTTTTTTTTATTCTTTCAATTTTCTGAAGGTACTTTATGTCTTTTAAGAAGAGAAAAAAATGAAAAAATGTGTGGTTGGGTGAGATAAGAGGAGAGAGAATGAGGTCTTTGGAGCATCTGAAATTAAGTTCAAGAAGTTAAAAACTTGCTGAATTTAGGTAGAGATTTCATCTTCCTTCACAAATCTAAATTTTGGTGGGTTATTCTTTTTGGAAAGTTTGATCTTGGTGTCAATTCCTACATGCATGTATTTATGAGTGTTCTAATGTCAAACTTATGATAAAAGATGGATTTTTCTCACATGCATGTCTAAAAATATAATAAATTTTATAAATTTCATGATGCATGAGAGATTCTAATATGATACTATGTAAATTGATGTATTGCTGAAAATTGAAATTTATGGATGTTGATTTCGATCTGGACTTAGAAACATTAGATTTTAGTACCATTTTGGTTATAGTTTACTAAGTTGGTGAATATTAAATTAAGAAAATTTCAAGTGATTTAGAGTAGATTTGCTATTTTCCCTTTATTTATTCACAAATAGTAGAGGTGCTGGAATTCAAATTCTACAACAACTAATCTAATTTTGATTGTTAAATTATGGGAATTTGGTAAAACATTACATATTAAGTTTATTTTCAAATGCCTTTGGTCTCAAATTTAAAATTTTAAAATTGGTTTTCTAATAATTTGGGGCCTGTTTGGCATCACTCCCAAGGAAAAATTCTCTGTTTCCTAGGAATAAAAACTCTTGAGTTTCTATTCCAAAGGAATAGAAAATTGTTCCTTGGGAGTGATGCCAAACAGGCCCTTGAATACCACAAGTTGGTCAATCTTGAGATTCATTTCTAGCATTATGTTTTTAATTGAAAATCATTTTTATACCATACTTAATCAGATTTTCTTATTTGACCAATATTTTTTCATCATTAATTATTTTATAAATCTAGTTCGTAAATAAACAAGAATCACAAGAATTGAGTCTCTAAACAATGAGTAATGAAATTTTAAATATCAGTTGTTCTATTTTCTAGCGTAGTATTTATAGAAAATGACACTTTTTTGGGGTTTCATAGTTGTTATACGATGTATGCATTTTGTGGAAATCTAAAAAGTAGTGAAATTCTCATTATCTTGTACGATATGAAACTTATGGGTCTCAGAATGTATAACAATTGACAGAGGGCTGCAGTCATTGGGTTGAGAATACTCCCCTAAAGAGCAAGAAGGGCATCGTTTCCCTAGGGTGAAAGGCCCCAAACCATCCTCCAGGATATCCCAAGGGTGGGTGATCCATGCCTAGCCGAGCTGGAGAGAAATGCATACCCGAAACCGTGCTATGAATGTTTGCATTCCAAGTTTGAACTATTAGTATGAATGTGAAATAATGTGGTAATGGAACTTGGTATTTTAGAAGTTTATCAATATGATAAATTTTGAACATTATGTATGTGAAATCCTACATTTTCCTAAGAGTGTTCAATTACTTATGAATATTTACGAACTATTACAACTTTGGACATTGAAGCATTTCTATGTTTTCAGAAAACTTGTATATTCCCAATGTACTCAAACACATATTTTGTTGAGTAAGATGATTTTTCTTGCTAGGCTGGTTTAACTCACCCTTTACCTATATTAGATTTAATAAAAGATGTCGTGACTTAGCTTTTGGAAGAAAGTTTGGTGGTGAAATCGCATAGGAGAGAATTGCCTTCTTCATGTGCATGATGTAGATGTCTATTTGTATATAACTCTTTTTTTCGGCATGTAACTATGATAGGTATGTAATATTTGATAACGTGATGGTTGTTAGTACATGAGTAACTTTTGAGTTTTGGATTTGTAAGTTACGACATGAAGGTTAGGTTTGGACTAGTGATTAAATGAAATGAAAATTATTGACCATGGCTTAATTGGGGACTCAATGTCCATATTATTTTACCAAATCACGCTTCAAATTTTGGGACGTGACACCAGTGCTCTTGACCATATCCAAAACTAAAATTTGACAGTTTTGCACTCTCATTCTCACACCTGCTCTGCCCTCTAGTTATTTAGGATTAGACACAGTAAAAGCAAGAGATAAAGAGTATAAAAACTACACTAATCAACAAGAGGTAAGGACATCTTATCTTTGAGTTATAGTGTCTCCTGTATTTCCTTTAGATATGTTCCTAGATATGTTTCTATGTTTAAGCCAAACAAAATAAGATTAAAGAATTTGTCTAAATGATTTGAATTATGCCAATTAAGAATGGATGAGAAGAAATTTCTATCCTAGGGGTCGGACCCTTCATTGGGCTGCCTACATACCTAGTTTTGTGGGATCAAACCGGTGTAGTTCTCCACGGGGAATTACAGTAGTTTAGACTCATTGCGGAGTAGTGTTAGTTTATACTCATTCCGGAATGGAGGGATAGTTTGTGTTCTTGTCTCGGAGCTTAAGGTAGTTTAAGCTCTTTCTGGAGCAGGGTTGATTGGATTTTTGGTCTTTTGATATTTTATATTATTTTTGGTATTTTTCAGACTTTTTATTTTTTTAAAATTTTTTGAATAATAGTTTAAGCTCAGTGCAGAGCATATGAAAGATTTTGGCAAACTAAACTAAAGTCAAATTTAACTCAAGAGAATGTTAAAGAGAGGCTAGGCTAAGAGACCTTATTTAGGACATAAAGAGGGAGTTTGCATTGGATATTAGATGGTCTATTGCCAACAACTATTTTATTAAATTGGTGTTAATGGTAGAGCAAATATCATTGCCTTTGATATGAGGAATTTTGGACAACATCTTATTTTAAGTCCTTACCCATTTAAAAAGAAAGAAAAAAATGAGACAAGTATTGAAATAGAAAATTCATCATCTACCTTCTAATGTGATCCATTTGCGCCATTATAAATGATATAATGAAGCTCTAAACATAAACGTTAGAGAGGGGATGAGCTTTCAGAAAGAATTCTAGAAGAATCATGACTAGAATCCAAATGCAAATAAATAAAATGAAAAAAGAGGTATAACTAATTTAGCTTCCACTTTCTATGGGCCTACCTATATCCATACTAGTGGGGACATAAAAAGAAAAAAAAAGTATATAAAAGAAGAAAAAAGAAAGGCATCTCCTTGTTGTGATATGGATCTCTCTACACCATTAGATTGGTGTAAATAGACTAATTGAACCTTAAAGAATAGGGGCCCTCTATATCATTAGATTTTGTATAGAGAGACCTTATTATGTTTGAAGGGAGAGACCTTCCCAAAAGTTTCTAGAAATGGATTAAGAATAAAGGGAAAATAAAAAGAAACATACAAGAGAAGGAAAATGAGTTTTCATCATTTCCTTATTAATAGGGGTCCCTCTACACAATTAGATTAATGTAGAGAGGCCCACTAAAGGAGAATTATGAACTCTCAAAAGTGGTTCTAGAAATGAACTAGAATCCAAAAGAAATAAGGTAATTTCAATACAATGTATAATAGCAAAGAAATGAGAAATGAACTAGAAACAAAAAGAAATGGAAGATATAAGAGGTTTGGGTAACAGCTACCCATCTAAGTTGCTCTTCAAAACTCCAAGTTCAAAGATGAGTTGCCTTGCAAAGGGGTATAGCCTACAGCTTCCACCCTAGACCTAACTCACTCTAAGGTTCAAAAGATTAGGTGTAGAGGGTTTGACTTATGAGATTTGGGGATTTTAGAGTCCACAAAAGAGGAAAGTTAGTGAAGAACTCTAGGCTTTTAGTCCTAAAATTTTCTCCAAACTATAGACCTTAGCTTCTTCTTAAGGTTCAAAAGAAAGATAAATGGGTGAGAGTATTCTAAGGGATCATGAGACCTAAGGGGTGTATTGGCTTTAAGAGTATAAGGGTGTGAGACAATGGGTTGAGATGGGGAAGGGGTCCTCTATTTATAGAGAAGGGGTGTGAACTCCTATTGGTGGATTTAAAATGATGGAACTATTGGACATATATACCATCGAAAACCAATATAAGACTTTTCTATGTTGATTAGAGAAGCATCACATTCACACAACCAACTATAAAGAGTATTTATAATAATTATTGTCTCATTTGATGATGACATAGAGTTCTATAGGTAACATTATAGGAAAATCATGCAAAGGTTGCGAGGAGATATGATTTTCCACTTCCTTGTAAACCTAATAATTTTCTAAGCCTCTAGAGTACTGGTTAGGCGCCGTACTTCATCATGACTTGCACATGTGTATTTCTATAAGATAGTGTGATGAATCTCATTCACAGATAGTGTTGACTCTTGACTAACATGTGAATATATGTAGTAAGTATATAATACTGAACGTGGTCATTAGTGGATATCCTATGGAATACACTGTCAGATTGTATTAGGATTAAATTCATTTGACAAATTAACCTTAGGCCTGAGAGGTTAACATCTTCTCAGACATCTGTTTATATAGCTTTGATGTGATAATCGGCAATATCCAATACACATGACTAATTTTGGGTACGTTGGGTCATGTACACAATGTTTGGAGAAATGTGTAAACACTCAATAAGAAATTCACTACTCCTTAATTAGAGATAATGATATCAAGATGATACTTATTGAACTAAACTGATAAATCCAATACTGGTGCATTTCGATAAAATGGTTTTTATCAAAGTTGATATTTTCAATATAGAAAAGTATATGTATGTCAATTCTTTTCTAATATTTCTTTGAAAGTGTTTTGAAAGTTTAGTTCAATGAAAAAGTAATCATGAGAAAGAGTTCTATTCATAAGTCAGGGACTAGACAGTGGACTTGATCTAATCCCGGAAGCTTATATGTGATATCGGATTGTGGAAGAATTTATTTGTAAATATATTGTGAGATAGTACTTGCAAGCAATTATCTAATTTATGGAGGTTGATCATAATGTGTTAATGGACATTACTGTGATTGGTGGAAGTCCAGGAACTTAGATAGCATTCTATGATCTTAATGGAATTATTGAAAAATGTTTCGTAGCAACAAGGCTACACCCTAAAGGTGATGCACTTGGCCCCAACACCGGAAATAGGAGATCCTTTTAAATCTCACACACTAGGACCTTATCAAAGCTTTTAATTGAATTGAGAATTGAATTAATTAATTTCTCCATGTATTTCACTATATGGTATAGTGAAGCTCTAATAGGTGAAATCACATAAGATGTAATTAACCAAATGGGTAGGACCTATATGAGATTTTGATAAAGATCAAAAGGTGACCATCATTAGGTATAACAACAAAAAGTGGCGTGAGATATGTGGGGCCCACGTAGGGTGGGATGCCACACATTAATAATAATTCTCTATTATCTTTAATTATTAACTAATGGTTAATTACTGATTAAAGATTTGTTTTCTAATTGAATTAGGAATTCATAATGAGAATTAAATGAGATTTTTAATTAGATTAGAAGAGTTTCTATTTTGATTTAATTGCAATTTCGATTTGATTTGATTTATGGATTTTAGGATTTGTATTTGATTATGAGAATCAATACAGTTTCGGTATTCAATCCATAACTCTATGGCCGTAACTTCAATTTTGGTCCAATAGTACATCGTTTTGAAGCCGTCGAAAAGATCTACAACTTTTGTGAAGAAAGTTTTTTCAGAATCAATCGTTTTGAAGGTCATAACCTCAGTCGAAAATCTAAAGTGGGATAATCATAATAAAATTTGAAAGATAATTCTAATTGAATTAGAATTAGAAAGAGGAGTTTTACTTGAACTACAAGTTAGCAATCAAGAAGTCTATAAAAGAACCCCTTTGTGTGGAATGTCCAACACAATTTTGAGATTCCTAAAATCCCTCTTTCTCTCTCCCTCAAAAGAGCACGCCCCTCTTTCTCCCTCTTTGGGTTGTACGGCCACCTCTCCCATTTTCTTCCTTTTGGTTAGTTTTTGATCTTGAAGAAGATCAAGAATAATTATTTGAAGATCAAAATTGTTTCTTTAAGGATCAAGATGAAATCTTTATTGATCATGAAGAGTTCTTGCGATCAAAGAAAAAGAAGAAAGATTATAGAGCTTGGATCAGAATGGCCATTAGCTTCCGTTGGAGAAAAGTTTTGGAGATTCAAAGAAAGTTTGTGTGAATCAATAGGAGGCTTTACACTTGAGGAGCTTTGTAAGTATGGTTTCTCATACCATGATTTAAATGATCATAAGATGACCCTTGAGAATATTTTGATTAGATCAAAATCAAGTTTGAATTAAAAAATCATGCTTCGAAATTTTTTATATTCATGTCTTTCAGGAACATGGTAGGTTTTAGGGTATGGTAGGATAGGTTTGTAGGTTGTAGGGTACGTTCTAGGTTATAGGATATGATAGGTTGTAGGGTTAAAGGGATGATGGTCTAAACCCTTTTTTCAACATGCCTTTTTCTTCTTACATGAGAGAGGAGATTTTGGGGTTGGGGTGAGACTTTCATAGAAGTAGAAACCTAGGGAGTGTGAAGGGAAAAAAAGTGATCTACCATGAATAGGGAAAATGAGTATGTGCTTGTGGATTTCATTTATGAATTGTTAGTAGGTGGGTCATGGGATAATGGCCGATTTTGGATGTTGAAATTGAGTTGTGGGTTTGGTGTGTTTGGGAAAACGGGTTATAAGGTTTTTATCATAAATAAGTTATTAAGGTACATGGGATAAGAGATGCTTTGGTCAAAAGAAGAGTAGGGTATTTTAGACGAGAGAAAATATGGACATTTTGATCATTTTAAAAAATGGATATTTTGGTAATTTTAAAAATGGTATTTTGGTCATTTGAAAAATGGGTATTTTGATAATTTTAAAAAGGATATTTTGGGATTTGTGAATGATTTCTCTCAAAATCATGGGTTTCTCCAAGCTCACGGGGTGCAAAAATGGGGTGCTTGCAAATTCCAAATCCTCTCTTCTATTTCAAATATTTCTATATATAAATGTTTCTAGTTTTCCATTGTTGAAAGAAAGGAATCATGTTATCTATCTTTCTCCTAAACAAAAATTTGATACAACACGCTTCAACATCTCTCTCTGTTACTAATGCTACACATTGCTGCATCTCTCTTCGTAACTCTCATCCTAGGGCAGTCCCTCATTTATTCAAACCTTGATATTTCTATCATACTTATACCATAGCAAATCCCTTTCCATCCATCTTATTTAATTCCTCACCTTCTAAGCCCTTAGGCTACTCTCTCTCTCTCTCTCTCTCTCTCTCATTCCCACCGGCCAACACCGCTATCACCATCGCTCGCATGCACAAAATCTATACCAGCTCCCTTTTGTTGACAGCCAACAAAGATACAAGGAAGTTGTCTTTGAATCATCACAACCCTTCTTGCTCACGATCAAGCGCGTCTACATCATCCCTATCTCCTTATCAAATATATTTGTTTGCAGCCTCCAATTGCGCTAACCACCACCTCAATTAGAGGAATATTACCATCGCCATATTTATTAAGGGGGCATTCTTTGCTACAGCCGAAATAGAAATCTCTGACATCTTTTGCTACTGTTTTTTGATTGGAGGAGAAATGAAGAAGTCCTACAAATTACTATTTGATCACCATTTTATATTTTGCTTTTTCGAGGTGTAGAACCAAACCTAAAGAGGAAAACCTACGAGTCAATTTGACTTGTTAGGTTAGTAAGATATTTTTTTTCCTTTAGCTTGAGTCTTGTCTCATACAATTCCTTATAAGCTGTCTTGGACATCTTCCTCATTCACCGAGTTATCTCGACTATCTTCATTTGTTTTCATTGCCAGACTTTAGACACTCTTTGTTTTGGTCATTCTCACTCAAGCTTGAACAAGGTTCTTCAATTCCCTTGAAAGTAACAATAAAAGCAGTGTAATTCCAAGACTCCTAATTAGAAAAAGGCTTATCGGACTTTTCAGATTAACTGTCACTCTATGTTGCGTTCATCGCCTTCACCTTTCCTTTCTTCTTGTTGGGAAAATCAGGTGATATATGGTTGTAGCTATCTCATTCATACCATTGGACGCCTTAGAAATTCGTTTTAGCATCCTTGAGATTTTTCTTCTCTTCCCGGTGCTTAGGCCTTGATTTCTCAAAGAACTTTCGTCATTGCTTAAGATTAAATCCTTTATTCGTTTTAAGAAATTCCCTAAATTTCATAACGAATAAGGCCATATCTTCTTCACATAACTCAATTTCACTATCTGAATCATCTATAGATTCTTTGATAGATTCAAGACTATATTCTTACTTTTGGGTTTCTTAGATGAGTGGAGATTAAGTCCTTAGGTTTGAAGAGAACTAACCAACTCCTCAATTTTGAGAGTATCAATATCTTTGTTCTCTTCAATGACCATGACCTTAGGCTAAAACCTCTTGGGAAGAGATCTCAAAACCTTTCTGACAATATTGAACTCAGATAATCTCTCACCTAGATTAAAACTGTAATTGACAATGTCATTAAGTTTAACATAGAAGTCATCAAAAGTTTCATTATCTTCTATCTTCAACCTCTCAAATTTTGAGGTAAACATCTGAAATTTTGAAATTTTAACAATTGTGATTCCTTTATGGGTAATCTCTAATATGTTCTATGCATCTTTTGATGTGTCGTACTTAGATATGAGCCAAAATTGTTCAGGTGTGACAACACTGAAGATGACATTAGACCCTTAGTATTCTACACAATTATCAAATTCATCCCGAGTCAATTCCAAGGAAGGTTTCTTGGTAGTTTGATTTTCTATTATATTAGTGGGGAATTTCCATTCATTTTCTATAGTGATTGTACACGCAAATTTCAGGCGGTCTTTTTATGATTGACCTCTTGAACCTTACAGTCAGATTACCTCCATTGTTGTATGAAGTTTATTATTTTTGTTAGGGGCTATCCTTCTAATCTGAGTAAACCCATACTGTTAATTACCTTCCCGATTTGGGGAAGAACCTCTGATTAAGAAAAAGAATAAAGAAGAACAAGATTTGAATAAAGTATTTGTATTGAATCAATGAGGTTGCCCAGATCCTATGTAGGCGTTACAGGATACCTCATAGAGGTTTTAGCATCAAAAGAAAGAAAAGAAAGAGAGGTGGCCATATTGGGGGTTCACCTAATATTCTCCATTGATGGGAGATCCTTCTTCTTCCTCCTTGGGTTGCTGTTGTTTTCCTGCCTTTTGCTTTGTATACGTTTTTCGTCCTTGTACGTGCCTTCTGCTGTGTATGAGTTTCTTGTGAGAAACTCCCTTTTTATATCTTTTGAAGAATCTTTTTTGGACTCCCCTTTGACTTCATCTTCTTTAGAAAATCAAAAGAGGTCAACTCTCCTTATAGAGGGTCATCTGTCCAAGACAGCTGGTTTCTCTTATCTTAAAGAAACCATATGGATGTGAGTCATTTTTCTTGAAGGACTCCAAAGTGGTTTCCCTTTCTGAGAAACCTGGAAGGATCAGACTTCCCCCCAAAAGGGGAAATAGTCTTATCTTTTCAGAAAATGGAAGAAATTACTTTCCCTTTCAAATAAGATGCTATATGACACTCTCTTATTAGAGAAAGAGAGGGGATCTCTATCTTGGGATCCCCCAAAGCTATTAGAGACTCCTTTTTGTTAAGGATTCTCTGCCACATGTCGGTCAAATACTGGCTGCTATTTGAGAAAGGACTGATGATCGTTACTCAATCTTAAATTATTCATTCTTAGTAATAATTCCATAGAATAGTACTAGTAAGAGTATCGAACGTCTGAGGACTGCGCTGGTTTCGTTGCCTTTTATCAAGATTAATTATAAACTAATGAGATGGACAATTGATTATATTTAATTGAACTAAAACAATGATTAAACTAAAGGAGATTTCTAAATTAAACTAAAAACAATTGAGTTTTTAAATCCTTTTGGAGATAAGATCTAAGGTTTTCAAATCCACCACTAACCTAATAACCAGTCATTATTCTGAATTTATTCCAACCTCTTAAATTGCAAACATTCCAGTTAGAGTGACAGTACGTCCTCTCTCAACTATCAAGAAAAGTTCAATGGATTATATCATAAGCATATCATATCTTCGGTTAGTACGAATGATATATACTAATCTATAGTTTTGTAATCACACGTCTTCGGATTTAATATCTTCGGATTTAATCTCTCGATATGTTAAAACCATTGCATAAAACCTATGTTTAAATTCTAACGAAAATTAACACAAGTGATTTTAATTCCAATTTCACAATACCTAAGATAAGGTTGAGAATTCCATTGAAATCAAATATAATTCAAATAAATCCTAGTTGTTGAAACAATCCTCTCATTATGCAATCAATGTTTTACAATTAAGAAATCAAAATAAAACAAAATAAAATGACACAGTTACTTGGCTAGGGTTTCATCAAAACCCTAGAATGGAAATTAGTTCATCACGATGGAAGAACACATCATCTTCATAGACAAAGCTGATACACTCTTCTTCATGACTTCTTTTTTCTCCAGAGCTTCTCATTTTTCTGATTCAAAATCTCTACACACCGATTATGGCTAATGATTATCCTTTTTATAGAGAAAGAGAGAAAAATAGAGTCCCTATAAAATAAGGAGTTCTAATTGGGATACAACTCTTCTTTTATCTTTTCCCTACGAAATTTGGGCCTTTAAGAATAGTTAAACTGAGTCCAAAAGAGATTTTTCGCGCAATTAAAATATCAAATATGCAGGGAGGGGTGATTGATTGCCCCCTCTAGGCGATCGATCACCCAGAGCATAATTCCATCATTTAACTTGTATTTGCTCCCTTCTTTGCCCTTTTTCTTCTCTGAGATCCTTCTGAGTCTTTAAGGCTTTTAAATCTTCCATTTTAAACTCTTTTTCGCAAATGAACCTGAAACAAAAATAAACAACCAAGTAACATAAAAATATTTAAAAGAATACTCTACAGGGTTAACAAGTTAAGTTTGAGGTGATTATATGTGTAACATTTAGCACCGATCAACTGACCTTGGTCAGTCTGCACATTAAAGAGGTGAGACCATGGATCTCACCTGTGATCTAGGTCAGGTCTAAGCATATTTGGACTATGGACTAGGGTCTGACCTTAGTCAGTCAGTAGACCAATGCGGGTGGGACCATAGGTCCAACCCTTGGTCTGGGTTAGGTCCATGACCTTTTATGGTCACGGACTGGGCTAGTCATTGACTGGCCCGCAAATGGACTTATAAAGTTTGTCTGTAAAGCTTGAGTGGAGGTCTGTCAGCGAGGGCAAACCCTAACCACGTGTCAGTCCCCTAAGGACTGACACAAAGGGGTATCCACATGACATTATTGCCCTGCTGCCAGCATTAAATGCTTGGCGGACTGGCGGTGAGCCAGCCCTTGGCCAGTTGGTGCGCGTGCCTGTGGCATGCACGAAATTTAACCACCCATTCCATGGGTAGCGATCCTGTAGGCAGGTGCACCATGCACCCGCCTTGCGGGCGATGAGATTTCACCGCCCACAATGAGCAATATCATCTCGTCCTGGGATTTGAGAAATGCTCTCATTCTAACTTTCTAGTAAACATAATTATTCTCATCAAATAATGGTGGATGAGTGATGGATTTACTATCTCTAAGTGAACTAATTTTTCAAGGATTATGCTTAAGATCACACTAAAGGGATTAGCCTTAACAATGAACCCAGTCTAATCCAATTAAAATTTGTTAATTAATAGATTCACTGGACATAAAAGGGGGGGGGGGGGGGTGAATAAACACCTAAAATTTTCGACCAATTTTAATAATCTAAGGAAGAAAAATTCACACTACAACGAACAAACAAATTTTTATGTGGAAACCATTTCGAAAAAACTATGGGACCTCATCCAGCAAACAAAATTCACTATGAGAAAGTAAATACAAGTACAAAGTTTGAACCTTTACCCAATAAGTCACGACACTATGCTCCACAATAACATATTCTTCATGTTTGTAAGCCATGAACCCGCAGGTCCGATCTCCACAACAATGACTCTGGTTCCTTACTGGCAAAAGCTTTCTCCAAGCAACATGACCACGATTCATCAATCAATCTCCCTCATTGACGTCTTTGGCTCATGCCAACAAAGTACTCAACAATATGAGCTAAAAATACTAAAGGTTTAAAACCTCTAGAAGGATCTCGCTAAGGTTTGAAGATCATCTGATGAAAGTATAAATTTGAAAGAGTTAATTTTGCATCTTTAGAGCAACAAAGAGAGAAGATGAATTGAAATTCAATAAAAGGAATTGAGAAACCATAGAGTACTCAAAGTAGCCTCAACTCCCAATAACACCAATCTTAATTTGTTTAGGGACAATTGGTTTATATAGGGATGCCAAAAAATAGAGTTTGGAAGTTGCCAAAACTCTAAATTTATGAAGGTCATTCAAACTAGATGGTATCCATTTGAACTAGTTGGCTTTGGGAAACATAGATTGAGCAAAATAGACAACCTGAGAGTTGTCCGTTCGAACGACCTTGGCTAGTTTGAACTAGAAATGGCTCGTTCAAACCAATTGGAAGAAGCTAGGTATCTAGGTCACTTACCATCTGACGGGCATGATAGAAGGGTTAGGCGGAATGTTCTTTAGTTGAACCTCTATAAGCTTCATCTTCACGAACATGATCAACTGTACGACTAGGACTCAAGACTTGCAACTTGACACTGTTTTGACACATAAATTTGGCAATCCAATTTTTGATTTTACACTAACATTATAACATGGAGTGAAAAAAAAAAACCCACTGCTTCTCATTTCAGTATTGAATTTGAGTATCGCTCGCTTGCTCATACAACAATTGAACTCTTTTGGATTCAGTCCCTTCTAGAGGACTTGCACATTTACTTCCAATCACCATTAATCATTTGGTGTGACAATACAAGTGTAATTTCTTTAGCATCCAATTTGACCTTCATGCTCGCACAAAGCATATTAAGGTCGATTATCATTATATTCGGTAGAAGGCGATCCGTCATGATTTTACATTTTTTTCCAAGATCAAATCGCTAATATATTCACTAAAAATCTCTCATTGTCAAGCTTTCAAGTATTGAAAAACAAGTTGTTGGTCTGTGATCCATCCATTAGCTTGAGGGAGGATAATAGAAGCACATAAGATGGAGACCATGAAGGAAAGCCAACTCCATAAGGCTCTGTTCTTTTGGTGGAATTTTTAAAAGTCCGGAACATTAATATTTTGGAACAAGAGGCAAGAGTCTGAGAGGAGAGGGGAGAGGGTTACAAACTCTTTTACACAATGACATCTCAGATTTATTGGGTTCGATTTAATTAGAAGCTCCACATGTATAGAACTTAAGAAATCCAAAATTTTTGGTGGAACTTGAAAGGTCCATATTTGTAGAACTTTTGCACACTATGGAATAATATAGTTTTAGACATCAAGTAAAATTAGGCACGAAATAATGAAAGTTCTAGATTTTAAAAGTTCCACCAAAAGATTGGACCCTAATAGATCCAAATCAGAAGGAAACAAAGAAGGAAAACCAAATGGGATTAGATCCTCCTCTGGCTTGATTATGTACATTTCCTTATATAAATATATGTTTTGAATTTTTAATTAATAATAATCTTTTATAATCATGCAGCAAAAGATGTGGGCTGTTGTAACCATCTCTCTGTATAAGAGTACAACACGGTGAGGGAAGATAACTCACTAATTACATTCTAAATAGGAAGGTTTCATCCACGTGATTTTGCAAATCCACATCACCATCAATTATAATAGGAGTTTTGCATATCAGCTGCTAGGTTGTTTAACGTAGTTTGCAAATACAATGTTGTGTATGATAGATTTGCAAATTACCTCATCTTTTTTCAACTATTAGACTAAATAACGTCATTCTTCCACTTCCGTTCAATTGCATTTATAAATGTTTAAAAAGTGATTATAATACCATTGTGACATTTAGGATTATAATAACCCTTGTGATATGTGTCCCCTTTTTTAACTTTTTTTAATTGTGATTAAGATTCACTAACCTTTAGGGTTGAAGTATCTAATTTTAGTTTAAAAATTAATCACATGGGTTAAAACTTGTTAACCATAATTCAAGAGCAGTTAAAGGGGTGTCCCTTTTTAACTCCCTTTACCTATGGTTAAGATTTACTAACCCTTAATTAGGATTAAAGCATCTAACCTTGGTTTTAAGAAGATTTTTTAAAAATTAACTATAAGTGATAAAACTTGTTAATCATAGTTCAAGGGCAGTTGAAGGGGTGTCCTCTTTTAACTGTGATTAAGATTCACTAATTCTTAGGGTTAAAGCATCAAACCTTGGGTTTTTAAATTTTTTTTAAAAATAATTAACTGGAGTTGAAACTTATTAACCATAGTTCAAGGGTAATTAAAAGAGCTTTGTGAGATTGTTAAATATCTTAAAAGCATTAAAGTTTTTTTTATTAACAGTTAGTTATGATATTAATACCAACGGAACTAAGGGTTGAAGTTCTTTGTCTAGCGGTTACAAAATAATGAGTTAAATTATAAATCTATTATACATAACAGCAAGCAGCTGATATGCAAAAGGAAAGCAAAGGGCCGAGGCCACACTGAGACCATGCATGTGATGCACGGATCTCAAATTTTCAAAAAATGAATTTAATAAAATTTTGAGATCCGTGCATCACAAGCACGGTCTTGGTGTGGTCTCGACCCTAAGGGGGTCTCAGAAGCTTTATCTTTACTATTATAATGCAAGAAGCTACGCATGAATTTTCCGAAATTCTCAAACTACCCTTATATAAAACAAACCTTTGATTTAATTTTGCACTCTAATTCCCAAACTACCCCTTACTCATCTGTCTATTTAAAGAATTGAATCACAGCCAATCGCGATTGAACTCGGGGAGAGTTCAATTGCACTTGTGGGTTAACACGTGTCACTTTTAACTCCTATTAACTGTGGTTAACTCCTTCCCTCGCTCTCACGTGCATCGCACGTTGACACCCGCTAGTCCATTATAAAATTGGGGCCTTGGATTGTCAGAAAGGGCTTGTCTCGGGGTTCCATATAATAGGTGACAAGTGGTGGAGAAGTCAAAATCATGGGGCCATGATTTTGACTTCTCCACGCATAGTAAGTAAGTGTGAGAATAAGGGTGAGAGATATCAAATGGGGAGAAGTCAAAATTATGGGGAGAAAATGGAATGACTTCTCCCTATATTTACGCCAACTGTCGCACAATGTATGGAACCGAGAGCCCTTTCTGGCTTCGCCAGAGACAATCAGAGGCCTAAAATTCGTTACCACATATGAAACCAGTTGGCCATTTGTTTGACAATCTTGACCGCTGCTAGTACAATAATCCCACCTCGAGCAACACACCGACCTTTGATCGAACAGCATGCATCATGACCGACACACTGGTCAGTTGAGCCATTTGCTTGACAATCTTGACCATTGTTAATTCAATAGTAGGAGCAAAACTTGGCAACTATAACCTTTGCAGTCCAGTGATGACGATTACACATGAGAAAAATGACATTTCTCAAAACAGTTTAAATATCAATAAAATATCATTTAAAAAATATCATATCATCCTTTTTATCATTTAAATATATATATATATATATATATATATACACTATTGAGAAATGCTAGCCCTAATCTCAGTTAAACTCTACTTTCAGTCTCCACCAACCATTTGTCTATTCTTGATAATAGAGAATGCTTTAACCACCATAACTGATTTAATAATAGATAGGTGGTTGGTAGAGGTTGAGAGCAGAGTTTGACCAAGAGTAGGGAAAGAACGCCTCATATACTATTATAATGTCAGAAGTAGGTGTAGCCTGATTTTTCTAAATTTTCCAAACTATCCTTATATAAAACTAAACTTTGATTTATTATTTTACTTTAATTCTCAAACTACCCATTGCTCATCTATCTATTTAAAGAATAGAATCACAGCCAATCGCGATTGAATTCGGGAAGAGTTCAATCGCATCTACGGGTTAACACGTGTCCTTTTAATTCAACTGTGGTTAGCTCTTTCTCCTCACTCTCACGTGCATCGCACGTGCCACCAGCTAGTATATATTATAAAAAATCTATGGCTGACACTTTTATGATGTGTTATTAGCACCTCACGGCTACCAAGATTATTATTGTTAATTTTGCTCCAATAAAATAAGGCAATGGTTGTTTCTCTCTTATTCCATAAAAATAAAATAACAATAAAATTAAATGAAAAAGTTGTTTCTCTCTATGAACGCTACATGTCTCCAAACAGTAATTCATCACTTAAGGCCAACATAGCCGTCTCTATTGTTGACAAATATGGTTTCTGATTCTAGTTTGTTACAACTCTAAAATAATACTTTTCAGGTTCTGCAGTCAAATTGGAAGCCATGTTAGTTACAAAAATCTAGTATAAATACTTTTCAGGGTTTGCAGTCAAATTGGAAGCCATGTTCCCCAGGGACAGCCTGGTCCTCTCTTATGATAGCATCGTCATCAACGCAGCCTTTCTTTATGCCTTGCTTTCCCATGTTAATCGTCCTTATTGTCCTGTTTTGACGCTTCCTTTCTACCTCGTTTAGTTACCTTTTTCCCTATTTGTCCGAGTTCTTCCCTCTTTTTCGCCATAGGTTACGTTGATGGCTTAGTTTCTCCGCTTTGTGTTAATTACAAAATGGTCCTCCAACCTCAAATATATAAATATACTAACAAGATTGAAGAAGGCCAACACCCAAGAAGACGAGAGAGTTAGCCATGGAGCTCCTACTCCTTGTGAAGATCTTCTCCTCCCTTGCTTTGATTTCCCTATTTAGCTTGTTTGTATATCTCTATAACGTTCTCTTCTTGAAGCCGAAAGTTCTTCGATCAAAGCTTCGAAAGCAAGGGATCGATGGTCCTCCACCTTCTTTTCTTCTAGGAAATATTGTTGAGATAAAGAAAGCTCGATCTACAGTCACCAAAACTCAAACTGGGGAGCTCATGACACACAATTGTGCTGCTACTCTCTTCCCATTTTTTGAGCAGTGGAGAAACAAATACGGTTCGACATTCATGTTTTCGCTCGGCAACACGCAAATACTGCATGTGAATGAACCTGGTGCAGTGAAGGAAATAAGCACCTGCACATCTTTGGACTTAGGGAAGCCTTCATATCAAGCGAGAGAGCGTGGACCTTTGCTTGGACATGGAATTCTAACTTCAAATGGGGAAGTATGGGCCCATCAGAGAAAGATCCTAGCTCCAGAATTATACATGGAGAAGGTCAAGGTAAGCGTTACCATGATGGATTGTTATTAGATTATCGACAAAATCAGTGCCTATTAGGTTGATTTGGTAGCTGTATTATCATCTAAATTCGATATTCGGAACCGTGACAGGGAATGGTGGACTTAATGAGGGAGTCTACACTTGCACTGCTGAATTCGTGGAAGAGTCGAATTGAAAGTGAGGGGGGAACTGGAGACATAAACATTGATGAGTCTATGAGAAGCTTCTCTGGGGATGTAATCTCCAGAGCTTGTTTTGGAAGCAATTTTTCCAAAGGGGAGGAAATATTCTCAAGGCTTAGATCTCTTCAGGAGGCCATGTCTAAGAAAAGTTTAACTACTGGGGTTCCTGGCATGAGGTATATATTCTTATTAATTGCATTGGTTTCTATAAATTAACTGAATTTCATTAGACAATCATGAAATGATATTCAAAAATTATTTGTATATATGTTCAGATATCTTCCGACCAAGAGCAATATAGAAACATGGAGATTAGAGAAAGAGGTCCACTCGTTGATTCTAAAGGTAGTAGAGGAACGAAAGGAATCTACATTTGAGAAGGACCTATTACAAATGATTCTTGAGGGTGCCAAAAATAGTGACCTAGGACAAGATGCAACTGACCGATTCATAGTCGACAATTGCAAGAACATCTACTTGGCTGGGTACGAGACTACCGCAGTTTCTGCTACATGGAGCTTGATGCTCTTAGCTTCTAATCCAGAATGGCAAGCTCGTGTTCGTGCTGAGGTGCTAGATATTTGTGGGGGGCAAATGCCAGATGCCGATATGCTTCGCAAGATGAAACTGGTAAGAGATTGCGATAACATTTACTATCATAACTTCATAAGGAATGATTAGATAGTCTATGCAATATATATCTTCCAGTTCTTATGCTAAGAATATTCAATAATTCAAATTTGTTATTGGATGGCAGTTGACAATGGTGATTCATGAGTCATTACGGCTTTATCCTCCGGTGGCAGTTGTGTCGAGGGAGGCCTTCAAAGATATGAAGTTTGGAGAAATTCACATTCCAAAGGGTGTTAACCTTTGGACCCTGGTGGTAACACTGCACCAAGACCCAGAAATTTGGGGACCAGACGCCCACAAGTTTAATCCTGAGAGGTTCGCAAATGGAATAACTGGTGCATGCAAGCTTCCACACCTGTACATGCCGTTCGGTGTTGGACCCCGTGTGTGTTTAGGACAGAACTTTGCCATGATAGAATTGAAGATGCTTCTGGCTCTCATTCTATCCAGCTTCACTTTGTTGATCTCTCCCAAGTATTGCCACTCTCCCACGCTTAGGTTGGTTATAGAGCCTGAACATGGTGTCAATCTCCTCATAAGGAAGCTGTGAGTTGTGAATTGAGATTGTGAGAGTAGTATTCTTGGCTGATCTATGTATTATCTTTTCTTATATTCCATTATGATTTGTTTATGAATTAACTGTTCTTATATTTCACTGCTTCCTCGAAGCTTTTATGTAGAGTACTAGTGGAGGCTGCACGTGCAAGCGATTGACAACAATCTTAAAACATAAATATAAAAAAAAATTAGTAGTTGAGAGGATTTTTTTTTAACATTGCATTCGATAATATATTTATAAATGTAAACATGCAGCATACAGTCACAATTTGTGACAAATCAAGAGGAAGAAGAGATGAGATGTAAGAATATTTAAAAGGTGGGTAAAGCTTGCGAGGGTGGAAAGCCTCAAGAAACATCTCAAATTCTTCTTGATTAGATCATTTGGTGAAGCAGGATGAGAAATAGCTTCTAAAATATTTGATGCAACTGAAGCATCAGAATGCACCACGATGCTATTCTATTACCATTAGCACCTAGAATAGAAAACAAATCTAGTAAACAGTCATTTTTGGTTTATATTAAAAGTTGGTCACATAACTATTTTGCTAAAGAAATTTTTTAAAAATGAAATATTATCGATCCTTACTCGATAGCAATCAAGGTTCAAAGATGCTATAATCTCATCTGGATAGTTAACCCCAATTTAAATAAGGTGTTCTATTGTTCTTCTGAATTTACCTATTCTACTATAAAGTACATAGTATCACAATGACCACTCAGCTCATTGTAAATTAACGAAATTAGAAACAAAGGTCTAAGCATAAAATCTTCACAAACCAAGATCATATATTCATAATCCTAAAATTATAAGTAAAAACTGAAAGAGCCAATATTGACCAACCAGTATAGAACTTCAGAAGATTGAAAACCAAAGTACCCATTTCAGAAATTATAAATACTTTCTACTCTAACCTTCTTTAGTGAAGTATGTAGCAAACACAAAGGTTCTTAAGAATGACCTTGAAACTTAGTCTTTAATTTCTCATTGGAAATTGATTGTTCCTCTGCTAATATATAAAAGGGTTTGATCTGGCGCATTATCTCCTTCAAATGAATCTATAAATTCTGCAATACAAGCGAGCAGTTTCGTCTTCCGCTGTCTGCTAAAATAACACAAATAGAGATGGATTACTAAATGCAAGCAAGTCAAAGGGTGGTGAAATCTTACCTTTTTCTTCTTGATTAGATCCTTTGGTCAAGGAGGACAAGGTGATTAGGTTAAGCAGGACAAGCTGATTAGTACAGAATTTGAAATTTGCATTAGGCTTATTGGGAACACATCCCAAAGAAATGGCTTCTAAATTCTTCGATGCAACTAAGATTCAGAACATAACAGTCCTCTTTTTATGGAAAGTGGAAGCATCAGATTCAGAACATAACAGCCCTCTTTTAATGGAAAGTGGAACCTCAGGATAAGACATGTGGTGTGTGTGTGTTTGTTTGCTTGGGTGGTGTGAGTATTCCCTTGTCTTTGCCTTCAGTCATTGCCTTGTGGTATGATTGAGTTTACCAAAAACAAAAAACTGAAGATACCTAACATGTATGTTTTATTATGGATAACAGGCTAAGGTTCATGTGTAAGTTAAACTGCCTATAGGTGAGATCCGTGACATGTCAATCAGAAAATTATAGATGATAGTAGTTGCTCTAACTGGGTTTGGACAGCTTCAGATCAACAAAATAGAGGACCAAGGAGCATATATGCAAAGCACTGAATGAAAAATGTGATTGTGTAAGATAATGAAATCGAAGCTCACACTATAGAGAAGATGGTACCAGCTTATGTTGCCCAATGCAATATTAATGAATGGTAGTATAAAGCACTCTAGAACAAGCTCCTGCAGTTTCTTGATAAGACAAGCCCATCAACATTGATATGATGTTGGCATCCGCTAACCCTATTGATCATAGCTATATTGACATTCATCCATCCACTGCAGGCTCTCCCCTAACGTTTTTTGTTCATATGTATGTCATAATGAAAAGGCACAATTTGCTTTCTCATTTCATCACCTTATTGTTTAGCAAATTCTAGCATGTTATCATATACTACCCATGGTAGCCCTTATAAACACCCATTTAATTGAAGGGGAGTGAGTCATCTAATTCTCTGTTGTTGCAGAAGCAAGAAGCAGATTGACCACAATGATTAGTGAAACCTAAGAATTAATAGGCTAGATAAATTAATATATATAAACAGAAGAGCAAAACGATCTGATTCAGCTACAGGTAAAAATGAGATATTTATGAGGATTTTGAAGGAACACTTACTATATTGACATAATGAATGAGCTTATCCAATTGTCTGAACAACGTGTGAGCGTATTGATACTTAAAATCTGTTCCCATGGTCCACATTCTATGGTTTGTGCGAGTTATGTTAGCCTGAAAAAGAAAGAATTGCAGGTAAGCCCCAACTGATCCAACTTTTTTTCAAATGGAAAATAAAACTTGCCTTCATGTACTTGCTTGAGTGCATTAATCAAAGCTTAGAACATCGGGATGTCATAAAGAGAGGACACATGGCATCTCAAATAGGGACTGTTTTTGTAAATTCCTCCTTAAGACCCAGTTTTTTATTATTCAGCGGAATATTAATTTTGATAGGTTAAAGTTAGGGCCGTGGGCACATTTAGCTATTATTATTCAAATTAAAGAGAGTGAAGTGTTCACATCCGTATAGAATTTGTAGAAGAGATAGGTGACTAATATTTACAATTGAAAAGGGTTCCTTTATAAGAGATGTCCTATATATGTATTACATTGTACATCAGGACAGTCATCCTACTACATGATGAATTACATACATACAACCTCCCAAGCAACTTTACTTCATTTTTTCATTTAGCGAAGAGAAATGCAGCGATTTTCTTACAGCAACCATTCCAACTATAAGAAGTTGAAGGTGACGCAAAAGCGAATCAAGGCAAAATATCTACATGAAGAGCAAGAAAAATAAAAAGATTTATTCCCAGCCTACCTGTGACACTGCGGCAGTAACAAAGTCATTAACTCGCTCTTGAACATTGTAATAAAACAAATTGATGTCATCCTTCAAGTCAAAACAAGAATGTTAAAAATGAACTTGTGAACTAACAAATATTCGAGAGACTGTTAGTACTTTTTCTTTGGATTTACCTGAACAATAGCGGATTCATCATTAACTTCAAAGTAGAAACCACTGGGAGGTTCGTAATTCTCAGGGAATGCACCAGCAAAAATCTGTAAAAATTTAAAAACACAGACAAGGACTCCATTAAAGAATTCCCTTTTCATACAAGCACATACTGGACAAAGAAACTTAAATTAAATTATTAAATGCAACACATTGAGACCATCCACCCTTAATATCCATCTCAGTCCAATTACAAAAATCCCAGCCAAATACAAAACACTACAAGTCACTAACCTGTGCAGACGAACCAAGTGTCTTAGAACCCCGCCAGACAACCTCGAGATTCTTCTCATTTTTCCGCTTAGTTCTGTCTTGGTAATCAATCCGACCAAAGAAAAGAGAGTCAAATCCAACCTACACAAAGCAAAACGAATTGGTTTTACATAACTTGTGGAAAATATATATATATACAAACACAGCATATAGGAAGTCTTTTCAGTCACACACACTGGCGGAGCCACATGGGGCCAGGGAGGGATTCAGCCCCCCCTGAAATTTTGAAATTTTTTTCTTTTTACTACAGCAATAATAAGGGTGTAGCGTATGATGTTAGAAATCCACCACCAATCAATGAGAGAATATAAATGTGAAAAATTCCTATCATCCTCTAAAGCTTTGAGTGTTTGATTCAGAAAAAATTAACACATATTAGGGGCTTTTGGAAGCACAAACCATCCTGTTTCTTGAATCATAATTTCTCATTTAGAATCATTTCATTTTGATATTTATGGCCTGTTTGGCAGGCTAACAAAGCTAAGTGAATAAGTCTCCACTTTGCAGCTTAAAGAGGAGTTGATAACACTCCGAGGGGCAGAGTACCACCAAGCTGTTGGACAGAATCAGAGGTGGGGGGGCTCCGGAAATGGGTCATCCGTCAGCCGTCCCATAGAGCAGGGCCCTAAGGCGGGAAACCAGAGCTCAAGACATGCAATCTCAACAAGAGAAGCCAACACTAAGAACTAATACTTGTAGCAATCTATAGAAGGGATCAATTTTCATGTAAGCAATACATCGAATAAGTGATGTGCACTGTAACGCCAATATAATCGAAGAACCTATTCCATAATTTTATTACGGTAGAATTTTTTAATCTATGATTCTGTAATTAAAAAATCTAAACTTGCAAAAAATTGGTGATGCATTGATAAATTAGAAATCTAACATTGCAATTAAAAACCCAAAATCTAAACTTGCAATTAAAAACCCTAAAATTGGTTATGCATTCAGAAATTAGAAATCTAACATTGCAATTAAAAACCCTAAAAACAGAAATCCAAAAACCCAACATGCCGTACCTGGATAAAGACTATTCAGATGCAGTAACTCCCAATATGGTGTGAAAAGAAAAATTAGTAACTAAAGAAGAAGAAGATGTCGACGTGTGCAGTAATCCAAGTGTCCGTGAGGGAGATAAACCCAAATTTTTTATAAGGGTATAGATATGGTTTAATAAAGGGTATTTTTGAACAGTCCAATTAATCTAAAAACCGCTCTTGCAATGAAATAAATAAAAGAGAAGTACTGATCTTATAAGTGCGGCGTTTTTTGTGGTCGAATGGTTAGTGTAATAGATCCATCTCGATATGTTTGGTTCGGTCATGGATAACAGGGTTGGCCTCCATAAATGTGACACTAACATTGTCACATAAAATTTGTATTGTCAAGACCAAAAGAATGTATCAAAACCATGTTGTGTCAACCGTTGCAATTGCTAGAGCACAATATTTAGAATGTATCAAAACCATGTTGTGTCAACCGTTGCAATTGCTAGAGCACAATATTTAGCTAAGGAATAAAACAAAGAGGCCATCTGACCGAGTAAGCGAACTAGGGTGAACCATTCCGATGAACCGGCTCATTAAGACTAGTGTTTAGCCTTAAATCCCCCACTAGACCCAACTGAGTAGGCGAGAGCTAGGGTGAACCAATCCCACAACCTAGAACCTTTCCATAAGCATGGGTGAACCAATCCCACCGAGAATTCGGGAAGGATTTATCATTCATATTGCACTGTCCTGGCTCATGACTATAGTCCATATCCCCACTAAACCAGATCTTACCTAGAGTACAAACCACCTTAATGCCTCAACTCAGGTAACAAGCCCGCACTACTGAGCTCGGCAAACTGAATGATTCTTCCTTGTCTTATGAATAGAATGTCTCTTCGCTGTATTAGTGACGTGGGACTAAAATATAACTTCCTTCTAGATAAGATCTGTTTTAATTATTTAAAATAACTAAATTATAATTAATTAACTAGCAACGGGAAACATAGACATTTGGGAGGCGTAGTAACTCGGTAAGAGCATCTCCAAGGCAATATTCCAAAATCTTACTCCATTCAGCATCTCCTCCATATATAGAATTCATGGGCCCTAGGACCCACTAAAAAGCTTTAGAGTTCAACCACCCATCCTTGTTTTTTTTTAAAAAAAATTATTAAATCTTTTTTTTAAAAGTTATTTAATTTTTTTTTAAAAAATAATTAATATTAAAAAAAAAAAAGGATGGGTGGGTGAACCCTAGGGGTGGGTGAATCTTAACCACGGTTAAGGGGTGTCAAAAGGGATATGTGGCGACCTCAAGGGGTGATACCGTAGAGGATTTGACTTTTTTTTTTGGCATCTTTTATTGATGAATTAATTTAAAAATTAAACAAAAAAATAATTTCAATATAAAATGATAATTATTAAAATAAATTAAAAGGATACAAATGACATTTTAAAAAAGATTGAAAGACAAAAAAAGGATACAAACTGTATTTTAAGAGGATGAATAGTGTTTTGGAGATTGATCTCCATTTTCTCTCTCCACTTCCATATTTGGAGTGTCACTAATAGCACTTTGGAGCCAGTATTGGCTTTTTTTTTCTTTGCATCTTTTAATGATGAATTAATTTAAAAATTATTAAAAAATACATAAAAATAATTTCAATATAAAATGATAATTATTAAAATAAATTAAAAGGATACAAATGACATTTTAAAAAAGATTGAAAGACAAAAAAGGACACAAACGGCATTTTATGAGGATGAATAGTGTTTTGGAGATTGCTCTCCATTTTCTCTTCACCTCCATATTTGGAGTGTCACTGTAGCACTTTGGAACCGGTACTCCATATATGGAGCACGGTTGGAGTTGGTTTTGAAGCCAGTACTCCATATATGGAGATATGGAGCACGGTTGGAGATGCTCTAAGGAACATCTAGTCTAATTCACTACAACAAAACTACCGACTAGCAACTGATTACTAGAGACGGAAATAGTTCCATCTCTAATACCTCACTTATAGAAACGAAAATAAATCTCATCACTAACATTCCGTATCTAATATATATTCCAACATTTATATATATTTTCTTAATAAAACATATATTAGTGACATAATAGTTTCCGTGTCTAATTTATGTAGACACGAAAATTGGCGTTAGTGACGGAAAATAACCATGTCTAAGTCAAATGATCATTAGAAGCGGAAATATTTCCGTATCTGAACCTATATAGTAGTAGAGACGGACATATTTTCGTTTCTAATCATTAAATAGTATTAGACACAGAAATATTTCCGTTTCTAATCATTAAATAGTATTAGAAACGGAGATATTTCCGTCTCTAATGTTATTTCAATATTAGAAACGTAAATATTTACATCTCTAATTAATAGTTAGTGACAGAAATATTTCTGTCACAAATAAGATATTAGAAACGGAACTATTTCCGTCGCTATCTATTAATTAGAGACGAAAATATTTCCGTGTCTAATATCAATATTAGATACGGAAAAAGTTCCGTCGCCAACATCGTATTAGAGAAGGAACTATTTCCATGTCTAATGCTTCATTAGAGACGGAAATAGTGACGTCATAAATGTATGCATTTGTTCCGAATAAATGTTTTAGATATGAAAATTTTCCGTGTCTAATGACATATTAGAAATGAATATTTGTTCCGTGTCTAATAGTATCAATGACGCGAGCATCCGGCATGGTATAGAGACGACTACTATATCCGTGTCTAATAGTATTAGACAGGGAAAAATCCTATTAGAGACAGAAAATTCCCATTCCTAATCAGTAGTTTTGTTGTAGTGTATAAAACGACTACCAATGAGTCGAATCGACCTTCTAAATAAAGCTAATCAAACCATGTTAGTTAGAGCTATGTAAACCGTAGGGTTAGGTTTCCATTCAGTTATGGAAACCACCCAAACAAGGAAAGACATAATGAAATATCTACAAGAAAGTTTACACCAAGAATATCTCCATAGTTAGAGAGCTTTCCTTGTCTGAGTAGATTTTTCTATATGTGAGGAATCCTTGCCATGTGGTGAATCTTTTACTTCATTAGACTTGGACATGTGTTGTGTCTTAGTTAGGTGTTCTACACAATTGATCGAAGTACAATATAAACAAAACTAGTAGAGCAATGCTAGCATCATTTTTGTGTGTTTTTGTCTTCCATTAAGAGGACACATTTTTTTCCATTAACACTCTCTCCAATCAAAGAGGGTGAGTTTTATAAGAAAGTGATGCTAGCATTATCCAAACTGGTAATGGATGCGACATAAGAAAAGGAAAAAAAAAAACCTTTATGATTCTACGAATGGTTGCTTTTTACTACCCATGAGCAGGGGCGGAGCCACATGGGGCCAGGGGGGCTGAAGCCCCACTGAAATTTTGAAAAGTATTTTTTTTCTTATTATATGCATAGGGGTGTAGCCTTGGAGAGGGACAGAGACGAGGAGAATGGGGGCTCTAACCCCCCTAAACATAAAAAATAACAAATATTCTTTACAAATGGATACAAACATTCGTGATGGCTATGAACTTGGCCCTCAACAAAAAAATTTCGGGGGCTACGCCCCCGAACCCCCATGGTTAGCCCCCTTGCATGAGAATCCATGCCCATGAGATTAGATTAGATCTGTATACAATGGTTGATCATCAAGATATTTTGTAATTTTTCGTTTTCATATGTTCTGATTTTTTTTGGTATCATATAGATGTTTTAATTTTTGCTTCAAATTTTCAATAGCCCTCATGTGGGGATGGAGAATCAATCATGCAAAGAAGGAAAAATTAAATATGCTAAAAAAAAATAATCCCCAGCTAATATCCGACATCTTTGTGCAAGTCTTACTCTCATCAATGGGGATATAAATCCATTGTATGATGTATATCAACCATCTTAATGATCCACATTATAGTCCCAATATTGGACTAAATCCTATTTACAAGCATATCTAGTAATTCTGGTTTAGGTAACTCAGATCATGTCAAATTTAGAATATCTATCAATCTTGTGAACTTGAATCTTTCCCAGATCATCACCACTTGTTTGATGCTTAGCCCATATTTGGTTGCATATGAGATTTTATCTGTACTTTTGAATATCATCTGTTTGGATACTTCCTATTATGCTTGTTTGGTAGTTAATTTACACATCACATGTGTAGAATTGCATAGAATTTGCTTCTTGCATATTTAGCTACATGTTAATAATTTTTTTTGACATTTGAGAACAGATACCTTTGCTTTGCTACATATGGGACACATAATTTTTTTAAGAACTCTAATTCGTTAGGATACATACTAGTGGAGACCCCGTGCAATGCACGGGATAAGACAAATACGAAAATCAAAATTAGTTTCATTGATGTTTGCAGATGGATGTGAACCAAGATCAAGAGATGGCAATTATATCACCATTTCAAATGGTCTATCTTGGTGTTTCAGCGAATATACAAACTCATGAAATGGAACCATCAAACATTATATGTAACATTCCCAAACCCATAAGCAACAATCAGCATGTTTCAATATAAATCACACATTAGGCGGCCGCAAATAATGAGAATGATCCGATCCACCATTTGCATCAATGCAATAAAAAGATTATTTCTCAAATTACAGAAGAAAGGGCATTCTATTTCATAATTCTGCCCTTAAATTAGACAAAGACATAACATAATCACACCCAGAGAAGAGCAGTGGAGGATTAAAATGTAGAAAGCATGGATTGGAACAGTTTTTATAGCATCAGCACAATCTTCAGATTTCAAATTACAGAGCCAAGAATAATACCAAATGGATATGCAGTAGCTGGCTGCACAATCTTATCCACATCGGCATACATGCAATCTCGTCTCGGCGATGAAATTCCCGCTAACTACAACCACAAACCACAAAATCCAATGTTTCAACTGCCTGAAATCGCAATGAAGCCCTAAATCCCAAATTCGAATCCAATCAAAAAAGTCGCAGATGTTCATCGAGATCTACCCATACACCTCAAAGGCCTAAACCGAGTCGTAATAGAAATGCTATCGCCTGATCTCGGCACATCGACCTGCTCTCCAATAAGCTCATCCGCAGAGGCAAAATCAACCGGAGTCGGGGTTCCGTAGAAGACCGAGTCGCTGCGGCCACGACTCGGCGTCTTTGATCTGGCACTGAGTCCGTTACCGGAGCCGTAAAAAGATGAAGCCGAAGAAGAAGAATAGCGTTGGATGTGTCTTCCATTATAAGAGAAGAAGATGACGAAGAGAAAGGACTGTAAGGTTTCCGGTAACCGGACGGAGAAGTGTTCCGTCCTTTCGATGAAGAGGAATCGCCATTGCCATTGCCATTGATGGATGATACTTACTCCTCTCCTCTCCTCTCAGAAGAGAAAAGAATGTAAGTGGAGGACGAAGAAGGAGATTTTGAATTTAATGCTGGCGCTTTAAAACAAAAGCTGCGCGAAGGATTAGCTGGGAATATAGGGAAGAGAGTCTTCGTTGCAGGTGAGGGAGTTGAACTGTGTAACTGGTGAGACAAACAGAAATTGTACTTGTACTGGGAAGATAAAGAGTAAATGGGTTACTTGGGAAGTGATCGAGGGGGAAGAGAAGGATTGTAGGGGAGGTGATTTTATTGGGAAGATAAAGAGAGTAAATAGCCTATTTTAGAGGAGAGGTGTTACAGGAAAGGCCAAAGAGTAAATGGCTATCCACTTTTCACTTTACTTCTTAGGCATAAATAGAAGAATTAACAAAAGAAAATTGAGATGAGAGATTTATTACCTATGATGTGGCATCAAAAATCAGAAAAAGAGATCATAAAGGATGCCACATTGGCACCCTAATTTCTTTAGTATATAGTATAGATAGATAGATATGCTTGTACATTGCACAAGCATCATTATAGGTTTAGGAAACATTATATCTTATTTAGGTGGATCAATTAGGCTTAAGATCATAGGATGGTTATCCTCGATGATGGAACCAAAAGGTCTTGGATATGAACAGAACAATAGATCATTGTATGTTTATCCTCGGTGAACCAGATCAAACACTCCCGCTCGCACTAGTCAACCCTTGAAGCACTTGGTTAACCCCTTATGCTAGGCTGCACTTATACGGTTGAGTAGCCCTTCCTTAGTTTCATAACCCTTAAACTAGCATATGTAGATTTAGGCTTAGCACCGGATGGTTAAGACACGTGTCACATGTTAGGTTAGAAGTACCTCTAGATAAGGTTAGAATTGCCTTCCATTAGGGGCGTGGTGTAGCACCTCGGAACTTTTCACGCCTAATGAATAGTGTTCTCGTAGTTAATTTGCCTTGTACGCAGTAAAATTAATAAATAAAGAAGAATTTGAAGATTCTGAAATGTTCATTTTCGAATGACGAGTCCAACGCAAGTCGAATCGTCAAAATCCGACGAACGAGTCAAAAATTATAGCCGAAATACCAAAGTGGGGAAAAATAAGAGAAAACAACAAAATTTGGAAAGTGCGATCAATCGCAAGTCAAGTGCGATCAATCGCATGCAGGCGGAATGGATCCCAAAGCTTTTGGACCATATGCGATAGATGGGATGCCAGGTACGACAGATCGCAGGGACTTGCGATCGATCGCAAGAGTGTGCAATCGATCGCATACAGGGGGAAATCAGACAAAAGTGCTCGGGTTCATGTGCGATAGATCGCATCCATGTGCGATCGATCGCATTGACCTGTGATTGATCGCAGCTAAGTGTGCAATCGATCGCACGCGATAATTGGTGCCGAAATTGAGGGTTTTAAACCCTTGATCTATTGGGAGTCCTCACTTTTGGGGATTTCTAACCTAGAGGAGAGAAAAAAGGGAGAAAGAGGAGAAGAGAATTTGGTGGAAAATCCAAGAGAGGATTTGGGATTGAGATCAAGGAGCTCTAAGCTTGAAGATTTCAAGCAAGGATCTTCCCCAAATCAAAGGGTTTCCTTCCAAAACCAAGAGGTTCTTCGAAGATCAAGTTGATCTTCAAAGTTAGTACACCCTACTAACTTTCTTAGCAATAAACTAGTTTCTCTTGTGGAAATGGTGATTTTGGTCTTGTATCCTTTCTTCCCTCGAAATATGCTATATTCCCTAAATCTAAACAAGATGAATGTGAATGAATAGTGGATGCATGAATGGAGGAGGGGTTTGAGGCGATTGGATGCCGTGTTGTATGATGTGTGACATGGAAAATGGTGGAAGGACATTCTACAAATAATGAACGTACCTTGATGATTGATGAAAAACATGCACTAAAAAGAGTAAATGAAACGATTATGAAATGTTGCATGCTATGTGTTTGACTAAATGCCTAAATGAGAAATTATCCAATCAATGAAAAATATGAAAGCATGAATATGTGTAGTTTCGTCTAAACTCATAACCTTGATTAAATGTCATATAGATTATCTAAATAATCACATGTTTATACTATGGATTAAAATGTTATACACTACCCTCCATGTCATATGGTCATCATGACACTACAAGTGCTACACACACCCACGCTTGCATGCATAAACGGATGTTTTCAATTATGAGTATTTAAATGGAACATGTCAAGGAGGTTGGTAGCTCGATTAAAGGGTACTAGCCTCTGGCTCACAAGTAAATGAAATGCCAAGGAGGTTGGTAGCCCTGGGATGTGCGGGCGCTAGCCTCTGGCTCACAAGTGAAGGAAAACAAGTACATGTCAAGGAGGTTGGTAGCCCAAGTGAAGGGTGCTAGCCTCTGACTCACGAGTGAAAGGAAACAAGTTAATGAAATGTTAAGGAGGTTGGTAGCCCAAGTGAAGGGTGCTAACCTCTGGCTCACAAGAAAATGCAATGTCAAGGAGGTTGGTAGCCCAGGGATGTGCGGGTGCTAGCCTCTGGTTCACAAGTATACAAGTCAAGAACAAGACAAGACACTAATGCATGATTTTCACAAGAAAGACCGAGACATGAAATAGGTTTCCAAACATGAGATTTATCGGAGTTTTCGCATTCATGCACCCATGCTAAGATAATTACACTTCTCCATGTTCAATGCTAAATGTCATGTGTTGCTAGTGTTGCTTAAATTGATTATATGTATCGTGATTATTTCTGTGGTGCTTTGTTATTGCTATGGTTAACTAGTGGCTTGTACTCGCTGAGTATTTCATACTCAGCCGTACTTTTATATCGGCAGGTGCACGGGTCTCTTTTGACATTTATGCCCCAGGTCCTTGGGTCGAGGAGGACTACGGCGAGGAAGAACCAGATGGGGAGTCAATAGTCGAGCCTCAGGCTGAGGCGAGGGACTTAGACCACGGGCCCCACGGGGGTGATTATTGAGAGTGAGAGAATTGTGAGGTTTCTCATTTTGTATTTTGATAGGTGGGCATGTCCACCTTAGACTTGATGTATGATGTTTATGTTAACTTGGAACACTATTTTGAGTTATAGAAGAAAAGAAAAAGTTAGTTCACGCTTCTGCACTCATAATTAGCTTCCGCACTCTGATTATTGGCATTATTGTATTATGTTTACCTTGTTCATCACAGGATGGTTTGACAGGTACGTACGAATAGTCACCTCTAAAGTATCCCTTAACTCCTAGGGGGTATTTTGGGGCGCGACACGTGGGGTAAAGATGAACCCCATTATTTGTTTGGTTGCAAGAGTAAGTCTATCTCTATAGACAAACACCAATTGGACATATCTTCTTCTTTAGGTCATAGGTTTTTATTAGGTCTAGTTGTTTCCATTTCACTAAGGTTAATACTCCATTGTTTAATCCCAATGCAACCTTAGTTGGGATAGGTAAACCTTAATTTTATTGGGTTTAGTCCATACCTTCTTACTATTTGGATATGAGGATAATGCCATTCTCGTAGCTGATACGGTACATGTTTATCTTCATGTCTAACTAGTTTTGTCTACCTTTTGGGTTTATCCATGTTCTTTGTTTGCCTGCAATAGGTTATTAAACTATGTAGCATAGACTAATTAGGTTACATTTTTTTTTCTTAAGTTAAATGCTTTTTCTGGATCTCGATCTATTAGTATTTCCTTAGGTTTATGTCTCGTTCAACCCAAAGCACCCTTAGTTGGGAATACACTTATCCCTACTCTTTGCTTAGGATTCAAATGATCCTTTTTTTTATATATATAAAAGATAGAAATTTTATTGCTTGAAAGTAATCATAGATTTACACAAGATGAATAGCAAAACCAGTGAGCCTTAGAGCAAGTAGAACTCTTCTTTAAACAACCATTGTTCCGATTGGGACTGAACTCAGACAATGACAATGCCTAAGCAACGTTAATCTTTGGAAATCATCTAGTAATCTCTTAGCTCTTTGAATGATCAAATTCGGATGAAGTTGGAAGTTATCAAAAATTATTCTGTCAGGCGCATCCCATATAGCCCATGCTACCATTGTTCCCATTTCCAATTCCTCCTTTGAAGCTCGAGATTCTAAATAAAAAACAATTTGTCGGAAATCCAATTCCTCTGTTTTAATCATCTTCTGAAATCTTCCTTCCGTAAGTGCCCAAACATTGCGAGCCAAAGGACAAGCCCATAAAGCATGACTCACCGATTCTGAATTATAGGAACATATACGGCAAGATTTATCAGTAGGAACTCCTTGCTTAAATAAATTCCCCATTGTTGGTAAGGAATTTGTACATGCTCTCCACATAAAGTGCTTGCACTTGCTCGGGATTCCAAGACCCCAAATCCGTTTCCACAATCTTCTCGTTTCCACCGTATTTGATCCCTCGGATTCATTTACATTATTAGTACCATCCCCTCCTTGAGCAGAAAAAAGAAATACCGACTGGATTGAGAACCCTCTAGACTTACCAGGGGACCAAATTATTTTATTTGAAGCATCAATGTCACTCAATTGAATCGCCTTAATCATTTTTGCATCATGGTTATTAAAAACCCTATCGAGGACATGTGCATCCCACTGTTTACTCACCGGATCAATCAAATCCCCAACTTTTATTAGATGATCAGCTTCCGGGTTGCTGGATAGAGGTCAAGGATTCCATTTGTCACGCCATATATTTATACTATTTCCATTGCCCACCTTCCAAATCGTTCCCCATTTTAATATACTTTGGGCTGCCATAAAACTCCTCCAAATGTAGCTCGGATTTGATCCCATGTTAGCATTAAAAAACGACCATTGGGGAAAATATTTGGCTTTGAAGATTCGATAAAAAATAGTCTGTGTGTTCTGAAGTAGTCTCCATCCTTGCTTAGCTAATAGAGCTAAATTAAAATCTTTTAGATCTTGAAACCCTATTCCTCCATCAACCTTCTTCTTGCACATATTGGGCCAACTTACCCAATGGATTTTATGTTCCGAGCCATTCTGTCCCTACCAAAAATTTGAAAAGGCCGATTGAAGATCCGAGCACCAGATTTTAGGAAGATTGAAGCAAGACATGGTGTAAGCAGGAATGACTTGTGCCACTGCCTTGATTAAGATTTCCCGGCCTCCTTTTGACAATGTTTTTTTCCTTCCATCCGCTGATGTTCTTCAAAATCCTTTCCTTCAAGCTTCTAAAAGTATTGGTTTTCGACTTTCCAACCATAACCGGGAGTCTCAAATATCGCTCACTTAGGTTTGAGGTTTGAACCCCAACCAAATCTTGAATTTCCTGTTGGACCACCATGGGCGTGCTTGGACTAAAGAGAATTGATGTTTTTTTCCCAATTTATCATTTGGCTTGAGGCTTGTTCATAAAGTTCAAGAACTTTGAGAATATTACTGCATTCACTAACATTGGCCTGGGACAAAAGTAGACTATCATCAACAAATAAAAGATGGGAGATCCTTGGGCCATACCTGCTTGCCGAAAATCCATGGATTAGTCCTTTATTTTTTGACTCCCTCAATAAAGTCGAAAGCCCCTCTGCACAGATTAGAAATAGATATGGAGAGAGAGGGTCTCCTTGTCGCAGGCCTCGGGTAGGTTTTATGTACCCCTGGGCTGACTCATTTACTAGGACTAAATATGTTGCAGTAGTAACACAACTCATGATAAGATCAACCCATCTATCTTTGAACCCCATCTTGCACATAGCCTCCTTCAAAAAATTCCATTCCACCCTGCCATACGCCTTGCTCATGTCCAACTTCATAGCCATCCATCCCACTTTCCCTCTCCTCTTTTGTTTCATAGAATGCATTAATTCATAAGCGATCGCCACATTGTCCGATATAAGCCTTTCGGGAAGAAAAGCACTCTGGGTATCAGAAATAATTTTCGCTAACACAACTTGCATACGATTTGCTAAAACCTTGGATATTATTTTGTAAAGAACATTACATAGACTGATGAGTCTATAATCTGACATGCATGAAGGGCTTTAAACCTTTGGAATCAATGCAAGGTAAGTGAAATTTATCTTCTTAAGTATGTAGCCAAAATTTAGGAAAGATAAGACCGCTGAAGAAACTTGACTGCCCACAATATTCTAGTAATGCTGGTAAAAAAAACAGGACATACCGTCTGGTCCAGGAGATTTTGAAGGATTCATTTGAAAGACTGCTCTCTTAACCTCATCCGGTGTAAAAGGGCACAAAAGCTTCCTATTTTGATCAGGATCTACTACCTTTCCATAACTGAAGTTGTTCTGTCCATAAGCGACGGATTGCTTGACTTAAAAATATTCTGAAAATAATTAACAACAATATTCCCTACCTCATCTTCGTCCTCCCTCCAACTTTCATTCTCATCCATTAACCTCATAATTGTAATTTTTCTCCTCAGCTGCATCGCCCTTTGGTGAATTTTTTTTGTATTTTTATCCCCTGATGATAACCAAATAGCTCTTGATCTTTGTCTCCAGTATACCTCCTCTTTTAATAGAAGACCATTAATTTCCCCATTAATTTGAAGAATCGATGCTTGATGCCTACCCTCTTTATTTCCCCGCATAAGATCTTCTAGCATTTTTCTTCAATTTTTAAGCACCTCCTTATCTTTCCCAAATGCAATCCGGCTCCAAGTTACAAGCTGGTTTCGACACTTCTTTATTTTTTTTGTTACCTGAAACATAGGACTACCATTTGGATCTACATCTTCCAAAACCCGCCGAATAATCTCCTCACACTCCGGTTTAGTGGCCTATATCTCCTCAAAACTATGAATCCCTTTTTGGTTCTTTTTTGGAATTAATTGATCAACCGCCTCAATAAGTAGGAAAACATGATCTGAGGTAGTAGAAGGGATATGATGCACAGCTGATCCCTTATACCAGTCTAGCCAACTCATCGAGACCATGGCTCTATCTAGTCTCTCTTGGATATTTGCTCTGCTCTTCCTCATATTATTCCAAGTAAAATCAGCTCCATTATAACCCAAGTCAACCAATTGACATTCAACAACAGCCTCCTGAAAGTCCACCATTTTATGCTAATTCTTAATCTGCCCCCCTTGCTTTTCCTTGCTAGATAGGATTTCATTAAAATCTCCCATACAAATCCATGGATTATTGTTCATACGTCCCAACATTTTCAATAACTTCCAAGACTCATTCCTTTTATTTGATTCCGGGTTTCCATAGAACCTCGTGAGTCTCCATTCTCGATCATGCCCTAACAAAATTCGAGCATCAATATGAAATTGGGAATAATTTTGAATTGTCAACTCCACCTTGTCCTTCCACTAAAGAGAGAGCCCACCACTCCTACTAAGACTACGAACCACCATAACATAATGAAACCCCAATCTCATCTTTATTTTTGTCATTTTTTTAGGATTCAATTTTGTTTCCATGAGAAACAAAATGGAGGGATCTTTTTCCTTCACCAATTGATGAAGGTCACAAATTGCACAAGGGTTCCCAAGCCCCCGACAATTCAAACTTACAAGTTTCATTGGGATTGGCGGGGTTGCTCTGCAACTCCTGCCACATCTGAAGTTTTCAACAATTGTAACACATTCCAATTAATTTTCTCCTTTTTTGTTTTGGTCCTTCTTCTTCCTTATTCCCATCAGGACTTCGTTGTAACCCCCTTTTCACTCCAACTTGCATCCTGTACTCTTTCTCCTTCTCCCAAAGCATCATCTCCAGTCTGTCTATCTTCTTCCACCTCGCCATCTCAATGTTCTTTTACTTGATATTTTCTATTTGATGCGCATAGGGGACCTGATATTGAGGGTATATCTCTGCTGGGAATCTTTGTGCCTTAGATGGTCCCTCTGCTTTAGTCAAGCCTGTGTTGTTGATATGGGCTTTACCCACTTCCTCTTTTGAGCCCAAATTCGAATTGGGAAAATCGAGATCCTACTTCTTTGACACACTGTCCTCTCTATCCACCGAAGGAAGTGGTATCATGTGGGATAAACTTGCCTTATCTAGTTCCTTATGAGCATCCACAACAGATTCAATTACGGAAATTCCAGCGTTTCCCACTAGCAATGAAACGTGTTCTCTTGTAACCGCTGCTGGCTTTCCAAAACTTCCAAGATTCTCTCCCATCCAATTTGTAACCGGCAGATTCACACCTGTCGGTGACCTGAGAGGGTAATTCGTAGACTGCAGTGGCCTTGATGGATCTTAGCTCCGATGATCTGAGAGTTGCTTCGATGACGTGCATGGAAGGCTCACCCTCCATTTCATTCATGCGATCAGTATCCCCTACATACGCCAATGTCGGTAACCTGTTCAGAGGTTTTACAGCATGTATTGGGTTCAATGGTATCTCCTTTCTCATCTCCGGCAACACAGTAGATACAACCACATCGTGTATGGGCGTTTTCGAACCAGATCACAGGTTGTCGATTTGGATCAGTTCTGACTGCTCCGAGGACGGCAAGGCATGTCCCTATTGTTCACCTTCCCTCTTAAACAGTCTCCATATCCACCTTCTTTATTAGAGAATAAAGAAGGGTATTGTAATAAGGTGAGTGAGATACACTATATCATTTAAGTGTATCTCATCACAACATTAGATTAGCATCAATCAAGGGTAGATTAGATTTGGTTAGGAATGATTAGATTAGGTTTATTTACTTTCCATTAAAGTCCATCTTGCTAAATCTATATAAACCCTATTTAGTGACATCCCACTATTATGCACTCGCGGTTCTTATCGGATATCGGCGAATTACGTTTTAAAGATATTATATTCTTATACGAGCTTTGGAGTCCATAAATTCTCTATCCTCCATTTTCCCTTGTTTAGAATTATAGTTTCCCAACATACCACTCTCTCAATCTCAAATCACAATTCACAGCTTCCTTATAAGGAGATTGACACCATGTTTAGGCTCTATAACTAACCTAAGTGTGGCAGAATGGCAATACTTCGGAGAGATAGATAAAGTGAAGCTGGATAGAATGAGAGCCAGAAGCATCTTTAATTCTATCATGCCAAAGTTCTGTCCTAGACACACATAGGGTCCAATACCGAACGGCATGTACAGGTGTGGAAATTTGCATGCACTAGTTATTCCATTTGCGAACCTCTCAGGATTAAACTTGTGGGCGTTTGGTCCCCACATCTCTGGGTCTTGGTGCAGTGTTACCACCAGTTATTCTATAAGCAAAGATGAATTTTGCGCTTACAAATTAATGGCATGCCCGGTGGGACTTTCTTTTCCTCTCATCGTTGATGAAGAATTGAAAAATAAAAGAAGAACAAAAAAAAAGGAAAGTGAGTAATCCTTTCCCTATTTTTTCTCCGATTGGTGTGCAGGATAATCGAGACCGTCTACATCCGTCTGGCGTACGTGTTGACGATCAAGAGGAGGGTCTATGTCCCTCCAATGCCAATTCCAGTGACTCACCCCCTAAATTGGGCTAAGGTGGCAGCGGTCCTAATCATGAGGCCTCGGTCTACTAGCCGAACCCTCAATGAGGGTCTTGCTGCTCCTCCACGGAGGAGTCAACCCTACCAAGTCCACGGATATGGTGCATCCCCAAGGATGCCCCACGGAGCAGGTGCATTCCCAAGGATGCACCACGAAAAAAGTGCGTCCCCCAGGATGTACCACGGAGCAGTGGCATCCCCAAGGATGCTCCGTGGACAAGGGGCATCCCCCAGGATGTCCCATGGAGAGGCCGCACCCAAGAGGATGCGCCATGGAGCGAACGCATCCCCCAGGATGTGTCGGTGCATCCAACTGGATGCCCCACGGACAAAGTGCATTCCTATCAGAGTGCACCACGGATGGTGTACCCAATTGGGTGCACACACTACAGGGTGGTGCTACCACTCTGCGATAAGTCAGCCCAAAAGGCAGACCTATGTCAAACACTGGGCCAGGCCTAACAAGCCGACCCAAATCCCAACAGTCTGTAGTGGAAAGGCTACAATCGTTGGGGCCGACTATAGGACTAGTTGGATATAAGCCCCCAGTCCAAGTTGGCTGTTGGAGATCCCCCTTTGAAAAATTTTCTAAGGCGGGGAGATGCTATCCAAATTTTACCAGGGCAAACGAACAAGGCCAAGGGTCTAAAGGACTTAATGAACAATCCCTCAAATAACTTTAAAAAATATAAAGTAATTGAGGAAGATGTCTTAGGGCATTCATCCGTGAATAAGAAACGTCCACGGACAGGATTATAAGATTGTCCACAGACAGAAATACAAGACTGTCCATGGACAGGTCAACAAGACCATCCACAGACGGAAGATCAAGACCGTCCACGGATGGAAAATCAAGACCGTCCACGGATGGAGAATCAAGACCGCCACAGACGGAAGATCCAAAATGTCCACGGGCAGGAGGTTAGCTCCGTCCATGGACAAAAGAGTAGCTCTGTCTACGGACAGAATTCCAGCATTGTCCACGGACAGAAATTCAGCTCCGTCCACGGACAGAAGAGCAGCTCTGTCCACGGATAGGAGGCCAGCTCCATCCACGGATAGAAGAGCAGCTCTATCCACGGACAGAATTTCAGCACTGTCCACAGATAGAAATCCAAGACCATCTGTGGACAGGCCCAAGCCTGATCCACGGACCGAATGCCAGACCACCCGGACCAGAGACCCAAGCTAGTCCGAGGGTCAGAAACATGCCCCCTTCATAAGTGCAGGTCCAAGACAATCTGTGGACATGGTCCAAGGACAGAAGTCCCTTACAAGAAAGGGAGATCCATGGATAGACACTCTGCCATCCGAGGATAGTTCTCTTTCTAAGAAAGAGAGGAGTTGACACTATACAGCCAACAAAAGAAGGGTATTCTCATAACCGGATTCATCATCCGATGATGATGCAGGAGGCATTAACAGTTGTGATCAATATCGTCCAACTGTTAATGCAAGAAACATTTCAAGTCCAAAATAGGTAGATAAAAACTTGTTGTATAGACTGGGTCCGAACGCCTTCCGAGGTACTAACTTTGTAACTTTCTCATCAATGATGACATTTATTACTGAACCAGAAAGAAGAACAACAACACCATATGACCCTAGGGTTAAGGTACTAAATAGAAGCACTTCTGCTTTTGAGATGCCCAATAAGAAGACTCCTGAGGAAATCCTCCAACTCAAAAATCAAAAGTACCATTCAACTCTGATAAAGAAGGTGTATAATTATCAGTCGAGGCCAAGAAGGTCCAGGAATCATAAGTCAAGAAGGTCGACTGACGCCTCAGGCAAAATCCGTTTTGTTCACCAGAGACGAAGGACTGATCCTTCAGCATCCGTTCACCCTACTTAGGAGAAACCAAATACTGGAGCATCATATGATGATTACGAAAGAGTGTCTGTGAATGTGATCGGCACTAGACTCAACCCAGCTTCAGAAGAGTATACAACCCCAATGTTCCAAGGAACTGGGGTAATGCCTGAGCAGAACTTATCAGTATGGTAGGATTCTCAGAGTTTAGCCGCTTTGGATGAGACAGAGTCCTTGCGAGCTGTCAGAATAGTTGCTCCAGGTCTAGTAATTCTAAGATGAAAAAGGAGCCACAAGAATCAGGTCAAAGGCAAAGAAAAAGCCCAAGACCTAATTCAATCAGCTCCAGAACCAGATGTTGGCGGATACCAAGAAGGGTCAGAGCAAGAAGCGACCCCGGTAACCTCTCCAAGAGAATTGGAAGAAACTCCGCTAGTCAAAGAATATGTTTATGACGAGCCAGCTCCTCAACCAATCAGACCGGAAGTTGTGCAGAAAATACCTCGATAGGTTTTCAATGCACCAAACCCTTTATATGGGATGCCCAGTGCCTATTTCATAGAAGAAGAGTTTTCGAATCTTTTCCGGTTACCGGAACCAATTTCGGAGCGACTGGTTGCGGTCATGACGACAAATCTAGATAGGAATGCAAGTCAAGGGAATAACCCTTCAACGTTGGCACCTCCGCCATCAAATGATCAAATAGCAGTCCTACAGGCTCAACTATGATACAAGGATGATCAGATCACAGTCATAATGTCTCAAATGCAAGAATTGACTACTCAATTGTCAGCTCTTAAATCGGCATTGACACCCGTATCTCGCTTCCCTTATCAAGAAGGTAGCAATAATCAAGAGACAGCCCCTACACCTCCAAATCATCGAAGGGTGCCCGAAACGGGTCCCATTCCAAATCAGGCCACCCTCATAGGAGGGGTGTCACCGTCTCTTTTGGCTGCAATTGAAGAGACTGTCCGCAATCAAATGCGGCAAGCCAAAGAAAAAGAAGAGAATGTACGGATGATCGTGAAGTCTTATCTAGCTATCATGGATGCGGTTTTGTTCCCGCCAGGCTTTGTCCACCCGACATTCAAAATGTTCGATGGCACTGGGGATTCGAGGCAACACTTGTCTCATTTCCTCTCAAGATGTGGATTGGCATCTAAGAACGGGGCTCTTTGCCTCCAACTCTTCGTATAATCCCTAGAGGGCGCTGTTTTGACATGGTATACCAACCTTCTTGAGGCTTTTATCCCTGATTGGAGCACAATGGTGATCGAATTCAGCAAACAATTCTACAACACTCAAAAAAGAGTAGGTGTTCTGGAATTGATTGAAACTCGACAGAGGGACAATGAAACAGTAACAGAGTTTATTGCCCGATGGAGAGTCTTGATCTTCTTCTACCCTCAGAAATTCACTCAGTTAGAACTCATCCGGATGTGCCTTAACAACTTCAGGCATGACCTTTCAACCACCCTAATGGCTCAAACCTTTACGGGTTTCGAAGATCTATGTACAAAAGCACACGACATAAAAAATCATATAGGAAAAAGAAGGCGAGGCAGGGGCACTGATCGCCTTGAATCCTCAACAATTACAGTAGTTAAAGCCAAAACGACTGCACCACTAGCATCGAATGCTGGTAGATCAACTAGTCGAACAAACAACGACAAAAGACCAATTAAGGTTAGTACTAAACCAGTTCAGGGTCGATCTAGAAAGCCACAATGGCAAGGTAAAAAGGAGTCGCCAAAGAAGATCACCATGGAAGAGAGAATGAATAGAACATATTTGTTTTCTGAAGACATTGTCAAAGATTTGTTTGAAGATCTCTTCGCCAATGAACTCATCACTCTCCTAGAAGATAGGTTTGTTTGGAGACCTCAATAGATTGGGATGAAAAATGATCTCGAATACTGCCCTTATCATCGTATGATCACTCACAAGATAGGTGACTGCTTTGTACTAAAGGACATCATCCAACGGCTTTTAGACAATAAAGAGATTGTCATTGATGATCCCCAACAGGCAGCTACATGCAATACGGTGGTGGCTTCAGAGCCAATTGATGAAAATGAAGCATCTTCAAGTAGCAAACTTCCTGACGACAGGCCGTTAGACAAAGAAGACTAGACTCTCTTTGAAAGCAAAAGGACCGAGAAGAAAAAACAGTTGGCTCAAAACAATGATGCTAAAAACAAGCTCAGGCTACAAGACAAGCTCAAACCCTAAGAAAAGAAAGGAAGTGCATAGCTAAGGCTGAAAAGAAGAAGAAGAAAGAAAGTGCGAGGAAAGTCAAGAAAAATGACCCCACCCAAGATGCTCTTGTGGAACAAAAACCATTGACGGCAATCACCTTGATAGATTTTATCCCGCTAGGCTTCTGCTCCGACTACGACTATGATAGCCTTCAGTCAAAAAATTCAGGAGACGAATCCAATATCTTCTCCTGTTATGTTATCATTGCGGTCCCAAATGAAGACCCGTTATGGTTAAATGAACCAAGACAAATGGTAGCCTGCAGTCTAGGAAGACATCGGACATTTCAGGATTGGCTGGATCAAGCTAGAGATATTGAACTCCCGGAAAGGAGACCATTCATACCAGGACGGACGCCTAAAGGACTTTCAAATCTCTCTAAAGGATTCTCATCTGGAGGAGAAAGAGAGGTAGAAGATGAACAAGTATAGTCTGATTCCCCTCAAGAGAGGCCAAGCATGCCTGAGGCCCTGAATCTAGATCATTGTCATATGGGACGATCGATGCCAATATCAATTCAGCTTGAGAACCAAGATTCACTTGCTGCATTCAATTTGGACAGTGACCCTTTGACAGAAGAAGCAATCCTAAACTCAGGGTCAGCTGATAACTCATAGGCATCTGAACAAAGCTCAGCCCAAGCTGGAAGTTTGATAGGACAATATGAAAGAAAAGACCAGTTGTCCTTTCAAAGTAAGAAAAAGAAGCTGGACTTCAGTTCTGTGAACATGGTCCAACTCTTAGAAAGAGAGTCGTCTGGACCAATAGACCAGACAATTGCCTAAGTCTATCAACTCAACCTTCGATCAGGAAGAAAATTATCATTGAGGTTTGTGCTAGTCCAGCACGAGAATCAGACCAGAGCCCAACTGACCCAAGCCCAAACAACTTCCGGAAATGAGAGGGTCAAATATGATATTTTGGCTCACCTGAAGAAAATCCCTTCCCTGTTAAGCATTTATGATGATCTCAAGATGTCCCCGGAATTAAGGAGGTCTCTCATATATGCCCTCTCCAATCTGGAGGAATTTTCTGAAGAAGTCACAAGTTAGCCACCACAGCCCCCTCAAACAGGAGCTTCCTACCTCTTCACGATTACTTTTGATGATGAAGATATGCGAGCTGAGACACTCCAGTATAATCGGCCACAGTTCATCTCAGGTCTGGTCAATGAGACTAGTATCTTCAGAGTGATGATAGATAGGGGTTCAACTGTCAACATCCTTCGAAGAATGCTGTCCAAGCTTGACGTACAAATAGGCCGGTTTCATGAAAGCAATCTGATCATCCAAGGCTTCAATGAAAATGAGCAGAAGCCCATGGGCATGGTCAACTTCAAAACTAGATTTGGGGATATTGCTAAAACTATAACATTTCTTGTGATCGATGTCGATACGTCATACAACGCCCTATTGGGACGGAAATGGATGCACAACCATCTAGTTGTGCCATCCACCTATCACCAATGCCTTAAATACCCTCAATAGAATAGGCAAGCAAGGATCGATGCTGATGATAATCTATTCAATGATGTAGAGGCATATTACACAAACGCGCATTTCTATGTCAAAAGTGCCCAAAGAACCCTTCAGTAGGAGAAAAGGTTGAGAGTGAACCGAAGAGCAATCATGGACCTGCCCAAACAGCAACTCCGAAAAGGGTGTTCAAATACACCCCAAAATCTCAAAGAAAAGAGGGAGAACCAACCCTATCATTGGTCGAATCTTCCCGAAATTTGGAGAAGGGCAAGTCAGTCGACCTTTCCCAGACTTGTGAGATTAGAGAAATTGATCCCCTTCAAGCTCTGAAAGGTGATCATATAGTCCTTTTGAGGAGAATGGATTGTACAATGGTTGCAACTACCTCCAGTTTCACTGCCCCGGTCATGAAAAGATGACAGAGATCGATGCTCTTCAATTCTCTAGGTACATACGACAGGATGAACTCATGGACCAATGAAAATGGTAAGATCATCAATCTTTACAGGAAGAAGATAAGCTTTGGTGAAAAGACAACCAGATTCGTCAAGAAGCAAGAGTTTGATCCCAAGAAGGAGAGCAAGTCAAAGGAACTATTCTACCGGCTTATGAAGACATGCTAAAAAAGGAGCAGCATGAAGCCCTGGATACTGGTGACTATGTAGATACAGATACGCCAAGAATTGGGTATAATCTCCCAGTCTTTGTATTCCAGAAAAATCACAACCAGACCGTAAAATGGTCACGGCCAGGGAGGAATCCACATCAGAAGAAGTCTCCATGGAATGACTTCCAGAAGAAGCGGAGTCCCTACAAGCATCTCTGTGGGTTGAGGCAGCACATCGAGATATGATTGATAGCCTGGCTAAGGTCAGCCTCAATACATGGCAAAAATGACTAACAACAGAAGTCATTCCTGGTGTCATTGTCCCACCCAGAAAAATAGGGAAAAAGCCCATCGTTTTTCATTCCGCAGGACAAACAGACAAAGCCACTCCTCAGAGCAACATAAAGGGTAGAAGAATGAATCCCTACCAAAGAAAACTTGTGTTTAATCCGGCAGCCAAGAAAATGCTTGAGAAGCAGGGGTTTAATATTGAAGCAGAAGAGCAAGTTAAGCATGAAATCAAGCTAACACCCAGGACTTTAGCTACTTATAAGCAGGTTGGTTCTAACTTGGAGAAGCTTGAAGCAGGAAACTCTGATTCCTCACCAAATGAAGATCTGATCTAGATCGTAAATACTATTACGGTAGATGAAGACTCTTCTTCAGGAGAAGAGATGATCATGGAAGAACCACCGGAAGAAATGGAAATCCGTCTGGCTCCTCCAGAATTTGAAGCGGGAGGTCAAGTAACTGCTGATGACCTTCTTGAAGTTAACCTCGGCTCAGAACAAGACCCAAGGCCAACCTTCATCAATGCTTCTCTCTCCCAAACGGAAAAAGAGGAGTATCTTTGTCTCCTAAAAGAATACAAGGATGTCTTTACCTGAAACTATACGAAGATGCCTGGTTTCGATCCAAAAATTGCAGTCCATCATCTCACAATTCGAAAAGATGTTAGGCCGATCAAGTAGGCACAAAGACGAGCTCGCCTAGAGCTGGTCCCCCAAATCGAAGTTGTGGTAGATAAACTCCTCAAAGCCAGGTTTATAAGAGAGGTTCAATACCCTACTTGGATTACCAACGTGGTTCCCGTGAAGAAGAAGAATAGGCAGATCCAGGTTTGCATAGACTTCCGGGTTTTGAATGAAGCCTATCATAAAGATGAATTCCCTTTGCCCATCACAGAAATGATGGTCGATGCCACAACCGGCTTCGAGACTTTATCCTTTATGGACGGATATTCCGGCTACAGTCAAATCAAGATGACCCCAGAAGATGAAGAGCTTACAGCCTTCCACACTACTAAGGGAGTGTTCTGCTACAAAGTCATGTCATTCGGCCTAAAAAATACCGGAGCTACTTATCAAAGGGCCATGACTATCATATTTGGATATATTCTCCATGACAAGGTCGAGTGCTATGTCGACGATTTAGTTTTCAAGCAAGACAACGAAACAATCATCTGGATGATCTTCGGGAAATCTTCAACAGACTGCGACAGCATCGGCTCAAGATGAACCCGCTCAAATGCGCATTCGGAGTTGCATCTGAAAAATTTCTGGGCTTTGTGGTACGCCATAGAGGAATTGAGATTAACCCTACTATAATAAGGGTCATTGGAGAAATGCCTCCTCTAAGAAATCTGCGTGAGTTGAAAAGACTTCAGGGTCGACTTATTTATATTCGGAGATTCATCTCCAATTTGACTGGAAGATGCGAACCGTTTTCCCAGCTAATGAAGAAGGGAATACCGTTTCAATGAGATGAAGCTTACCAAAATGCTCTAGACAGCATCAAGACTTATCTCAAAAATCCACCAGTCCTTATGGGTCCCATCAGAGGAAAGCCACTTATCCTCTATATCACAGCACTCGAAGGATCTCTTGGAGCTCTCCTTGCTCAACATAACGACCAAGGAAAAGAAAATGCGCTATACTACCTAAGCAGAACTTTGGTTGGAGCAGAATGCAGATACAGCCCAACAGAGAAATTCTGTTTGGCCCTCATTTTTGCTCTGAAGAAATTAAGGCATTATATGTTTGAGCATTCGGTGAAACTAATATCCAGAGCTGATCCTCTCAAGTACATAATGTCTTGCCCTACTCACTCTGGCAGAATGGCGAAATGGGCGGTGCTTTTGTCCGAATTCGAAATCGAAATCGAATTTCGGGCCTCAAAAAGCAGTGAAAGGGCAAGCCCTTCCTGATTTCCTTGCAACACATCCAATTCCTGCGGACTTGCCTTTGGTCACCGAAATCCCTGACGAAGAAGTCATGCAAGTTCAAGTCAAACCAGGCTGGAAGATATATTTTGATGGAGCTTCAAGAAGCCCTGATGTAGTCAAACACATTGACCCGAAGGAAAACAAATCAGGAGTCGGTATTATTTTTGTCACACCAAACAGCGCAATACTACCCTATTCCTTCGCCCTAACAGAAGGGTGTTCAAATAATGAAGCTGAGTATGAAGCCCTGATAGCAAATCTTGAATTGGCTCTTGAGATCCCGGTGGATGAATTAACTATTTATGGGGATTCAAAACTCGTCATCAAACAGGTACGAGGTGAATATGGAGTGCGGAGGGTTAGTCTCTTTCCATATTAGAAGAGAGTGGATCAACTACTTGCTCAAATTTCAAGAAGCAACCTCTTTCATATCCGTAGAGGACTCAACAATCAAGCTGATGCTTTGGCCGGTCTTGCAGCATCTCTAACTTTGCCAACGGACAGGATGCTGACCATCACAGTGGGGGAAAGAAGAACTCTCAAACCCCTTTCAGAGATAGACTTCCTGGAGACAATTTGTTCTGTGGCAATCAAAGAAAAAAATGAGGATTAGCGACAGCCCTTCATCGATTATCTCAAACATGGTCGATTGCCTGGATACCGTGCCAAATGCGCTGAAGTACGCCGATGGGTCACAAAATTTGTGATGTTGGAAGAAACCTTATATAGAAGGTCCCTAGATGGCCTCTTGATGAGATGTATCTCAAGAAATGAAATAGATCAAGCCATGGAAGAAACTCATGTCGGGATCTGCAGTGCTCACCAAGCTGGGCCCAAGCTACAAATGCAGCTGAAAAGATTGGGCTACTACTGGCTTACAATGATCACGAATTGTCTCAACTAAGCAAGAAAATGCAAAGTTTGTCAGCTCCATGCTGATTTCATACATCGGGCTCTTGAGCCTCTTCACATGACAACATGTTCATGACCCTTCGCGGCATGGGGAATGGACGTCATAAGACCATTCACCCCACCATCATCGGCTGGATGCCAATACATCCTAGTCGCGACAGACTACTTCTCAAAATAGGCTGAATTCGTTGCTCTCAAAGAGGTCAAACACCACTCAGTGACAGACTTCATCCGGACCAATATCATTTATCGGTTCAAAAATCCAGAAAGCATCATCACGGATAATGGGCAACCTTTTCGAAGTACCCCTATACACAAGTTGTATGCTAAATTTGATATCCGAGAGGACCATTCCACCCGGTATTATAAGCCGCGAATGGTCTCTCCGAAACCTTCAACAAGACTTTGTGCAATATCTTCAAGAAAGTTGTGGATAAAAGCAAACAGGACTAGCATGAACGCCTACCTGAAGCCTTCAGTGCATATCGGACTACTCATCGAACTCTGACACAGGTCACGCCGTATTCCCTAGTCTTCGGCTGTGAAGCAGTTCTCCCCCTTGAAATTCAAATTCCCTCCCTACGGGTGGCAATTTAGCAGTCTCTCATAAAAGAAGATTCAGCTAAGGTTCGTTTTGCAGAGCTTGAAGCTCTTGATGAACGTCGTCTCTAAATCCAACAGAGTTTAGAGATGTACCAGCAAAGGCTAACTAGCCCCTTCAATAAAAGGATAAGACTAAGGTCTTTCAAAACAGGATCTTTGGTTTTAAAGGTCAGAACTCCGATAATTGTCACTCGTCGAACCAAGGGGAAACTCGAACCAAAATGGGCAGGGTCATACGCCGTCAAGAGGGTATACTCTAACAGAGCATACCTGCTGACCTCAATGGATGGAGAGCGAATTATCCCTCAAACCAATGCAAGATTCCTCAAGCGATACTACTCCTAGGAATTGAAACGCTCGCTAGACCAAAACTTTAAAAGACGGTCTAAGCAAAATTTAGAGCACAAATGACTCACTAAGTTGAAAACCCTAAGGGGCGGCTTAGACAAAAATTAGAGTCATGCTCGCTAAGTCGAAAAACCTTAAGGACGGCTTAAGCAAAAATTAGAGCAACAATGACTCACTAAGTTGAAAATCCGAAAAGATGGCTTAGACAAAAAAAAAATTGAGTCAAAATAAAATGCTCGCTAGACCAAAACTTCAAGAAGAAGGTTTAGGCAAAAATTAGGGCAACAAATAGCTCGTTAGACTGACACTCCCAGAGTCAGTCTAGGCAAAAATTAGAGCAATTTGATAGGCTCCTGAATACGAGCTAAAAAGGTTTACGGCACTACAAAAGTCTCCAGAATACCAGACCAAAGTCCAAACCCTCCCAGGCACAAACGGAAACTGCCTATTCACTACTAAATCGCGAATCGAAGCTTCAAAAGTCTCCCAAATACAAGGCCAAAGTCGAAACCTTCCTAGGTACGAACTAAAACTACCTATTCGCTCTCAAAATGCGAATTCACCTTCTGAACTACGTTTGACTTGATTCTATCATGGGTCTGTAGGCAGCCTGAGGAATTAACTTGGGTTCAGTCAGTTCTCCTAAAAGAACACTATCCCTTTGGGATACAAAATCATCGTCATTGCCCATCAATATGAGTGAAACGAAGAAAACTGTTATCTGATGTGCGAAGAAGAAACCACAATTCCAAGGAAGGACTTTTCACCATCAGAAACATATCTACTAATTACAATGGACGGATAACAGAATATCTCCCCCGACTAATGTAAGATTCTCAAAGCCCGCTAGGCTAAAACTTCAAGAAGATGGTCTAGGCAAAAATTAGGGCACCATAATATCCGCTAAGTTGAAAATCTGAAAGGACGACTTAGGCAAAAGTTAGGGTAAAACGGCTCGCTAAGTTGAAAATCCGAAAGGACGACTTAGACAAAAATTGAGTCACAATAAAAAGCTCACTAGATCAAGACTTCAAGAAGAAGGTCTAGGCAAAAATTAGGGCAACAAAAAGCTCACCAAACTAACACTCCAAGCGTTGGTTTAGGTAAAAATTAGAGCGACCTGACAGGCTCCTGAATACGAGCTAAAAAGATTTATCATTTTTCTCAAAGACTTGCCCCTAAATTGCAAATCTAAACCTTCCTGGGTATGAACGAAAACTACCTACTTGTTCTCAAATTACAAGTCCAAACCTTCCTAGATATGAGCGAAAACTATGTACTTGTAAAGTACGAGTTTAAAATCTTCAATTTCTGAACTACATTTGACTTGATCCTATCATGGGTATGTAGTTGGCCTTAGAAAATCAACTTGGGTTCAGTCAGTTCTTATAAAAGAACACCAATTCCTCAAAATATATAAAAAAAAATCATCATTAAAAAAAAGGGGAAGAAGTACAAGACAAAAAAAAGAAGAGGTCTTTTATTCATGGATAACAAAATGAGAAAACTCCACATAAATTGGAGAACTCACTCAAGTTAAAAAAACAGTATCTTGAGAATATGTTATCAGCTCCGACAAAATGCTAGACCTGACAAATACGCCTTGAATATAAGGTCTAAGGTCCTCGCACCATGTTGATGGATGCTATTCAGAGTAGAATTCCTCTCACATCCAACTTCTTCACCATCATCTGTGGTGCTGAACTATCTCCTGGGGACGATTCTAACCCATCAATAGTGTAAATCCCTAAATAGGTGTTGGCAAATTCCGTGATCATTAGATAGGTCATGTGAGTCGAGTCGTCGAGTCATGTTCAACTTGTCAGAAGAGAAGAGCTAAAGCTTAAAGAAGATTGAAGAAAGAGAAGAAAAAGCTCCTACTCTGGATCTAAACAGGTAATGGACTTAGAGACCCCTACCTAGGTTGGATTTGGCTTAGATAACTCTAAACATACCTAGGAGGATAGTTTTAAACCTAACAAAGTTGTTTGATCTCATTTGAATCAAATAAAAATGAAATGAATCATGGTTTGAAAACAATTCTGTCTCAACCGATCGCTCGGTATTGGGACCGATCGATTGGTGGCCTACCGAGCGATCGGTGGCTATCGATTGGATAAAAGGTTTGTATGGGATATTTTTCCAGAGAGATGATTTATAACCGAGCAATCGGTTATTTGGACCGAGCGATCCGTTTTGGACCGAGCGATCGGTAGTGAGCACCGATCGATCGGTCCCCGTAAAAAGAATTTTTCTTTTTCTGGATTCTTTTTTTAAAACCCTATATAAACAATTTTTTGGAGACCTAATTCGTGTCTTTGATATTTTTGAAAGAGTAGAGGTCTGAGAAACTCTTCTAGGGTTTTTCTTATTGCTTTTATTAGATCTTTGTTGATCCCTCCTCTTTCTTTGATCCTAGAGAATGCAAGTATAGATCTAAACCTTTGATCTTGCATTGTGTGATCTCAAATCTGTATGAGATCCCTCTAAGGTTTGAAATTTTCTAAATTGATTCACAACCCTACACCTTGTGTGTGTCCGGTGTTTGATCCGGAGCCTTCGTGGAAGGAGATCGATCGTGTGTGATCGTGGTTTTGAAGTAGCTTGAAAAGATTTGGTCGGTGTGGAACCGAAGCTGCTACGGCGGAGATCGAACCTGCTGGTTCGTGGAAATCAAGAGTAAGAGTCTATACCTAGGAACGTCGTTTCTGTTTTAGTAAGGTCTTGTCTTGTACTTGATATCTTTTCATAGTGAAGTTTATTGCTGGACAAGGTCCCGTGGTTTTTTTCCCGTTAGGGTTTTTCACGTAAAAATCTTCTGTGTTTGATTTGTGTGGATTGTCTGATTGAATTTTTCATTGATTTCTAAACATATTAATTGAAAAATTAAAATTGGTTAGAAATTATTAGATAGACCTATTCACCCCCCCCTCTAGGTCTTAGAGATCATTGATCTGGATAAATTTCAATTGGTATCAGAGCAAGTTCACTGATAAGGCTAATCCCTTAAGTGTGATCCTGTATTATCCGTGATCATGAGTACTCTAAGAGAAGGAGGATCCGTCTCTTGTCGCCCACTTTTTGATGGAAATAATTATGCATACTGGAAAGCTAGAATGAGAGCCTTTCTCAAATCTATTGACGAGAGAATTTGGATGTCTATACAGAATGGGTAGACTACGCTCATAAAAACTGTAGGTGATTTGACTGTCGTCAAATATTATGATGAATGGACCAGAGAAGAGCTTGAGTCAAGTGGATGGAATACTAAAGGTCTCAATGCTATCTTTACTGCAGTCACTGCTGAGGAATTCAGACGAATTTCTTCATGTGAAACAGCAAAGGAGGCTTGGGACATTCTTGAAATTACCCATGAGGGTACTACCACTGTTAAAATCTCAAAACTCCAAATGTTAACCACCAAATTTGAACATTTAAACATGGAAGACAATGACACTTTTGATGAATTCTATGCAAAACTTAGTGACATTGTCAACGCTAGTTTCAATTTAGGTGAGAAAATATCTGAGTCCAAAATAGTTAGGAAAGTCCTTAGATCTCTCCCAGAGAGATTTCAACCCAAAGTCACTGCAATCGAAGAGAGTAAAAATGTTGACTCTTTGAAGATTGAGGAATTGGTTGGTTCACTCCAAACCTATGAACTCAATCTCCGTCCATCCAAGAAGAACAAATCTTTAGCCTTGAAATTCATCAAGGAAACTTTGGATGAGGATGACAGTGATGGAGATATGAATGAGGAAGAAATGGCTCTCTTCGTTAAAAAATTTCAAAAATTTTTTAGAACGAAAAAGAGGTTTAATCCCAAACAGGGAGGAAAATCTTTTGAGAAGTCAAAGTCTAAGCCCTGGGAAAACAAGAAAAATTCCAAGAGTGGCGACAAGAAATCCCAAGGTGTTCAATGTTATGAATGCCATGGCTTCGGTCATATTTCACCTAACTGTCCTAACAAGAAGAAGAGTAAGGGCAAGGTGATGAATGCCTGTTGGGATGACAGTGATTCCGAGAATGAAGAATCGGACAGTTCCTCTTCAAGTGAAGATACTGGAAATCATACGGCTTTCACTGTTTCCCTTTCTGGGATTCTTGAGACTACCTCTGCGGTTGATGAAAAGGATAGAAGTGATGAGAGTGTTCATACTGAGTCTAGTGAGGACATACAGAAGAGTCAAACTGACTCTGAAAGTGATGAAGATTTGAAAACAACTTATGATAAGTTATATGCTGAAAGTTTGAAGTTGACTAAAACAAAAATCTCCTTGAGTAAAAAACTCAAAATCATTCAAAATGAAAGAGATATTTGTAAACTAGTAGCAGAAGAGAAGAGTGCTCTAGTTAATCAGTTGGAAAATGAAAAAGGAGCATTAGTTATGAAAGTTCAATGTCTTTTGGAAGAGAATGTCTCATTGACTAATGTGGTCAGAAAATTAGAATTTGAAAGAGACACTTCCATGAAAGAAATTGAAGAGTTAAGAACTCTGCAAATGGAGCTGGAAACTTTTAAAGACTCTCTTGTTGATAAGGTGAAATTTCTTGAAAAAGAGCATCAAATTACCCTTAAAGACAAGACTGACTTGATTCAGAAGGTCTATACTCTTGAAAAAGAAGTAAGAATGTTTGGTAACACTAGCTGCCTAGATGAATTAGTTAGAAAGTATGGATCAAATTCGAGTAGATCTGGGATAGGACATGCTGACACACCAGCTGGTCCTTTAGCTGTTGGTACAATGGCTAGTGCAGTGTTTGAGCCAATACATTCTGATCCTAAAGAAAATTTACCTTCTACATCAAGTACTAAGGCTTATACAAATTTTGTAAAGCCTAGAAATACAACTCCTAGAGTGAATGCTTTGAGGAATCAAATTCCTATTAGAAGAAATCCTCCTCCTTGCCCAAGATTCATACCCACATGTCACTTTTGTGGTGTGAGAGGTCACATTCGACCTAATTGTAATGCTTTTAGGAGAGCTCCCCGAAATGGTTCATGGAACCAAAATCAAAGTCAAGGGACTCTTCAAATGCAGATTCAGGTTCTAACTGAAAAGTCTAGAATGTTGAGCGATGATGTTAAAAGAATTGCTCAAATCTCTAGGACAAGAACTGGTCAATTTATTCCAAATGATTATTCAAGAGGAAACAATTTGACTTATCAAAAAGCTAGAACTGAACAAAACAGAAAAAGGTCAAGGAGGACAAAAAGGAAAAAGGTCTCTACTACACAGATTAATGATCAAAGATCTAAACAAAGTTTAAAGACTGTGTATGTAAGAAAGGAAGACCTTAAGTGCTTTGTCATTCATACTGCCTTGAAAGCCCAAAACACAGAAATGTGGTACTTCGACAGTGGGTGTTCTCGGCATATGACAGGTAACAAGTCCTTATTTATTCAATTTGAGGACTGTCCAGATGGGACTGTTACTTTTGGTGATGGAAGCAAGTCTTTAGTCAAAGGAAAGGGTATCATCGATTCACCAGGCATACCTAAATTGAAAGATGCCTTGTTTGTTGAAGGACTGGAAGCTAATTTAATTAGCATAAGTCAACTATGTGATGATAATCATGCTGTGCACTTTACCCAAAATAAATGCTTAGTCATTAATGGTAAAGGTAAGTGTGTTCTAGAAGGATTGAGAACCACTGACAATTGCTACGGCTTAACTCCTAGTCCTAATCCCTCAAATGTCTGTTATAAGACTAAAATTGAGGAGGTTGATTTGTGGCACCGAAGACTTAGTCACATGAACTTCAAAGACCTATGTAAAATCTCTAAGCAAGAGCTTGTGAGAGGTGTTCCCAAACTAGGAAAGCCTTCTACTGCTGTGTGTGGGCCATGCCAAATTGGTAAACAAATTAGAACCCCACATAAGAAGACTTCAAGTATTGCTACTTCATATCCACTGGAATTAATTCATATGGATCTTATGGGTCTTACAAGAACTGAAAGTCTAGGTGGAAAGCGATACATCCTAGTCATGGTTGATGATTTCTCAAGAATGTCATGGGTGGCATTTATAAGGGAGAAATCCGATGCTTTTGACAATTTCAAAAGTATTTGCCTGAAAATTCAAAATGAGAAAAGATGCCCAATCACTCGAATTCGAAGTGATCATGGAAAGGAGTTTGAAAACTCTAAGTACAACGACTTTTGTGATGAGTCGGGTATCAAACATGAATTTCCTGCACCTATTACACCTCAGCAGAATGGTGTAGTAGAGAGGAAGAACAGGGTTCTCCAAGAGATGGCTAGAGTTATGCTTCATAGAAACAATCTAGCTTCTCATTTCTGGGCTGAGGCAGTTAACACTGCTTGCTATATAGTTAATAGAGTTTTTGTAAGACCTGGAACAAGGAAAACCCCATATGAGTTGTGGAATAACAAGAAACCTAGTGTCAAGTACTTTCGAGAATTCGGAAGTAAATGCTATATCCTTAAGGATAGAGAGCAACTGGGCAAATTTGAATCCCGGAGTGATGAAGGGATATTTCTTGGATATTCCACCAGCAGTAGAGCTTATCGAGTTTATAACTTGAGATCCTCTACAATTATGGAGTCCATAAATGTAGTTGTGGATGACTCCGGTGTTGAAAATGTGCAACTTGAGGATGATGAAAGTGCTGAAAATGAAAATGTTAAAACTGTTTCAACACCACTTATTGATAAGCAAACATCTCCATCAAAACCTACACATCCTAGGGTAATGAGTCCTCACACCCCCACTGATATAATTGGTGATGTTGAAAGTGGAGTGAGAACGAGGAAACAAATTGAAAATGAAGTTAGCTACATTTGCTATACTTCATCTTTTGAACCCAAGAATGTAGCTGAAGCTCTTGCAGATGATAATTGGATAAATGCAATGCAAGAAGAGTTACTTCAGTTTACTAGGAATGATGTTTGGTATTTAGTACCTAGGCCTAACAATACAAATGTGATAGGTACCAAATGGATTTTCAAGAACAAATCTGATGAAAAAGGTACTATCATAAGAAATAAGGCTAGGTTAGTTGCACAAGGATACACCCAAATTGAAGGTATTGACTTCGATGAAACGTTTGCTCCTGTAGCTAGGCTAGAATCAATAAGAATTCTTCTAGCTGTGGCTTGCCATATGAAATTCAAACTTTTTCAAATGGATGTTAAGAGTGCCTTTCTAAATGGCATTCTACATGAGGAAGTCTATGTGGAACAACCAAAAGGGTTTGAAGATCCACATCACCTTGATCAAGTCTATCGGCTAAAAAGGGCTCTCTATGGTTTAAAGCAAGCTCCAAGAGCTTGGTATGAGAGGCTGACTACTTATCTCTTGGAAAATGGATTTTCGAGAGGGGGAGTAGACAGAACCCTTTTCATAAAGAATGTGAAAGGTGATATTGTCATCGTCCAGATATATGTTGATGACATAGTGTTTGGTTCCACATTAGACTTACATGCTCGTTCATTTGCTGAACAAATGAAAAATGAATTTGAAATGAGCATGGTTGGTGAGCTAAGTTTCTTCCTTGGTCTTCAGATCAAGCAATTGGATTTTGGGATCTCAGTATCTCAAATCAAATATGCTAAAAATCTAGTGAAGAAATTTGGCATGAGCTCTGCTAAGCATGTAAGGACTCCTATGAGTTCTACTACAAAACTTAGTAAAGATGCTACAGGCAAAGGTGTTGATCAAACTTCTTATAGAAGCATGATTGGTAGTTTACTCTACCTAACTGCTACTAGACCTGACATAGCTTTCAGTGTTGGTGCATGTGCCCACTATCAAGCGAGCCCAAAAGAGTCTCACTTGCTTGCAGTTAAGCGTATCATTCGATATGTGAGTGGAACTCTATCATTTGGCCTCTTGTATTCTTTTGATACAAATGCCACAATAGTTGGATATTCCGATGCCGATTGGGCCGGAAATGCTGATGATAGGAAAAGCACCTCAGGAGGATGTTTCTATATTGGAAACTGCTTAGTTGCTTGGCTTAGCAAAAAGCAGAATTCAATTTCATTGTCCACTGCAGAAGCTGAGTACATAGCAGCTGGCAGTTGTTGCACTCAACTTCTATGGATGAAGCAGATGTTGAATGATTACAGGATTGAACAGAGCACTATGACTGTGTATTGTGATAATTCTAGTGCTATCAATATTTCCAAAAATCCCGTTCAACATTCTCGCACAAAACACATAGACATAAGACATCACTTCATCCGTGATCTTGTTGAGCAAAAGATTGTGTCTATAGAGTATGTCCAAACAGAGAATCAATTTGCGGACATTCTAACAAAACCCTTAGATTCCCTTAGGTTTGAACTCCTTAGGAAATCCATAGGTTTGTGCGGAGTTGAGTAAAGATGTACTTGTTTCATAGCCTATGTGTTCTTCATGTTCTATTTATGTCATAGAGCTATTTTTTTTTCTTTAAGTAATAAAAATCCAAAAAACATTCAAAAAATTGAAAAATATTGCAAAAAATAATGTGTTTGTATGACCTTATTTGTCCTATCATTTTGCTTAATGTTATTTCCTTGAAATCATATTTGATCATATAATCCAAGGATAAATATTTCATAGGATTGAGTAATATAGGATAGTTCAATTGTTGGTTCGATCTTGTGATTGAATTTGTTCATACTAACAAATCTCAGTTAGAGTTGAGTAAACAAAGATGTTATCTAATGCACATGCACTCTGACTAATTCTTTAGATGGTATTAGTTCCTAATTAAAGGTTCTGATATTATACCATATGGTTCACTAGATTAATCAAATCTAGTATAACCAATGTCATAAAAAATTCCATAAGGTGAGCCCCCTAGTTATAAAAATTATTGACATGGAGAGGACTACCTGTGAGTTTGTGTGATAGCTACTAGTGAATGCAAACAGTGAGTAATGGCTACCTAGACAAACAGTAGGTATCTATATGGATTGCTAGTGTGAAAGCTCCCACTGTCATTAGAAAGAGCTACCTTCTCACTTGAGTGAAAGTCACCAATGTACTAAAAACTATATATGTGTTCTCCAAAAAGAATTTTCACAATGAGTACAATTTGACTGAAAAAGAAATGAAATAAATCTGTTAGTCAAATTTGGGGTAAAAATTGCTCATCATATAAATATGGAAGTTTATTGGTTTTAAAACTAGTTTTTGAAAATTTTAGAGATCCATTTGAGCCATAATGTCAAAATCTAGATTAAGGAAGGAAACCAATTCAAAGAGTCAAGTAATGAATTTTGAATTCACACTCACATTACTTCTAATTGTTTCTTGACTCTGATTGTGAATTTGATGCAAATACCATATTTAATCACCGGTGAAAATCAATTAATGTTTACATAATCCTTGTTTATGACTATACTTGATATATCAATTCTTGGGTGATTATTATTTATGATTTTAATGAAATCAATTGTTGCATATTTTTTTGGTCAATTGGTCATTTTGAGGTAAACAATGAGTTTAAACCAAACCATAGGTTGAGGGGGAGAAATGGTTAAAATTGTAAAATTTTTGAAAATTTTTCAGACCACCGATCGCTCGGTGCTAAAGACCGATCGATCGGTCTTTCGTGAACAGAGTTATAAAACCCTCATTTCTATTTTTTTGTTCACTTGTTCTCCGATCTCCAGAGCGATCTCTCGGTTACCTCTCCTCCAAATCTTTCCTACGGTAATTCCATTCTATTCTAAAGGTTTCCTAAGCATCTAAAAGGTAAGATTTGTGCATTTTCTTCGATTTAGATTGATTTTCTCATCTAGGGCATCGTTTTCTTGCATTTTCTTCCATGACTTTCGTTTTGTCGTTAATCCTTCTTGCCTATCTCATGTCTGGCGTTCCCAAACGTCGGAGGTTGGTCCTCAACAACCAAGAGGATCCTCCTCAAGATGAGGAAAACCTAGAGCCATTTACTTTCACTCCAATAGGGCATGGTATTTCCATTGGGGACAGGCCAATTCGTAGAATGATTGATTCTACAATTGAGAATCGTCAAAAATCTTTGGCTGATAAAACTCGGAAAAATAAAGGTAAAGCTTCATCTTCCCAGTCCAGTCAGTTATCCCAGTTTATAAGTCCTACTGCTGCTCAACTCTATAGTGAGTATTTTAGCAAGAAAGGTGTAATGGTTGAAAGGGACATATATATTTCCGATTTTGGTGATTATTATCTTCCTAAACTCATTTCAGATCGTCAATGGGAAGGTATACTTACCTTATCCGGCCCTGCTTCTGTCCAGTTAGTTAGAGAATTTTACTCTAATTTTTCTGAAATCAACAAGAAAAAATGGTCATTCAAATCTCGAGCATTAGAACAATCTGTTGTCATAAATGCTGATTTGATTTCCAAATTCCTTGGCTGTCCTCGAGTTCCAAATGCATATTATCCTTATAATTATAAGAGTGATGAGGATAAAGACTCCATGGAACATGTTGTTACCTTTCTTAGTGGTACTCCTACGTTTTGGGTTGGGTCTCTTATTGAAGTGGCGAAACTCACTAAGGATGCTAGACTAGTAAACCTAGTTATGAGTACAAATATCCATCCAAAGGTTCATACTGCGGACCTTAGGGAAGATAGAGCTAGATTTCTGTTTAGTCTTCTACGTGGGCGTGATATTGATCTTGCCGCTCACATCATTGACTTGATGATCCAAGCCCATCAAACTAGTACAGCAGTTGGAGCCCTACCATTTGGTTCACTCATCACTAAACTTCTTGGTTCTCAAGGAGTTATCGCTCCTCCTGGTGTTCCTACTCGAGTTCCTAAGGGTCCAATCAACAAAAAGACCCTAGCTCAGAGTTTTTCACATGCCTCAGTTCGAGATACAGAGGAGGGAGCAGAAGTTGGTGCTGGGTCATCTCGTCCTCCTCCGACCACTATGGATGATCTTGGCAGGATGATGCGAGAGATGCAGATGGATCTCAGGACTCATGTTTCATCATACGAGGAGTTTACTACAGAGGTTCGTGGTAGACTTGGATCTCTCGATGCAGCGGTGCTGGGCATACAGAGAGATGTTCGAGATTTTTGAGCTTACTATGAGTCCCAGCTCACTTCTGATGATGAGCAGGAGTGATAGTTCGTGATTGGAGTTTATCTTAGTCGAGTGATAGTTTTTGTTTGACATTTTGATGTATTTTGTCTTCGTTGTACTTAGTACAAACCTACTTGGATATTATTGACTTGTTATGGATGTATACATTTGAATGGTTTATGCTCTTTATCTTCTATCTCATTTCATTTGGATGATTATGCATTACTTTTCAAGTCCACCTTTGGCATTTCGAGCCAAAAAGGGGGAGAGTTATGATTAATGAATGTGTTAATGTGTTGGATGAGGTTATAAATGAGTGTATCAATGTTTTGGATGATGTTATGGAATGCTTAACCTGTTATGGATATAGTATTGTGGAATGGATATAGTATTGTGGAATTGTGGATGTTATGTTATACATATTTTCATTCTTCAAATATTTTATCCTATATTTTATTTCCCATGCTTCACAGGTTTTTGATTTAGCATGTGCAGGCAAACAGGTTCTAAGTTTGGTGAATCATGACAAGCTAACATGTCAAAAGTCCTGTAATTATATTTTTGAGTCATGTAAAGGTCAATTTTCCATTTTTGAATCAATTGGGAAAATTTGAACCTAGTATATGAGTTAGTCTTGTTTTGTCCCGGAATTGCCAAAGGGGGAGATTGTAAATCCCTAAATAGGTGTTGGCAAATTCTGTGATCATTAGATAGGTCATGTGAGTTGAGTCGTCGAGTCATGTTCAACTTGTCAGAAGAGAAGAGCTAAAGCTTAAAGAAGATTGAAGAAAGAGAAGAAAAAGCTCCTACTCTGGATCTAGACAGGTAATGGACTTAGAGACCCCTACCTAGGTTGGATTTGGCTTAGATAACTCTAAACATACCTAGGAGGATAGTTTTAAACCTAACAAAGTTGTTTGATCTCATTTGAATCAAATAAAAATGAAATGAATCATGGTTTGAAAACAATTCTGTCTCAACCGATCGCTCGGTATTGGGACCGATCGATCAGTGGCCTACCGAGCGATCGGTGGCTATCGACTGGACAAAAAGTTTGTATGAGATATTTTTCCAGAGAGATGATTTATAACCGAGCGATCTGTCATTTGGACCGAGCGATCTGTTTTGGACCGAGCGATCGGTAGTGAGCACCGATCGATCGGTCCCCGTAAAAAGAATTTTTCTTTTTCTGGATTCTTTTCTTAAAACCCTATATAAACAATTTTTTGGAGACCTAATTCGTGTCTTTGATATTTTTGAAAGAGTAGAGGTCTGAGAAACTCTTCTAGGGTTTTTCTTATTGCTTTTATTAGATCTTTGTTAATCTCTCATCTTACTTTGATCCTAGAGAATGCAAGTATAGATCTAAACCTTTGATCTTGCATTGTGTGATCTCAAATCTGTATGAGATCCCTTTAGGGTTTGAAATTTTCTAAATTGATTCACAACCCTACACCTTGTGTGTGTGTCCGGTGTTTGATCCGGAGCCTTCGTGGAAGGAGATCGATCGTGTGTGATCGTGGTTTTGAAGTAGCTTGAAAAGATTTGGTCGGTGTGGAACCGAAGCTGCTACGGCGGAGATCGAACCTGCTGGTTTGTGGAAATCAAGAGTAAGAGTCTATACCTAGGAACGTCGTTTCTGTTTTGGTAAGGTCTTGTCTTGTACTTGATATCTTTTCATAGTGAAGTTTATTGCTGGACAAGGTCCCGTGGTTTTTTTCCCGTTAGGGTTTTCCACGTAAAAATCTTCTGTGTTTGATTTGTGTGGATTGTCTGATTGAATTGTTCATTGATTTCTAAACATATTAATTGAAAAATTAAAATTGGTTAGAAATTATTAGATAGACCTATTCACCCCCCCTCTAGGTCTTAGAGATCATTGATCTGGATAAATTTCAAATAGCAGCAGAGGTGACATCTGGAAGCAGAGCTAGGAATTGTCTCTTAGTGTTGTCAGCCACGGCAAGCTGCAAAGCTAAATAAAAAATACCTTGAAAAGCAGGCCTCTAGACATCAATGAGGTGGTTATTCAGTAACATCAAGCAACTCAGGCTAACTTCATCAAGATCAATGGATATAATACAATGTATTCCTTTCAGCATATGCTCAAGCTCACCATCAAGGACACCTGAACTTTTGACAAAGTCTAATACATTGAGTTTGCTCCCATGACATCCTATCATTATGCTAATGATGAGGTTACAAGAAAATATTGAAGCATTGTCCTCTGCTATCTGCTTCGCCAAGTGGCACAGCTCGACAACTTCGGTTTTATCAATAATGAGACCCCTTGAAATCTTCAAGTGATAAGTGAAGGCTGATCCGGTTTCCTTGGGCTTCAACCAATCAAAGACATCCCCTCTCGAAGCATGTTGTGGTGAAAAGTCTGAAGACTCCATTTTGCGAAAGAAGATGCAGTTTAGATTAACTAAGAAAGAAAGTTAATTGCTTTAAATACAGCTAAAATTTAACTTTTGAATGAATGTATGCATTTATATCAGAGTTAACTGGACTTGGGAGTAAGGGACAAATATTGATTCCTTGTCATCTCTAATAAATATTTTATTTGAGAAGAATCTTAAGTCTCAAATTTATCGAGGGATGAAATAACATGGTCAGCTTTAAAGCAAACGTCTAAGGACGAAATGCTTATGGCAAACGCCTACTGGCAAATGCTAAAGCTAAGAGCCGTGGACACATTGATGTCCATGAATGCATGAAATCCACGAATAAAATCAATGGATATAAAATATCCATGAACAAGTCCACAGACATGAATTATGGTTCATGGATAAAAGTCCCACAAACAACCTATCTGAGGAAATTACTCACGGACAAAATTCAAGTGGGCAGCATGTCCGTGGAAAATATCCACGGATACCCATAATATCCACGGACGAAAAGTCTAGGTGTATTAAGTGTATCCGTGTACGGAACTCCTTGGATAAATTTATTTAGCTCACGGACAAAAGTCCTATGGGCAAGCTGTCCGTGGCCATGAACCACGGGCAGTGAGTTATTAGTCAGGTTTCCCGTGACTGGATAACTCAAGGATTCCGGCAATGGAACCGGAATACTTGCCTAAAATTGCAGGAAGCCCAAAGGGCGTTCCAGGTTCTTGTTAACTTGGGAAAAAAAAACCGAAAAATGCAAAGAAATGCATTTTAGAGGATTCCCAGTATCAAAGAGACCCAATGGAATGCCCAAATGGAATTCCAATCCATTTTGAGTGAGGATCAATGTCCTCACTCCCTCTCTGTTTTAAAAAAAAAAAACGGGAAGAACAATGGTTCTTCCCTTTCTTTTGTGTCAAATGAGGGTGAAAACTCACCTAGAAAGGAAGAAGGAATCGAAAAATGGGAAGAACAATCCTTCCCGAAAAAAATAAAAATAAAAAAAGTTCTGAATTCAAAAAGATTTTCTGAGTTCAAACGGATGAGGAAGATGAAGTATCTTCCGCAAGTTGCCTAAGGCATCCTTATAAAGGATACCTTTTGGTCAATCTTAACCATCCATTTCTAAGTGGATGGTCAGGATGGCAGGTATGTTCCCATCACTTGGCCTTAGTGACCAAAGTGGACTCATTAATGAGAACGCTTCGGTTAGGGAACCCCATCGTGGGTTTCCCATAAAATCATGAGTGGAGGCGGTTACGCCCCTCCACTATCACTGCCAGATGTCAGGATCCAGATGGATGGATCATTTCCAACCATCAAGATCCTGAAGGGCATTTGTGGGTAGTGAAATCTCACTGTCCATTGCCCAGGTGTGTGTACAATAGCACACACCTGATCACAGTCTCTTGGAGAGACAGTTAGGTTCACGCGTGCTTGTGGCACGTGCGGTACCTATAGCTGTCAGCATTAAATGCTGATGGCTGGCATCAAGTCACCCAGCTAAGCAAGGTGAGATCTGATCCGTGAGGATAAACCTCACGGATCTACCCTAAGTGTTGGCCTTCATAAGGCTGACACATGTATGATCCGTGAGGGCTGAAACCTCATGGATTAACCTTTCATGTTAGTCTCCATGAGAGTGACACGTGTTCAATCTATGAGGACAAAACGTCACGGATCCAATGTTGAGTGTCAGTTTCCAAGAGACTAACACGTGCTCAATCCGTGAGGACCAAAACCTCACGAATCCATCCTAGGGGTCAGCCTCTGAGAGGTTGACACCTGTCCCATTCGTGAGGATAAAACCCCCACGGATCATATTTGGTGTCAGCCTCTGAAAGGCTGAAACGTGTCCCATCTGTGAGGATAAAACCCCCACGGATTATATTTAGTGCCAGCCTCCGAGAGGCTGACATGTGTCCAGTCCATGAGGATAAATCCTCACGGATCGAATATCATGTCCTAGACCTAATCCAGAGCATGGGCGAGACCTGTGGTCTTACCCTTTAGTCCATGGGCTAGACTCATGGTTTCACCCTGTGATCCGTGGACGAGACCGATGGTCTCATCTTGGTCCGTGGGCGAGACTCATGGTGTCATCTCCTGGTCCATGGGCAAGACCCATGGTCTTAGCCTCTGGTCCGTGGGCGAGACTTATGGTTTCACCCTGTGATCCGTGGATGAGACCTATGGTCTCATCCTGGTCAGTGAGCGAGACCTATGGTCTCACTCTCTAGTCCGTGGGCGAGACCTATGGTCTTATTCTCTGGTCCGTGGGCGAAACCTATGGTCTCACCCTTTAAATCCGTAGACTGACCTAGATCAATCTGTCCCCAGCTGACAGTCAGTATCTGGTTGTCATGGGGTAGAGAATCTTTGATAAAAATGATTATCTGTCAAGCTTTGGGGGATCCTAAGATAAGGATCCCCTCTTTTAAAATCTCATGGTTATATCCTAGGAAAGGATGAGATGAAACATCTCATTTTTGATAGGTACTAGGATTCCCCCCAAAAAAGGAGAAATCTGGTACGAGAGTCCTCAAAAGAGGAGGATTCTCTTGAGCTTGAGGAGTCTCCCAGATAAGGAAGACCCATGAGCTGAGATCTTCTAATAGGATAGCCCTTTTTGAATTTTCTAAAATAAGGGAGTCAAAGAGGGAGTCCTAAAAAGGACTCTTTTAAACATATAAAAGGTGTGTTTCTCATAAGAAACACACGCGAAGACACACAAAGAAAACCCAGAAGAAAGAGAAAACTCTCCCCTCCCTTTCAAGCAGAAGCAAGCAAGTGAAGAAGAACACTTCCTCGACATGGAGAATATGAGGTGAGCCCTCAAACATGACCACCCTTCTTTTTCTTTATTTGAAAAGATCTCAATGAGACACTTGTAACGCCTACATGGGATCTGGGCAACCCCATTGAATAAATAAAATATTTTATTCAATATATCTTTGTTCTTCTTAATTTTTCATCTTAATCAGAGATTCTTCCCCAATATAGGAAAGATAATTTGATAGTCTGAGTTTACTCAAACTGGAAGAATAGTCTCCCACAATAAACAATAAACTCCATATAACAATGGAGGAAATTTGATAAGCAAAGATGAATTTTGCGCTTACACATATGCTGTTCTTTATACCCGGATACCTGGTTCAGCCTGGGGAAGGAATAGCATGGGCTCTTTTCACGGTGTCTGAACGGGATTCCTAAACGAGGTAGTTTGGTTTTTCTCAGCTCGAGCTCAATGCCTTAGCGACTTAGCAATTTTTTCCCCTTACAATAATTATCAATTTCTGAGATCCACAAAATATAAATACAAAAGCTGCAACTTAGAGAAGCAAGTAAAAAAAAAAAAAAAAAAATCTCGAAATCACTTCCAGTGTTTTCAATTTAAACCTTGGGTTAGTACTGATCTGGGAACACCATTATGATTAACTGAGCGTGAAATTGTTGAAAAATGCAAATCTATCTGCCGGAAGTGGATGATCTATAGACAGCTACAAAAAGCATGTCAACACTCCAAATGTTTCTTTATGGGATCAACACTTGTAAGAGTATCTCTTCTATTTCATTGCAGGAGCAGTTTTTAGATTAATTTGACTGTTTGAATAACAAATATATCCTTTAGTAAACTACATACCCTACATAAAAGCTTCGGGGAAATATCATAATAGTTTATACATAAACAAATCATAATGAAATATAAGAAAAGATAATACATCAGCAGATCATTTCCTCAAGAATACTACTCTCTCAATCTCAATTCACAATTCACAGCTTCCTTACGAGGAGATTGACACCATGTTCAGGCTCTATAACCAACCTAAGTGTGGGAGAGTGGCAATACTTGGGAGAGATAGATAAACTGAAGCTGGATAGAATGAGAGCCAGAAGCATCTTCAATTCTATCATGGCAAAGTTCTGTCCTAAACACACACGGGGTCCAACACCGAACGGCATGTACAGGTGTGGAAGCTTGCATGCACCAGTGATTCCATTTGCAAACCTCTCAGGATTAAACTTGTGGGCGTCTGGTCCCCAAATTTCTGGGTCTTGGTGCAGTGTTACCACCAGGGTCCAAAGGTTAACACCCTTTGGAATGTGAATTTCTCCAAACTTCATATCTTTGAAGGCCTCCCTCGACACAACTGCCACCGGAGGATAAAGCCGTAACGACTCATGAATCACCATTGTCAACTGCCATCCATTAATAAATTTGAATTATTGAATATTATTAGCATAAGAACTGGTAGATATATATAGCATAGACTATCTAATTCCTTATGAAGTTATGATAGTAAATGTTATCGCGATCACTTACCAGTTTCATCTTGCGAAGCATATCGGCATCTGGCATTTGGCCCCCACAAATTTCTAGCACCTCCGCACGAACACGAGCTTGCCATTCTGGATTAGAAGCCAAGAGCATCAAACTCCATGTAGCCGAAACTGCGGTAGTCTCGTACCCAGCCAAGTAGATGTTCTTGCAATTATCGACTATGAATCGGTCAGTTGCATCTTGTCCTAGGTTACTATTTTTGGCACCCTCAAGGATCATTTGTAATAGGTCTTTCTCAAATGTAGCTTCCTTACGTTCCTCTACTACCTTTAGAATCAATGAGCGGACCTCTTTCTCTAATCTCCATGTTTCTATATTGCTCTTGGTCGGAATATATCTGAACATACGAATAATTTTCCAAGATCATTTCGTGATTGTCTAATGAAATTCAGTTAATCTGTAGAAACCAATGCAATAAGAAGTGAATAAAAAATATATACCTCATGCCAGGAACCCCAGTAGTTAAGCTTTTCTTAGACATGGCCTCCTGAAGAGATCTAAGCCTTAAGAATATCTCCTCCCCTTTGGAATAATTGCTCCCAAAACAAGCTCTGGAGATTACATCCCCGGAGAAGCTTCTCATAGACTCATCAATATTTATGTCTCCAGTTCCCCCTTCGCTTTCAATTCGACTCGTCCACGAATTCAGCAGTGTAATTGTAGACTCCCTCATTAAGTCCAACATTCCCTGTCATGGTTTCGAATATCGATCGACATTAGATGATAATACAGGTACCAAATCCGCTAATCTAATAACATTAATCCATCATAGTAACGCTTACCTTGACCTTCTCCATGTATAATTCTGGAGCTAGGATCTTTCTCTGATGGGCCCAGACTGCCCCATTTGAAGTTAGAATTCCATGTCCAAGCAAAGGTCCACGCTCTTTCGCTTGATATGAAGGCTTCCCTAAGTCCAAAGATGTGCAGGTGCTTATTTCCTTCACTGCACCAGGTTCATTCACATGCAGTATTTGCGTGTTGCCGAGCGAAAACATGAATGTCGAACCGTATTTGTTTCTCCACTGCTCAAAAAATGGGAAGAGAGTAGCAGCACAATTGTGTGTCATGAGATCCCCAGTTTGAGTTTTGGCGACTGTAGATCGAGCTTTCTTTATCTCAACAATATTTCCTAGAAGAAAAGAAGGTGGAGGACCATCGATCCCTTGCTTTCGAAGCTTTGATCGAAGAACTTTCGGCTTCAAGAAGAGAACGTTATAGAGATATACAAACAAGCTAAATAGGGATATCAAAGCAAGGGAGGGGAAGATCTTCACAAGGAATAGGAGCTCCATATCTAACTCTCTTTCTTTCTCTCTCGTTTTCTAGGGCTTTGGCTTTGGCTTTCTTCAATCTCAGTAGTACATTTATATTTGAGTTTGGAGGACCATTTTGTAATGAACATAGATACCTATTTTTGATTTCAAAACCTGGGAGTATTAAACAATAAAGGCTGCTATGTGAGATGAATTAATGTTTGGAGACATTTAGTTCAAAGAGAGAAACAACCATTGCAGTTGAATTAGGTTTATCCAAAAAAGTTTGACTATTACCTTCTTGAAGGCGACCCGAATGGTGCTACAAAGAGAACAAATTTTGGTATTAGGGCCGACTCAAAGATTTGCTCTCCTAAAAAGAGGAATCTGAAGTGGGAATTAATAAAAAAGATTAAAGCTGGTGCTTGCCTAGTCTCTTTTTTCTTTTTCTTTCTCATGGTAGAATAGTTGGATTACCCACTTTTAAGCAGATTACCTACTAGCCCCAGAAGACCTACTAGGGTTTTGGGACTTTACCAATTGCCTTTTTTTGACTTCCTAGAATGTATGAAACAGAAGACATTCTTATTATATTTGCTTGTCAGTTTGTTATTGGAACAAAACTAAATAACAATGGCAGGCCTGAGGTGCTAACATGTCAGGAAATAATAAAAGGTTTAGGTGATGTTTTTGAGAAATTTCATTTTTCTCATATGTCGTTACTTGACTGTAAAGGTTAGAGTAGCCAAGTTTTGCTCCTATTGTTGTAGGCCTTGGCTTGTCTCTGGCGAAGCCAGAAAGGGCTTATCTCGGGTTCCATAGAATAGGTGAGAAGTGGTGGAGAAGTCAAAATCATGGGACCCACGATTTTGACTTCTTCACCCTTAATAAGTCATGTGGCGATAAGTGTGTGAGAATAAAGGAGAGAGATATCATATGGGGAGAAGTCAAAAAAATGGGGAGAAAATGAAATGACTTCTCCCCATTTTTTGGCCAACTGTCGCACAATGTAGGGAACCCCGAGAGGGGTTTCTGGCTTCGCCAGAGACAAGCCAAAGCCATTGTGGTATTAACAACGGTCAAGATTGTCAAGCAAAGGGCCCAACTGCCAGAGTCCGTCGGTCATGAATCATGATGCATGTTGCCCTACCATGCTCGGCCATTACATTGCAAGGGCAGAACTCGGTCATGATCGGATAAATTTGTGTCTGCAGTTCCCACACAGATTTCGTGTGTGGATTTGGAGCACATCACCAATGTTAGCTAGTTCGTCCGTTCGAATTTGGGTTCGTGGTTCATAGTGCGGCGCCACTCTAGTGTGAACCTATTCGATAGGGATAGGATTAGATAATTCGTTTCTTGGTTCACTTAGGTTATTTAGTTTGGTCGCTAGCTTGTTTCACATGTAAAACAAATATATATTTTTTAAGTATGTGAATAGTATATTACAAATACTTATTTGAAAAACATTTTTTAAAAAATATCTTTTTATAAATGGTTCGTGAACTCAAAGTATAAATTCGCCGAACTCAAAGAGAAACATCAGTGAATTTGATTTTAAAAATCGACAAACCAAGACAGTTTTGAAACCACCGTGTGGTAATTCATTCAATTTCACGAACCAATTCGAACCGAACCATGAACTAATTCGGGTTCGCTATAGCATAAAACGAACTTGGCAACCTTAATCTGGACTCATAAAAATACCGTTACTTAGTTGCAAGTTTTTTTTTTCCAAAGATACGGGTCACAGCTCCCATGCTTAGGCGCTTCACCTAAAAAGAATTTTCTAAAGGGCATTCTTTTGACATATTTATACAATGGATAAAGCTTTTGAGACTGTATGATCTCGGCCCTAATCGAGACCATTACTATTGGTGAGGGCGTCTAACTTAATACTCACCAGCTACTTATTGATTCCGTAAAACCTTATTCACATTATTTTGCTTGAAATCAAGTTACTTGAGTGAACTATAGAAATTAACTTATTCGGGTTAAATAATTTGAATCATGTTATTTTAAGTGATTTAGTTAAAATAACATCATTCATGTTATTTAACCTGAAACACAATATTTTAATTGTAGACAAAAAAAGTTTTCACAGGACGAGTAAGTAGCCGGGAGCCTAAACTTTTGATCACCCAAGAATACCGTCAAAACACCAACAGTCTCGGTTAGGGCCTAGACCGTACGGTCTCATTAGATGCGTTCTTATCAAATAGGGTATGCCTTGTATTTTTATTATCTAAAAGGGCATGCTTTTGACATATTTACCCTTTAGGTATGCTTAGAAAAGCCAAACAATAATAAGGGTAGTATTGGTATACATACCCATTTTTGGTAAGACTTTCGAAACCATGATATTTTTAGTTTAGGGATATGCAACGGTACTTAAGTCCCAATTTTTTAATGAATCCCAACTCAAAATATTTGTATTGTGTTAACACAAGCTGAAGTGTGGAAAAATAAAAGAGGAGATCACCGTCTCTCTCAGTACTACCCTTGAATTTAGAAAGAAAACAAAAAAGAATTCACAAAAAATGAAATTATATTCATCAGAAAATGAAAAACAAATCATATTGCAATTGAAGCTTAAATAGACCCCAAACTCTTAATTTGACTCGAACTCTCCGGAAAGCAAGCTTATAAAAATAGTAAGTTCTCAAAAATAATAAAAATTAGCACTACGAAAAATATTTTAGTGATGGACACAAAAACCAATGCTATACATCCGTCACTAATTAATAATTTGTCGATTAATATGTTATTTTTATAATAAAATAACAAGTAGCATCGGAAATGTACCATCGCTAATAGGAATTATTTTTACCCACATAAATCTTTGTCACTATTTAAAATATAATAATATAGCGACAGTAATATTTCCGTCACAATTTTAATAAACATATTACAATTGATATATTTTCGTTGCTAATTTAGAAAACAAATATTGCAACAGTCTTTATGTCCATCACTAAAGATGGGTTATAAAAACCCCTAAGACTCTTCCCGCGAAATCCACCATCCCTCCATTCTTCTCTCCAGCCAAAGCAAGTCTTGTATCTCCTCCTTCGGTCTACCGAGCACCTCCATCCCTTGTGCTGCACAACTCTCTCTCTCTCTCTTTCTCTCTCTCTCTTTTTTCCTTTTATTTACGAGTAAATAATGTGCATTGATCATCAGGATAAGATTTGTGTATTGATTTACCCTAGTAGCATAAATAATTTAGCTTTGTGACCTGATAAGTGCTTAATTATCTCCATTTAAATAAGCATTATCGAATTTTTCCAGCTTATGTCATTAATTTTATTTGTAAAGTGGTGTATTCTCTTCTCATCATTGCATAGTTGTCTTTCGTTTGATTTAATAGTATATTTGCATGTATTTATACATGCACAGAAAGATCGCATGCAAAATATTTTTCTTAAGAGAGACTTATTACATGTGTTTGTTTTTGCAGGATCCCTAACTCAAACCAAAATCAGGATTAGAGAAGATAAAGTTCAAAAGCCCAAGCCCGTGTCCAAATTCTAAAACTTAAGTCCAAGTTAAAGTTCAAGTTCTAAAAGTCAAGAAACCCAAGTCGAGAAGAATCCAAAACTAAAAAGTCAAGAAGTCAAAGAATGATAAGGGAAAGTCTAAAAAGGGGCCTAGTGTTTCCATTATATAAAGAAAGAGAAGAGAAAGTAAAAAAAAAAAGGAGGCTAGTGTTTCCAAAGTCTAAAGAAGGAGAAAGAAAAGTTTAAAAAGGAGGTTAATGTTTCCTTTTAAGAGAATTTAAGAAGAAGAAGAAAGGGCTGGACGTCCAGCCCTATATATACCTTGGGGGACGTCCCTAGCACTCCACTTGGGGGTTTTGGGTCTCTTCTCTCCCCTCTCTTTTCCACTCCCACTCTCTTAGCTATTCTTTGTTAACTTGTTTTGCTTTTATTTTATTTTACCTTTAGTTATTTATTTGTAATGTTTAGCAAATCATTAAGGAGGATGATAACTTCAATTATGATTGGCTAAACATCATTCTAAGGTTAGGAATTTGAAGTCTGTTTCGACTTATGTGGACGATATGGATGGTTTAGTTATTATTATTAATTGAATGATTATTCTTATTTTGGTTAATTGTTCCCCTCTATATGTTCTTTGATTTCATATGTTCTATTGATATATGAAATGATTGGATCCCCTGTGAGTTGGAGACAAAATGCTTTTTAAATTTTTTTAATTATTCAGTTGGATTAATAATTTATGGTTTTATCGTATTATTTTCTTTCTAAATTAAATCCTTATTTAATTCTAGATGCGTTTTCATCCAAATCTAAGCATGAAGGACGGATAGGTGGATTTTTCTGAAGCCTTAGACCTCTTTCTCTTGCTTTACATTATTAATGATTTTTGCTCCATTCTCATTGAGTGGAAAATTGGTTTTAAATCTCTCTCTATTTCGTTAATCTAATCTTGTTGCACAACAGTCAATCTCTATGCTCACTAGATACATCAATTGTGTCACTTGTACACTTGTAAGTATATTATTTTTATTCTTGATTTTATGTCAATGAATTTAGATTGAATTAAGTTGTAATAAGTTTTTGGCGCCGTTGCCGGGGATTGCAACGTGTGATGAGAATGCGGGTTACGAAATTCTCCCATTCTGCATCCCCTTCTAACATCCTAACTTCTAACATTTATTTTCTGCACCTAACTTTTACTTTCTTGCTCCTAACTTCTAACATCTAACTTTTACTTTCTTGCTTCTAACTTGTCTTTAGAAAAAAAATCTGAATTTAATTTTTAATTTTTTAAGTGGAAGGTTGGAATTCCGTGCACCCTCCCATGGTAAAAAGTCAATTAACTTGATTGAAGGGAATACACGACATAGGTGGAAGGTTGGAACTCTGTGAACCCTCCCATGGTAGGTAATTAAGCCGATTGGTATTGTTTGTGTAAAACAGGTACATCTATTGCTTGCCTACTTGGTAACAAGCATTGCTTTGCCTAAGCTTGGGAATTTCTTTGCTTCTGGTAAACTCACCCCTTCACTCTCGTTATTCTCCTACTTATTTTACATCTACTGTCAACTTAAAACCTAGTGGGAAAGCTCGGCATATACTCTATATACGTGCCTCGTCTGTCGCCCCCTTAAGCTAGGTTGTTCGTATAGAAGACTTGTAGGAGGTACATGCATTCTTGTTTGAATCTCTGACTTTCCCTTTGAGTTCTCTCATTTTTATGATCATGACGTGACAACGAGATCACACAAGCCCTTGAGGAGAACAAACTTTGAGATTGAAGACTTGTCTAATAACTTGTTTGAAGATTATGATCATTCTTATTCATCAGACACTATGACTGACAATGAAAGTGATTAGGGGAATAATGGAGTTCATAATAATCTACCAATGCTAACCTTGCATGAATATTTGCAACCAACAAAGACGAGTTCTCCATCTTGTATGGTTTTTCCCACTAATACAAATACTTTTGACTTAAAATTAGGAGTGATTCAATTACTTCCTAAGTTTCATGGCTTAGACTCAGAAAGTCCTTACCTACATTTGAAAAAATTTGATGAGGTTTGTGCAACCTTACGTAATCAAAATGTTTGTGATGACGTGGTTAAGTTAAACTTATTCCGTTTCTCTTTAAAAGAGAAGGTAAAAAATTGGCTTAATTCTCTAAAGCCAAGATCCATTGGCACATGGCAAGAATTGACCAGGGAGTTTCTGAAAAAATTCTTCCCTACCCATAAGACTATTACTCTTAGGTCAATTCTGGTTGACTTGCCCCCATCATGGCTACGAGACATGACACATTGTTAGTTTTTTTTTATGAAGGTTTAACTTCTCAAATGCGCCAGTTTGTAGAGATGATGTGCAATGGTGAGTTTTTAAATAAAGATCCCAAAGAGGCTTGAGATTATTTTGACCAATTAGCTGAAAATACCCAATCTTGGGATAACATTGATAGATCTGATAAGTCAGATAAAACCAAACCTAATGTCATGACTAAGGAGGGTATGCACCTCCTGAAAGAAGATAATAATGATGTGAATGCCAAAATAGCTAGTTTGACCAGAAAAGTATAAGTCATGGAACTTATGAAAGTAAACTTAATTAAGGTCATTGAAAAAGTGGAAGATATTTGTGGCATATGCGAGACTAATGTACACCAAACTCAGAATTGTCCAACAATCCCAGCTTTTCAAGAGGTGTTGCATGATCAAGCAAATGTCATGAACACCTATAAAAGGTCTTCTCCCTACTCAGAAACTTACAATCCTGGTTGGAAGAACCATCCCAACTTTAGTTAGAAAAGTGGTCTTACTGCAAACAACCTTCCTTAGGGGCCTTCCACTCCTAGTCCTTATGTGCCTCCACATAAGAAGACCCTTGAGGAGACGTTACAATAATTCATGTAAGGCCAAGCAAACATTAATAATCAAACAATGCAAGCTATCAATGATCTGAAGAATTCTGTCAAAGAGTTGACCTCTTTGTTGAGCATTCAAGAAAATGGTAAATTTCCTGCTCAACCTCAATCAAATCATAGAGGTCAATTTGAGGTAAGTAATTGAAATTCTCCAGATTCCCAAGCGTAACATATCAAATCCATCACTACTCTACGAAATGGAAAAATAATTGATAAACATATTCCAAAGAAGGTTCACAAACCCAAGAAATCTTTAAAATAAAATAGTGATGATGAACTTGTTAAGTCCAAATCTAGGGCTGTCAACGGGTCGGATTTAGACCGGATCTGCCTAGATCCGAATCCGATTCGATTAAGAATCCGACAGATTTGAATCTGATCCGAGATCTGTCGGATCATGAATTAATCGATCCGAATCCGATTATATTTGTAAGATCTGAACCCAATCCGATCCGATTAAGATTAATCTTTAAAAAAACTAGATTTTAATAATAAAAAATATAATAATACCTTAATTAACTCTAATTAATGTTAATTTGTTTTAAATTAATACTTTATGCATAGAAAATCTATTTAATATATTTAAAATCATTAAAAAAATTTATTATAATCGGATCGGATCACCCTATATCCGGATCCGATTCGATTATAATCAGATTCCACCGATCTGATCCGAATCCGATCCGATGGATCACATATAGGATCCAAAGTCCGGCTAATCGGATCTGCTCCTTTTCCCCAAAGGTTACAACCTCCTCAAAAGTTAGTCCAAAATGATCATATTTTACAAATCTTCAAACAGGTAAAGATTAGCATCTTCTTGTTAGATGCTATCAAACAAATTCTTTCATATGCCAAATTCTTAAAAGATTTATGTACAATCAAGCGTAGGTTTAGTGTACAAAAGAAAGCTTTTTTGACCAAACAAGTGAGTGCAATCATTCAACATAATACCCCACCCAACAATATCTTGTATTATTGGAAACTTCCGGATAGAGCAAGTTTTGCTTGACCTTGGGGCTAGTGTTAACCTCTTACCTTACTCGGTGTATGAGCAGTTGGGTCTTGGTGAGATAAAACCCACTAAGGTAACACTCCAACTTGCTGACCGTTCAGTGAAAATACCGAGAGGGGTATTTGAGGATGTGTTGGTTCAAGTAGACAAATTTTATTTTCCTATTGATTTCATTGTCTTGGACACACAACCTGTGTTGAATGCATGTACTTAAATTCCTATCATTTTAAGCCGTCCATTCCTTGCAACCTCCAATGCTTTGATCAATTACAGGAATGGTGTAATGAAACTCTCGTTTGGTAATATGACTTTGGAATTAAATATTTTTAATTTGTGCAAACAACCTGGTGATGATGATGATGTGCATGGGGTAAACTTGATTAAAACTCTTGTGCAAGACCAATTTCTTCAATCTTCTTTTTATGATCCTCTAGAAGCTTGTTTGGAACATTTTAATGATTTTGATGAGGACATTTTAATTAATTATGTAAACTCTTTGTTGGAATTTGTTCCGGTGTAGGATACTAACAAGTGGAGATCACGTTTTGAAGAATTGTCACCTCGCGATACCCTGCCCCTCCCATCAAGTATTCAAGCACCAAAGCTTGAGTTGAAACTTTGCTAGCTAAGCTCAAATATGTAATTTTTGGGCCAAGCAAAGACATTCCCAGTGGTCATCTCCTCACAATTGAATGAGACTCAAGAAGAAAAATTAATTGATGTTCTTAAAGAACACAAAGGTGCAATAGGGTGGACCATAGCTGATATTAAGGGAATCAATCCCTTAATTTCTACCCATAGGATATATTTGGAAGATAATGCTAAACCTTCTAGAGAGATGCAGCGTAGGCTGAATCCCAATATAAAAGAGGTGGTTAGAGCAGAAGTCCTAAAAATTTTGGATATGGGGATCATATACCCTATTTCTGATAGTCAGTTGGTAAGTCCTACCCAAGTGGCACTTAAGAAATCTGGTATAACCGTAGTCAAGAATGCTAATGATGAATTAATCCCAACTAGAGTCACAACTAGTTGGCGTGTATACATTGACTATAGGAAGTTGAACTCAGTGATTGGGAAAGATCATTTCTCTTTGCCCTTCATTAACCAAATTTTAGAAAGAGTAACTGGTCATAAATTTTACTGTTTTCTAGATGAGTATTCTGGATATAATCAGATATAAATTGCACCTGAGGACCAAAAAAAGACCACTTTTACATGTCCATTCGGCACTTTTGCTTATCGAAGGATGTCATTTGGCTTGTGTAATGCTCCTGCCACGTTCCAGAGATGCATGTTAAGTATATTTAGCGATATTATAGAGCGCTTTCTTGAAGTGTTTATGGATGATTTTTCTGTTTTTGCTAATTCTTTTGATGATTGCCTGTGTAATTTAAAGAATGTTTTGATTCGATGTGAGGAAAAAAACCTCATTTTGAATTGGGAGAAATGCCATTTATGGTCTCTAAAGGGATCGTGTTTGGCCACATTATTAAAGATTTTAGTGCAATATCTAGACCATTGTGTAACCTTCTATCAAAGGAAAACTCCTTTGAGTGGACTAAAGCATGTCAGGAAGCTTTTGTAAAATTGAAAGACATGTTAACTTTTGCTCCTATTATGCAACCACCTGACTGGTGTTTACCCTTTGAGATCATGTGTGATGTTAGTGATTATGCGGTTGGGGCCGTGCTAGGGCAATGCAATGATAAGAAGCCTTGTGTCATTTACTATACCAGTAGGACCTTAAACAGTGGTCAGATGAACTATTCTACTACAGAAAAGGAACTCCTAGCCGTAGTCATTGCACTTGACAAGTTCCGATCTTACTTGATTGGATCCCAAATTATAATTTTCACTGACCATGCAGCTTTAAAGTACCTTCTTTCCAAGATGGATGCTAAGCCAAGACTCCTTAGGTGGATCCTCATACTCCAAGAATTTGACTTAAAAATATAAAGATAAGAAAGGAGTAGAAAATGTAGTGGCTGACCATTTATCTTGTCTTGTGCTCTCTGATTCCTTGGAGACAATGCAGATCAAAAACACATTTCCCGATGACCAACTTTTTGTTGTCTCCCAATTACCTTGGTTTGCGAATGTTGCGAATTATCTTATTACAGGTAACATTCCTATTTGTTGGAAACAACAAGATAAGAAGAAATTTTTGGCCGAGGTACATAAATTTTTCTAGGATGATCCTTATCTGTTTAAATATTGTTCGGATCAAATTATTAGGAGATGTGTACCTGATTCTGAACACATGAATGTCATCTCCTTTTGTCACTCTGAAGCATGTGGTTGTCATTTTTCAGCCAAAAATATTACCGCAAAATTTTTGCAATGCGATTTTTATCGGCCCACTCTTTTTAAGGACACTCGTGAGTTTTGCAAAACATGTGAGCGCTGTAAAAAATTAGGAGGAATCTCTCATCGAAATATGATGCCTCTCAACCCAATTCTAATTATTGAGGTCTTTGACTGTTAGGGTATCAATTTCATGGGATCATTCCCTTCTTCTTTTGGGTATCTTTATATCTTAGTAGCCATTGATTATGTGTCAAAATGGATCGAGGCTATTCCAAGCAAAACCAATGACCACAAAACGGTCTTAAAATTTTTAAAAGAAAATGTTTTATCAAGGTTTGGAACACCTCGAGCCATTATTAGTGATGGGGGTACGCACTTTTGTAATCGGCCTTTTGAGGCCTTGATGAAAAAATATGGGATAATGCAAAAAATTTCTACCCCTTATCACCCACAAACAAGTGGACAAGTGGAAATATCCAATAGGTAGATTAAAAATATTTTACAAAAAATGGTAAATTCATATTGTAAGGATTGGTCGTTACGCCTAACTGATGCACTGTGGGCTTACTGTACAGCTTTCAAAACCCCGATTGGAATGTCTCCATATCGACTTATCTTTGGAAGGGCTTGTCACTTACCTGTAGAATTGGAACACAAGGCTTACTGGATGATAAAGACACTCAATTTTAATTTGGAGAAAGCAGGCTTGCTTCGTAAACTGCAACTGGATGAGTTGGAAGAAATTTGACATGATGCTTACAAGAGTGCCAAAATTTACAAGGAAAGAATGAAGGTTTTACATGATAAGCATATCCTTTCGAAAATATTTTGAGCCTTCTCAAAAAGTTCTTTTATATAATTCTTATTTGCATATATTTCCTGGTAAGCTTAGATCTCGTTGGACGGGGCCTTTTATTGTGAAAATTGTTTATCCTTATGGAACTGTCGAGATTGAGAATCCTGAAAACGGTAATGATTTTAAAGTTAATGGTCAATGATTGAAACCGTTCTTGGAGAATTTCACCCGGATGTTGAGTCCACAACTCTGGAAGATCCTGTTTATCCTGAGTGATCATCTCTCTAACTTGAGAAGGATTTTTGTGTATACTGTGCATTTATGTTTGCTTTTACATGCTTTATTTTCTCTTTTAGTTTGATTGCTTAGTTCATATCCCTATAACGTTTTATGCCCTCTATCTCTTTTTGACTTCTCAATGTTATATCTTCATATAAATCTCTATTTGAAACATTGAGGACAATGTTCGATTTAGGTTGGGGGTGTAGATTTGTGCTTTATTGTTGGGATAATCTTTGTTAATAGTATAAATCATTGCATTCCTCCTTTAAAAAAAATTTATGTTGTTGTTGTGGCTACTTTCTATTTCTTCCTTGCCCTCCATCTATTGAGCTATTAAATTTTGGATTATAAAGGCATACGGTGAAAATCTTTAAGAAACTCAACTCCAATTGTTTACAACAGAAAGTCTTTGTTACTAATTCTCAGTTAATAAATTTTATAAGTGGTTGAATTTTTAAACTTTCACTACACATCTGACTCAATTTTTGGAGCTAGGTTGAATTTAGTAGTTGTTGACTTGATGATTACCTAGAATGTAGGGAGAAACCAAGTCTGATGAACTATGACTATCTTGTTTACTTGGTTTGCTAGTAAGAAGAAAAACAGAACTAGGTTATGATGAAGTCATGGAAAGAAACCAGTGAATTAGACCAGGTACTTTGAAAATGACTACCTCTTATCAGGTCTTAAAAAAAAATGAAAAAAAAGAAAGAAAGAAAAAGAACATGAAAATTCAAAAATGCGCTCTCAATGTTGAAATATCAGTTTGTTTTGCTATGACCTTATTAAAACAAGTTGGGTGAAAGTCGTCGTTGTAAAAAAGTGAATAAACTGGAATATCACAGATGAAGCCCACGAGGTATTAAGGTGAATATCTACAACTTTCGTGATCCTAGACAGATTAGCTTAGTTTGGAATCGGATCCTTAGGTCAACCCGGCCATTTTGTGGTGATTAAAAAGTTGACTTTGTATAAGGAAATCGATACTTTGGATATTTGTCAGACTACACGCACTCAAAATTCACATGTTTTAAAATTTTCTAACTGGTGACTTAATGATTTGGACTTTGTTTAGAATGTTGGAATATATAACTGAAATATAATGAAAACTAGTGCCCTAATAATTATAACTTTGATGCCTTAAATAGAATGTGCCAAATGAAGAAGTTTATTATGAGTAATTTTTGTTCTTCTTCAATTGTTTTGAAAAGATAAACTTGTTTTGAAAAGAAGGGGGATTGTCAGTCATGCTTTACAGTTATTATCCTGATTAATTGATTGACTGTATTCTGCTCCTTCAATCTAAGCTGAAATCATTGTCACAACTGGGTGATGCTACTAAGAGATGAACTGAGATTCTTTCAAAATTTCTTGGTTATTTTGCATGATGAAAATTTTCTGCTTATCTCATGGAATTGAAATTATGATATTTTGATATCAGCTTCTTCACATTCTTTTTGCTCAAGGACTAGCAAAGTGTTGGTTGGGGGGTGTTGATAAGTGCTTAATTTTGCTTAATTATTATTGAACAATCTCATATAATAGATATTGTGACAGAGAGAAATATTGAACAATCTCATATGACAGATATTGTGATAGAGAGAAATTCTTCAATCAAGGAAGCTACTTCAGCACATATGGAAAGTTACAGATAACACTTTCTCATTCAAGGAAAGCTACAGATCTTCTTCAATCAAAAGTTTAGATAGAAATTTTGACTCAAAGGAATTGCATATATCCTCTTTCTATTTTTTAAATTCTATGTAATCTTGTACTCTGTACACTCTCTTGATTATATATACTAAAACAAGGGGAACAAGCTACTCACGTGGAGAGCTTAGAATTTCTTCCTGTGCACATTGCACAAACTCTCTAGTGTCCCTTTCTTGTCTCTTGCAATATTATCTAAGGATTCTCTAATCCTTTTATGGTATCAGAGCTCTTGGTTTCTACAGAAATCCTGTAAGTCAGTTTCCTCCATCATCCCTTCTTACCTTCTTAATCGTCTGTGTCTTCATGGCTAATCAACTAGTTTCATCTACCATGAACACCACACCCCTCTTGCCTTACTCATCTATGGCAAACATGCTTTCGATTAAACTCAATGGAAACAACTATCTCTTGTGGAGGAATCAAATCCTTCCACTCCTTGAAAGCCAAGAGTTGCTTGGTTTTATTGATGGAACAGCCCAACAACCTCTAGCGACCATTACTCAGGAAGATGGAACCCAAGTAATCAACCCTGAGCACCGCAAATGGCGCCTCACTGATCGGTTTTTCCTAAGATTGATCAATTCCTCACTCACAGAAGCAACCATGAGTATGACCATGGATCGGCAGAATGCTTTTGAAGTATGGACAGTCTTGGAAGAGTCCTATGCCCATAAATCCAAGAACCGAGAATTGCAACTTCGTGAGGAACTACAAGTCCTCAAACGAGACTCATCTAGTATCTCAGATCATGTTCGAAAGTTTCGAGCAATCTGTGATCAACTCTCAGCCATAGGCAGCCCCGTTCCTAACACAGACAAGGTATATTGGTTCCTAAGAGGTCTTGGACCAGAATATCATACCTTTGTAACCACCACCCTTTCTAAACCTCCTATTCCATCCTTTCAAGAAGTAGTTCCATCTCTTCTCAGTCATGAACTTCTCCTACGAAGTCTCTCCCCTGTTCCAACCGGCCATGAATATGCATTCAATGTTCAACGAGGGGGAAGACATGGCAGGAACAATAATCGTGGTGGTGGTAGGAATTACAAACCCAATCATAGCAAATCAGAATTATCACAATTCTGGTATTGGTAAACAACAGGGTGAACATCAGTTTGTTACAAATCCTCGAAGCAATGATGACAACTGTGGAGGACCGAACTACCATAGATCCAATCAACCATATGATGGCCGAAATCAAGCTTCCGCAAACCATGATCAGAGGTCTCTTATTCCCGGCACACAACCTATTGCAAATGACTGTCAGATTTGTGGTCGTGGTGGTCACACAGCCTTGGAATGTCGCAATCGTTTTAACCATTCATATCAAACACCAGTGGCTGAGGCATTTACTTCTCTCACTATTCAAGATACTCAAGATGCTGAGTGGTACCCCGATAGTGGAGCAACCGCTCATATGACCAACAATGAAGGTAATCTCTCTCGAATTACATCTTATCATGGTGCAGATCGAGTACTAGTTGGCAATGGATCATGCATTCCTATCTCTCATACAGGATCAGTATCTCTAAATACCCCTACTGGCTTTTTCCAATTAAATAACACATTGCTTGTTCCCCACATTAAAAAGAATTTGATCTCAGTAAGTCAATTTACTAGAGATAATGATTGCCAATTCACATTTTCTTCTTCTGGTTTTGTTATTCAGGCAAGGAAAACAGGGAAAGTGTTGGGGACAGGGAGTAGCAAAGCCGGCTTGTACGTTCTTGATCGACTTCACCAAGCATTTCTTTCATCTTCTTCGGTTAAGGGCAGTTCAGAAATTTGGCACAATCGCTTGGGTCATGTTGCTCCCACAACTATTGATGTTTTAAATAAATCCAAAGAGATCCAACTAGTGGACTCTTCTCTATGTAAGTCCTCAATATGTTCTAGTTGCCAGTTAGGCAAAAGCAAACGTCTACCTTTTGAATCTAATAATAAACATTGCACAACACCTCTTGGTTTGGTGCATTTTGATATATGGGGTCCTTCACCTATCACATCTCCATCCGGCTTTCGTTATTATGTAGTTTTTATTGATGATTTTAGTCGATACTCGTGGTTTTTTCCCTTAAAGAAAAAATCAGATTTTTTCTCAACCTTTATTCACTTTCAAAAATTGGTTGAGAATCAACTAAATCACAACATAAAAATTCTTCAATGTGATGGAGGTCAAGAGTTCGCCAGTTCTAAATTTTTGCAACATTTGTCTCAATGTAGTATTCAAAAGAGGACATCATGCCCTCACACTCCTGCTCAAAATGGTAGAGCTGAGCGTAAGCACCGAAGCATTACAGAAATGGGACTCACCCTTCTCCTCCACAGTCATGCACCACCTAAATTGTGGGTCGAAGCCTTCTCTACTACGGTCTACATTGTCAATCGGCTTCCTACCCCTGTGCTCCAACACTCATCCCCATACTTCCTACTGTTTGGTGAGACTCCTAACTATTCTATGTTTAGAACTTTTGGTTGCTTATGCTTTCCATACCTTCGTGATTACTCACCTCACAAGCTTGCTCCCAAAAGCTCTCGGTGTGCATTTATTGGATACAACTCCTTTCACAAGGGCTTTCGTTGCCTTGACTTGGCAACGAAACGTGTTTACATTTCTCGACATGTTGTATTTGATGAAACTCATTTTCCATTTTTTCACTCACCTCATATATCATCTGTATCACATGATCTTGTTGCCTTCTACGATCTCGATTGTATGCATGCACATGATGTACCTCATAGCGATGGACAGGTCCCCTCCAGCTCACCACCGAATCCAGCATTTCACCAACCGGATCCTCCTTCAATTGATATAGTTCCATTGGACTCTCAAGTGCCATCTACTACACCAGCTATTGACCCCTCAGAATCCATCAGTTCGGCGTCATCTTCTCTGGATCAGCTCCCACCATCTTCACCTAGCACTGGATCCATCGACTTGCCTGCCCCTACCACATCTACATGCTCCAACATCAATGACCACCCGGATGAACTTGGGGCCTCCATTATGCAGCCGATTCCAACAACTAGAGCTTGTGACATTCCTGGAGGTCAGATCATAATTCAGTTACCTCTCGCTCCACCTAATGCTCATCTTATGGTCAGACGTTCCAAGGCCAAGAATTCCACCAAGCAACCACTTCAGCCACGCACCTCCAGCTCTAACTCACAGGCTAATCTTCACCTATTTGAGGCACTTCTGTGTACATCTGAACCACGTGGCTTCAAATCCGCTGCAAAACATCCCCATTGGCTTGCCGCTATGGATGACGAGATGGCCGCCCTTCATCAGAATCAAACTTGGACCCTCACTCCTCACCGTCCTGGTCAGAATATTGTTGGTTGTCGTTGGATCTACAAAACTAAACTCAAGGCTGATGGAACTGTAGAAAGGTACAAGGCTCGCCTTGTAGCCAAGGGATACTCTCAGATGCACGGTCTCGACTATGATGAAACTTTCAGTCCCGTAGTCAAGCCTGCCACCATTCGTTTGGTTCTTTCCTTAGCTACTATGCATCGATGGGCGATCCGACAACTCGATGTCAAGAATGCCTTCTTGCATGGGTATTTGCAAGAAGAAGTATACATGGATCAACCACCTGGATACACCGATGCTTCTCGTCCACAACATGTGTGTCGTCTCAATAAAGCCTTGTATGGTTTAAAACAGGCTCCCCGTGCTTGGTTTGAGCGCTTTAGCATTTTTTTACTCAACCTTGGCTTCACTCACAGTCATGCCGATTCTTCCATGTTCATCTTCCACAGCTCTACTGGCACGATAATCTTACTGGTATACGTTGATGACATCATCCTCACTGGGAGTAACTCATCTCTTCTCCAGACTTTCATTCAACGACTTAGTTGTGAGTTTGCCATGAAAGACTTGGGGCCGCTGCACTACTTTCTCGGCATTGAAGTAGTATCTAGTCCATCCGGCTTGTTTCTCTCTCAATCCAAGTATGCCATGGACCTTCTTCAACGTGTCCAGATGGATGGAGTTAAACCCCTTTCTACACCGATGGTCACTAGTCACAAACTTACGAAAGAGGGCAGCCCCTTCTAGGACGTCACTCACTACCGCAGCATAGTTGGTGCACTTCAATATCTTACTTTAACTCGACCGGATCTTTCCTTTAGCGTCAACTCAGTGTGCCAGTTCATGCACTCACCGACGACAGCACATTTTCAAGCCGTTAAGCGTATATTACGATACGTTAAGGGCACTCTCCATCATGGCATTCAGATCTATGCTGAGTCTCCTACCACCCTTACGGGTTACTCTGATGCCGATTGGGCTGGTTGTCCTGACACCCGTCGTTCCACATCTGGATTTGCTCTCTTCTTGGGGAATAATCTCATATCTTGGAGTGCCAAAAAGCAATCCACCGTGTCCCGTTCTAGTGCTGAAGCTGAGTATCGGGCTCTTGCTAATGCCGCTGCCGAAATCACTTGGGTGACATTTCTCTTACAAGCACTGCATGTCTATCTTCATACATCTCCCATGATTTATTGTGACAATCAAAGTGCTATTTCCATGAGCTCCAATCCGGTATTCCATGCTCGCTCCAAGCACATTGAGCTTGACTATCATTTCATTCGGGAAAAGGTTGCCACGAATCAGCTTCAAATTAAATTTGTTCCCTCCAACCTCCAAGTTGCTGATATATTCACCAAGAGCCTTCCTCGTCATTCCTTACGGTTTCTAGCATCCAAGTTGAATCTTCGTGACTTCACCACATTCAACTTGAGGGGGGATATTGAACAATCTCATATAACAGATATTGTGACAGAGAGAAATATTGAACAATCTCATATGACAGATATTGTGACAGAGAGAAATTCTTCAATCAAGGAAGCTACTTCAGCACATATGGAAAGTTACAGATAACACTTTCTCATTCAAGGAAAGCTACAGATCTTCTTCAATCAAAAGTTTAGATAGAAATCTTGACTTAAAGGAATTGCATATATCCTCTTTCTATTTTTTAAATTCTATGTAATCTTGTACTCTGTACACTCTCTTGATTATATATACTAAAACAAGGGGAACAAGCTACTCACGTGGAGAGCTTAGAATTTCTTCCTGTGCACATTGCACAAACTCTCTAGTGTCCCTTTCTTGTCTCTTGCAATATTATCTAAGGATTCTCTAATCCTTTTAATTATCCTCATTTAAGTAAGCACTATCGAATTTCTCCGGCTTATATCTTTGATTTTATGCGTAAAGTGGTGGATTATCTTCTCATCATTTCGTAGTTCTCTTTCGTTTGATTTAATAGTATATTTGCATGTATTTATACATGTTCAGAAAGATCGCATGCAAAACTTTTTTTCTTAAGAGAGACTTATTACGTGTGTTTATTTTTGCAGGATCCCTAACTCAAACCATTATCAGGATTAGAGAAGATAAAGTTCAAAGGCCCATGCTCGTGTCTAAATTCTAAAACATAAGCCCAAGTTAAAGTTCAAGTTTTAAAAGTCAAGAAACCCAAGTCAAGAAGAATCCAAAACTAAAGTCCAAGGCACAAAACCCACAAGTCAAGAAGTCAAAGAAGGAGAAGGGAAAGTCCAAAAAAGGGCTAGTGTTTCCATTATATAAAGAAGGAGAAGAGAAAGTCCAAAAAAAAAGGGGGCTAGTGTTTCCAACGAAGAAGAAGGGAATGTCTGAAAAGGTGGCTAATGTTTCCTTTTAAGAGAATTTAAGAAGAAGAAGGAAGGGCTGGACATCCAACCCTATATATATACCTTGGGGGACTTCCCTAGCACTCCACTTGGGAGTTTTGGGTCTCTTCTCTCTCCTCTCTCTTCCACTCCCACTCTCTTAGCTCTTCTTTGTTAGTTTGTTTTGTTTTTCTTTTATTTTACCTTTAATTATTTACTTGTAATGTTTAGCAAATTATTAAGGAGGATGGCAACTTCAATTATGATTGGCTAAACATCATTCTAAGGTTTGGGATTTGAAGTTTATCCTGACTTATGTGGACGATGTGGATGGTTTAGTTATTAATGTTAATTGAATGATTATTCTTATTTTGGTTAATTTTTTCCTTCTATATGTTCTTTGATTTCATATGATCTATTGATATATGGAATGCTTGGATCCCCTGTGAGTTGGAGACAAATTTTTTTTAAAATTTCTTTAATTATTCAGTTGGATTAATGATTCGTGGTTTTATCGTATTATTTTTCATTTAAATTATATCCTTATTTAATTCTAAATACGTTTTCATCCAAATCTAAGCATAAGGAGGGATAAGTGGATTTTCCTGAAGCTTTAGACCTCTTTCTCTTGTTTTACATTATCAGTGATTTTTGCTCCATTCTCATTGAGTGGAAAACCGATTTTAATCTCTCTCTATTTCGTTTGCTCAAGTCTTATTGCACAACAGTCAATCCCTATAGATTCGATCTTGTGCTCACTAGATACGTCAATTGTGTCACTTGTGCACTTGCATGTATATTATTTTTACTCTTGATTTTATATCCATTAATTTGATTTATGTTGTATGAGTGTGGATATATAAAAATATTAATTTTTTTTAATAAAATAACATTTAGTGATTGTAATATACCTTCTCTATTACAAAAATATATATATCGATACTAATATAACGGTTGCTAAATTTAAAAACGTATTGTGATAAGATGAGATCTGTCATTAAAAACTGGTTCATAAAAACCCTTTGTCCCCCGCGTATGCCACCTTTTCCCTCTATTTCTCCCCTCTCTCTCGTCGGAACTACTCCTCCGCGTCTTCCTTGGCACGCCAACCTCCTCCAGTTCCCGTCGTCGCCTTTAATCACTCCGGTAAGTTTCTCTCTCTTTTTCACCTTCTTCTTTCCTCTCTCTACTTTTTTTCTCCCTCCATGCTCAGATTCTAGTAATGCTGCGCGTGGAGCGCTGCTCCTCTCTCTTTCATCTTGCTGCTCCTCTCTGCTCTCCTCTACTCGTCATGCCTCTCTCTCTCTCTCTATGAGTATAGAGAATTGCCTGTGTTTTTAATTTAGTTATTAGATATAAATTAGATTAGTTGAAGTTCATTAATTTAATTTAAATTTTCTAATTTAATTTAGTTGTATCTTTAATTCTTCAACCGCTTAACACAATTGATGCTTTAACCCTAAGGGCTGAAACTTGATTAGTTGTAATTAACAAGTTTTACAGGGGATATTGTTGAATCCCAATGATTAATTAGTGAATCTAACCATAGTTAATAGGAGTTAAAGGGGATACATGTTGGCATGTGGGTGCAATTGAACTCGGGAAGAGTTTGGTTGTCATCTAGTGTCCATCAGATTAACTTATGAAATTAAGGATAGTTTGTTAGGGCAGTGATTAGCCCACCGCGATTTTGACTATTTAGTGATCAAATGTCGTGTCCACGCGTCCCTTTCAACACCCCTTTAACTATGGTTAAGTTTAAGAAAATTAAGGCAATTGTTATTTTTTTTCTTTCTAAAAACCAAGGTTAGATTGCTTAATTCTAGGGGTGAGTAAATCTTAACCACAGTTCATGATTGGTGTTAAAAAAGGGGCATGGACCAACGAGGACTGCACATTCCACTCCATAATGGAATGCAGCCATAAGTTAAACATTTCCCATTTTTTTATGGAATAGGTTTGTAATTGCGATTCGAGAACGTGAGAAAAGGGTAGGGTTGTCCTACACCTTGTTGGATTATATCCATTATCTATGTGGTCCAACACATTATTTTCTAACAAAATAAAACCAATTTTGACTTCCATGATTTTCAATGTGCTTGGGAAGATCCTAATGTAATTAGGGTCCATTCTTTGGCAGAGACTTACATAATCCGGCACTTTGAAAGTTTTGTCAATGAACAATATGCGCATTTTAAGGATAGTTGCAATTCCCATGAGATTTTAAATGCAGCAAAATGAATGATTTCAAATCTCATAAAAAAATGGTACGGCTTGAATTCTCACGATGGTAAGAATTAATCTTGTTAACAATCTTGACAAAGTGACCCAAATTTCCTAAACTACCATGAGGAAGTATAAAGTGCCAAGCTTTATAAGTCTTGCAAAAGAACGGACCTTCACGGGACTTCTATTTCCTAGATGGTTGGTGGTTAACCATCTCTTCAAACAAAGGGTCTATCTCTTCAAATGAAGAGGTCTACCTAAACCTAAAAATCCATGATGGGAAGGAATCTCTAAGTTGTGTATATAAAAGGGTAGCCGTCCCCTCCTCCAAAAGCTTACATCAAAACCCATCTAAAGTGTATAAAAAGAGAAGAGAGAGAGGTAGAACTCCCATCAAAAGTTTTCTTGCTTGGTGTTTTTCAAATTCAAGCCAAGAAGTATTTTAGCTCTTAGAGTATTCTGTTATTTAATTAATTAATTTATTTAATAAATGTTTCAAGCCTTGATTTTGGGCTTGTGCTTATTTATATTGAGGGATGGGAAATCCAACAAACCTACCGCGAATAAAGGCCCCTCCATTCTATGTTAAATGCTCCCTCTTCGTTAACAGCTGTTTGGTTTACTAGAAAATAAGGTGTGAAAAAGTAAGGGCAATGGTTGGTGGACCGCACATTTCTATTATGTAGGGGATTAATGTAGGTCTTCATTGGTCCATGCCCCACTTTTTAACACTCACCAACTGTGTTTAAGATTCATTCACCTCTCGAATTAAGCAATCTAACTTTGGTTTTTAGAAAGAAAAAATCTTAACTTTAATTTAGTTAAGCTTAATCAAGGTTAAAGCAGGGTGTTAAAAGGGACAAGGGAATACAACAGTTAGATACATAGCGGATCACATGGTCCACTAATCACTGCTAAAAAGGTAAGGTGAAAGAATCTAATTTTTAGGGTTTAGTTACTCCCAAGATGAATCAAACTTGTTAACCGTTGGTTCAAGTTTTAGCCCTTAGGGTTAAAGCATCTACCCTTGGTTTGTAGGAAAAAAAAAGTTAACCGCAACGGTTAAAACCTGTTGACCATAGTTTAAGTTTTAACAACGGATAAAGTAGATTTATCCTACTTTAGTTAGGTTAACAATGGTTAAAACTTGTTAAGATCAATTTGATTGGTGAGATTTTTGGGTCAATGGCTGATCCAAATGACCCATATTTTTTAGACTGTGGTTAAAGACTTGATTAATATTAATATGCTGTTTTCTACAGGCTCATATCTGCGTCCAGACCTTTTAAAGCATCTATTCTTATAATAAATGGTCGATAATATTATGCTTACGAATTGAAAAGTTTTCAAGTAATTATTTATTACATTCCGATAGAAATATATGTTCTTTTGTTAGTTTTATACGTACATACATATGTGTGTGTGTGGAGGATGGTTTTTAGGGAAACATGAATGACTTTTGGTATGAGGCTCCCAATATTAGCCTTGTATTGTTAAATAGTATATTACGTTAGTTGTATATAACTACACATGTGAGTCTTGATCTATGGACGTATTGCTTAGATGATGTGATTTGTATGTATCAATGCATAGTCGTGATTGTGTGTATAACGTACTGACAGTTGATCTAATGTGTGTAATGTATTAATGGCTCTAGAGATTGTGTTTATATGTATTTTGTAAGCATGACCCCACTTTTGCACCCCCCCTCCCTCCAAAGTATGAACCAAGGCCCAACCACTCATACCTAACCCAAGCCCAAATACCCTCCATTATCCACCCAAGTACCCTTCCTTATAGCCTTGACACCCATATCCAAGTCCAAGACCAAACTCAATTCCTGAGACCCTTTTCTGCCTAAAAATAGTCTTTTCGGTTTGAACCAATCTAGTTTCATTCGAACAGAAATAGCTATTGTTTTTATCTGCAATTCAACCTATCTTCTTGAGATGATCAAATCCGTTCTAACGGGCACTTAATCGTTCAAACGCCCCTTGCAGAAATTGCATATTCTGGGATCCAAACCCTTTTTGTGGCCAACCAATCTCCTTCCTCCACCTCACTAAACCTCCCAAATAGCTACCAAACTACCCTAACCCTAGGAAATCCTATAAATACCCAACCTCTACAAGCCTAAAACCCTAATCTCAAATCTTTAGACCAAAACCCTAATCTCCTTCTTCTCCAACCCAAACATACTATAGATTTTCTAAGAGAGGAAGTCATCTCCCATCATTAGCCTTGACCCTTTTACACTTCAAACCAGAAGCTTAGTCATGTGAGATAGACCTAGGGTGAAAGCCTAGGCCACACCCATTTGCAAGGTCACTCCACTTTAGCCTCTCCTCTTGGTGCATTCAAGAGCAAAGGACAAGGGTAGGTTATCACCATATTCCCTCCATCCTTCTCCTCTTTTCCATTTCTTTCCATATTTTATTTATTTTTAATTGCTTATTGTATTCTCTTTTTCTTATTACTTTTTTCCTTTTTTTGGGTTTTAATCCTCCTCTAGAACCATTTTGATGTCCCATCTTCTTCCCTAGGTGAGTCTCTGCACCAATCTAATGGTGTAGAGAGATCCTATTAAAAGGAGGATGAACACTCTTTTTCATATTTGTATTGCTTTCTTTTTGTTCCTAGTCAATTTAGAGGAATTTTTAGAAGGCCTCTCTCAAAGCTCATTTGGGCCTCTTTACACCAAATCTAATAGTGTAGATGGACCCCTTTAAAAAAGGGAGAAGTCTGACATTTCCCGTCATGCATTGTCTTTATATTTCCTTTTAGGGTTTGACAATAGTCGAGACCCCTTTTTTCATTATGTGCGTATTTTGGGTCACAAGACCATGCTCATTTGAACAAAGCCTATTCCATTCGAACGAGCATGATTTGTGTTAGACTTTCTTCCCTTCCTCTGACCAATTTCTAAATCCCCATGTTAACCCCACCTTAGATTAATCATTAACGCTAGTTAAATTCCTCAAACACTAAAAAAATCAGGGTTTGGGAAGTTACAAAACATTGCCCGTTCAAACCAGATCAATCTGGTTCGGAGGGACATGATTTTGTACAGTCACATAATCATGTCCGTTTGGACGGATCCCATCTCGTGGAATGACTTTGGTTCTGTGCGAAAATAGAACCATCGTTGTTTGAACCTGACCAATCTAGTTCGAACAGTCCTGACGCTGTAACATTCCTTTGGGCCCTCAGACTTACCTTAGGTTAATTTTATCCATGGTTAACTTGCCAAACCTCCCTTTGCTTTGAAATGAGCCTAAATTATTTATGCTCTACATTGAGCTTAAACACCCCCCCCCCCCCCCCCCTAAAAAAAAGGCCAACCCTCCTTTCCCGTGGAGTCCAGGCAGCCCTTTTCTTAGGTGACATTTATAACTGGTTCTCATTCCGTCTCTCATTTGGATGATTTGCAGTGTCATCCAAATCATCTTCTACCACAGTGGCTGTGTCAGAACGTTTACCCTTATTCCTTTCTTCCTTAGCTTTGAGCTTCGAACAGTCTACCTTGGAGTTCCACTTCTTGTGATAAAAGTAATATTTTGAATTCTTTAGATTCTTGGATCGATTTAGATCTAGACCCTTCCTGTCCAGATTTCCTATTTTATATCATTCCCCTAGCAATCAGCCCTCTGCCTGAGAATTGTTACTAGAAGCTAGTCTTCTTCCTATATTCATTGAAGAGAGGCACTAATGTAACTTCATGGTATTCAATGGTATCTTCTCTTATAGCAACGATATGACTAGATGCTCATATTTATCAGGAAGTGAGGACGAAAGAATATCTATAAGGGCTTTGTCTTTATCATCCAACTTAACTTCTATGTTTACTAGTTCTGAGAAAATTCAACTAAACTCATTAAAACAATCTTGCATTGGTGTACCCTCCTTCGTGTAAAACGGATAGAGTTGCTTCATAAGGTACAATCCGTTAGTAAGGGACTTTGTCATGTAGTGACTTTCCAGCTTTGACAAAATCATAGTAGTCAAATTCTCATACAAAACATTATATGTGATCTCTTTCGCCAAACACAACTGAACAGTACTACAGGCTTGGAGGTCATACTCCTCCCAATCGTCATCCGACATGTCTCCAAGCTTTCCCTTCAGACCCTTTAATGCTCTATGTAGATTTTCTAGAACCCAAAATCATTTCTCCTATCAAATTTCTCAACCTTGAACTTGGTGTTTGAAACCTTTGACAGTTTTGGAGCCATCCTTTATTTTGATCACAGGCTTTGATAACAATTTGCTGCAGAATTTACTTTAGGATCAATTGAGAAGAAATAGATGACAACCAAATGACATCGAGAAAATAAGCAAACAAGAATGCAATCAGACAGGACACAAGCAATTATGTGGATCAGCTTGGCCTAAGCCTACGTCTACAAGCGATGATGACCAGAGTTCTTCACTATGAGAAACGAACATAGATTATAGAGATCTCTCCCTCACATTCTCTCTCTCAAAAAACAATTATCTATAGTCCTTTAGTACATTAGAAACCCTAAAACCAAGTAGCATTATATACCCGATAGAAAATTTATCTTGAATTAAATCCCGTATTACTATTCTGACTCACTGGCGCTTGCTCGAGCCAAGTTAGTGATCTCGCTCAAGTGAGGTTGACAAAACCCGAGCCCTTTAATGGCAGAGTCAAATCTCTACTTACTGGATTTCCTTGTTCACTCGAGCAACAATTCAAGCCACTTCACAATAGTTTTGGGATTATACCAAGTGCCTGCTGAATGACTTGAGCCTAAATTGCATTGAACTATTTAGAGTACTGACCCCATTTTGGTGGGTGTTTACTGTTGTGTTCTAATAAGGATTACACATCTATACCAAAAAAAAAAAAATTACAAATAGAATAGGAATGAATTCAAAATACAAGGGAAAGTTATCCTATACAAGGTAGGAGATAGATATCGTGTATATCATGTCTTCTAGAATAGTAGGCGACTGATATCACTAACAATATACACTACTCTGTGCCCTATCCTCTTCGTCTCTTTTAAATTTTTGAATGAGTTATGCCTATCAAGGACTGAGATCCACAAAATATAAATACAAACGCTGCAAAGAGAAGCAAGTAAAATAAATTCTTTAAATGATCCCTTCTAGTGTTTTCAATTTGAACCTTGGGTAAGTACTCCTCTGGTAACACCACTGTTATTAATGGGGTTCGTGCCCAATCTTATCAACTGAGCGAGAATTTGTTGAAAAATACAAATCTATCTGCCAAAAGTGGATGATCTATAGCCTAGAAGGCAATTACACTAACCATTCGGCTACAAAATGCATGTCAACACTCCAAATGTTTCTTTAAGGGACCAGCATTTATAAGAGTGTCTCTTTTATTTCCTTGCAAGAGCGGTTTTTAGATTAATTTAACTGTTTGAATAAAAAAAATATCCGTTAGTAAACCACATACTCTACATAAAAGCTTTGAGGATGCAATGAAATATAATAACAGTTAATACATAAACAAATCATAATGAAGTATGAGAAAAGATAATACATCAACAATCATTTCATCTAGAATTAATACTACTCTTTCAATCTCAAATCATAATTCACAGCTTCCTTATTAGGAGATTGACACCATGTTCGGGCTCTATAACCAACCTAATCGCAGGAGAGTGGAAATACTTGGGGGAGAGAGAGAAAGTGAAGCTGGATAGAATGAGAGCCAGAAGCATCTTCAATTCTATCATGGCAAAGTTCTGTCCTAGACACACACGGGGTCCAACACCGAACGGCATGTACAGGTGTGGAAGCTTGCATGCACCAGTGATTCCATTTGCGAACCTCTCAGGATTAAACTTGTGTGCGTCTGGTCCCCAAATTTCTGGGTCTTGGTGCAGTGTTACCACCAGGGTCCAAAGGTTAACACCCTTTGGAATGTGAATTTCTCCAAACTTCATATCTTTGAAGGCCTCCCTTGACACAACTGCCACCGGAGGATAAAGCCGTAACGACTCATGAATCACCATTGTCAACTGCCATCCATTAATAAATTTGAATTATTGAATATTCTTAGCATAAGAAGTGGAAGATATATATAGCTAGCATAGACTATATAACCATTCCTTATGATAGTAAATGTTATCGCGATCACTTACAAGTTTCATCTTGCGAAGCATATCGGCATCTGGCATTTGGCCCCCACAAATTTCTAACACCTCAGCACGAACACGAGCTTGCCATTCTGGATTAGAAGCCAAGAGCATCAAACTCCATGTAGCTGAAACTGCAGTAGTCTCATATCCAGCCAAGTAGATGTTCTTGCAATTGTCGACTATGAATCTGTCAGTTGCATCTTGTCCTAAGTTACTATTTTTGGCACCCTCAAGGATCATTTGTAGTAGGTCATTCTCAAATTTAGCTTCCTTTCGATCCTCGACTACCTTTAGAATCAATGAGCGGACCTCTTTCTCTAATCTCCATATTTCTATATTGTTCTTGGTAGGAAGATATCTGAAAATAAGAATAATTTAATTCCCAATATCATTCAGTGATTGTCTAATGAAATTCAGTTAATTTTTAGAAACCAATGCAATAAGAAGTGAGCAAAAATATTTATTTAAAATATCAACAGTAGATCAATTAAAATACTTATGGAGCAAAAACTAAATACCTCATGCCAGGAACCCCAATGGATAAAACTTTCTTAGACATGGCCTCCTGAAGAGATCGAAGCCTTGAGAATATTTCTTCCCCTTTGGAATAATTGCTTCCAAAACAAGCTCTCGAGATTACATCCCCGGAGAAGCTTCTCATATAATCATCAATTTTTATGTCTCCAATTCCCCCCTCACTTTCAATTCGACTTGTCCACGAATTCAATAGTGTGATTGTACACTCCTTCATTAAGTTCACCATTCCCTGTGATGGTTTAGAATATCGACATTAGATGACAATATAGCTAGCAAATCAACCTACTAAGTGCCCATTTTATATATACCAACGAAAGTTTTCCTCTACCAGGCCAAGCGGCTAATTAATCTAATAACAATCCATCATAGTAACGCTTACCTTGACCTTCTCCATGTATAATTCTGGAGCTAGGATCTTTCTCTGATGAGCCCATACTTCCCCATTTGAAGTTAGAATTCCATGTCCAAGCAAAGGTCCATGCTCTTTCGCTTGATATGAAGGCTTCCCTAAGTCCAAAGATGTGCAGGTACTTATTTCCTTCACTGCACCAGGTTCATTCACATGCAGTATTTGCGTGTTGCCGAGCGAAAACATGAATGTCGAACCTGCAAGAGTTAATGACAAATATGGAAAAAAGATCATTCAAATATATAAGAGTGCTGGAAGAAAACAAATCAAGATCTAAGTGGCATGAGGATGATTATAAATGTGATGATGCTAACAAAACCAAAGTTCAATGTATAATGGTTCTTAGAATATACCGTATTTGTTTCTCCACTCCTCAAAAAATGGGAAGAGAGTAGCAGCACAATTGTGTGACACGAGTTCCCCGGTTTGATTTTTCGAGACTGTAGATCGAGCCTTCTTTATCTCGAGAATATTTCCTAGAAGAAAAGAAGGTGGAGGACCATCGATCCCTTGCTTTCGAAGCTTTGATCGAAGAACTTTCGGCTTCAAGTAGAGAACGTTATAGAGATATACAAACAAGCTAAAAAGGGAAATCAAAGAAAGGGAGGAGAAGATCTTCACAAGGAGTAGGAGTTCCATGGCTAACTCTCTTTCTTTCTCTCCCGTCTTCTTGGGCATTGGCTCTCTTCAATCACATTAGTATATTTATATTGAGGTTGGAGGATCATTTTGCAATTAACATAGATACCCATTTTTGATTCCAAAACCTGGGAGTATAATTTTAGAATTCTAACAAACTAGATAAGGCAGTCAGTCCTTAAACAATTGAGTCGACTATGTTGGTCAGAAAAGATGAATTATTGTTTGGCGACATTTAGTTCAATGAGAGAAACTACCATTGCAGTTGAATTAGGTTTATGCTAGACCAACGATACTTTTTGGTGGAGCCGTCCAAAAGTTTTTGACTACTTTCTTTTTAGGGTCTGTTCTTTTGAAGAGACTCATAAAGTTTGTCACTTTGCACTTCGTCATGGTAGTTGTAAGGAAATTTTAGGCTTTGTCAAGGTTTCAAATGGAATTAATTCGTACCATCATGAGATTTCAAATCTTATCATTTTTTTTAATGAGATTTCAAATCATTAATTTTGCTGCAATTTGAAGTGTTACGAGAATTGCAACCTAAAAGATAAAAAAACACGATACATCTAGTTCTCAACAGAAATGCCTATTGTCATATGATAGAACTTGCAAAGTGCCTAAATTTAGAAGTCTCAGCAAAAGAACGGACCAAATAGAGGTCAACAATCGAGAAAATTACTAAAATACTTAGGGATTGATTACCCATTTTTAAGCAGATTACCTACCAAGCCCCAAAAGAACTACTAAGGTTTTGGGATTTTACCAGGTGCCTATTTGACTTCCTACTCTGCCTTAGCTAGAATGAGCTAAAAAGGGTCATTATTATATTTGCATATCATTCTATTATTCTATTATTGTATTAACAGAGGCCAAGTTTGCCAAGCCAATGGCCCAACGAGCAGTCTCTCGGTCATGATGCATTTTGCTCGATCAAGTTGGTGTGTTGCTCGAACCTCGAAGTACCAGTCATGCCCGGTCATTGCATTGCATACAAAGCAAGAACTCGGTCATGATCGAATAAATTTGTATCAGTCCCCATACAGATTTGCCAGATTTGAATTCATTAAAATAGTTGAGCAGTGATTAGCTAACCCCACATTCAGCTATCTAGTGAACCGCCGTGTCCCCGCATATATACGGAGAATAAAGATTGTTTAATTCTTGGTTGTGTGCTGTAACAGCTTAAGGATGGGCATGCCGACGAGATCGGTTTGGGTCAATGCAGATCTTGTAATCCTAACTCCGAAGCATGTTACGGGAATACCCTTTGAAATAGGGACGTATTCTTCTCCAGTTGCAACCGGTTACGCCCCTGAGGTGGCCACATGTCTCTTTTGTTACCTCTTAACTATGGTTAAGATTCATTCACCCCTAAGCTTCACTCACCTATTCTTGGTTTTTTTTAAAAATAATAAGTTTTGTTAACTGTGGTTAAAATTTATCAACTCCTACGGTTAATTTTTTTAAAATATTTTTTCTAAAACCAAAGAGAGGTGAGTGAACCCTAGGGTTAGGTGAATCTTAACCACAGTTAAGGGGTGTAAAAATGGGACATGTGGTAACCACAGGGTTGTAACCGGTTTTGCCCAAAACCGGTTACAACTGGGGAAGAACACCAGCCTTTTAAATACCGTTACTTAGTTGCAATTTTTTTTTCCGCAGATACAGGTCGCTGCTCCAATTCTTTAATGAATTTAATCCCAACTCATAATATTCGTATCTTCTCAATGCAAAAGATAGTGTAGAAAAATAAAAGAGGAGATCACCGTATCTTTCTTTCTAAGAACCCCCTTTGAATTCACATGGAAAACAGGGAAAAATTCTCTAAAGGAAACAAAATCTATTAATCAAAAACTGGAAAAAAAAAAATCATTAAAACTGAAGCTCACTACAAAAGTAAGGGCTTTTAGCGGGGAACATTTAGTGGCTGTTCTATATAACTGCCTCTGAACCTACCTTTAGCGGCGGTTATAAACAACCGCAGCTCAATTCCATCGTAGCACAATATTTACCAGTGATTTCAAGGAATTCGTCATCTAAAATTATATTATTGCGGCAGTTCTTTACAAAACCGCCATTGAAAACTTTTTTGTGCCGTTCTTTAGCGACAGGTTTGCAAAACCGCCTACCCCCACCTCTCTCTCTCTCTCTCTCTCTCTCTCTCCATGCGTACGAATCCCCTCCCTCAGCTTTGCCCACCCCCTCTATGTCTCTCTTTTTTCCCCTCACGAGCAGCAGCAGATGGCCTCCTAAGGTTAGATTGATTTAATTTAAATTTGAGTAGTGATTAGTTTAAGAATTATTTAAACTTGTTAATTAGGTTAAAATTAATTTGGTTCATAGTATTTTAGGTGGGTTTTTGATTAATTAAATTATTTATTTCTAATTTTTAGAGTAGATTCGAGGCCAATTTTTTTAGGTTAGATTCTAGGATAGTATAAGTTAATTTATGTTCTGATTTTTAGTTTAGTTTTATCTATTTAAATTCATATTTTTAGGTTAATTTGAAGTTATTTTGAGGTTAGATTTTTTATTTGGTTTTAGGTTAGTCTTTAACTTAGTTTCAATTAGTTTAAATTCCGATTTAAAGATAGTTTTCTTAGGTAATTAAAATTTAACTTTTAGTTAGTGGTTAGGTTGGTTTCATTTAGTTTAAAACCTTTTTTAGATTAATTTAAAACCTATTTATTTAATTTTAACTAAATTTTAGGCTAGTTGTAGTTAGTTTAAAAATCTTTTTTTCAATTTTTAGGATAATTTCTAGTTAGCTCTAAAAATGTTTATTTTTCCAATAATTCATAGGATTATCAATTAAACTCTAATAATGTAGGATGATTTTTTCAAACCAATATAAATTTAGTTTAGATGCTCCATGCATGATTGGTTTACATATATTTTTAAGTTTATGCATTTAAAATAGCGCAAACGAAGTCCAAACAGTCCGTAACAAATTCCAATACTTAGGATAGGTTCAAATAAATGTATTGAAAGAGACCACATCAAAAAATGAATCTTGGTTGGAATTTGGCACACAGTTGTAGGTTTTTAGTCTTATAAGTTCTAACTTTAGACAATTATAGTACTTCGGAGCCCAAATCATGGAAATAAAATTCAAATTGTCTGAAATTAATTCCAACACTTAGGATAGGTTGAAATAAATGCATTGGAAGAGAACGCGTCAAATAATGAGCCTCGATTGAGATTTGGCATGTAGTTGTAGATTTATAGTTTAAAGTTCTAACTTTGGGTAATTACAAAACCTCGATGCCCAAATCAGCCAAACAAAATTCAAATTGTCTAAAATTAATTCCGACGCTTAGGACAGGTTTAAGAAAAATGCATAAGAAGAGACCACGTTAAAAAACGATTCCCAGTTGATATTTGGTGTGTAAATGTAGGTTTGTAGTCTTATAAGTTTAAACTTTGGGTAATTACAGAACCTCAGTGCTCAAATCAAGTAAACAAAGTCTAAATTGTCTCAAATCAATTCCAACACTTAGGATAAATTAAAATACATATATCGGAAGATACCATGTCAAAAAATGAGTTCTTGTTAGAATTTGGCACGTAGTTGTAGGTTTACAATCTTATAATTTCTAACTTTAGGCAATTATGGAACCTCAGTACCCAAATAGGGCAAACGAAGTCCAAATTACCCAAAACTAATTTCAACACTTATGATAGGTTAAAACAATTGTGTCACACAAGACCATGTAAAAAAAAAACAAGTCTTGGTTGGGATTTAGCGCATAGTTGTAGATTTACAGTCTTATAAGTTCTACCTTTAGGCAATTACAAAACCTCCGTGACCAAATCGGACAAGCGAAGTACAAACTACCCAAAATTAATTCTAAACACTTAAGATAGGTTAAAACAATGTCGTAAGAATCTGTGTCAAAATGAGTCCTGATTGGGATTTGGCGCGCAATTGTATCTATATTCTTAAGTACTAACTTTAGACAATTACGCCAAAATTTGGAAAACGAAGCTTAAACTTTCTGAAACTAATTCCTACACTTAGGATAGGTTGAAACAAATATGTTGGAAGAGATCATGTCAAAAAAAGAGTCACGGTTGGGATTTGGCAGGCAATTGTAGGTTTACAGTCTTATAAGTTCTAACTTTATGCAATTACAAAACTTCGGTGCCCAAATCGGGCAAATGAAGTCCAAACTATCCAAAATCAATTCCAACACTTAGGATTGGTTGAAACAAATGTATTGGAAGAGACCAGGTTAACAAATGAGTCCAGTTGAGATTTTATGTGTAGTTGTAGGTTTACAGTCTTAAGATCTAACTTTAGACAATTACGGTCTTAAATATTTTTTATTTTTATTTTTTTATATTCTCATACTAAATAACCTTTTGTTCTTCTTGTAGGAGGGAGTCAGCAGCACTCACATGTCTAACTTGGGTCGCAACCCTTAGCTAGGGACCATTGTAGATAAGAATATTTTTTATCTATAAAATTCTGAACATTATATGTATTAAATTTTTTTTTGTTGAATGGCAATGTATGTTTAGGAAATTATTATTGTGATATATATTGTTATAAATTGATTACAGTTCAAATTTCCTTTAAAAACGACATACAGTTACCCAAATTTCCTTTAAAAACGACAGTAAATGTTTTTATGAAAAAACCTTTAGCAGCAATTATATATCGTGGCTAAAATATTTTTGGAAAAGGTTTTTAGTGGCGGTTAATACTGCCACAACATATTTTATGTACGTAAATGATAAACATGTTCTATCTGCTAATAGTGGCGGTTTTACATCGTCGCTAGATTTCATATTAAATTGATGGTAATGTTTTTAAACAACCACTGGTAAATGTTAATTAAACATCCACGAAAAGACCGAGTATTAACTAGTAGTTAAACTAAAACGTTGTCGATACCGCTACTGATACGTTTTGCGACGACGGGTTTGTAAGTGATCCGGTGAACTATTAGTGAAAGTTTTTGTGGCGGTTTGTTGTTCTGTAGCGGTGGTTCCAAACCGCCACTAAAAGTCTTAAATTTTATAGTGTCAAATAAATCCAAAACTCTTAATTTGGCCCAAACTCTCAAAAAAAAAAAGAACTTGTATAAAATAGGAAGTTTTCAAAAATAGAAAAAATAAAAATGTACTAAAACACCTAACTCTCAATTAAGAGTTTTCGGATCCAACTAGACTTTCAATACCCCCAACACATTTTTAAAATAGTAAAATAAATATAATATATTTTGAATTCAAAATGAGTTTTGACTCTCAAATGACTTTTTTTGACGACGTGGGTCTTATAGATCTATGATCATTGATTAGACGTAAGGATCATTAAGATCTTTTCAACGGTATATATATTATAATACCATTATGATATCCATGCGCAAAATTACGCTTGTTGGAAGCTAGGTCACGAAGAGAAAGGGTACTTGTTCTTTGGTAGCCCGATTTCTTCTAATTGAAATGTTCTAAAAATTTACCAGCCACCAGTTTTGCATCACATCTCAATCAAATTGAGAAAGGGAAATTCTACTGAAACGGTGCAATCAAAAGGCAAACCAAGACCATTCTCGAGAAAACGGAATCCTAAGATAGAAAACGTGACCCTAAGACATAAAAAATATGGGACATCCTAAAGTTTCTATTACATGCTCATCCTGTAAAAGTTTTTTGTTATCTTACTTGTATACGGTTAATTTACTTTCAGTGTAGTTACTTGATTGAAGCATTCAATTCCACTTATTCAAGTAATATTACTTGAATCAAGTTATTTTACTTGACGAAGGAAAAATAATTCACCAGATAAACAAGTAATAGAGACTTTAGGGAGTCCCAAATTTTTTACCCCCCCAAAATGGTCTTGGATTGCCTTTTGATAGTCTATTTCCTTACACATGTCATTCAAATTGGTGCTAAAAATACGTTTTTGATGTGAAAAAGAAAATATCTGCTTTTTTCTCAATATAGAATTCTGGAGACTGGGTGTTAGATTTACATTTAAAATCCATACATAAGCTAGACAAATAAACATAGATAAATAGTAAATGAATCGCACAAGCTGAGAAGTGCTCGATTCAGTCTTTCTTAAAGATAGTCGAAACCTCGAAACCTTTCACGTGCAAGGGAAAAAGCAACACTATCTCGAAGATTCAACTCAACTCAATGCACCAGGGCTTTGTCCCAGTGATAGTGTATCCCCTGCTTTGGGGGGAGGTACCGGGTTCCATTCCTGAGAGGGTGAGAGTTTGTATATACTCTCCACCCACCCACTAACTGAACAGATACTAACACCTAACTGGTGTTGCGGCCTAAACGTATATCTTGAACCAAAAAAAAAAAAAAACTCAAATCGGATTCAACCAAATGATCCCTACAAGCTTGCACTGCTCGACAGATGATGGAGTACAAAACTTTCTTTTAAGTTCCCAAATAATGAATTTAAAATTAATTAAATTTATATAGTCCCACATAAGAAGATATAAATTAATTAATTTAATGAAAGATTAATTTCATTCAATTGATTTATCCTAAGTCCATTTTTTGTTCAAAGTTCAATTCAAATAATTAAACACCTTATGGTTTAATTAAATCAATTATCTAATTTATTTCAACTTAATAATTATTCAATGTTTAATTATCTTTGCTTAACTAATAAATTTTGGCAGCATAAGTGTACGATAGGGTATATGATAAGTGGACTCGCCCTAATGGACTCTTCCGAGGTAATTAGTCTGATTGGACTATGTTAGAGTTATCTCAAATAGTCAGGTTGAACCATCTCAAGTCAACTATCATGTTGATTCTGTCCAAAGAATGAACCGGTTAGACTGTCAGAAACCAGTCCGGTTGGATTGTCAATATGGCTAGCCCCTGAAAGGCTTGCCATTCTTCAACCAAAAAAAAGGCTTGCCATTGGAATTGGGCTGTGAAGCCTGGTCAGTTCAATCAGATGTACTATGGTTCAGCAATATTTTGTACTACAATTGGAATAGGTCCAGTTGCTGCCTAGAATACGGATTGGATTTGGGCCTATGGTTCAATGAGAAATGTTAGCCATACTCTCCGTCAACCCCTACTCTCACCCTCAACTAACCCCCTATCCATTCTATAATCATTAAACCCGTCTCGGATTCTTTCAGTCATTCCATTTTTTATCATGATTTTGACTTCTCCTCACTTATATCTCGCCCCCTTTTTTCTCACCACTTTAGCGCCACATGTCACATAATGTATAGAAAGTCAAAATCATGAAATGACTTATCTGTCAAATGTCGCATAATGTGTGGAAACCCGAGACCACTTTTTTGGCATCTGTCAAGAGAATCCAAAGCCGATTAAAACATTTTGTCTCCAAAAAAATGAACAAATGGTTGGTGGAGAGTGAAAGTATGGGTTGACTAAGAGTAGGGCTCACACTCCTCATGATTCAATTACCTTCTTCTTTGGTTGGAGTACCGGAAATCTTCTTCCTCCTCTAGACGTACGGCCTAGTCTATCTTCTTCCTCCTTTGATGTCTTTTGTTATGGTTCAATCCTCCTTTGATGTCTTTTGTTATGGTTCAATCTATGTAGAGTTTTTGTACTTAGTGTGCAGAACCCCTCTCTCAACCGCCTTGATATAAGCTGGGTAGGTTCACTCAATGAACTCACTGAACCTAGTCTCAGGAAAAGAGCCCGAGGCACCCACATCCAATGGACCTAGATAGGTTCAACAAACCCATCATATAACCTTAAGATTCATGTTTGACCTAGGTCGTACCTTACCTAATTCGAACCCATTATCCTTTAAGCATGTATGTTGGGAGTGTAACCTGCTCACTTAAAATAAGGTGTAAAGGAGAAAGAAGAAAGAGACTATACACCATAACCCTATGTTTAGTTGTCGAGAAAATAAGTTAAAACATGGAAAAATAAAAGAAAATTATAGAAAATATAACTAAAAATTGTATTAGACATCTGAATTTTTTTTTCCATATCTTCACCTATTTTCTCAACCAAACATAGCACGTTGCTTGATTCTAATTCATAAGACATCAAAGCATTTATAAACTCAAGTGAATTTTCATTAATAACTTATGTTGGACTACACTTTCAAAAAAAAAAAAAAAAAAACATAAGTGTAAGTGAATGAGGAGTGATAACACTCTAACCGGGGTTGCGGTTAGAGTCACTCAACTAGCAAAGTTAAAAAAGTTAACTATTTTATCCTATTTGATGAGGGATTGTTTTGCAATAAAACAAGAACATATAAGAACAAAAACAAAAATTTCAGAACTTAAAGGGCTAAAAATTAAAAACAAATTTAAATTACTCAACATTGTTTTGCAATAAATTTAAATTACCCAACAAATTTAAATTACTTAAAATTGCTAGGCACTAACTTAACCAAATAGATACTAACACTCTAACCGGGGTTGCGGCCTAACCATATTGGTTATCAAAAGAAAAAAAACATAGGGGTTATAACCCTTGACCAAAAGGGGTTGGGGTGGATTACCCACTTGCATGTCCTTATGGTGTTGTTACCTTAACCAAAAAACAAAAATCAGATTACCTACCCCTCCCAGACCTACTAGGGTTTTGGGATTTTACCAATTAAGTGCCTGTTGAGGTCCCTACTAATCCTTACCCCAAAAAAAAAACAAAAATAAAAGGTCCCTACTAGGAATCAGAACGTTCTGCCCAGAATGTGTGAAACACCTGAGCCATTAGATTGGTTACGCTTACGAGATACGTGTCCATATTATATTTCCATATGGGATGCATGTCCTTATTATATTTGCATATGGGATGCGTGTCCTTATTATATTTGCATGTCATTCAATTATTATTGTATGCTAGCGGCGGAAGGCACGCTTGTTGCACGTGTGTACAATCTGATGCATGTGAGAGAGGGGTAGAGGAGAGCGAATGGGGTGAACCCTAGAGGTGAGTGAAGGGACACGTGTTAACCTGTAGAAGCAATTGATGAAAAAGGGTTAGTTTGAGGTGGGTGAATTTTAATCACAGTTAAAAAGTGTCAGAAGGTGTAGATGAGAAAATGGTAATTTGGAAATTAAGTAAAACATTAAGTCAAAGTTTTGTCTTAAGGTAGTTTGAGAATTTATCAAAAATAGGCAACAGTTTAAGAAATGGGTAATTTGATAGATTATTGATAAGAAAGTGATAATTTAAGAATTAAGTAAAACATGAACAATTTGTACGGTTTGTAAGGGGGTAGTTCGGTCAACTTTGCCACTCCAATGGCCCAACCGCCTGGCGGTCGGTCATGCTGCAAGTTGCTCGAAGTACTGCAAGTTGCTCGAAGTACTGCTCGGCCATTCCAATTTCCAAGGTTAGAACTCATTCATGATCGCTTGTATCGTTCCCGAGGAACGATTTAGGGAATGATTTCTCACGGGTTAATAAATAAAAGAGCACTATTTAGCAGAGTTTAGCGGTTTCATATCTTACCCTGTGTCCTCGTGTCCTCTTTAATACTTCTTTAATCCTGATTAAACTTAATTAAATTAAAATTAAGATTTTGGGTTTTTTTTTTAAAATCATGGTTGGATTGCTTAACCTTAGGATTGAGTGAATCTTAACCATAATAAGTGAGTATTTAAAAATGGGGTGGACCAATGAGGACCGGCCTTTCACGGGAACCATGGGTGTGTTACCTATTTTCCTAAATAAAAAAGAATTTGCTAGCCCCATCGTAAATCTTCCAAAGATGCAACTAGGTGACTACAATGTCAAAGATACTCTGATTTTTTTTCTTTCTTGAACTCATAAAATATAAAAGATCTCCAGGCGTTTAGCCCCATTCTTGCTTCTATGAAAAATTTTGGAGTAAATGTGATTGGGGAGGGCGGGCTAGCACTCCTCAAATAAAAAAAATCAAATGTTAGAGGGAAAATCTTATTTGTTAGTTATCCGTTTTGGAATCAACTTCTTGATTTAGAACGATGCCAAACACCACACATTTTGTATGTGAATTACACTTTTTAAAAAAATAGATTGTTTGCCTCTACTACCGGAGCCTCCTGACGCTTGAGTTTGGCTCAAAGGTCAAAACCAATTTAATAATAGATTACTAGCAGTTGGCACGAGCGATGCACATGAGAGGGAGGGGAAATAGTTAACCACAGTTAATAGAAGTTAAAAAGGACACGTGTTAACCCGAATGTGTGATTGAACTCTCCCCGGGTTCAATCACGAGTGGCTGCGATTCTAATATTTTTAATAGATAGATGAGCAAGGGGATAGTTTGGGAATTAAAGTAAAACATTAAATCAAAGTTTTGGTCTCTATAAGGGTAGTTCGGGAAATTTGGAAATATCAAGGGTCTATATAAGGGTAGTTCAGGAAATTTGAAAAAATCAGGCTACGCTACCTCTCCCATTATATTAGTAAAGATAAAGAAGATGAGCAGGATAGTTTGGAAAATAAAATAAAACATTAAATCAAAGTTTTGGTATATAGAAGGATAGTTCAGGAAATTTGGAAAAATCAGGCTACGCTGCCTCTCCCATTGTAATAGTAAAGAAGATGATCCAGATTTGAAAATCATAGGAAAGAAACCTTCCTTGGATACATACACATAAAGAGAATAAAGATTCTTTAAGTTCTTGGTCATGTGCTAGCTAGCTGGAACAACTTTCCCCAGAAGATCTGCTCCAATTCTTTAATGAGTTAAAATCCCAAATCATGATATTCGTATCGTCCTGACACAAACTAAATCTAAAAAAAAAAAAGGGTTTTTTTGGTTAAAAAACCCCCCCATGTTTTCAGGTTTTCAGCTATTTGTAAATAACCCTCTACTTTTGTGATTTTGTATTATCCCCCCCCCCCCTAACTTTTAAAACTTTTACAAATCCATCCCTCCATCCAAAAGCAAGTTAACGAATGTTGATGTTTTTAGAAAATGACTTTTTTAACCTTTTTTTTTTTTTTTTTCTGGGTTAGACGGAACCACACCTTATAGGTCACTACGTGTTCCATTTATCCCCCTTTAATTGGGGTTAAGCTTAATCGACCTAAAGTTAATATTTTTATTAAAAAAAATCTAAAATCAAGGTTAGATGAATGAATCCTAAAGGTGAGTGAATCTTGATTACAGTTAATGAGTATTAAAGGAACACATGGTGGCTTGTAGAGTCCCCTTTAATAGTGGTTAAGCATCATTAACCTAAGGTTAATATTATTTATATATTTTTTTTTCTTCTAAAATCCAAGGTTAAATGCATGAACCCTAGGAGTAGGTGAATATTAACCATTGTTTTTTTTTTTTTGGTAAAAAATATTAACCATTGTTAATGAGTGTTAAAAAGAGACACATTACACCTTCTTGTAGAGCCTCCATTAACTATGGTTAAGCATAATCAATCTAAGGTTAATATTATTTTCTTCTAAAAACCAAGGTTAGATGCATGAACCCAAGGGATGAGTGAATTTTAACCACAGTTAGTGGGTGTTAAAAAGGACATGTGGCGGCTTGTAGAGCCCCCTTTAACTGTGGTTAAGCATAATAAGATTTTTGTATAATTTATTTTCTATATTCCAAGGTTAGATGCATGAACCCTAGGGGTGAGTGAATATTAATTACTGTTAGTGGGTGTTAAAAAGGGCACATGGCGACTTGCAGAGCCTCCTTTAACTATGGTTAAGCATAATCAAAGGTTAATATTTTTTTCTTCTAAAAACTAAGGTTAGATGCAAGAACCCTAAGGCCGAATGAATCTTAACCATAGTTAGTGAGTGCTAAAAGAGACATTTGTCAGCGTGTAGAATCCCTTTAATTGTGGTTAAGCATAATGATCAACCTAAAGTTAATATTCTTTTTTCTAAACACCAAGTTAAATGGATGAATCTTAGGAGTGAGTGAATCTTAACCACAGTTAAACGCACACTCATGAAAAATTTAACATCCGTTAACAATAAATCTCCTTAAAATAAAAAAAGTTAAAAACTGGCATTTCATGAAAATTTAACATCCGTTAGTTAACTTGCTTTTGGATGAAAGGGTAGGTGGATTTGCAAAAGTTTTGAAAGTTAGTGTGCCATAATACAAAATCAGGAAACATAAGGGGATATTTACAAATAGCTGAAAACATTATTTAAAAAAAATACCTAAAAAATGAAAGATAAGAGCACTATCCCTCTTTCTAAGAAATATCAAAGAATTCTCTAACCCTATGTGGTTGCCGATAAAACAAGTGAAGAGAAAAAATATAAAATTTTAGTTTCAAACTAAGCTTTGAGAATCAAAACGATAGTTTCGTGCAACAACGTTGGGATTATATTATATGGATCCATGATCACTAATTAGCTGTAGGGCTCGTGAAGAGCTTTCCAATTATGTATTATAATACCCATTCTGATACATGTGCACAAAATTACATTCAAGGCTGGTCAAGAGCTTTCCAACAATATATTAAATACCTATTCTAATACATATGCACAAAATTACACTCATTGGAAACTGGATCGGTTTATTCTCATCGACACATTCCAAAAATTTACTAGCTACCATCTATAAATGACATCATATTCAAAATAAGAAAGAGAACACTAAGAGTACTGTTATGATCATGAAATTTTACACCATTTCAAATTAGAAAAGTTCTCCCAAGCTAACCACTAACCATTGTTCTAACCACTAACCGTATTTCAAATGATACCATCAGCAGAAAAAACTAGAAAAATTCTCATAAAAGAATAATGAATATTAACAAAACAAGAGCTCGTTACCTATTTAAATTTTAAGAAAAAATAGAAATCCTAAATATAATGGATAAAAGTCTAGAAAATATTTTTAAAAAATCTAGGTAATATATTCAGTTGAGTTATGTGATTAGGCATCCCTAAACTCCCATCAAAGATTGTTATCTACTCCCTAAATCCAAATTAAATAAGTGGAACCAATAATGAGATTTATCTACATTAAAATTATGCTAATTAAATAATCATGCTAAACATGAAAAATCAGGAAAGTAACAACAGTACAACATGAAAAACATGCTTATCAAATCCAATTACCCAAAAAATCATGATCCTGCTAAATTGAGAAAAATTAATTAAATGGTCAAGCTAAATTTAGGAAACTAACCTAATTTTTAACCTAGGAGAGCTGAACCTAAAGTGGACTTCCTATATATCCATCTTTATAGAATCATGCCACATGTAGCTACGCCCAAAGCATGATAACCTAAAATATTTTTTTGAATTTTTTATTTTTTTTTATTTTAATATTTAGTCTAGACAATTTAAGCTCATGTAAGGATCGTCAAGTGACTCATGTTCGTGAAGATGAAAGCTGAAGAAGTACAACTGAAGATCATTCTGATGTAGCCTTCTCTCACCTCTAAGATGGTAAGTGACCCAGATACCTAATCTATACCTTAGGTGGATTTGACTTCGAATAATCATTCATACCTTTGTTGAATATTGACTTGTCCCTTAGATTGGAAATTCAATCCAAAATGCACTAAGGTGCAATTCTGTTAATCACATATAATATAAATATAAGTTTTACTTTATCAAAAAAATACATTTCAATCTACTAAATTTATTTATACAACTAGAACTGAAATAAGAATGTCATTATTTGTATAAGAAACACAAAGACACTATTTCATAGATTGGAAATTATTTAGATGGTAAGTCTAATTGAGGAATAAGATGATTAGAATGAGTCACTTTAAGGATTTGTTTTGTAATTTTTTTCTCAATTGGTATTATACTTGATTTTGGATGTTTAAGACATTTTTAATTATACTTTCTATGTCATAGGTTATAAAGTTTAGTACGAAATTCTCTTACTTTTAGGAAAATAGTTATGATTTTGTTCACTTTTTTGGATAATAGGTATGCCTATCATGTATGTTGAACAAACAAATAAATTCTTAAGCAATTTTGTAAGCATTCAAATAGTAGAATTGAAATTCAGATGATGTTTTCAGCAATTCTCATGGTCTCGGCCAAACAGTAGAATTTCAATGCATAGACATTCTAATTCCTGGATATTGCAATTTTCAAAAAATTGAAATATCCACAATACTGCAATTCCTACGACATTGCAAGGAATCAAAGCTTGAAGGGTCTATGATCTCATCTGAAGGATTTCCTAGGTGTCTGTCTATCCATAGAAAATGTTTGAAATGTTCGAGAGAGTGTGTGTGACTCGAAAAGAGACTTCACGCTTGGGAGGTTAACTTTTTAAGATCAATTTTAATGAAATTGTATGAGTAAGCTAAGCCTAATCCCTTTAGTTTTAGCATAGATCATCATTGACTGAGGATTCAAACAGTGGTCGACTACATTATTTGGTATCAGAGTAAGTTGTGATCATCTGCATTATCTCCGTGTTCTCCATTTCTAAAAAGCATGCATGTATGCTATTTTGATTTAATCCCCTTTAATTTATTCTCAAATGGAATGTATTATGTACTCTTGTAGACTATTTAGCATGGACACAAGAACAATTCTATTTCTGCCAAAAATAAGTGTAAAAAGGGTCATAGGAGTATGTGTTGGATCCCCCTGAATACTGGTGGACTCCCCACCAAAGGAGATCACCTTATACACTATGTGTAAGTGTTTATGAACTTGACTGCAGCTATCACAGCCCAAGAGGCTAGAACCCATGGTGGTCATTTCGGGTGAACAGAAATGCTAGCCCCGTTCGCAGGCTTCCCCTGCACAAGGTGGTGGCAACAAGTGCCAGCATATCTCCCTGTTATAGGGTAAAAACACCATGTGTTACACCCAACCACAATGTGTCCGTGGAAAAAACAATTTGACTTAGCGCATCTGGTGCTAGCACTCCTCGCAGGTGAAAGCAAGGTTCGAAGAATTCCCAAATGTAAGCCCTTCAACTGCAACAAACATCAGTTGGCCGTAATGGAGAGTTGGGACCAAAATTACGCAATTATTAACCCCTGGCTCCAAATGCGAGGGTCTTAAACCCACCCAAAACCCCATTAGGGGCTGCGTGGTGTGATCTGGAACAACCAATGGTGTGGGCTCGTGGGCTTCTTGTTGAACAGGCAAGTTCTTTGGTTCTTTAGAGAAACATATTATTTTACCTTTTTGTTTCCCTAGAGAAGGAGATTTTGATCACCCATACCATCTTGATTAAAACCCATTGAAACAATTGGGAACCCTTGTATTTCACTAACTCTATGTTTGGTTGCTGAGAAAATAAGTGAATAGAGAGAAAAGAAAGAAAATTAGACAAATTTCAGCTAAGAATTGTGTTAGAAATCCCCAAAAAAAAAAAAAAAAATCTATGTTTCATCTATTTTCTTGGCAACCAAACATATACCCTAAGGTAAGCTGACTCACGCCACCTTGCGACTAATTGAGCCACTGGCTCCACAGACCTTGATAATATTATTTCAAAGAAAATAAATCAAAGGGTGCTACTAAAATACGAATTAAACTAGTATCTGTAAAACATCTTCACAATAAAAGATAATTTAGCTTCCAACAACAACCATGTTCATAGGGAATTCCTATTTAGCCCTATCAAGCTAGTCATCCCATTGTATTATTTTGGAATAGGTGAGGGAACACTAAAACCACACACACACACGATCAGAGTAAACCCACACTCACTCCAAAAGGGTGTAGCCATCCCATTGTAGACCAAGTCCAAAATGGAACATGCAGAAGGACATTCCTCCTGTCATGCTCATTTTGATAGGCAGTTTCTTCTCCTATGTCTTTGGATCACAACTTCACAAGTAGTCTTGTTGAATGTATGATGTGCAAGGGAGATCTATAAAATTTTGTTGAAATGAATGCATAGTTTTTAAAGGTGTCGCCTCAGGCGCGATGTAGGAAAATAAATTAACAAATTCCGTTGAAAAATTAATAAATTAAATCTAGCGATGTAAGATTAATGCCTCCATGATAAGTTTACATTATATGGAACTGAACAAAGTTGAGGAAAAAAAATGAACTTAAGAAAAAAAAGAAAAGGAAAAAGCAATCTTGGCAAACAACGTGAGACAAAAACACAGCCACCCTTCTGGGCCTGACATCCCGGATAACATCTCATGTCGTCCACATGGAAAGCAAAAAATTTAATTACATTCCTTCCATTAGAGTAAAAAAATTATATATATATATATATATATTACGGAGGGGATAAGCAAAGTTTAGGGACCTGAATTTACAGAACAGTGTTGATATGAAGTGCTTTAAGCAATGCAGTAGCCATCTGTTTCACTAGGACTTGGCCTCCAGAGCGCTGCCCATCTCTACGCTCCTCAATCAGATTCTGAAGCTTTTGAGGCAGATCATTCTCCACAATGAGTTGTTTTGGTCGTGGGTGGTGCTCATAAACAGCCTGCCAAAATGGCTCTAAGAAGTGAGCAAGTAACAAGAAAGAACCAGACATGGTATTTTTCAAGGCATCATATTGAATGATATCACAGAGGTCCAAAACCATAGTCCATGTTATCCCTGTCACTGAAATCTCTTCTAGAATAAGGAATAGATATATAGATTCTAGACACATATCACATTCTAGTACCTGTGGGGTTCACGGTGTTGGGGCCTGTAACAACACTTATATAGAATAGCTAGCGAGCAATTATATAATCTCAAAAGAATATAGGCCAGATATGTTAGCTCGAAGTCACTATATTTGCTAATATGATCATAAATGTAAGTAGATTACAATCTTCAGTAGATGTGTTTGCTAGAGTCTGGGTGAATGACATGCTGATAAGTTATATTATTTAGCCTCTTGTGTAAGAGGTAAAACATATTTCCTCCTTGAGAAAGAGGCTTCCAAGAAGAATAAAAAAGTCTGCAAAGATAACAAAAATTGGTGAAAATTTTGATATCTTATTGTAACACCCAGGAAGGGGTCCCACAAGTCAGTGTTGTTACCACCATGGTAAAGAGACAATGCTTATACAGCAATTGAATTCCTTTTCCCACCCTAGACAATATATTAATTTGCCTCCAATAAGGGTTATCACACCAGGGCCTATCTATGCTTAGTTGTTGAAGATTTCTACACAAGAAGTACCTCATACTTAGCACACCTCCTTATCCACCACCAGCTACCCCGATTATGAGTTCTTGAAATCTACCTCAGTATCTCCAATTTTGTAATATCTAAAAGTGTTTTATTGTTTTCTGGATTGATGACTTCAGAAGTCAAGGAAAGTATCAATAAAATTAGAAAATGGTATCAACATTTCTTATCCAAAGCCAATTCTTTAGCTTTTTTTTTTTTTTTGAGAACCACTATTTCCCCACTAGCATTTTAGGAGAAATTTTAGTGATAGGTCCCACTTAATTATTATAGAACGATCCTAACATACTAGTTCTTCAAAATTATCCTATGGGTCAGGTGACATTCATTCACATAACGTATTCACTAACATTTCTCCAATAACTCTAGAAAATCTGTCACTAGTAGTAAAAACTATGTGAAGCATGCAGCATAAAAGAGCAAAAGAAAAATCTACTCTCACCTTAATTAGTTTGAGCAGGTTGAGGCGAGCTATAGCATCCTGATGGTGAAGTCTTGCAATGAGCAACGGTGTCAAGCCATTAACAGCCAATGTTGTATTTATTCGGGATGATTTCCTGCATTGCAAGATTAGATTACTAATTCTATCACAAGTTTGGAGATGCACAAGTATATCTGTAATCGTAAACCATAAAAGACGAAATTTGCCCTTTATAAGAATAAGTCTGCCTACAGCATAGTGTTACACGAGCACATTTGACGCATCCCACCTAGGAGATCTCCAAGGCCAAAAAGTGACATAGTGCACATCTAATATAAATCACTCCTCTGGACAATTGAGAGAAAATAAGTTGGAACTGATCATCCAGGAGATGTCCTAATTGCAGCATTTCCTTATGTTCCCCACAAAACATTTTCATTTACATGGGTACCCACACGAATGACGAAAAGTACATGCGTCATAGAAACTACACTATTTCCCGACCCATTTCTTAATGTCTAGCTTCATAGTTTCAAGAAGTATTTTGATAAACTTTGGTCACCTTCGTATCATTTCAAACAATATTAATTCCACAGTACAACAAATACAAACGTTTAAATATGGAAATGTTTCAACCGAACATTATTTTTCAAGGGAAAATTTATTTTAAAAAGTAGCTTTTAGTGATAAGTTAGATATGTAATGATTTATTAACTCATATTTGTACTTAGATTCATCCAATTATATATGATTACTCTAATAAATAATACTAAACTATTATTAAAATTTTAAAAACATAAGCAAATAGAGAAAATTAATTGCCCTATTCTTATTAATGTATTTAGACTATGATTTCTAAATTAAAAAATTACGTTTAATTAACATTATTTAATAAATAAATTTTGGTCGGTGATAACATCCTCTCTTTTCTGCTATTAAAACCAATAAAAAAAAAGACTTTCGAATGACTAACTATAAAATGTAAAAAGAACATCGCATATGGACATAAATGATGTGTATGATATATATCCAACATGCTGACTAAGTATTAAAAAAAATATTTTAACCGTTTAACGACTTATGTATTAGTTAAAATTAATACTTATGTTTAAACCAAATAAAAATTAGAAAATAAACAAAAAAAATGGAAATTACTATAAAACTCTACTTTGCTTTTAATAATACTACTTACTATGTATTAAAATGTATTTGATTGTTACTACATTATAAGATTATTGAAACTACCTAATAACTCTTGGATATAAGTTTGTGGTGTGCTCTTGTTATGTAGTGCTTTCCTTTTTGTGGGGATGTATTACTCCATGACCATATGGCTGTAGATTATTAACTATGTCTAACTTTGACTTTTTGATTATTTAGACATGCACAATAACTTATGTCACTGGTTATTTATTTTCTACTAAATATGGCTATTTTTCAGTCATATAATGAATGTGTATTTATGCTTACTTAATCATTTCCTAATATTTTCTCTTAAAATCCAACATTTTCTAATGTATTGTATATTTCTTTAATAATTACAATGTTTCTTTAAACTTCCTTGAAATGTTACCACTTAATAACGGAAATTTACATTGATATTCAAGTTTAAACCTTACTGTGTAGTTAACCCCATCACTATTTCATTGATGAGCATCACATGCACCACACTACAACTATGCTGTAGTAAATTAGCCTTTTTAAGTCTTCTCCATCAATGCATTCAAGACCTTAAGCAGAAAAATATTGCATACTTAACAAATACAGAGAGTAAAAGAATAAAGAAGGAAAAGATGGATGGAAGGTTGCCTACGTGATAATTTTCAAGAAGGGCTCCAATATGTTCACAAAATGTTGTTCTGGGCAGCCTTGGAAGAACTTCACCAGTTTATGAACTGCTTCCTTCTTCAGTAATGCTTGTTCTACTTTCTTGTTATCATTGTCAAGTGCCAAGCAGACTGCAAGAGAATCTAATGCCGTCACTGACCACATCTCATCATCCAACAGGCTCAAGTACACATCCAAACCGCCGTGAGCCCTTAACTGCTCCCTCGAGTAACGTGACGCATGGGCCATATCACATAGTAGAGGCAATGCATATTGTTTCAAAGGGGAATCTGACATGATGAACTGCATCAAATGTGGAATAATTCCATTTTCGGCAGCTTGCTCCTGTCTCCTTTTGTTTATTTTGCAGAGATTGAATAGTGCATTTAGGACCTTCAATAACAAAATTTGTCAGATAGCATTCAAATTTGTAGCAAAGATATGAACACCAACCAAAAACCAAGTGTAAAAACAGATTTTCCACCTCAGTATCTTAAAAAAATTTCTTCTATCATCTCCTACCAGAATTCAACTTTGATACTTCAATTAAATTGATTAGAAGCAGGCATCAGTCCTAACAAAAATTAAATGGCAAAACGTTGAAAACGCATATGATTTTACAAAATTACTTTGAGGAAAAGGAGAAACGAGCTCCATGATATTGTAAATAAATGTGCAACTAGAAACTTCCATCGTTATATAATTGATGTCACCCACAACAGATTGAAGTTTCTTATGTACAAGGCCTAGAAAAGACTCGGGCAGGGTTTCAGAATGCTTCACTTCAGGTACCAATATAGCATTATGCTGGATTTCACCTGTTAAGCTTGTTTATGAACATGTTAATTGCACGTCTGAAAAAACCAGCTAGTACGCTTAACAGGACAGGTCTGTCAATCTCCCAGGTTTGTGCTTTAATTACGATAGCTGAAAGAGATTTTGTGCCAAGCTACTTCTATTGTTCTTGAGTTCCTAGCATGACAAGTTTCCTTTTCACTTTTGTTTCCGACCTGAGTAAGCGGCATGGTTTAAAATTCTGGTACATATCGGCTGATACGGGCCATACATACCTGGTTTGGAGCTACCCGGTACATTAGTACGTTGTCGACCCCGTAACGAGCCGATAAGACGAATTTTTCAATTAATTTTTCTCTCCTTCCATTTACACTAGGATCCACTGCACAAACTCAATACGCACACCTTATTTACATAAAATATCATTTAAGTAAATAGTTTTCCATTTACTTAAGATATTTATGTAAATAAGGTTATATCCCCCATTGGAATTCAATATAAAAGTATCCCAGATTCAAATTCCTAAAGAATAGGGTCAATTATCTAGTTCAAGAACAAAATCCTATTTTTAGTGCCTTTTAAGGTTATGTCAAAATTTCAACTTTTAAATGATAAGGTATTTCTAAAATATTAAATTTTCATAAATTCTACTACATCAAAACAATACCAAGCCCGAAAAAATTATGGCAAAAAAAGTTAATATTTTAGTCTTCAAAAATATTTTTATCTATAGTATCAAAAAGTCAACTAACAGTATAACAGTTCAATATAAAAAAGACTTACATTCAAGCTTATAATTTATGGTTGTAATTCAACACATTCTTATTTAACTCATTGAATGTAAAGTTCTAATATTTAGATTGTATTTTTTATTCTTGGCTCGACTATGGTTTGTATTTTCATATTTGTTTATCAACATGTACGCTTTTTTTAACTTATAAAATTTTTAACTCTCATATGTATGGTTATAAATGTAGTTGAAAGCCTTCATTTAGTTTGTTTTTAACTTATATTTGCATTAAAAGAAGTTTTATGCAAGGTATCCAAGTTTTTCCTTGCGTATCCAAGTGTTTATTAACATATCCTGTTTTTTCTGTCGTATCCATCCGATACACCGATATGTATCCTGTTTCACCGATACGGCATCCGATACCAATATTTTGAACCATGGAGAGCAGCCATCATTATCTTGATAGAATACAAGTCCTTAGAGTTTTGGAGCAGGAAAGAGAATGAGAAACTGATAGTCAAAAGGGGTAGTGGCTATACCAACATGGTAGTGATGAACAGTGCACTGTGCAATGGATGATAGGCAGGCTTCATTCATCACTCAAGTCCCCTATGAAAGATGGAGTGTTAGGGACCAAACAAGTGAATGATAGGTCCGTGATTTTAGCTAACAAAGACAATGCCAACGAAATAATTTGAAAATTCTCTGAGATTTTCAAAGCCAAAAAAAGGAGAGCTATTGCAGCCCCAAAGGATCCTTAGCCAGTGTGTGGGATAACTTCCATTTCATTCTTTCCAAATACAAAAAGTCAGATTCCCTCCAGTGGTCCTCCATGTTCCCACTCCAGAGAGGTGTTTGCCTTCTGATGTAATTTCACCCTCTTCCCCTCCTGTTAGTGCCTCTATAAATCCTTCTTGGGCAGAAATTGTTCAGAAAGGGGGATAACTTTTGATTCAAACCATCCATATTTCCTATGAGAACTCCTTTGGACATTGGAGTCTGGCAGTGGTTTGTGATGCGGTGGTCAAGAACGTTTGCTGGAAATCAGTTAGGACACAGATTGAGGACCTTTTAAGTTTAAGTTACCAAATCATGACAGAGGAATTTTCAAAGTTGGTCGTGCGAAGGAACTTTGTAGAATTTGATTGAAGAGGTCCGAGATAGACTGTCGAATAACTTTCTACGGGTGGTGGCAATCTACAAATATGGATTCTTAAGATCTTCTCAAGAGTAATAGATGGATAAAAATCCATGGGGTTCTCTTTCACTTGTGGAAAAGATAGTATTTAAAACTATTGCAGAATTAAGCAGCAATCTTGTTGACGTTGATCCTAAGTCAACCAACTGCATCCTTGTGAATCCAGGTAGACTTCACAAACTTTCTAGAGTGGTTTCCTCTGAGGATAAAGAATGGTTGTTCTCAGCAATATTGCAAGTGAAAATAGAAGAGCTCATATCATGTCCGGAGATGTAGATCAAGGGGTTTGGTATTTCACCGGAGATTAATACTTTGTCTACTTCCTCAAAGCCGAAGGTAGGAGACAAAAGGCTCGTTAGACACGTGGATCAGTCTCAATCGTCCGAAGCAATATTAGATGTGGTCAAACCTGTACCAATTCTAAATGACAATCTAAAAAGAACATGTTGGTGGGATTGCAGAGAGATTTCAGCCAAAACATCTCCCTATAGTATCAAAATTTGCTGGAGTCAAAGGTATGTCTGAGGGTGACAAATACCCTTCCAGATGCAATGATAGAGCCGCAAAATGTGGAGCCAAATCTCTGGCATCTGCACAAAAGCCCATACTACCAGAACATGTTCCCCTCATTGCTGGAGGAAAGGGGTATGACCGGGTACCTGGACCACCCAAAATCCGATGAACTACAAATCAATCTGTATTGTAGAGGGCAGGGGCTGTTGAAAATAGTTTTTGTGGGAGGGGACCATCTTAACTTTAACCTTAAAGAGACTGCATTGCACAGTAACGATCTAGCATATTATTCAAACAGTCCCCCTCCTCTATTTTAAGACTGGTGCACGGTAGAATACAGACTTGATCAAGCATTTTGCAGCTGAATAGCAACTCTTCCAAGGAGTGGGAGAGGAGATCCATACTCCTCGAGTACTTCAGCAAAAGACTCGTCCAAGTTTTGATTTGCTTTCAGATAGCAGCTGAGGGCCCAAGATGCTCGACAACAAGGAGGTTGACTTAGTAGGGGCTGAGAGGCTTGTTTCTTAAGTCAGAGCGGGGCCATCAGGTACAGATTCTCAGGTTGTTTTATCAGCCCAAGGGTTGATTCAAACTCTGTAATTTCAGGCTAATCTATGTGTCTGGGGTAGTCTCCTTCAGTTGGAACTTCAACAGATCTCGTTCGTGCATTCAGAGATGGCGTCAATGGAAGAATGAAGAAACAGGATAGTCCCTTCCTATTGTCCACAGATGATGGACAGGGAGGTTTGAGATCTCTGTTAAAGCCATCTGAGCAGAGGATTCAAGATCAATCTAGCAAAAAGTCTGAGCAGAGCCCTTCTTAGCATAATCCTTTGCTGATGGAATCAGAGATTTGGAAGTGAATTGGAGCATAATCCTTTAATGATCAGATGCTGGTGCAATCAGAGAGATTTGGAAGTGAATTGATTGATCTAGGCGGTGGAGCTTCTAAAGTCTGCAGGGGCTATGAAGGATTTTGATTCAGAAGGGCTGGTAGAAGGAACTCAGCAAATGCAAATGTGCGAGGAACAGAGTGATGTCAGTTCTGTAGTCCGGTGCAGTGGTCTTGTAGATTTACCTATAAGGTCCCTTGTTGTCCAAGAGATACTTATTGAGCCTACCAGAGATTTAGGGTTGTTCAATTAAGGGGTTTAGGCAACCGGGGATGAGGTTGAGAATCAAATTGTGTGGTTTTAAGAGGAGTTTGGGTCAGTAGTAGTAGTGGGCCTAGTGGCAGACCTGCTGAGTAGGAAACAGATTGATATCTCAGATCGAGTCCTTAGCAGAACTAAGGAGGTGAGTAGATTCTTAGAGTTATCCTTTTGAGGGGTACGAGGATAAAGTTAAGAAAATGTTCTCAGAAATATAAAGGGGGAATCTTAGGACCTTAGGGATTGGCAAGAAAGAGTACAGCCTATCTGAAAATTGAAAATTGGCTAAGGACAAGAAGTTGGCAAGTAGTATCAATTATGAAGGACATCTAGAGGTAATAGGGAAGGCAGCTCAAGTAAAGTTAGGGAGAAGTATTAGGGGTTTGGGGTGTAAAGATAAAAGGGTATTGATTAAGCAACCAATTCGAGTTAACAATCCTTCCATAGTTTGTCTCCAAGGGACAAAGATGGAATGCATGAAGAACTTTGTGGTTCAGGAGGTGTGGGCAACCAAAATTACTGACAGGTTAATGCTTTTTTCCTTTAAGCATCAGGTGGCCTTCTAATCAGCTGGAATTAGAGGTGGTGGAGGTATTGGACTCAGAGGTGGGTGCTTATTCCATTTCTATCACTTCTTATAATGTGATGGATGGCTTTGTTTGAGTATTCCAGAGTGTATTCGCCAAAGATGAGTACTTAGTTTGCAGAATTTTGGCAAGAGTTAGAGGATGTTGGGGTAAGGTGGGGTCATCCTTGGTACCTAAGTGGTGATTTCAACATCATTAGATTCTCTTATGAAAAAAAGAGGGTGCAAAAGAAACAAGAAAATGTAAAATTTAGAGAAATTTTCGGTTGTAACAATCTGGTTGGATAGTTGTTGTCATGACCCAGAATTTTAAATTAAAATTATGGGGTCATGACGGTCATTGTTGCTCCCATACCCCACCTTACCTCCCCCATGTCACATGACATCAGCCACCACTCTCTCTCTCCTCCCTTATAAAAGCAAACCCCAACCCCTCTTATTTGTTTTTCGCAGCCCAAGAGAGAAGGATAGAGAGAGAAAGGAAAGGAAAGAGGAGAGAAGAAGGAAAGAGAGAAAGGAAAGGAAGGATAAAGGAGGGGTGTTCTTGCGCTACTCTCGGGATTCAAGCGCCAAAGACGGTAAAACTCTCCTCCCTTCTCCTCTATTATCCATCTCTTAGTAGAGGTTTATGTAGAAATTTCTTAGTTTGGATGATCTTGATTAAACAAGCATGAATAGTTTGATTTATATTGAGAATTTGAGCATGCTTTCTTAAACTAAAGAAGGTAATAGATTGATGATGTTAATAATGACTTTTGAACATGTTTGGATCCTATTAGCCATGTTCTATGCTATGAAATTGATAGATTTCTTGTTGAAATAAAATTCTTGTGTTGAACTTGGTTGAGAAAAATAAAATGAAAGAATGTTTGATTTGAATTAAAATCTTGAAATGCATGGTTTAATTGGGTTGTGAAACCCTAATGGAACCCAAAGATGAGTAAATGGAGGATGGGATTGGATACAGGAAAAGTAGGGGTTGTTAGACCCCAGAAATCTGGAAAAACAGAGCATCAAAAATTTGGACAGTCTGATCGATTAGAGGCTTTAGGCCGATCGATTGGAAGCGTTACAGAATGCCAAGAGAAATTTTTGCATGTCCTATTGATCGGAGTTCGGAGCGATCATTCGGAACTTGACCAAAATTAAAAATAAAATTATGGGGACACATGTTTGTCGCCCACCGATCGATCGGAGGCTTCAAGCCGATCGATCGGAACCTAGTACAAATTTGGGGAATTGTCCCCTTATATCGTGTATTGACATCCCTTTCGTTTGTTGAGGGCAATGGAAGGATCCATTGCCCCAATGAGGTTCCAAATTGGAACTTTTAATTCAAACCTTGGTCCGTGGGGCGCGAGGCCCAAATGTTTAAAACTATTTGAGTCACCCAATGGGGACAGTGTCCTATCACCCAACGATCAATCGGAGGCTTCAGGTCGATCGATCAAAACATATGAAAATTTGGGGATTTATCCTCTTATGTCGTGTATTGATATCCTTTCTGTTGTTGAGGGCAATGGAAGGATCCATTGGCCCAGTGAGATTCCAAATCGGAACAATTAGTTCGAACTTTGGTTCGTAGGACGTGAGGCCCATGTATTTATAACTATTCGAGTCTGGCTTTGTTTAACTATAGATTTCCTAGTAAATAAATCTAGGAATGTAGTTAGGAATCCTAACGTGTATGATATTAAGGGTCTTTGGCCTGTGTAGCAGGTACATACCCGAGTAAAAATTAAGGGTCGTTGGCCTGAGTTAGCAGGTACATACCCAGATGTGACAGTGATAACCAATGGGATTACCTTTAAGAGAGCGTTGATCTGTTTTGGCAGGTATGCACCCAACAAAGGCTATGATTACGAATTATGTTTACCTTCAGGGGCGTTGATCTGTGTTGACCGATATGTCCCAATAGATGTTGGATAAGAAGTGTCTGTGTTGTTTCTGATAGAGATGTCGTGAATATAGATTTCCCCACTGTGGCTGAGATCGGATGTGGTTGTGTTCGTCTTTGATAGAGATGTCGTGAGGATAGATTTCACTATCATAGCTAAGATCAAATATGGTTGTGTTGGTCTCTGATAGAGATATCATGAGGATAGATTTTCCCCACCGTGGCTGAGATCAAATGCGTTTGTGTTCTTCTGATAGAGATGTCGTGAGGATAGATTTCCCCATCATGGTTGAGATCAGATGTGGTTGTGTTGTCTCTGATAGAGATGCCATGAGGATAGATTTTCCCACCGTGGTTGAGATCAGATGTGTTGTGTTGGTTTCTGATAGAGATGTTGTGAGGATATTTTTACCCATTGTGGTTGAGATCATATGTGGCTGTGTTGTCTCTGATAGAGATATCGTGACTCGTAACGATAAATTTCCCGACCGTGGCTAAGATCAGATGTATTTTGTTGGTTTCTGATAGAGGTATCGTGAGGATAGGTTTCCCCACCATGGTTGAGATCAGATGTAGTTGTGTTATCTCTGATAGAGATGTCGTGAGAATAGATTTCCTCACCATGGTTGAGATCAGATGTGGTTGTGTTGGCTTTGATAGAGATGTCGTAAAGATAGATTTCCCCATCGCGGCTGAGATCAGATACGTTGTGTTGGTTTCTGATAGAGATGTCGTGAGGACAAGTTCCCCATAGTGGCTAACATAAGATGGATTTGTGTTGGGATGTATGTGTTGGTCCCTGATCGTGGCTTAAAAAATCTCCAAAACCGTTACGTAATACCTGTTACGTAAAAGTTTCGGTGGCCTCTAATACCCGATACCATACATTTACCCGTTTATCTCGAAACAAAACCGTAACGCCCGAAACCGTTACGTAACGGGCGTTATACCCGATACGTAAAGGTTTCGGTCGTAGGATTGGGTTCCAAAAATCCCTAAACTCATTCTAAAACCTCATTTTTGTTTCCTCTCTTCTTCTCTACCTATTCTTAGTACATTTTTTTTCTTAAAATCATTTTGTTTTTTGTTGATTAACAACTTGATTTGGGGTTTAATTTATAGATTTGAAGGAATCTAAGGCAGGTTCTTTATTTCGGGTATGTTTCAACCCTCGACCATCTAATTTCCTTATTTCTAAATTTTGAGCTTCATATTGGCTTTAAAAGTATCTTGTTACTCATTTATTATAAGTTTTTTATTTTTTTCTATTTATTAGAAGTTTTTGGATTTTTTTTAAGCAAAAAAGAAAAAAAAATAAGTAAAGGCTGAAACCCTTATGTAAAGGTTTCGGCCGTGTCCGTTACGGTGTCCGAAACCTTTTTTTTAAACCTTGTCCCTGATAGAGAAGTCATGCGGGTAAGCTCCCCACAGTGACTGACATCATATAAGAGTGTTAGTTTTAGCGGGTGCAGACCTGGTTGGTTTATATTTGAGTCAATGGACTCAAGAGTAAAAGAATGTCGGTTGCCTGGAATGGTAACCGGGTGACGACCATTGGGTCAGTACGTAAATAACAGTAGTTATGAACTCATTGAAAACGATAAGCCAAGGCTTTCACCGATGTGCCTTATGATAATTGTTACTATTATTATACTGCCTGGTATTAGATATCATCATATATTATTGGATATCATATATGATTGTGTGTGCTGCCATATTATTGATGTTAATACTAAGATATGGAAAATAGCTTAGAAGGTTTGAGAATTTTGCTGGAACTTCATAGCTCAATGACGTTTCATGTCAGCAGATCAGTTGCCAAATTAGCTGATTTGGCAAGGAGTTACGTTTGATAAATTCTGGAAAGCGTACCGGTGCATTAGTGGCACATATGTAAACATGGTTCAAAATATTGGTATCGAGTGTCATATCGGTAAATCCAAAACAAGATATGTATCGGCGTATCGGATGGATACGGCGAAAAAAATAAGGATACACCAAGAAATGCTTGGATAGAAAAAATTTGGATACCTTGCATAAAACTTCTTTTAATTCAAATATAAGTTAAAACTAAACTAAATGAAAACCTCCAACTATGTTTATCACCATGCATATAAGAGTTAAAAAATTTTATAAGTTAAAAAATGCGTACATGCAAGGTATGAAAATACAAAACATAGTCACTTAATTAAATATAAGAAAAACAATTTAGATTTTAAAACCTTAAAATAAGAATGTATTGAATTATAACCCTAAATTTTAAGCTTAATATAAGTCTTTTCATATTGAATAATTACACTGTTAGTTGGCTTTTTGACCCTTTAGATGAAAATATTTTTAAGACTAAAATTTGAGACTTTATTTCGCCAGACATTTGGGTTATGGTAATTTTTGATATAATAGAATTTATGAAATTTTAATATTCAATAAATACTCTATCATTTGAAAGTTTAAATTCTAACTCAATCTCTAAAAGGCGCTAAAAATAGGGTTTTGTTCTTAAACTGGAAAGTTGACTTTTATTCTTCAGGAATTTGTATCCAGGATAATTTTTATTAAATTTAAATAGATATCACCTTATTTACATATTTATATCTAAAGTAAATGAAAGTAAAATCAAGTTAAAATTATTTACTTAAATAATATTTTATGTAAATAAGTTGTGTATCGGGTATGTATTGTGGATCTTAGTATAAATGGAAGGAGAAAAAAAAATCCCCGTATTGAGCGTATCGGGCCTGTATCGGCCCGATACAATGGATTTTTTTCTAGCGTACTAGTGTATCGGGTAGCTCCAAATAGGATACGTACCGGCCTGTATCGGTCGATACATATCGAAATTTTAAACCATGTATGTAAAAGACTACGGTAGCAAGTGAAGGTAATGCATTTACTTATGATGGGTTATTGTGATGATCAGTTGTCATTGCGTATGCTCATAAAAAAAGTTCAAAATTTCCCACATTTTTAGCGGGCAAAGTCTTCCGTTGTGCATATTTGACGAGCGGACGCACGTCTCAGAATCTATTTCCCTAAGGCACGGGTTCAGGTTCTTCCTGATGCCCATCATGTGGCCGAATCTTTGATTTTTCTAAAATTACTTCGAGAGGAAAAAAATTATTACATTATCGGCCTAGCAAGGCAATGCCTAGGCAATAAAAATAATTAAATTATATATATATATATATATATATATATATATTTAATATTAATACACCTAATAATTCAAACCTCCTAGGATTGACAATAATCTAGGCAAATTAACATTTAACGTTGTAAAGCTTGAATGTATGTCTTTTTCTGTTAAACTTTTAGTTGAATTTTTGACCCTGTAGATGAAAATATTTTTAAAGACTAAAATATAAGACTTTTTTAATTGGACTTTTGGGTTTTAGTAATGTTTTGATATAGAATAATTTATAAAAATTTTAAGATTTGAGAAATACCTTAGCATATGCAAGTTGAAATTTTGACCTAATCCCTAAAAATCAGATTTTGTCCTTGAATTAGAAAATAGACTTTTTATTCTTTAAAAATTTGGATCTAAGATAATTTTTATTGAATTCAAATGGGAGTATAGCCTTATTCACATATAAATATCTTAAGTAAATGGAAAACCATTTAATTAAATGATATTTATATGTAAATAAGTTGTAAAACTGTAAAACAAACTAACAGTTAGAGGGTCCATATGAGTTCCACCCGCCCAAAGTAGCGCCTAGGCGATGACAGTCCAAAATTGCCTAGGTGACGCCTTGACTACACTACGTGACCTTAAGGATTGGGAGATCGATGGCTTTCAGCGATTTCTTAACCGCCTCTAGACTGTTATCCCCAACTTGTAGAGACCCGGATTTCATCCATGTAATACCCTATACTCATCAAGGGTAAAATGGTCAACATTAAATTAGACGCCATGCTCAACGTCTATTATTTTTCTTGATGATTAATTCATCTTAAATTATACCTTGGAGTGGTTAAAAAGTATTAAGGTTGGAGCAAACAAAACAAAATGGAAGAAAAAGAGAATTCTAGAACTTTCGTTCGAACGAAGCCAGAAAATCCAATTAAAAATGAAATTCAGTAGCCATTTCCATTTGAAAGGGCTGAATTTTGTTCAAACGAATGTTTGCAGACAGGTTTTTATAAAAAAGGGTTTTAAGTCTGGATTTTGGGGTTTTAAACCCTTGGACTATAAATAGAACATCTAATTCGAGGGTTTAGGATATTCTAAGGATTTTTCACCCAATTTGGCAAAGGGGAGGAGAAAACCCTAGGTTTTCAAAGCAAAGCTTGGAAAAGGAAGAAGAGCTTTGATTCCACTCCTCAAGTCTTTCCAAAGCGCTAAATCGAATTGATTCGATCTCGGAAGGTCGATACTCTCTACTAAATAGAATTGTTGTAATTCCTTAGCTTAAATTGAGATGAAAAGCATGTTATTCTATGATGTGTTGAAGATTATCCTACACTATTGATTCTTATTATGATTCCCTCATGAGAAATGAAAATAAAAGAATGTGAATGATGAATTGAAATAATTAAGCTCTATTAAATGATCTAATTAAATGATGGAGATAATGTGTTTGATGCAATGCCCTTATGTATGTTTTACTAAATTGTTCATGTGGTGAATTCTTGATGAAATGGGAGACATGAGGCATTGATTTTGATGAAGAGCATATTTAAATGATGGAATTGTGTGCCTAAATTATATGTGAGCATGTTTAGAACTATTAATTGATAATTGAAATGCAAGTATCATGCTATTGAAGTCTTATTGCCTTTATGTCACTCACAAATGTTATATGAGCACTTGAAATCGCATGATTGAGGTTTTTGTCTAAGTACGGGTATCCGAAAAGTAAAGTAAAGAAGATAAAAGAAAGAAAAGATACTACTGGGAGGATGATAGTCTGCATAGGCCAGGTACAGCCACTAGTCATCTGATCTCAAGTAAAACAAAAGAAGAATATGTTATTAGAAAGATGTTAGTGTGCTTAAATCAGGTACAGTCACTAGTCATCTGATTCCAAGTAAAATATTGAAGAAGATATGCTATTGGGAGGGTGATGGTGTGCTTAGACCAGGTACAGTCACCAATCATCTGATCTCAAGTAAAACAAAGGAAAAAAGGTTATTGGGAGGATGTTAGTGTGCTTAGACCAGGTACAGCCACTAGTCATCTAATCCCAAGTTAAAGAATAAACAAGGATGTTATTGGGAGGATATTAGTGTGCTTAGACCAGGTACAGCCACTAGTTACCTGATCTCAAGTAAAAATGATCAACTCGGTTAAGTAAAGAAATGGAAGATGATAATTGGAAAGTAAAAGATATGAAGAAGCCTGTAAAAGTATTTGGTTTTCAAAGAAAGTAAAGTATATAGTTTCAAAAAGTATGCACATTGTTATCGAAGTTTTGATTTCTCCGTAATTTGAATTGAAGTATGCATGTGTTTTGATAATTGAGATATATGAATGGCATATCAAATCATGTTATTGTTATGACATTATTATTTAGTAGTTAGTATACATTGAGTCTTCCATGCTCAATCGAACTGTTATTGTCGGTAGGTCCACTTTCGACATTTTTGCTCCAGCTCTATGGATGGAAGAGGAGAACATTGAAGGTCTCGAGGAAGAACATCCGGGGGAGAATAAGGGCCTCGACAAGTGGCCTTATCTCGATTACTATTGAGAGGGTGAGGGAGTGATTGTTTATGTTTTGACTTAGACTTGTTTTTTAAAGTGGGGATGTCAACTTATGATGGTTCCTTTTGTTAAACTCTTATCACACTAGTTGATTAAACTTGTAATACGGTTAAGTATTGTTAAGAAATTTTTAGCTTCTGCTTTTAGCAATGCTTTAGATGCTCTTGTAGAATGGCTTGAAGTATAAGTCACGAGCCAAAGTTCCATAACTTCTAAGGGGGATTTTGCGTCGCAACACAACTCCTCTCACAGCCACAGGGGAGTTCATTGTTGTCCAAGGACAAGATCCTCACTTGCAATCATTTGAAAATAAAGGTAGAGAATGGAAAATCAAATCACCTACTTCTACATTGTCCCATCGCTTCTAGTATTTAGAGTTATTTCTTCTCACGCTTGGAAGTAATATGGACCATCCCTTGTCCTTCCAACTTCCAAGACTCCTTATCATGTTGGCTTTTGGTAACTTTTGAGGCTCAATTATCAATTGCAGGGGGCCTACTTCCCGAGGTGGTACGGTGGTCAATTTGGATGGAAAGAAACCGGTGTGTTTTGGATGTCGAGATCTCTGTCATGGAGCGGGTCCGCTCAAGGTACCATCATCTCCTCATTGGCCATTGCATGGTGCTCTATCAGGAGGGATCTTGATAAGATAGGGTGAAGATCCTAATCTGAGTCTAGACTGTTTTTTTGTGGTCATCTAGTCCTTTTTCATTATGTTGTAGATCTTATAGTTTCTAATGGCTTATGTAGCATCTTTCTTTTGTGCTTATTTGTTTTGGTTCACCCTCTTGTGAACCTTGTTTTTTGCTCTATACCTTTCCTTAATTGCTTTTATATGCATGGTATTAAAACTCAACGAGTCGACTTGACTCGGCCTAGGACTGGGAGTAAAAACTCGGAAATGAAAGCCAAAAACGAGTTTCTTGGTCAACTCACCCAAGTTTCGTAATGATTTTTAACACCCCCTTATATAAAACACGAAATAGAAGGGGGTGTTAGAGCACAGAACTCTCTCCCAAACCCCCACCCTCTCGTTCTTCCTTGGCAATCGGTGACCAACGATCAAATTTCCGGCGATTGGTAAGACTGTTTTCCCTCTCTCTCCTCTCTTCCCTCTTTCTCTTCCTAGTTCAACACACTGCATGTGGTAATCGAGACACCCCTTTCTTCCGTCTCTCTTCAAACACTAACATTTTTTTTTCTTTCCATGCGTTCAAAGAAAAAGGAGGGTGTCCCATTTCTTGCGTAAACAGTAAGTGTCCCATCCTTCTTCCTTCCCTCTTTTCTTTTCTTCTGTAATTTTTTTATGGTTTGTGATCATCTGAACCTTGTATTTGTAAAAAAAATATATTGATTAGTTATTAGGAGTTAGAACCATAGTTACTAGAGAGAGAAGCGAAAACGAGAAGCAAAGCGAAAGCGAGAAGCAGGAAACAAGACTCAAAAAAACCTTAGGAAACAGGAAGCAAGAAATGAGATATAGGTTCCTCTTTTCCATTATGTTATTTATGGGTAGTTATACCTTTGATATTATCTTACATGAGATTTTTGTAGAAAAGTAGGTGTCTTAGGTTTCAAACCGATGATACTTGCTTAGAGTCTACACCCTAAGCTATAGATTATGATCTACCACATCACTTCACACATATAGCTCCCTTTGACTACTAGATGAGACGTGATGGAAGCGAGCTTCCTAGGAAGAGAGTCTGTTCGAGGAAACGAGCTTCCTAGGAAGCGAGTTTGTCCGAGGAAGAGAGTTTGGGAAATGAGCTTACTGGGAAGCGAGCTTCCCACCTTGTACATAGCTTCCCGGCAACTATGGTTAGAACACTAATCTTTTAATTGTATGTAGAAACATTGCAATTTGAAACCTAAAATCAATCTCACTAACACACCTCCACTATTCTTATTTTTCACTGCTTTTCTATTACAAGAACTTAACAAATCACAGTATATCCATATAGAAATTTTTTTGGTTTTTTCACCTCTGTAATTTGTTTTTCTATAATAGTGTTTTTGTACCAAGGTTTATCTCAAATGCTTCATGAAGTACTATTTTGTATGTTTTTCTTCATTTTTTTTTCTATATTATTGTCCTATTGAGGGATGGTAATTGATGAATTATATGATTTAATATTTAAATTCCAATAATTTATTAATATTTAAAATATTTTTATAATTTTAATTCATCAATAGTTCCTTATTGAATTATATAGCTCATTTTAGGCATATTTTATCATTATTTTTCAATTTATACGATATATATAGTATTAAAATACTATATTTGTTCAAGTTTTAGGTGTCATTACTCGGACTAGTTTTGACCGAGTTTTCGAGTCGACTCTACTCGGCAAGGTTTCGAGTCGAGTCAAGTTTTCGGGTTTTTTATCAAGGAAACAACTTTTTATTGCTTATCAAAATGTATAAGGTGTAATCATGGAGAACTTTGAGCAATTGAGCAAGGTGAATGCACTTTTCAATGATGATGTAGGTGCTCAATCAATTTTGTTTAATAGACATTTCTCTGTAACAGATGTGCTTCATGGAAGGGAGATATTCTTGGCAAACCCATGAACCCTTTGAATGCTTTTATCGATAGAGTTCAGGCGGAAATTTCTCGAAAATAGAAGATTGGCAATAAGAGCAATCTTCATATGGAAAAAAACCAGAAAAATCAACAATACATATAAGCTATAACAAAGTCTACCTAAATGTCAACAATATTTTCAATCACTTCGTAAGGTCCAGACAGTCAGTTTTCAACTCACAATAGAAAAAGTCTCATGTAGCATTCCTCTGATATTATTGTAAACAGAATAAAAGCAAATCAATAAGACTCACTTCAGTATGTATTTGAGAAATAAGAGGCCCTTCTAGGAGCTCAAGGTTTGGAATCAAATGTTTGATTGCATCTGCCCGCTGAAGATTCTCTAAACAGTTTGGGTCGGTCGACAAATGATTGATACACTTCAATAACTGCAACAAAACAAAGCAGCAATGTAACTCCAAGGAGCCTGAATTATATAATAGAGCACAACCATATTAACATGTGAGTTTCCATACCAACCTTCAAAAGAATAGGAGGCTCTATCCTATTGAACATCTGGAAAAGACGGCTAAGCAAACTTTGGCTACACATGTAGGATTTCACAGTTGTGTCTGCTCGGGCAAACTCAAGCAGAAGATCTGCTACCTTCTCAAGATATTCCCTGGCAACATCAGTATTCAACGTTGATACCATATGGGAAAGTAATCCGGATGATGTTGCACTTCCTGGTCTAGCATTTAGAACACCTGAACCAGAAAGTACGCCTGATGCCGTCTGAGATGCAATCCCAGATGTTGAAGCAGCTCCCTCATTAGATGTCAGTGGTCCTACTTTCTTATTTACTGTTTTATGCGAGATTCTTGGAATAGAGTCAAGATTTCCATTTTCTCTTCCACATCCAGAAACCTCTGTGAAATGATGAAACATAAAATTGCCAACACTATCAAACTAATATATAAAAGTGCCCCAACATAAAAGTGGTGAACCCCTTGTGAAGCCAAAAAATAACAAAAAAGGCTGAAAGCGGGATCTTAAAGGGAGTCGTGGCTCATTAGCCATGCCATAGAAGCCAGAATAGAAAGGTCAATGTCAGAATACACAGTTTCCCTATTCTGAAGATAGTAAAGGTTAACAATTTGGAGCTGGATATTCTATATTGTACTTTAAATTATTTCTTAGGGCAAGAACACAAAGTAGACAGGGATAGAGAACTGTAGAACAAATACCTGCAAATTCTTCCATCAGGAAATCTAGCTCACCATGTGTTTTCCTTTCAGTGGATGCATGTAATAGAGGCAGTATGGTTTCATGTCTCTCCAATCCAGAGAGATTGCGTACATAGTCGAGCTGACCAGAGTAATGCCGGGAAGGGGGCTCCTTTTCCAACAAACTAAGAAGAGGTCGAACTTGCGTTTGCTGAGAAGCTACTGCAATAGGGAAGCCGTTTGATACTATTTCCATTGGTTTTAGAGGCTTATCAGTAGATATCCTATTACCAGTACTGACTCGCTGCTGTCTAAGAAGGTTAACTTCTGCCCGAGAAGAATCAGGTTTGCGCAGATCCAAGTGTTCCCAGTCCTTGGAAGTAGTTTTTGCAGGCTCCTTGGTTTCTAAATGCCCAACATTTTCCGTACCTGTTGGTTCCACCAAATTAGAAGCAACTGAAGCTTCAATTACCGCATTGGTTGCCTGAGGTTTGTCAGCATCTCCAAGGAAGTATCTGGAATCTGGTTGGTTGACATCAGACCTCTGGGAGTTGGAAGCTGAAGAACGTGAAGGTTCCAACGTTCCAGTTGACAGAGGATGATCAATAACTCCATGCCTAACCTTAAGCAAATCAGGTTGTTCAGAGAAAGAAATTGGTGTTTCAAAATGTATTGAAATAGGATGGATAGAATCCAGTGGACCAGATTGTGGTCGTGGAGCTGAACCATCTACTGGGAATCCACCCCCACCAGATATGCAAGCAAGTCGAGTTGCCTCATTCAAGCTGTGAAGGGTGTTGATGAGCCTAATGAGTATTCCATTCTTTGCAGCTATGCGACAGAAATCATTTCTGGGTGTTGATCTCTGAAGCAAAAAGACCTGCCATATGCCATCGATAGCTAGATGAACCATTTCCCTGGAAATGTAGAAGAAACTGATTAATTCAGTGTGCAATACCAAAAAAAACAGAAAAATTGAGGATATGGTTTCTGCCCATCTGATCTGCTTGTGTTGTACATGGTATGCAAATGCAAAAGGTGCCGAAAATAATGAATGGGTCCCACCTAGGATATCTCCCAGACACAAAACAACCTCATTGGGTCCTAACCATCTGAGCATTTCTTTTCATGTTCAGAATAAATAAAAAGATACATAGAGAAAAGGTCAACAAAGCGGAAGGATAGGAACATTCTCTCATGTTAATGAATTAATCTCAGCAAAGGAGACCTCAAAGGTGGAAGTAATTCAATGACAATTCTCAAGCCTTAAGCATGTGGGCCAAGTGTAGAGCACAGGTAAGCCAAGTAGCAGGTAGTTCATGTTGACTGCCTGACTCACGTATATGTTAAACAAAATTGTCTCGTACAGTGTGGATGAAGTACAAACCTGAACTTTGCATAATCAGCCTCTAGAAAGCCAACCAAAACAGGTATTCCACGGCAAGCAATGAACATTTGCAGTGTCAAGGAGCTGCAAAGTAGAAGCCTCCATGATTAATCATTGACTCACTAACTTCCAATTGGAAATGTTGCATGCCGATAAAAGCTATATAACCCAAAAATGTATCAAAAAAAATATACACCTCGACTGACAAAGCTGCTGTAAGAAATAAGCTGCCTGCATACGAACTTCTCGGGGACGATCAGGTACCGCAAAGCTCATCACAACAGGAATCTGTGAGTACATTTTGAAATCAATACCAGACCCACCTGTTCCGTACATAAAAATGTACATGCAGAGGTTCAAGCCCACCACTCAATCCATCCAATAAGAAGATTTACACTAATACTTGATGTCATTAATGGATCCTACCACCCAATCCATCCTTTTGATCTCGGAAGATCAGAAAGTTCTACGAACCAGATATAGTTAGAATCATCCAATCGAATCGACTTTCGTCGAAGTAAATCTCTTTGTTGGACATATCCAATACCTGGATATGCATGCCAAAATTGCAGCAGTGGTTCATCTAAAGGAGGTCCAACATGAAAATGACTTGACACAAATATACATATTACAAAAAATGTTGGTACTTACCAGGCCAACAAGACAAGCATTTTCCTGGAAATCAGTATTATCTTTGATTATCTGGTTTATAATTTGAAGCACTGAAGATATGACCTGCAATTGTAGGAAACATTCAAATCCTCATAGTTGGTTCTTCAAAACATTTCACATTGCAAGTTTAGTGATTATGTTAGGACATTAAAACAGAATATATATCCCACAGAAAAACAGACGTACATTAGTTTTAGGAACTTCGAGTAGTTCCATTAGAGGGAGTAAACCATGCTGGGTGATGAAAACCAGTTTCTGTTCAGGGCGCTCACGAAAGAAATCAATAAGCTTCTGAGAGGCAGACACGATCACATCTTCCGGTTCCTCTGGCCTCAGTGACCCAACTAATCTGCTAAACTCTACAGCCTACATGGAAAAAAATATTAATTATTATAATGTCAATTCAATATGTCTAGCCAATAGCAACTATGTTCTTTGATAATTATGTGCTGAAGTGAAGGGAATTGCGAGTAACAGCACTTCAATCTTTGACTGAATTTGCGATGGATGTGAAGGTTTTATCAATACAATAACTCAAGGTACACCATATGAATTAGTCTCAGTGTCTCACAGTTTCCAATACTATGATTGTGAAACCAATGGTTTTCGGACTGCTAGATACCTTGAGATTATTAGAAGCCTTATGGACATGTAGAGCAGCTGTATAAAGAGATCACCTACAGTCACTTTTTGTGGAAAGCCTCAATGCCTCACTCATATTTTTCAAATAATTTTTTTCCCTGAGGTGAAGGAAGCCGCATAATCAGCTAAAAAGTCTCAAACCCCTGTAGTAGGAATGATGTAACTATCCTTCTCTATAACTATGTAACTTAGACATCACCATATGTGTTGTTATTGGACATGGATACAAGAACAATTTTATGCATTAGACGGGTCTTAAAGACAAATACATTTAGTGAGTAATATCTCCATGTAATATTTTAACTATTTGAAGTTCGCTAATGGTATTGTTTGAGTTATTTCCTTGTATTGTATGACTAAAGGACATAGCAAACAATGTATAAATGGTATTTTAGATATTAAGGCATTATATTGTTACGCAGTAATATATGTCAAAACCACAACCTGGGTTCAAAACCCGTCCCTGCCTATAAACTCACTAACCATCCCTCTTGCCTATTATACTACATGAAAGCCAGGGAGGGGGAGGTCAATGTGGTGATTTGAGAGTGATTTTAGGATTTTGTTGCCACATGTCAGTTTATTGTTGGTTGTGGCAATTTGAAAGGAGGAGATGTGTTGGTTCATGGGTGAGGGGAAGGGGTGTGATGGTAGGGGCTGAACCATTGCAGTTATGAAACACAACTCTTCACTTTAGGTGTTAGGGAATGGTATGGTTAGAGAGTAGCAATCCTTTATTGCTCTCAAATCTCAACTCTTCGTAAGTCTCAAAGGGTCTCAAGTCTCAACTCTTCGTAACTCTTCGTAACTCTCAAAGGGTCTCAAGTCTCAACTCTTCGTAACTCTCAAAGGGTCTCAAGTCTCAACTCTTCGTAACTCTCTAAGGATTGAAAGTTACCCTCGGTCTTCTGGTAATTTGGAGATGTGAAGATTGTGAAGTGATTCAAGGAGATAAAGATAACAGGTTCAGATCGTGTGTAGACGTTTGTCTACCCAAAGGTTGCAACCCTTTAAATCGCAACTTTTCAAAGGGGTGCAACCCTTGGTCTTTCTCTATACATTCCAAGGAGCCTCCTCAGCCAATATTGTTGGTACACTTCATGCTGCAGATATATTCTTGAGGGTTGATAGTGGTTGGGATTGGTTCATCACTTTGAGTGCAATGGATTATCCATGCTTACTCAGGACAGTATATACTTTCTGTATTGTAGTTTGCTTAGTGGGTCTTTAATCTTTCCTAGTTTATTGATTAATTGATGTCTAATTTTATTAGAATTTGGTCTCTTCTCTCAATTTTGAACATATAGTGCTTCATTAGTAGAAAATATATGAATTTAGGAGAAATTGTAATTTTAGTTTTTTTTAGATAACTATGTTCAATGCCCTTTTGCTCATTCATTTGACAATAACAAATGAATTAGTCTCTTTTCTTTTCTATTTTTATTTACTCTACAATGAAATCACCATCATCGTCATTGAGACATGACTAGGTGAACGTAGAAGTTTAAGTGGTTGTGATTGCCGATGATTGAGTTTTTGAAACTTTCCCTGTCCCAAAAAGTCGTCTCAAGTTCAGTGAGTTTCTGGGCAATGTGGTGTCAGTGATGTGGATCTCTATGGATGAGAAATTTTTGAGGAATACAAACCTTTGGTCGGTGTATTTTGGGAGGAGTTTGTGACGGTTTATCTTAATTATTATGTATAGCTATACTATATAGATGATGTGCACTTTATAATAAAAATAATAAAATACCATGAATGGGGGAGGAAAACATAAACCTCTTTCAATTTTATGCCGATACCAAAAAAAAAAAAAAAAACTTTATGTGGTCTTAGAAAGGATAAACCACAAGATCAATACACCTTACTTATTTGGGTGTGAATCAGCACACAAAGAAATTTACATATACCCTATCCATTTAATTAAGATGTACAATGTTGCATCACTGTTACACCCAAGTTAGATATGGTGTAAAGTGGTAATACAAAAGACCAGGGGTGCCATAGTTTTCATGCTTGGGATTGATTTACTCTTACCCTTACCCTTACCCTTACCCTTACCCATATGATTCAGGTGTTATACGGTATACCAAGATTAATTAGTACACCATTGGATATAAATTAAGCACACTGTATTCTGTGCAGTACTCAAACCCATTAACTACTTATTAATGAATGAATGAGCCAACACATATTAAATTAGTTTGAAACGACTTTATTTGTATTGTTTAGATTTATCATATGATTATTTTTGTATCAAAATAATATATTTGTTGCTACATACTTATCTGAAACAAATTGAAGTTTGACAACAACAATGAGTCCTATGGTATTGGATAACATAAATTATATTTAAGAATTTTAGAGCATAAAGATATTTCTTTTTAATTTTATTTTTCTATTTTTTGCTAACTTTGAACATGGGCAAATTTACATCCATTCCATGCCGACACATATGTGAAGATATCTATGTATTTTTAGTGGATTTGATTTGTTTTTTCTTTGGGTTTATTTTGTTCTTAGTATTTTTTTTTCTTTAGTATGCACATTATCCTTTGTATTAGTTAAAGGAGAGCTAAAAGGGGAAAATGAATTAGGAGTAGAGTGGGTCTAACACTCCCCAAATATCTTACTACCATTCTTCTTAAATTTATTAAATTAAACTATCATATTAATTTAACATTTTATTTTATTTATTCCTTCTAACATTTCCAAGCATCAGACGGGTTTCTTACTAGTTCAAAAGGAAAGGCATCATATATTATGCCAGTAAGCAAGTATTGTTGCCTCATAAGCTTGTTTTACTTCTTGTACGCAGTTCCTTTTTGCAGTAGTTTGAGTGTGTAATCATGTCTCTTTTAACATTTCACAATGTTTTACGAAAAATTCCATGTATTTTCCAATGTTTCCCTAAACCAGTGAAATAGCACTCTGAAATCAAAAACATCGACGAAATTTTTCATTTTCAAATAAAAAAACCTCTCACCAAGCCACATTAAGAAGCTAGATAAAGAATCACTCTCCTAGGAAAACTCAGTTTAGTCTCCAAAGCCGATTGTATAGCACATACCCCTTTTATTTACAAAAAGGGATAGCAAGTAAATTTGACCCCTAAATTTCTTGTTGAAGCAATATAAATGCTGACTTATCAATCAATTTATAACTAAATAAGTAACCTATCAAACTCATTACTGATGCAGTAAACTTTTTAATTTAGTTAAACTCTTTAAGTCCTAACCCAACCTACCCCCAAAAACAATCCAAGATTTCAAATAATTGACTCACCAGAAAACCCTAATTAACATGTAAAAATCATCATAAATATCTAAAACAAAAACAAAATAAGGACTTAATTTTGCTAGAGCCACCATTTTCTCCACATACAATATGGAAGTGTGATCCATCATTTAGAGTTGACATATTTATAATATAAAATACATTAATACAATGGTGATTGTATTAATTATTAATATTATATTAATCTTTCATTTCTAATAATATGTTCCAGAGATTGAGCAATAAATATTTTTATTTTTTCCTTTCCTTTTTGTACTTTAAAAGTATTATAATTGTGTCTCCGTAAATATATATATATATATATAATTATAATTATATACACACACACACACAAAAGCTTGCCATATTTCCAATGATTTTCTAATTAATTTGGGATTTGATAAAAGTTTACCTTTTCCAAAGTAATTTCACATGTGTGCTTGCATTATTAATTTATGTTTGTTTACCTTCTTATATTAATAATGACTTGGAAAGATTAATCATTTTCCACAGAATGAGTGCATATGGTAAGCAGTTGACATTATGCATATTACTTTAGCATGTCATATGTTGATACATATGATATAAAATCTTTCTATAAAAAAAACTTATGCAAACGAAAAGTACACCAATATCATGGAACAGCTCAATTAACTTATGGTAGAAGAATGTTAAGCACCTGGAGGGGAAAAAGCTTTTCTCCAGGCAACTTTTCATCAAAAACCTGTAAACAAATACATAGCAATGCACAATAATGTCAGGAATGAAAGATGATGAATTCAATCAAGTGCATCCAGTAAACATGAACCATACCAAACTATCAATATCAATGACATCCTCCCTCAGAACACCCATCATGAGACGAAACAGGTCTCCCCCATTTGTCTGCCTCGTTCCGTTTTCGATTCGTTTCTGAGCCATTCTAGCCTTTAGTTCCCTCACCAGGTCATTCTGTCCGGCATCAGTTACAAGTGCATTGCCTTGGTTCATATGTGATGAGGAAGCTGATGTCGAAGCTTCAGCTGCTTGGTCCTCCTGGTTTTTATCAAATGGATGAAATAAATCATCCAAAGAAGCATCTCCCGGTGTGTCACTGAATATACTCAGCTCAGATCCTGCCTGAATTACTGATGCCTTAGCAGCTGCCTTCAAAAGAGGCAGCCCCACAAAAATATGAGTTTTGCATTAGGTAAAAAAAAATCACAAAAATTGATGTGGAATCCCAAATGTGTTCATTCAAAAGCATATTAAGTCCAAGATCTAGATTATATAGCATTAAAATAAGGTAAGAAAGAGAGTCCAAATGAATCAGAATGATTATACAAAAAACACATGCATTTAATATCTTCATGAATCTGGACACATGAGGGTGGTAAAATATCAACAACATACAAAATCAGCAAAGAGTGATGCGACCAAGAATGACCATCATCAGTTCTGATAAGAAAAGAAAAACAGTGACAACCAACAGAACACATGATGGGCAGTATAACTTGAAGGATTTAGAGAAACCATTGTGTTTTTGCATTTATTTCCCCTTTTTTTTGGACGGGCAACAAAAAAGGCTGTTACCAAGAGAATAAAAACCTACCCTTACAATCAAAAGGGCAAAAAAGAAACAAAAGCAAAGGTAAGAAATAAAATACAACATAATTTAAAATAGAATGCCAACTCCAAGATACCTCTCCAAATAGTCTACAAAACCATTTTCCAAACCAAAAATTTGGCCATCTGGGAGCCTACAAGAATGAGAAGTTCATAAGAGGTGCTAGGTCTCAGAATTTACGATCATATGGGAGTCTACAAGTTCCCTTATCTTTCTAGAAGCCCACCCAATTGCATTTCTTGAGTCCCCTTCGAGAACAGCTTCAGGACAACAAGTAGAATACAGATTTCTAAACCTAGCAAATAAAAAGCCCAGTTAACATGATCATAGGCATTGCCATGTCTACTTTGCAAATCACACCTAGGAACCCACTCCTAATCCTTTCGTCCGCACATTCATTTGCAACTAGAGAATTTGTCTCTCACACATGGTTTAAAATATTGAACATATTGGTTCGATAAGTATCAGTTTTCAATACCACCCATGCATCTAAACACAGACTCCTTTTTTTTCCTGAATCGAGTGTGTATCTATATTTAGTAACTATATCGATACGATATGGTTGATACAGTCTGTACAGTCGATATTGTATTTTTTTAACCCTTTTTAAAAATAAAAAAATCAATGTATCGACCGATACTTTTGGAAAAACTATAAAACCCGAATGGGGGTTCATTTTGGGCATTGGAAAACACCCCTACAACCCTTGTGAGCCTATTTTCTAATCCTTGATTGATTTTTAGTCCTGAAACAACGACTTTGTTGTCAATTTTAGGTTCAAAAACAAAAAGATTTAGGCATTTGATTTCGGATTCAAATAGTTACCCACAATTCAAAAGGTAGGCCAAATTTCAAGGTTTGCTTCATTTCAGTTGTTAAAATCATAGTTCAAAAACCCGAAAACTCGACTCGACCCGAAAGTTAGCCGGGTCGAGTAAGTCGGACAACTCGAAAAAAAATCGACTCGGTCCAACTCGGAATATATATGTAATAACTTAAAAATTTTGGGTTAAAAGAACTCAAAGTATGTTGGTTTTACAGCTTCAAACAACAAAATTAGGTTTAACAAAACCCATAGTAAGTTGTTTTTGTAGACCCTAAAAAATATGATGCAAAAATAGTGTGACATTTTAGTTTAGGTTTTAAAAAATGATAAAAATACCCTTCTATGACTCGACCTAGTATGGAGAGTCGAAAAACTCGGCTAAACTCGATCGAGTCACCTGAGTAACTCGGTAAATAGTGTCTCCTTCGAGTTTTGAGGCGACTCGACTCGAAATTCAGCCGAGTCGAGTAACTCGGCCAAGTTACTCGGGTGACTCGCTGAGTTTTCGAACTATGGTTAAAATTAATGCAAATAGGTTGTAACTAACCCAAAATGAGTAGATCTATTAATTTCATGTGAAATCCATAGATTAAATCAGCATTTCTCTTTTTTTTTTTAAATCCGAAAACCCTACAATCTCATTTTTTAAAAAAACAAAAACTTGAATTTAGGTTTGAAAAAACAAAATAAGTTAAGTCTATGAATGATCTACAAGATCCATGAACTAACCCTAATTTTTGAAAAAAAAAATAGGGTTATGATAAGCGTTGTTGTGGCTATTGATATGAGAGTGCATCTTCGTCTTCATGACTTGATTCGGTTATGGTCATACTCATGATGCCCAATCTCACACATCTGGAGCTTGTGGACATGATGCTCAATCACAGGCATCGAGTGAAAGTTATGTACAAATTTCACAATTCACAGGTTTGCACCTGATCGGGATAGTGTAAGCTCTCCAGACAAAACCAATTATTAGATGTACATATACAAGAACTGAACCACTATTTTGTTATAAGAGTTGTATCATGTACCGCTCTATTCATTTCCTGAGCCCAGAGTGTTCGAGTCGGCGTGTCATTTAATGGGTATTGAGATTGTATCATGTTGCCATTTACTTTAAGATTGCAAAGTCAATACTTTCTTATGTGTTTCATTAAATGTAAGGTTTTATAATTAGATTGAATTGCTTATAATTGGTTACGTGACTATGGCTTCTATTTTCATATCTATTTATTAGCATGCTCGGCTTTTTTTTATTTATAGAATTCTTAACTTTCATATATATGGTTATAAATATAGTTGAGAGACTTTATTTATTTATTTTCAGCTTATATTTACATTAAAAGAAGTTTTATGCAAGGTATCCAAAATTTTTCTTGCATATCCAAGTGTATCTCAATTTTTTCCTAGCATATCCACAATACCTATCTGAATATTATCTGACCGATACGCCCTTCGATACCAATATTTTGAACCATGCTCTCACAAATGTCCCTTCAGGAGGAAAAATCAAAGAATCCATGACAATAATGAGATGGGAAACCAATTTGTCGAGTATTTTGTAAACAATCTCAAAACAGCTTGAACCAACGTTACTTTCTTATCCTCGTCTTGCCTGGATCCCGGATAAGTAAACTAATATGAGTGAAGTTTTTAAAATTGTCCAATAACACCCGGATTCAGGTAGCAAAACTAAACCTAAGCCACCAGGATGCGAACCTTTTGGTTGCAAGTGGCTCAGCAGGATAAAATGAAAGGTGAGTGTTAATTAGGCATGTGGTCCAAACCTTCAACGATTTCCTCAAGTTCTGCTTGATTACTAGATGCCACACCTGGACACTCCGGCTAAGCATTCCTAAATACTAGTTGGAGGTTCCATAGAAGAGAATAGAGAGGTAGATGGGGGTCCAATAATTTCTATGGATGGTTGTTTGTCCCCTTTACTTAGTAGGGCTTTTTCTCCACTCGATAGCTTTAAAGATGCTGGAAGATACAAGGAAATGCGATCACTTCAGCCGATCGAATGGGTCAGCTAACTGGCTATAGATTGAATTTCTTCCTTTAATGACTAGGCCTCCTTAGTCCACCTCCAGGACTTGAACAAATACATTCACCAAGAAGATCGGAGATGTCTACACCTCCAGATAAAAGCTTTGAGATTCCCCAATTAATATATATGTCACTTTCGGAAAGCACATGCACCCAACGAACACGCCATCTCGCATGCATGGATAATCTCATTCCACTCCAGCCATGTCAATAGGATAGACTCATCATGTTAACTGATTTTGTAACCAATCCTTCTCGTCCATGGAGACATCTTTATCTATATTGATACGGAACTTCCTTTCCAAGCCCAATAGCAGATAAAGGTAGCCCTTTAGGGCTAGTCAGCGCCTTCCCGCTTTGATTTCATCTTCTTCATCACCCAGGTCTTATTATGAGTTCTCATTTTGTACCTTCTCCATAGTCTCAGGGTTTAAGCTTAAGACTTTGGAATCAGTTCCCCATAATATTCTCCCCCTTTTCGCATCTTCCACTTTGGGAACTAGGACAACGAAAGTAATATTTAGTACCTTATCAAACTTTTCCTCCTAGTGGAATTCTCTTACCACATTCACGAAATCTAAGCCCATAATATCCCAACATTTCCTATATATTCAATAGAGAAACCATCCGGCCCCAAAGCCATGGCCCCATCCATACCTCTAATCACTGTAAGGATTTCCTCCTTGAACGTTTTTCTACAGCCTCTCTTTCCACCTCTAACGACCTATCTAACTCGAAACTGTCCACTTAGGTCTGAAAACATTTTTTTTCCACATAAAACTCTTCATAGAAGCAACTGAAGCACCCCTTATTCTCTTCGCCCTCCTTCCACACCCCTCCCACTTTAAGTTTTACAACGGAATTAACTCGCTTACAATGGTTAGCCACTTTGTGGAAGAAGCAGGTATTTTGATCCCCTTCCTTGAGCCATTGGACACGCGAATTTTGCTTCCAATTGATCTCCTAAATTCAAAAGAGCTTGATATTCCACTTTTAAGCTTGCTCTTTTCCTAGCTTCATCCTCTGTAAGCAAGACATCCTCTTCCTTTAAGTCAACGAACTCAATTTCACTCCGAACGCTTTTGATTTTGTTGGGAACAAATCAAATACCTCTATTCCAAAATATTTTTTTTGGCTTCAAAATTTTCAGTTTAAGCCTAAAGATAGTGCTTGCTGACCCCCAGAAATCGATCCATTCCAGCCCTCAATCACCAATCCCAAGAAGTCCGGAAATTCCAACCACATGTTATCAAATTTAAAGAGTCTGGGTCATCCACTACACATATCTGTCTCCAGGATAACTAGAAGATTATCAGAAGTCAGTCCAGGAAGGGAAGACAACATGACATTAGGATAGTTCATTTCTCTAAGATTGCAAAAGAGAAATCAATCTAGTTTGTAGAGTATAGGATTCTCTAGCATAATAGACCATGTAAAATGGGCGCCTTTGAGGGGACATTCAAGCTAAATATGACACAAAATGAACTCCTCAAAATTCCTCATCCCGATTGAACTAGTACTCCCAAGTCCCAACTAACTTCTCATAAGGGAACCTCAAGCAATTCAAAAACCTCAGGTTCATAGGGGTAAATGCATTCAAAAGGGACAAATTTTAGTGTCACGTATTAAAAATAAACATTGCGGAGTGGAAACGAAATAGGAACTTTACCGGCCAAACGTTCTTTGCACGAGGGCTACCCTTCCAGCTCAATGCTTCCTCCCCCTATACCTTAGGCAGGCATGAAGCCTGCTGCTTGAGCGAGTGGAATACGGAGGCTCCTGCCGGGGAGCGAGGGAGCGGAGCGGGTTGCTATCCCTACCTAAATGCCAAGGAAGTTATTGCCATACTAACGTTTTCCCTTAATCCCTTATTAAAAGTAGACTTCACACACAAGATTGTGTATCACTATTAGATTGCATCAAGAGGAGGGTCAATAGTGCTTGGTTCTCGGCCACTATGTCCCCTATCTCCTCTCGAACTCTCACCAAGCATCTGTGAGCTATTAGATCGAGGCACACGTGGCGGTGCATGTGATGATGACCGTCCAAACTAAGTGCCTAGAGTAGAAGCAATAAAACGTCGGGCCTCTTCATCAAAGCGTAAGGTATTCATACTATTTCTAAGGGGAGATCTCCAATCTTCATCAAAGCGTAAGGTATTCATACTATTTCTAAGGGGAGATCTCCAAAGTAGTATATTCATCGATCCCCTCCAAATCAAGATCATCCTTATGCTCCTGACCCTCCTTATCATCAATTGATATTCATTCCATGTTCACTGTCACATCAAAAATCTTTCTTTTGGGGCCTTAGCCTGCTGTGAACCCCTCAATTGATTCCTCATCGTTATTCAAATTTCTTTCAGGACTCCCGGGCACCCTTCCACTTCACCTATTTTATGAGCTAGATAATTCTTGAATCGTGCAATGCCCCCATAAACATTTTGGGACAGTACTGGCATTTAATCTTATGCCTATCACTAGTGAATTTTAGCCCGTACTCCCAACCAATGTCTGATTCCTTTCTAGACATGATGTTTCATTGTCTCAGACTCTCACAATCACAAGCTATCAATCAAGTGATCTAATATGAAAAAAAATTAGTAAAACAATAAATTAGCATGTCAAAATAATACTAAAAATATCTAACTAATATAAGAACTTATGAAAAAAAGTAAGCAATATGAATTTTAAAAAACAACATTCTATTATAATTTGGGAGTCGCGACAGGTGCGAGGTTTGCACGTGGTGAGTTGTTGGAAGGCCATTAGAGGTAACTGGTAAGTTCTGCAATTTCACTAGACTCCATGTGGGGTGTGGAAATGATGTGAAATTTTGCGATGACATATGTTGGGGTCAGCAGTCTCTTAGATAGGAGTTTGTTGGTTAGTACTCTTTAGCTAGGAAGAAAGACGCGTTAGTTGCGTCTATTTTGAGCGTTTTGAGGATAAAACATTATGCATTCTTAGTCTTAGCTGCACCCTCAATAATTGGAAGTTGGAGGACCTTTCTCATCTCCTGGGGATTTTTGAGAAGCTAATTTATCCTCTCCTTCGAGATAGACGAGTTTCAGCTCTAGACAACAAGGGTCAGTTCTCAATGAGATCCTTCTCTTTAGCTTTGTGGGGCGTTCCTTCGCTTCCCTTTTTTTACAAGGCTGTATGGAACTCTGGAGTTCCATCTAAAGTAGCCTCCTTTCTTTAGTTAGCTTCTTTGGACAAGATTGTCACCTGCAATCATCTAAAAATTAGAGTGTGAAGGATGGTCAATCGTTGCTACATGTGCTATGAGATGGAGGAATCATGGATCACTTGTCGTTAAATTGTATTTTTGCAAGTTTGGAGCCACTTCTTGCGTGTTTTGGGTGTGGCATGGGTCTCCCCGTTTTCCTTTCAAGGCTTCTTATCAAGTTGGCTCTCGTAAGATCGTAAGATTAGACACCCTCATCTCTATTATCTAGTCCTTTCTTTCGGGGGCAATAGGTTGGAAGGAGCGAAATCCGAGAACATTTGATGATGTTGCTTTTTCCACTCGGCATATCTGTGCAAGGATCTGTCGCCTTATTTTGGACTAGTGTTCGGTGAGGAGGGATCTAGAGGATTTGGATCTTAGTGCTTTGTTGTGATACAGCAGTTGGCTATTTGCTCCCCGTGGATTCGGGGATCATGGTTCGCTATCTACTTTAGTCCGTCTTTATTTTAGTCTTCTTTTCTATTGCCTAGTTTTAGCCGATGGGCTGATATTTCTATGATCTCTAGTGCTAATCTAATAGCTTGTACTATTGTTTCTCTTCTTATATATATATATATATAGATAGAGAGAGAGAGAGAGAGAGAGAGAGACAAGGATTTTTCGATCAAAAAAATATAAGAAATAAGTTTTTTGAGAAAAAGGTAAGAGATATTGGTTAAAGGATCAACATCAAACTTGAAAACCACCATATAACATGAAAACAATAAAATATAATACAGCCAAATAAATAACGGCGGAATCCTACCGATACATATTGGTTTCGGATGAGACGTATTGTTCCTTATTTCTAACGTAACACATAGACTAACATACAGGTCCCTGCCGAAGCCAGTATATATCGGGCGATACATATCGGTTTTGGCGATAGTGAAATAAAGACAAAAGAGAAACACATACCAAGCTGATTAATTTGAATCATAAGTTGGAAATACCTAATGCATCCAATAAAAGTAAATCAATAGGAAGAAACAGACAGTAATAAAGGAAGTTTACCTTTTGAAGACTAATTTCTTGGGACCTTGTTCCAAAGCGAAATAAATTATTTTCACCAAGGATAGAATTTGATTTTACTTCATGTTCTCCCATTACAATGTGGTTCCTTCTTAACTCTGGAGATTCCACCTTGCCATTTGTCAGCACTTCAACCTGATCATCCACATGTGACCCTGGTGGATTAATAGGAACCTCTTCTCCAGTAGATGACAGCATACTAGAAGTAGTTCTTATGGATGATGTTTCATAAAGGGCTAAGGTGAGATCTTGATCTGAACGAAAATCATCTTTTGAATTATCTGCTTTTTCCTGAACATGCCCATTTGAACTGCAACCCTGATCAGACTTTCCCACATCAACAGCATCTGTTGCTACTAACTCTTTCCTGGATTCCTGGAGCTTGAAAGATTAATAAACCCATTAGAATGATACACATAATTTAAATGTTTCAATCTTAAATAGAAATTTGAGAATTTGTGTTTATTGTTTAACGAGATATTTAGAAAAATGGAAGTCAATTGAAATGCCTGTGTATAGCAAAAGGTCATAATTCGCCACTGAGAAATAGTCTTGGTTACAAGGTTCTCACACTTTCAAATTCAAAAGCTTCTCTTTTCATTTTCTCTCCGGAAGGGCTTTCAGCACTGCACTGATCATCACCATTTGAAGTTTCTGCAGCCACTGAAACATCTTCCTGTATATTTCTGTGAGAAACTGGGATCTTTAGATATTTATCCAACTAGGATTCCAAGAAGAAGAAATGGAATTTTGCTAGTCTGGCTCACATAGCACATAAATAAGATAAAGATACCCAATCAAGCACATGAAAAGCCTCAACAACATACAATGAAAGAAATTATAAAAATAAACAAAAATCTGACCAAAGAATTGTAGAAAAGTATTACAGAATAGCATAATCAAAATAATGACAAATGACACTGAATAAGTTCCATTAAAGTATTTATGTTAGTGGGCCTGGTTCAGGCAGGCCATGGTCTGCCTGGACCCGGCTAGTGTCCAAACCCAGTCAAGATCCACATTGCATCCATAGTTTATTGGCTTCTCTTGAGGGTGAAAATCAATTAGATGATTTCTGAATCACTCGATAGCCTATTAATTAATATATAGAGATAGAGTGAGAATGTCGCAACCCAAAATCCCATCTAGGTCAAAATGGAACTTTGACACATGACACTATATTATCTTCAACATATAGGGTATACTTAAACAGGCAATTTAAAATTTTATTTAATAACATCCATCTCATAATGTCTAAATAAACTGAACCTTAACAATCTGAAATCATCCATCATAATTCCACATTCAATAAACTTAAAATTAAACATCTATCCATAAATATCTTATTACAACCCTTCAATTAGAAGTCTAATAATCTAATAAATCAGTAGTAAGAGAACTTGTCCAAAGAATTCTCCGCCTCTACGAAATCACCCCCAGCTTCCTCAATGTATTCTTCCTCCTCCCAAGGTTCAACATCAATCTCGAATCTAAACCTGCTGACATAAACATATTGGTTGAGCACGTGCGGCCCAATAGACATAAAATTCTAGGTAACAATATCATAAACATCAATATTTTCATGTCTATTATGGCTTAACTTAACATATCATACATACCAAGAAAATCAGAGTGCGGAAACGTGTACATATCATCTTACTTACTTGTGACTTGTGAGCATCTTATCTTACTTAACTTGTGAGCTTATTTAACTTGCATACACTTGTTAGATAACTTAAAATAACTCAACACTTAATATAGGTGATGAGACTACGATATATTATTCATACCGAGTAACCAACAATTTGACATCCGTCAGTGCCCTTAGGATTCTTGTGAGCCAGATTACTAGTACTCAAAATCTACTTGTGAGCCAGGTACTATGTACCCTTAATTTCCTAATTTGTTAGTTAGGTACTAGCATCCTTGAGTAATAGGTACGAATACTCTTGAGATCTTAGACAGTGTTGGTAATCGTAACTTGTGAAAACACCATCATGCATTTATACTTATAATCATACATACTTGTGACTTGTGAGCTTACTTGAGAGACTTGCGAGACTTATGAGAATTCTTGTCAGCTTATCATACTAGTGAGGCAAAAGTGATAAACCCGCGTTAAACTACACCCTAGATTACTAATCTAGTGTTATCGAAAATCCATCATAGCGTCTCATACCACCATGATAAATAACTTAAGTAACAAGACCGTAATTCAAGACTTGTTCATCTGAAAATCAATTATACATGGCATACCAATCATGTAACTTATAGAGTGAAACCTACTTAACCATGGTTCATAGCAATAATTCACAGAACTCATAATCTTACCATTATATTAATTTATTGTAGATCATTCCATCACGAATCACCCAATTTACATAAATTACACATCATACATCATACATACATACATACATACATACATGAAATTCTTATTACAAATCGACATAAATCCTTACTTGCATAATAAATTCATAATCTTACTCATAGCCTTACTCGTGCTATTATTCATCCATATTCTCATCTTATACCATGATACTGAAATCAGTAGCTTAAGAGAAAGTATATTTACTTGAAATTTTAATCAATTGACCATTATGCTATTATTAGCTTAAAAAATCATATCTACTTGCACATTCAATTTCCTGCAAAAATCCCCACTTAAATTATAAATTCGTGTTCGTATTCATAGCCTTACTCGTACTATTATTAACATAAGAAATTATATCCACTTGCAAAATTTGACAAAAGATTTGATACCAAGGAATTGGTAGAATTTAGGTATGTTCTTATTGCCTTAATTAATATAATTATTATATTCTATTTGTATATTCAATTCTCTACATAAATCCCCACTTATAATAAATTTGTGTTCTTACTCATAGCCTTACTCAAACTATTATTAACATCAGAAATTATATCTACTTGCATATTCAATTCCTTACATAAATCCCTACTTGCATAATAAATTTGTATTCTTACTCATAGCCTTACTTGTGCTATTGTTTTACATATTCAATTCCCTACATAAATCCCTACATGCATAATAAATTTGTGTTCTTACTCACAACCTTACTTGTGTTATTATTAACATAAGAAATTATATCTACTTACATTTTCAATTCCCTAAATAAATCCCAACTTGCATAATAAATTTGTATTCTTACTCATAGCCTTACTAGTGCTATTATTAACATAAAAAAATTATATCTAGCACAAAACCCACAATTTTCTGCGATAGAAGATCCTTCTCGTGCCGGAAAGATGAATTCGTCGAGAGTCAACGTCCTCTCGATCACGATCTCGCCTTCTTGCCAAGCTTTTCTCTCCTTTAGCCAAGATCCTCTCTCAAAAACCTTACATTTTTTTCCAAGCTTTTTTTTAGGGTTTCTTTAATCTATCATTTTTTTAACGGTAAATCAAGTATATTCATAAAAGAAAAGCAACAGTTTACAAGAGGATAAACTGAAGAGGAAAAGCATGTACACTAATAGAAAACACAAAAATAATTGAGATAGATATCCTCACAACAAAATTTCTCTCGCATCCCCACCACACTGTGAGGGAGGACCAATCCACAAGTGTCCGACGAATACGAGCTAAAATGCGGGAGGGGGAGGAGATGGAATTGTCAAAAACACGATAATTCCTTTCCTTCCAGACACCCCACGATATGGCTTCAGGTAGTAATGCCCAAATCGCTTCCTTAGCCCCCACCAGGGGCGTCAGTTGCCAACTCGATAAGAAGCTCAAAAAGGAGAGAGGGAAGACTCACTCCATACCTAACCAAGAGAGGAAGAAAGCCCAAAGCCCAAGGACAACCGGACAGTACAAGGTCAGGTGGTCTACTGTCTCTTCCTCATTCAGGCATAAGTAACAACGGTTTACCATACTCCATTCTATGCTTTTTAAGTGATATGTCATAAGAATTATTCAGAGTTGCGGACCAGAGGAAGAAAGATACCTTGGATGCGACCCTAGATTGCCAAACAGCTTTATGCAGTAAGGAGTGCGCAGGGACTCCAACCAAGGACTGTAAGAAAGATTCACTGAAAACCGACCATTGTTGTTATTTGACCATAACCTACAGTCATTAACTAGGGTGGCAACGGGGAGGAGCTCAATCTATGTAAGAGGTGTTGCATGTCTTCTACCTCCCAATCGTTCAAGTTCCACCTTAGTCGAGGGCACCGAACAAGCTCACTCCCTACCCTCTCGACAGAATCAGCTACAGAGGCCTCCTTGATTGAGCAAGGAGAAAGATGTTTGGAATATCATCCTTAAGCCTCAACTGGCCACATCAGACATCTTCCCAAAAACGGATTGCAGTTCATGTTCCCAACTTGAACCTTATGTGGGGATCAAGAAGGAGAGCCATAGCCATAATTCCTTTCCACAGAACGAATCCATGCAGCCCACTCACCTCTCTCGACTTCCAACATGACACCTACCCATATTTAGAGGTGATCACCTTTCACCATAGGCTATCACGCTCTTCACTAAATCTCCAAACCCATTTACCCAGAAGGGCTTTGTTGACCTGACTAGATGGAACAAGGTTGAGACCCCCTGCATTTAACGGTTTACAAATTTTCTTCCAATTTACTAGGTGGTATTTCCTTTTATCGCCTGGTTCATCCCATAGGAAATTCCACTAGATATGGTCTAGGGTCAAACCAATGGATTTTAGGACTATCATAATAAACATAAAGTACATTGGAAGGCTTCAAAGGGTGCTTTTGATGAGGGTCAACTTGCCCCCTTTAGAGAGATAGGTAGATTGTCAGCCAGCTAATCAGGACGCAAACCTCGCAATAACTGGATCCCAAACCACTTTGGATTTAAAAGATACTCCAAAAGGGAGTTCAAGATAGCTAGTCGGAAGGGACCCCGTCTTACAACCTAAGCAACTGGCTAGCATATCGAGGTTGGATATCTCCCCCACTCTCAGAATTTTACTCTTACCTAGATTCACCCGAAGTCCCGAGACCGCTTCAAAACATTGTAACACCCATCTAAGGTAGAGCAATTGATGGTAGGAAGCTTCACAGAATACTAAAGTATCATCAGCAAATTGGAGATGTGAGGTACTTAGGTGATTCTGACCTATGGAGAAGCTCTCAAAACCCACCCCATTTGCTCGCGAGAGCATCCAATTTAAAGCTGCTGACACTAAGATGAATAGGGCTGGGGAGAGGGGATCCCCCTGTCTTAAGCCCTTTGAGCTCCTAAAAAAAACTTTGGAGCTACCATTGATGAGTAGGGAGAAGAATGCCGACGAGACACAGGTGGACATCCACTTCCTCCACTTGGAAAATCCTAGTTCACATTGTCGTAGGCATTTTCCATATCAATTTTGCAGAGAAATCCTGGTAGAGACGACTGAAGGCGCTCGTCCACCCATTCATTGGCAATGAGAATGCCATCTAAGATTTGTCTACCACTGACAAACGCGCCTTGCTAGGGGGAGTTGAAAGATCCCAGGACAAGCCCTAGACAAGAGGAGAGGACTTTTGCTAGGATTTTGTACGAACTACTAAGCAGACTGATAGGCCTAAAATCCTCGATATCCTGAGCACTAGCTGTTTTCGGAATCAGCACCACAAAAGTATTATTAATTGATCTATTGAACTAATCCGATTCATAGAGCTCCTGAAGTACTGTTAGGAAATCCACACCCACAATGTCCCAAGAGGCCCAATAGAACTCAATGAAGAATCATCTGGGCCAGGACATTTGTCTCCAGCCATTGCTTTGATAGCATTAACCACTTTTGCTTCCCTAAAAGGTTGTTCTAGACCATCTCTTTGGTCGAGGGATAGGGTATCATAAGGAAAGCCATCAAGTTTGAGTCGCCATCAGAATTGCTCAGAATACAAATGTTTGTAAAAGGCCACCATTCTTTCCTCCATATCCTTCTGATCCTCCTTCCAAACACCATCAATCTTAAGGCCAATGATGAAGTTTTTTCTACGAAAGTTGGCCATATGATGGAAATTTTTTGTATTTTTATCACCCTCCTTGAGCCACCTGACTCAGGACTTTTGCTTCCAACTAATTTCCTCCGATCGCACAATTTTCAAAAGTAGTCAAGTTTCTTGGTCTCCCTAAGGCAACTTTCCGTTGATGATAGAGGCTGCGAGCCTTCAAGCAAGTCCAAAACCTTGATGTCGTAGAGGATCTTAGTATTGTGCTCGGCAACATTACCAAAGACCTTGTTCCAAATCTTAAGTCGAGATTTTAGGGCTTTCAACTTGAGGCCAAATCTTATGCTAGGGGATCCCCAACCTACATGAGATTGCTACAACTCATAAATGAGGTCCTTGAAACCTTCAGACTGCAACCACATGTTTTCAAAACAAAACGGGGAGGGTACCCCCTTAAAGCACTTTGATGCCAACATGATTGGAACATGGTCTAATGTGAGACTAGGTAGAGAGGATTGAGCGTGGTTGGGGAATAAGGCCTCTCATTCGGCAGAGAATCAGAATCTATCAAACCAACTTGCTCGCAATCCTAAGGGGACTGAGACCAGGTGAACTGAGTCCTTCTCATTGGGTAGTCAATCAAGTTATGGGAGGTGATAAATTGCTTAAATTTCTGCATATTGGCAATATACGTTTGACCCCCTTGCCTTTCATGGGGAAAGCGGACACAATTGAAGTCACCACCCATGCACCATGGGGCATTCCACCTAACACTCACATCTTCAAGTTCTTGCCAAAAGTCACTATCGTTAGAGCTCCCCGAGGGTCCATAAATCCCTGAAAAAACTCAGTGGCGTCTCTCCCCCACCATTTGGCAAAGAATGGAAATCGAAAAAGCTCCCAATTTCGATTCCATGACCTCAATTTTGTCTATATCCCAAGTTAGTAGGATTCCTCCCGAGGACCCTATTGAGCAAGCCACTCAAAAGGTATAAGTCCCCAAAGCTCCTTAATGGTTTGGGGTCGAAGACTTCCCAACTTTGTTTCCTGGATGCATAAGATCGACGGCCTCTTGGAAAGGATCACTTGTTTGATGACCAGTTGTTTTTCTTGGCCTCCCAGTCCCCTAATGTTCCATTAAAGGAGGTTTAGGTTTAACATCGACCACTCGAAGAACCTTACCTAACCATGAAGTTCTAAGGGAAGTTCTAGGACTCGAGTTAGCGTAGTTAACATTGCACTCCAATCTCCTCAACTCCCTAGCTGATTTTCTTGCCGAATCTAAGGAAGGCCGAACAACACCCGCACGCCCCGAAGCTTCAAGAATTTGAAATAAACTGGTAAGCTTAACATGATTCCCTTCAACAGAAAGCCCTAAAAAACAACTGACACCTCCAACGTGACTAAGGACCCAGTCTGAGACCAAAATGGGGTCTAGGAGGTTACAAGGGGGTTGCCTCTCCCCTTGTAACCCAGGATAATCTTGTGAGGTCGGAGCTAAAAGCACTGACGCTAGTCTAGTTTTGTTTTATGTGAGATCCAAAATACAAAGCAAGGAGCGAGACCTTGCAATAGGCACCCGTTCCAGATAGAGTTGTGGTATCATAGTTCCTTGGTTTTGCAAAATCGAACTCGCACTCAAACTGAGGGATTGAACAAGAGGCAATCTCCCATTCCTATTAATAACATAATGAACAGGGAATAGAGATGATATAGAGATTGCAGTCATACCTGAGTGAGGAAGTGAAAGTATAGGCACTTGCCTCAAGTTGTCGCTTGCCAAAGACTGGAGTTGTCTGTGGCCTGTGGGTTTGGAGTCCTTCCACCCCAGGCGTAGTATGAGAAATGTTCTTACCGGCAATCTCCAGGCACTGCTTCCACAAAACAGGTAGGGTCCTGACTTGTTGGTGAAAGTTCAGAAGAAAATACAAGTTGATTCTGATCACTAGGATCCCCAAGATCCATTGAAATGTCCAATGGCAACATACTAATCCTCGCTTCAAGCAACAAAGACAGCATCCCAAGTTTTCGGTTCTGCTCAATCAAAGGTGTCCCGGTGTTAGCATTACCACAACAGAGCGAATCAGTAACCATGGTAGGATAGGAGGTCCTCCTGTTGTTTTCAATAGTAGGAGATCCGAGTTGTGTTGTAGTTGTGCGCATGTGCTCCGCTCCCACTGATGCTGACTTGCACGCCCCAGGAGCATCGCCTTCTAACTGAGGATTTTCTAGACTTAGGAGGGATTTCCCCATCGCTAGCTGACCGATTGGGGCCTCGATGTTTATTGTAGACTTATAGGGAGGCTCCACGAAGCCACTGTCCCCAACCAACTGAGTCAACTCGTCCATATATGATTGCTCCGCTAAGTTCCAAAATCTGCCCATCGAAATCTCAAAAGTTGGTGGCATTGTCACCTCCTTTGAAGGAGTCACCACATGGGGAGGTGTGGGAGGCACAGGACGTCCTTAGGAGGTGAGATCAAAACATAACTCTTTTCGGAGGATTCACTGAGTAAACTTCCGGTGCTCGACCAATTCGAGCCAGACGTCGCTAAAGATCTGTGGTCAGATATAATTGTTATGCTAGACTTATACCCGTGTAGTGCCTCCAAAACCCTGGGATCATTCTCCATTAGAGTCACTATAGCAAAGGTATCAGCAAGGGGTCGGCAATTATTTGCAAGATTAAGACCCAAGCTCCCTCAAGTATCGCCGCTACATGCTGGTTCTGATGATGATTGCTTGGTGCCCTCACATAGACCCAAGAGCCCTACCGACCTCGTAGCTGACAAAGAAGCATTACTCTCAGAGGACATGACTCACACTAATTACGAGGGGACCTGATTTGGATTGGGCGTCAGTGGCCTAAGTTGGGTACTCCCGTTGAAATTGAAGCTAGGGTCTTCCCCTTTTTTATTACAGAAAGCTTACTATGAGACCTGATCGTGGTAGGGAGACCCATTTTAAGAAAAAGGGGATCAAGGCTAAATGGGTCGGGAGGCTTATAAACCTAACCTGATGGCTACTCACTTAGTATTAAAACCCAGCAAGTTGACTGGACTCGGCCAGGTTTCTAGTCGAGTTTGAGGTAAAACTCAGTTTTGACACTGAAATCCGAGTAACTCACCCTGACTCGCCCCGATTCGCCCGAGTTTTGTACGTTTTTTGTTAAAACAAAAAATCGAGTAAACCGACCTACCCGAGTGACCAAATTATGTTTTTTTTTCTTTTTTTTAACACACCCACCCACTCTTAAGTATAAATACTAAACAAAAGGGTAGTGATTAGTATATATTGAATTATAAATCTCATTTTAGGCATGGTTTATCATTAAATTTGAATTTATACCATCTATATAGTATTAGAAAATATTATATATGTCTGAGTTTTAAGTGTCATTACTTGGATGAGTTTTGCTCGAGTTTCCAAGTTGACTCTACTCGGCAAGTTTCTGAGTCGAATCGAGTTTTCAGGTTTTAAAACACTAGCTGCTCAGGTTTTTCACGTGAGTGTTTAGTAGATCCCCAAGGCACATCTGGGCCTAGAGCAGCAAAAGGGCCAATCTCTGTGACTAGGAGTTGGCCTGGTGATTTTGAATCGGGCCGAATTAGCAGCCCAAAGCCCAACAACTCTTGAGGGCTTAAGGGCCAAGGGAGTGCATTTAAACCCTGCTAACTTAGGGTGATCAATCCCCACCGTCCATCGCTCCTCCCCACTAGAATAACCTTGTTGAGCCCTAGATGAATTTCCTCTTTCGCACAAACACTCTCCTCTGGTGCCTTCCTGCCTGCTTTGCGCACCTCCCTTGCTGATTCGATGATCTGCCATAGTGCCTATTGCTTTTGCTTCTACGGCCAATGCAAAGACCATCCCACCTCCTGTTATTAACCGAGATTGGCGGTATCAATTCCTACGTCGTTGCTTCCGTGTACAGGTCTGAGGCATTGTCGACTCTTTCAGAATCCTAAGGCTTGGCTCAGACTGGCGAGGCTGAGGTTGTTTGGTGATAGGTGGTCGATGATTTGGGATGGAATCGTGCTTTTGAGCCAATTGGTGGTCGACACGTAAGTGTGGATTTTGAATTTCAAATTCAGGTTATTGAGATCGTCGAAAATCCTGAAGTTAGCTGTAAAAAATGCCACGCCGGCAGACTTGATGTGGATTATGAACCGATAACGCATACCTCTGTCCAGGATGAGAAGAGTTTGGGGAATGGCATCAAGTTTTCTTGCTTAGAGTCAGATCCTTGCTTCGCGGAGATCTAAGAGAGCCACTAAGATGGGATCTGCTTCAAGGAAGCCTCCACAAGTCTCCCCTATGAATTTAAACGTGTAGGGTACAAAGATGGAAGGGGAGTCCTTCAATTCCAATCCAAAATTCATGTCTAATGTTGGTAGAGGCAGGTATATTGCAATGAGGCCTCCAACTGTTAACGTGGATGGATCCACCCATTGGGAGAGGCCACGGTTCACTATTGATCAGACCGGTATAGGTAGATAGGTGCTTGACGTGAATGATTCCTTGGTTAGGGGCGAAGGGGATTAGAGAAGCTTTATCATAAGACGGGAGGAGGCCGTTCATTTTATCTGAAGAGGCTAGTCTTCGATGACATTAGTGAAAACACAAATAAGGGCTCTGGACAAGTCTTCTGGGAAGAGGGGTTTTCTTCATTTGCGATGGATTTTTGGGAGCAGAGTGAAATGAAGGGAAGTCTTACAGAGGTGGTGGGGACATAGGAGGAGAAAAGTTGGGTTGTGAGGTTGGGTGGAAGGAACTCAGGGCCTCCCGCACAAAGTGACCATCCCTGGCCAAGGTTACCTTTAGGGAAAGAGAGCCAACGATGCCTGCCGCCTGAGGTAGGAATGGAAGTGATGATAATAAAACCGCCATGGGTATTGGAAGTTCTTTCCAAAAGGATTACCGCTGAAACACAACAAAGCCGTTGTAAATGGTAAATTCTCTATTGGTCTCTAGAGCAATCAGTGATGAATTTTAAGGCTTCCAAGAAAGCCTTCTCTTCTAACCAGACTTCAAATGAGAGATTGTGCCTTCGTTCAACGATACGAAACTCGGAGCCATGTTGTCTATGTTCTTTCAAAACTTCGAAGCTTTTGGCTTCAATGATAAAGATTTTCCGGTGAGGCATTGGCAATTCAAGAAGGGATCGTATCTGAATCTTTATCCAAGAAAAGGGGTTGCACATCCAAGATATGTCCAAGAAGCGAGCATCAACATAGATCCAAGCAAGATCAAGATCAAATCAAGGGTGTGCGGCTTCACAAGCACAAGAGAAAATACGGTCACAAGAAATGTGTAACACCCCAGGATTTTAATATAATAAAATTATGGGTTTATTGGTCCTTAATTGGGGTTAATAAGTTAAGTATTTAATTAAATTGTGAACAGTGAGTTTTACTCAGGATTGAATTGTATCGATAAAATCTCAGTATTTCTTCTCAAAAACCGCACACAGTGTGTTGGTCGACTACCGGGACCTTCACCTGTCGTATTGGTTCCGTCAGGTATCGTTTCGCAAGACCGCAGGGTCATATCATGTAAGAAAATCAAGAAAACGGGAAATTTCCAGATTTTCAGAAATTAAGTGGGACTCAATATTTCTTGGGGATCCTAATAGAAATCTGTGCGGTAGATACCAGCGCGTGCCGGTCGGCCGTGGGAATTAACGTCTGTCGTTTCGGCAGTTAGTTATCTCAAACAAATAAACGGCGGCCTATTTTGTGTCCGAAATCAGGAAATTAGTGGGTTTTGCAGTTTTCTTCCGGACAAAAGTGCAGCTGTCAAAACTCGGTATTTTTCTCCGAAATTTTTACAGTAGGTGTCGAACTACCCCAAGTTCAGTCGCCTGAAGTTTCGTCAAAATCGGACTTCGTTTAATAACGTTTCGGAGGCCGTAAGTGCAAAGAAATCGGGAATCAAATCAAATAGTCAAAGTGTTGACTTAGTCAACAAGTCACATCAAGAGAGGTCATGTGCCATGCATATGACCCATGGCCTTTAAAAGAGGGGCCAGACCTCTTCCTTTACACGTTTTGGACAAGGAGGAGGTTCTGCCACCAAGTATTTTAGAGAGAGAAAGTGAGGAGAGAGAAAGGAAGAGAGAGAAAGGAAAGGGAGGTCCCCTTGGGGTTTTTCGATGTTCCCGACGCGCTGGCGACGTCCGATTTTCTCCCCGGTATCTCGATTGGCGTGTAGAGAGAGAAATTCTAGAGAGAGAAAGTGGAGGTTAGAGAGGAAGGCGGTTCACCTAGAGGTTTTCCAGCGTTCTGATCGCATTGGCGACGACCATTTCAACATCTGGAGCCTCAAAAGTCATGTAGTAGGTAAAATCCCTCTCCATCTCTTCTCTTTTCCGTTATTTAAGCTACTTTATTTATGTGGAATAGTTTGGTGATATTATGTGTGGATGGAAAAAGATCGGAGACCTTATGAATGATGTATGGATGGGATGGATGAGAGTGAAAATGGAGCAGAGGGATGGAGCCCTCGGTTTCGGGCTGTTTCTAGCTCGGAATTTAGGCTCAGTGTGATTTGCGATAGATCGCAGGGGAAGTGTGATCGACTGCAGGAAGTTATGAGAGCCTGACTGGGCTTCTATATGTGTGATGTGATGTGATTTTGACATTGTAAGACAATGGTAGGGTCCATTGGCCTGGTTAAGTTCCCTATCGGAACGAATCTGATATGATGTGATGTTTTAAAGGCATTGGTAGGTCCATTTGCCTGGTTAAGTTCCCTATCGGAACGAATCTGATATGATGTGATGTTTTAAAGGCATTGGTAGGGTCCATTGGCCTAGTAAAATTCCCACCTCGGGACAACCTTTGTGTATGATGTGATGTTGTTGGGACATGGTAAAGTGATGGAATGGTCCATCGGCCGGGTAATGTTCCACACCAAAACAGTATACCCTTGGACTTGCTGTCTGTGGTCCCTCTTTGGCTAGTTTCGGAGAGGCGGTATCTATTATGAGCCCGGGTTCCTCCGTGATTGATAATCGGGAGAGTTAGGACGGCATTGGGCCATGAGCTCAAGGTTGGATTGGGGTCTATGGATCCAGGGATGTATTGAGTTTACGAACTCAATGATGTTACCCTGAGGGGGCATTGGCCTGTGTCGGTAGGTATGCACCCAACAGAGATTGTGATGATATATGATGGTAGCTGTCAGAGGTGGTGTCTGACAGGATTTGATGTCAGAGGTGTTGTGCCTGACAGCGATTAATGTCAGATGTGTTTTGCCTGACAGGATTTGATGTCAGAGGTGTTGTGCCTGACAGGATTTGATGTTAGAGGTGTTTCCTGGTTATTAGATGGGTGTTCCTGGCATGTCAGATGTGTTATTCCTAGCAGGTCAGATGTGTTCCTAGTAATCAGAGGTGTTTCCTGACAAGGGTGTCATGTCAGAGGTGTTATGCCTGACAGAGTGATATGTCAGATGTGTACCTGATAGACAGGTGTTTCCTGATGGTCAGGTGTTTCCTGGTGGTCAGGTGTTTCCTGTTAGTCAGAGGTGCGTCCCTGGCTTGTCAGATGAGTTTCATTTTCCTGACAGGTTGGATGGGTTTCCTGGCTATCAGATGTGTGTCCTGGCTGATCAGATGTGTATCCTGACGATCAGATGTGTATCCTGACGATCAGATGTGTTTCCTGACAAATGTGGTTGTGTGTGTGTCGGTGTTCCCATAGAGGGAAAATATAAAGTGTCAGAGGTGTGGTTCCTGACAGAATGTGATATGTCAGAGGTGTTGTTCCTGACAGAGTATGATGTGTTAGAAATATTGTTCCTGGCAGTTATCAGGTGAAGACCCGGGTTATGTGTAGAATATGATGATTTAAGGATTAATTTGGTCGACATACCCAATGATTGGTTATAATCGGGAAAAGTCTCGATTGGTTGATAATTGAGTCTGTGAACTCATGGATAGAGGTTGTACACGAGTGAAGGCCCAGTTGATCGAGTCTATGGACTCAAGGATAAAGCGTGAGCGGTTATCTGAAACAGTAACCTGGTGTCGTGTACAATCACTGGATGAATTTGACGACTTGGAGGTTGGGAACCTCGAATAGAGTGAAATAGCCCTAAGTGACCTCGGGTCACGAATTACGATATTATTATTCTGCATATTATGATAATATGAGAATTGTATTACACTACTATATCATTATTGATGAATGTTATTATGTGGAAAATAGTTTAGATGGGCTGTGGATTTTGTAGGGCTCTATGGCTCACATCTTATTTTATGTCTTCAGATTCTGAAGCGGTTACCGATTGACAAGGAGTTACACTTTAGAGTCTGGAGGTATATCAGTACAGTTGTGGCGCCAAAAGTAAAGACTACTGTAGCTAGTGAGGTAACACATTTGCTTATGATGGGTTATTGTGATGACTAGTTGTTATTGCTTATGTAAGCCCATAAGAAAAGTTGAAAATTCCTACATTTTCGCAGGTAAAGTCTTCCGCATGAGTGGTTATGACGAACAGGCACGCGTCTTGGAACTTGATTCCTTAGGTGCGGGTTCGGGGCGTCACAAAATGAGATGGCCGAAAGTCCTTTGCTTGATGAAGATCTCATAGCCACTCTTGTGGTGGAGTTCACAGCCAAAGTATCTTCTTTCAATTGTGAGAACTTCCATCCAAGAAGAAAAGGCTTATGGAGATATTGTTAGTGAGAGGAGAGAGAAGTGTATGATTCTTTGTTTTTGGTGTGTACGGCCACAAGGGCTTTTTTAAAGACCCTTTTTTTCCTTTTTAAGTTCTCCTTATCCAATAATGAAACTCATGTAAAGCACTTTTGTCTTTTACTATGGGAAGTACACACATCGATCTTTTCAAAAGGATAAGATCACAGCCACTTTTTTTCTCCAAGAGAATTCACGCCTAAACTCTTTGGGTTTCACGTAAACGTCTCTTTACTTGGGTAAAACCCACGGCCACACTCCCTTTTTTCTTGCTTGATTAATAAGTCAATTACTTTTAATCTTCTCTTCTTGTTTCTCAAGCAACACATACATAGGAAAAAATCTAGATTAAAACCAACTAGGTTTAGGTTTAAATAACCAAATCTCAATTACAACAAAAAAAATACCAAAAATGGAATTAAAAAACAGCAGGTCTCTACAGAGAAGCATATAAGAGAGCCATGCTCACTAAAAGTTGTAGTGAGCGGGAACATCTCCGCCCTTCATATCGGATCAAACGGTCCTCCTGCAACCTATACATATTTCAAAATTTTAAAGCTATTTCCACCGTTCAGGACGTAATCTACTAATTTCCACTTCCCTATTCTTCTCTCTGTCTTTCCCCCTGTCTTTCCCCATCTCAAACCTAGTTTCCCATTTCCTCTTTCCTTTCCTTCTTCCCTGTTCTCTTTCGCTTTGTCGCTGCCGTGAACGAAATTTCCTGTTGTTGTTGCCACTACCGTGAATGAAATCCCTCATTGCCACTGCCCGTAACGAAATCCCCCTTTGTCACTGTCACTGCCGTTAACGAATTTGTTGCTCTGCTGCAGTGAACGAAAGCCCCCTTTCCTCTTTCCTCTTTCCCTTTGCCGCTGCTGTAAGGCCAGATGACTAAAAATGGAACTGAAATCACAAAGTTACAGAAGAGCAAACACACACTGTAGTCGACCTCTTCTAAATTTCACTTTTATCTGCAACATCTTCTTGTCCTAGTGGCAGAGGCAAAGAGAAGAGAGATAAGAAATGGGGAAAGAAAAGCAATGTTCTGCTCATGAACGGTAGCGACCTCCTCAGACTGTAGTTGGGATAAGTGAAAATTGCGAATTTTACAATCTAAACAGTTAAATTGAATTCCAACTTAGGGCTTCGGTGGATCTTTGCACTGTATTTTTGGCTTGATGTTAAGCATGCAACTAGTAAGAAGCTCGTGCAATGCACCGAAACCCTAATAGAATAAATGGTTTAAGTAATAATATAAGTAGATACTGTATTACAATGATCTATAGAAAGCAATAAAAGATAAATATAGAGAGATTTATTGTGTTCAAATATTTTTCTCTTCCCCAATGACTCCTATCCGAGAAAAACAACAGCAATTACATTATGTCATGGCTAAATGATTGTAGCATTATATTTTAATCCTAAACTTAATTAGGTTCAAAGAACCCTAAGAATAATAATTTTGTTTTACTATTAGAAAACAGAGACAGAAGATAACACATGGAGAGTTCTAGTCTAAATGTTCAACTCCAGAGAAAAAAATAAAATACATAGAGTTCTAAATAAAAATATATATATATTTTTAACTTTTTATATTATACATATACAAAAAATTACAAATTTTGGAAGGGATCGAACTTCCCACATAGTCAACTAACTAAAGTTATTTTGGGTGGCCACTATATATAAATAATAGTTAAAAATACATTTTTAAATTTTTATACTACTATATACTAATAATAAAATTGAGCGGGCCATGGCCCCCTAGCTCCGCCCCTAGTTGGCGGCTAGGGATGACAATATATGGTGTGAATGTTTCCTACACCATCCCAACCACATTCTAATATGAGATACCCCTCATCGAGTACAAAGTCAATGACCATTCCACCAACATCACACCATAGATTCTGGGTGATCGCTCTCCAACCCATAATCCATCATCCCAAGGTACTCTAACTCCACATCATGAGCCATGTGATATATTAGCCACTCCCAATTGTTTTCCATTGAATTTTACTCCACATCCCAAACATTATAGGGACACTATATAGGTAACTGGCTTGCCCACCACCTGCTTGACTTGCATTAGTTATAATATGTTGTGATGTACAAAAAACAAAAAATCCCTGTTGTGTATTAGTCCAGAGTCTCAAAGAAAAAAAATGTTAACCAGTTGATTAATTTGGTATCTCGCACAATGGTTGATACATTCACGCAATGCTGGCGAACGGACTATTCGGGTTTAAAGGGGAACCCATATCCATGGCGTCCATTTGTCGATCCAAAGCAAGATCATTCCAAAACCCATAAAATTCAGAGGGAGCGAGAAAGAGAAGTGTATACTTAGATTGCAGCTAAACCGTGAGGAATTGCGTTGAACACCTTGTAGGCTTCGTTTTAGAACTTTGCAAGTCCTGATTGGTTTGAGAAACTAACTGAAGAAGACTTCATTTTGGATACACATAGCTATGCAGATCCAGCATTTAAAGGTTCGTTTTGGAACTTTGCAAGTCTTGATTGGTTTGAGAAACTGACTGAAGAAGACTTCATTCTGGATACATTTAACTCTACAAATCCATCATTGAAGGTATTCTATTGTGTTTTAATGTGCACCTCAACTACTCTTGTAAGCTCGGATTTGCGTCGATCATCTACCGTGGAGGCTTCATAAGCAGAAGTGCAGAAGTTGCACGCTCCAACTCGCGTAAACTCGGATTTGTGTCTAACACCTTGTAGGTTTCATAGATAGAAACCGAGTTACAATAGTGAGGAGCTTCCAATCTAGAATGCTTTTGGGAGCTCTGTACCACGTTGCCTCATCCTATGTTTTCATATTGAGAATGGGAAGCATAAGCATTGGCTTCAGTAGTCCAATTTATATAATAGTCGTGGTTTGGTTTTGAGCGGCTACATATCATCTCAATAGTCCGCAACTGGAATGAAATGTTGGGTTTGGACAAACGTATTGGTTCTGAACATCTACTTATCATCTCAATAGGAAACCGGAATGATGCTTTGGTGTTGATCCTAAACGATTTTGTAAAGTCATATTTTGTATTGGCTTAATTCCGATGTCAAAATGGTGTCAATGTAAGTCTAGTGTCGTTGTTCTTCTGGTTGTTTAAGACTGGTGAAGATGAAGATCAAGACTCAAGTGAAGTACATTTCAGCTAAAGCTTCGTTCACTCTCTTAGGACGGTAAGTGACCTAGATACCTAGTGGTTACCTTAGGTAGAATTGACCTAGATAACTTTATCATATACCCTAGGTGATTAGAAATTGACCCAAGTATGTTTAATAGTCTTTCGGATGGCTGATTGGTGTTTGGAATGGGTTATGTGCATCAAAGAAGCAAAAATTTGCACAGACCGTTCGAACGGCCTGCTAACCATTCGAACGCCACAGAATGGCTAGCCAGTCGTTCGAACGCCACAAAATGGCATTCAATTCCAGTAGCCTCCCTAGCACACCATTTGCACTCCAAGCACTCCAATCTCAGACCAATCTCTAGGCCGTTTGAACGCCCCATCGGCCATTCGAACGGACCTCGTATACTTGGTTTCTAAAGCTGTCCGAACTTCGTTTTTAGCAATGGAATTGCTTTGGCTATTTCAATGATGATCCCTTGGCTCATTCTATGGTTTAAAGAAGAGAGTTTAGAGACTTCTCTGAATATTCTAGGGTTCTCCAAATCCCCTCTTGGTCGATACCCTTTGTTCTCATCTCTTCTTCTCTAGAGTATGCAAGATTGAATTGTTCTATCTTGTTCTTGCATTAGTTGATCTCCAATATGTTTGAGATCCCTCTAGAAGACTGTTAAGACCTTCAAACCAATTTGTATACTCTGTGTGAGTGTTTGGTTGGTGTGAGCCAAAGCCGTCGAGGACAAAGATCGATCTTTAGAGATCGTGGTTAGAAACTTTGAAAGGCGTTGGCAGGTGAGGAACCGGAGCTGCTATTGTAGGGATCGAATGAGGAGTTCGTGGACTTCAAGACGAAGAATTTGTACCGAGGAACAATGTTTGATGTCCGGTTGGGTAAGGCTCGAGTCTTGTACTTGATAACAATTCTCATAGTTGATTTTGTGTTGGACTAGGTCCCGTGGTTTTTCCCGCAAGGGTTTTCCACGTAAAAAAATCTCATGTTATGAAGTCTTCTACTATTTCTACACTTGATTGCTTTGTTTTACCTTAACTCTGATTAATGACTTATTAAAATTAAAATTGGTGACCTTGCTAGGAAGACCTATTCACCCCCCCCCCCCCTCTAGGTCAAAGGAATTATTAAACGATGATATTTCAATTGGTATCAGAGCAGGTTCACCTACAAGGTTAAACCCTTTAGTGTGATCTTGCCTAAAAATCATTGATCAATGACTACTCTAAGAGAGGGCAGTTCCTTCTCTCATCTCTTGTTGACTGATAAGATTATCAATTTATCTCCCACAATTGATGAGAAGGAAAAGAGTGAAAATTGTGAAGAGACCGAATCTAGTGAAGATAGTGAAAAGAGTCACAGTGACTCTGAAATTGATGAAAGTATGGACTCAGCGTATGGTAAGCAATACTCTGAGAGTCTGAAGCTAAAAAGGGCAAAAAATTTAATTAAACAAAAAGCTTTAAAATCTTCAACTTGAAAAAGATTCTCGAGTTAAAAGCGGAAGGGAAGGAAGCTCTTGCTACTCAACTTGAAAGTGAGAAGGTTGATCTTCTGATCAAAATTCAATGTCTCCTAGAAGAAAATGTCTCTTTGACCAAAATGGTCAGAATGTTCGAAAACGAGCGAGACACCTTTGCAGAAAACTGAAAAGGAGTCTCTTGTTAGTAAGGTTGCCTTTCTGGAAATGGAATTCAAAAATACCTTTGCAGAAAATACAGACCTAATTAAAAAGGTGTTTCTTCTTGAGAAAGAGCTAAGGATGTTTGTCTAAATGAGTTGACCAATAATCTATGCTCAAATAGTAATATGACCGAAATAGGACATGCAGACAAACTTCTTGGTCCAATAGTTGTAGGAACAATGGCTACTGCTGTATTCGAGCCAATTGATGGGGAACTTAAAAAGAATGACCCTTCTATCTTATGCACTAGATATGTTGAGGCAGTTCCAAGAGGGAATGTGCTAAGAAATCAAATCCCTAAAAGAAGGTCCCCTCAACCTCTTAGATTTATTCCCACATGCTTCTAGTGTGGAGTAAAGGGTCACATCCGACCTAACTACACTGCCTTGAGAAGAAATCCTCGTAATGGTTCATGGAACCTAAATCAAAATCAAGGGAATCTTCAAAGGCAGATTCAAGTCTTAGCCGAAAAGTCTAGAAGTTTGAGCGAAGAATTGATGAAAATAGCTCAACTTTCTAGTACTAAAAATGGTCTAGACATTTCTTATGATTATCATTAAGGTAACTGGATGAACCAAAAGGCTAGGACTCAGCAAAGAAATAAGAAAAAATAAGAGCTCTAGGAAGAAGAAAGTTACTCACTTACTCCTAGAACCTCTCATGTGATGGATAAAGACAAAGGGGTCAAACAAAAGATGAAATCCATATATGTGAGAAAAGATGACCTAAAATGTTTGGTCATTCATGCTGCATTGAAAGCCCAAAATACCGACATGTGGTACTTCGATAGTGGTTGTTCTCGGCATATGACAAGTCCCTATTCACTCAACTCGAGGAATGCTCAGATGGGACTATTACTTTTGGTGATGGAAGCAAATCCTTTGTGAAAGGGAAAGGCATCATCCAAACTCCAGGCATTCCAAAACTCAATAATGTTCTATTTGTTGAAGGGCTGAAAGCAAATCTGATTAGCATAAGCCAATTGTATGATGATAACCATGTTGTGCACTTTACTCAGTATAAATGTTTTGTTGTTGATTGTAAAGGTAAAAGTGTTTTGGAAAGAGTAAGAACTTCTAATAATTGCTATGGCATAATCCCAAGTGAGAGTACGTCAAAAGTCTGTAATATGGCTAAAGTTGAAAAAGTTAATCTGTGGCACAGGAGGCTAGGTCATATGAACTTCAAAGACCTAAGTAAACTCTCGATAAATGAGTTGGTGAGAGGTGTGCCCAAACTAAGGAAGTCTTCTCCTATTGTATATGGACCGTGTTAAATTGGAAAACAAATTAAAAGCCCACACAAGAAAACTTCAAATATCACTACTAATCCACTAGAATTAATTCATATGGATCTTAGGTGGTAAGCGATACATCCTAGTAATCTTCTCCAAGATGACATAGGTTGCATTCATAAGGGAGAAGTTCGACGCTTTTGAAAACTTTAAGAGCATACGTAAGAGAGTTCAAAATGAAAAAGGTTGTCAAATCACTAGAATTCAAAGTGATCATGGAAAAGAGTTTGAAAACTCAAAGTACAATGAATTTTGTGATGAATCTAGCATAAACCATGAATTTTCTGCACCCATAACCCTCAGTAAAATGGAGTCGTGGTGAGGAAGAATAGGGTTCTCCAAGAGATGGCTAGGGTTATGCTTCACAGCATCAACCTAGCTGCTCACCTCTGGGCTGAAGCAGTTAGCATAGCATGTTACACTGTAAACAGAGTCTACACTAGGCCTGGAACTAGGAAAACCTCATCAGTTATGGAATGACAAGAAACCCAATATCAAGTACTTTCGAGTATTCGAAAGTAAGTGTTATGTCCTTAGGGATAGAGAGTAATTGGAAAATTTTGAATCCCGAAGTAATGAAGGGATCTTTCTTGGATATTCTACCAATAGTAGAGCTTATCGAGTGTATAACTTGAGAACCTCTACAGTTATGGAGTCTATCAATGTAGTTGTGGCTGACTCCAGTATCGAGACTGTGGATCTGGAGGATGAAATGCTAAAGAGGTTGAAAATGTCCCATCTCCTCAAAGTGAGAAGCAATCATCTCCCAAGAAACCTACTCATACTAGGGTTATGAATCCTCACTCCTCCACTGGAATCATAGGAAATCCCGAGTGGAAGGAGAACTCGACATCAAATTGAAAATGAGGTTAGCTATTTTTGCAACACTTCTACTTTTAAACCAAAAAATGGGATTGAAGCTCTGACTAATGAAAATTGGATAAATGCTATGCAAGAAGAGCTAATTCAATTCACTAGGAATGATGTGTGGTTTCTTGTACCTAGGCCTAAAAATACCAATGTAATAGGTACCAAGTAGATTTTCAAGAACAAATCTGATGAAAAATGTACTATTGTAAGAAATAAGGCCATGTTAGTTGCATAGGAATACACTCAGATAGAATGAATTGATTTTGATGAAACATTTGCTCCTGTTGCTCGGCTAAAATCAATTAGAATCTTGCTATCTATTGCATGTCATCTTAAATTCAAACTTTTTCAAATGGATGTTAAGAGTGTCTTCTTAAATGGCATTCTGCAGGAGGAAGTCTATATGGAACAACCGAAAGGGTTTGAAGACCCAAATCACCTTGATCAAGTCTATCGCTTAAAGAGTGCTCTCTAAGGTTTGAAGCAAGCTCCTCGAGCTTGGTATGAGAGGTTGGCTACTTACCTCTTAGAAAATGGATTTTTGAGAGAGGGAGTAGACAGAACCTATTCATTAAGACTATCAAGGATAATATTGTGATTGCCCAGATCCATGTTGATGATGTTGTTTTCAGTTCCACATCAATATTGAATGCTAACTTATTTGCTGAACAATTGACTAATGAATTTGAAATGAGCATGGTAGGTGAACTGAATTTCTTTCTTGGCCTTCAGGTTAAACAAACTGCAACAGAGATCTCTGTATCTCAAACAAAATATGTCAAAGACCTTGTAAAGAAATTTGGCATGAGCACTGCTAAGCACGCACGCACACACACACCCATGAGCACAACCACTAAGCTTAGCAAAGATGTTTCAAGAAAAAATATCGATCAAACCACATACAGAAGCATGATTGGTAGTTTATTGTAATTGACTATTAGTCAACCTGACATTTCCTTCAGTGTCGGAGCTTGTGCCCGCTATCAAGCGAGCCCCAAAGAGTCAAACTTACTAGTAGTTAAACGAATCATTCGGTATGTAAGTGGAACTCTATCTTTTGTTCTTTGGTATCCGTTTGATACTAATGTCATGGTTGTTGGGTATTCTGATGCCGACTGGGTTGGAAACGCTGATGACAGGAAAAGTACCTCCGGAGGGTGTTTCTACATTAGAAACTGTTTAGATGCTTGGCTTAGCAAGAAGCAGAATTCCATATCCTTTTCGACAGCCGAGGCTGAGTACATTGCAGTCGGCAGTTGTTGCACCCAACTTTTGTGGATGAAACAAATGTTGCTTGATTATGGGATAAATCAAGGCACTATACTGTGTATTGTGATAACACAAGTGCTATTAATATATCCAAAAATCTCGTGCAACACTCTCACACAAAACACATAGACATTAGGCATCATTTCATTCGTGAACTTGTTGAACAAAATGTAGTGTCATTGGAATATGTCCAAACTGAGAATCAATTTGCGGACATACTTACTAAACCTTTAGATTCCCTTAGGTTTGAGTTCCTTAGGAAATCCATTGGTGTGTGCAAGGTTGACTAATTGTGTGCTTGAATAGCCTAGGTGTTTATAATGCTCAATCTATTCCTAGTGCTATCTCTTTGGTGTATATTAGCTGATGTTGCATCTTCTTTATTTTTTCACCTTTTGATTTGGTTGGAATCATTGAAAGAGGATATTCGAATTTTAATTTCTCTCACCCTCTAATCCCAACCACCTAATCTCAAGACAAGTCATTTTACAATCGGGTGTGAAGAGGTTGGGGGCATATAGAGAGGTCATCTGTTAGGATGGTCTGTGAAGAAGATAAATAGGGTGAGAAAGAGAACATAAAAGAAGACTACTGGTGGATAGAGAGAGGAGTTCCCAAACATGTGAAGAGTTGCATATTTTCCAAACACTACTGTGAGGAGTTGCGTATTTTCTCAATAGTTTGTAGAGTTGCATCCCTAGGAAAGATATAAACGAAAATTAAAAGAAAGAGAGAAAGGAATAACTCTTTAAATCTCCTATACCAAGCACTTAAAATCCCTCCCAAGCCGCCACATGTCCTCTCCCTTCCCTGGCTTTAAGTTAGTATAATAGGATTTTTTTTTCCCATTATTTGTTCCTGAAATCATCTTGGACTAGACTCTCATAAGCAACAACTCCTCAATCTAACTTATTCCAGATGAATTTTTCATTCTAAAGAGGACGAATTAAAGCATAAGAGAGAAATTTCATGAACGAGGACTCAATTTAAAGAAATTATAACCATACAAGGATCAATGGGTCCTAATCAGCCTCCGCATCTATTAGCACTTGATCAAGTTCAACCCTCACAATTTTAAAGCCTCATTAGGCTTAAAACTAATTAAAACTGCCAAAAATGGTTGATACAGTTTGAACTGTCAAAGTTCATAGCAGAGGAGCATGCTTTCAGTTTATGTTTTGATCTCTGGCCGTTTTGCCTAGAATTTATTTTCTGGAATAACTAGAAAAATGATAAGAGCTTATGATTTGCTATGAAAGAGGTAAGCTCCTCAAATAGAGGAGGGATGCAGGTATCCAGCCAACGTAAAATCGATCTAAAATAGACCAACCAGAAATTAAATTTAAACTTGTTCATAACATTCGAGAAAGTCTAAGCAGAAACAAGCTGGCATTAGAAGTACTCAAAAGTTATAATTACAAAACAGAGAGATCTAAGCAGAAATAAACTCAAACAGAAACAGACAGTAGAACAAGAAGAAATGCAAAAAAAAAAAAATCAAAAGCAACTGCTTGCAACCTCCTCTCATGAACGGTAGCGGCATCGCTTAACTTCGAGCAATTCATTCGTCTATTCGAGCCAGAAACAGGAACGGTGACAGAAGGCATCAATGTGTTATGGCAAACCCTCGCGTGCTAGGGTTTCGAATGGGGAGAAAAAAGAGAAGATCAAAACGGGCAGCAACAATCAACCCCTCCCTCTCGTGAACGGTAGAGGCAATGCCAGTGGAAAACTCCACTCGTGCTAGTGGCAGCAGCAAAGAGAAGAGAGAGAAGACGATGGTAAAAGAGAGAAGGAAGGATGCCAGGGATGCTTAGATGGGGAAAGAGGGTTTTAGATGGGAAAGACATAAAGAAAACGGAGGGGAGAGTAATGAATGAGGCTTTAAAATTTATATAAATTAATAAATTTTGGTTAATGATGTGCTGAATAAGCCTTTATTGAACATAAACATTGATAACACTATAAGAATTAGCATTGCAAGACAACAAAAAAAAAAAAAATTTAACGTACCTGGGCAATCAATCCAAACAAAAAACATGGAGAGAAATCGAGAGAAGAGAAGCCAAATTGGACTTCTTCAAAAAGGAACACAATTAAGGTAAATAAAATTAATCAGAACTTTCTTAATGCATCCTCTTTTTTTGCCTTGATCAGAGTCATGCTCCTTGACTCACCACATGTATAAACTCCATAAAAAGGAAAAAGAAAATTGATAGAAATAAAGAATTTAAAATTTGAATCTATTATCAAGAAGTTTTTTTTTTTAATTAACAAATACAAATCCTAGCAGAATTCAATAGATATGTTAAGCCCTATGCGTCAAAAAGCTTTTTAGATATAGACTCTTGAATTTCCTGAGTCAAAGCACTCAACCCCACAGCTAATACATTACAGTACTTTGTTTTCTTTGTCCTCTTATAATGAATTTTGAAGAAGACATGCTCCTCCCTGCAACCATGTTTAATGATGGGCAAGCTTACCCTGTATCAGAACATCTTTGTGGTGGGTCCCCTGACCTGGTGATCTATCCAGATCATGCGGTTGCACCTTGCTAGGGTGATAATTTCATGTGGCCCATTTCGCACTATATATTCCCACTGAATCAAGCCTCCCATTTATAAGGGTTTGAAAGGTACACGCTCCTCCATCACAAACAGCCTCACCGACTGCAGCATCACCAAGGTAAGATCTAAAACACAACACCCAATATTTATGGGGTTGTTGAACTCAACCAAATCGGTAGGCACGGGACTGGAGTCTTGCATCCCTACCCGAAACAATAAAAAAATTGAGAAGAGGTCTGTATAAGACTGCTGCCATACTTGAGCCATTCCCACAAGAAATTCTTGAAAAAAACAGGTATAAGGATAATACGAAACAAAGGTTTGAGGTGCCCTTAAATAACAAAGTGAATGCGTGATGGTAAAGCTAAAAATTAGGAGACGTTAAAGAAGAGCACTGATATGCGTACACATGAATTCCATTTCTAATAGGGGATTGATTAATGAGAGAGAGGGAGAGGGAGAGGGAGAGAAGAGAGGGGGAGGTGAAGAGATAAGAAAGACAGCCGTGGAGATAGGGGATGTTTGGTTTAATTAAGAAGATTAATGGAGAGCGAGGGGGGAGTCATCTAGGAGGGAAATCCTAGGAGATAGGGGAGAAGGAATATGGGGAGACAAGGGGACGTTTTGATGGAGGGAGAGAGACATTTGATTTTGGATGGAGAGCTTTCATTTAATTAAGTGGGGTCCACATCAAAAATTAATGACAAGTGACACATGGCAACAATTTGAAGCAAAAATAAGAGATTTGAGGGTAGACACGTGGACACCAACAACTATATAGTAGTAGTAAGATATATATATATATATAGAGAGAGAGAGAGAGAGAGCCACGCTCACTAAAAGTTGTACTGAGCAGGACCGTCTCTACCCTCCATATCGAATCAAACAGTCCTCCCGCGACCTACACATAGTTCAAAATAACAAGCTTGTCTTGGGTCAAAACACGGATTCGGACATGGACACAACTGCTAAGACTCATATCAACAAAAAATCCATGCATTTTAGAGTCTTAGACTCAAATTGACACAAGCACACTTGATACCCATGAACTTTTAGTGTTTATTTCATAAAAAAAAGGCATACAACGATAAATAATTGACAAAATTTTCAGCATATTCCTTATAACGTACATCACTAAAAAAGAGAAACCGATACTGAAAGAGGGGAACAACCACAATCCATTGGTTTTCAACCAAAAAAAAGAAAAAAAAATATAGAATAAAGCATAGTTACCAGAGCGAGAAGCAAAGCGAAAGCAAGAAGTGAGGCTCAAAAAAACCTTAGAAAAGGGGAAACGAGAATTGAGATATAGGCTCCTGATTCTCATTATGTTATTATGGGTAGCTATACCTTTGAATTTATCTTATATGAGATTTTTGTGAAAAAGTAGGTGCCTTAAGTTTCAAACCGACAATACTTACTTAGAGTTTGCACCTTAGGCTATAGACTATGGTCTACTCCATTACTTCACACATACAACTTCCTTTGACCTACTAAATGGGACGTGATGAAAGCGAGCTTCCTAGGAAGCGAGTCTGCCCGAGGAAGCAAGCTTCCTATGAAGCAAGTCTATCCGAGGAAGCAAGTCTAGGAAACGAGCTTCCTGAGAAGTGAGCTTCTCATCCTGTACATAGCTTCCCTGCAACTATGGAAGAAAGGAATTACCGACCCCTGTAACTATTAAAGAAAGGGGGAGAGACAGGAATAGAAAATTATTCTCTAAGATATAAGCTTTGAACATGATAAGGATAAGCGTCGAAAGCACGAATTAATGAAGTTAGAAAGAAATCGGGGAATAAGGTTCGAACCTTATTCTTTACAAATACTTCAATGGTCAAATTTAATCATCAAGACATTCATACAAATTAGTTTTGTTAATTCTTTAATGGTTTTAGTTATTTTATTTGTTCATTAAACATTAAAGTGTTCAGATTTTTAATTAATCTCTTTAAGACTAACATTTAACATTTAGAATTAATGTGTACATTACTTCATCAGTTTATTAGTTCATTTCCTTTAATTCAGGTTTTATTAATATCTTTTGATGAATTGTATTTTGCAATACATTACTTAGTGTTGTTTGCAATAGTTTTGCTTTCAAATTTAATTTTTTCTCGTTAATCTTTTATATTAATATTCATATAGCATTTAAAGTATAATAAATTTTCAAATTAAAATATCTTCCCATGTCCCTGAATCTTTTTTTGGGGTCCGCCGTGTCCAACACCCGTGTCAATGCAATATATATACATGCATACATATATATAGGGTCGCAATGCCTAAACCCTTTGCTAAAAGGGCCCAATACTAGACTCTGTTCATCCTTTTTAAATGATGGATCTCCAAATCAGGCCAATCCTAACCCACAGGCCTGCAAGTGTGGCCCAAATCCAGACTCAAGTAATCCTGGCAACTGCTACTCCAGCACAACCCATTTACATCCCTATTTGAAAGGATATTTCCATAATAATAGATCTTGCTGCTACTATCATGTAACAATCATTACAGAAAGGTTTCAATAATATTTGAACCCATACAAGTAATGATACATTACACATTACCATTACGTGACGTTTGGCCTACCGTGGGTTTTTAGAACCCATTCTAACACACTTATTTCAAAATCTTCACTTTCTTCCCCCTCAAGATCCAAAAACGAATGCTCCGTCCTATTTTTGTTGATCAAAACTAGATCATGTTACAAACCGATAGGTCAAAACTTCAAAACCACCCTTGGGAAAAAAGTTTGGGGGAAGGACGGGGATGATGGCCAGCAAGGAGACAAGCACCACACACATTCAAGCAAAGAGGTCTCAAAGAGCCTGATCCTATGCGGGCGCTTGGCAAATTCAAAGCACCCACTATCACTAACGAAAGACTTAACGGGTTCAATCTCAACCCTCGGTGATGCCAGAAGTCGTTTCGATATACAATTTATCTGGTTTCTAATTTATTTAGTATCCCCGATCTGGAAGTAACCTTTTTCCTTTCCTTGGACAGTACCTCCCAACAAGATTGATCCGTTTGGATCTTGGTCCATGATGGCCTTTTTATTGATTGGCGCTTGGATTTCTATATGAATCGAAAAGGGGTGCTTCGGATCTTTTATTAGGTATGATTTCTCATTATAACTAGCTCACTATTCAGCTCGTTCAAGGCTCGATTTGGTTTGAACTCGGCTCGGCTCAATATATATATATATATATATATATATTAAATGAGCTGACTCAAGCCAAGCCCTGTTTGATTCAGCTCAATGCTCAGCTCGTTCAAGGCTCAATTTGGTTTGAACTCGGATTGGCCAAACTCTGCTCAAAAACACCCCCATTTGTTTATCCTCTTGTTATATCTATTGGCAATGTATCTGACCTTTGTTGGACTCTACTCGTTGAATCTTATGGTGGCTTATTTCCACAAATACAAGTGTTAGTGCCTCGAGGGCTAAGTGATTACTTGGCTGTCAAAGAAGGTAATTCTATTAGAGAAATGGAGACAGTATTGCAGAGCAGTGATGATGAAGTGGGAGATCAAGGAAAGGTTCAAGGTTCAAACCCTTGCATCATTTGAAGAAAAGTGAGAGTGTGATCCAACCGATTGCAAAGGAAGTTGACATTGTGATTGAAATATTAGGCATATCCAAATAGGATTTGGAAGGGCAAAACAGTGTTGCTTTACGATGTTATTAGTGAATAAGAGTGAATACAAATCAGAATTCCCATTTGGGATAAATACTAGTGATTCTTTAATTCTCGAAACGAATCAATTCCCAGATTCTCATAATTGATTTTCTGCTGAGAGCTTGAGAACCCCTTTGGAAACATTCAGTCGTTCTGCCATTCTGTTCTATTAAAATTCTATAACTTCAGTTAAGCATGTGTTATGAAATCTTCTAACTCTATCCATGAATTTTTGGCCTTCCTCTCCCTTTCATAGCCATCCAACTTGCATCAAATTATTTTTTCTTACTAGAGCCATTGGTGGTCGTCTATGAACATGTCCAAACCATTTCAACCAACTCTCCCTTATTTTATCACCTATTGGAGCAATTTTTGGGTTCTCTCAAATGTGTTTTGCCTCTATGCATAAATGTCCTTATTGCCTTGCATAGTTGTAACTTGCATTGTATATAATTAGGAACATATTGTTTTAAGCCAGGGTCATTAATATATTAATTGTTCATCTGTCTCAACAAGAAACCTACGAATGTGTGTGAATTGTCTAATGAATTTAGAAATAAATTGTAACACATTGACGAAATCCATGAACTTCGATATCAAAATTATAGCACATTGACAAAATCCATAAAATAGGCAATAGCCAATAAGAACAGAGGCACTTCAGTTTTCCCAAATTTTGTTGTGTCGTCACCTTGACACGATGCGACACTCTTTGGTACGCGCCTATACCATGCCATGGTGACGTTGCATTATAGTTAGACACGTGGTGCTTCAAGTATGTCATGTCATTTTAAAACATTAAGGGTGTGTTCATTTGGCGAGAAAGTGGGTGAAAGAAAAGAAAAGAAAAAAAAAAAAGGAACTTAAATTTTCTCGCAAAATAACCGTCAAAAGATGGTAGAAGTTTTTGGGAGAAAGTTTGTCACTATTGAGAAAGTGCAAGAAAATGAAAGTGTGTTTCTTGCAAACCAAACACAAGAAAAGTGCAAGAAAACACATTTTTCTTTTCCTTTCCTTCACTTCACTTTCTTGCAAAACAAACACACCCTAAAATATTATATATTGAATTGTTAGGAATTTTTTGTCAAGTTGTGTAGTTTTTCGGCAACAAAGGAAAACTTACTAGGAGAGTAGTGACACCAACGACGATCAATAAGTATGTCTCTCTCTCTCTCTCTCTCTCTCTCTCGTTGCTCCTTTGTCCTTTATATTCTCTATACGATTTTAAATAATTTTAGAATTTACTTTTTAACTCTCTATTCTTATTATTATTTAAAAATTGAGTTATAATATATATATATATATTTTTAATAATATGCATGTTTGTGTCGCCGTATTGGGATTTTCAAAGCTTGTCATGCCAAACACCTTTAGACACTTGAACACTTGGCACCCCACGTGCCTAGGTAACACTGTGCATCAAAGCAAAATGGTAATATGTTCAATATGCAGCTAGAATCCAACCGGTCATAATTCATGACTAGCACTACCCACTAAAAAGAATATATATATATATATATATATATATAGATATATATATGTATGTGTGTGTGTGTGTGTGTGTGTGAATATTGTAGACACACATACATCTTACTTGACAAGTGACAATAAATGATAATTGCTTCAACAAGCCAAATTAACAGCAATAACACCACCCAATACTCAAGTTTTCATTTAGATTGGAGAAACAAGTGTGGGAAAATACTTAGAAGAAAAAGGGCATGCAATCCTTAATTTAAAAAACATGACAGGATGAAATCAAGCAATCAACTAAAATCCATATCCAGGTATTTGTGTAGGTTTGAGATATAGTGATTATGGCACACATCCTAAAATAATGGAAGGAGAAAACTATACAATAGATAGGTCATATACACACCAAAAATTTTGGTTTTACACATTCCTTAGGATTCATACTATTGGAAGAATTTTTAGAGGAATCAACAGTTTGTGTTCACTAGATTTCGTCTTAGCAAAATCAGTTGAGTAGTGAGAATGAAGTAAGAACATTAATTTTTACTTTATGCATTGTAATGAGAACTTCTAAAATTAGTATTTTCCCCAAAAAAACAACTTTATTATTAACAAATATCTTCTACTATGTCATATAATATCGTCATACACTCTTATTTTGGCATTTACATGCATGGTGCAGACTTCTTACTAGTTCCAACTTCCAAATAAAGGGAGACAGAATATAACATCCTATTAACTGTAGAAAATTTATAAAACAACAATACATAGGAAATCATGGATTTCTTGTATCACCAGTGCCTTATCCCACATATTTGGTGTAGGAAACACAAATCTTGACTCGCAATTAGTACATTGAAAGAGTAATACACTGTTCGTGTAATTGATTAGGAGTTTCTCTGACCAGCACGCATTAAAATATTGACAAACTAGAAACACCATTGGCCTCTTATTCCACAATCCAAAAGGAGAAACAAAATATCAAGTGGTATTCATAGTAGTAAATTTCCAAAATGCATGACGATGTTCTATTGTTAATTATTTCTTTATATTTAACCATAGAACATACTGTTAATAACTGACACCACGGAATTATATGGCTGATAAATGCATGACGATGTAAGCCTGCACTCTACATATAAAACCCCTTTAACAAGAGATTAAGAGTTTCTTTATATCTACCTCCTTGTTCCACTGGTCTGCCGGAGAGAGGACTGCAAAGCACGCCTTGAGTTCTGTATCCAAGGATGCAAAAGTAATGTTTTTGCGTCTGGCCTCTGCCTAGCATCCTGAAATATGCTTTCCAATGTCACACTAAATAATGGAACAATTACCAAAAAGTTAAGTCATCGGCCACCAAAATCTGAAACCATTTCTTTTCCATTTCTATATTTCTATTGGGGAAATATCAGCAAAAATCAAATAGTTAAAAATATCTCGTTTCTTTCAAAACAAAGTATTATAGTTCAAATTAGAAAAATTGTTATATATTGTATTCTCGCCAAAATATTGGTATATTTTGCAAGAACTTGCAACATGAAAATTCAATTCCCTGTGAGATCTATTTCACCAAGAAATTGAATCTTCTCGTTTTTTTCCTTGAAAACATTGAGATTTTCAATCCTTTTTAAAATCCAATGATGTCCATAAAAGATGAGAAAACTTCAATTTCTTGAATGAAAATAGATCTCCCATGGAACTAAATTTTCATGTTGCAAACTATACCAAGATTTTGGTGAGAATATAATTATAATATGATGCATATAAAAAGAAATCTACATGTGTGTGTGTGTGTGTGTGTGATATATATATATATATATATGATTTTTCAAATTTTAAATATGATACTTTTTTAAGTAAGAAGAATACTTTTAATTATTTTACTTTTGATGATTCTTGAAAAGTATTGAGAAATATCAAGGGCTGCAGATCGGGCCTTTTATTCTTAATTGATAAACTCTCTTCTTGTATCTTTGGTGGGCAGCTCAATATTCTCCTTCTTGGTAAAAGATGTTGTTTACACAAGGAGAAAAAAAAAAGTAAATAGGAACTAAAGGTCAGAAAGTACTGATTAAGACAAAAAAGAAACACAACTTGGGCAAATGAGATTAGATGACTCAAATCTTTGAATTCATATTTCCTCGATCTCACCTTCTTAAAGCACTGACGCAAGAAATCTGTAATGCCAGGGGAGAGCCGATCAGGTATTGGAGGATGCTCATCCTGAAAAGCATAAATGGCTGAGTAACTGGTTTTTTTCAGAGCTCAAATCAATTTTCCTAAGATTCATGAAATTGTTGAATTTCACAAAAATCCTCCAATTCAATTTCACAGGGTGTGCATACTACTTCTGACTGGAAAAGTAATGCAAATCCCCTTCATTGTGTATGCCAGTCTTCTGCAAAAGTAATATCACAGTGGCCCATACAGAACACCAACAGAGATGGAATTCCATGACATTGACGAAAGATCCATTTTGACGATGGTGAGTACTTCCCCAATACAATAAAGACACGATAATAATGATGATAAAACATAAGACTGGTGAGCAAACCTGAACAATCCGGTAAAGAGCTGGCATAGGCTGGAGATCATAGTAAGGAGGAACACAGGTAAGAAGCTCGATCACAGTGCAGCCAACACTCCAAATGTCTGAAGCAGCACAGACCCCCGACATTTCAATAACCTGCATCATATATATCAGCTTTTTATATGAGGCTTACCATATTATACATCATAACAAACAAACCCGGAGAGTTATCAATCCAGCCATAGTAACGAAGTTCTCTGTTTCAGGAAGTCACGAATAGTTCACTACTTTTTCCTCAAATGCTTAATTTGCAAAATGTATCTACCCCATTTTTACCCCAGTAGGGCCCACAGAACTTCCTGTGACCTATGGAAGAGTTTCCCAAAAATGTTCCCTGAACTTTTTGACTCTTCAAAATGACTAATATAGCCCTGACTGGAAAATGACCAAAAAACACTTAACCTCATTCAAAAGGAAAGCATTTCATTGTTGCCTCTACTGAGTTTATAGGAAAAAAAAACACTATTTTAGTTTTTTTTTTTAAACATCATGTTTGAGGTCGTTTTTAACAAAAACAACATTTCTAAGGTCATTTTAGCAATGTTTTAAAACTCGGCGAGTCGACTCGACTGAGTTGCAAACTGACTCGCCAAAAAACTCACTTTCTCCCAGGTCAGCAAAGGCAAGTAACTCAACTGAGTCAACCTTGACTCAACACACCCAACTTGACCAAGATACATTTTTTTTTTCTTTAGGTTGCAAAAAACTTGAAAAACTTATGCATTATTTGGTTTATCATGTGGGAGTGAATCTCTTATTCACCAAAAGATCAATTGAGATACATCCAAATTCACCATTCTACCAACTAATACAACCATACTATGCTATGGCTGTATGAACTCACTGAATCATGAAATTATTCTTTTCATATGTTCTTTAAAAGTTCAGCTCCTGCATAAATAAACTATATAAATTTAAAATTTTGATAATTATCCAGTAAATATGTATGTAATTTTACATATATTTCAATTAATACATATATATGTATGTATATATATATATCATTTTATGCAGTATAGTCAAAGCATCCAAGCGACGACTAGGCGATAGGGGGTTCGTTAGGCGAGGCAATGCCTAGGCGTTGCTTAGGTGATGCCTAGGCGACCAAAATTTATTTATTTTATTTATATTATATAGGAATTAATGAGTGCCCACCTAAATCATGATTTAGGCGATAGGGGTCCTGGCTAGGCGAGGCGGTGGCCTAGGCGTTGCCTAGGTGACATTATGACTACACTGATTTTATGTATATTTTATCATAATTTTTATTTTATACCATACATGCATAACAAATATTTAAAAAATATTATATATGTTCTAGTTTTATCGAACAAATTTTAACTGAATTTTCGAGTCAATTCGACTCCTCAAGTTTCTGAGTCGAGTTGATTTTTCGAGTTTCAAGACATTAAGTTTTAGTAAAAACGATTCATTTATTCTAAAAACGACAATTTGTTTGTACTATTTTGTGATCTTTATAATAAAAACGACACAAATGACACATATATGCTCATTTTTATTATAAATGACGATCATTTTTACAATAACTGGATCGTTTTTCTAATTTTTTTGGTGAGCGGTCAATGTTTCGTATAGGTATCAACGATTTTTATTCCCATGATTAAGATAGGCACATCCCAAATGAGATCTAAGCAACAACTTTAATACACCATATGATGCTTTGTAGCCCCAAAAAAATAAAGAATATAGAAAACATTGCCTACATCTCTTGGAATCAATAATCATGTGTAACGTGTCAAAAAAAAACCTTTAACAAGGGTACCCAGCACGGCCCTCTGGGGCAAGGTTAGGGCCTAGTCAATCCAGGCCCTTGAATTTGAAGGGTTAGGATAGGGTTAGGGTCTTATCCATATAAGTAAGGGCAAGGTCAGGGGCCGGCCTGCCCTTTGACAGCCCTAACCTAGCTCCAACCCCTTAAAATCCTAATCCCTAACCCTAACACTGTGATTATAGCATTAGTTTGTTGCTAAGTTTGTTGCTAAGATTGTTGCTAAGATTGGTTCTATTTTATCTAATTTATTATTATATTTTATTTACTTTGCTTTTATATTTATTTTATTTTATTTAAAATCATTTCAATTGAATTATTTGTTGGGTTGGCATTCGGTGTAGAAAAAATCCTATTATCTTGAATGAGAAAAACTATCTCTCTTTCCTTTCCCACCTTATGACTCTGCCCTGCCCTGCCCTGCCCTGGCCCTTGAGGGCAAGGTTAGAGCCTAGTCAATCCAGGCCCTTGAAGGACTAGGGCAGGACTAAGGTATTGCTCTTATAAGTAAGAGGGCAGGGCTAGGTCTGATCCCCCTGCCATGCCCTGAACCTTCCCTTTGACAGCCCTTGTCATGTGGTATTTCCAAAAGGAATGACTCGTTGTCCATAACTTGGCCTTCAAGCTTGCTTGTGGAGATCTTCCTTTTGCCTTTCATTGTTGTGTTTGGAAGTTGCAATAACAAAATTTTAGGACAAACAGTTTCTAAAAGGTCTATTTTCAAAGACATGGAAAACGACATCATTTTCGGTCCCTATTCTTGAACTCCATTGAAATAGGGTCAAATTGACGATCTTGAGAGAAGGTATGACAGTGTAACACTACTAGGAATTCAGAAAGGCTCTTAAGCCAGGTGATGAAACTCAAGGCCAATTGATGCAGTTTCATGCTTGCAGAACCCTCAATACAATTGTGCTATACTTAGCCAACCCCTTAAGTGTAATGATTTTTAGTGCATTGCACCACATCTAATCAGTCCCCTCCAAACGAGGTAGGAATACCAAAGAAGAAAAGATAAGCAAGTTACTAAGGCCCCGTTTGGTTGCACTTCTGTTTTCTGTTTTCTGTTTTTAAAAACAAAAATTTGAAATTTTTTACACTTTGCTTTTTGTTTTTAAAAATTAGTAACAAAATTTTTGAAAATCAAGGTAACAGAAATTTTTTGTTACATCTGTTTTTGAAAACAAAAAACAAAAATGGAAAACATGGACCCACCACCATCCACCCACCCACAACAACCACCACACTACTACCCATCACCCACCACCACCACGGCACCATCTCCACCCACAACCACCACCACCCACAACCACAATACCACTACCACCATGACACCACAATACCACCCACCACAACCACCACCACGGCACCACCCACCCACAACCACCACAACCCACCACCACCACCACCACCACCACAACACCACCACCCACTATATACCTCCACACTACCACCACAGCCACCACCCATCACCACCACCACCCACCACAACACCACCACCACCACCACCCACTACACACCTCCACACTACACCACCCACCACCACCACACTACACCCACCACCACCACTACCACCACCATGAATTGAAATTATTTAATCATATTTACCATACACGTTTTTTTGTTTTCTTTATTTTAAAACGAGTAACAGTTAGTAATGCCAAACGTGTTTCCTACTTAAAAAAAACAGAAAGTCATTCCCAAATTTTAAAATCAGAAAAACGAAAGTGTATCCAAAGGGCCCCTAAAAGGGGTGTCTGTCCAACCTCTTGTTACTTGATTCCTTTTTCCATGTTTTCATCAGCCGGTAAGTAGAAAGTTCTAATGTTAGTAGGATTTAGATCAGAAAGTGAATCTTAAAGTAATAGGTTAGATTTGGCTTACTTACCATTCTAATTTTGAATTATAGTACTAATCTTATCGGTCAGCATAGTGATCTATACATTTAAAAAAATCTCGATTGACAAAAGTTTTAATTTTTACATCTTCATCTTTTGTCTGTCGGATGACCAATGTAATGCACGAACGCTTGCTGGTCAAGCTCCACTATTTTGATCTTTAAGTACACCAATGGACCAGTGTGGATCACCAAAACCCAGACTCGTAAGATTATTTCTTTTAACAGTGAACAATAATTGTCAGGTTTGCCCCATAGTTGTCAACCGAGATCAGGTCTTCACAAGGATACACTAATTTTCCCTCATGTTGCCTTTCCCTTTGGTAATTTGTATAAAAATACGAATTTATTTAAAAGATTGCTTAAAATAATAATAACATTAGCGATTAGCATAAAAATGATAAATAACAAGAACTTTCTCATCATCCCTATCAATGAAACCTGGCAAAATACTCAACGACAACAAAAAGAAAACATTATTTAGTACCTCTGGTGCCATCCAATATGGTGTTCCAACCACAGAATGAGTATTAACGTCTGCCTCGGTTAATTTTGTTGCAACCCCAAAATCAGCAAGTTTCACAAGACCCTGAAATCATGCATCAGTCAAAGCAAGTTACAGTGAAAAGACAGCAAAAAAAAAAGTCTGGACCAGGTTAAACCAAGCCTATGATTGCAAAATCAACAAGATAAAAGAACGGACTCATAATTCATTAATTCAAGCATATTGACAACCAGAATGACAGTGCACAAATTGTCAAATACGCAAACACATGCACAATGCTGAAAGAATAAAATACAAAAGGCAATGGTTCCTCCAATTATCATTCTAGGAGGCACAGTGACAAAATTCTCCAAATTTTTGAAAAAGTCACGAATTTTAGGTGTGTCGAATTATTCGTGAATTTTGTGAATTATTCCCAAATTTCACGAATTATTCCTGACTTATTCGTGGATTTCACAATAATTCGTTTAGTTCGACAAAGTAAACTGCTTATTTTGAATATTATATAATCAAATTTTTTGATATATTTTTATAATAATTATTTCCCCCGCATTGTTCCCAATTTTTTTTGAATTTTTCCGAACTTGACCGTTGCCAAATTATTCCTGAACCCCTACTTTGTCACTATGCTAGGAGGCATAGGTGTTGCAGCGGCTGCCTCGATAAATAAGGACAATAATTCCTCATGTTATGTGATGTACAAAGAGTAAGTTCCAACTTTGGCAGATTTAAGAAATCTTTGACGAATGTAACAATCATCTCATAAGTCAATCACTTGAATTAGAAGCCAAACAAAATTGAAGACTACCCACATAACTGCATAACCATATTTTGTGAGGGTACAGTTCTACAATATCCTAATTTTAGGACTGTTGCACTGCCACAAAGAATGATTGTTCAGTTAATTTTATTATCTCCTAAATGAAAATCTTTGTTTACTAAGAGGGAGGGCATAGAGTACTTTTTCATTTTTTTCTCATGTTTTAGTTGTGTAGAGTTCAGACAAGTTCGTTCTTGCAAAAATACAATATTAATGTCATATAAGAGGAAAACATGCATGTAATCTTAATATTTATAACAGAAAAGAACTGCAGGAAGAATCATCAAATCAAGGAAGTGAGAAGCTTGAGAGGCCTATAGTGGTAAAAGAACCTTGTGTGCATAGGAAAAGATGATGTAGTTGACTTAAACGAGACCAGAGAATATTGGATATTTATATCACTGAAAGAAACATACAACAACTTGCAATATTACCTCTTTGGTTGTCAATATATTTGCACCCTTGATATCCCGATGAATTACACCTTGTTCATGCAGATATACCAAGCCTTCTAACACCTACTCATGATAGATAGGAAAAGTAAAATATCAGCCATCAAAACTGAACCCTGAAAACACTGGATAAAACTGCAAGCTCATATGCAAACCTGCGCAATGTAAACTGCCACCAATGATTCTGGGAAAGGTCCAAATTTGTTTGGCTTAATAATGTTAGCAAGCGAGCCATTCTCCACATACCTATGCGAATGCCATTCACCATATTAGTATTGCTTACAACTTTCAACAGGGAAGTTCAACAATAAAATCTGTTGAAAGTGAGAAATATTGAAGCTTACTTACTCGAGAATTATGTGCAGGTGACTCTTTGTCTTTAAGGATCCAAGATATTTCACAATGTTTTTGTGGTTCAAATTCTATGAGAAAAGAATAGTTTAATTACACACCAGATATCCACATTGTTTCATAATGTCTACCTCAAGTGTTGTGAATCATCAGATAAACCTAACAATTGTCCAACAATAGCATAGTGGGACAAGTACATCACATGCAGAAGGTGGGAGCACCTATTATTTAAAATGCCAAAAAATCAACCCAATCAGATGGCTAGTTAGCTTCAATTGGAGAATTTTTTTTGGACCATTGACCATATTCTTACACGAACATATAAATAAATAAGAATAAAAGATAGATGGTTACAAGTAATTTGATCCGAGGAATTTTCAATATAGGAGATCTCCAAGGTGATATCTACCAGTGTAGTCAAGGCGTCTAGGCAATGCCTAGGGGATTAGGCTTGGCTAGGCGAGGCGCTGCCTAGGCAACGCCCAGGCGATGCCTAGGCAATAAAAATAATTAAATTATATTTATATATATTAAATATATTTATTTGTAATATTAGTATATACACATTATATAAATAATAGATACATAATTAGTTTGAAGTTTTCTAACTTTTAAGGTGATTTTGAGTGTTGACTTTGGATGCTGCTTTTAAAGTTTAAATGCACCACCTATATCTAAGATAGTGTTTTAGACTTTAAAAGAGAGTTTTAAAATAAGGTTTAAGAGTTTAAATGATGGTTTTAAAATAGGGTTTAAAACGGAAAATGTTTAACTTAACGCCACCGCATTCCACTATAGAGGAATGTGCGGTCCTCATTGGTCCATGTCCCTCTTATTAACACCCATCAGTTGCGGTTAAGATTCACTCACCCCTAGGGTTAAGCAATCTAACCATAGTTTTTGAAAAAAAAATATATTAACCCTAATTTTCTTAAGCTTAACCATAGTTAAAGGGGTATTAAAAGGGACACATGGACACAACATTTGACTACATAATCAAATGCGTGGTGGGCTAATCATTACCCCATTTAAAATATGGTTTTAAAGAGGGTTTTAAATGAATTTTTAAAATAGGATTTTAAAGGAGGGTTGAAAAGAGCGTTTTAAAATAGGTTTTTAGAAGAAATTCTGTATGGACCACCTAGGCAACCGTAGCGCCTAAATGCCTAGGCGGAGTCCAGTGACTTTCGCCCGCCTAGAGGGGCGCCTAGGCGGTTGAGGCCAAAACGCCTAGGCGATGCCTTGATTACACTGATATCTACTGTAGGGTGGACCCAATCCCCGATGTGCACCACATGTACTGGTATATGCCATTGGTGGACCATCCATGATAGTACCAGAAGGATATATTGGATTTCCTAACAAAGAATATGCAACTAGAGATTTGGAAGCAAAATTAATGGTGAAGGAAAATAGCACCTTGAGTAGATCAATCTCTTGCTGAGACATTGAACACATCCACCGGCAGAATATTGCAAAAGAAAAGAATCAAATGGTGAGACACACTTAGACAGTCAAAAGAAACAAGTATTTTCTATGGATGGTATACTTCAAACAAAAATAGGAAATTTCCCTTACATTTCAGTCCATTATGGCACTATACCTATGTAATGAATAGATACAAAAATCAAACTAATTCAACAATCCACAAACATGAAGACTTTAATTTGACCAATTCCCTATGAACGTGCTAATGTCCTACACCACACCCATTTTGAAACTGGATAAGCTAATGATATATTTATATCTTTCATTTCTATGGCGTGAATCCTAGTCTTTCTTTTCTTGTTTATTTTGAAAAAAAAAATCAATATATATAATCAAGCTACCAAATTAGCAAAATCTAAACAGGAGTGGGACTTGGAATAGTATTCAGCTTCGATAATGTCAGACTCTATGCATGAAAAACTTTATTCTACAAATTCAATTACGAAAATAAACAAACTTGATCGTGGTAACATGTATTTAAAAATCCGATCTGTTGGTTGGTTCCTTTTATCATAAAGTGCAATCATTTATGCTATGTTTGGTTGATGAGAAAATAAGTGAAAACATGGAAAAGAAAAGAAAATTATAGATTTTTAATACAATTTTTAGTTGTGTTTTGTTCAATTTTCTTTTCTTTTCCATCTTTTTACTTATTTTCTCGGCAACCAAACATAGGGTTAGTGTTTCTAATTTCCATCCAAAACTTAGTGTGTTTTGTTTTCTTTTTTCTCTTTTTTTGGATCAATGTCCCAACTGAATGTTGGTTTCCAAGAATGTAAGTCAGAGACGTTTTACCACTTCAAATGATTCCCTTTTTTAATAACAGACGAAGTAAGTCGTTCCTCTTTTTCATTCTTCTCACTTAAATCGCTTTAATGATAAGTATAATCGAAACAGAACTTGCAAAAGCTACCAACTACAAAGAACTCAAAAGAACAATAATATACAAACAAAATTACACCTAATAAAGGAAAGATTGAAGAGATAACTCATAATCAAATTACGATTTCTCAGCTTGAATTATAAGAATTCAAAATGAAGACTCAGTAACTGAAACAGGAACCAAACCATGATAATGTTGAGATCCCCTTGGACAATATTCTCCAAAGAAACTTGTTTAATCGCAACGAAATCTCCATTCTCCAAGTCCAAACCCTTGTATACACGACCGTACGCTCCTTTCCCGATTTCATCTCCAAGCATCTACATCGAATTACCGAGAAACCAAACCTCAGTATAAACTATGATCAACATCAAAACCAGATAAAATCAAGAGATTGAAACAGAGAAAAAGAGAAAATCAATTCTCACATATTTGTTGTCGAGCGTCTTGGATTTGGCGAAATGCGGAGACGCTGCGTGGCGAGACATTTCTGGCCTGGAATCAAACCCTAGAATTTCCACATTATCAGACTGAGACAGTTCTAACTGAATGAGATATCGCCGGAAAAGGTCGGATTCCGGTGAAGATGACCGGAGGTCGAATATGTAGAAGAAGAACCCCAAACGCCACAATTGGTGTTGGTATCGGAGAACCAGCCAACGCTTGCCTGTAATGAAGTTGCACCTTCGTTTCATTGAGGGCATTTCGGTCATTTTACTATTATACGTATAAGCACAGTTACTTTTGGTGTAAAGGGCCACACATTTATCGGAAGGCCAGCTTTTAACAAGCTGGCATTCCTTAACTATTCATGAGTCATGACTATTATCTCTCGGGGGGAAATGCTTAACTTACCGCGGCATTAGATAGTCTATTGTACGGCCATCATTGGTCCATACTCCTTTTTATCACACATTAACTATAGTTAAGTTTCACTCACTTTTAAGGTTAAGCAATCTAACATTAGTTTTTTTTTTTTTTTTTAAAAAGATACTGTTATAATTTCTTCTCATACACCAATATTTAAAGATCTGAATTTTATTTCAAGAACCCCTATGTCTATGCGCACCCAAATCCCTGAAGCTTCTTCCCCAAACCTGGTTGGGATATCTCATTCTCTAGTTTTTAGGAATTTGTCTAGGGATACTGCCAAAGTATACTCCCAAACATATTCTCAAATCCTAACCATTTATCTTAATTATTAAACGGCTAGGATTAGTGCTGATGTGGCATTAGAAAAGACAAAATAAGCTAACTCGAATCCTGGCCCTTAGTGATTGGTTATTAACAGCCGGATAGGAAAATGGAGTATATTCGGGAGTACCTATATAGACCGACTCAGTTTTTAGGTCATAGTTGGCTAATCAGCATCTAGTGCATACACCTCAAATCACCTCTTGGTCCTTCCAAGTTTTTTGCACGAAGCGTTTCATCACCTGAAATGCGGAATTTGTTGCTTCAGAACAAAACTTCCCAAAGCATTTGCCCACTACTTCGTTTCCTTTGGACCATTCACCAAGCAAATGATCATAAACATGTAGTTCATAAGACGTTTTTGACCATTCACCAAGCTAATGCATCTTATGATCAGGACGTTTATTTGGTACCCACCTTGAATATGCAATGCATGTAACTCCACTTTCAAAAGCATACTTCTCTTTCTCTGGTGTACCAATCTTTGGTTCAGAGATATCACAATAGGGGGATATATAAGGAATATCTCTAAACTTGCAAAACCTTCTCATTTCACTTAGGTACAGACAATTTGGTAGTTTTAGTCTGTTGAACTTGGGAGGTCTATCTATGATCATATTTTTCTCGATATATCACTCTAGCTCAATTCTCTTATTCACTAGTCTCAGAAGTGTAAACTGTCGAGATCTCAATGGGTTAATTCTAGGACAGGGCCTCTTTCAGTAATAATAGAAAAAAAAAATGTAGTTGCATGCGCTAGTAGATTTAGTTGACCCTTGGGTCATTACATATATTATATATATGGGATTAACTATGATAAGAACACAATTTTGAAAGAAGAAAGAACAAGAAAAAACAAGCAAGAACAATGATTCCTTCTTCCACGAAAGAGACCTCTTTGCGTTTTCACGTCTAAATAATAGAATTTTATTCATTGATTTTCCAAAACAGAGTTACAACCCCTTTTATTCACTTGCCTTGTCAAACCCCTAAAGACTCGGTAGCTAGACTCCTAAAACAGAAACTTCAACTAAATAAAAACACCAAAAACAGAAACATAATAGAAAAAAAAACAAAACAATAACTAAACTACCCCATACTACCCCTAAAGATGTGCATTCCACTTGTTAAATTACGCACGTAACATTCCCGCCCTCATGGGGTCAACCTTGCCCTCAAGGTTGGAAGTGCGAAAACTTCTCTTGCAACTTTGGCCATTCTTCCCAAGTGGCATCAGCTGGATCCATATTTTCCCATTGCACTAGAACCTCGGTTACAGCACGGTTTCTTTTATTAACCACTCGACTATCCAATAGAGCAGCAATCTAACATTAGTTTTTAAAAGAAAAAAAAAAGTGATGTTAGGAGCACCCTTATAATTTCTTCTCATACACCAATATTTAAAGATCTGAATTTTATTTCAAGAACCCCTATGTCTATGCGCACCCAAATCCCTGAAGCTTCTTCCCCAAACCTAGTTGGGATATCTCTTTTTTTTTTTTTTAGTTAGAAGATGATATGGCATTCAAGACGGGAAAAATGGGTTACATATCACCTGGAGAGCCCTTGGAGGGGGAATAACCCAATGGGATACAAGAGGCGGCTCAGAGATGTTTCTAATGGTCCTATTTAGTGCTTGATACGCTACAATATGAGCTGCCTCGTTTCCTTTACGGTTAATATGATGATACTCCACTGAGCTGTTAGAATGTAATAATCTCTTAATATCTTCCATAATTGGGTATTTCTCCCAGTGAGGGAGGGGGGACAGCCCCGATAGGTGGTCCAGGAGTTCTTTGGAGTCTGATTCAAAACCACTTGGTTCCAATTATGATGGTGTGCCAGTCTTAAGCCTAGACGAATAGCCTCAGCTTCTACCACTCCGCTAGATACTCCACTAAGGGGTTTGCCAATTGAATACAAGACTTTTCCAGTATGATCTCTCGCAACTGCACCCGCCCCAGCTGCAAGACCTGAAACCAGGGATGCTCCATCTACATTTATCTTCACCCACCCTGGTTCTGGAGCTATCCAAGGATAATTTCGTTGAGTATTCGGGTGAGCAAGATTAAGACCCCGAGAAGATTCGAAGAAGTGCCAGTACTCATTACTCTTTCGATCTGCAGCTAGAAGAGCTGGCCTAGGGTCCAAAGCGATCCCATTAAATACCACTTAATTTCTATGATTCCAGATTGCCCATAGAGTACAGCATAGGCGAACTGCAAGAGAGTTGCACCCCTTAAGAAAGTCTGGGTGTTTGGTCCATCTGATCCACCAATCTTTGAAGGAGAGGGCCTGCTGGCTGGCATTTGTGATGGAGAGGGACGATCCAAACCATATATTTCTAGAGCACGGGCAATTAAGAAAGAGGTGCTCAAGGGTTTCCTCTGCCTGTTGACATAGAGGGCACTCCACTGGAAGAGGGATGTTTTTTTTTCAGAGGTTTGCTGCAACCGCGAGGGTGTTCTTGCACGCACGCCACATGAAAAGTTGTATTTTAGGTGGTACTGGGATTCGCCACAGGCTGGACCAACTGAAGTCTTGGTTTGAACAATTTGAGGCAATGGACAAAGCCTTAGAAGATTCGGTGATCGAGTAGGCGAGCTGCGAGGCCGAACTAACTTTGAAGCAGCCACTCTTAGTATAGTGCCAGAGAAGTTTATCGGGGGCCGAAAGAGAGCTGATAGAGATTTTGCTAATCGCCTGAACTGATTCCACAGTCAAGAAGTTAGCTAGTCCTTAGAGATCCCAGCTATGATCAGAGCTCCCCGAACTAAGCGAATCCCACTGATGACATGAGTATTAATCGCTTGGTTCAATGAGAGGGATAGGGCTTCCATGCATATGAGAAATAGATAGGGGGATAGGGGATCCCCCTGTCTCAGACCCCTTGAAGGATTTCTGAGCCCTTTTGCCTCACCATTCAGCATCACCGTATAGGAAGCCGAAGTAAAGCATTGAGTGATTAAGTGAATCCACTTTTCGTTGAACCCCAGTCTTCGCATCATGGTGAAGAGGAATGGCCATTCAACTCTATCATAAGCCTTGCTCATATTGAGCTTGATGGTCATTTGTAGTTGACCTCCCTTTCTTCTCTTTTTTAGATGGTGGGTGATTTCATGGGCGATAACAATGTTATCAGAGATTTTTCTGCCTTGAATGAATGTGGATTGAGCTTGGTCGAGAATGCTACCCATACACAAACGAAGGCGGCTGGCTAGAATTTTAGATATCACTTTGTATGTATGTTGCACAAGCTGATAGGGCGAAGTTGAGACATCTCTTCAGGATGGGCTACTTTAGGGATCAGTACTAAATGTGTGAAATTTAATTGTTATAGCATACATCCCTCTTGGAAAAAACTAGACACTGCTCTACATAGTTCGTCACCCACAGTCGCCCTATGTGTCTGATAGAAGAGGCTAGGCATATTGTCCGGTCTCGGGGCCTTGAGGGGCCAAATTTGAAAACCGCCTGTATAATCTCCTCCACCGAAACAGCGGCACATAGGTTAGCATTCATCGCTTTGGTTACTTTGGGTTGGACGTAGGATAGCGCCTCTGAAATTCTTGTGGGGTTAGAAGAAGAGTAAACTCCAGAGAAATAATGCAAAACATGTTCCTCTACCTCTTGTGCATCGTGGATCCAATGGCCTCCTTGACCCTTTAAGGCAAGAATGCGGTTTCGTTGACGCCTTTGTATTGCTGAAGTATGAAAAAAGCGAGTATTTTTATCCCTCAAGGCGAGCCAGTCCACTCAAGCCTTTTGCCTCCAAAACGTCTCTTCCTGAGACTGCATCACATCTAAATCAATGAAGAGAGCTTGCTGGGCTTCAACCGTAGAGAGATCCTGTTCGTGGGCCTGAAGCGCAGCAATTTGATGTTTCAGGTGCTGAATTCGCTCTGTGAGCCTTCCAAAAGTTTGTTTATTCCACTTGATTAAGTCTTCTCGGCAATGACGAATTCTCTGAGTAAGTTGTGCCATCTGTGATCCCCAACAACGCTTTTCCCAAGCCACTCAGATAATAGCCTTGCAATCTGAGTGTGACTCCCACATTTGCTCATAACGAAACAGTTTTTGATATCTTCATTTACAGGTATTCTCTCCAATAAGAAGGGGGGAGTGATCCAACCCGATCTCTGGTACGACTGTAACCACCTCATGGGGAAATAGAGTACACCAATTAGAATTGGCTAAAGCTCGATCTAGGCGAGCTGCAATGAAACCGGGTTTTGCTCTTTTGTTTGACCAAGTAAATGCAGGGCCTTGGAAGCCTAGATCCAGAAGATTAGCCTCAGAAACCTCATTCTCTAGTTTTTAGGAATTAGTCTAAGGATACTCCCAAAGTATACCCCAAATATACTCCCAAATCCTAACCGTTATTAAACGGTTAGGATTAGTGCTGATGTGGCATTAGAAAAGACAAAATAAGCCAACTCGAATCCTGGCCTTTAGTGGTTGGTTATAAACGGCCGGTTAGGATAAGGGAGTATATTCGGGAGTACCTATATAGATCAACTCAGTTTTTAGGTCATAGTTGGCTGATCAACATCTAGAGCATACACCTCAAATCACCTCTTGGTCCTTCCAAGCTTTTTGCATGAAGCATTTCATCACCTGAAATGCGGAATTTGTTGCTTCAGAACAAAACTTTCCAAAGCATTTGCCCACTACTTCGTTTCCTTTGGACCATTCACCAAGCAAATGATCATAAAGATCTAGATCATAAGACGTTTTGGACCATACACCAAGCAATTGCATCTTATGATCAGGTCGTTTATTTGGTACTCACCTTGAATATGCAATGCATGTAACTCCACTCTCAAAAGCATACTTTTCTTTCTCTGGTGTACCAACCTTTGGTTCAGAGAAATCACAATAGGGGATATATAAGGAATATCTCTGAACTTGCAAATCCTTCTCAGTTCACTTAGGTACAGACAATTTGGTAGTTTTAGTCTATTGAACTTGGGGGGTCTATCTATGATCATATTCTTCTCGATCCATCACTCTGGCTCAACTCTCTTATTCACTAATCTCAGAAGTGGAAACTGTTGGGATCTCAATGGGTTAATTCTAGGACAGGGCCTCTTTCAGTAATAATAGAAAAAAAAATTAGTTGCATGGGCTTGTAGATTTAGTTGACCCTTGGGTCAGTACATATATTATATATATGAGATTAACTATGATAAGAACACAATTTTGGAAGAAGAAAGAACAAGAAAAAACCAGCAAGAACAGTGATTCCTTCTTCCACGAAGGACACCTCCTTGCATTTTCACGTCTAAAGAATAGAATTTTATTCATTGATTTTCCAAAACAGAGTTACAACCCCTTTTATTCTCTTGCCTTGTCAGACCCCTAAACACTCGGCAGCTAGACTCCTAAAACAAAAACTTTAACTAAATAAAAACACCAAAAACAGAAACAAAATAGAAAACAAAACAATAACTAAACTACCCCCATTCTACCCCTAAAGATGTGCATTCCACTTGTTAAATTACGCACGTAACATTCCCGCCCTCATGGGGTCAACCTTGCCCTCAAGGTTGGAAGTGCGGAAACTTCTCTTGCAACTTTGGTCATTCTTCCCAAGTGGCATCTGATCGCTCAATTATAAACCTTGCAATTGGTATTAATCTCATAGGATAGTGGTGCAAGGGTCGAACCACAGAGAATTGCACTAGTCTAACTATTATCCTTTCTAAATCAAAAAACTTGAGGGTTGAGGAGTTGAATTTTTGTTTGATCTCGATTAAAACTAAATTACTCTAGAATATCTAAACTAGAAAGCAACTATAAGGATTTGTGAAAATATGGGAAAATTTAGGCTAGAAGGAATCCACCTCTAGCCTAATATTGCATCGCATGTATTCATTTAAAGTCTTTAACTCATAAACATGAAGGTTGAGAGCGACTAAAAGTCCCTACGCAACAGATCTAGAAAGGTCTCAAGTAATTAGGTTTAAAGCATACTCTATCTATGATCAATACAAATGATCTACATTAATCTAGGGTTGTGGTATCACTTGTTTTCTCTAGGTATAGAGCATCCTAAAATCTAATCACTTAATCGTTAAGCACCATTGCATAATATCTAGATTAGAATCACAGAAACTAACCTAGATTGATTTTACACTCAATTTAGTTCAACCTAAAACAAGGAAAACATAATTGAGAATAATTGACATTAAATTCGGTTGTTGAGCAACCCTTTTTATTATACAATCAAATGTTTACAAGAAAAGAACAAAAAAATTAAAAACAAGAATACAATAGTTGGCTAGGGTTTCATCGAAACCCTAGAAGGTGAAGTTAGTTCATCCCATAGATGATGAACTCCATGATTGTTGAAGAAGAACCTTTAATCCTTGTTTTCATCCTTGGATTTCCTCTTTCAGCCACTTTCTCCCTTTTTTTCAGCTCCCAGCAGTGATAATTAATTTTTTTTTCTTTTATATGCACAGAAATCCAAAACAGACACCGATTTACGATTGTTCGTAGATATCCTACGATCGATCGTAAGTTACAATACTTGCTGATCTTCTTCTTTTTCCTTTTTCTTTCTCAAAGGTGATGACTTTTTATACTTTTAGGGTTCATTCACTATCGTGTTAGCTATTTTTCTTCATTTGAACCTGAAATAGAGAAAGAAACCAGAGTACCATAAAGCTGTTGTATAATGGGCTCAAAGGAACTAACATGTATAATTTGAGGTGCTTAAATATGTGTAATTACGTACCTATCAGCATCAGCTGAATCCATATTTTCCCATTGTACTAGAACCTCGGTTACAACACGGTTTCTTTTATTAACCACTCGACGGTCCAATATAGTAAGAGGTTCAATCTTGATAATACCTTCTTCTTCAATATTTGGCAGAGCCCTTTGTGGAGCAACCTGTTTACCCAGCTTTTTCTTCAAGCAAGAAACATGAAACACTGGGTGTATGCGAGAGCCTTGTGGGAGTTGTAGTTTATAAGCAACCTTTCCAATCCGTTTAACAATGGGATATGGACCATAATATCTAGGGGAAAATTTCATGGAATGGCGGATTGCAACAATTGTTTGCCTGTACAATTGTAAGCAAAGATGCACTAAATCACCCACTTCAAACTCTCGCTTTGCCCTATGGCGATCCACTTGTTGTTTCATGCGGTTATGAGCTCCTTCCAAATTTTGTTTCAAAAGCTGGATAACTGCTTCTCGGGCAGATAAGCTTCTATCTATAGCATCGACATTTGACTCTCCCTCTATATATGGTATAACTGTTAGAGGTGGCTGGCCATACACTACTTCATAAGGGGTTGGTCAATTTTGTTGATGTATGAAATATTGTATTGTACCACCATTCAGCGAGTGGTAACCATTTTGCCCAATGTTTGGGTCTGTCCCTAGTGACACACCTGAGATATGTCTCCAAACAATGGTTAACAACCTCCGTTTGACCATTGGTTTGTGGGTGATAAGATGAACTCATCCGTAATTGGGTCCCTTGTAAGCAAAAGAACCCCTGCCAAAACTGACTGATGAACACAGGGTCGCGGTCACTAACAATAGCTCGTGGCATTCCGTGGAGCTTGAAAACATTGTCTATGAAAGCTTGGGCTACAGATGTTGCAGTGTAAGGATGAGATAAGGCAATGAAATGTGCATACTTGCTCAACCGATCAACCACCATGAGGATTACACTTTTTCTGAATGACAATGGTAATCCTTCTATAAAGTCCATTGAAATTTCTGTCCAGACATGATCTGGAATAGCCAAAGCTACTGTTTCACCCTTACATCTTTGACAAACATCACATTCAGCAACAAATCTATGCACATCTCACCGCATGCCCTGCCAATAAAAAGGACCTAGCCACCCGATGTTCAGTTTTGTGCACCCCTGAATGTCCCCCTTCAAGACTGGTATGAAATCCCCCACAAGACCTCATTTTTTAAGGAAGATGTAGGGCCCAACATAAGCCGACCTTTGTAATGTAAGGCATCTTGATCTCACGTATAACCAGGATGAGTTGTTGGATCATGTTTAAGGTCCTTTATAATACGTTGCAAAGTCGGATCTTCAGCCCATCCGTGTCTAACATCTTCAAGCCATAAATGATGAGGACTAGAGATAACCATGGTTGTGGCATCGTCAGCTTCATCTTGTTGACATGAGAGAGCGTCGGCCACATGATTCTCGCTTCTTCTCTTATAATCAATTTCATAATCATACCCCCTGAGTTTTGTGATCCACTTTTCTTGTGCTAGAGTAACAACACGCTATTCCAACAAGTATTTCAAGCTATGATGATCTGTCTGAATTTTAAAGTGTCGGCCTAGCAAATGTGGGCACCATTTAGTGACCGCATGGACAATGGCTAACATTTCTGTTTCATATGTAGATAAACCCAAATTGCGCCCAAATGTAGCTTTGCTTGTAAAAGCTATAGGTTTTCCCTCTTGCATCAACACGCCTCCTATACCCTTAACTAAAGCATCACATTCAATCACAAAGTTTTAGAAAAATTTGGGAATGCTAGAACCGGTGTGGTTGTCATGGCCACCTTAAGCACTTCAAAAGCCCACTCTGCTTCCTTTGACCACTTGAATGAGTCTTTTTTGAGCATGTCTGTCAAATGTTTACTTATTTTCTCATACTCCTTCACAAATCTTCGATAGTAACCAGTTAAGCCGAGGAATCCTCGTAACGCCTTGAGGGTCTTTGGCTAAGGCCATTAAGTCATGCTATCAATCTTGGATGGATCAACAACCACTCAATCACCTGAAATAATATGGCCAAGGTAATCTAGCTCTCGACACCCAATTAGGCACTTAGAGCGCTTAGCGAATAACTTGTGCTTTCGCAATATATCTAATGTACACCGCACATGCATTAAATGATCAGTCCAACTACGACTATATATTAAGATGTCATCAAAAAACACCAAAATGAATTGATAAAGGTAGGGCCGAAATACCTCGTTCATTAGGCTCTGGAAGGTTGAGGGTGTGTTTGTTAACCCAAATGGCATTACTTAGAAGTCATAATGTCCTTCGTGTGTACGGAATGCTGTTTTATGGATATCTTCATCATGAACTCGGATTTGGTGATAACCAGATCGAAGATCAAGCTTAGAGAAAAAACCAGCACCATGAAGCTCCTCTAGAAGCTCATCCCCCACATGAATAGGGTATCTATCCTTGACTGTTATTCGGTTCAAAGCATGATAGTCAACACCATGCGCCAAGTGTCATCTTTTTTTCGAACCAATAGAACCGGTGAAGAAAAAGGACTCACACTAGGACGAATAATCCCTGCCTCCAACATTTCTCATACAATACATTCAATCTTATTATTCTGGATATAAGGATATCTATATGGGCGCACATTAGCTAGCTGACTACCCGATAATAATGGAATTTAATGGTCATGGGACCTTTTTGGGGGTAACCCTACTGGTTCTGCAAATATGTTATCATACTCAGACAACAGATTCGTCATTTCTAAGTTATCAACCTCAGCAACACCTCCACCATCGAAAGCGAACAATTGTGCCACTGCACCTGTACCACCCTTGCTAATTATTTTTCCCATCCATGAAGGATCCACCAACTGGACAGAACCCTTTTGTTTCCCTCAGAGTGTATGTTTTGTGTCATTGAGGGTGAACTCCATACTCAAGAATGAAAAATCCCATAGTATAGGGCCATGTGTTACTAACCATTGTACTCCAAGGACCAAGTCACAACCCAAAAATTGGTAGTTTGGTAATTATGAACACTAAGAAGGGTAATTTTTAACAGTACGTTTTTTCCATAAATACCCCTTTTCCAAGACAATTTTTGGGTGCTCCAATTGACTGTTCTGGAGCTCCTATTGATGAGCTCCTGTTGATAGTTACTCTCTATGTATCTCTCTCTCTCTCTCTCTCTTTATATATATATATATATATTGTAAGCATCAACAACCACGACTATTTCGTAGAATTTGTAAGTCGAATTCTTGTTGATCCAATAGGCGTTGAGAACTTTTAAACCACTTACTTTCCCATTGGCTTCTTCATCTACAATTGACCCTTTTCAGTAGAACTTTATCCTCACCCTCTACAAAATAAGCCTCCATAGTCTCCACCCTCATTATCTCTAGGTTTTTGGTTTAATGAGAGCCACTTTGGTAAAATCCTATATATATATCTTTAAAAGAATTCAGTTAGTTTAGACCCAAAACAATTATATATATATATATATATATATATATATATATATATACTAGTAAACGTGCACGTGAAAACATAATTTTTAAGATTTTTTTACAAAAATCTACTTTTATTATATTTTTATTAGACATTACTCTATTTGTATTAATTAATTTTAAAATATATTAGTATATTTTAAAATTTACATTTTCTTATATAAATTTAAAATTAATAAGAGTTACTATTGACTGATTATTTATGAGCCCCACTTCTAAATGCATAAAAAATAAGTACTTTTTTTAGTAGAGTCCTTATTGATAGTGAGTACTTATAATCAATTTAAAATAGGTGTTTGAAGTTCAAATTAAGATCATATCTTGGGAGAGTCTATTGGTGGATCCTACTAATAAGAGCAACTTTCTTCTCATAGATAAGTATGAGGTGGTGGATAATTATTATAATTGCAATCCACTTTTACGTAACAATAATAAAGCAAGAAGAAGAGTAATTACGTCTACATAAAGTTTGATATACTTCTTGTACTTTTATTATTCTATATATTGAGGTTCTTTTTTAGGATAACTTTCTGGTTCAAACTTAGTAACAAATTGGCGAGATAAATTAAGATCTTGTCCCCAAGAAGTAGGAGAAATGATATGAGCAATTCTGCAAGTTGAATGAATAATCATACCCTGATCATAATAATGTGTAAGAACAATTGATTGGGTATCTGTCAAGATATATTTATAAAATTCTTGTTTTTTGCGAATATATATATATATATACAAGGAGTATACCAAATTTTATGTGGACATATCCCTAAACCTTACTTTATTTAAATTCAAGATAACATTACTAGAGGATTGTAAGGAATCATGTGAGGAAAGATGTTACATTATGGAATAAAAGAAAATTAGAGAAGTTATCTAAAAGAGTATGACTCCCTCATTTTAATTAGAAAACCAAAAAGGTACTAGATAAATTATCAGTAAAATTCCCTTATTTGGGTGATTATTACTAGATGTCTATTAGCAAGGACTCACTTTCTTAGTTCATTTTGAGTAGAAACCTTAGGTTTTTGTTCGTCTCCTTCATTGCAACTTATTTCTCCTTGATGCATTTGTTCTCTGTTTCTTTTGCTAAGTTTACCTTTAGCAGTCTCTATGCATATTTATGATTGCCTGGAAATTAGCCTACTTTAGAAGTTCATCTTATAATTTACTTATTGCGTTTGTTTTTTTTTATCAAGGGAGAGAGCACAACTCTATGAGTTATTGCGGTATATTGTGCGAGAAATCTAGAGTGTAAGTCCATATTTTGGTATTTGAATATTCTGGTGTCAAATCAAAGTGTCTTGTGTCATTGCCTACAAGCATCAAAGTCCGTGATAATGAAGACCGGAGAAGTTCAAATGAAGACATTCAAAGTGTCGCATTTGTCTCACTCATAGGATGGTAAGTGACTTAGATACCTTATACCTTAGGGGTAAATTGACTTAGAATCATTCTATGTACCTTAGTTTACTAGATACAAGCATTCATAGGCATAAGTGGAGTTAGAAATGCAAAAAAAATCATGTTCGGTGTACGGGGCATAAGTCATTGACGTTACTTCGATTTTGGTCCTTAATACATGAAAATTGAAGGTCTTGAAAAGATATACAACTTTCGGGATGGAAGTTTTGGCCAATTTCGGGTCCATCGGACGATCACCCTTGATTCCGGTTGACACTCATACAAAAATTTTGTATGCTGATTTTATTGGGGGGTCGACCGACCTTAAGACCGGTCGACCGGCCCATGTAGAAATTGTCTCTTAACTTGTTTAAAACACTATGTTTGACCCTATATAAATTGAATTTGATCCCCATTCAAACAGAAGGAGTTTTGAGAGTTTAGAGAAAGCTTTATTGAGTTATTTAGGGTTTCCTAAACCTATTCTCCTCTCCTCTTCCACCCTAGAATATGTAAGACATTGTTTGATAATTCTTGATTGTTTATTCCATTGTTGGGATTCAAATTAGGGTTTGTTTAATCAACCATCAACCAGTTCTTGTTAAGAACAACTTGGTCGAAGTAATCTGAAGCCTTTACGAAAGAGATCAATCCGAGGAGGATTGTGCTTATTTGATCAGAAGATCGTGGCTGAGACACAAATAGAAGAACATGCCACTGCGGTAGATTGCGAGTATTGCAAGATCATGATTGCTTATCAAGGTGCGAGACTGAGTAATGTGGATCGTTGTGTCGAGTCCGATTGAGTACAGTTCAAGTCTTGTGAGTTTCTGTTACTTTGTCTTAGTGATATCTCTTACTGGACTAGATCCCCTGGTTTTTCCTAAAAGGGTTTCTACGTAAAAACTCTTTGTGTTATGGTTTGCTTGTCTACTTTATTTTCGCACTTTATTGTTCATCCTTCCTTAGTCAATAATTTAATTGTTAAATCTTAAAAAAGGTAGATGGACTTGTAGGGAGATCTAGCCCCCCCTTGGGTTTGTAAGTTCTCAACCTAAAAATATTATTTTTAGGGTTCACCGGATTTTTCACATAGGATGCTAAAAGCAAATGAGTCTTCAAGTATGTTATCAGGGGTTGGTTTAGGTGCAAGGGGGTGTATCTCCTTCTTCGGGCTGCCGCTATCTTCTTTCCCTTCTTCTTGTTTGTCTGGTTCGTCGGCTCTCTGGCATTGTTTATGGCCTAGGCAGTCGTGGTTTGTGTTTCGGTTCTTGAGGTGGCAGGCGGGTAAGTGAAAAGTTTGCTTTTGGCAGATTTGGTAATCCTCTGTGTTTGCCTTTGACCAGACCCTTATAGGTGACCATTTTGGTCTCTCCTCTAATCTTGACCCACCTTTTTCACCTAAAGGTATTGTGTGGTCACCTCTTGGACCTATCCCTGCTCTTGATGCTCTGCCAACTTTTTACTAAGTCGGGGTTGACATGCCGGTTGCTGAAGAGATCGCCGGTTTACCTGTAGCAGATTAGCCTACTTCTCTTCCTTCTTGAGGCCTTCCTAAACCTTGGTATGCTCTTTTCTCCTCCAATAGAGCTAAGTCCAATGGGCTTAGTCTATCCTTTATTCCTACTCAGTCTTTGAATGGTAGAAAGTCTCTTGCCCTCTACATGAAGTTCAGGAAGACATCGATCGGTGGTCTGGGGCCTTAGTTGGTTTCCTTTTGGGACCTAAGCCCTATTTCTTTGCTTTTAAGCGGTTTATTTTGAAGTCTTGGGCTCCCATTGGAAATCTAGAGATCTCATTAGATAATGGAGTCTTTGTTTTCAAATTCAGCTGTGCAAAAAGACAAAGCTAGGATTTTTGGACTCTGGTATGTGGTTCTTCTGATAAGAAACCTATGGTTTTTCATCCTTGGTGTCGCGACCCATTATACCCCTTAAGAGTTAGGGATACTTTAGCTCTTGACTTATCATATATCAAATCATCCTATGAGAATACACAAGGCATAACATAGTGGAAACAGTAATGGTATAGTAAATCCTCATAACTGGGTTCCAAATCTGAACCAACTGAACATAGCAAAATATGACGTATAAAGTGGACAAGTCTCACTCTCAATACTCACAAAATACATGCATAAATCTCCCTCACCTTCTCAGCAATAATCTAGATAGGGCCACCTATCTAGTGCTCCATCATCCTGGTGATGGTCCATAGTGGGCTCCTGCTCATAGTATTCCTCCTCGACCCAAGACTCAGGAGCATACATGTCAATAGAACCTACTGAAGTCAATACTTTGGCTAAGCATGAAATATTCAGTGCCTACAAACTACTAGCTAACAATGTAATAATATCATTGAACATGCAAAGCCATAGAGACGTAGAAATCTTTAAAAACATGGTTCCCAAAACTATTTCCTTATGAGTTTTCATATGAAATTCATAACCATATGAGTTGTATGAGAATCAGAGTCTTATGAGTTCTTAGAGTTCCTAGAGTTCCTTATGAGTCATTATGATCAGTAGAGCACTTATGATCCGTAGAGCTTGTACAATGATCTTAGACACTTTGAGATCTTTTCTTTGAGCCGGATGTGACATACCCTTAGATATATCATATCCTTGACCAACCCGAAGTTTGGCTTTATCAACGCTTTTGAGCTTGGTAGCTTATGATGTTCTTAGAAATCTTATGAATGTTTCGATAAATCCGTTTGTATGAGAAATCATAGAGTCATGCGAGACATGTAAGACATAGAGTGCGTAAAGTGCTTGTGAACATCATACTATACTTGGAAAGCTTGAAAACATTGAATCATAGTCATAGAATTTCAGTAATAGTGATAACTTACAACCCATGTAAAATTCATCATCCAATTTATTCAAGAACACACTGTACAACATAGTTTTAGTGAAAAGAATAGCACAAGGGTAGATAGTAGAGTGTATATACCTTTTCCAGATCAAATCCCTTTGATCTAAGTGCTATAGAATAGTTGAGAAACGAAGATTGGACTCCAGAAGCAAGGATCAAGTTTTAATCGTGATCTTGGAAGAACACTTTGATAATCACAGCTTTTTCCTCTTTCTTCTCTTTCAATTTCTCTCTCAAATCTAATCTCAAGGTTTGGTAAACCCTAAGCCACGAATTCTTCTTCTATTTATAAGCCAAGGATTGCTAAAACCCTTTAATATCCTTCAAAAATATCCCCCAAGGTTAGTTTACAAGTTCTAGGGTTGGTTGGGCCGTTCTGGGCGTTTTTGGGCTCAGACAGTCAACTAGATGAGTCATTCAGTCGACTGGATGATGCTCTGTTTTTCCCCTTTGGTGTTTTGACCATAACTTTTGACTTGCTTATCAGATTTAGATAATTCAACTTGCGTTGGACTCGTCATTCAAAGGAGAACAACTTTTTGTGTAATGTACAAATCCTAATTCTGAATTATTCATGGTCCAAAGTGACCCTAAAGTTGACTGGTCCAAAGTTGACTACTCCAGGAATTACAGCAGACCAGTCTTCGGAAAACCCATATGTGACATAAATTCGACTCATAATCTAGAAAAGTGTTAAACGTGAACATCGAAGAGAGCTTCAATATCTTTCCAATGGCTCAAGAATCATTCGATTCCAATCAACGGTGACAAAACTAAAGTTCCCTAAAGTTGAGGGTATTTCAAGACATTCCTCTTTTCGACACTTATAGTATTTTATACTCTTGTTTTATTCATACCAAACACCCATAAACAATTTCCATACATTCGTTAATTCATTCAAAACACCTCATTTCATTTTAAAACATGAAACCATAATTACATTAAGGCTTTAGGCCTTGAAAAGCACTATTCACAGCACTATACACAGGCTATGACATTGAGTTCTGGGGTTCTACACTTGGTCACCAGCGGTTAAGCTTGAAAAATCTATAGTTCTTCATTGCCGGTTTGGATCAAGCTCCTTGGACTTCAGCTTCACTTATAGGGTGAACACATGCTCAGTAGGATAGCCAGTGTTGTATGGACTCCTCTCTACTCAAGCAAGATCACTGCTGAGAGGGGTCGTCTCTCCTATGTAGGGTGTGTGTTGAAGTGTTTGCTAAAGATGAATTTTCAAATTATATCATCATCCAGAATTCGGACGGGTCTCTTTTTCACCAAAAGTTCTTTATGATTGGAAGTCTTCTCATTGTGTGAAGTGTGCCACCTTCGGGCACATTGCTTCTCAGTGCACACTGCCAAGCAAATTTCCATGCTTAAGCCTATCAATGTTCCTCCCGTGACCTCGGTGGAGGTTGGCTCTTGCGTTGTCCCAACAGAAGCTCCATCTAGTGACTGGACCTTGGTTGGTAGGCGCAAAGGCAAGCTCCCGAATCATTCTCAATATTATTCTTCTTCAGATGAAGATCCTCTGGATGATAATGAAGTGTCAGACCTCGAAGTATCTTGTTTTGCTTCTTATAGACCATCTCGTGTTCGCTATTGCTCCTCTCTCAATGAGAAAGCTGCCGCTTTACTTGATAACCCTCTGTTAGAGAACTCTCAAGACGGTCTCTTGGAAATTCCTTGTGATCATGACGACGTGCCATGCAATGCTCCGTTGAACCCTATTGTCTTGATTGATAATAAATTGATTTCAGATGGGACACATTATCTTGGACCTTATAACAATCTAAATTCATTGAGTCTCTCCTATGTCCATTGCTCGTAAAAGAAAGCCCAGGCTCCGTTCTTTTGGTGGAACTATTAAAAGTCCGAAACTTTAATACTTTCAAACAAGAGGCAAGTGTTTGCGAGGAGAAGGGAGAAGGTTTCTAACTCTTTTACACAATGGTATCTCAGATTTATTGGGTCCAATTTAATTAGAGGTTCCACATGGATGGAACTTATAACATCCAAAATTTTGGGTAGAACTTGAAAGTTCCATATTTGTAAAACTTTTGCACTCTATAGAATAATATAGTTCTAGGCATTAAGTAAAATTATACATGAAACTATGAAAGTTCTAAACTTTAAAAGTTCCACCAAAAGAACGGACCCTAATAGATTTGTCATGTTGGCTGAAGATACTAATGCTCTTCCTGTGCTCAGAGCATATCGGGACAGTCTCCATGATCGATCTGGGTCTTAGGCTGGAGTCCTTGGAGAGAGAAGCAATCAGTGCTTCTCTGGTGCCATCTAGCTCTCTAGTTTCTTTGTTGGGATTCCCTAGTTGTGGAATCTCTTGGTGTGTGGAATGTTCGAGGGCTTAATTCTAGCTTGAAGCAATCTGAAGTCAGGAATTTAATAACTAAACACAAGCTTACTCTTTTGGGTTTGTTGGAAACTAAGGTTAGAAGTGTTAACTCCTCTATGGTTCGCTCGTTCATCAACAGGGATTGGGACTATTTGGACAAATATAACTCTGCCCTCAATGGCCGTATTTGGGTGATGTGGGATTCTACAAAAGTTACAGTCTCTGTGTTGCATAAAACCGATCAAGTCATTCACTGTTCTGTTTTGGATAATTCCTCCCTTGCTTCCTTTGTTGTGTCATTTGTCTATGACTTCAACTCCATTTCGGATAGGTGGGCTCTATGGCAACACTCGTTGGCCTTCTCTCCTTCCATCCTGGCCCTTGGAGTATTCTTGGAGATTTTAATGAGGTCTGAAACCAAAGTGAGAAAATATGAGGTACCAGGGTTCAGTTTCAGGACTGTCTTGCTTTCAACACTTGTCTAGACGCCCTTCAATTTTTTTATCTGAAATTTAGAAGATTAAAATTCACCTAGTCAAATCGTTCCCAAGGCTTGGTTGGTATTCAGTGTAAGTTGGTTAGAGATCTCATCAATAGTGACTGGTGTGATTTATTCTCAGCTTCTGAGGCAGAGTTTGCTGCCCCTGGAGTTTCAGATCACTCCTCAATAATTTTTTCTGTCACTTCTTTGACGCCCAAAGGCAAAAAACCTTTCAAGTTCTTTAACTTTTGGTCTGATTCCTGTGACTTTCAAAGACTTATTGTTGTTGAATGGACCATTCCTTGCAGAGACACCCCCATGTACAGTCTATCTTAGAGGCTCAAGATCATTAAAGATTAATTGTTTGCTAAGATGAAGTTCTTCTAAGTTCATAGATATTCAGTCCAAAGTGGGGCTCGCCAGGAATGAGCTTGATGCTGCTCAGATTGCTACCTCTGGCCACTCTTCGGTTGAGTCTAAGAAAGAGCTCTAGCCACATTTGTTAATCTGGCTAGAGTTGAGGAATATGAAGTCCGACAAATGGCTAAGATCAAATGGTTGAGCCTTGGTGATCGAAACAATATCTTTTTTCATAAATCTCTTGCTACTCGCTGATCATTCAATCGTATTATTTCCATTTCGGACAGAAACAACAATAGGATTGATGATGAGGATATGATAAAGGCTGAAACTATGCACTTGATCTTCCAAGACCTCCTTGCTCCTCCATTCGGCTTCTTATTTACAAACGCGTCTCTAAGGTCCTAGCAAATAGGATTCGTACTGTCCTTTTTGATCTTGTTCGGCATAGTCAATCTGCCTTCTTCTTGCACATGAGATTGTTTGTAAAGATCGAGGGTCACCTCGTTGTGCAATTAAAATTGACATTCGCAAAGCTTTTGACTCGATCAACTGGGAATCATGGTTTTAAAAAACGCTAAAACCGTTACGTAACGGTTTCGGCCGAAACCGTTTCCTGATACCATTACGCTACGTATAGGTACCGTAACGGTTTCCGACATATTACTTCTTCGTGTCACCCCTCGGGCAATCTACTGATATTTTTTAGTAAAAAAAACGCTTTAGAATCTTATTTCTTCTTCCTTGCATCTTTTTTTTTTTCTATTCATTGTGATTTTTTTTATTTTTTTTAAGCAAAAGAAAAAAGTTGTAAATGTGAATGATTCACCTGCGGGATTCTTCAAGAGCACCAGAGGTCTCAGGCAAGGATACCCACTCTCCCCTTTCCTGTTTGTTTTAGTCATGGAGAGCCTTTTAGCCATGCTTGATCAAGCTGTCACTTCTGGTGCCATCTCTCCTCATCCTAAATGTGAAGACCCTGTTGTTTCCTTCTTCCTAAAAAAAATTTGCAAGTCTATTGAGCAGATTTGTCTTCGACTCCTCAGGGGCAGATCGGGTGAGATCAAGAAACTTGTTAGGTGGTCCAGGATATGAACCTTTAGAGAGGAAGGTGGCTTAAGCCTTCGTCGGATCGTTGATTAGAATTCGGCAGCCATTCTAAAGCAAACATGGTCGATAGCTTCTCGAAAAAGTTAACCTTTGGGCCAATTGAATCTACTCCAATGTTCTCAAGAGCAAGCATTGCTGGACAGTGAAAACGCCTTCAGACTGTTCTTGGTCTTGGAGGAATATCCATGAGATTGTTTATTTCATGATTTTTCCATCTCATGTATATTTACATTACGTGCTAGCTTCCTTCTTATTTTTGGTCATGCATCATCTTCAGTTGTAAAGTTGATTGGGTAATTGTTTATGACTCGAAATTCTCTCAAGTTGTAACCGGACTCCTTGGTGTCGAATTATGCCCCGAAGGTCACCACATGTTCCTTTTGACACCCCTTAACTATAGTTAACATTCACCCACTCCTAGGGTTCAGCCACCTATCCTTGGTTTTTTGTATAAAAAAATATTGAAATTTTGTTAACTAATGAGGGTTTAAAAAATTGATATTTTTTCTAAAATCCAAGGATAGGTGGGTGAACCCTAGGGGTGGGTGAATCTCGACCACAATTAAGGGGTGTCAATAGGGACATGTGGCAAACTCTGGGGCATAATTGGACTTAAAGGAGTCTGCTTACAACTTAAGAGAATTTGAAGTCATTATTTATTGATCCAGTTGCATATGATTGCAGCTGATGAACTTACTTTTCTCCTTTCTGGAGCATAACCGTCCCTATAGTGACTTGCTGGCTAGGTAAGTAAGGTATACAACAATTTCGTTTGTGATTTTCCTACTCATGCTTATCAACTATTCAGTTCCCAGATAATTGCATCTATTGTAATATAATGCTACTAGCAAACACCCCGTGCGATGCAGGGATCAAAAATTCGAGATGAGATTTAAAACACTTTAATAAATATGAGAATAAAGTGTTTAAGAAACACTAACAAAATACACTCAGCCTAATTGGAAGGTAAAAATTATTAATGAAAGTGCAATCACGTAGAATATGAAATACAATAACATATAGGTAGAGAATATATAATATGAAATATATCAAATAATTATGAATAATATTGTAACAAATAAGAGAATTGTAAAAAAAAATCCATCCCATTACTCTACTTTTTTCTACTTGCATACATTTCCTATTCCTTCGAATCCAATTAGCTGAAATTTTAGTGAATGCTAATCCAATCACCACTAACAGTGAAAAAAAGTAACCAGGAGTTATTTACTGAATGTCAATCCAATTTTAGTGAATGTAACGCCACGAATCATGATTCCCCACAACGGTCAAATTTTGCTTGCTCTATTACATATGAGAAGCAATGTATTTCTAAAATGATTAAATATTGCTCTTGGCGAAACTACTCTCATTCAAGTGACTTCATTGCATGTTAACGCATAAAAGTGTTATTTTTAATCAATTGAGAAATAATGTTGGAAGAATTAACATAAATATAATATTGGTGTATTTAGTGATGGTACACCATAAATGCACTCAATCAAGAGATGGGATATAAGGCATGACTTAGTCTATGTCTATGGGTACTCCCAAAAGTAATCCTAAATTTAAAAATAAATCAAGGTGATAACAACAAATTGCAAATGGGGGTCAAAGAAGGGTGCCACGTATGATTTTAGTTTGCTCTCCTATTTCTATATTGTATAAGATGATGACACACTTGACCTTCTAGTTCACGGAAGCAGATTTTGATGTGAAGGTTTTTCCAGCTATGGATATACTAATTTTATATTTAAACTATATACAATAGTATATGTATTTAATTGTATTAACTCAAATTCTAATTAATATTAAAAAATAGTATTTCTTAACTTTTCATGTTTAAAAAAAAAAATGGGGGACGTCTTGTAAGAGTTTTTATATATACAACTCTTGGTGTGGCCCACGCAATCATGTTTTGGTTAATTCAAAATCCCGGATTGATAAGGTTGCTATCAGAGAATATTTAAGTTGGTGGGTCCCACTAAGATGTGGTCAAACATGGGACTCTCACATGTTCAATAATTAAGGAGAAATGGTTGGATGACTCACCGTTAGATTTGGTGTGGCTTCCCATGACCCTTGGATCGTGATGGGTGGTTACGAGGGTTTTTATCTTATAAGTTTTGGGAAAGTCCCTCTTCTCACTCACGTTATTTTCAAGCCCCATCGATAAACTTGAGAGGAGAAGAGAAGCCTCCCAAAGGAGGTTCTTGATTTTATTTTGCAGGTTTCTGGATTCATAAGGTTGTTCATATTGTCCTCGGCATTATTCATTGATCTTAAAAGGTACGAATATTTTATCCCTGAATTTATGTTCACTAGATTAATTTAATATTGCATGGTCTAGATCTTCTCATACATTATTCGACATAGAATAGTGTTTTTATATGAGATTAAGTTTAATCTTACAATTGGTATCAGAGCACAGGCTCGAACCATGCTTTTAAATTAATCTAACAATGATGGATTAATTCGGATTAATTATTATAATTATTGTTTTTTAATTATAAATAATTTTTCTGGAATTTTTGGGGTAATGTTATACCTTTAGTTGAATTCGGAATATTTTAATTGATTAAAGGGAGTTATAAAATAAAAAAATTAATTTTTGGGTTTTTTCGGTCGTTTCCGGTTGGACGGTGATTCCGCCGCCGTCGATCATCGGAAAACTCTGCCGCCGGCCGGGTTTTGGTCGCCGGACTATGGCCGACCTTTTGGCACCGGCGGCTGCCGAGATAGTGGCCGGTAAGGCCCCCACTAAAGGACTGAACTGCTACGGCAGTTTGGTTTTCAATAAAAAAAAAAAAAAAAAAAATTTCGGGTGAGAGTGACGAGGGTCAAACCGACCCGTTGACCTGTTGACCCGGTCCGACCCTACAGGTCAAGCCCGAACCGGATCTGAATGGTTGAAAACCGAACCGTATTTTGGATCCAGACCCGTACCCGAAACCCTATGGGTCAGATCGACCCATATTTTCGAACCCGAACCCGAATTCTAATGGGTCGACCCGAACCGAAATTTTGACCACGACCCGTTTGTATCCAAACCGGTCCGCCTGAACCGGACCGGTCTAACCGAATTGAACCGGTCAGACCGGACCGAATCAGACCGGAAACCGTAAGCGCATGCGCGTGACGCGCAATGCAGCTTGCGACGCACCCTCCCGCACGTGACGCGCACTCCCAGCTTCTGAGACGCGCGTGTCATGCGCCTGACACTCGCAGGGACGTGTCTGGCGCGCGTGATGCGTTTCCAGGACACGTCCATGGAAGTGTCTTACCTCTTTTGAGGTTTTTGAGTGTTCTGGTTTCAATTTTTGGGTCCTTTTGGACTTCTGAGCACTATAAATGACTGTTTTGGTGCATTTTAAAGGTTTGGGTCATTCCTAAAGGGGTTTAGGAATGACCAGTAAGGCAGATATTCGAATGAGCATAACTGAATTAGGTTAGATTGTCTTGCCCAAAGGTGACCGTCCTAAAGAAGTTATGATCCTTTGAATAGGAGATTTTGATCTCTTGTAATCTACAAGTTTGCACTTAAATACATAGAATAACTAGTCTTGCCCAAAGGTGTCTAGGGACTTCTTGTAGTATAAGTGGGACAGAATAACTTATATGTGGAAGTGAGAGAAGGATAACCCTCTTGCCCAAAGGTGTGGAAGTGTCTTGATCAATCCAAAGCATGAAAGGTTAGTTCTGTGCGCGACTATTGTCGCCATTTGGGGGGTGAATTGCATATCGAAATCTCTTGCCCAAAGGTGTGATTAGATGATGCGCCCACCTGTCCCGTAAAGTGGTAGAAATCATTTTTTAAAAAATATTAAACCACTTTAGCTAATCCGGCTCAACCCCTAGACCGGTTAGAATTATTAATTTGAACTAAAATTAGCAACTACAAGAACCAAATAAAGTTTTATAATTTGTGCGACAATTTGTATTACAAACCATAACATATATAGACATCATTATTTGCAGCTATGGACGGATCTGTTGTACACAGGCATTTGACTGGGATTGAGCCATTGAATGGCTCAAACTATGGTTCTTGGAAGATGCAGCTAGATATTGTTCTAGGCTGCCTAGACTATGACTTTGTCCTCCTGGAGGAAAAGCCGGATGCTCCCATTGCTGAGCCTTCGGACTCAGATAAGTCTTTGTTTTCGAAATGGGAGAAGGCCAATCGGATGGCCATGATGATCATCAGGGCTTCTATTCAGGAAGCCATCAGAGGAGGTATCCCTTCGGCTGAGACAGCTAAAGAGCTTCTTGAGACTATCAAGAAGCAATTTATGGGGTCAGTTAGATCCAGACAGTACAGCAGTCTGACTCAGTTGATTTCTATGAAGTATGATGGTGCTGGGAGCGTTCGAGAACATTTTCTCAAAATCTCGAAGTTAGTTATCTCTCTCCGAGAGTTGGGTTTGACCATTGAGGATGACCTCATGGTCCATTTAGCTGTGGCTTCTCTTCCTCACTCCTTTGATGCATTCAGAGTTAATTACAGTGCACATGACAGAAAGTGGACCCTCAACGAACTGATAGCAGTTTGTGTGAGTGAGGAAGAACGCACTAAGCGTGGTAAGGCCGAATCTGCAAATTTGGCTATTCGTTCTGGAAGTAAGAAGAACTTCAAGACAAAAGTTTTCAAGAAGCCAAATACTCAGAGATTTTTTCCAGGGCAGAGTTCAGGGCAGAACCAGGGTCATCAATTCAAAGGGAAAGGGAAGACAGATCAGTTTCAGGGCAGAGGGATTGTCATCAAACCAGAGGAGATAGAATGTTTTTTCTGCAAGTTGAAAGGGCATGTGAAGAAAGACTGCTTTAAGTATAAGGAATGGGCCAAGAAGAAGAATAAAGGTATTAATTTATCATTGGTATGTTTTGAATCAAACCTAGTGGATGTTCCTTCAAACACTTGGTGGATTGATTCAGGTGCCTCTGTGCACATTTCTCATTCTCTTCAGGGGTTCGTACATAGACGTAAGGCCAAGGATGAGGAGCTTCTATTCATGGGGAATTCTTCACCAGCAGTAGTAGAGGCTATTGGGACTTGCAGACTGATTTTAGACTCTGGTCATGTTTTGCTTTTGGATGATACTTTTTATGTGCCGTCTTTTAGACGGAATATTATTTCAGTTTCTAGACTTGGTACATCTGGCTACAGTTTTTTATTTGAGGGGAGTGTGCTATCTGTTAGACATAATTTGCAGACTATTGGAAATGGTATTTTGATTGATGGTCTTTATCAGTTGGTTTTGGATTCTAGTTTTGCATCATCCTTACTATGCATGACAGTTGATTCTTCTACTCCAGTTACCGGTTCTAAACGTGTTAGACAAAATGGAAATTCTTCTATGTTGTGGCATCGTAGATTGGGTCATATATCAAAGGAGCGTTTAGAGTCTTTAGTTAAGTCTGAAGTTCTGGAACCCCTTGACTTTTCTGACTTCGAGACTTGTATAGACTGTATTAAGGGAAAAATGACTAAGAGTCGGAATTTGGATGCAGTTAGAAGTACTGGTCTTTTGGACCTAATACACACTGATATATGTGGACCTCTCCCTACAGCATCTCGAGGTGGTCAGCGATACTTCATCAGTTTTATCGATGACTTCTCTCGTTATGCCTTTGTATTTCTAATTCATCATAAGTCTGAAGCATTAGAGATGTTCAAGCAATACAAGGCTGAAGTGGAGAAGCAGTTGGACAGGCCGATTAAAGCTGTCCGTTCTGATAGAGGAGGTCAATACTATGGGAAAGCTGATGTTGATGGGGTTAACCACGGTGGATTTGTCAGTTTCCTTCGTGAACACGGTATTGTGCCTCAGTACACCACTCCTGGGACTCTGGAACAGAATGGTGTAGCTGAGAGGAGGAACCGAACGTATATGGATGCTGTTCGCAGCATGATGAGTCACACAGATTTACCTGATAGCTTTTGGGGTGAAGCCCTTAAGACCGCTGTTTATATTTTGAACAGGGTCCCCAACAAGGTAACTCCTGAAACCCCCTTTTTCCTCTGGACTGGGAGAAAGCCTAGTCTTCATCATTCTCACATCTGGGGTTGTCATGCTGAAGCAAGAATTTATGATCCCACCTTGCAGAAGCTTGATCCTAGAACTGTGAGTTGTCGCTTCATTGGATATCCGGAGAGATCGAAGGGTTTTAGATTTTACTGTCCTTCTAGACCATCTCAGTTTGGGGAGACCAATAATGCGAGATTTCTGGAAGATGGTGAAATTGGAAGCTCAGTTCACAGAGAAGTTGTTTTTGAGGAAGTACTTGATGATGGTAGTTCATTTTCACTACTACCACTTCTAGCTAGACCGCTTTCACCGGTTGTTCAGGTCACTCGTACAGTTGCAGTGCCAGTGCAAGAAGAACAACAGGGTGCGACAATAGCAGCTGATATTGTTGCACCAACTCAAACTGTTGTTGCTCCAACTGTTGCTGCACCAGTATCTCTGAGAAGATCTTCACGGGATAGAAGATCAGCTATGTCTTCTGATTATGAAGTGTATTTGAATGAAGGTGACATTAGTGATTCTGTAGATCCTTCCAGTTTTCAAGATGCTCTGCAGAGTCCGCACTCTCGAGAATGGTTGAATGCGATGAGAGAGGAATTGATGTCAATGGAGAAGAATTCAGTCTGGGATCTTACATCTTTACCTCCTAATTCCTCAACCATTGGGTGTAAATGGATTTACAAGACCAAAAGGGATTCTGAAGGTAAAATTGAAAGATTTAAGGCAAGGCTTGTGGCCAAGGGTTTTAAGCAGAATGAAGGCATTGACTATGTTGAGACCTTCTCGCCTGTTTCGAAGAAAGATTCCCTCAGAATTATTTTGGCTCTAGTAGCGCATTTCGATCTAGAACTTCACCAAATGGATGTTAAAACTGCATTTCTGAATGGTGAACTTGAAGAGGTTATTTTCATGGATCAACTGGAAGGTTTTGTTACTCCTGGAAGTGAAGAACTTGTTTGCAATCTGAAGAAGTCGATTTATGGTTTGAAACAGGCCTCCAGGCAATGGTACTTGAAGTTTGATAAAGTTGTTATTCAACAAGGTTTCCATGAAAATCCAATGGATCGATGCATATACCTCAAGTTGAGTGGGAGTAGGTTTATCATTCTTGTGTTGTATGTCGATGACATTCTTTTAGCAAGTAATGATGTTCATATGCTTCATGATACCAAGCTATTCTTGTCTCGGAATTTTGATATGAAGGATATGGGAGAGGCAAGTTATGTCTTAGGCATCAAGATCACTAGAAATCGCAGTTCAGGATGTTTGGGTTTATCACAAAGGGCTTACATTGACAAAGTGTTAACCAGATTCAAGATGCAGAATTGTGCTCCCGGAGATGCTCCAGTAGTTAAGGGAGACATCTTCAATAATCGTCAATGTCCCAAGAATGAAGTTGAAAGACTTCAAGTTGATTCTACTGATTATGCTTCCGCAGTTGGGAGTCTTATGTATGCCATGATTTGCATCAGGCCTGACCTGAGTTTCATTGTTGGGATGTTGGGAAGATATCAGAAGAATCCTGGAGCTGTTCACTGGACTGCAGTTAAGAAAGTACTTCGGTACCTTCAAAGGACTAAAGATTTCATGCTGGTTTACCGGAGATGTGATGAGCTGGAAGTTGTTGGTTATTCAGATTCTGACTATGCTGGATGTCAGGATAGTTTGAAGTCGACTTCGGGATATGTTTTCATGTTAGCTCAAGGTGCAGTTTCATGGAGAAGTGCCAAGCAATCCTTGGTGGCATCTTCTACCATGGAAGCAGAGTATGTTGCTTGTTATGAGGCTGCACAACAGGCCATTTGGATAAAGAACTTTATCAGTGAGCTCAAAATAATGGACTCCATTGAGCGACCGATCAAAATTCATTGTGATAATGCAGCCGTCGTTCAATATGTTAAGAACGACCATGTCACAAGCAGGAACAAACATATAGAGATAAAATATCTATATGTGCGAGAGAAAGTTCGAGCTGGTTTAATCATTATCCCTCACTGTTCTACCTTAATCATGATTGCTGATCCATTGACTAAGGGTCTTTCAGTTAGAGTTTTCAAAGAGCATGTAACCCGTATGGGAGTTTTAGAGTCTTTTGATTCCTTTGTTTAGTGGGAGTATTTATTTATTATCTAATTTCAGCCCTTTTTATGATTCATATATTATGTTGATATACTCTCATTTATAAATGTTATGGTTTTGGAAATAATTGATGCATCATTTTAGTTGTTCTTATGTTTTTGAATGCACGTGCGAAAGTATAGACATCAAGTGATGGTATTCACATGGCGGATGCCATTGATGTCAAGTTAAGCCCGAGAGCATGCACAAAGCTCTCAAGTCGCTTGGGTTGAATATGGTTGGGCACCATGTTTGAGGCCTTCATTCTGGATATAAGGTGATGGATTTCACATGACGGATGTCGTAAGGTATCAGAATGACATGCATATGCTTAAATGCATGTAGCGTGGACACTTATGGATATACGCATATTGATCACATAAAAGTTGTGTATTTTCCATGTCACACCATAATAGTCATCATAAAGTTCCTCTCGAAGATATTAGTGTTACTAGCAGTTTGACCATGGAGTGGCCTGTATCATAGTAATGAAAACTAGTAGATATTATGTGCTTCCATGATCACTGTTAGTGGCACTCTTGTTTTAGAGTGAAAGTTTAAGAACATGTAATTCTCGGCAACTATTTTTTAAAATAAAATAGAGTGGCCACTCACATTTTTTAAAGGTTTCAATCCGGGAAGTTTTTTCTTTAATTATTCTTTTAAAGGGATTGCTTGGGCCAAGTGGGAGATTGTAAGAGTTTTAATATTTTACAACTCTTGGTGTGGCCCACGCAATCATGTTTTGGTTAATTCAAAATCCCGGATTGATAAGGTTGCTATCAGAGAATGTTTAAGTTGGTGGGTCCCACTAAGATGTGGTCAAACATGGGACTCTCACATGTTCAATAATTAAGGAGAAACGGTTGGATGACTCACCGTTAGATTTGGTGTGGCTTCCCATGACCCTTGGATCGTGATGGGTGGTTACGAGGGTTTTTATCTTATAAGTTTTGGGAAAGTCCCTCTTCTCACTCACGTTATTTTCAAGCCCCATCGATAAACTTGAGAGGAGAAGAGAAGACTCCCAAAGGAGGTTCTTGATTTTATTTTGCAGGTTTCTGGATTCATAAGGTCGTTCATATTGTCCTCGGCATTATTCATTGATCTTAAAAGGTACGAATATTTTATCCCTGAATTTATGTTCACTAGATTAATTTAATATTGCATGGTCTAGATCTTCTCATACATTATTCGACATAGAATAGTGTTTTTATATGAGATTAAGTTTAATCTTACACGTCTTACTAGAAAGTGACCAATAAATACATATAACATTTTACTATTAAAAGACAGTATCCTCCTGTTGGTACGTAGACGGATCGAAATGCAGATGAAGCTTCTGTTGATCCATCAATAGCGAAACATAGGACTTTCATTTCCCTATCTTGGTGGTTGAACAGTTTACCTGAAAAGACAGATACAAGGGTGATGATCAGTTAATATGGCACTAGTGGTAGAGGTTGCATAGTCTTGCACTTCACTTACCTTTCAAGTGAACCTATCGATTAACCGACATGAGTAGCATCTCCTCCTATTCCAGCATCTCTATCAGCAAGGGCAGATCATTTTCCATATGCGGTGGTGAAGGAGCGGGATCAGAGCAGGTGGAAAAGCCTGCATGCCTTTCATCCCTGTAGTCATCGCACATTCTGAAATCAAATTTTTAAAAAAAATTTGTTTATCAAACCTCATTGTCCTTATATTATATAATATTATATTTTATTATTACATATTTATATAAGAGTCTATTTTAGTAATTAGACTACTTAGCATTGTCTATATTTTTGGTTGAATTGGTCATCTAAACACACATATTAGACCTACGGTAACCGCTAGGGTGCCATAAGGGTAAACTCATTTTTTTAATGGAAATATTATCATGTAATAAACACACACTCACCACCACTCCAAAAGGGCCTGACTTAAGGAGGCTTTGTGGATGGTAACAGAACTCGGTCCTAAAATTAGCTTGTGATCCCTTGTAGCATTGTCTATTTAAAGAGTGATATATTGTGATGGTAGCAGAACTCGGTCCTGAAATTAGCAGCCCTGTGATAAGCCATCTGAAATCTATAAGCCACGAATGCTTTAGTGGGTGGCTCAAAGAAAACTAACTCTTAAGGCTCAACATAATTGCTGGTTGGGACCATTTGTTTTTGCATTACCCTATCGCGAGAGCCGTTTGAGGATATTTCCTATCTTGAGTAGGGGTGACTTAAATCTTCCCTTCATCCTTTCAAAACTTCTTATCCAACTAGAATTTGGTAAGGGTGGATAAGGGTCAAAAAGACAATTTGGTCTCTCCTTCCTGATGCCATTGCCTTGTTTCTTTGGAAAGCTTCTTTGGAAAGAACAGAACAAGAGTATTTGAGAACTCTCTGTCCTCCCTCTCCCATATATGTTATCACACTCACTCCCATATATGTTATCACACTCACTCATTCGTTTTGGAATGATGTTTCATGGTGGAAGGATGAAGATGAGGGTGAAACTTTGGGGGACATTATCTAAATTTGTGGGATTATACTTTTTATTCTTATCCCCGGGTCAATTCAGAGTTTCCCACTTGTAAACATCCAAATGATGTTCCATTTGGTGGAAGGATGAAGATGAGGGTGAAACGGATTATACTTTTTTTTTCTTATCCCCAGGTCAATTCAGAGTTTCCCACTTGTAAACATCCAAATGATGTTCCATTTGGTGGAAGGATGAAGATGAGGGTGAAACTTTGGGGGACATTTTCTAAGTTTGTGGGATCATACTTTTTTTTCTTAACCCCGGGTCAATTCAGAGTTTCCCACTTGTAAATTCCTTTGGATGTGTATTTCTATGCCTGGATTTGCTTTTTTCATCTACATATATATATATGCCCTTGATTACCCATTAAAAAAAAAACCCATTTGCTAGTTGGGATTCCCAAAAGATCTAAGAATTCCGTTTACACATTGTTTTTAATAATGGAATTGCAACCTTCACACTGACAGATAAGGTAATTCCGTTTACAACTCATTGTTTTTAATAATGAAATTGCAACCTTCACACGGACAGGTAAGGTAGACGTAGAAGTTAAGATAGATGACGGAGACATAACCCAAAGCAGCCAATTTCAATATCTTGACTTAATTATTACTATGGATTTTGCCAGCCCCAATCGCAAATCTTCCAAAGATGCAACTGGGTGGCTACAAATGTCAAAGATACCCTGAATTTCACTTATTCAAACTGTTAAAATATGAAAGACATCAACGTGTTAGGCCCATTCTTGCATCTATAAAAAATATTTGGAGTAAATGTGACTGGGGCTAGCAATCCTCTTATTACTATTGATTGAGAGATTAAAAAAAAAATGCACATAGAATTAGGGTTGGATGACATAAGTGGAGAAGTGCTTCTGGATGCTATTTGATTAATGCATTTCGAATAGCCTAAGCTCATGCTATTCATGCCGCCCTTCTCAATGCTAGCCTTCTCTGGCCTAAGAGCTTCCAGAGCTCTCACCTGGTACACTGTCAATGAAGAGAGGGAGGGGAAAACACTGGAGAGAGAAGATGAATTCGAATGAAGAAAGTCTCTCCGATGAAGGAGGAGACGGTTTTAAAACAACGATAAGACTAATTATGCTTTATGGAGTAAAATGTTGAGCTGCGGAGAAGAAACATGTCAAGAGAATTATGTAACTAAGATGAGGTGTTAAAATATATGAAGAGGATTTTGGGGGGAACCATTCAGGTTGAACGGTTAATGGATTTAGATCAATTTTGGGTGTGAATTCAAACTCAGTTTGCTGCCCAGTTGACTGCTTAGCCCCATCCAGGCTGCAGACCTGCACTCATGGTGTTAGTATCAAAATGAGAGAGAGAGAGAGAGAGACTGCAATAAGATGTGGTCAGTGAGGCTAGTCTAACCATAAACACTTGAAAGGTTGGGGCAATTTATCATACAATGCAATGACAGAAAATGTAAATTCATCTCATTAATCAGGCACTCAGCCCCCCAAAAAGATATAATCAGATCAGCACTAAAGCGACAAATCATGCTTTGAGAGGAGACTTGCATCCTTGAAGAAAGTCTATCTATCCAAAGGTGTGAAACTTACCCTTATCCACAGTACATTGTCGGTCTCCGAATTGCTGACTGCTAAAGCTGTTGCAGCAACAATGTTATGATACTTGGACAAAATCCAAAACTGGTATTTCTTTTCTTTATCTTCAACAAAGGAAAAATCCACCCAAAAAACTCACCGAGCAGATGGGAACAATGGGCTCAAAAATAAAAGACAGTCGAGCCAGTTAAAATAGCAGCAGGTAGGAGAGACAGTAATCCCCTTCCTAAACGTACGAGAGAGCCTTTGAATCTATTCACCAACAGTCAAACCGAACCCAAATTTGTAGTCTTTCTTCCGATGATCGATCTGCAAGCAAAAAAGTAAACCCCATGAATAGAAATAAGCTCCAAACCAACAAAAGCCACGGCTATGGATCCATGGGGAAACAAATGGGTAATATTTGCCTTCAAAGCCTGGGTAATTCTTGGAAAAAAAATCTGCTTCCTCAAATTTTTGTACATTTGATGTGAAAACCCGTTTAATTAGTCCCATCTAGAGTTTTTTCTAGACCAAAATCATCCCAATCAGATGGCCTTTCCACCCAATGCCTTTCCAAACTGTTCAGCAATAAATTTTCACAACCACCCAAAACGAATGCAATTGATCAAGTTGTTATGTTCATCTGATTAGGAAGACATTTTATTTTTATTTTTTAATCTATGAGAAATTCTAGGTGGTAAGACCCTATTCCCCAATGCTTCTTTTCCACTTTACAGTACAGTTAAGAGAGATAAAAGCTCCCCAAATCAAGAATATGTTATATTTCCTATTTTTCATTCACAAGATAAACCTCTCCTCTTCTGAGTTCCCTGCTCCAGTTAATTGAAATGAATTGTGCAGGAAATAAAATAAAACTTGAACCAAGAAAAAGGAAGTGTCAACTAACAATTGTTGGATCTCACCTCTGCTGAAAGAATAAAATTAAGACCCATATTTAACCTCTCTTCCAGAAAAGCAGCCGTGCAGCCATTGGAATCAATTTTCCCTCTCAAACGACACTGCAATACACAAGAATTAGACAAGCAGAACAACAATTGGTCTGGATTCTGTAGTACAAATAATCTTGAAGTTTCATGTATGCAAATCCAACCTAATATATTCTGGACAGGAGACAAATGAAAGGACAAGGATTCATGACTAGAAAGCTTCCAAGTGTTTGGGCAAGTAGGAACTAATTTATACAATCAGGTAGTTTGGACATTGTTAGCAAAAAGATTAACACATTTCCTACTTTTAAGAGACAAACCAGATCCAATATGAGCATGATGCATGGGTACAACTAGACTACATTTTCAGTGCACATCAACAAAGTCTGTGATGATTTGATGTCACAAGTACAATGAATTCTAATACAACAAGAAAAATTAGAAATGAAAAATCCTTAGAACACAACATACTCACACAAAATGTATGTTTTCCCCTGAAAACTGGGAAACATCGCCATGGGGTGTATCCGGTCACATGACACAACTTTTGGTTTACTTCGGATAATTGGATTGCAAATGAGTTAAACAATGAATCTTTTTTATAGGGTTTATCTTCATACTATTTTTTTAAACAAAATACATAGGCCTTCAGGTGAACTTAAAACCTCAGAAGCTAACCAAGTACTATTTCAGATTCGTTTAAGGAGTTCTAACTTCTAACTTCTAACAGTACTGTAAGTTGGATACACTAATTCGCACAGCAAATTTAATAATTATAGTTATTTACACCTCAAGCTGTTGTGCCTATGAAAGAGTAATAATACATTTCACAAACAAAACTTCTCATGACTTGACAACCACCGTTCCAATGTATCAATGCTCAGGAACCCAAAAACTACTTCAAAATAAAAGCATTTACAAGCATGTCTGATCTTATTTGTCACTTTCTATACACTGCAATGTTTACAAACAAGTCATATTGACACTAGATTGGCATCGATTCATGCATCAATAACTCTCATACATAGATACAAAAAAGTAGAGATGGGCTAACAAAAAGAAGACTTAATGGTGGGGAGAACAACTTTTTTTTATCCTCTACCGAACACCATTGGATGCACTTTCGAAGTGCACCTCCTAATTATGCACAGTTATCACATTCAAAGGATGAATGTGAGTCATTTTTGTAGTTCCCTCCTTGAATATCCAGTCTGGACTCTGGAGCATACCCACAAGTTGTTCTCTGGCTTGTTGGACATACTGCACCATACATAACCATGAGGTAGTGGTTTCCGTTGCAGAATTACCACTAAAAAGAATGAAAAGAAGAAACAAAAAAGAAAAAGAATGTCATAATATGGTCAATTTGTTGGTTAGGCAATTAATCATTTGGAGTTCCTTGTATAAAGAAAACACTATGCTATTTCTTTGCTGTAAACTTTCTCTTATCAAAAGTGAGAGAGAGGAAGAGGGTGGACATGCACCTGTCTTTAATGCAATTTTGTTATCAGTTGTAATTGCTTAGTTTCTTTCTCAATTATCTCTTCACCATCTCCTAGTCAATGCATGCATAACAATATCCCCCCAAACTTCGTGAATATTCACAGCAGCTCAAGATTCTTAGTCTTCAGACCATGGAAGATATGTAAAGGGTGGGATTCTCACTTCCCAGGAAGCTTGCTTCCATTATGTTAAATTTAGTGGTCAAAGAGGGATATGTATGTAAGAGGTGATGGGATAGGCCCGAGTTTGCAGCCTAGGGTATAGACCTTGAGCAAGTATCACTTGATCATAAATTAAGGCGCCTAATTCTTCACACATATCCCATGTAAGGCAAAATCTAATATATATAGATGCCCATACCATGGTTGTTAAATCCTTGCGATTTACGATTCAAATCCTACGATTCGATTCGAATCCTAAGCAAAACGATTCAAATCGGAGGTGAAAATCTTAATTGGGCAAATCCCATTTGATTTGCGATTCATATTACGATTTGCGATTCAAATCGTACGATTCATGCGATTCATACGATTCGAGCACGAAACCCCTTTTACGGACCAATACTTAAAAAATATTTTTTATTCTTTTAATTTTCTAAAGGTACTTTGTGGTTTTTAAGAAGAGAGAAGAAATAAGAAAACCTCTATTACGGACATGCCAAAACCCCTATTTGGGTTGTCTTTCTATTGCTGTGAAATGAGAAAAAATAAGAGAAAGAAGGAAGAAAGATGAAGAAGTTGGATTTTGGGAAAATTAATAGTTTATTTTATTAGTCTTTTTAATTGTACAAGTCTTTTGATACTTGATTTCATACAACAAATTATATGAGTTCACTTTTGTTGTTTATTTTTTATCATATTGGGTTTGTTTTTTATTTTATGGAGGTCATTCACATTTTTTATAGTGTATACAATGAAATATCCATTACTTTCTTTTATCAATAGATATGAATGAAATCTTTTGGATAATAAATTATGCTATTTTTTTTTTTTTATGAAGTAATTTTTTTTTATTTTTTAAACAATTTTTTAAAAAATGGATTGAATCTTACGATTTACGATTTGAATCCCGATTTGAATCGAATCGGTCCTAAAACGATTTTACGATTCGATTACGATTTAACAACCTTGGCCCATACTAATATAATAGGAGTGAGTAGCCCATATATCATTTCCCTATTATCATTTCCCAAAGATTTTTTAGCCTCCCTTTCCACTTCTCTTCACATTTTTGCTTATCACTCTGGTAACTATGCTTTGGACGGCATATGTTGTGCCCAAGGGCCAATAGGCATGGGCAACATAAAATGTTACATCTCAGATTTATAGGAAAAACTTGATCCTTAAAGTAATAACAATCAAAGGGCCTTATATACTATTTGGACAGATATTAGATACCAATACACAGGAAATCTCATGTTATTTTTTATTGAATAAAAAACTGACTTCTTTGGAGAACTATCAGCCATTGCAATTCAACTACCTTGACAAGAGGCAAGAAAATATGACACAAAAGAGCTCTAACTATGTATTTAAACATCTCTATGTCTGCCAACTAAAATCTTCCTAAGAACCCAAACAAGTAACCTGACATGTTTTGAACTCTACGAATGCTACAACACTCACTTTGTTCATAGGAATCAACCATTATACTCCGCCACCCAACGTTTCAAATTCAAAATCCTTAATTTTAATATTCGTCACTCGACGTTTCAAATTCGAATGTCTTAATTTTAATATTCATCAATGCGTCAACTATCAATGTGCTGACCTACTTTTAGAAATGTTTAAGAAGAAATAAAGGGCACAAATTCATATTTAATCTATGTAGAACTTGTATTCTAAGAAGACCTTTGCCAAGCTCGACTGTTATACTTCTAAACATATTTTTTTTCATTGGTTTTAACATAGTCCTTTTAAAATTTCTCCATTCAAGTTTGATGGTTATCGGTATTTGAATGCTAAATTCGCCAATGGCCTTGCAGGAATGCACCAATAGAAACCAATTAGAATACTACATATCTCTATCCCTCTTAATCGGGTGGTAAACTTCTTTGTTATTTTACTGAAGTCAAGAAGTTGAAGCATAGTAACAAACAGTGAAGCGAAATTGCGAAGCAAAAAGCAGGAATCAAGGCTCCAAAAATCCTTGGGGATACGAGAAGCAAGAAATGATTAAGCAATCAAGAAACTGCAAAAGAAGCAATCATGGGAACGAACACTTAACTATCGGGGAATCTAGCAAGAAGTGAATGGAGGATTAGTGCTATATATGTATGCTTCATTCTTGTAAGAAATCAATGAATCTTTCTTCAGACATTACTTATCTCTTAATGTTTAAAGTAACCAAGTCCTGTTTTGCAAGAACCTATTTGGAAGTTTCATTTCACATGAATTAGTAGATATAGCTGAAGCCATGGCATGTCAATGTTTCCTTTTTCATATGAGATGCCTATACTTAGAAGGAGCTAAGGCTACTACGTTAGATACTGATAGCCAGACACAGAATTCCGTACGGGGGGATGATGTCACTTTTAGTACTGATAGCCAGATAGAATTCCGGGTGGGGGGGCATGCGAAGATATAGGAACCTTCGGAGGGAGCACATCCACCACTTTCGGTAGCTAAGACTACCACTGGCTGGACGAGTAGATAATGAGTTGCCAATCCACATTGGATCGGTTGCTCCGGAATGATTCCCGAAGCACCTACTTTGCATCTTGCCATTGCTCTTAGAACCCGAACCAGAAATGCCTGCTGGACAAAAAAGGGCTGACTTTCGTTTGATCCGCGGCTCATATAACCCCAGTTTGGGACAAAGCTAGAATGAGGAAGATAAAGGGTAGTGTTCCTACCTCTCCACACCCCTCCCAACCTTAGCCAGACTCTCCACCCGGGGGCATATTCTTGTTAGCCTTAGCATTTTTTAATACAAGGAGAATATATTGGTAGTGTAAAATCCATAGTTGTCGGGAAGCTATGTACAGGGTGGGAAGCTTGTTTCCTAAACTCGCTTTGTAGGAAGCTCGCTTCCTCGGACAAACTCGATTCCTAGGAAGCGAGCTTCCATCACGTCTCATTTAATAGTCAAACAGAGTTGTATGTATGAAGTGATATGGTAGACCACAGTCTATAGCCTAGGGTGTAAACTCTAAGCAAGTATCGTCGGTTTGAAACCTAAGGCACCTACTTTTCCACAAAATCTCATCTAAGATTTTTTTTTTTTTAATCGGTAATAGCAATTTTATAATCAGAAAGGAGATTCACAAATTATGAATCCCCAAGATACAATACAGAAACTAATCACAACACAAATACAAAAAAAAAAAAAAAACTCTCCCCTGTCACGACTACGATATAACCTCATTAAACCCTATCTCGACCAAGTCAAACTTCGCGGAGACCCAATCTCGCAACAACGCGTGTGAGTGAAAACTCACTCTCTCCCAGGTCAACACGGAATTCTCGAACACCCTCCTGTTCCGCTCTTTCCACAAGGACCATGAAACTATCCCTGGGATAAAGGTCCATACGAGATCCACCAGGCTATCTAACCAGACTGAGAGCCAACCGGAAAGCAATGCCTGATAAGCTGCGGGAAACACCCACGTGACCCCAAGCTGAGACTGAAAATACCACCAAAGCCTCTTCGCAAACGGGCATAAATAACATAATAAGAATGAGTAGCCTATATCTTATTTCTCGCTTCCCGTTTCCTATGGTTTTTTTGAGTCTCGCTTCTTGCTTCTCGTTTTCGCTTCTCACTCTGGTAACTATGGTAAAATCACTGTGAATATGTCTTTCAAATGAAAGAATAACAAAATAAAAATAAAAAATAGAGAAAATAAATATGAAATTGGTTATAAATTAATTAGTTATTCATTCTATCTCATGTTTCCCTCACGATTCTCGCATGATTCTGATAATCGCTTCACCTATCAAAGAGTGTTTCCCAAGCACTTCCCGGAAATTGGGGAAGCCGATTTGAATTTGCTTCCCAAATGCGCTTCCCTTCCCTGGAAGCGAGCTTCTCACCTTCGACATATCTTCCCTACAACAATAAGTTAAAGCATATGTGACTCATCAATGCTGGGAAGGATTGACTCACCAATCTGATTGTAAGATGCTGAGAACCAAGAGCAGAACACAAAATGGCTAGGCTTTCAGCTGTTTTGTGAATTAGAGGTAACTAATGAGAGATGGCTTTGACAAGGGATGACTTTGTGAGAAATGGAGGTGAGGGAGAGAGAGAGAGAGAGAGAGAGCAATCAAAGTTTGTGTTACAGAAAGCTATAATGCAGTTAGTATTATACAATTAAAATCTATTATCTATATAACAGAAAGGGCAAACATACCGTCATATCAAATAAAAATGGATGAAGTACACATACTAATGTAAATATTATTAGATATCTCCTTGTATAATAGTACATTTTTAAACATCAAACTGATAGAGCATTTAATTTCATCAGTTAGAAGTATTTTCAAAACATGAAAAGATAAGAGGAACGAATTAACTCAAGAAATATGGACATCATAGAATGGTAGAATTTACAGAAGTTACCTGTCGAAGGATGTAATCATAACCAAAACTTGTTGTTACATCTCTTGACATGTAGTTGTACATGAAATCTGATGCTAGAGAAACCTGAATGGAAGATATCAATATGAGAAAACAGAAAAACGTAGCAAGAACACAGTTGATACAAAATTCTATGATAGTTCAACTTTCTTACCTTCTCAGATACCTTCTGAACATAACTCAGAGCAACCATTCCAGTGCTGGCAACTTGCCCTGTTGCAACCTGAAGGGTGAAATTTAAACTTCACTACAGTGAAAATTGCTATAGTAGCAAATCAAATACATTTCCTTTATAATAGATTTACAACACGCTCAGTCAGCACCAAACACATTAAAACAATCTGCTTTCAATTTAAAATTTTAGATGAAACTCCAAAAATTTTGCAGAAAATTTCTAACGAAGTTAGGAAAATAAGTTGCCACTTTGCAACTTGAAGCGAAGTTGATAACAGCGTAGATACAATTCAATGTATCAGCGTAGATACAATTCAATGTATATTCTTTTGTGTTACCCATACAAATATATGACATTAATTTGATCATCTAATTGTTAAACCATCTCAAATTTTATAAGCATGAAACCCACATTTATTAGGCATTCACATTCATTAAAATGAAAAAAATTATGCCACACATATTCCGCATATTGAGATCATTGCCTAACATCCAAATTTAGGCTCTTGATAGAAGCTTAAATCGTTTATAAACATTCTGGTTTCTGTCTATTAATTAATCGAAGGAGTAACTTTCAATTTTACTAATCTTGATCAGTAAGCATGTGATCACATGTTTGGAATACATGTCAATATTGCATTATGTATACTTATCTTTACCTGTTATATGTTCTACCAAAAAAAGGAGTGTTTTACAAGGAGTGACAAATAACAATAAATGTTTGTATCCAACAGAGTGTGTTATTCTTGTGTGTGGCACTGCTTGTTTAGTACTTGATTGACGAATCATGTAATAGATTAATCATTGTAGTTATTTGTTGAAAACTAAATAATAAATGTTCTAACATTATCTTTGATTGTCAATTTTTTACTCATTTAGTGTTGTTTGTAATATTTATGCTTTCATATTTAATTTTTCTCTCTGCAGCATTCTTCAAAATTTTGAAATATAATTATTTTAAAATAAAATAAATTAAAGTATCCTCGAATCTTATTTTCAATTTCTGGGGTTAGCCGAATCTAACGTCTCGCATTCAAGTCGGACTCCGACACTCGAGTTTGAATCTATGCAACATAGTCAAGAGAAGATTGCTCAGAAGTTGGAGACTACTCCTTACATTAGTAATGCAGATCAGGTTATTGATGTTCTAATTGAATAATTTGGTTCGTCGAAAGTTCATGTGTTCTTAGTCAAGCCGGGTGTGATTGATATCTATGCTCCAGCTTGGGGGAGAGTATAGAGAAATAAGTTGTATTACTTCTTTATGTCTTGTTATACTCTTTTGTGTCTCTAAGGCTATAGGAGCCAATGAATCTATTCATATATAATACAATTAAGTATATGTTGGGAGACATGCATTTTAGCTTCTTTTATCCCATCTATCTTCCTTCTATCTAAACTTAACAGTTTGACATTTATGGTTATTTTGATGCAGATTAGGCTGGTTCATCAACTGGTCTTCTTTTCACTTCTGCCCCTTTTTTAAACTTTTATTACTGTGACTTAGTGACATGCAAAAATACGAAGCATACCATCGTGGCCGAATCGAGTGCCGATCTTAAACAAAACAAAAAAATCGAGTGCCGAGGCAAAGTATCGTGCTATGGCTCACACAACCTGTCAATTATTGAAATTGAAGACTTCCCTTTCTGAACTTGGATTTTCAATTGCATCTCCTATTCCTCTATCGTGATAATTACACAATGATCCACATGGCATCCAATTCTGTGCATCATGAACGTTTGAGGTAGACATTCTTCATTTGAGAGAAAGTTACAGTTGGATTAATCTCTTCTGTGTATCTTTACATATCTTAGCAGCATGCAGATATCTTTATGAACGGTCTTAGACGCACTTATATTCAAGAACTATTGGTCAAGCATGCATGATTGGCATCCATGCTATAGCTTGAGGGGGAGTAATGTGGGAAAAGATAGCATTTCTTTTCTGGTATTATCAGTAGCATTCTTTAAATTCTCCTTTATGTGTAATTATGATTAGTGAGATTCATTAATAAAAGTTGGATGTCCTACATGGGGATATAATTTATCCACTCCATCTTTTCTCTTCTATATTTCAACAGAAACCACGGATCACTAAAGACAATCTAGGAGATGCAAAATTATAGAAGTCCATAAAAATGCAAAATTCCTTCAACCTTGAAATTGCACACCAAAGTTTGTCCAAAATCCACCACATCCCATGGTCAAGCATGTGTACTGAAATCAACCAAGTCCACCAAATGCCAAAATCTAACAAATCTTCAAATTGCACACCCAAAGTCGGACCATAATCCATCATGTCCTAAGAAGCATGTGTACTAATATAAACTTGATCACCTTGGAGTGAGAAGATCATTTCCCTTTCATAAAGCATGACAATTTGGAAAGGAGGATACTTGTGACAGAAGATCATGAAAGAGAAATAATTAGCTGTTGTCCCTAGCAATACCTCAACATATCACCATATTAGAGATGCACGATGAGTCTCTATTTCATACTTCGTGAGTGACGTGCATCCCTAGCCCTAAATGATCATGCTTGTGCAAATCATACTCTTTGTACTTAATAATGCATCGAAGAACGAAAGATGACTACAACACTTGGTGAGCAGCAGACAATAAGTTTCTACTAATTAACTGAAACTAAATTATCAAAGCAGTCGTAAAGGCGACTAAAATTGCTAATCCTTAGGTCAAACATTTATGTCATGGTTCCTTACTTCGACAGAGTGCAAATATCTAAGTTAAACCCATTTAGATACTTTTTCAGACCTATTGCCAATACTAAGTAGCAGTCAAAAATGGGTATCCATTTTTCATGATATTATGCATGGATCAGATATATCAGGGGCAATTCCTCAAAAAAAAAAATGATGTCTTCCACAATGGGTTCTAATAAGTGAGATTTCGAGTGAGTCAACACCTTCACTAATCACATCTAAACCTGCAGAATCACCTTCGAGATTCATCACCAAGAACCCAACCTTCTCTCCTGAGCCCGTACTACCTAAGGTATCCATGTGCACTCCTCTCATGGAAAGAAAGGCTGCTCCACCAAAGGTCTCACTCTCTGCCGTCCCAAAACTGGAACCGAAGATTTCCTAGGATCTGTTGACCAAAGTGTGTGTTTGGTTGTTCAACATGCTTATGTCAATCTTAAATATACTTTGTTAGATATTTAGTTAGTTCCAAAATGCATGACAAGTGCAAGAAAAAACTCAATACCTGATAAAACAACTAGAAACAGATACTTGGGAAACAGAGAGGCCAGCTGGAATTAGAACTCAAAATATAAAAAGTGAAATTTTTCTCTCAAATCAAATCATATACATTATAAACCGATGGAAGAATGGCAAAATTTCACTGTTAGTTACATTTATTCACTTAAAACAATATTGAGGAAATTAAAGTCCCAATAAAATAGACAACTAGTGTCATGGGTATGCTCCTTGTGGTCGTGTGTTCAACTCCCACTCCTCGACTTACCCTGGTATCCGTAAGGAAAATTCTAGGTGGATTGATGCAGATACCCAAAGGGACTAGTCCTTGGCTCGAAGGTTTTGGGACACCCTCCATTACCAAAATAAATATATATACTGTTAAGATGTTTTACACATGCAGGGGGTGGGCACACATCAAATGAAATCCATCTACATCATCTCTTATGCCAGAAAGAAACAAAATCCAATGAGAATTTTGTGAAATAGAACTTTACGCCGACCAATTGCCATAACTGACTGTGATGGCTACAACTACTTGGATTGATATTTGGGAGATGGATATCCACTATTTGGGCTCATCACATGATGGGGTCCAAATCTCATGAATGGGCACCATGGACACTGGTAAGTTATGGGTAGATTTTGCTAATGGTCTACCAAACAGAGGCCTTCAGTTCCTATTGTTTTTTTCTTGAGTTTAAATATGAGCCAGAGCTACGCTTCAAAATCATTGGATGGAGCTCCTCTTTTCATTGTAAACCAGTGGTAGTTTATAAATATGAGGGATATCTTTTTGCATAATTGCCACTCTATTTCGGAATTATTACAGAACTGCCATCATGCTTTGCTTTGAGAGCTCCGTCAAGAGCTTTGAAGTGGATATCCGGCTCATATTTAAACTTTTTTCCCTTGTGGTATGGGACAATACTAGAAGAAAGAAAAGGATTTGACAGACACAATCTCTCTTTAATATATTGACCGGGAATTTTGATGCACAACCTCCCTTGTGACACAATGCATAATATGCGTTAAAAAAACAGCAAACAACCTCATAGATCAATATTTCCTGGTAGCCACTAAGTCACAAATAAAGATATGAGAGAATGACAGATAGCAGATTATTATGCTTCAAACAATTTACGCAGGTGAGAAACAAACTATAATACCATCTTGTCTGAATTGTATCGACCAGCAAAACCAATACCAGACTTCCGATGTTGGCCAGCCCAAAACACTTCACCGCCCAAAGATAGATGTGGGGTTACACTCTACAAAAAAAATGAACTTTTAACAAGGAAACGAATGCTCACATATTAAGGAGTGCACCCCTTTCAACAAGAGAGAGAGAGATACCATTTGCGATGAAAGAAGATCTATAAAAGTATATAATTCCAGAGGCGTGCTAACCCAACTCTCAGGCATTCCTTACTCAGCCAAAAACCAACACCTGTCCTTGCTTTAACAGGTGTTGGTTTTTGGCTCAGAGTAGGGAATGCCTAAGAATAGGGCTAGTACACCTCATACTTTCAGGATAAACGAACAGCAAAGGACTTTACCGATGCCTATAACTAAATCAATGTTACACAAACTAGAAAGATTTAGAAGTTGATAAAAAGTACTAAAAAATGCCTTAATTCATAAATATATATACATATACATATATCTACATAAAGAAAACAGATGATAATAAAAATTTCAGAAAACGGTGTAAATGTAAGAGATCCATTACTTGCTCTTTTAATGTATGCTTACTGCCAGCTATATTGTGCGGATTCTTTAAGCCACCAAGAGTGTCGTGTGTCGAAAGACTCGAAACATGTGGACAGGGATTCATACACGAACCTAGCTCAGACATGTCTACCATGACTCATATCAATAAGAAACCATGCATTTTGAACACAGATTAATACGGACAGGGTATCAAACCATGCATTTTGAACACAGATTAATACGGACAGGCTTGATACCCATGAACATTTAGAGTTGATTATGCATAAAATGACATAAAATTGCATATAACTAGCATTAATTTCAGCAAATTCTTTCTAATTATCATCATCAAAAATATAGACCGACAGAAAAAGAGGAGAACCATGGTCCATTTTTTCTAAACAAAGAAAGAATAGGAGGAATTAGCGGTCCCTAGAATAGAAAAGGAAGGCAGAGAGAGAGAGGATCATTTAATATATGCACCCAAATCTTTTTCTTTTTTTTTTTTTTGGGGGGGGGGGGTTCATGATGTTCAACATCCCGTATCTGAATCCTACACTTGTGTCTGCGTCTGTGCTACGTAGCTTACTGGGCATGGAAGTTTCTAATCATACCAGCCCTGCATTTTCATAGGATAGGGTTGAGGTTTTGGCCCATAAGTAGAGTTCAGTTTGAGTTCCCCAGGTACATCAGATACCACCTACCTATTATAAATTTATAATAATAATCATTTATGACTACATATATAACTATGAATTCTAATTTTTTAAGATTAGTACAGTTTAAAAATAGCTAATTGAACTTTTTTATTATTAAAGGTTTAGTGTTGAGGATTCCTAGTGGGTTGGGTCCAGATTTTCTCACTGTGCCAGTTCGCAACTCTACCCTCCAACTTGTTGCACCCCTACCTTAATTAAAATCAGGCATAATAAAGTAGCTAATGATGGTTTTCTCCCACTTGTGCATACAGATATAATTGGGGGCAAAGGGTCATCACAAGCGCCTTATAAAATGACAGGTTTAAATAATTCACAAAGAAACAATTTTTGTGATTATGCGTGATATTTTATTTATTATTTAAATACACTGGAAACCAGTGTAGTCAAGGCATCGCCTAGGCGATTTTGGGCCTCTGTCGCCTAGGCGCCCCTCTAGGCGGGCGATTCTACAAAAAAGTTTTTTTTTTTTTTTTTTGCTTTAAAAAATTCCAAAATTTCCTAATAAATAAATAAAAAATATAAAAACATGAAATAAAGTAGAAATAAGATTCTAAATCGTTTTTTTCACTAAAAATATCAATTTTTTTCACTAAAAATATCGTTTTCGATGCAAGACGCACTTCGTGCGTCGCAGGGGGGCGCTGCCCCCCCTGCCACCCCCCCGGGCAATCGTAGGGGGCTCTGCCTAATATTATACATGGACAATGACACGAATTTGGGTATTTTACCCAGATTTTGAAGTGTTTAATACTCCACTATGTTAACATGTCTTTGGTTATGTGATGAATGCTTGTAATAGACTTTTTATTTTATGTTTTTGTGGAATGTGGGTGTGGAGTTTTGATCTTTTGGATGTTATATATATACGTGATATATATATAATTATATATATATTTATATTAAATTTATCGCCTAGGCCACGCCTAGGCGTTGCCTAGGCAACGCCTCGCCTAGCCGGGGCTAATCGCCTAGACGCCTTGACTACACTGCTGGAAACCCGCTTACACAATTTGTGTTACCGACACTAACGAAAAAAAGGAAACCAAAACAGATTATTTTTCTAATTTTCTCTAACTTCAGAGAGCAAATAATCTGCATGCATCTGTTTAACTCAAAGGTCATGAACTTTCAACAGTTCAGTGAGAAACAAGACAGTTTGACCAGCTTGCCACCCAAAAACTAGTTAACAACTTTAAGCTGTGACGACCATGGGACCTAATGGTTAAACATCTAACCAGGTGGTGTTCTAAAATATTTGAAAAATGCCGTCTTCTCTTAATACTGATCAGTGTATTCAACTCTTTCAAAAAAAAAATTGGCCTGGGTGGTAATTTCATTTTTCCAGTCGCTAAAAAAAGAAAAAACATATTATGATTTATGTATTTCTTCCAATAATTTTGAAGTCTTCTAAATGCAAACCATCTGGGTATGGAAGGGGGAACTTACTAACTTAACGGTACAGCGTTAACAAGGCTTCAAAAGTTAATGGAGCTCAGTAAGCACCAATTTTTTATGTGCTCGGGTATCAAATCAGGAAGGATCAGAACAATCCTTGGTAAGGACATGTGTTTCAGTGTCAGACATGGGCACAAAGTACTGGACAAAATACAACCAAAATATCGACTTCCCAAATCGTTGCTGCAGTATGAGGTAATCATCTGTAAATTGTAGTTAAAAAGTATCCAAAGACTCCATACATGGAAATGCCTTGAAAATATGCATTTGTTGTGTTTGTACTGTGTACTGTGTAGTATCAGATGACAGGTACAAATAAAGGTTTAAAACAAGAACCGGGTGTTTTAATCTACTCTTTTGCATTGGACCGCGTCATTTACAAGACTAGAGAACAACTTTTCAATACATGAATCAAGGTTAAATTAGATAAAATAGAGGAAACACACCCAAGGTCTCTACTACCATAGGGTGCTGCTACATTTTTAGCTAGGAGAGAAAAGTAACACAAGGTACAGATTACAAATGCCTAAACTCCACCTCAGTAGGAGTTGATACACGCAATGTTATCCTTCGAATCAATGGTGCACCTTTTCAATGGAGAATACTTCAGAGAATGTTTCAACACATTAGAATTGCAATAATGCACTAGCAATATTACTTGGAGAAAGGTTGGAAGAACCACACCTCTACGCTCACGTCAATTTTTTTTTAATGTACTTAGGGTGGAGGCTTGGAGGTCTATATATAGAATAGAGACTAGACCAAAGGTCTCATTAAAAGGATAGACCAGATGTCTCATTAAGAGGCTAAGCTAAACGTCTCATCAAGACAACTTGCCTATACTTGAAGCTTCTCATTATTCTCCATAGTAATTGAAGGATCCATTGGGTGAGAGATGTGAGAATTATTCTCAACCCTTAGATCCAGATAAACCATCATTTCTAGATATTGGTTGTACACCTTTATCCATTCTTTGTCTAATCTTCATGCTTGCAATTAAAACACTTGACCATTTTTCAAGGAAAAAATGTAAAACTTTTTAAGGAAAAAAAAAGTGTAGATCCTTGTGGCCATCAAGGATCTACACTTTTCAATAAACTTTGATGTTGAAAACTTTCAGAAAGATGCATGGAGGTACGCACAAGGAATTAGGCTATGAAATAAAGAAGGCACCCCATATAGACCTTTTGTAATCGATCACGATCTAACTCCCACGAAGTCCAATATGTCCCTTGCAGTATTCTATGTTTGACCAATCAAAACTTCGAAAAATCAGACAAACCAATTGCTCAGCCCTTAGGTTCTAGATGTCCCCTAAGGACAAGGTTAGACATACATCATTCATATGCAAACTTCATAGAGCGTAAGGGAGCTAATAGCACATGCATGCGGCATGCCAAGGCCCTACACTTTTGATCTTAAATCACGGCTATCATCATGGATCCTTCAATAACAAAAGGAAAGCACTCACAAGTCACTAATCCAGCAACTAAAAACTAGCTAAAAGAACTAAATTCAAGAAAATCTGTCAAGTATCCTTGTTGTTGCTATTATTATTTCATGATCCACTTGCACCCTTTAAATAGACCTCTTAACAACCACCCTAATAATGACATGCATTAGAAACAAAAGTCTTTACTCTAGTCAGCCTAGAATACACAAACATACAAATACCTATGCAGCTAACTTGCATCATTAACTATAGTCAACATAGAAGACTGAAATATTTACTTTTTCCTATGTAACTAACTTATCTTGAACTCTCCCACCTAGAAATCAGAGCAAATTTTGGAAATTTCTAGTTAAAGCACAAAAATTACAATGATGTTTGACTATGAGCAGAACAAGTAATTTTCTGCTGCTTGATGATGGCATTCCACTAATCTTGATCAAATTGAGATTTTAAACACTTTTAGTAGATTCTCCAAGCTTCCACGTATCCAAAAAAGAGCCTAATCCAACAGTTAAATATTAAAGAAAATCAATCAAACTACTAAATTATTTTTATTCCTCTTCTTAGATTTAGTAGTCTTCTGTAATATGTTTATATCACTCTCCCCCACTAGCCCCCGTACAGCCGTACTCACTATGTGGTGCTGGTGGTGCATCTGATGTATCACCATACACTTTCTTGAATTGCGAGCATTGCGCCCCCCTAGAACTCAGTCTCATGACTCATTCCCAGCCACATTGTAGATTTATCAAAGATTCAAAGTCACATACTCTGCAAAAATGACACTAACATGAAACCTAATAAACATACACCTACATTGAACCCAAATTTAGCACATAAATCTAAATTAATTATATCTAATAAACATATACTTTACATATATTATAATAACAATAACACTAGAAGAATGTAGAATAATCAAAGAAAATAGAAACATAAATTTATAAAGATCCAGGTTTTTCTTTTTATTAAGATAGAATCTTAAAAACAGAAAATGAACACTCCAATAGTTCAATCATCAATGAATACATACTTGTCAGCTTTTATTGGAAGAAGGCAATTTGAGTCAAGATGTTCCTCACAGCCATATACTCGATCTTGTAGAAGACAGGATATTGGCATAACTTTTGATTATTTTAGATTTTCAATAAACAGATGTACTAATAACTCATATATATAGTTGTATCATATGTGTTTGTGACTTCGTGTACGTTATAATCAAGGTTGTTAAATCGTAATCGAATCGTAAAATCGTTTTAAGACCGATTCGATTCAAATCGGGATTCAAATCGTAAATCGTAAGATTCAATCCATCTTTTAAAAAATACAAAAAATTACTTAATACATCAAAAAAATAGAATAATCTATCATCAAAAAGATTTCATTCATATATATTTCTATTGATGAAAGAAAGTAATAAACATTTCATTGCATATACTATAAAAAACGCGAATGAGCTCCATAAAATGAAAAAAAAAAAAAACAATAACATTAAAGATAAATCAACAAAAGTAAACTCATATAATCATGTTGTATGAGATCAAGTATCAAAAGACTTGAATAATTATAAAGACTAAAAAAATAAACTATCAAGTTTTCCCAAAATCTAACTTCATCATCTTTCTTCTTCCTCCTTTTTTTTCCTCCCGTTTCACAGCATGTCAACAATAGAGAGAGAACCCAAATAGGGGTTTTGGCATGTCCGTAAGAAGGGTGTTCCTGTTGTTTCTTTCTTCTTAAAAGACATAAAGTATCTTTTGAAAATCAAAAGAATAACAAATATTTAAACTCATATATATAGTTGTATCATATGTGTTTGTGACTTCGTGTACGTTATAAACTTATAATTAGTTAATGTTATCTTATTACTTGATTACATATATAATGACTAACAGTTGTGTGTTAACATTTTTATTAATTTGCTTGTAGTTTTCTTTTTTGTATTTTTTTGGGATTGTTTTTCGGTTTTTTTTTTTTAAATGTGGGCTGACCATTAATTTTCGAACCATAATGTCCATTACATAACGGTTTCAGCTGGGACCCATATGGATCCCGACAAGATGGAGGTCTATCACCCATATGAAGGTCTTGTCTATGATACTTTGAAATCTAGCATGTTTTTGCCTTTTCTAACTGCTGTAAAGTGATGCTAACAAACTTTTGGTATTGTTATTATGTAGGAGGCGCACATAGCAACTAATTATGACTCCCATACGATGTATCTATGTAAGAGGAGAGGGGGGGAGAGAGAGAGAGAGGAATGGCGGAATAGGATTTGCGTAGCCAACCCATATAGTAGGGATATCTCTTTGATGATAATGAAGATAATATAGCTCACAAAGGACTGAGTCACACCCCATGCCAACCACCACATAGACACACAAACGCATAGATAGATAGAATATTAGATTGGATAACATCATAACAACCAGTCAAAATATTCCGCATGTTGAGAGTGAAATCATGATGACAAACATTTATAAAAAGCGGCATCCCATCAAATAGAAAATCCCTCAACCCTCCATGGTAAAATGTTAAAAATATAAACAGATTGGGCATCCTATATTAGATAAATCTAAACCAGATCCTTTACCTGGATGTAATTAGCTCCGAATAAGGCACCATTCCCAAGTTGGAACTGAGCCCTGTAATCTTTACCCTACAAAAAAATAAGGAAACCATTTTTACCTATCAAAGATAGAATAGCATTAACAATATTAAGTACCACCATATGCTTGAGACAAACAATTATTTTAGAGTGGTTCATCAAATTCCAAGGAATTTTCTTCATCCCTATAATTAAAACAGAGAACGACTGAAATTGTCAAAATGCAGGGACATTACACAAGACTCGGGAAAATTCTATATGCATAAAAGGAAAATGCATCATTTAGATTGCATACCTTCAGTACTAGCACAAGTAAAAGAATTCATAGAATAGAAATAACAGTAAATATTTTCCAATATATTTGGTGACCTTAATGAACTCTACGGATGAAGACCAAAGAAAATCCTCAACACCAATGAATTAATAGGCCTCAGAAATGTGGTTTTAAAGCCATAAAAATTTGCCAACAAGGATTTATATGGGAAGCTGTATCCTCTAACATCAAACAAGTTGTAGAAGAATCCTACGGCATATATTAGATCTTTGCAAAAATTACCAAAAGAAATAAGATAAGGTTCTTAATAGCCAGAAGTGTAAGCAGTTAAGCACACAACCTTAGCGCTGTTATATATAACACCTTCAAAACATTTGCTCCGAGGTGCAACCTAAGACAATAGCTTTACGACCGTCTCTTTAAAGATTTTGGATGTCAAAGCCTTTTAATGTAGAAAAAGAAAAAGAAATATTTTCGATAGCAAGGGAATCCTGAATTTCATCTTTCTTCTTCTTCCTCACCCCTTGTAATAGTTGTCTCCCTCCGGAAAAAAAAAAACATCTCTTTGTTCCTTCTGGCCTAATGCCAAACACACATAAGTCTTAACAGATTGGGGAAAAGGAACTCATTACAAGCATTTGACCCCACATGCTTCCCTAGCCACTTTCCTCAATACTGAAGACTGCCCTTCTAAGCAAGATTTCTTTCAAGAGTTTTTGGGTGGTAGTCTTGTCCTTGAGGGCTTTGCTTTCCATCCTCGTCATAAAAAGAGATAAATCAAAATGTACATGATGTAGCCCAAAGTAGTATGGTTTATAATTCTCCACGAAACAATCCAAATCAAATCCCAAAAAGTTTTAGGGTTTAGATTTATTTAAAAAATCTAATTCAATTCTCTTTTCAAAACCCCAAAATTTTTGTATATAAAATATGAGGGTTTAAGATCCAAAATAACCCTATATAATAACTCCATCCAATATTCAATTCAATACGATGAAATATATCCCTAAGGTCAGTTAGGATTTAATTTATCAAAACCCCGATGTGTAAGTTTCGGTTAGGGTTTTATATGAATACCGAAATATGGTAATCAACCAATCCTTCAATATAAATTGAGTTCAATTCATATCAGCAATCAATAGCCCTTTCCAATGATCCAAAACATAATCACATAAGTTAGTTCTAGAATTTTAACAAGATTAAACACTATATGTAAGGTTTCAACAATTAGGGTTTCTAGTATTGAAGAAATCAAATACAGGCAAATATAATTTCAATAAGATTAAACACTATATGTAAGGTTCCAACAATTAGGGTTTCTAGTATTGAAGAAATCAAATACAGGCAAATATAATTTCAATAACTAGAAATTTCATAATATAGGAAGACAATAATTCAGAAATTTTAATAGAAATACCTCTTGGATGAACAATAGTGTTGTATGTTCTTTTGTGGTCATGCTAGCCAGATATACTAGCGACGACAGTGACATGGGCGACAAGCTAGACGTACGGGTGATTATAAGCAACCACGAGGGTTGAATGACATTATACATGAGATGGATAGAGTCAGTTTTGACGAGCTTAGTTATTATAATAATAGTCATGGATATGAGAATGCATCTTCGTCCTCATATGGTTATAGTCATGATGCCCAGTCAACAGCAGACGTACATAAAGATGTACCAGATCAAATACCATGTTTACATGAGTTGGCCATAGTATTCTAATCATATAATGGCACACTTATCATGTACCATTCTATTCATATCCTGAGCCCAAAGTGTTCGAGTCAACGCCTAATTTAATGTGTTACTGAGCTTGTATTATTTATGACATTTACTTTATAGTTGTAAAGTCAATATTTTCTTATGTATTTCATTGAATGTTAGGTTTTCATGTTTAGATTGTATTGCCTATACTTAGCTAAGTGACTATGGTTTGTGTTTTCATACCTGTTTATCAGCATTCTCACCTTTTTAACTTTTTTAAAAAATCGTAATTCTCATATGTATGGTTATAAATGTAGTCGAGGAACTTCATTTAGTTTGTTTTTAACTTATATTTCCAGTAAAATAAGTTTTATGCAAGGTATTCAAGTTTTTCTTTGTGTATCTTAATTTTTTTCAGTGTATCCAAGTGGATCCCCGATATAATCCTAAAATCACCTTGCCGATACTCATACTGATACTGATGATTTAAACCATGGATCAAACACCTTCTTACTAGATTCAGCACTAGTGAGCTTCAAAACAGAAAATTCTTCAATTTAATCTTTCTCCAAAGAGATATTACTTATTAATAGTCAAAGAGTAATTCTTTTTTCCCTATTTGACTAGGACTCTAAAAAGAAACTTCATAAACAACTTCAACACTCCAAATAAAGACTATACCATTCTAAAAGTCTACTAATGACTTAATTACCTACTAAGACAATTAAAAATGATATATTTTCTGAAAAATTACAAAATTACCCTAGAGTAGAGATTCTTTAATACCTCTCAAACCACTAGGAGTTTTTACCCCTTAAGGTGTCGTCCCCCCATAGTTTTTTTATTTTCTTTCACGTGCTTGAGGTAGTTTGACCCAACGGATCCATGTAAGCCCATTTGGGTTTCGGATCTTTCTCCCTTTACGAAAGTAGGTCTTCAATGGAAGTGGATTCCCATTAGCTCTCTTTGCTTGGAAAAACTTGACCCCGAGTTAAGATCATAAATATCAAGATCTAGTTTCTCTCAGTCTTCTGCAGTATTCCACGTACTCTCTGAAAAAGTTTTCCCTATCACTAGGAACTTCTAATATCCGCCCATCTTTGCAGAATCAAGTTGGTCTTCAAGAACATCTTCAACCTCGTCCTTCTTTTCTAGCACGTTTGGTAACCGGAGCGCAAATTCATCATCATTTTCATCTGAATGATGTCCAAGATAAAGTGACAAATCTTCCACATTAAAGATTGGGCTTAACTATAAGTTTTCATGTAATTCCAACAAATACACATTAGAAACCAGCTTCTTCAACACCACATAAGGTCACGCTTTCCTTGACGCTGCATAAGGCCATGCTTTCCTCGAATGCACTAATTGGAAAATTCTTCTTGGAAACCTCTCTACTCGCTTAAACTCTACAAATCTCCGGAGTATTGGCATCGTTAATTTACTATTCATAACTCAAGGCTATCTTTCGTCTTCCCCATAGACCTGTTCACTGAACTATTGTATACAAACTCAATAGTAGGCAAAGTCAAATCCCATGACTGTACCCTTTCAGCTACTAAACTTTTCAACAAATTTCCCAGACTCATGTTAACAATTTATGTTTGTCCACCAGTTTGTGGATGATATGCACTTGAGAACTTGAGCTTAATATTCATGATTAGCCAAAGTGTCTTCCAAAAGTAATTCATATACTTGACATCTCTATTGAAAACAATAGTCTTTGGTAATCTATGCGATCTTGTAAGCATCCGATGTCTTTCGGCATGGAATGTAATTAAACATCTTTGAAAACCCATCCACCACCTCAGAAGTAGAGTCAAACCCTCTTGGGGTTCTTGGAAGTCCTAAGACAGTCCATGCTTAAGTCCTCCCACAATGATTGAGGTACTGGTAATGGTGTATAGAGTCCTATATTACAGCGTTGACCCTTAGATAACTGACAAACTCGGCACTGTTGAATTATCTTTACAACATCTCTTCTAAGTCTAGACCAATGAAAGCGATCTTCCACCAAAGCAATAGTCTTGTCACATCCAGAGTGTCCAGCTAATCCACCCAAATTAGTTCCCAAACCACAAGATATCGGATAGAAGTCTTCAATAGGCACAAACAAGTACTATAAAACAAATACCCATCTTGAAGACTGTAGTGGGTGGACTTGGGTGACCTTCTTGGGTGAAAATTGTCGCGACAAGCGATCCTCTTAACCCCATTTCGTTTATAGGGGGCATTTCACAGTAGATAGTTTAGTTTCTTTATACTTCTCTTCTTTGAGTTTACCGCTCAGTAAATTCCATGCTCCTTTTTTTTTTTTGTACTTTCACTTCACTTATATATATTTTGATGATTACCGATTTAAAAAAATGAAAAAATCTGAACCTGACTATAGCATACTCTTGCTTGATGCTTCCATTCTTCAAATCCTGTCACCTGTACCGCCAAAGTATTCAATAAGGCAACTTTTCGACTCAATGCATCTACAACCTTGTTCTCAACTCCAGAACAATGTCTAAGAAAAAAGGTGAATTCCTGCAAATAAGCACCCCACTTCGCATGCTTGGCTCTCAGCTTCTTATGGGATTCAGTTATTTCTGCTTCATGATCTGAATAAAGAACAAATTTCTCCGAAAGCAAGTAATGTCACCAGTGCCCGAGTGTTTGTACTACTGCATAGAATTCAAGGTCATAGGTAAAATACTTATCTCTCACCTCGTAAAGTTTCTCACTAAAGTAAACAATAGGATGTCCATATTGGCTAATGACCCATCCTATTCCTACGTGAGATGCATCACATGCCACTTCATAGACCTTATTGAAGTCGGTCAGTTGTAAGTTTGGCCCTTCTGTCATTCAAACCTCGATAGTTTCAAATGCCTTTGTCGTTGCTTTGTCCATTGAAATGCTCCCTTCTTCAAACACTGTAATTTGGGCCATTGTACATAGTATTGAAATTCTTGATGAATCATCTGTAGAATGTAGCTAAACCATAAAAAATCCAGACTTCAGTAACAGAAGTAGGTATTAGCCAATCAAGAATGGCTTTCAGCTTGTCGGGATCCACTTTGACTCATTTCAAAGAAACAACCAAGCCCAAGATAACCACCCGGAATGATAAAAAAGTGCACTTCTTGAGGTTAATGTAAAGTTTATCCAGTCATAGAGCTCTCTTAACTTGTCTAAGGTGATTCATATGCTCTTCTCTGTCCTTCCTTTATATCACAATATCATCAAAGTAGACAACCATGAACTTTCCAATTAACGTTTATCTGCGTTATCACCCGCATCAAAGTACTTAGGGCATTGGTCAGTCCAAAAGGCATGACTAACCATTTATACCATCAATCATCGATCTTGATCGTTGTCCTCCATTCGCCCTCTGGTCGTATTCTGATCAGATAGTAACCACTTTTAAGATATATTTCAGTAAAGACAGCAGCCTTGGACATTATATCTAGCATATCATCAAGCCTTGGTAATGGAAACCTATACTTGATGGTAATTTTGTTGATAGCCCTACTGTCAACACATTCACCAACGCCCATCCTTCTTTGGTGTCAAAAGTGTTGGCACTGCACAAGGACTCAAACTTTCTCGTATAAACACCTAGTAAGCAAGTCATCAACCTGCCTTTTCAATTCAACATGCTTTGCAGGATTCATCCGATGGGATGGTAAATTAGGTGACTGATCAGCACCAAATCAATTACGCAATGGATGTCTCATATAGGAGGTAAGCCATTAGGGAGTTCCTCTGGTATAGATCTGAGAAGTCAGATAAGAGTCTTTTCAAATTAACTGAGGACTAGTCACATATTGAGTAATCAAAGTATACATAACCCTTGTTCCTTGCTTTCTTCTTCAAAATTTTTCTGAGTTAGGACATTCAAAGATTTCTGTTGCTCCGTAGGCCTAGCTGGAACTTCATGCTCTCACATTGGAATTAGTTTAGTCCTTTAAGTCTTTGACCATTACGTAAGAAGATGTAAGTATTGCCCTTTCAATCATGCTGCACCTTCCTATCATAAAATCAATCTCTTCCTAACAAGATGTATGCAACCTTCACTGGGTCACACCAGATAGCATCTTTGTATCTATTCCAATTGCAAATTTGATTAGGCATCTCTTCGTCACTGTAATAGAAACATTGTTTACCCAAACTACTACATAGGATTGGGGTGTTTCTCTGTCTTTAATTTTAACTTGCCCGCAAGCTCTTGAGAAATAACATTCATACTACTGCCTCCATCAATGATAAGCTTCAAAATCTGATCCTGATAGCTTCTTTCATTGGGGTCAGCATGCATCGAACTCTCATAGTAATAGTTTGTCCTATAATACCATCATCTTCTTCCTCAAAAACTTCTTCCTCTGCTTGCTCTTGCTCCATTTCCTAATTATCCCCCACCGTTTCGTAAAGGTTATGATGTTTATTAGGGAATTGGTCGTGTAGGAGCTGAACACACTATTTTTCTTGTATGAGTCTTTACCCACTTGAAAACCAAAATGCATGCCTAAAGGCTACCCAAACTGCGCTTCTATTTTAAGAGCCATCTGATAGACCTCGACGCCTCATCAGTAGCATAGCATCGCAATGTAGTCATCCCCATTTAATATCAGCATGTAATCCTGCCTTATATTGGGACATGGCCTGTCATTCCTCCTCGTCAACCTAACATCTAACTGTAAGGTCGTTAAACATCTCTGTGTACTCCTCAACAGACAGTTGCTTGCTTCAATTGAATAAATTGCTCAAAGACAAAATCTTCGCAGACAAGAGAAAGATACTTTCTCCCGAATCTTCAACTTCTCCTCCCAATGAGAGATTGGAGGTTGATTAAGTCGATAAAGATGATTCTCAATACTACACCACCATATATGGGCCTGTCCTTTCAGTTTCATCTTAGCAAAACGCACTCTACGATCCTCATAGATGATAGATATTATTCCAATCAAAATTGTCTTCCATGGCAGTTGACCAATCTATAAAAGCATTCAAATTTAATTTCCTGGCAAAATCTGCCACATATAACCTCACTTTCCTTCATCACCTAATAGTTCCTCATATCTAGCTTGTTCACTCATTCAGTGATATGCATCTTAAGCAAAAACTCTAGGACTAGCTTGCCTATTAGGGAATTTCACGAGTCCTTGAGTGGGCCTCTTGGATGAACTTCCAACATTATCATCTATCTTCTAATCCTTCATCCTGGTTTTCTATGGCAAAATGATTTTGACCTCCCCTAGGATTTCCAACTCTCCCAGATTCTATATGATTCACCCCACATAATAAACTTTATCCTCTAGGGTATCCAATTTTTCAATAATTCGTGATACCAAATCATCTCGTTGTAGATCACTTCCCCTAGGATTTCCTCACTTTATTTTTGAAAAATCTGAAAATCTACAATCTTCATTTTTTCAAAAAAATAAAAAAATTTAACTTAGCATTGAAAAAATTATATGGGTTAAGTCTATGGATGATCTACAAGATCTATGGAATAACCCTAATTTTTGGTGGGGAAAAGTATTATTTTTATTTTTATAATTAAAATAATTTTAGTACCCTAAATCATTGTTGACAAAGCATACTCATCATGGCAATGACTATTGATATGAGAACCATATTTGTCTTCATATGGTTATCGTCATGATGCCCAATCCGACTCATCTAGAGCTTACAGGATGCTCAGTCATAGACATCGAGTGAAAGTTATGAATGGATTTCACAGTTTAAAGGTTTGCACCCGATCAAGATAATGTATACTCCAGCTGCCAGTCAATACCAAACATACATAGAGATGTACCAGACCACATATCATGTTTACATGAATTGGCCACATTATTGTGATCATGTCTAGCACACTCATCATGTAACACTCAATTTATTTCCTGAGCCCATAATGTTCGAGCCAGCACGTAATTTAATGTGGAATTGAGACTGTATGCCATTTACTTTAAAGCTATAAAAGGAGTACTTTCTAATGTATTACATTAAATGCAAGGTTTTCATATTTAAATTATATTGCCTATAATTGACTACATGACTTATGACTATGGTTTATGTTTTCATACTTGTTTATTAGCAAGCTCTCCTTTCTTAAGTTATAAAATTTTTAACTCTCATATAGATGGTTATAAATCTAGTTGAGAGGTTTTATTTAGTTTTTTTAGTTTATATTGGCATTAAAAGAAATTTTATGTATGATATCTAAGTTTTTCCTTACATGTCTAAGCATTTCTTAGCATATGTTAATTTTTTCCGGCATATCCATGTGTATCCATGATACGAATCCTAATATCTTATCACCTGATAGTTACGCCCTTCGATATCGGTATTTTAAAATTTAAACCATGATTACAAATAAGCATGAAGTCTAACAGAGTCAAACTACTCAACCTCTGATTCTGATACCAAAACTAATGTAGCCTAGGGTAGTTAGGTTTAATAATTCTCCACGAAGGCATGAAACAATCCAAATCAAATCCCTGAAAGTTTTAGGGTTTAGATTTATCTAAAAATTATAATTCAATTCTCTCTTTTCAAAACCCCAAAATTTTTGTTAACCAAATACGAGGCTTTAGGATCCAAAGTAACCCTAAACAATAACTCCAACAAATATTCAATTCAATCCCTATAGTTAACTAGGATTTAATTGATCAAAACCCAAATTTGTAAGTTTCAGTTAGTTAGGGGTTTATATGAATACTGAAATATGGTAATCAACCAATCCTTCAATATAAATTGAGTTTAATTTGGAATCAACAATCAATAGCCCTTTCCAATGATCCAAAACATAACCCCATAAGTTCTTGGATTTTAACAAGAGTAAACACTATATATATATGGTTTCGGCTATTAGGGTTTCTAGTATTAAAGAAATCAAATTCAGACTTCAAGATATTCTTCAATAACTGAAAATTTCTGAATTTAGGAATAGAATAATTCTTAAAATATAATGGAAATACATCTTGGATGAACAATAGTGTTGGACAATTCCACGTCCTTCGAATTGATCTCTCAATCTCTTTGAATAAGAAGGATCAAACACCTTACTAGATTCAGCACTAGCGACTAGCGAGCTTTAGAACAGAGGATTCTTCAACTTTTTTTCACTTTTCAATTATATCTTTTTCTAAAGATATTACATATTTCTAAGCAAAGAGTAACTCTCTTTTCCTTATTTGACTAAGACTCGAATTAAAAACTCCCTAAGAAACCATAACACTCTAAAATAAAGACTATAGTCCATTCTAAAAGTCTTCTAATGACTTTAAAACACCTACTGAGACAAATAACTAGAGTTAAGGTTCTTTAATTTCTCTCAAACCAATAGGAGTTTTTACCCCTTAACAAGGTGTCACCCTCTATAGTTTTTTTTATTCTCTTTCATGTGCTTGAGGTAGTTTGAACTTTGAAGACTTTGACCCACACGGATCCACCTGTTTAGGTTTCAGACCTTCTCCGACTCCATTTACAAAAGTAGATCTTCAATGGAGGTTGATTCCCATCAATAAAGATGATTAGAAAACGGTTGATATAAGGACAAGATAAACTCATCTCCTCTTCTTAGTGAGTCCCGGCATTAAATTCACAGAAGATGATCGATCAATAATCCTTGAATAATTGGGGTTTTGAGCAGTCATAGAGCCCCAGAAATGAAAGCAACCAAAATCAAACATGCAACATCTTTATCCATTAAAAATCATAATCTTTCACTCATTGCACAGGTTAATCAAAATTACGTGAACGAAAAAAAAAAGTTTTTTTTCTACTGTTTTCCGAAAACAAAATAAGAAGCAAGTAAGAAAAATTAAGGTTTTTAGCCCCCATTTCAAAGTTTTGGATAAGCGAATTCTCAAATCGATTTTCATAATCTTTCCATTGTTGAACACATTTGATGAGATAAAGTCATCCAAATTGTTTTGGGCTTCAAATTACGGAATCAAATATAAGAATTGAGTAGTGGAAGTTTTGGATCATCCGTAACCTTAGTGGTGAGGCCAAGGCATTGCATGAAAATCCTAAAAGCTCAAAACTTGATCAAAGGTCAGAGAATGGATTGGTTTTTGACGAGAAAAGAGGGAGAAGAGAAAATCCATTACAGTGACAAAAGAAGATGGTGGGTTGATCTCCTACTTACATTGGTGCAATAGCGGAAAAAAGAAAGTATAGATCGCATTTTAGGTATTTGGAAAGTCGAAATAAACAGGAGTAAGCTCGCCGTCACACTTTACACGTCTTGGCAATTTTCCTAAAAATTGTTAAATGTAGAGGTAATATTTTTTCCTTGTACAACATTCAGCCATTACAAATCCCATCTTTTATGTTCTAGAAATTTTCTATAGATTTTTTTATGATATTATAGAAACATGCATAACAGTGTACATTTTGAATAATTTAATATTGATCATACAAAATATCTTAAACATCTTTTTAACTCATCTTTTGTTTTTTGAGAACCAATGATTCCAACTACAATTTGAATCCAATCTTGCTCTTGGGCCATCATTGAGCAACAAATATCTGCTTGATAATCAAGCAAGAGTAAGATGAGTATTTTCCCAACAAAAAAAAAAAGAGTAAGATGAGTACAAACATCAGCCACAGAGTCACAGACAACTCTCAAAATGCAAAACAGGCAGATGCCACAAAAGCAACAATATACTGCTAAGAAAGACTAATAGTCTCCTGTGACACTCCAAACTCAGGTTTAGGTTTCTGCCCAGAGATTGAAACCTAAAGAGTAACTGCTTAGATCCCAAAATTCCATAATATGTCCTCTACAAGTAAATAGGTTCAACCCAAAGCATATATTTGACTATAAAAACTAAGAGATTCTTTAATGAAGCTCTACCCACTTGTTAGAAAGCCACCTCAGGCATGCTACATGGTTAATGGCAACCCTAAAGTTACAATCCTGGCAGCTCATTAACAAAATGCGCAGTAGATATACAGCCGAAAATGGAATGTGATTACATGAGTCCCAATATTTGAAGGCAGCCTCAGAACATGATCATGAGTTAAACAGGTTTACGATCTCATCTGCAACCTCATGTTAAGGGATGAATCACAGTGTGGATAACAAATAGACCTAAATTCAAGCTATGACTGACTTTGTCAACTTTTTAGGTAATGGAAATTAAAAATTACGATCATTTCAAAGTTCCTTAACCACTATATATGTGGACAAATTCAGTTAAGCAGTATAAAATATAACAATTAATGGTCTCAAACTCTTAACCTTCAGGATCAAGCTGTCAAAAATAGGTGGAAAAAGATGGCTCAAATGAGCTACATTTTCATTTAAATGACAATTTTCTAACAAATCTACTGTCAATTCTTGATAAACGGAACTCTAGAAAGAGGGCATTATCCTGTTTAGCCAGATAAATGCTGCCTAGAAAAATTAACTAGCTAGACCCTTCTCTTAAATTCAATTGTAAATTTATCTCACCTTAGCATTGCATTAAAAAAAAAATCATTAAATAAAAATAAGTGGGACATGGGTGTAGATATATGCCTATCCTGAATAGACTGCACTGTGCCATCAACAGAGTTTCATCCTTTGGCTTAAAGTGGCATGGTTTAAAACATCGACATATTTCCTAGTGTTTCCTACAAAATGTGTCCATTTCCATGGTACCGACACGAAAATTGCCTACAATAAGGATCAAAATATTAATCAACACATTTCCTAATGTTTCAATACATTTCTTGTCATTCATGCAGAAATATTACTTTCTATTTATACAAATACAATATATCGATCTACGTGTATGCAAATGTTAGTTGGACAATAATGTTGCCAATCATGGTTTAATATGTCGGCATTTTTCGGTGTAGTTCGGCCCAATGGTGTCAATTTCCATGGATCCCAAAATAAAATCAAAATGTAGTTATAAAACTAAATGGTTTCAAGAAGTATTTCAGTAAGTTTTGGTCAACTTCGTATCATTTCAGTAAACTTTGGGAAAAAAATGGATTTCCTAATACAATAAGCACAAAATTTTGGTCCAAAAAATGAAAAAGTTTCAACCGAAGCTTATTTTTCAAGGAAAAACTCGATTAAAAAATATTTAAAAAAGTACTTTTAGATAGAAAAGATATAGAATTACTTATTGAGTCGGGCTAGGGATACTCCCTATTTTTACTCTCTGTTTGTACTCCTTATATAAACCCTTCTTTAAAATAAATCAAAGGCTCTAAAAAGAGGCTCTAAAAAGGTGAGGTTCTTCTACAAACATATTATAATCTCTCTCTCTCTCTCTCTCTCTCTCTAGCTAAGGATCCATTAAAAAGCACATAGCTTCCCTTACAGCATTGCTGTTGTTAGTGGGACAGTTTGGAGATTTACATAGCTACAACACACAAAGACGAGCTGTATTTTATGAACCCATCTCCAAGATCCATGATTTATGGGTGTTTTACTTTTGTTGGTATTTGAATATTCCTTTTAAATTGCAGTTTGTATCTGAAATTTGTTGCAGGGACATGGAGGTTATGAACCTCTGCAACCGAGTGTCTCCTTAAAACATGACAGCACAGAAAAACCCATTAGCCCCATTTTTCATAATTGAGGTCAGTTAGTGGATGTTGGATTTTCTTTAGGGAAGCAAAGAAACCAAGGGCTAGGGTTTCCTTGGTTGAATGGAAATCGTCCCTTCAGATCTACTAGGTCGGTCCACTGCTAAGAAGAATTACCTCCATCTTTGATCTCTTTGTAGAAGATGCGGGAGAGAGAGAGGACACGAATGGGGAGAACTTGATGAGAAAGGTTTAGGGTTTTTTTGAATGAGAGGGTTAACATTGGAATTATAGTCTGTTTGTAGAAGATGACACCTCACCTTTCTTAGAGCCTTTGATCTCTTTTAAAGAAGGGTTTAGATAGGGAGTGCAAACAAGGAGTACAAATAGGGAGTACCCCTGGACCAACTCTTATTAACCTATTTTTGTATTTAAATCATTTTATATTATTATTTTAGCAAATAATACTAAACTATTATTGTAACCTATAAATAAAATTTTTTTAAAAAAAATAGAACTTAGAGATCATTAATTTGAAAAAGTGCTTATAATTGTCTTTAGACCAAAATGTTTTTATTAAAAATAAGTTGAATTACATTAAAATATTAAAAAAAAAAAGAAGAAATCTCTTACGAGCATAAATGATTTTATAACTTGGAGTTACTACCTTCCAAAAAAAACTTTGTTAGGAGTTTGTATTGTACCCATATTATGTAATGTTTCTCTTTTTTGGGGAATGCATTACTTCATGACCATGTATGCAAACCATCAATTATGTATTAATTTGACTTCTAAAGTTTCAAACAAGTGAGACAGCTTATATCACTTGTTATTTGTCTCCATTTTTTTACTCTAAATGGCTTTTTTAATTATAAAATGAGTTTTGAGTGTGTATTTATGCTTAGTTTATAATTTCTTAAAGTTTTATCTTAGAATTTCAATGTTTCTTAATTTATCCTACATTCCCTTAACTTTTACAATGTTAGCTTTAAACTTTTTCGAAATGTTTCTACTTCCTTAGTGACTGACGTTTACACCAATACCGAACTTTAAAACCTTGTGCAAGAGGTATTGGAGGGGACTATGCATCTTCAACAAAAGGTGCATCTTTTGCACCCTCCTTGCCCTTTTCCTGTATATAAACAAACATGCTGCTATAGCCAATAGGTCTACTCGATTAAGTCAGATGTAGGAACAGACCATTAACAATAAAGGCCATGAAACTCAATGCCTTTTTGTTAAGCCCTGCACTTCCTCGGATATTTAATTTCATGCGTCTTTACCCGGTGTTTTAATGCCTCTAACCACAGTTACCTAGGCACGTGGTACGGGTGCCAAGTGTCCTGGTGTCTAGGGGTGTTCGGCACGACAAGCTCTGAAAATCTCAATACGGCGGCACAGACGTATAATTTTTGTTAAAATGATTATATATATATATATATATATATATATATATATATATAACTCAAAATTTTTAAATAAAAAGAAGGGGATCACTAGTCCCCAATTTTTTTTAAAACTACATACCTAAGTTATAAAAATACTCATATAGGGAGTAGAAATGAGCAACAAGAGAGAGAGAGAAGAGAAAATATAGACATACATATTGATCGTTGTTGTTGTCGCTTCTCTCCTAGTAAAATTTTGTCTATGTTTCCAAAAAAGCAACAAAATTTGACAAAAAGTTCATTGCAATTGTATTTTAAAAATGATACGACATATTTGAAGCACCATATGCTTAATCATAATGTTGATGTCACCATGACATGGTATAGGCACATACCAAGGAGTGTCGTGTCGTGTCATGGAGTGTCGTGTCGTGTCCAAGTGTCGGCACGATAAAATTTGGGAAAACTGAAGTGCCTGGGTAACACTGCCTCTAACAGTAGCCGCAGCAAATGAACACACTCTAATATGTTTCTCTCAAGAGTAAGCAAATGAAAAAAGAAATTACCACGTCTCTCTCAAGAGTCAGCAAATGAAAATGCTGGATACATCCATCAGAATGTCAATCAAAGTGCAATGATATACAAAGATGTTAACAAGTAGGAGTGAGTGACCTTGTAATCAAAATTTCCCATGCCGTGTGACATATGTGGCTCAGAAGTAAGCTGGATAAAAAACAACATAAATTATAATTAGCATTTACCATTACAAAGTATAATGTACTTTTTTTTTAAAAGGGTCCATAATCAAATGAAATGCACATGTCATAAATTTAAAGAAAACATCAACTATCAAGCACCTGAGCATTGGCCTTCAAAGTAAGATTGTCAGTCAAATCACACTTCACTCTTGCATTAAGCCTCCCATCAGTCAATATCCTTCCAAAAAGCATCAACTGTGGAATACCATCAATGGTCACCCAGCTTAATAAAAAAATTCACGAAAATAAGCTAGTTCTAGAAGGCTAACAATTAATAAGGTGATGCTGAAAGAAGTAAATTGTAACGACTATCTACCTTTGGGTCCAGAAAATTAGCACCAAATTCGTAGTGAGAAGTAGGGATTTTAATGGTCTCAGTAGATTGAGAAGGAACCTCCATTGGTCCCATGAACATGCTGATTGATAGTTTAGTTATCAGAACAAACAAAAACGAGCAAAAGAAAACATGCACAAGAAATGCAAAAATAAAGGATAGGGCAACCTGTGACTGAGTGAGAATTTTTGATTGAGTCCCTTGGTAAAATCAAAGCGCATCCCCTCAAAAAGTTCTGGCTTTAAGGACACTGCCAAACATGTTAAAGAATCAAAATTCAGCAAGAGAATACCCCCTCCAAACAACAAAAACGCCCACACCTATTGCACGCATTGATTTATTTATAGAGCAAAATGTTGAGCTACTAAGAAACAACATATTAATAGAATTAGTCTAATGAAGATGAGATGTTGAAACAAATGAGTGGAAATAAGGTCAGAAATGAGTGCATTTGAGAGAATTTAGGAATGAATCCAATAGGTTAATAAAATAAGGGGGAGTTGACTGGGATGGTTTGGACACGATCAAGTAAGAGTCGGGAGACCAATAACGGCTCCAATGAGAAGTGAATTGATTCAAGATGAAGGCACTAAAAGGGTGAGGGAAGGCCAAAAATGACTTTGATGGAGATTGTGGGGGAAGAGTAACACATGATTTAATCGAAGTTAAAGCTTTTAATAAAACAAAATGGTAGAACATGACTTGTGTCCCGCACCCAGAGTAATTGGGTTAAGCATTGATGATGATGTAAAAGTATTACATAGAATAATTTAATATATCCGCTATAGACAGACACAATGCAATATAAACTTCTGTATGTGTATATCAACAAGTGCCATAGAATTCATTAATATCAACAGAAAGTGCAGGAAATCTATGAGCTAGGTATTATATACCTGAAAAAAAATGCAAATCCAAAAGGAGAGAGATAGAATCTCCTCAAAACTCATGAATATGTCCACCAACCCATATGTTTCCCTACATATGTTATAGGTTCTATAAATAGTAATTGACATAGAAAATGGTCAAACACTCAAACTCTGTATGAAGAGCTTCCAAAGTGAGGAGTGTCCATTCTAGGCCTTCCAAAGGTGCTTTAAAAATTTACAATTTTGTATTAGAAAGTTAAATATCTTGATGACCTAATCAGTCCGGAACAATCCGCTTTTGACCATGATCATTAAATTATGAATAATGTTCTGATTGATCATGAAATCATCATTCATTTTCTTCGACGGTCACGGGCTCAACTATACTAAATGGGTGGTAAGCTGGAAATGAGAAAAGCCTACGACCGTATTGAATGGACAATTTTACACAAGCTTATGCGAGGATGGGTTTTCACCCTAGGTGGATCCAATTGATTATGAAATGTCTCAGCTGTCTCATATTATTTGCTAAGCAATGGCACCCCTCGGGGATGCATTAGACCCACTAGTCTCAGCAATGCTGCGTGCACCAGAGCGCACTCAATTACTTAGTGGCACCTGTATTACTCGCTCCACCCATTCCATATCTCATTTTATCTTTTGTTAACGATAGCTTCATTTTCCTCCATGCCCATATGGATGAGGTAACCTCCCTTCACTCTATTCTCCAATGCTATTCTCGGGCGTCGGTTCAATTCATCAATTACCAGAAATCTAGACCACCCTGGTGCTTTGGGAAACTGTTGGATAGGCTATTGAGACTAGAAACATTCATTCACCTAAAATCTATCTTGGGCTCCACTCTAGGGTTTAGGAACTGCTTTAACAGTCAACGAGGAATGAAATCACCCCGAATTTATCCTTAATTTCTATTCAAACTTGAAATGAACGAAAACATGACTAATATCATGATCAACATTGTTTAAAAAGAAAAAAATCACAAAGAGGTCGTAGAGATTCTAAGAACATTTGAAATCGATCATATTCAGAAATGAAATTGGGACTGGACTCACTCAAAGCTTCTCGATGGATTTCTTCGTAGGGTATAGGGCAAGGAAGATTCAAATAATCGATTTTCTCTTCGATCTTTATCTCATTTTCCTTAGCAACATGCGTGGGAGGAGGAACAGTAGCAGCCATCTTTCTTTGCCTGAATCAGAATCAGAATCAGGGATGGAGATTAAGAGAGAATGATAGTGAAGAAGCAGCTTCTGGATGCGTAGGTTAAGGGGAAGGAAGGGCGGTAGGTTAAGGCCAACCTCTCTCCCTCAGCCGGGCTGCGGCTGCTGCTACTCTCTACACGGAGAATTGATAGAAGGAAGGAGAAGAATGCTGCGACCCGGGTATGTTGGGCCGGTCCGGCCCAGACCCGCCCGACCCAGCCTGAGTTAAGACTGGGTTGGGCTGAGATTCCAACGGGCTGGGCTGGGCTGGGTTCGGGTTAAAGATTGGGCCTGAAGTGGAGTTCGAGCTGGGTTCGGGCCAACTGTGGCTAGGGGTGTGGTAAGTGGGCTGGACTGGCCAAAGCCTGATTGTTTGGCCCGAAGTTTGGGTTGGGTTGAGTTTTAACTAGAATATAGACCTGAAGTAAATTTTGGGCTACCCTTAGCCCAACCCGAACTAAATGTATCTTCTTCTGCTAATATATAACTGGCAAACCCCTCGTGTGATGCACGGGTAGGGCCAAAAGGGAAGAAATAAAACTTGATTCGATTGTACCACCAGTGTGTCTGTGAGAATATATATCAATGTTTTAATTTATTTATATAATAATTTATTATTTACTATATGCATAAGGAAAATTGTGGAAATTATAAATTTTGTAAAAGATATAGTGAGGACTACTCTAAAAATATCTTTTAATAAAGAGGCTGAAAATTATATCTACTTAAAATTAAAACTACATACTATGATTTGTAGAAATAAACATCAAATAATGAAGTAATGGATACAAATGAACTCATCTACACGGGTACGTTTTAAAAAAAAAAAAACATTATCCAATAAGGCTCAGTTGTGTCCAACACATAAACATGGACAAAGGAAAATATAAAATAAAAATTGATTTTCAACAAAATTTAAAGTTATGAGAGATAATTAAAATTTTAAAGTAACAATCATCAGCCAACCTATGCTTGGGGATAACATACAAATCATGCAAAGTTTGAAGTGTTCCATCAATTAAACCAAAACAAAGAGATATCTCTGCACATTAACACAATGAGATGAAGAAAAGAGGTCTCTCCTGTGATCAGAGATAACTTAATGGTGGAAATACATTTCAGATTCAAGGGTCAAACCACATATGAAAAGAATATCAAAATCATATGCAAACTCATTACGTGATCAATAGACATTTTAAAAAATAGAAAACTAACTACCCCAAATGGATTAGTATAATCTATTAGTGCTATATAGGGAATGTGATTGGAAGACCATTCTAGTCAGGAACATGGTATACAAACTGAATTTAGAACTTAAAGAAGAATTCATTGGGGAAAAAAACCTGCTTTTATGGAGGAGATGAGTGCTCAAGTAAAAAATATTGACATATCAACAAAGAAAGGAAAAAGATAAAAACAAGCGATTAAGATAGAAAAAAAAACATTGGTAAATATCTAAAATAAAAACTATGTTGAGAAGAAGTCGAAGGATATTAAGATTTGTAAGGAAAAAATAAAATGATTTTACATACCCTAATGGTATATTCACTTCGGTCATGTAATATTGTGATGAGAATCCAGTGGCTTTGAGATCGAATCAATTGCGATTGAACTTGGGGAGAGTTCAATCGCACCTATAGGCCAACACGTATCCCTATTAACCCTATTAATTGTGCTTAAGATTCACTAACCCTTAGAGTTCAACAATCTGACATTGTTTTTTAGGAAACAAAATATTTAAAAAAAATTAGCCCTAAGGGTTAAAAGTTATAAACCAGAGTTTAAAAAAAATTTGTCTTTTTGTTTTCTAAAAACTAAGGGTATATTGTTGAACCCTAAGGGTTAGTGAATCTTAACTGTAACGACCCACAAAATCTTTTCTAGGTTAAATGGGACTTTAGGCCCGTGACACTGCTTATCCTGATATAATCATGTAAGCATGCAAGACAATATTAAACTAAACCTGAAAATTTCTTCTAAATCAAACATATATATACAACAAAAGAAATTCTAAACAAGTCAACCTAATAGCTGAGTTTGTAACATCTGAACCATTCAACATGATTCCCAAAACATAGAGTCAACCTATAAGTTATCCAGGTATAAACCCTATATCAAACTAAGTATCTATAACAATTCTTAAACCAAAAAAAGTTTAGAAACCTAGTGATATGGGAAGTAGTCGAGATCACGTGTTCCCCCATTAGGAAAGTCACCCTCTTCAGCTACTCCGTATTCTTCCTCCATGGCTCCACTGTGGTCCCAGAACCTAAACCTATCAACATGAAAACATATCGGCTGAGCACAAGCGGCTCGATGAATATGAAATCCTAACTAGCAATATCATAACATTAACATAGCATATTCATCATCAATACATAATTATCCGTATGAGCAGGTTCATAATAGCATTTTATAACATTAATCATCTGAGCAGGTTCATCATAGTATTTGAATAATAAATATATACGTAAGGCAGAGTGCAGAATCATCATAATCAATTCGTCATTCTTCTTTTCTTTTCTTATCTGATCATTTTATTTTCTTATCTTACTTGTTTATTTCATTTCATGAGTCATCATTCTTCTTCAATTTTTCACGTGAAAATCATTGCATGCATAATCACTAGTATTAACTTAAAATAATTTTTGAGATTAATATACTTTACATACTGATCGTTACGCAATTTTAATTATTCCTTACAGTAATAATTCCATAGAATAGTACTAGTAAGAGTGTTGAACCTTTGAGGACTGCGCTGGTTTCGTTGCCTTTTATCAAAATTAATTTTAAACTAATGAGTAACAAAATTAATTGATTAATTGATTTCAACCTGATTAAACTATCAGATTTCATTTAACTTAATTACTAAGATCTTTTGGTTATATATCGGTTGAGAAAAACTAGGGTGTTTGAATCCACCACTAGTTTCATAACTAATCTTATTTTGATTTTATTAAGACCTCTCAATTTGCAAACATTACAATGAGAGTGAAAACATGTCCCCTCTCAACTGATCAAGAAAAATACAAGAGATTCAATCTTAGGTATATCGTATTTTCGGTTGGCACGAGTGATATACATTAAACTAGGGTAGTATAATCACTTGTCTTCCCTTAACATAAAAATATCTTTAGATTTCTTCTCTTGAACTATTAAAATGACTACATAACACTTATATTAAAATTCTACCAAAAATTAACACAAGTGGGTTCAATTCCTAACACCTAAGACAATAATAGAAATTCTATTGAAATCAAATTTAAATCCAATAAATCCGGTTGTTAAAACAGCTCTCTTACTATGCAATCAATGACATACAAATAAGAAATCTAAATAAAAATAAAAAATGACACAGTTACTTGGCTAGGGTTTCATCGAAACCCTAAAATGGAAAGTTAGTTCATCGCGAGGGAGGAGCACAGTATCTTCATAGACAAAAACGAAGAACTCGTCATTTTGGCTTCCTTGATCTCCAGAGCTTATCTTCTTCAAATCCCAAAATCTCTACATAATGATTATGGTCAAGGGTTCTCATATATATAGAAAAAGAGAGAAAGATAGAGTCCTTGTTAATTTAGGAGTTCTAATTGAGGTCATACTCTTATTTTTCTCTCTCTAAAATCTCTTAGGGTTAAATGGGGATCAAACCTTCACTTATCTATACTAATATTATATGTCAGTTGATGCCACATGGCATACCTCAAATCTCCCTCCAAATTGATACCACGTGTCTGCTGACATGGCAAACTCCACTTAGTTGGTCCAATCAAATGACACCATGTCATTACTAATCAAACTACTAACATTATTTTATTTATTAACCACTAATCATTATCACATTTATTAATTAACAAATTCTTATTTTCTTAATGAGCCACATAATGGTCCACTAATAAATTATCATCTCTTAATTTATATGAACGGTTGGGATACATTCGTCTCCCCAATCCCCCATTCATCTCCCCAACCATTCCCTCTTCTCTTTACGTTTCCACTCTCTCACAAACTGACTCCTCATTTCCCTCTTTTCACAGTCCATCCACCTCCCCCTATCTATAATTTCTATAAATATCACCATCTCTCTTTGCAAATCCTCTTCAGATTTGAAGAATTTGTCTTCATTCGGGCGACCCTTGATCATCCTCTTAATACGTTTGGCCGATGCCGTTGCAACGGCCGAACTCCCCTTAGTGTCATCACCGTTGTCAATAGTGAAGTCGTAGTCCAAGGTGTTGGAGGTGGTAGCCACTGAAGACGCGCGCGGAGAAACCTTCTTGCAATCTCCATAGCTGGATATGATAGTCTTCTTCTTGGATCAAAGAACTGTGGTGTAAGAAAGAAAAAAATGGATCTAAATAATTTTTGGATCACATACCACTCTTTACACTTCTCTCTCTGTATTTATTGGTTCTGATTCTCACTTGATGCAAATTTCACAGGTAGTAACAACGTGAGTTCCAATACCTTTGTGTCTTCGCCCTTCAAGATTTACCGCTCACCCACACTGGGTTTGAAAATTTCACATGTCTCTAATTTTTTTATAGATTAAATTGGATATTTATGATCTTCTTTTATAATTTTTTTTTTTACGGGATATACTTCTGTTATGAAGCCTACATGTTTATGAGGCCTACATGTTTGATGAAATCTTCATTTTGGTTTCTTTTTGTGTCAAGCTTCTTTTTGAACTAAGAAAACTTGAAGACACGTGCTGGTGGCCCCCTCACGTTAGGCCTAGCGGATTCATTCCATCCCATTTCAACTGCCAGTGGAATCAATGGAACCGAAGAAAATGAACTTAGATTTATAATGTCTAGCCTTTTTTCTACTTGTGCTCCTTTTCAGGTTCGAGAAAAACGACTACAGGCAACTCTTCTTCAACCTAGACACCAAAAGATGACACTAAGTCAAAAGGCATGGTGACGGTAAAATAGTCTTTTGTTGACATGGGTTTTGCATATGATTTTAAATCACTACTTTGCAATCCAAATTCTACAGAGGCTCCTTGCCTCTAGCTTATTCATTGGTTTCCATGCATGGTTGCACATGAACATCCATGTATCGGTTGAAAGCAATTGGAAAATTCTAAGTATGTAATATATGTTGCTCTTTTGTGCTCTGAAGATCATAGTGTGGATTAGCTAAAAGGAATTGGAAATTTCTGAATAGGTAATATAGGTGCAATTCATATCATGATCATACTCTAAATTTCAGCCTGTACTAGTTGGACTTTTCATATCAATGAGTTGATGAGCCACATGCAAGGGTGTTTAAACTCAAGGATACCCTTCTTAGATCGAGGCTAATGTGTTGAAGCGTAGTTTAAAATCTGCCTCTTTTTGACGAAGCATGGGTGTGAGCATCCGAGACAAAAAGGTGTTAGGTCTCTTGAGCTGCCACATGTCCTTCCTTCCAAACACATGAAGTTATTGGTAATAAAACGCATTGAATATAAGACTTTGTTACTGAGGCCGATACCACCGAGACCTTGCTCTAAGAGAGCACGGGATTTAAGGTGGGGCCCATTTCACATGGTAGGCCCCACCTGAAACTCCGTGCTCTTAGAGCACGGTCTAGGTGGTCTCGACCCTAAGGGGACTCAAAAGCTTTATCCTTATAACTGCACAAAATTAGGCTTGACCTTACTCCCTTTTTTTTTTTCAAGGCTTGGCCTTACTCACTTTGCCGCAGATTTGCATAATAATCAATGAAAGAAGAAATATAATGTAACTTTATTTAACAATTTCCCTGCGTTATTCTCATTGTCAATTACTTTGTAGTCACTTTTTTAAGCAGCACAAACGTATATATGGTTTGTGATTGAAATATGAATCAAACTATATTTTAATCATTAAACATAGAAATTATCATCAATTATTGTCTTCATCTTTTGATTGATCCTAAATGGGGTTTCTTTATAGGAAGGATATTACCTTTAATTAATATTTGTGATAGAATTGGGAACTCAAATAATTTTCCAAAGATATATTATAATTATTGTTCCTACTAATCAAAATACACCTCTACGTTATTTTGTAGATTTATATACTTTTCAATAGGTAGTCTGCAGTCTCTATTTTTTCCCTTCTCTACACTCAACCGTGCATTACACAGGGCTTTTGCTAGTGTAGACAATAATAGAGTTGGAAAGTGTTTAGAAGTGTTAAAAACACTATTTATAAAACACTATTCACACAACATTTTCACCCTATATACAGTTTTACCACTGAACTTTGAATAATTATAGAGAGCTCAATTCTTATCCGATTGACCTGAAATTCGAAACATAGATACTTTAGGTTATCTAAAATCTACCCGACAAGTTTTATAAATTTTGCTAGAAATACGGTTTTGGCCAATCGATCCATCAAGGTAGATTTCCGCGATTTTGTTCTCTTTTATTTTTCTTTCTTTTGCAATTCTCCTTTCTGAGATTCTTATGAGTCTTTGAAGCATCTAATCTTCCATTTTATCTTCTTTTCCTCACATGAACTTGAAAATGATAAAAACAACAAAGCACCGTAAAACAGTTTAAAATAGAACTCTAAGAAACTAACAATTTTAGTTTGAGGTACTTAAATGTGTAACAATTAACACTAATTACAACCCCAAACTTACACATTGCTAGTCCTCGAGCAATAAAAAATAAAATAAAAATTAAACTATACTATATCTACATCTAGCAATACACTACATGCAATTCCAATTCATGACGAATGACGAATCATCGATCAAATAATAATTTAGATTATCAATCAAGTACCCTGGTTATCCATCATAACGTTATACACCACCATGATAAAAGAACTAGACCCACAAAATCATAATTTAAAGCTTATTTCACCGACAATAAATCACTACGTGTAAAATTCAATAACATTCATCAATAATCATGGCATAGCATTTCCATATTTTCATCAATTGAATATGCATAATCATAATGTTTTAATATGAGTTCTTATCATTTCTAGCATTCATCATTCATCATTTTCACATGTTGTAGCATATAAAATAAGAATCTTAACTCATTAGTTATGCCACCATACCCATCATTTCACACAAAACTTCACAACACAGCTCATCTACCATTTAAACTCAAACATACATTTCATCTTCCTTATTCCATCACACAAGCTCACAATCATTCACATTAAATCATCAAACATTCATAATATTCTATAATAATCATGGTAAAACCTAGATAGAAGATAAATTTCTACATTGGATCATACTCAAGCTTAATCTTACTTCAATATTAACCTTAAAACTTAATATACATCAATAGTTCATGACATTGATAGTAAGGAAATCATATTTACCTTCTTAAAGCTTTTTTCTTCAACCCAAAAGTTTAAGAACTCTCCTTAGAGAAATGTCCAAGCCCAACTCTATTCTTCAAGCCAAATCATTTTTCCCCTAGCAAAATCCATTTAGAATCTTAAGTTTTCCACTCTTTCTATCTAAAATTAGGTTTAGAACCTTAAAACCCTAAAAAGCCTTGAGTTAGAAGTCTTGTTTATAGTGGAGGGATTAAAAAACCCTAAAATCCATGTTTTTTAAAAATCTGAAAACACGTGTTGCGATCGATCATTCACCATGTTGGATCGATCGTCCACCCAACAGTGGCTCTAAACCTAAGGTTTCAAAAGAGCTTTCACTCGGAGAAGGATAAAATACTTGGAGATTGAAATCGAAGGCCGTTCGCAAGCTTGTGATTATAGGAAAACGATCAAGAAATGTAGATATACTCTACTAGTTAATTTTATTATAATAATTGATGATAAGAAAGTATAAATAGGTTAAGATTTCGAATGAAAGTAAGAAGAGGCATGACCATCTAATGTAATAACTCCTCTCATATAAGTTTCGCCTTGATTATTAATGTATGATGAAATTTCGATTTTGATATGAAACTTGGTATGATTGAACACGGGGGAAGAGATTGAAGTTGTAGAGTCCCGAATCCTCACTTACGTCAATCCTATGTCCATCAAGGGTAATTTTGGTCAAAAATAAATTGTAAGTCATGATCATTGTTAATAAAATGTTTTGATGAGTTTTCAATCTTAAAAATGTCTTGGAATGTTTAAAATGTATAAAAGCTTAAGTTAATGAAGCCTAGTTGCAAGAAATGCATAAACATAAGAAGTTTTGAAACTTTTGTTCGAACGAAATTCTATTCGTTTGAATGAAACTAGTAAATTCAATTGAGTTATCAATTTCAGCAGTCATTTTCATTTGAAATGTTGGATTTTCGTTCGAACAAACATAATTTCGTTCGAACGAACCTTCCAAAGACAGTTTTTTTAAAAATTGTGCTAAGTCTGTATTTTTAGGGTTTTACACACTAAGACTATAAATAGGACATCATAAGACATTCTAAAATATTTTTACCCAATTTGACTAAGGAGAAGAGAAAACCTTAGGTTTTAAAAGGAAAAGCTTTGGGGGGGGGGGGAAGATCTAGCTTAGAAACTTCAAGAAAAGCTTAGAAATCAACATCAAGCTTTCTTGTGAGTGTTTTGGATCGAAGAGAACGATACCAAAGGTCAATATCCTATCTAATCTAGCTCTATTTATTGTTTTACATGCTTAAGTAAGAATGCTTATGGATTTTCTAAGAAATCTACATTATTATGAATGGATTAATAAACTTGAGCTTGAAATGAAATAGATATTCTCTCTAATCTATTTCTAGTGATGGTTTTGTAAAATTGAACACTAATGCTATGAGATTGATAGATTTAATTGTTATATGTTGTATCTATTGATTAACATTTGGGGAATGAGTGATTCTATATCTGAGAAAGGGATTTTATGAATGTTGCAGTGCTTGATACTTCTTTTACATAGATGAAATATGTAATAAATGAAGTATGAGAACTCATTATTGAGAGATTATGGTGAATTATGATAGGTGTGATGTATTGTAAAATAAAAAAAGGTGGCAGTGTTGAAGGTAGGGAACTTTGTGAATGATTGTGATGATGATTATGAAAATACGTTATGGTTATTGTGGTTCATGTTATGGAAATGCAAAATTATGATAATATGTTAACAATGATTGTCATTATAAATTATGCATATCTATTAAGTATAGTGATCGGTATTTGGGTAGGCCAACACCTAGAGGAAATCCTTCATGTCGAGATTCTCTGACTAGAGACTTGTAACCTGGCGAAGTTTCTTGGTGGAAGATCGGTGTAAACACCCTATTTTTGCACCCCTAATCCCTTTTTTGTTATTTTATTTTAACTTAATTTGATTTGATTTAATTTATTTATTTTAATTGTAATTTTATTTTGTGAGTCAAGGTGTTAGGTTCAAGAGAGAGAGAGAGTTCCACTTCTCAGGCCAAATCCTGTTGCAAAGCCCTAAAGTCATGCCGAACCAAGCCCTAAACCTATGTTTGGAAAGGCCAAAATCCAACACCCTAAAGCCCATATCAAACCTTAACCTTCAAGCCCAACCAAAAAAATGTCCAAAACCCAAATATTCTAAGCCCTAAATGTTCCTATTTATGTCACGACCCAGAATTTTGAAATAAAATTTGAGGGCTTGATTGTTGCTAATTAGCACAATTAATCAAAACTTTAATATTAGAATTTTTTTAGACGCCAATTAAATTAAATTGATATTATTGAGGTTGACTTAAGACCCTAACCATGGTTAAATCAACCTGATTAACCAAACTTAGTACCTAGGTGAGTACTGGAAAACCCAGTGTTTTTCCCGTCTGGTGTTTCGACACCACATGCGCCTGTCGACTGCCAAACGTTGATCGGTTGCATCAGTCAAGTCATGTGTCGGTTTGTTACATCAAAACTTGAGTACACATAGTACAAAAAGTACAAGGTGATTGACTTTGGGGTAACTAATTTCAAAAGAAAAGAAAAACAAAACAAAACAAAAGAATAGAAATATAAAAACCAATGTTAGGGGTGTATGGCGGCTTGACACCTCACCACCCCCCATCATCACCTTTTCTCATCCCTCACATTACTCTCTCACCTCCCTCAATCTCTCACGCCACCCTCTCTTACCCTTTTTCTCTAAAACACAACACACTCCCTCACCTACACATGGTTTGAAGAGAAAGAGAGATAGAGAGAAAGAAGAAGAAGAATGGAGAAGAAAGGAAGATCCTTACTTGCTCAAGGAGTGATCTTAGGAGGCCTTATTCTAGGATTTCAAATCATCATCAAGAAGTAAATTTCTTTCATCTTTACCTTATTTTCCATCTTCTTTTAGAATCATTGAGTGTTTTTAAGAATTATTACTTAGTTGATGATTATGGGAAAATAGGGGTGAATGACTCATGTTGTATAATTTTGATTTGTGAAATGAAATGATAAATTGGTATTTTGTGGCTTTGATTTAGGGGTTTAAGAAACCTTAGATTCTAGGGTATACTTGAAATTTTAAGGAATAAACTCAAGAGACTTGAGTATGAGTTCATAAGGGTCAATTAAATTAAATACTCAAATAATTGTTACTAAATAACAATAATTTGTAGATGAGGGTTTATGGAAACTTGAAATGTTTGGGGTTTATAGAAACTTAAATATATGGGTTCATCGATTGTTAGAAATAAATTGCATGCTTTGAAATGAGTTATGGTTGTGTAAATTACTAAGAAATGTCTTGAATATTGGGAATAAATTCTATATTTTCCTTTTGTGTTTGTTTTGGATTTTTGACTTGAAATGAGTTTTGAAACAAGATGATTTTTGTATGATTTTAAAAATAATTATGAGTTTGATTATTGATTATATAAATTTACTAGAAATTTTAAGGTATTGAATGGAATTTTTTGGAACCCAAAACTTGGGTAAGGTAGGCTTGATATGGGTTAAAAACAAAGGTTTTTATGAATTAAAATTATGTTATTTCAAAATAGAGTTGAGATTCATTACTGTGTTTCATTTGGTTTTGAAAACAAAATGGTTTCATGACTTAAAAATCAGTAATTATAAGTTTGAGATGAGATATATTTATGGCATGTTTATGGTTGAAAACCAAGAGACTTTTATGAGTTAAAATTTTGTAACTATAAAATCTGAGTTGAGCTTATTGTTTGACATGCTTAGTTTTTTTTAAAAAACAAGAAAGTGTTATGAAATAAAAACTCTACAGGGTGGTTTAGGTTTGAATCCATTTGGATTTTATGAATTAATTATTTTATAGTTTGGTTAAGAAATTGTGAAGAAGAATGAATGTTGATTTAGTTTGAAACTATGAACTCAGATAATAGATTTTTCAGATTTTGGAAAATAAAAAAAATGAATATTGATTTAGTTGGATACTATGAACTTAGATTATGCATTTTCCTAAATAAAATAGATATTTGATTTAGTTGAAAACCATGAACTTAGACAATGGATTTTCTAGATTTTGGAAAATGATATGAATGTTGATTTAGTTAGAAACTACGAAGTTCAATTATTTATTTATTTTTGTAAACAAAATAGATGTTTGATTTATGTTAGAAGTTTTATGAAGATGGATTTCAGTTACCATGAGCTAAAAATATAAGCTCAAAGTCTATAGTGTGAGACTTGGGAGTCGTGGTGCCTCCGTTGGCTTGTCTAGAGAGGTGGTGCATAACCGGGGTTCTTCTAGTGGTTAGGTCAGGAGATGTCGGTGTCCTAGTGTTGTCATTTAAGTGACTTAACATGTTATGGTGTATAGTTGGGGTGCCTTCAGTTGGTTGGGTCTAGAGAGATGGTAACGGTGCTATCGGGTTTCTCTAGTTGGCTATAAGTCAAGAGAGACGGTGTCCAGTAAAGCTCAGGTGCCTCCATTGACTTAATAGAAGAGACGGTGTCCGTAGAGCCCCGAGATGCCTCCATTGTTGTAGCCAGGAGATGCGATAGACCGGATTGTCGAGGTGCCTCCGTGACTATTGATCAGGGGAGACGGTGGTCACACAGTAAAGATGTTGAAGTTAACTTAATTTAGGACAATTAGTCTTAACAGGTGAAGACCCAAGGTATGTATTGAGTCTGCGGATTCAAGGTGGTACTGGTCTATAGAATCATGGTTGTACTGAGTCTGAATGACTCAAGATACGGGTTTAAATGGGCTAAGGTCTGATTTGTGTTTAGAGTTTAACGACTCGCAGTTTAGTTCTGACGGATATAGTTCTGGTTGATTGTATGGAGTCTACGGACTTAAAGGTTCAATGTGTTGGTTACCTGAGATGGTAACTTGGTGTCATGGACACCACGTGTGTTGGATGTACTCGATTTTGGAAAACGTGTTAATGGTATAAACTTCGATGGGGTGAAATAGCCCTGACTGACTATAGGTCGTTATGTGAATGAAATGTGTTGTGGGCCGATAAGCTAGGGCTTATGCGGTTATGTTTCTTGATATTATTATTGCATTATTTTGCTCTTGCATATGTTAGCTTGGTAATATAACTTGAACTGCTAATTCCCTTATGTTACTCTTATTAATGATCCATGTAATATATTTAGAAGGATTGAGAATTTTGCTAAGCCTCATAGCTCACTGACATCTCACGTCAACAGATCAAGATGTCGTAGTTCGTTGACTTTGGACTTAGGAGAATATGCTAGGAAAATTGTAAAAGATAATATTTGGCATATGATAGACATCCCTTTTTGTAAAAGTCTTAATGGTACTTAATACAGGTAATTGTTTTGAATGTGATGGTTATTGTAATGACCAATTATAATTGCTTTTATGCTTTTGATATAAAGTTCAAAATTTTCCACACTTTTGGCGGACATAAGTCTTCCGTTGTGTGTTAATGACGAACGGGCGAGCGTCTCGGAACATAATTCCTTAAGGCGCGGGTTCAGGGCGTCACAATTTTAACCTTCTTTATGAGAGAATTTTTCATTCGAATCCAACATCAGTTGTAGCTCAATCTCTTGAGCTCTCCTCTTCTTGAGTTTTTTTCCCTCCTTCTCTCCTTTTGTTATGTCCACCGCCTACAACAGCCTGTCATCTTCTCCGGCCATGCATGCCTTAGCCACGGTCGGTACCAGCTCTTGATCGAGGTAACTCTCATCTCCCTTTCTTAATTCATCTTCTTTATTTCTCTCACATTTCTCTCGATTTCTCATTCGTCTAAGTAATCTGGTTTCAGTTTAGAGATAACCTCTGCTCAGAGTTACATTTTCTATTTCCGGCCAGCTATACCACCACCTCTAATCATCTTCTCTAGTGATGACTCCCTTATTTCATGCTAGACCAATCCCATCGAAATAACTAGCATAGTTCCAGCTTCTCCGGCGAGCTTCAACTAACTTCGGCCAGCAGCAATCCATCACCATTTCATGATCTCTTCAGGTCAGTATTTGTCCTCCTCCAATCTTCTCGATCTCTTTCGCTTGATCCAATTTCTCTAGATCTGGAATTGGTATTCTACGTTTGGTTTTCTTTTGATCCAATTTCAAAATCTAGATCTACAATTCCATGTTTAGTTTGTAAGTTATTTTTCTCTATTTCATCTTTACAGAAATAAGAGGATCTCATCTCCAATCATCCTACTTCGGCCAATTTCCTGTCTCTGAACAGGTAATCTCGTGTCCTCCTAGTTCAAATTTCCCGATCCTTATCTAGATCTCTCGAACTCTCTTGATTTAATTTCCCTTTGTAGATATAAATCAGTAAATCTATTTATACCTTATTTCATGTATTTTTTTATTTACTTTATTTCTCTTATTTTATTTTGTTCAAATCTCTTAGCATATCTTCAAAAGAGACTAGACTAGTGGCCACATCCTTTTTGTTTATTATTTGTTTTTATTTCTAGACCCATTGTTTTGTGGGTTCAGTGACTGTGAGATAGAGTGATTTGTCGCTATGTTCTTCCCACCGGAGTAGCGGCCGATATCAACCTTCTTCCTTCACTCCAAGCCGTCACAAGTATGATCTCTAACTCTATTCATTTTAGTTTTATTTCTTTTTATTTATCTATCTGTATATCTATTGATTAATGCATGTTTAAAATTGAAAATATTACGGGCTTTGGAGAGTAGATCTGAACTCTGTGTTCAATTCTAGGTTGTACTGTTTAAAATTTAGTGATTAAATTTTTTGCCTAAATTAAGATCAAGGATGCGACGCCCTAAACCCGTGCCTGAGGAATAATGTTCCGCGACGTGTGCCCATTCGTCACAACCATGCATGCAGAAGACTTTATCCGCAAAAATACGAGAATTTTTAACTTTTCTTATGAGCTTACATAAACAATAATATCTGGTCATTACAATAACCCATCGTAAGCAAATTAATTACCTCACTGGCTACAGTAGCCTTTACTTTTGGCACCACAATTGCGTCGATACATTTTCCAAACTCTATCAAGCGTATCTCCTTGTCAATTGGCAACCACTTCGGAATCTGAAGACATAAAATGAGCGGTGAGCTATAAAGCCCAAAAAAATCCATAATTCATCTAAACTATTTTCTACATAGTAACATTCATCAGTAATGATATAGTAGTACAATACAAATCTCATATTATAATAATCTCGTAACTCGTGACCTTAGGTAACTAAAAGCTATTTCACCCTTTATGAGGTTCTCAATATTCATATATTTTCCATCGTCAAGTTCATCCAATCATTGTCCACAACACTAGGTAACCGTTTCAGTTAAGCACTCACACTCTATCATTGAGTCCACAGACTCAAGCGACTGATCTTCGCTCATGTACAACCTCTATCCCTGAGTCCACAAACTAAATTATCAACCAATCGGAGCTTCTCCCGAATATGATCAATCATTCGGTATGCTGAACCAATTAACTTTAGTCTGTCTATTCCACACATCACCCAGGTCTTCACCCGATAATTGTCAGGAGCAACTTCTCTTACATATCACACCCTACTAGGAACAACATCTCTAACATATTACTTTATATTTTTTTTATGTGGAAACACCGACACACACAACTCTATTTGTCAAGAAACACATCTGATTGCTAGGAGACACATCTGATTATCAGGATACACATCTAATCGCTAGGATACTCATCTGATAGACAGGAAACCCATCCGACTTGCCGAAAAAATGAAACTCATCTGACAAGTCTGAGACGGACCTCTGACTAACATGAAACACCTGACCACCATGAAACACCTGTCTACCAGGTACACATCTGATATATAACTCTGTCAGACATAACACCCTTGTCAGACAACACATCTGATAACCAGGATACACATCAGATCGCTAGGATACCCATCTGATCGCCAGGAAACCCATCTGACCTGCTAAGAAAATAAAACTCATTTGACAAGTCAGGGGCGCAGACTACCATGAACAACCCTGACAATATCAATCTGTCAGGCTTAACATCTCAAACAATATAATCATATCAAGCAAAACACCTCTGACATTAAATCATGTTAGACATAACACCTCTGACATCAAATCCTGTCAATCATAACACCGATGACATCAAATCATGTCAGACAACACCTCTGATAGTATATCACTTAATCTAACCTCTGTTAGGATGTACCTTCCCCTGCAGAACATCATCCCTCAAGGTAACCATCACATTTTATCACAACCTCTATTAAGTGCATACATGTCAACACAGGCCAATGCTCCCTCAAGGTAATATCATTGAGTTCATAAACTTAATACATCATGGGTCCGTAGACCTTAATCCAAACTTGGGTCCATAGACCTTAATCCAAATTTGGGTCCATAGACCTGATGTCATCCTAACTCCCCCGACTATCAGTCATAGAGGAACCCCGACTCTTAGCGGACCCGCCTCTCCAGACCTAGTCAAATAGGGAACACAGATAATATTTCACATAGGTTAGGTTTTCTAACCATAGAAAATCCCTTATTAATCCAAGTGTTTCTTGATTAATTGATACAATTGAGACTCATGCCCGTAGACCAAGTCCTGAGGTATACCATTCTGATGTGGAACATTACCTGACCAATGGACCATTCCATTGTCTTACCATATCCCAACAACATCACACCACACAAGGATTGTTATGAGGTGAGACTATATCAGGCCAATGGACCATACCAATGTCTTAAAACAAACATCATATCATACAAGAGTCGTTCTGAAGGGAACTTAACCAGGTTAATGGACCCTACCATTGCCTTAAAACAAACATCACATAACATTCGTCATGCAAGGATGACTTCAAGACACATAGAAGAGTCGACACAGGCCTCCTGCAAAATTTGCATTGAGTGCGATCGATCGCACCATTGATCACACTTACGATCGATCACACTTTGCTTGCGATCGATTGCCCAGGAACCTGGCAGAACCCCAGGTGATATGTCATTTTTACAATCGATCATTTGATCGATCACACGCTTTTGCGAGCCTACGATTGATCGCTACATCACTGTGATTGATCGCAAATTACTCTGAGCCTAATTTCCGAGCTGTAAACAGCCTGAAACCTACGCCACTCTGCTCCATTTCCATGCTTTCCTATCCCTTCTATACACAATCCACCGGGTCTCCGACCCTTTTCATCCATGCTATACATTATCCACGTCATCCCACATACAAAATAGCTTATATAAATGGAAAAGAGAAGAGAGAGAGAGAGAGAGAGAGAGAGAGAGAGAGAGAGAGATTTTACCCACTATGCGTAGATCGATGCTCCGGAGAGCGAAAAGGATGTCGCGGTTGCATCCGAAACACCAAAGATCTCAAAGTGAACCTCTTCTCTATTTATCTTCCGCTTTCTCTCTCTAGAATTCTCTCTTTCTCTCTCTACATGCTGATCGAGGCACCAGGGAGGAAAACAGACGTTGCTAGCATGTCGAGAACGTCAAAAAACCCCAAAGTAGAGCTCCTTTTCCTTCTCTCTTATTTTCTCTCTTCACTTTCTCTCTCTACTTTCTCTCTTTAGAATGCGAAGAAGCAAAGCTTCGCCTCACTATGAGATGCGTGAGAATGAGGGGGGTATGCCCCTTTATATAGGCATTTAGTGGAGATGACATCATGTTGATGTCATAGTGGTGCCATCACTATGATGATATCATGGTCTTTTTGATCGTTTGACCATTTGACTGGTTTGACCGGCTTTCCCGATTTTTACATGTACGGCCCTCCGTAACTTCACGAAACGATATGCAATTATGAAAAAATGATAGGTACACAGGGTAATCCGACACCCGCTATGCAAATTTCGAGGAAATTTTTTGAGTTTTGACAGTAAAAAGTAAGTCTGGAAGAAAACTGCAAAACTTACTAATTTTCTGATTTTGAATACAAAACATGCTGCAGTTTCTTCATTTGAGAAGATGAACAGTTGAAACGACAGACAGTCGTCCGTACAATCTGCTAGCACGTTGTGGTGCAAATTTCACGGATTTCTATTAGAGCACTAGATAAGTATCGAATCCCGACTAAACTGCGACAATTTGTGGATTTTCTGGTTTTCTTATATACAAGGCCCCCGCGGTCTCGCAAATTGATGCGTGATGGAACCAGTACGACAAGTGATCGTCCCAATAGCCAATCGGCACCCTGTGTGCGATTTTCGCATAAAATCACTTAAGTTTTATCGGTACAACCCAATCCCGAACAAAAACCCACTTTCCACAAATTTTTCAAGCACTGATTTAGTGGTAATTAATTTTAGTAAATTCACTCCAGTTAACACCTAAATAACCCCAAAATTTTATCATATTAAAATTATGGGTCGTTACAAAGGTTGACTAAAATTCCCAATAGCAGATTTGCTCTATTTGGTTTAAAAGCCGAGATCAGTGAAGTTTGGCCAGACTTTTAATTAGTACTCATTTATTTTATTTATTCATTAAAAAATTATTTATTCATTTGTATTTGCAAATTATAGGATTAGGCTGTTAGCATCTTTTTTCTTTTTGCCTACCTTGGGCACCTAGGTGGATTGTTAACCCTAAGAAATTTGCTTACCCTGCTAGTTAGCCTTCAAAATGAAGTTAAACTACCATAAAAAATATCAATTTTTTTTAAAAATGCAAAAAAATAAAAACATTCAAATAACCAAAAATTCAAAAAGAATCAATCTACCCTATTAAATGAACACCCCCTAGTGTTCCCCCATGAGCACCTAGGCACACTACCAAATTCCGGAATGAGATTTCATAATCTCAAACTCCACCTCCCTCAACTAAGGCATGAGTCATAACTGTCTAACACTCCAAAATGAGTCTAAAACCTGTCACATCCCCGAACTACTATCGGGTCTGATTCCGTTTAATTGTATAAGTAGGCGCCCGAGCTAGGGTGCAACCTCCCCCACTTAAGATAGAATTTTGACCCCTCTTTATGCTTGATTAGCAAACTTATAATTGCTTAGAAAATTTTAAGTGTCTTTGAATGTTTGACTTAGACCTAATGAGTAGGTAATCATCTTAGGATGGGGGCCCGGGGTACCTAACCCCTTCCCCGATACTTAAATGAATTTTTTACCTAGACTGCTTTGGACCGTAGGCCCCTTATTTTGGGATTATCTCGAGATCCTGCTATCCCTCCTAAAAAAGCAGGTGGCGACTATTTCTATTCGCTTGTTGAGCGAATTCAGCATAAGTGCACATGTGTGGTAGTCACAAGTATCATGGGTACACAAGCATATAATGAACATTGTATGGGCACCGAAATATAAGTACAAGTACACTGAGCCATGAAATACAAAGGCAAGAACAAGAATAAGTGCATGAATTACAAGTCCAAGAATACAAATGCATGAATTACAAGTCTAAGAATACAGATGCATGAATTATAAGTCCAAGAATATAAATATACCGAATCAAGGACCCTAAATTACAAGGAGCACCAGGAGACCGTGTGTGCTCCCCATGAATATGATTTCAAGTCCTAGATAATGCATCATGAACTTTATGTCAACAAGAGCATCTGGAGGCTTATGCTACCATCGATGTACCTCCATAGGTATGACCAAAGATCTAAAATACTATCTCACGAGAAACAAGCATGCATGACATTCATTGTACAACTTCATGTGTCACACAATACCCAAGTCAAGGTGATAACGTTTTATACTTGCATGCTTTTCGTGCACTCCGATTTATGTTACTGCCATACGATACTGTTATTGATTATATTACTGTTATATGGTACTGTCATTGATTATATAACTATTGCATGAGCTGATATTGAACATGTGCATGTGGTATTGTCATTGTTAGTTAGATTGGATATCTGCTGAGTGTTTTTAATATTCAGTCAACCTATTATTGTTGTCAGGTTTAGCATAAGAGCAGGCAGCCGTCCCTTGGGTCGAAGAAGATTGCAAAGAAGAGGGAGAAACAGGTGATCCATTCGAGGATGGTGCAAGGGACTTGGATAGTTACCATTTCTATTAGTTTTGTTTCAATTTTATGAGAGAGAAATTGTATTAGACTACTATACTTTTGTGGATGTTGCTTTAGACTGGGTTTGGTGAGGATCATGGTGGTTGATCCGGATTTTAAACTATGTTCATATTAGTCTCTTGGTATGGAGGATGGTTAGTTTATATATGGGAGAAAAGTTTTATAGTTGCGACTTTACGAGAAATGTTACTTTGTTATTGCCTTTTTCTATTGAAATTAAGTAAGGACAAGTAATGTAGCGAGCCCAAAGTCCCATTATGACCAAGGTGGGATTTTGAGGTCATTACAGAAGTATGTATGACTCAATATGGAGGAAGGGATGTATGCCGGAGTTGATTGAATGATTGTATGTTTAAATGCAAGATTACTAAATTTGTTCAAATAAGGATTGTAGGGTATTATTTCTATGTATGAACTATTGAAATCAATGAATGATGAATGACTTATTACGACTCGATGTTATTTAAGAACCATGATTATGCATGTTTAATTTACCAATCTATAGATTATATGTCATGATGAACGATGATCGATGTATGATGTTTGGTATTGCATGTTGTGATATATATTCAGTCTTGGTTACTTATAATTTTTATCATCGTAGTATGGGCTGTTATGATAGATATCTGTTGGCTCTTAAGTAATAATCTATGGTACAATTTATTTGAGGGTTTATCACCTTTTCACTCACCTTCACTCATGGTAATGATATACACACAAGCATGTTAAAATCACGATCACAAGTAAGTAAATATACAAGTATGATTGCATGATTGAGTTTTGCACAGCCCGAGTACCAACAATCTAAGATCAAGGCATGAATGTCAAGTAAGTGAATCACAAGAAAGTCTTGTGCACCGGGTAAAGTGTTAAAGATTGGTGTCTCGTTAAGTAAAGTATATACAATCTCTACCTATATACGGAGTTAAGTTACTTTATGTTATTGCACAATGTATGAAAGTTGATTTCACTCATGAGGAAAGTAAGAAAAGCGAGCACAAGTAAAATGTGTGTAAAAAAAAAAGATGTTTTTGCACTCTGATTTTTGTATGTATGCACATTTTGTTAAACAGTGATGAATTTGTTATATTAATGTTTATGGTATTGTTAGCTAGGAGCTTATATCCGCTGAGTATTTTCATTGATTAGTCGAATTTTGATTGTCGACAGGTTCATGATTCGATATTATGACGGTTGGACCTTGGGAAAATGAAGAGTACATAGAGGAACCCAAAGGTGATCATCCCAAACAGGAGAGGGATCTAGATCGATGACCATACTATTGATTTTAGTTATTTGATTTCCGTTAAATGGTTAAGAGATTGTAATCAAATTTTATTTAGATTACTTTATAGTTATATTGATGTTTAAGAATCATGATGGATGATTCCGATATTTATATCTAGTTTTAGTTGTGGATTTTAGATTCACTTGATATATTAATTGAAGAAATTTTAGATTCATATTTTAGTATGCCTTAAAATACTTATAAGATTGTTATAATTTAAATAAGTCATGTGCCAAGGTTCCATTCTAGCATATATGAGATTTTGGGGCACGACACGTGTTGATCCGTGGGTGAGATTGAACTCAGAGAGAGTTTAATCGCAATTGATTGTGATTCAATTTCTCTCATCATTCTTCTCTATCTTCTCTACTAACGAAAATATAGATCCTTTTTTTCGTTAGGTGATAATATAACACGCTAAACATACATACAACCAGAACTAAGGTCATCGTTAAGGTGACATAAGGGTAACTCCACACAATCACTCCAAAATGGCTAACTAATAGACCTTTAAAACGTTTGATTTAATCACTATTCACAAGATTACTCTTATGCTTATATCTTATCTACTATTATAATGAAAATGATAAAATTATCCTTACACTTATATCTTTACTATCATAACATGTTAACAACGTATACTGAATATTTCAAAATAATAAAATTATCATTTAGCTTAAAATATTTGTATGGGTAATTTCCCTCTTTACAAAGTCCACTTTCCACTCTCCACTTGTCTCACCTTCCACCTTTCTCTTTCTCTATCACACTGCATCACGCGGGTCACATTTCCCACTCTCTCTCATTTACCCTCTCTCACATGCGGCCTACTAGTATATATAATGAGAATTCCCTCCTTAAAAAATGTAGATGAATTTTTTCATAATACCTAAACTACCCTTATCATAATAATCATTAAATAAGACAAACACTTGATTGAATATTTGTTTAATTCTCATTTATCTCCTATTAGTCATCAATGGTTAGCTAGCGGATTAGTGATTGATGAGTGGATGTTCCGTTGAGGAGAATAAAGTAAATTAACATGAGGAAGGATGAATGAATCCCATTGATGAGAAGTAATCTAACATGGGGAAGAAGGGTGACATAGTAAAATAATGTAAAATCAGTGAAATTCAGAGCAAGCAGAGTACAACATAGGGGACAAATACCTCCAACAAATGCCTTGTAAAAGGATCATATCTCAAAGAATGCCATTGCAGAAGGATCATTCAGGATCTGAAGGGTACAAGATGTAAGAAGAGAAATACGAAAGAAGAGAAGACGGAAAAATAACGAGAGACAAAGAGTGTTTTCAATTGTCCACGTCAAAGGGAGACGTGAAGCTTATAGACATAAAAGAGCATTAGAAAAAAGAAGACATGGGGTTGTAGACATAAGGAATTGACACGGAGGCTGCAAGAAAGGCATTAGGGGTACTTTCAGTATAAAATATTCGATAGCTGCAGCTTAACTCCCTCTTTTATTAGAGGGTATAGAGATAAATAAAGAGACGAGAAACTTAAGAGACGCGGTTCATGTCCTTAAGGGATAATTTTGGAATTTTATAGAGTTTATTGCATGATATCAGTAGGTCTATCAGTTGACTGACAGTCAACCAACAGAAGAGGTGTAAGTGTCATTATTTTGAAAAGTAAGCGTACCTAATGTATATTCTAAAAATTGAGGGGGTCTATGTGTATTTTTGTCAAACCTCAAGGGGTGTAAATGTATTTTCTCCAATATATAAATATAGGATCGGGCATGGCTTCAATCAATCAAGACCTAACCGGACGTTAATTATGTGGGCTTCCATATATCAACCTCGGCCCACTTCTTTGGACTTAAAAACTAGGCCTTTTTGGGCCTAATTCTGGGCCGGGCCATTGACACCCTAGCTAATTTCTAAGACAGGGAAACTTTATTCCATGAGAAGTGATTAAAAACACTCGATAGTAGGTATATATTATCGAGTGTGTGGCCGTTGGATGATTAAGAACTGAACCTCAAGATTTGTGCGATGGACATTGTAAAGCTTAATCATTTAAGTCGTCTCAAGCTATTAAGAGAGTGTTTGTCTTTTTTTTTTTTAAAGCAATAGTCCCCTCGTCGGCCCGAGGAGGGGACTATTCCTCCTCGCTCTCACATAGCTGACACTTCAACTCCCATTAACTCGGGTTAGTTTTTTTAACCCTTTAGTATTTTTTTTTAATAAATTTATTTTTCTAAAAACTAAGGGTAGATGGGTGAACCCTAAGGGTGGATGGATCTTAACCACATTTAAATGGGGTTAGAAGGGGGGCACATGGCAAGAAAATGGAGCCGAGACACCCCTCCTTGCATCACCGACCGAGGAGGTGACTATTTTCCTTTTTTTTACACTCGGTTGTTGTACCTTCCATATCACAATTTAATTGCGATTGAATTTTATCAGAGTTCAATTGCACTCACAAGTCAACACATGTCTCTTTTAATTTATTTTAACCGTGGTTAATTTAACAATTTAACCTTATTTATTAGAAAAAAATATTAACCTTGAGAGTTAAAATTCTTAAGTAAAGTTATTTTTTAAAATAATTTTTTCTAAAAAACAATATTAGATTGTTAAACCCCAGGGTGTTAGTGAATCTTAACCACAACTAATATGGGTTAAAAGGGACACATATTGACACTTCAATGCTTACACTAGAAATTGATTGTTTTAAAAGAAATAATTCTCAGTTATAAAAAGGCTCAAGATACTTTATTATTTTTTTTCCTAATTTTATATTTCATAACCGAGAAACTAGGGATCTAGAATTATATCTGATTTCTTTAAAAATAATCTACTTCTGGTGTAAATATTAAAGTCTCAACATGTGTCTATGTTAACCCATATTAATTGTGGTTAAGATTCACTAACCCTTCGGTTTAACAATCTAACGTTGTTTAATAAGAAATTTTTTTAAACAAACCTCTAGTTAAGAATTTTTAACTCTCAGGGTTGATATTGTTTTTAATAAATATAAGGTAAGATTATGGAATGATAAAAGTTAGTAAATTTTAACAACATTTAGTATAAATTAAAAGGGACGTGTTGATGTGTGGGTGCACACACCATGGGTTTGTCCTAGTGGTAGTGTATATCCCTATTGGGACTGGAGACTCGTGTATCGAGTCTTTGGTGTGACTGTTGATGCCCACCATAAGTGCTAACCGTGCTGACCTCCTAAGCTCCTGACTCAGAGTTAGATAAATGATTAGAGCATACAAATATATATATATATATATATCATTCTACTAATAAAAGTACAAGGAGTAACCTAAACTTTATATTGACATAATTAACCTTCACCTTATTTTATTATTGATAAAGTAAACATTATATTAATAAATAAAGAGAAGTTTAGGACTAATTTTTATAATGGTTCTTAGGGATAGTATGGTCATTACAAATTTCATTAATGACATTTTATGTAAATAATGAACAAATTAGAATTCTATTAATAGTATCCTATTTAAATTAGAATTTTAATTACGTATATACACATGTGATGAGAAAACTTCATTCTTTTTGTGTCTTTAGATATACACTTGAGTTTATAAGGTTTTCCATATCCTATGGAATATATATAAGGACTCTCTATTAGATAGAAAGTTACTATCCATAAAAAATCCAAAAAATAATTATAATTAAAGTTCAATTAAGAGAGAGAGAGAGAGTGTGGGAGATTGTAGATGGTAGAGAGACCCAACACTCTTTGTCTTTCTAATCCAATTTTGTTATTATTAGTAGTAAGGACTCTCACTTATCCAAACCTCCATAAAGCTCTTTAAAGTTCTCTCAAACACGGTTCTTCATCTCATAACAGCGATTTCCTCTGATCGGAAATTTCCGACTGGTAATTCAATCACCAGCCATTTGATCTTCTCAAATCCAAGATTTTGGTGGGAGTGTTTTGGCATGGAGTTTGGATTGGTAGCCTTTTTGACGATACAAGATGTTGCAATGATCTATAAATTAATCTAAAGAGATAGAATAAAAATCACTCACCTATTTCAGTGGTGATCACGCAGCCAACTTTACGAGAAGGTTATCGACATATGGGACATATGGGACGATCGAATTGAAATGTCTGGTCATCTATATTATCCACTTTCTATTGCATACATGTTGAGGATTCGTTCCTTTCTCATTCTCTTCCTTATTTGGCAATTGGCATTGATCATTTACCACGAGGTATGTTGGATTGTGCATATTAAGCTTTAACATGCTGGGGCGTAGTTTGTCCCTGAAGTTTTTCTTTTCTTGAATCCCCTTGCTTATATTCTGTTGTCTCACTTTTCCGTATTGTTTTAATGGAATCTAGCTTAGCTAAGTAAAAGTTCCTACGTATTTAGTCCATCATAGTTGTTGAATATACCATGGTGCAATTGTGAACGACTAATATGTGAATAGTTGTCTGGCTAATGACACTATAGGAAACGGTGTTTAGGTTTCAAATGCTTAAATTTTTTTAATCTTGGTAAAGAGATAATTGGTATTACTAATCTGAAAGGAGTACAGAACAGCCGATATACCTGCTTGTAGGGCCTAAACTGGTACGAGTAGCCACATTACTGAACCTGTGGCTCCGGGACAGGCTAACATTTAGGGCCTGTTGGGTTGTGTTGTGGGTCAGTGAGTTGGCTGATCTACTAATATGTCTAAAGAGAATCGGTTCACATTTGCTTCTCAGAGAAAGAATGTTCGCAAGCAAGATGATAGCATCCCTGTGTTGCTGGTCGAAGTTCCCCAAAATAAAGTCCACGATTTCCTTTGCGTTGGATTAGACTATAATATGGTGCCAACCATTTTCAAACGCAAGGTATAGACCCCTCCGAATAGCCTCCGCCTCAGCCTGTCTTGCAGAACCTCCCATGAGGGGGATGGAAATTTGAGAGATGATGGTCCCCTTGTTATCTCGCACCATAAATAAAAATATAGTTCATGGGATTATATATCATGATATATAAAATAAATGACTTGTTATTGTATGGAACTTTCACTAGATGGAGCTCTATTGTCATTTTGAAGTCGGTGTGGATTTGGTACGACTTGAACCTGCCACGTACGGTGGGTGGTCATCAGGGTGCACGTTCAATTCAATCCCAGCTTACCCATTGAACTGATGAGATAGTAGAAGAAGTTGCAAAGGTACATGACCTTGCTCTCAATTGGGATTCAAGTGTGAGCCTAAAATTGAATTTTTCCATGAGCCCCCTTAACATGTTGTCTATTGGTGGGCATTACTTTATTTTTCCCTACCTAAAGATCCCCAGGTTATTCTTCCTAGATGTGGGCATAGCCCAGTAGTAGGTGTATCCTCCCCTTCGATGGGAGGTTTCCAGGATCCATTCCCGAGAGGGTGAGAGTGGTGTACTCTCCACCCAGCCTTAACTTAGAACAAATACTAACTACTAACCGGGGTTGCGGCCTAATCGTATGTCTCAAACCAAAAAAAAAAAAAAACAATTGCATGTTTAACATTCACATCCATTGTATACAGAAAAAATTCTTATCTCCCCTAAAGAGAGGGAAGTAGGGTCTTAGCACTCTTATAGATAATTATATTTTTATGATAAATAATTATGTTTTATTAAAAAAAATAATACGTGCAAAGCACGTGCACATTTACTAGTGTGTGTATATATATATATATATATCTCATTCTACTAATAAAAGTACAAGCAGTATGCAAAACTTTGTAAATGCCCTTATTTTATAAATAACTTAGAGTTTAACCAAACTTTTAAAATTAAATTATAATAAGTAAGACCTATTAATAAATACTCCCCATAAATATAAAACATTAGTAATCCAAGGACTCCTTAATGGGGAAGGATTCTTTCTAAGAGTCCGTACCGAAAGATGTTCCTCTAAATTGGTTTACCTGATTCTTCTTCCTTCAAAGCCTTTATATCTCCATATTCCTAAGTCCATAAAGCTATTTACCATAATACCTTCAGCCAAAGTATACCGCTTTGAATGGTGAAGATTGAAGAAGCTATCTTTAGGTTTCGTTCTTCATGTCCTAAATAGGGTCCAAGAGACCCCTTCCGTGATTTGCTATGCACATTGGAATTTTCACCGATTTAGGCAGGTCTCTGTACTCACAAGAGACTTCTTCATCGAGCTTTGGGAAATGAAGAAAAATCGAAAATGCCATAGCCGTCGACGGGTAAAAGATACAGGGTGAAACCTTGAATTCCTTAACCACATCAAACACATCAGTACCGAAGATAAGAGAGGGAGATACACGTTTTAATCTTAACATAATCAGGATGGTCATCGAAGCTAACATATATGAGGAAGAAAGACAAAACTTATACTTTTCGGAAGGACGGATTACTTTCTTGATTAGATCAATTCAAAATACCATTCAAGTATTTCTCTTCACTGAGTGTTGTATTTGTCTTCACTACACTAAGCTTTCGGGTACTAGAAGAAAAAAAATAATGTCACATTGAAAATATGGGTAATTTGCCAAGGTTCATGTAGTCTGGAATTAGAAGGGCAATGAGATTGCATCCCTTTTAATTAGTAGATGTTTCCAATTCAACTTCAATTCAACTTCTTGAAGTAGCGTGTAGGGCTTTAAGAGAGATTTTCCACCAACAACGGTCAGATTATTGAACCCTAAGGGTTAGTAAATCTTAACCATGGTTAATAGACATGTCAACCTATGGGTGCGATTGAACTCTTCCTGAGTTCAATTGTGATTGATTGTGATTCGATCTCATTTAGATTAATGAACCCTGAGGGTTAAGAAATCTTAACCCTGGTTATAGGGTTTTAAAAAGACACATGTTGACATGTGCATGCGATTGAACTCTCTCTGAGTTCAATTGCGTTTGGTTGTGATTCGATCTTGAGTTCAATCACACCCACAAGTTAACATGTGTGCTTTTAAACACCTATTAACTGTGGTAATCTACCCTTGGTTTTAGAAAAAAGTTTATAAAACAATTTTAACCTTAGGATAAGAAATTTTAACCCTAGGATTAAATTTTTTTTAATAAAGAATTTGTACATGCAAAATATATAGAGTCCTGATAAGCGAACCCCATGGTCCCTTCTAAGCTGACTCAAGTGTACCCGTATCCCTTTTAACTCATGTTTAACCATGGTTAAGTTTAACTAAATTAAATTAGTAATTTTATATATATTTTTTTAATTTTATTTTATAAAATCATGGTTAGATTTCTTAACCCTAGGAGGTTAATCACAATAGATGGATGGTAAAAAAGGGTTGTTCAAATGACTTCAAAGTTACCAACTTAGAAATTCTGGTATAACATATTTAAAATTTGATAATATCATAAAGTGTCCCATCATATTTACTACTAAAATATTAACCATGATTAAATAACATTAATATTATTTTTAAAATATCCATTAAAAATTTATGTTATAATTAATAAAAATGATTATAATATAGTTATATTTTTATTAATATAAAATTAGTACGTGCAAAACACATGCACCTTTACTAGTATGTATATATATATGTGCGCGCGCGCGAGCGCGTGTGGGGGCGATTGAACCCAGATAGCGTTCAATCACTTCCGGACTTTGCTACTGGGGCCGCAAACACGGATCTCGGTGTGGTCTCGGCCCTTTGCGGTGCCACTAGCATTTTCCTTTTCTATAAGATAGAAAGGCCATTCCATTTCTCTCTCATCCTGAAACCCTAGTGTCTCTTCCATTATTTTTTTCAAGGGAAAATTTGCAGAAACTCTCAGATCGTCTTCGAAGAAAGGGTATGTTCTGATTTATCATCTCTTCTACATCTGTCTGTTTTTAGTTTTAGTTTCTGTCTCTCCACTGTTTCTAAATCCGTCCTTCACTTTGACTCGATCTGGTTCTTCATGTAGATGTCTTTATTTTTTCGTTTTTACGGAGTTGAATATAATTAGACACTTTTTGTTGCAGAAACCCTAATTATTTTTGATCGGTAAATAACTATCGTATTGATCAAAAATCAAAAACCCTACTTTTCTATCTGCACATGATCAGAAGCTGCATAAACCCTAATTTTCGATTTTCTATACGAGTTTTCTGATTTTTTGTGTTTTTTTATAAGCGTTTAAGGTATTCAAGCCTTACTATATATATATATATTTTGCAGAAACCCTAGTTTTTTTTTTTTTTTTTTTTACACTTGGTTTTGGCATCTATGAACCCTAAATCTAAATCTGTTTATACCTGTGTATTTCAAGAAGAGTACATTTTTTTTTTTTTTGCAGGAAATTTGTTTTTGTTTTTGTGGGCACTGAACTTTTGATCGACTGGTAGCCATTTAAGTGGACAACTTGAGAAGTCGCGGTTAGTCCATATGGTGATGAATTTGTAGTACTTTGAGTTATCCTGGTTCAGAAAAAAATGCTAGGTGCATTGCCAATTTTGCCGCTACCAGCGCCTCCTTTGGATGGAAATCTTGGCCCTCTTCCTCTCTCCCAAGTGCCTGAGAACTTAGCCGATGAGATATCAGCGGCTGATGAGCAGAACAAGGTGAGCTCAGTTCCTGTCTCCATTGCGACCCACACGAGAACTATTGGGATCATACATCCACCTCCAGACATCCGAACCATTGTAGACAAAACAGCACAGTTCGTCGCAAAAAATGGCCCCGAGTTTGAAAAACGGATCATAGCAAATAATGCAGGGAATGCAAAGTTCAATTTCTTGAATGGGTCTGACCCATACCATGCGTACTACCAGCACCGTCTTTCTGAGTACCGTTCTCAGATTCAATCTTCCTCCCAGCAACCCCCATCACAGCCTGGGGATTCTTCTGCTCCCGAGTCAGCTCTCATTGTCCCAGATGCTGACAGCATCGAATTGTCAGCAAAGTCTGACCCATCAGCACAGTTTAAACCTGTTCGTAAAGTCCTTGAGCCGCCGGAGGCTGAACAGTACACTGTTAGGCTTCCAGAAGGGATTACAGGGGAGGAATTGGATATTATTAAGCTTACAGCTCAGTTTGTAGCTCGAAATGGGAAATCATTCTTGACAGGATTGACGAGTAGAGAGATGAACAACCCCCAGTTTCATTTCCTGAAGCCAACCCATAGCATGTTCATGTTCTTTACTGCACTTGCAGATGCGTATTCGAAAGTGTTGATGCCTCCGAAGGGGTTGACAGAGAAGCTGAGGAAGAGTGTGGCCGATATGACCACTGTCCTAGAGCGGTGCTTGCACCGGCTTGAGTGGGAACGGTCACAGGAGCAGGCAAGGCAGAAAGCTGAAGATGAGATTGAGCAGGAGCGGATGCAGATGGCGATGATTGATTGGCATGATTTTGTTGTGGTGGAGACGATTGAATTTGCGGATGATGAGGACGAGGACTTGCCCCCTCCGATGACCTTGGAGGAGGTTATAAGGAGGAGCAAGATGTCGGCTATGGAAGAAGATGAAGAGGTTGTTGAGCCTGGAAAGGTGGTTGAAATGGAAATGGATGAAGAAGAGGTGCAGCTTGTTGAAGAAGGCATGAGAGCAACTAGTCTTGAAGAGAATGATGATGAGAAGAAGAATGAGAAAAAGGCAGTTCCTGAGGAGCCAGAACCACCAATGAGAATTGTGAAAAATTGGAGGAGACCCGAGGAGAGGGTCCCAGCAGAAAGAGACCCGACAAAGTTTGTTGTTTCCCCAATCACAGGTGAGCTGATCTCCATAAATGAGATGGCAGAGCACATGAGGATTTCCCTCATTGATCCCAAATACAAGGAACAAAAAGAGAGGATGATGGCTAAGATCCGGGAGACAACTCTTGCTCAGGATGATGAAATCTCGAGAAACATTGTCGGGCTTGCACGGACTCGTCCTGATATTTTTGGAACCACAGAGGAAGAAGTCTCTAATGCCGTTAAGGCGGAGATTGAGAAGAAGAAAGAGGAGCAACCTAAGCAGGTCATATGGGATGGCCACACTGGAAGTATTGGGCGAACTGCAAATCAGGCCTTGTCTCAGAATCTTAATGGGGAGGATCAAAGTGATGCTGCTAATAATGAGGGAAGGTCTCTTCCTGGTCCTGCTGCACCTCCTCCTAAACCTGGTATACCATCAATTCGTCCTCTTCCTCCACCACCTGGACTTGCCCTGAACATTCCTCGCATGTCCCCAAACACTTTCCAGTATTCTGCTCCAAATAGTAGTGGGCTCCTTTTACCTCCTCCACCGAGGCCACCTGTGATGTCGCATATTCCATCAGTTAGACCACCACCACCTCCGATGCCAATGGGCTCCGCACAACAACCCCATTTGGTGAACCGACCACCCCCACTTCCTCCATCAGTTTCTTCGAACCCTCCCAGTATCCCTGTACCACCTCCACCTGGATCAATGTTCACGCCTTTGGCAGTGCCCCGACCTTTTGGGTCTCTTCCCATACCACCACCTGCTATGCCTATACTTCCACCACCGCCTTTGCCTCTCGGAATGCCTCCACCGCCACCACCTGAAGAAGCTCCTCCACCACTGCCAGATGAACCAGAGCCGAAGAGGCAGAGGGTTGATGATGTTCTACTTATGCCAGAGGACCAGTTCCTCGCTCAGCATCCGGTATTGAATTTCTTTGCATTTATTATTTATTTTTTGCATCATTCTTTTGTCATTTATTCTCTCGGCTTATTCTGATTTTGATTACATTGTGTTTTTTGGTATCTATATACCTGATTGTGGCTTTTTGTTGTTTGGTAGGGACCTGTTCGCATCACCGTATCTGTTCCCAATACTGATGAAGGAAGTCTTAAAGGTCAATTTCTGGAGATCACGATAGAGTCTCTATCTGAAACCATTGGCAGTCTGAAAGAGAAGATTGCAGGAGAGGTTCAGCTTCCTGCAAACAAACAAAAACTGAGCGGAAGAGCTGGTTTTCTCAAGGACAATCTATCACTTGCATATTACAATATTGGAGCAGGAGAAACACTTACTCTTGCTTTAAGGGAACGTGGTGGCAGAAAGAGATGAACATGTTTTCCTTTATCCAGGCATTGATAGGTTGATATTGAAACTTTCTCATTACTATGAAAGTCCTCTAGTGAAATATTGTGGGGTTACATTACTCTTTTTAATATTCTGTTGATGGCTCATGTATTTCTAGTCTCTCTATCTCTCTTAGACTATCACATTATTGTCTTCCAAACTGATATTAAGTGTGGTATATCTACTACAGATCCAGGGTCTTGGTGATTATCTCTTAAGGGCAATTCTGAAGTACCCAAGTTCTTTTTGCTTATGTGGAGCAAGCCAACAGTGACTCCTATTTATATGACAAAGTAGTGATTCCTTTCGTGTTTACAGTTGTTTATCTGGAAAATTGATGCAGTGTAATGCACTTACAATTTAAGTTAATGCCTATTTTGTTGTTTTTGAGAGGGCTCAAATCTTGTTTTCGTTTTATCGTGCAGTTTCTCACATAATTTTTGTCTGCAGGTTCTACTTTGTGGTGAAGGTAGTAATTTAAAGGTCTGTCTTCAAATAATATGTGCACCTTGAACTTGTTTTAGATGGCAAATAGGCATTTGCTTATCATATATTCTTACTGACCAATTTTTAGATAATAATATCTGATGTCGTTTCTTTCCTACAGAAATTCCTTGGTCAGACTCTTCAAATGGTCTCTCTGATCCATTAGATGTGTCTTACGTGCACGGGAGAGGCACGAAGGATGATATCTTCACTTTTTTTTTGCCCTAATTAGAGTATTCCTGCATGAGAGGATAGATAGAAGCTTTTCTCGAGGACTGTACTGAGTAGATGATACATATATAGGTTGGGTCTCATTTTGGGATTAAACCTCTAGTCAATGGATTTCACCAAGAAGAGATGATGAACACAAACATCTCTCAGTAGACTTTCTGGCATTTATTTACCATAAATTTCTAACTGGCCAGTTCTTAGATAATAATGTCTGATTTTGTTGCTTTCCTGCAGAAGTTCAGGGGTCAAACTCTTCAAATAGTTTGTCCGACCCATCAGATGTCTCTTAGGTGCATGGGAGAGGCACTAAGGATGATGTCTTTACTTTTGTGTTTCCTAACTAGAGTATTCCTCGTTTGGAAAACAGCCAGTGGCACTTCTTTATTCCTGTCAATTCTTTTTGCAGCATGTTCCGGAACTGGTTACACTCTCAGGACATGGGAGAGGCACTAAGGATGATGTCTTTACTTTTGTGTTTCCTAACTAGAGTATTCCTCATTTGGAAAACAGCCAGTGGCCCTTCTTTATTCCTGTCAATTCTTTTTGCAGCATGTTCCGGGACTGGTTACACTCTCAGGACACAGACTGCAGATAGATCTTAACAGAGGTTCTTTCTTTTTCTAATTTTAAACTTAGATTGAAAATTTACAATGTCCTGACATTTATGTTGTCAACATAGTTATCCAGTTTAAGAGGGCAGGGAATATTTATCCTGCGTTGTTCTCATAGAATAATTGGAATATTTTGATAGCGGTTGCTTACATCTGGCCAGAAGTCATCAGCAGATGGAACTGGGTCTGGTTCTGGGTCTGACGAATGGTAGTTATTGGCATTGAAGGGAACTGTGGCTTCGACCAGGGACCCAAGCTGGCATTGTTGAGGGCTTGCTGGATGTTCTTAAAGGCAGGCATAGTGACTTTCAAGAAGGTATTGTTGTAGGTATGTAGGAAATTAGGAATGGCTCATTGCCTACTGCAATCTAACTGCAAAGTAGGTTATTGACGAGTAAAGATATAATGTGAAGGTTTGATATATGAAATTTGAAAACATAGTCATTTTTTGGGACAATTGGTATGCTTGGAAGAACAAGACTCGAATGGAATTATCAAAATCTTATTATTCTTGGTAATTGCTTCAACTTTATTTCAATCAATTTTAGGATCTTTGTATCTTTTTTCCACCATTCATATTTATTTTATCGTCTCTCTATCTAGTATTTTAAACTGCAATATTTTATTTTGTACATGTTTGTGGGATTTTATTTCGATCTATTGATCAACTTAATGCAATTATGAGTTTCTTGAAGAATTTAAATATTTTATTTTTGCATTTTTTTTGGGAATTAAAAATTTTTTAGTGTTTGCGCTGCGGCTCTTTGCACTGCATTGCTAAATGTTAGTTTGGCAGTCTGTGTAGAGAAAACCCTCACTGAATCCTATGTCATGAATCCTTAATTGTTGTCTTGTGTTAATGCTAGGGCGTTTGCTAGAAGCGACGTGCTGCAGCAGGACCCTATTGCTATGAGAAGTAGGCAAGGGTTGGTTAGGGTATTCCCTATAAGCTATGCGCTGCAACACCTGGTTGTGATGAAAAGAAGGTGAGGTTTTGGTGTTAGAATGGACGATCACAAGTAAAGAAGCTAGTCCATGAGAGTAAGATTCGTCTTGCTGCTTGGAATGTAGGGACTTTTACAGGTGGAAATGAGGTAAAGCTTTGGAGATATGTAATGGGTACAACAAATTTTGGTATTTAGGTAAGGGAAATAATAGAAATAGAGTAAGAATAGTAGTAGATAGAGACGTGAAAGATAATATTATAAGGATTGAGAGAGTAAGCGATATGTTAATGTTGATTAAAATAGTGGTGGGTAAAGTTGCCCATGTCGACCCCAGAAGGTACTCTGGATGCAACTGTGGAGGGGGCTCTGTTGAGTTCAGATGCTAGGAAACAAGGCTAGCTTTCTGAGAATTCTTCTGACCATTTGCAACAGTTGGTGGTGAGAGAAGCATATTCAGGGCCAGGCCAAAGAATTTTTGCAAAATTTCGAGTAGAGAGATTCAGGTTTTGGGCCAGAGTGAGGGAGGTAGTGGGGAACCATGATGAGGACATGGGAGACCCCAGTGAGTGGGAAATTTGTTGGTGATGTCTAGATGAAGATCCTATTATGGAACATAAGGGGTGGGGGTTGCCGGATTAAGAGGTCCAACCTCTCCTAAGAGAATGTATAGCTGAGGTGGTTGCTATTTAGGAATCAAAGCTTGAACGAATTGACTCAAGGGTGATTGTGACTTGTGGATTGTAGCTCGGTGGGTTGAGATTTCCTTAGTACAGTTGGTGCCACAAGAGGTATGATCATGATGTGGAACTCATCACTTTTGGAGGTGAGACACAAACTTGGGGAAATTATTCTCTTCTGTTGAAGGAGGTTGGTGAAAGTTGAGTGGAGCTTCTCATCTGTGTATGGGCCTAGCTCAAGTTCTGTGAGAATGAGTTGGAGGTGGGGAGGAGAGCATAGTTGCAAGGGAGCTATGTATCGGGTGAATTGCTCGCTTCCTCGGAAGCTTGTTTCCCACATTGGCTTCTCATGAAACTGCTTTTCAGGACGCTCGCTTCCATCACGTTCCTTTAGTGGTCAAAGAGGGCTATGTATATGGGAGGTGATGGGATAGGCCCGAGTCTACAGCCCAGGTTATAGACCAAAATCAAGTATCATTTGATTGGAACCTAGGGTACCTAGTTCTCCACACATATCTCATGGAAGACAAAATTTAAAGTATGGATGCCCATACTAATATAACGGTAGTGAGATCCCATATCTTATTTTTCACTTTTCGTTTCCTAAGGATTTTTTTAAAGCCTCACTTTTGGCTTCGCTTCACGTTTTCGTAATGGGTTCTTCTAAAATCGGGGCAACTTTGTCTATTTTGTCTATGTTAGTAATTTCCTCTAATATCCATCTTTTTCTAGCCTCTAAACTCCCAAAAGTTTCCTTATTCGTCCTCTTAGTCTTGTTTCTAACCGCCTTGAGTTCTAGACCAAAAATAATGCTTGCCGATCCCCAAAATACTATTCTTTCCTAACCTCCTCTATTTACTCAATGATTCTTAGCTCTTTTACCCTCATCTACTGAAATTTGAAAGGAGTAGAACCTCTTGCAAGGAAGATGGGCACTAGTAGAAATGGGACTAGGGAGTTCGTCTGGATCATTTGTGGGAAATGGGAGTCCCACAAATCACAACAAGAGAATATGTAAGAGTCTGCTTATAGAGGGTCTCTCAAAAGCTGATCAAGTGTACAATCCACCCTCAACGGACTATCCACCAAGTTGTGCCTGTCCACAAAATCCCCAAAACTTCTAATTATTGTTTGTTGAGTATGCTACCACCCTTTTTCTCATTGGAAAATCTAATAGACTTGATATCTCTGCCAATATACCACAGGAGACTCATCCGAGGTTTTAAACTTCGGTTTCGGTATAAACTTCGGTCGCTAAGGAAGTTGACACGTTTCGAGGAAGTTTAAGGAAGTCCAAGGAAATTATGTAAAAATTAAAGAAGTCTACGAAACTTTAAGGAAACATTGGAAATCTATGATGAAACTTTAGAAATTCAATACTTAAGCATAAATACACATCTAGAATTCATTATATTACTGATGCAAGCATGTAGTACTCAAATGTGAGAATCATAATAAGTGACATACGTTGTCTGCTTTTCTGATCTGTAATTTTTTCTTGGTATTTCTCTGGATTTTCAATTTTTTAAAACTATATTTCATCTTCTTTGTCAAGTGAAGGGATATGTATTCTCTTTATTTTTCAATGATTATCCATGTTAATTGTTTTGGAAACCTAAAAACCTTATGAATTCACATTGAAGTCGATAAATAATTGAAATTCAATTTAGTTTCTAAACCTATTTCATTCTACAATTGATGAGCTCAATGTTTTTACAATATTGAATCAATATGTGAAGAGAAGGAGATGGTTAGTTAAATAATTTTGAATTTATGAAATACTATTAGGAAATTATTTGATTTTTTAAATATTACTAAAAAGTTATTATGGGTATAGTATACTAATAACAAGATTATTAGAATAATAAAATTATAATTTATAGTAAGGTTAATGCTAACCACACTCTAATAATAAAATTATAATTATAATAAGGTTACTGCTAGCACACTCTCTTTTAAAGTTAATTATATTTATAATAAGGTTAATGCTTGGTACACATGTCTTTCCTTATGAAAAAAGTAAGTTTAAAACGAGTGAAACTAGCATTACCCTTTTAAGTTAAAACCTGAAGTCCTTCAATTTACAGATATTTTCAATACACTTCGGTTAACTTCCACTAAAGTTCTACATTTTCTCAACAATTTTTTTTTGTTTTGGTTGTTTATGGAAGTTTACCAGAAAGTCCAGTATTTTTAAAATACTAGTGCATTTCACTTCGGACACCACGGAAGTCGATTCAATTCGGTCAACTTCGACGGAATTGAGTCGATTTTTGATACCATGGACTCATCTAGCCCAACAATTATTTACCACAGGAGACTCATCTAGCCCAACAATCATTTAGCTCCAACCAAAAAATAAGAAAACTCTATGTAATCATTAGTATAGTACCATAGACTCCACAATTCCGAGTTGTCCCTCACATTCTTACACAAGATGGAAATTGAATATGTTCTCCAATTGAAGGGAGGGGCACCCCAATTTGGATTGTGAACACCACAAAAATCTTGGACCACTGGAATGACAGAAGGCTTTTGAGATTTGATTTTCTATTTAGTTACCCAATTTACCGATAAAAAAAAAAATTAGTTACCCAATTGGGATTGTGAACACCCCAAAAATCTTGGACCACTCGATCCTGCAGATTCTTAGTTTTGGTCTCTTGAGTATAAATGACAGAAGGCTTTTGATATTTGATTATCTAATTAATAGCTACACGTTTCTGTAAGGTGGCCCAATCCTCTGATGTTCGAGGATAAAGCCTTTTTGACATTGAGAATTGTGCTGATCACCCCTAACCTTTCTTAGACCAGCCTATCCATCCTCACTACTTTTTATTTCACAATTTATTCGACTCTCTAGGTTCTTCAACTCCTTGACCGGCTTACTCCCCCCCCCCTTTCTCCGACCCGACTCCTATCTATCATTCCAAGTTGTTCCCATTCTCAATCTCCATGAAGAGTTCCCTAGGTTGATCTTCAAACCCATCAAATGAAACTCCTATGAATTTTTCACACAGTTCCTCCTTACTGAGGATCCATTCTGACAGCTTTTCTTAAGTTCTACTCGACCCCTCATGTTCCTCCGTTGCATCTGAATTCAACTGCAGAGGTTCGACATGGTCCCCAGAGACAGTGATGGCTCTCTCAAAATTGCCAGAATAACCACTGATGATCTTTGATGAATCATCAATCCCCAACTGGTTCCATGCTTTTACCAATGTATGATTTTTGACTCCTATATTCACATGCTTTACACTGATACCCTCAATGTCTTGCCACATGACCCTTTTGGGATCTTCTTATCATTGCAAACTCATAATAGGAATAATTGAAAGAGGGAAGGGGGGAAGGCGTATCTTACTTACCAAGGAGGAATCCGACGGATCAAATGAACTATTACCTCCCTCAAGGTTGAGGCTCATTCCAATTAACTTCTTCAGCAACTTCAATCCTAGAGGTGCCAAATCCAAGCATCGGGAGTGATCCTAGAGCAAAAAGTGATGTGCAGATGGTTGCAGCTCCTCTCCAATCCTAACTGGTAATCACAGAACTTGGACATCGGCTTGCAATTGAGGATAACTCCCTCACTGGCGATATCGCAAGACTGGATGGTACTGAGAGTCTGTCAAAATTCCTTGGAACCACTCCTACCTTTGTGATCAAGGTTGTTAAATTGTAATCGAATCGAAAATCGTTTTGGGACCGATTTGATTCAAATTGGGATTCAAATCATAAATCGTAAGATTCAATCCATTTTAAAACAAATTGTTTAAAAAATACAAAAAATTATTTATTAAATCAAAAAAATAGAATAATTTATTATCCAAAAGATTTCATTCATATCTACTGATAAAAGAAAGTAATGAATATTTCATTGCACATTATAAAAAACGCAAATGAATTCCATAAAATGGAAAAAAAACCGATGTCATTATAAGATAAATCAATAAAAGTAAACTCATATAATCATATTGTATGAGATCAAGTATCAAAGAATTTGTACAAATAAAAAGATCAATAAAATAAACTATCAAGCGAAACTATCAAGTTTTACCAAAATCCAACTCCCGTCTTTCCTATTTTTTTTTTCCCATTCCACAGCATGTCAGCAACAGAAAGAAAACCCAAATTGGGGTTTTGGCATGTTCGTAACAGATTTTTTTTTTTTGTTTCTTCTCTTTTTTTTAAAAGGCATAAAGTATCTTTAGAAAATCAAATGAATAAAAAATATTCTTTTAGTATTGGTCCATAAAAGGGTTTTCGTGTTCTAATCACCCGAATAGTACGATTTGAATCACAAATCGTAATCAGAATCGCAAATCAAATGAGATTTATCCAATTAAGTTTTTTATCTCCGATTTGAATCGTTTTGTTTGGGATTCGAATCGAATCGTAGGATTTGAATTGCAATGATTTAACAACCATGTCTGTGATAGCTAGACTGATAGACACAACACTAGAGTTCTGAAACCAGCCAACATAGCTTGTACACTCCCTGAAACTCTCAATAAAGTCGAGGTATCGCAGTCAACAACGCTTGCCCTTATCTTACAACTTCAGTTTGGTGTTTCCCCTTGGAGCTTATTTGAAATCGTGGGCTGGTCATGATCTCTTCTGCTACAGCCTAGAAGGAACATATAAATTAGAAGTAGAAACTACAAAAATGTGGGACGAAATGATCAATTGTATTATGGACATTGAGAGACTAGAGAATCTGGCTGAGTGTTGGAGAAGAAGAGTTCCTAGTAATATCTTGATATCATTTATGACATGTATGGGAGCAGTAACTACCGTAGAAGAATTGGTCGCAAGACAAATGAGTTCTCTATGACAATATGATAACATTAGGGGTCAGCTTTGAGTCCGTTATTTATTTATTTTTATTTTTATATTGGTTATGGATGAATTGACGACTTTATTCAAGAAAAGGTTCCTTGGTGTATGTTATTTATGGATGATGAGAGGTGGCAAAAGATTAAAGAGGAGGCAAATTCTATAAACTAGAGTTGTGTTGAATCTAAGGGTTTCAAAATAAGTTACATCAAGACAACATATATGGAATGTACCTTTAGAAGAAACGTAAATAGGTGGAGACAATTGTTAAGATATATGAGATAATTAGGAGATACTCCACAGGGGTTACTTCTGTTTTGGTATCTTGATTCAATTATTCATAATATAATGGAGTGATTAAAGAGGATGTTTCCTATAGAATTAGGATTAGATTGCTAAAATAGAGAAGCGCTTTTATAGTGCTGACGCATTTGGATCAAACTAAAAGGGAAATTTTGTAAGACAACCGTAAGTCTGACAATGCTTATTATTTTTTTAATCTCGTCTTTCCATTCATCTATTTCAACATTCTCACCCTGGTCACACAAATTTCAATTTCATTAGTATGTGCTTCTTGGTTGCTTAAGGGGCCGTTTGGCATCAATCTTGGCGATTCTCTCATTCTGAAAAAAAACTAATTCTTATAAGTTTTGATTCTTATAATCAATTTTGTATTAGGAATGCATTTGGTAACTGTTAGTCAGAATCAATTACGAAGTAAAGAAATAACAAATTTACGTTTGGATGAAAAAAAGAAAAAGAAAAATAAATAAAATTGTTTGAGGCATTAAATATTGTTATATCATCAACACATAAATGTCATAAAATATATTTTTTTAAAAATTATGTCTCATCTATCCCATCGATTTTGATGCTAATCTCGTTTGTTTTAAGCGTGTTTCTCAGAATTGATTCTGAAAAATGATTTTTTCCCCCCCCCTAAAAACTGTGCCTAAAGTAAGACAATTATTGAAACCGTTTCCTAAAAATGATTGGCCAAGCACATTTAGGCTGTTTTTGTTCCCGGGATAAGAAAAATCAGGAACGATGGCAAACAGTCCCTAATATTCTAGGAGTGATTCCAATAGTTGATAAAATAAGGGAAAGTGAATTGAGATAATTTTAACATGTTCACCTACAAATGGCTTCAATGAGAAGAAGCAAAATGATGCAAATTGAAAGCTCTAAAAGAAAAAGGAGATGACAAAAATAACATGGATTGATGGAGACCGGGAGGAAAAATTTGATTACATATAATGGAAAGGTGCAAGAGGATTCTCAACAAAATGACTGTTGCTGACCTCATCTTATTTTGGAATGCAACATTAATGAAAATGACAGGAAGTATACTTAAGCTGCATGCAGAGGCAGTGAGGATGGACTTGAATCTGATATATTTTGTTTGAGATGCTGTCATTGTCATCATCATCATCATCAAGTATTTGTCAATCAGTAACCCTATTTTTGTTCCCTTGGTAAATATTTTTCGATGGATATACATTGTCCATATTTCTAGTGTTCTCTTCTATTATTCCTTTCATTTATCCTCTTAACAGCCAAAGAAAATTAGTTCTCTTACCATCGTCACATTCAACTCCAAAAAGTACTTCACAGCTCATGTAAATAAGCTTGATTGGGCTCACAGCTTGCTCTTTGCTGCTTGTTCTGGCAGGTATTATTGGGTTTTAATTAATATTGTTTGGTTTTATTTATCTATGTTAGTGTGAAATTTTGTTTAGGTACTATTGAAGCTTTTGTGTGGCCATTACACCAGCATCATTTAGATGTGTTTTATTTCTCTTGGCCGGCCAAGGAGGGACTATGATTTAGGATTCTGTTCTTTATGGTGCTTGACTGTAAGCTTGTGTCAAACCTGTACGTACCTTGGTTATGGTTTAGAGCTACCAAGCTACTGGCTTGAACTCGAAGATAAAATAGATTGAATTGTTTCATCGTATTCTAGATTTCGCAGTGGATGTAGTTGTGGACAAGTTATGCATGTAGTTGCGATTTTCGGTAGACCCGTGCCACAAGAACAATGAGTCAGCTTTTGCTGTTTTTGAGTTTCAGGTGTTGGATCTGGAAACGGCATGCCATTGGTGCAGCACTGTTCAATCTTTTATTAAGTTTTGGCCTTCAGAATCTGAATGGGATTCAAGTATTTCTTTTAGGAGAAATCTTTTTAAATGATTGTTAACTCCTTAATTTTTATGATGAACCCTTAATTGGTTGAAGGATTCTACATAGTAGTAGTTGCTTTTGAAAAGGATTGTAGTGGACTACATTTATTTAAGCTATTAAGACTGTCTCCTTGATATTACTACATATATGATATCTCTAATAACTCAGATCTCTGGCTAACCTCATGAGAGGGGTACCGGCGTGGTCGAGCATGGGCAAGTAATGCCTATGTTGTGCCTAGGTGATAGATGATGCACTATGTAAGCGTTAGCATAACATGGTGTAAGGTTTGTACCTTAATATTGGGGTATCATATTGCTTGGTAGATAAGTACTACATGAGTTTGAAGGGCACATAGGTGTCTTGATGTTGGGTACAAGGTACCATGATTTGTGTGTACACATGAGGATTTGTTGGGGTGTAATTTAGATTAGGCATTTTATTAGACACATGGTGGTGATTATTTTGAGCCCACATGGCATGTTCGAAGTAGGATTGATAGTACCTTCATTCGAAGAAAAGTCTATACGAGTTTAATGACGGAGACGATTCATAGATGATTCGTGAAGATTCGACGGGTAATTCTGAAAAAGGCCAGTATGAGTGTACCAACACATAAGCTGTTTTCCTTTTGGAAATGGACTAAAGGCTTAGCATCCACCTTGAGGAAGAAGAGGGTGTAGTTCGATCTTCCCTTGTGGCACATGTTGGGTCACTGAGTGAGCAACTCCAAAGGAGTTGGGGGTGGGCTTTAGTAACCTAAAGGGGGTCTTAGGGTTTTCTTGGATGGTTAGTGGAGTATCCAATGATAGTGCAAAGCAAAAAAGTCAGTTAATGTGCAGAGCCTCCAAACAAGAGGTTTTAGCTTAGTTCGGTTTTAAGCGTGCATTATGCATCATGGTTGTCTAAGAGTGATACGGAGTATATTGGGATACTTGTTCATAGAACGAGGATTGCGTTGTTGGCGTTATGCCCTTAATGCTTGGTGAACAGGATAGTGATGCTCCTAAGCTATATGTGATGCGTGAGGATGACCAATAGTCGTGTTAGAGAGTATCGGGTCGTGTTGAATGTTCAGCTTGATCGGGGAACCTTAACGGCTTGCGAGATGCGCAAGACGAGATTTCAGTGACTTGGGAACCTTATGTGTCGAACACGTGTCGGCTCTGACACGATGAAGTGACGTGTAGGCTAGCTAAGTGTGGCTTAGCGGATATGTCTCGGTAACGGGTTGTACTTTGTTCGTTGGTCAAGATCATTTCAAATAGTTGACCATGACAACATGCCAACTAAACAATCTCTCTAAAAGCTATTAGGAACAAAAGAATAGACTTGCAAAACTCAACACTTAAACCTTTAGACTTGTGAAGTGCTGGATTTTATAAGAATGGCCCTTTATAATGTACTGTCTTCCTCTCAATTTTCCTAAACATTGTCTTATTTCACTCCTTGAGGGCTTCTCTACATCGAGACATCTTGTTGCAGACCCAAAAATGTAAAGCCACACCCCTTGTATCACTCTATTGAGATTTGGATGGTCTAATCACATTTCTTGGAATTTGAAATTAAATTTATTTTCTCCGTGGGAAATGATAACAATTTCTTTCCGAGAAAAGTCAGTTGTCCCATACAGAGGTAATAAGTGCCCGCCCGATCAAGTCTCTTTTGCGCTCCATTCTTCAGATCTTCTGTTGGTTCATGTGAACCAAAACCCTTCTAGAACCAGAAGCTCACTGTGGGTGTTCATCTTCTGGGAATTCTGATATGGATTGGGGCCTTTGGGGTTCCCTCTCTTTTCTTGAATGAATAGGTTGAGAATATCATTTAAGTCTCCTATTCGTGCCCAATTTTTTCCCTCACTGGCAAGGATTAAAAATACAGTTTTGGAATATGTATTTGTTCAGTCCCCACCGATACGTAGTAATTGTTTCAGACGATACATATAATTTTTTTTTTTTTAAATCAAAAAATTTAAATTAAATTTAACAAATGAGTTATAAGAACTAAAGTTGTCAAATATAAAATCAAGGAAAGCGACTCAAAGATAAAGTAACAAATACAATTATAATTACACAATGAATGAAAACATAGATAACTAATAAACAATATGTATCGCCTATCAGTATATCATATATGGGGCAGCTAAAACATATATGTATTGTCTATTTAGTATCGGGGTAGATCTCTCGGAGGAAACCTATTCAGAGGAATGTAATAAAGGACAAGATTGGCGGCAAAGAAAAAAAACTTTTGGTGATGGGTTTGCCAAAAGAGGAGACGAGTGAGCATGAAAATAAAAATTCTTGAAACCGATATGAAATGGACGATACACGAGTGAGCATGAAAATAAAAATTGTTGAAACAAAGGGATCTCTAATAGATTCCACCTTGGCAGCAAGGTGCCTCCTTTGTGCCCCAAATCTAAAATCAAAATAAGATGGGCAGCAAAGAGTCCCTTTGCTGCAACAAATCAAAATTAAAACAAAGGGGTCTCTAATAGACCCCACCTTAGCTGCAAGGTGTCTTCTTGCTGCCCCAAATTTAAAATCAAAATAGATGGGCAGCAAGGAATCCCCTTACTACCACAAATCAAAATTAAAACAAAGGGGTCTCTAATAGACCCCACCTTGGCAACAAGGTGCCCCTTTGCTGTCCAAAATATAAAATCAAAATAAGATGGGCAGCAAGGAGTCCGCTTGCTGCCACAAATCAAAATTAAAACAAAGGGGTCTCTAATAGACCCCACCTTGACAGCAAGGTGCCCCCTTGCTGCCCTAAATCTAAAATCAAAATAAGATAAGTAGTAAGGAGTTCCCTTGTTGCTCCAAATTTAAAATCAAAATAGATGGGCAGTAAGGAGTCACCTTATTGTCACAAATCAAAATTAAAACAAAGGGGTCTCTAATAGACCCCATCTTGGTAGCAAGGTGCCCCCTTACTGCCCCAAATTAAAATTAAAACGAAAGGGGTCCTTAATAGACTCCACCTGGGCAGCAAGGAATCATCTTGCTGCCCCAAAGTAAAACAAACCAAACGGGCAGCAAGGCCCCCCCCATTACTGCCCCAAATCGGAATTACAATGATATGAGTCTTTAATAGACCCCACCTTGGCAGTAAGGAGTTTCCTTACTACCCTAAATTAAAAAGGAATCTTTAATAGACCTCACATTGGCAGCAAAGAGTTTCCTCGCTGCCCCAAATTAAAAAGGGGTCTCCCGAATTAAAAGAGGTCTTTAATAAACCCCACATTGGTAGCAAGGAGCTCCCTTGCTGCCCTAAATTAAAATGACTAAAAAGTCATCTTGCACCTCCATTTGGCAGTTCAGTAGTAGGCATAATACCCACTACCCAGAATAGGAGGGTGAGGGATAGTCCTCACTCTCCCACGAAGAGGACACATGTCCTCTTCATAAAGAGGAAGGTAGTTAGAGGAAGCGGTTATAAAACTACCTCCCCCATTAAATCCCACGATATAAAAGGTGGGAGTTGGTTATTTTCGAGGACATAGAATTCAAGGCGGATAAGACTTGGAGAACCAAGAATCTAGAGAAGAATTCCCCGGAAAAAAGGACTCAAGGAAGAAACCCGAGTTCTAATGGAAACAGCAAGGTAGGCCAAAATGCTTACCATCTTTCCTTCTCCTCTTTTTCCTTTTTTTTTAATCACTTTGAAAGCCCTCTTTTGAGGCAACTGTAACAGCCCAAATGGGGCATTGGGCACCCCTTTTATGTAATGAAAAATGCTACGCTTGTATCTCTTTCTCTCTTCTTCTTAATCAGAGGTATCTCTCTCAAAGAGAGTGTAATTAACGGCATGAGTCTATCCATGCTGGAAATGGTTCCCTCACATGAAATAATAAACTCCATTAAAGGAGGACGTTTGAACAGTGAAGTTCAATTGCCCCACACCAAAGTGAGGCGGTCGAAATTTGCCATTACACTATCAAGTTTCACTCCAAGCTAATATAGGATTATTGTAAAAGCCCCTCGTTTACTAGTCTTTGCAATGTTTCTGCATGGAGTATATAGACATCTTGGACGAACAAATATGTTTTCACTAGACATCCGTTCTTTTGTAGACATAAAGTTCAACACTTTGCAAATTTTGTTAATGGATAATATGATTATTCTTTTGAGAACTAGATTGATGTACTATGCCTTTTAAGTATTAGATATATTGTGCTTTTCGTCTCTTGGATCGCAATTCCGATAAGACTTTAAATAAACAAAATGAATGCTTTCAAATCTCTTTAAAATGTTACCACTTGAAATTAATTCTGGTTAAAAACCTGGACAAAGTGACATAAATTTCTAAAAATTACTAGACAATGTGAAAACTGCAAGATGTCAAGCTTTATAAGTCTAAGCAAATAAGAAGGCATCCTAGAAGGTTTCGGCACAAGTGACCGAAAATATTTCCATGGACTTAATATCCATCCTAACAAGCTGAGTCTTTATAAACGTCTAAGCCAAGCCAAGCCAGGCCGAGTCGAGCCAACTACATACTGTTGTGGGAAAAACAACCAATAGAAAAATAACCCGACGGAAAAGAATAAACCAAAACACACACTCACAAGAGAACACAAGAGATATACGTGGTTCGGCAACAATCTGCCTACGTCCACGGGTCAAGATCCGATCACTTCTTTATTCACAGAAACCTTGAGGAACCAGTACAAAAGCACTCAACTCATCTTCTCTATGAAAACCCAAAGAAGAACCCTTATCTATCCTCTCTTAAACCTTTCCCAAGCCCTAGTATACTTTAACCCTTTCTATTACCTCACACTCTCAATGCAAAAGCATTCCCTTGATCCTTAGATGCAAAGATACAAACCCTAGACCTATAATCCCCTATTTATAGGCCTAAATAAGAGTCCTAAACTAATAGAAAGTCCCCCAATCGGAATAGGGGTTTTCTAAAACATAAAGAGACTAAAATACAAATTTCTCGAAAATTTCACGTCAAAACGGCGCATTGGGTGATCGATCGCCTAAGGTGGGCGATCGATCGCCCCTTGGGGTTTTTCTTATTCGAGCCACATGCTAACAATCTCCACCTTGGCGAGAATTCCGCGACCCCACTTGCAATCAAGAGAACCGATTTGCCAATCACTAAGCAAACCTTCAAGATAGAACACTGCATTGCCCACATCCGGGAAGTACCTCTGTCTCGAACCAAAATCTCTCTCAAAATTTTGAAACCTATTTGCAATTACCGCAAACCCGGTTGCAAATACTGCAAACACCTGCTTTGACCTTCACCGCCTCTGCCCTATCTGCGAAAGAGACCCACCAGTTACACACACCATCGAATCCAACCCTGGAAAGCACTCCACCGGATTCGAAAAAACATGGTCAAAACCCATGTGTAGCCTGAAAACCCATTATCCAATTTAAAAGAATTCCGAAAGAGGACATAGGCCCGTCCTCTCCGTCAAAGGCACATTACCACCATCTCCACCCTTACGAAAACCTACCGGAATACCCATCTTTGCACCAACTGCGAAAGAGACTTTAGAAAAGCTTTCTACCCTCTGCACAACATCAGGTTTTCATTTTCCTGCAGACCTTGTAGTCACTTCACCTACCACCGTATTCTTCTCCAGGAGATATAAACCACCACACTTCTTCCCCTTTATCAAAACTAAGCAACCCTGCTTTTCCCACTTTATTTTGATAACTCCACCTGTAATTGTGTAGCAACAACCCTTGTAGTCTAATTGCCTTATGGATGTTAAATTCATTCGCAACTTAGGGACACAAGCTACCCCTCCCAAAGTCCGAATAACTCTATCAAACATTTTTATCTTTACATTACCAAACCCCGTGATTTCATATTCAGATCCATCACCCAGGAACACTTTTCCTGTCCCCTTTTGAAATGTATCAAAAAATTCTATATTTGAGCAAATATGACATGAAACCCCCGAATCTAAAATTCACACTAGAAGAATTGTCTGTACCTTTGGAGACTGTGAAAACATCTCAAATGTATTCCTCATTGTCCGTTGCTATTGCCGCCGAAGAATCTCATCCGGAAGAATTCCTCTTCCCATCAGCACGCCTCGAACACTCCTTTTTGAAGTGCCTTAATTCTTTGTAATGATAGCACTTGACTTCGCCTTTTCCCTTGGATTTGGATCTGCCCCTGCCTTTTCTAGATCCTCTCTCCAAGTCCCTACCTCCTCCCTGAGCAACCATGACATGATTATTTCCATCATGCGATGACTTCTGCCTAATCTCATAAGAGAATAGCGCCGCTGTGACCTCCTCCATCAGTATTGTCTCCTTGCCATACATGAGAGTAGTCGCCAAGTGATCATATGAGCCTGGAAGTGATGTAAGAAGCCCCACTGCCTGGTCTTCTTCATCCACCTTGACACTAACTTTCAACAATTGATTCAAGATCTGGTTGAACACATTAATTTGCTCCATGAGATCTGCACCCTCTGCCATCTTTAAGGTATTGAACTCATTTTTCAAGTATAACCTGTTGGTAAGGCTCTTTCCGATGTAGAACGTTTCCAACTTCTTCCAAAGATCTGGTGCTTATTCCTCATCCATAACGCTATACATCACGTTATCTACAAGACATAGGTGTATTGTGCTGACTGTCCTCGCCTCAATGTCTTCCCAATCTGCATTAGACATCCTTTACCCTCATTTGCCACAGATTGAAACTCTATTTTCCGTCAAACTTCTCCAGGAAAAATTGCCCAGAATTTTTCAAAGCAATTGAAAAATAATTAATCCAACCTGAAGCTCTGATACCAATTTGTTGTGGGAAAAACAACTAATAAAAATATAACCTGATGGAAAAGAATAAACTAAAATACACACTCACAAGAGAATACAAGAGATATACGTGGTTCGGCAACAACCTGCCTACGTACACGAGTTAAGATCCGATCACTTCTTTATTCACAGAAACCTTGAGGAACCAGTACAAAAACACTCAACTCACCTTCTGTATGAAAACCGAAAGAAGAATCCCTATCTATCCTCCCTTAAACCTTTCTCAAGCCCTAGTATGCTTTAACCATTTCTATTACCTCCCACTCTTAATGCAAAAGCATTCCCTTGATCCTTAGATGCAAAAATACAAACCCTAGACCCATAATCCCCTATTTATAGGCCTAAACAAGAGTCCTAGACTAATAGAAAGTCTCCCAATCGGAATTGAGGTTTCCCAAAACATAAAGAGATTAAAATACAAATTTCCCGAAAATTTCATGCCAAAACAACGCATTGGGCGATCGATCGCCCCTTGGGGTTTTTCTTATCCGAGCCACATGCCAACACATACATGATACATATAAGTCAAAAAGGTAAAAAGTAAGAAACATGTTATGGAGAAAAAAGAGAGATACTAATGATAGTTTATAAGTGGACATGAGCCTTTAAATATCCACTCATTTAACCCACGCCTTCCTCACCTCTCTCTCCCTCTCAACAATGCTCACAAGAACCGGGAGCACCTTCAATTTGGTAGAGGAGAATCACGAGAGTAACAGTAATTCCGCCATTAAAAACCATGCAAGTTCAAGCAAGAGCTCTGTTGATCCAGTTGGCTTGCTGATTCTTATTCAACGCTCAAGAACCGAATCCAACACCATCGTTAAGTCAACGTACACTTAGATTGAGCAGACATGCTACTCGAATAATCCGTCCAAATCCAGTAACTTGTCATAAAGAATCTAGCTTTCTCAAAGCATGCATGTTTTCTATGCAAGAAGCATCTGAACCCCGAGAAGGACATATACATGTACAGGTAACAATTCCACACCCTGTAATCAGAAAAGCTTAAGACAGTACTCTCTATTATATTTAATATAGATATCATATATGTTGTAATCCCTGATTAGTTTATGTTAATTAACACAGGGGTGATCATGGTTTCTGTAGCGTAGAGTGTCGGTGCAATCAGATTTTTATGGATGAAACGAGAGAGAGAGAAGATTCTACAAAGAAGAGGCTATCATCCTATCACCATTCTCAACTAAGTCGCCGGATCCAAAAATCGGGTCATCAGAGAGAAATTCCGGCCGGTGTTTAGATCACTCTCTTGTTGGAAATATGAGCAATAGTACTCCTATATATATATATTTTTAAGGTATTAAGGATAATCATGTGCTGTGAGGAAAATATATCTTTACTATTATAATGCGAGAGGCATGGGTTTATGATTTTTCTGAAATTCTCAAACTACCCTCAGATAAACAAAACATTGATTTAATATTTTAATTTAATTCCCAAACTATCCTTTGCCTTTGATTTAATGTTTACTTTAATTCCCAAGCTAAATATTGCTAATCTATTTATTTAGAATCACAAGCAATCGAGATTGAACTCAGGGAGAGTTCAATCGCACCCTCGGGTTAACACGTGTCCCTTTTAACTCCTATTGACTGTGGTTAACTTTTTCCTCTTGCTCTCACGTGCATCGCACATGCCACTAGTGAGTTCAATCGCACCCACGGGTTAACATGTGTCCCTTTTAACTCTAATTAACTGTGATTAACTCCTTCCCCTTGCTCTCACGTGCATCGTGCCACCCACTAGTATATATATAACTGATAATTAACTTCTCATTTCAAGATATTTTGTTGGTATAGACTAAGAGGACAGTACTGAACCATTCTCATAGCCAAGGGCGGAGCCAGGTGGGGGCTTGTGGGGGCACGTGCCCCCACTCAACTTTTGGATTAAATTTTTATTTTATTTTTGTACGCATAGCTTTGGGAGAGATCGAATCACATATTGCATTACAACCAATCGCGATTGAACTCGGGGAGAGTTCAATCGCACCCACAAGTCAATACCTATCCCTTTTAACCCCTATTAACTGTGGTTAAGATTCATTAACCCTTAAGATTCAAAAATCTAACATTGGTTTTTTAAATAAGATATTTTAAAAAATTAACCTTAGGGTTAAGAAATTCTAATCACAGGGTTAATTTTTTTTCTTAAAAAACATAAAAACCAAGGTTAGATTGTTGAACCTTAGGGGTTAGTATTATGACTAATAGGGATTAAAAATGACACGTGTTGACCTATAGGTGCGATTGAACTATGCCAAGTCCAATTGCGATTGGCTGTGATCCGATCTTGTCATGGGAATGGGGACATGAACTCAGGAGAGTTCAATCGAACCCACAGGTTAACACATGTCCCTTTTAACCTCTATTAACTGTGGTTAAGATTCACTAACCCTTGGGATTCAGTAACGTAACCTTATTTAAAAAAAATAAAAATAAAATAGTAATCCTAAGATTTAAAATTCTTAACTATGTTAAACATTTTTTAAAATATTTTTTTCTTCTAAAAACCAAAGATATATTGTTGAATCCCAAGAATTAGTAAATCTTAACCACAGTTAATAATGTTTAAAAATGACACATGTTGACCTGTGGGTGCGATTACAATTGACTCTGATCCGATATCCATGCAGGTGCTCCAAGAAAAAATATATATTATATACTAAGTTTAATTATTTTATCAGGCATAATCATGACAAGGTATAGTTGTCTTTAAAATAATTATACTATATTATTCAATTATTTAATAAGTAAAGCCATGAGGCAAGTGGGCAACGACTATTGAAAACAAAATATATCTTTTATAACATATAACATGTTATTTAATTATTTGACGGGATATGGCCATGGGGCAAGAACATTGCTATCCTGTAAACAAGGAGAAACAATACTTGTAAGATATGTATGAAATGTATGTGCCAAATGGCTCAAAAACTTTGTCATAAAAAAATATCCGGGGCCTACGGCCCCAAACCCCATCCGCCTAGACTTAGAATATTTTATATCAACTTAATAATTCTCAACAAATTCATCAACAACTACTACCATTTTTTCATGAACCATCGCGTGCCCCCACTACCAGAAATTCCTGGCTCCGCCCCTGCTCTGTAGACATGAAGATGAAGCCCATCCGTGGCGGGTGGGAACCACCATTTAATAGATAGGAATTCTTCTAAGAAGAGGATGAACCTGTTTTATCATATGATAATGACCTTTGGATCCACAAGACTCATCTTTTATGGACCATTTCTCGTATACAGATGGGGTGTGTAGGGTCTTTTGGCATAGAAAGTGTAATAATAGTAGGTAGATTAGGATGTGTTAGATATTTTCTTCTGAGGTTCATTTCCTAAGTTGGGACCAAAATCAGTAGACCCCGTGATAGGAAATCTTTAGGACAAAAACCAGCATGATCAGGGTCAATTTCTAGACATTGTTAAAGAAGCTTAGGTTTGAAAGTAAGACATGACCGACCATGTTTGAGCTTGCTTTTAGACTGATGATGAAAAGCCTGAGAGCTTCGGAGTAGAAACAAGGACACTAATTTAGGTAGAATGGTAGCTGCACTAGACTAGAGACCCTGCAAGGTCCTTGGGTGTTCTGGGTTAACCGACACCTTGTGTTGGAACTTAGAACAATTTTCAAATAGCGTGAAATAAGATATATATGTCACATGGTGCATATACTTTTATGGGAAATGCTGAACTTACTGGCGGTTTCCATTTTTTAACAAAATGGCCTGAACTTATTGGTCCATGTCCCAATTTTTAACACTCATCAACTTTGGTTAAGATTCACTTACCTCTGAGGTTAAGCAATCCAACCTTGGTTTTTAGAAGAACAAAAAACAAAATATTAATTTTAATTTAATTAAACTTAGTTAGGATTAAAGGGTTGTTAAAATGGACAGGAGGACACAGTGGTACGTTAGATAACATACACAGTTGGTGAGTATTTAAGAAGGAGGACTAGACTAATGAGGTCCGGCCTTAGGTTTGTAAATAGATTTCATGGGTACGCCTATCAGTGCTCTAATTTTATATGCCACGGATACAAAGTTTGGACTTTAGTATTTTATATGCCATACGTACAATTTCAAAGCCCTAATTTGTTTTTCATGCCTTAATTCTAAGGTGAGGTATTGGTTAACTGTACAATTTCAAAGCCCTGATTTGTTTTTCATGCCCTAACTCTAAGGTGAGGTGTCGGTTAACCAAATTTTTTTTTTTTGCACAGTCTGAGGTAGTATTGCGCTCGACGAAGGGTAAGGAAATCACAACCGCCAACCTACACGAGACTTGAGCCCGGAACCTCCCTCCTAGTGAGGGGACATACTACCACTGGTCTATTCCCATGGTAGGTTAGTGACATAAGCTTTATCCACCAATATTCGCCTCTAGTAACATATGAAGAATTAGGATTGCAGCAAAAGACAATCAATTAATAAAAGCTGCATGACAACAACGCGAGCTTTTTCTTCAATTCCATTTTCTGTGAAGAGATCTAGAGACGGGATTACTAGCATTTAAAAAAAAGATTGTAGCAAAATCTTGAAATATGGAGCTATCAAATTGGAAATCAACCAATTTCAGTCCCATCTAGGGGTTTAATCAAGCCAGGCTTGCCCTGTTTGGCTCAGTTTGAAATTTCCTCGTCTATGCTCAAGCTCGGCTTGGCTCGAATCTGCTTAGCTTGGCTTGAGCTTGAATTGATTTGAGTTCGAGTTATGCTCGGATTGAATTATTAAAAAATAGATTTTAAATAAAATAATAATATTTTTTATTATATATATATATATATATATATATATATAATCTTATTTTTAAATATAATATTCAAGTCAAGCCGAACTTGAACCTCAATCAGGCCGAGCTTTGAGCCGAGTTGAACCGAGCCAAGCCGAATCAAACAGGCCTTGGCTCGAGCTCTACTTGAATACATTTCCAAACTCAAACAATAGCTCAGCTCAGTTAGATCGAGCCTATTTTCTGAGCTTAAGCGGGCTTGATCGGGCCAAGCTCAAGGCGGGCTTGATGGGGTGGAGTTGAGCCAAACTTTGAGCTAGCCCGGTTTGGATACACCCCTCCCCCTCCCATATTAGTCTCTCTCCTTTTTTTTTTTTGGGGGGGGGGGGGGGGGGGGGGGTTTCTTTCATCATCGTCGAAGCTCCATCTCTAGGGTTTTCGTTTCCATATACAGTTGCGACATCCAACGCCGAAGCTGCACAGGTGACTCCTTTTTTTCATTATTCTTCTTCCTCTATTTTTCATATACGGTTGTGATTGGGTTTAGATGCTTTAACCCATTCAGGGTTAATAAATTTTAACCACAGTTAAAAAGGAAACATGTACGCCTGCTGCACACCCAAGACCTAACTAGTTTATTGACCAAAAAGTCCTTCACTTGCTCTCTCAATTACTGCCTCCTACCATCACTCTCAGTTGCCTTGCTTTGCAAGCGTATAATAAGAAGCGCTATAAAGCCCTAAAAGAAACTCGGGAGGAAAAGGATCTATTTCCATAACAGGATTCACCAGGTTTTTTTTCTCTCTCTCTCTCTCTCTCACACACACACAGGTAATAGAAGAAATTGAAGAACCCTCCATTTCTATATATGCAATGAAATTTGTTTTATTTTTGTCAAATCTCTTGATATTTCTTAAATTATGGAATTGCATACATTTCTCACCCCGATTTGAAGATTTTTATGTGCATTTTTTTTTTAGGGTTTTAATCGAATTGAGGATGTTTCTTACAAGGTAAGAACATTTCGATACCAAATCTAGGGTTATACTCACAAACACTGTTGTCTCTGTTGCAAAATTTATTTGATTTTATTGGTGGTTGAAGGACTGAGTACGACAGAGGTGTCAATACCTTCTCTCCGGAAGGGCGATTGTTTCAGGTTGAATATGCCATTGAGGCGATCAAGGTAATCCATTTTCTTCAAGTTTATTTTTTTATTTTGTAGAACATAGAATTTGGCTGCTGGAATTTGAGTTTATTGCAGTTGGGTTCGACTGCAATCGGGTTAAAGACCAAGGAGGGTGTAGTACTTGCGGTGGAGAAGCGCATCACTTCACCGCTGCTGGTTGGTCACTTTCTTTTATGATTATTATTATTATTATTACTTTAACTAATTTAGCTATTCTGGGATGTTCATTGTAGCTTGAATTAACCCCCCTAAAAGTGTGAACTATTTAAGTATATTTTCTTTTTACCACTTCCTTGCCATACAATTTATTTTTGCAAAATAAAAAATATAATCTGTAAATAGTTATATTTGATCATTCAGAAATGCCTGGGCAATAAGCAGCAAAATAAGTGCAAATTTACTGACATGGATGTTAAGCAATCTTCCTTTAAGCTTCCATGTGTTTCACATTATTCTAGCATCTTTTCTATCTTGCCCAACTGATTGATATGCAGGTTTGATGTTTTTTTTTTTATTATATATATTTCTTTTTGCTAAATTTTAGAAACAGTCACGGCACTTACCTATGCAATATTGTGAAGCATTAAGTGTGCTAATGAGCTTTCTAGATACAATAACTGGGATTATCCTACCGATCGAAATAAAAATAACTGGGATTATCCTATAGACATGTAGCTAGGTGTCACAAATTGCAATGAGCTGTAGGTGATACTGTTTCCTTTTTCTTTTTTCATGCTAGGCTTGGTTGGATAATTGACCTAAACGAAGTTGAACCGCTGTGATCTTGGCTGACGCACAAACAAGTCTTTAATTTTCCTAAAGCCAGTAATGTTTCGTAGATGTTCCCATCCCTGTTTAATTTTGCAATCAGTTTTGGCGAATTACGTGTCGTGATATTTCTAGAATATGGAATCCATAAACTTCATGTGATCAAATTATTTCAATTCTTCACTTATGTTAAGGATTGCAAACATTGTGCTTGTACTTGACCTTGTTATTGATAATGACTCATCCCATTGAGCCATCATCATCTTAATATTATTGTACATATGTTCATGTAAAGCAACCACAAGTCCACAAAATCATATACCATTAAAGAAAAAGAGATAAACCATCTCTCTATTCATTAGATATGCAAACTTCATTTCTTTTGTTGTTTCTGTAACATTTTACATTTTCGCAAACTTCCATTGTGTATATCTTCTTAAACCTTTTGAAACTACCTTGAAAGTGATGCACTACCTTTAGATAGCGTTTTGCATATGGATTATGGCGTATGCCATTTTCCATTTGCCCTTGCTAATAAAAAAAAGTAATATTTAAGCCATATTTACTTAATTGTTTTTCTTCCTTCTTTGATAAGTGACACGATTTAATGAAAAAGAAACAAGAGGGAAGATACAAATGTTGGGGACATTTCTCTCATAGGTGTTGGCATGTATAACTACATGTAGTTTGTGGGTAACATAGAGCTTATTGATATGGGAACATGCAGACACACATAGACATGCAGTTCATGCGTGTGTGCATTTTTTAATGGGACATTACTAAGTTATTAAGGTTAAGGATGCTGATCAAAAAAAAAAAGTTATTAAGGTTAAGGATGATGGCCACTTTTCATGAATAAACCTGCATTTTTCTAGAGTTTCTCTATTGTTGCTAATGGCAGTCAGCCATGATTCACTAGGTGAATTATGCTGTGTTGCTCTATTAAACCGTTCCTGGATTTGTTTTGGGCTTTGTTATTGCTGTCCACATGGACACATCTGTTCATGTTGGTATTCTATAGGGTTGCAACTTCTGCATGCTCACATTTATTTCTTCTCCGTTCTGTTTCAGGAGCCCAGCAGTGTAGAGAAAATTATGGAAATTGACGAGCATATAGGGTGTGCAATGAGTGGATTGATTGCTGATGCTCGCACACTCGTTGAACATGCTAGAGTCGAAACTCAGGTTCTTTTCATTTTTCACCTTTTGCTTTCTTAAGTAGTGCACCATTGTACAGTTTCTGATTTTGTAACTTGCTTTTAACAGAACCACAGGTTCTCATATGGTGAACCTATGACTGTTGAGTCCACCACACAAGCTCTGTGTGATCTTGCCCTACGATTTGGTGAAGGCGATGAAGAATCCATGGTTAATAACTTGTTCTCTTTTTTATTTTATTTTATAGTGATAGTTATTTCCAATATGCTGGTTACATGATGTTTTAGTTCAAATAATTCAAAGCAACAAATCTTTCCTATGGTTTCATTTCCTAATCCATATATGACTGTATAAAGCCTTCTCCATATTTTATAGTATCAGTGGAAAGTGTATTTATTAACAAAGGATATTCAAAGTCGCATTTGGAACTTCATCTGCAGCCTGGTTATTGCTTCATTACCTTGGTGTAACACTCGTTTAAATGTTGTGTAATTCTTCCAACAACATAGTCTTGTAGCGTTTTTTCTTCTTATGATCTGTTTCCAACATTCATCAGGCTGAAGCTATAGATGCTGTACATGGAACCCAATTTAATCTGGTAGTTGGTCACCGTTGTATATGGCTCTTGCTTGTGTTAGCTTTGCTGTATCCGTCAAAATTTACATTTTAGAGAAAATGGAGTACTAGTTGAGGATTGCAACGGTTGGCATATTATTTGTTTAAATCTTGTTTTAGAGAACCTGTGAATTTAGTTACCAAACTCTCATATTATACCCATATAATACTTTTAGGGGGGGTCGCTATTTAAAACTGCGTACTTTTACCGTGTTATGTATTATATGCGTATCACCATATAATATCCGTTTAATACACAAATTACGTATTAAATACGCACAATACGTGTAAGTTTGTCGTACTTTTATTGTGTTAAACGCATATTCCGTATTAAATGATTGTTATTTGCTACTATTATGATTTTTATTTATTAATATTTATTAATTATTTTTAATTTTCCTGTACTTCTGCCGCGTATTTTCCGTATAGCACCCGTACTTTCTGAATGAATCATTGTTGTATTATACCCGTGCTTGTACTTGGTAACTAGGCGGCGTGATTGCAAAGGAATGCTTTGACTTGTTATATTTTTCACAAAAGTAACACACACACACACACACACACACACACACATATATATTTATATAAATATATTTTTCTTGGTACTCGGCTTTACTTCAATGAGTTTAAGAAGGCTGCTGACATCTCAACCGCAAACATTTATGCCTTTTCTTCTGGTATTAACTAAAGGAGCAGTATCAACTTAAAAGTAAAATGAAGCATAACATTCTATGGTATGCAGTCCACTATGTACAATGGTTATCTGTCTACATAGTAGACTGCATCCAGCCAAGCATCTGCTTGGTTCATTGGCACTTGTAATAGTGTTGTTGAACACAAGGTTTAGAGTTTAGACCAATGCTCAACTCAAGGATATAAATAATCAGAATTGCAAGACAGCAAGTTTCTTTGCCTTCCCGGAAGGCCAGGGCATAATAGTGTAGTTGTCTTACATTACATAAAGACTTGGAAAACACAACTGAAATATTTGAGTCCGCCGACTGAAAAAAAAGTCCGTACCAAAGCAACCGTATCTCCATTTTGTCATTATTTTTGGTAATGAGCCACAATCTTTGTATTATGCAGTTATTCACCTTCAAGTATTGTTTCTCAGGAATCAAATTCATTGTGTTTTGTGCTGAGGCTAATTTTGATCTTTGCCATGCTTCTACATTCTTAAAAATGAGATACAAGATGCATTGCTTATACGGTGGATGTATGACTGCTTTTATCTATGAAGATGTTTACTGATCCTTTTGATTACAAGAATCTTTCAGCATCTGGTATTTCATGCTGGATATGTTACTCTTTAATGCTTTTTAGTGGTGATAATTTTGTTTTGTACAGTCTCGACCATTTGGGGTATCTCTTCTCATTGCTGGCCACGATGAAAATGGGCCTAGCTTGTAAGTACTTAATTCTGTTTAAGTCCTGGTATTTCTGTTGAAGATGGTTTTCATTTGAAAGGCACAGTGAGAGTTGCCCTGATAAGGTTTATTTTCTGTTTATCATGTTCTTAGTTTCTGATTTTTGACAAATATTGTGCTGTCTTTTGTTGTGTACCACTATGGTCCTATATATAGTAAAAATTATGAGGCAGGTATAACCGTATAAGGTATTTTATTTACTTATATTAAATATATACAACTGTTTTTATTCACAAGAATGGGTAAGCTTCATTTCAATATTTCTCTCAAGTATCTATGTTACCTGGACCCTTCGAAATCCCCAGGGTACCTGTTGATACGACACAAGATGAGTATGGAGATGGATCTGCGTTTGATATTGCTTAGCATGCAGCCATATGTTTTCTTACATCATATGAAATTGAGCCAAAAAAAAATCATAGAAATAATTTTAATAAATTTGGAAAAAAGAAACATTGGAATATTCCTTATGTACCCCTATTGGTACCCTTAGATACGAGGGTTGAACAAGTCTATACTTGGATTCTTACCCATAGCTGAAACCCGTGCACATGCACATACGCATGTAACATAGCTTGGGCCCTGCCCTTTTGAGTCAGAGCATGATAGCATTCTTCTTGTGGTCTATATGCTCTGACCCAACCCTTACTTCATGCCTGCAACAGCCAACATGAAGCATCTTCGAGATGATATGGCTCAACCCCAAAATTCGAGGCTAATGATATGTTCCTCACCTTTGGGATATCTTTTGAGCTTGTTTATAATTATGGTTTCTTTAGTAGCTTTCTGTGGATGGAGAGGAGGGTAGGCCCTCACTTGAGATACTTGATTCATTCAACTACATTCTTTACCTTAGTTACCAGACCAGGCATGAAGGCCATGATGGCCATCAAAGCAGGATTGGTAACAAAAGTTAGGAAGTAATCTCTTTTAGGACTGGAGGTTCCTTGAATTATTGAGATTCTAAAGCTGGAGGTCCAGCCTATAGACTTTGGACTTAGATAGCATCATCAGAGTTAGTAATGTATACATGTAAGGGATGCCTATTATCCAAACAAAAAAAAAGGGATGCCTATCGGGGCTGCATTTGCTTATTCCTGTCCTCTTTGGTTGTAATCTTTTTATCCTCTCTCTCTCTCTCTTTCTTACTCTCCCTCACTTCTCTTTTCTTTGTGTATTTTCATATTTTGGCTTTTAAATGTGTTATTGTAAATATGGATATGTATATTCAGGTTTTTTTTTTGACAATTCAACAATAAACTTGTGATATGTAGGTATTACACAGATCCATCTGGCACATTCTGGCAGTGCAATGCGAAAGCTATAGGCTCGGGTTCTGAAGGTGCAGACAGCTCTTTGCAGGAGCAATATAACAAGGTATCCTTTATACTATAATTTCATTTTTTGTGGTTTTGTCCACACACACACACACACACACACCCTCTCGTGGGTGGAAAAAAGGATTTTATAACTTATGTAATTTCTCAAGGATCAATACTGAAGAGGTTAAAGAGTCTTCAGATTTCTCTTTTTTATTTTTTTTGTGAATGGCTAAATACATGCACCAAAGGGCAAGATAAAAATTTAATTAGGCCTCTTTGATCTCGCATGTTTTTTTTTATTTGCCTTTTATCCTCTTTTCCTGTGAAGCTGGATTTCAACGTTCTAAAGAAAAAGGCAAATAGTCAGCATGCCAAAATTACATTAATATTGTTAGTCAACATCAGAGTACCATTGGTGAATTTTGTTTGTTTGTTGGTTTGCAGGACATAACCCTTCAAGAAGCTGAAACAATAGCTCTTTCCATCCTGAAGCAAGTTATGGAAGAAAAGGTAAGGTTCTTCATATTGTGATACCATTGACTTCCACGTGCTAATATGCTCTCTCTCTCAAATATATATATATATATATAGGCAGTGATTAGTCCACCTCGCATTTGACTATGTAGTCAATAGCTCGTGTCTGTGTGTCCCTTTTAACACCTTTTTAACTATGGTTAAGCTTAAGTGTGAGTTCTTTGGTTTCAGGTGACTCCCAATAATGTTGATATTGCCAAAGTGGCTCCGAACTACCATCTTTATTCTCCTTCTGAAGTGGAGGCCGTCATCAGTCGCCTATAAAGAGAACAATAGCAGGGGACCATACTCCTATCTTCAATTTTCCTCCCTCTTCTTGCAATGAATACACACATTTGGTATTATTTTGTTGGGGGAAAAGATTTGCATTTGTTTCTGGTTTGTGGATTTAACCAGGAAAACTCTTTATATTTTCCTTTTGACACCGGAGTTTGTGTTATAAACTGATTTGCTTAATCTTACTTGATCAAGGTTTCTGTTACAGAAACAGATTCTTATCAGGAATCTATTGCTGTTGGCTCCAAAGTGGCTATCACTCGTTGCTGTGACCTATATTGACAGTTCAACGGAATGCAGTAATTGAGCTATCCTCTTTTACTAGGAGATATCCCAAGTGGAAGCAATCATCGTCCTTACCAGAACTAAGCTAACATGGAATTCCATTTCTAAAACAAAGCACAAAGTACATCATATTCATATTTTGATTTTGCATGTCCCACTGTGGATCTGGGCTAGACCTAGAGTTACCAAGTTTCCTGTATGCCATAGGGAACTTGATTGGTTCGTAAAATTGAGTGAACTATATGGTGGTTTCAAAACGGTTTTGGTTTGTCAGAATTTTTAATCACTGATTTTTTTCGTTGGTTTCAACAATATATACACCGAGTTCATGTCTTTTTTTGTGGGTTTTTAAATAAGTATTTCTACTATATTATTTACATGCTTAAAAAAGTATATATATATTTATAATATATTATTAAAATAAATTTGTTTTACATGCTTAAGTAGTGAACCTAAGGTAAAGAACCTAAGTGAACCGAGAAATAAATTATCTCATCCTACCCGTAGCGAACCAGGTTTACTTTAGAGTGATGAACCCAGTGGCCAACCCGAAATGGAACCAACGAACCAGGTAACATTGGTTAGAACCCTTTGATTATAGATCATAAGGATGATTCATAACCCACGTTTGTTTGCGGCAACCACTCCTTTCCCTGAATAAAAGAATCCACCGTGAACTTCTCTACCTGCTCTTCAGTGATTGAGGGCATATAACCGGCCCATGTAACCCATTTATCGACGCCTGACCCGGGTCCAGCATTCTGGTACTCGGCGTAGAATATGGTGCTGGGTGCGTCAACATTGGGCAGCCACTGGGTCCATCCCGCGGGGTGAACAAAACCTCCAATATTTGACTGCATGATAACCGTGGTCGGGTAATCCTTCAAGGGCCTACCAAGATAGGTGGGAGCCATCAGATTGCCCAATGGCGTGATCTGACACCCTTGGATGGCGATTCCAGTGTTCTGATTGGGGTCCATCTTTTCCTGAGCAGTGATTATTGGTTGGACATGGGCTGCCTTGGCTTGATGTAGCAGTTCTGGAGAACTACAACAGCATTTCCAAAGATGAAATCTACAGTGCCGGTTATGTTGCAATCGCAGTAGAACCGGCGGTTGTATTTTGTTCGTTGTATGGATAACGTAAGACTAGCCGAGATCATTTGGATGATCGAGGTGCCCGAAACAGTTGTTCCGCAAAATCAAATAGTTGACCATGACAACATGCCAACTAAACAATCTCTCTAAAAGCTATTACTTAAGTGTCCTTTTTAATTAGAGTCGGTCTATGGGTACTTCTTAATCTTAACCATATAACCAATCACTAAAAGCGATGATTTGAGTTGGCTTATTTTGTCTTTTCTAATGTCACATCAGTTCTAATCTTAACTGTTTAATAACTAAATAAACACTTAGGATTTAAGAGTATATATGGGAGTACACTTTTTTTTTTTTTGGGTAGGTATGGAGTACTCTTTGTATCCCTAGACTAATTCTTTGTATTATTACACCACTCAGGTTAATTTTAAGAGTTTACAAAGCTGAGCTTTGCTTCAACGGCACACAGAGCTCTGCCTTCACTGAGAAGGGGAGCTCTGCTTTTTGCGCTTCAAAATTACTCAAAATTCTAAATTACCCTATGAGCATCGGGCAGCAGGTACAAAACCATGTCTAAAAGCGACTGCCTTAGCTCAGTTTAGGGTGGCACTATTAAGAAAAAATGAAAATAATCACCTCCTCGGTCAGTGACGCAAGGGCATTTCAGCTCTCCTTTTCTTGCCACGTCTCTCTTTTAACTCTCTTTAATTGCGGTTAAGATTCACTCTCCTTTTCTTGCCACATGTTTCTCTTTTAACTCTTTAATTGTGGTTACGATTCACTCACCCATCTACCCTTAGTTTTCACGAAAAAAAAAAAACTTAACCATAGGGATTGAAAAATCTAACCAGAGTTCATGGTAGTTGAATCGCCCGTGGAGAAACTATTGCCAAAAAAGAAAAAAGAAAAAAAGTCCTGGTTGATGTTACTTGTACTCTCTTTTGACATCTAAAGTGAAGCTTATTTAAATGAGTAACGAAGCAAAGCTCCAGTTACTCCTCTACTAGCACACTACCAAATGGTTTTAGGACGTTTGCCTTTTTGCTTTATCTTTGTAAAGGTAGCTTTAGGAGATGGAAACCATGGGAGTTGTTCATTGCCTTCAAGGTTTTTACATATACGTGTTCAGGCTCGGCTTGTTACATGGATGCCTTCAAAATCGGTTCAAGTTTGAGTTGGTATCCGTTTTGAGGAATGTTTGGTGAAGCTTACATGGGTTTGAGAGTGTGTTGGTTGCATGTTTGTGTGTGTGAGTGAGTGAGTGTGTGTCGTCTTTCTGCTTGACTTCAGCTTTGCCTTGTGGTGTTGTTGAGTAAACAAAAAAAAAAAAAAAAAATCTTATAATCAATGTAGTAGGCATAGCAGGCAGTATTTGCCTATGGTAGATGATTAAATATTTAGTCTTAGAGAATACAATAGAGTGGTGTAATAAGGTGAGATAAGAAACACAATATCTCAATTATATGTTGTATGTTGATAGATTTAGATTTAAAATTTGAATATGATTTTCTTAGATTATGATATGGTTTGATTAGATTTGATTGTGGTTAATTTCTATCTTTTAGATTATTTCATCTTTATATCTTATGATGTCATTGTAAAGATTATCCAAAGTTGATCAATAAAGCCATTTTCTACGGACCTATTTTGTAGATCTCTCGGTGGAAACCTACTCAGAGGAATATAATCAAGGACAAGATTGGTGGCAAAGAAAAAAAAAAAAAAAAATATTTTGGTGTGTTACATTGATATACCCTCCCCCCGGAAGGATCACAATAGATGATTCCTCCGGTGATGGGTTTGCCAAAAGAGGAGACGAGTGAGCATGAAAATAAATTCTTAAAACTGATACGAAATGGACAATTCACGAGTGAGTATGAAAATAAAAATTGTTGAAATCGATATGAAATAGACAATACATATATGTTTAGCTGTCCCATATATGATATACTGACAAGTGATACATATTGTTTTATTAGTTATCTATGTTTTCATTCATTCTGTAATTGTATTTGCTACTTTATCTTTGAATCGCTTTCCATGACTTTATATTTGACAACTTTAGTTCCTATAACTCATTTGTTAAATTTAATTTAAAATTTTTGATTTTATTTTATAAAAATTATATGTATTGTTTGAAACAATTGCTATGTATCGGTGGGGACCGAACGGATACGTAATCCAAAACTATATTTTTAATCCTTGCCAGTTGCCAAAGAGGGAAAAAATTGGGCATGACTAGGAGACTTAAATGATATTCTCAACCTATTCATTCAAGGAAAGAGAGGGAAACCCAAAGGCCCCAAATCCATATTCAGAATTTCCAAAAGATGAACACCCACTGTGAGCTTATGGATCTAGAAGGGTTTTGGTTCCCATGAACCAACAGAAGATTTGAAGAAGGGAGCGCAAAAGAGACTTGATCGGGCGGGCCCTTCCTTATCACCTCTGTATGGGATGACTGACTTTTCTCGGAAAGAAATTGTTATCATTTCCCGCGGAGAAAATAAATTTAATTTCAAATTCCAAGAAATGTGATTAGACCATCCAAATTTCAATAGAGTGATACCAGAGGTGTGGCTTTACATTTTTGGGTCTGCAACAAGATCTGTCTTGATGTAGAGAAGCCCTCAAGGAGTGAAATAAGACAATGTTTAGGAAATTAATTGAGAGGAAGACGGTACACTATAAAGGGTCATTCTTATAAAATCCAACACTTCACAAGTCTTAAAAGGTTTAAGTGTTGAGAGTTTTGCAAGTCTATTCTTTTGTTCCTCTCTTAGGATCACGAGAGATTTCAAAAACTGCAAAATGAAGGGCATTAAGTCTAATAATTTTTTTTTTGTTCCTCTCTTAGGATAGCGAGAGATTTCAAAAACTACAAAATGAAAGGCATTAAGTCTTATAAAAAATGGAGGAACTTGAAGTCTCATTATGGTAAGAATTTGTATTATATTTAGATCTTGCACTCGGGTCAAAAAAAAATATATGCAAAACTCAGCATTTAAACCTTGAGACTTCCAATGTGACGATTTTGAAAGTCTCAGTGAAAGTACAGACCCTGAAAAAGAAAAAGAAAAAGAAAAAGTTGAGAGTGATAATCTCAACTTTTAATATTAAAAACTCTAAAAACAGTTTTTTTAATTTAAAAAATAATAATTAATATATATAAAAAAAAAACCAAGGATGGGTGAGTGAACCCTAGGGGTGGGTGAACCTTACCCATGGTTGAGGGGTGTCAAAGGAGACACGTGGTGACCTCTAAGGGTTCCAACTCGAGAGGATCCTGAGCCATTTTGTTTTGATTGTTTCTTTGTTTGTTATGCTAACTTCTCCCTCTCTTCTTGTTTCGGTGTTTCATCTAAGTCTAGAATGAGGGCTTGTTCTTCTCTTTGGGTGACCAGATTATCACTCTCAACTTTTTCTTTTTCTTTTTCAGGGTCTGTACTTTCACTGAGACTTTCAAAATCGTCACATTGCAAGTCTCAAGGTTTAAATGCTGAGTTTTGCATATATTGTTTTTGACCCCAGTGCAAGATCTAAATATAATACAAATTCTTACCATCATGAGACTTCAAGTTCCTCCATTTTTTATAAGACTTAATGCCCTTCATTTTGTAGTTTTTGAAATCTCTCGCTATCCTCAGAGAGGAACAAAAAAAAAATTATTAGACTTAATGCCCTTCATTTTGCAGTTTTTGAAATCTCTCGTGATCCTAAGAGAGGAACAAAAGAATAGACTTGCAAAACTCTTTAACACTTAAACCTTTTAAGACTTGTGAAGTGTTGGATTTTATAAGAATGACCCTTTATAGTGTATATTCAACCATCACATTCTCGGGACTTGACTTGATCCCGGATCAAATGAGTGGTGACATGCGCAGACTATCAATGGGGCAAGCATTGCTTTCCCATTATAGAGGGGAGAAGTTGAGAACCACAGGAAGGGATCTGAGTCTCTCTTTGCATGAGAAAAGGACCTGGTTTGCATAGTTAGAAAAGTAAAAGGTAGAGAAGAATTTTAGCTCTGATTGTTTGGAGGGAGGCTGTGGATAAGAATTTTAGCTCAAAAATAACTTCTCATTTCTTAAATAATTTTTTCCCTGATTACAAGGGAAACCAGGAAAAACTTAGTATTGGGGAATTATTTTTACTAAAGTTCATTTTCCAATGTGCCAAACAAGGGGAAAAAAAACAGGTGAATAATTATTTTTTCCCGGACTATTTCCCTCCAAACAAATGGACTGATTTTATTTTTGGGCATCTTGAAATGCTGACCTGAAAGGATACACTGGATAGTTCATGCCAACTCTGAGAACCAAGTTCATAGCCATGCTTACAGTGGACCATGCTTCCTGACAAAACTAATAAAATTCATAGAAAATAAATAGCCACAGCTCTCCAATCAAAATAGAAAAACCCCTCTTCTTTTTTTCACGTCTCTTTATAGTCTATATGCCCCAAAAGCTATGGTACAACAGCTTGAACCAAATGAACATCAAACAGCATGACAGAAAATTTGGAAATAAAACTAAAAATACAAACTTTTTGAGTTTTCAGCATAGCCCATTTCACTTGTTGTGAATCTTTCTCGTATTCCAGAACCTGGGTAAGTATCTTGAAGCAGAATAGGAGCAACCGAAGAAACGGATGAGATTTTGGCAACCCTTCTCTCCAACCTCATCACCTACATGTGAACTAATATGACTTAAGTAAGTCTTTCCCTCATAGATTAAAGAGAGTTGTTGCCACAAAAGCGCGCTTAACCCAATCTTCACAGAAAGACTTGAAATAAACAGATATAAAAGAACAAGCCCTCTGGTGGATTGAAGTACTTCAGAGTCCAAGAAATCAAGAAAAACTTCCTTCATAGTTCTAAAAGCTAAATCTCGGCTGAACCAGGATAAACGGCCTAGATACCTGTATGCCAATGGGGGCCAAAAATGGAACCCAACATATGCAGACATAATGGAAACATACAGTGTACTTAAGATTGCTGAGAGCAGAAAGGCAATAAAGTAACGGTGATTTGCAGCACCTACACAGTTCCCAATCTGCAGGCGAAATATAAAACAAAGGGTGAAACAAATGGAAAAGCAAGCCATTAAGAAATAGTGGGTGTTAATAGCAATGGTAGAAAAATCAATGAGTTAGAGGCATGACTTTATTAATAACTTTATAATGTGCTCAAATAAATCATTTTTTTCTGGATCGGTAATCAAGATATCAATATATAAAAGCGAAGGGGAGAACAACGAAAGTTCACAGAAAGTGAACCCAAAAGATACAAAAAAGCATAAAGAAATAAAAAAACACATGAAACATAAGAAGACTAAGGTGGCAATAAATCCCTCCAAGGGTCACCACTGTTCCCCCCTACAAAACACCACGCTGACATGAAGCATCATTTAATACTTATTCCATATGTTATTTAAAATTATTCAGCATTCAATATATAATTTATGACTTGTCTGACTCAAAAAGTCACCTCATGCAAATGAAATTTTCATATCTGAGAATCATTAGTTCTATATCTCACTTTATAGTTTATTACAGCAAATAAAACGGAGATGAAAAGGTAATGGAAGCATCGATACTTTATTGGTTCTTCAAATTAATACTGGTTGCAAGCAGATTGTGATCACTTGCATGTTCAAACTTTTTTTTTTATCACACATTAACTCACACACACTATAAGACACACACACACTTCACCCCCCGCCCCACACACCCGGGGTCCAAGGCCCAACCCACACACACCCAACCCAAGGCACAAGGCCTGTGCACCCACACACCCTCTCAAAAAAGAGAGGGAGGTGGAGCTTTATGGGTTCACCAACACACTTGGACCCCACCGGTGTGAGACTAATTTTGTTTCTTTTTTATCACTCATTAACTCGAACACAAACACACTTCACCCCCCACACACACACCTGGGGCCCAAGGCCCGACCCACACACTCCCAACCCAAGGCACAAGGCCTGTGCACCCACACACTCTCTCAAAAAAGAGAGGGAGGTGGAGCTTTATTGGTTCACCAACACACTTAGACCCCACCGATGTGGGACTAATTTTGTTTATTTATTATCATACATTAACTTACACATACACTATAAAACACACACACACACACTTCATCAAACAAATCTTGACTTTTCAATTATACTGTACTTCTATCAAGTATAACTGGCTTGCTGAGTTCTAAAGTGCATTACAAGCAGATTATGATCATCTGGTTTAATATTGGTGATAGAAAATGTTTTGAGCTTATAATCAAATCTTCCAAAAACCCTGAATAGCAGTCTGAAGAACAGGAATTTTGCTACCAAAGTTTTAAAAGAGTTCAGAGCTAAATAAGGAAATTGAATGTAAAGGTTATCTGAACCAGAGTAAAATATACACGATCAAAACCTAACTTCACAAGAATGTGGAATCAAAACCATACTATCTCTCTTGTGCAACAAACTGGGATGATGCCTATTGCAGATAGTGAGGGAGGCCACCACAAAATTCAAAATGAGGCTCCATTACTTCTCTCCCAAACAGATGGAGATCCTGTACTGGAAATTTGTTTCAACTAGAAAGCTTCAGGTCATCAAACTTCAATGAAATTCTAACATAATCCACACACTTAAATAGATCCACTTATGTTTTCTTAGTTGTCCTGTTCAAAGATTAAAATACGGGTTTTGGGGTACGTAACGTTTCAACCGAAACCGTTACGTATCGCTGATACAGACGTATCAACCAAGTCTTACCGATACGTATCAGACAATATTTATAGTAGCACACTGTTATAAGTGAGGTGCCAAATGAGTCCTATCGAAACCGATCTTATCGGACAAGTTTTACCAATACATATCAATTTCGGACGAGTCATATCAATCCCTTAATAAATAGTGTCTCAATATAAATATCGTATAGGGTCACTAAAACCGATTGGGCGATATGTATAACGTATCATTTTCAGCAATTTTTATTACCATGGTCGAGTTGACCAACATCTTGTAAGTATTAATATTAAAAAATTTCAGCCTTTCCTTCACACTTTCTTTTACCTATAATGATAGAAAAATAAATGTGTAGTTAAGTGTTAATAAAGAGGCCCTGTGCGGGCTGTGCTAACACATATTTTCCAAATAAGTCCCCACATCAACGAGGTTTTATTCTCTCACAAGTTTATCCTAGACGATCATACTAACCATCTAAATACTTGGGGTCGGTAATGCAAATCCTGTTTTGCCACTCCATTCCATTGAAAGCCGTTGGATAAGGTTACCAATATCAATAAATATGGTCAATGAATTCATAGCACAAGTGGTAAGTTAAGATGATAAATACCACTCGGTGTTGGCCGCTGGATATGGAAGCAATGATTTTATGCAGGGATGGGGTTAGTAACATATCATTGGGGCTATCATATTAGCTTCCAATAAATATATCCAGGAGAGTATATTTGTGGATTGAGACAGTAATGAATGTGGAGTTTGTCCCTTGTACTTTTTCTTCAAGACCAGCTTATATCTTTGGAGAAGTAACCTGATATTAAACGCTTTTATTTTATTGTCGGAATTAAAAGTAAAAAAACAGCTTTGTTCGTGGAGAGATTTATTTGATATCGATGGTAGGAAACATGCACCCTTCTGTTGTTATACATAATTGAAAGCCATTTAAAAAATAAAATATCTGGGGTCTTTTATGTAATTTTCCTAAAAAGTGGTAATCAAATAAAATTATATAGGGTATAAAAACCTTGATTTCGTGAAATTGAGTGTCATAGTATTAGCCTGAGTATGAGTAAGGCACCTGCTGTCGTTTTCTGGTAATGCACAGAGGTCATTAATCTGCAGCTATAGGGCAGGGATGGACCTTGATGCAAACTGGAAATGGAGAGCGGATAACTCGTAATTATATTGGGATCAACCTAGCTTAAGGCTGATTATATAACCCCCAATCAAAATCTGACTAAATAAAGCCGTTACTTAATAGAAAAAAGTGAATATATATATATATATATATTGCGGAAGAGTACTAGTGTGTGCAATAAAGTAATAGTCGATTAAAATAACGGTTTTGGTGCGCGTAACGGATCCTTCTGAAACCGTATGTACCGGCGTTACGATCCATGCTTTCTTTTTTCTTGGCCGTTTTTACTATAAACGACAATCGTTTATTGTAAACAGACTTTATTTGATTTAAAAAACCAATTAAAATTATTTTTTTAGTAATTGTTTTTTGTATAAACGAATCGTTTATACTAAAAAACAACAGTTGTTAGTGTTATTATTTTAAACTCGTTTATACTAAAAAACAACAATTGTTATTATTTTAAAAGACTATTTTATGGTTTTTTTTTACTTTTTAGTATAGACAATGGCTACGTTTACTAAAAACGGAGGTTACACAATGTTTATGTTTCGGTTAAGGTATAGCATAGGTCCCCTACCAAAACAGATATATATCGGGCAATACATATGGTTTCAGTAATTTTATTTCCATGCGTAACCCAGTAAGGCATTGAGATGGTGTTACTAAATCACCATTAAGCATAAATGTGAGGTCTAAAAGAAATATTAAATGATTGAGGACCTGGTTTAAGCCAGTAACTTGCTTTGTAAATTGTAATATCACCTAGAGCATGAAGCAAACCAACTTTCTATGTACGTCATTGTATCTTGAACAAAGATAATAGACTCCATCTTGCAGGCAATGATCACTAGTTTGCCAAACCAAAATTCATTCAGAAAGGACCTAGGATTTAATATTCACTATGCTACAGATTTCCCCCTTTTTTTTATTGGTAAGCTGAAAATCATTATATAAAGAGAATTATACAAAAGCAGCTTGAGAATTCACTGGAAGTACTCAGCGAGCTGACAAGAGAGAAAACAAAAAAGAATAGTCTGCTACAGATTTCCACTTTATTAAAAGTCGATAAAGAAGTCATTTTTGTTCGGGTTAGCTTAGGTACGAACTTCCAATGTCCAAACAAGTATTTAACACAAAACTCTAGTTAGTTTGTTCAGGCATATTTGTTTGCAAACCTGATGCAGGAGCATCATGAGTTAGTTTTAATAGAAATTCATATTTTCTTCCTTCTTCGTTTTTTTATTTAATTGTTATTAAAGTAAACTGATAATTCGGGATAATATCCAAATTCCAATATTTTAATTGAAGTCGAATATGGAAACTCTATTCATTTTCTACCAAATTTCGAATCAGACTCGGATAGTCCGATAGTGATTGAATCAAATTCAGATAGTACACTATCCGCTTCACATCCGCCCCATTTACAAGGCACTCTAGTTGACCATACATCTAGAGAAGGAGATTTCCATCTCCAAGTGTTCAAAACTCGAACAACAAGGTGGTGGACAACTCCTAAGGTGTTGCACCTATTGGATTAGCATTCTCTTCTTTTGGATCTTCTTCAACTGCCCAAAGTTTAAGATTTGATTACTTTCCCTAAAATTCCAACTATATTATAGTTTACAATTTTTAGTTCAATCTGAATTTTGAAACCTAATCATAGATCTACCTTGGGTTCACTTCAGAATCCAAACTACACCCTATTTATCATTAAGAACCCTAAATTAAAGCTTTATCTAAAACCTACTAGATCAATTCCTGTTCCAAACTTAATTCATGTAATTTCTCATATTTATGTTTTGCCCCTGAAATTCTAGAAACTTTCAGATTAGCCCTTAACTGACCAGAACCCTTATTTTGAACTCAATTCATATTTCTAAACCCTAGAATCATTTCTATAGCACTGCTACCCTATCCCTAGATCCTTTCTAGCCTTTGGACAATAGGAAGTGACCATCTTTTGTCAAAAAATTACAATATTACCATTGTTGGCCGAAATTTTAGAATTACATATTCTTTCAATCGGGTTGATCCTGTACTCTTAAGGCCATTGCTTCCGTGGCTACATAAAAACTTTTCATAGAATAACATATTTCGAAAACAAAAAAGTGATTAAGTTGGCAATAACTTAGAAATGCATATAGTTTTTCTAAACTAGAAAAAATGATGAGCACTTACAAATGGGCAGTGATGATCCATGTCCAATATACACATTCCGCACGATCGGCAGTGATGGGCTCTTGGCGACTTGGGCTTTGAACAATATGAACAGTAGGTGTAGTTCTGAAGGTCTGCTTTCCCCACTACTGGATAGCTACCCCATACTATGCTTGGCGGTGTGCCGGCACACCGAAATGCTGCAAGGCTGAATGTAGAAACAGTACTCACAGACAATATCATTGTTATCATGGAGTGAAGAACCCCACATAAATAACTGATAGAGAAAATAATTGGGTAAACAGCCCATACCCCACCACCTGAATTTTTCAAGAAAATTTATCAAAGTGATACTGATAGAATTTGGGAGTAATTAGATGCAAGAGGAAAAGTAAGTAATTTGGACACTTGACACTTCTTGGTGATGGAAATTTATGGGTTTTGAAAATGAGGAACCCAACATATTTGTATGAATTAAAATGTAAAATATACGAAATAATACTGGAGTGCTAAGTTGCTAACCACCAAGGAGAAAAGAACAAAACAATCTGGAGCATAAGAGACTAATGGAGCGTTTGGATTGGATTTTTTTGGCCAAAAATCAATTCTGGTAAAATTGATTGTGTATAAATTAATGGTCAAATAATCATTTTTTCAAATAATAGTGTTCGGAGAATACGTAGGTGAGTCTCTCAACTTCATATTCTCCGAACACTATTATTTAAAAAAAATGATTATTTGATCATGAATTTCTATACAATCAATTTTATCAGAATTGATTTTTGGCCAAAAAAATCCAATCCAAACGCCACCTAATAGAACAAAACAGATTGTGCAAAAACAGGAAGGTTAAATGATGTCTACTGGAAATTTGGTTGCATCCATCTCTCTATTTTCTTTTCCATTTCTCCATAATTCATCATTCTTATTTTATCAGATGCCTTTAAAAATCAAAATTAAATATTATTTCTTTACAGGAAATAATAGATATGGGAGGAGATTGTCAACCTTGTGTGTGCTGTATACATGGCATTCGATAGATTCCACAAGAGATCTCCTAGGCTAAACATCAGCCTGCTCAGATTATTCCTAGTTACACGGTCAAAGAAAGCATGGTGAACAGTGATTAATATTGTTTATAATTGTATGTTTCTGATCATCCTGATCAGATCTGCTTCTTACCTAACTCCTCAATGCAGAAGTCAGGCCCCAAGCCAGCTGCCATACACTTAGAATTGGTGGGGGAACAGTTATATCCATTCTGTCTTGACTCAAATATTTCTTTATAAGAAACTTTCTAGATAATAATTTTTAGATTAGTTTATGTTATAAACAAGAGTATATGTAAACATCCAAAAAAAAAAGAACATTGTCAAGGAAATGTAATGAAAAGAATTCTCCTATGTCCCAGGAATTTCAATGTGCCATTATCCTCAAACAAATGTCTGGGCCATTGATACTACTTCTAGTATGAGCCATAGTTACCAAGAAAACTTTCCCCTATACTTACCAATACTGGGGACTAGTATGAAAGGTTTCTGAACATTACCGAAATGTTTCCAGAAACCTCAATTCAATAGAAGAAAGAAACTCGTTTCTGCTTAGGAAGAGACTTTGTTCTTTATAAAACAAAACTCGTTTCTTCTAATAAAGAAACTCAGTTTCTTATTAAACAGAAATTAAGTTTCTAAGAGATATTTTGGGTTTTTGCACCAAGTAGAAATTCAAAGAACAGGATGGCCTAGTTGTGAGGAGGAGAAGAAGAAGAAGATAAGTTTCTTAGAAAAAGTAGTGTTTCCATGTAGATACTCTCTCTACTTTATTAGTAAAATATGTGAGTGGACACAAATGCCCCTAATATAGTGTAAAGCAACACTGCCCCTCAAGTGAAGTGTAGATATCCAACATGCCCAACTTGCCTATAATGTTCTGATGTCTATTAGATGCCACTGCTCTTGTGAGAATGTCAGCCAACTGGTCTTTTGTCTTAATAAAATGGAAGACTGAATCTTTGCTGCCGCCTTCTCATGAATGAAGTGTCTGTCAACTTCAATGTGCTTCATTCTATCATGCTGTATAGGGTTATAAGCTGTACTAATGGGTGCTTTATTACTGCAATGTAATCTAATCTATGACTGAATTAGAAAACCAATCTCTGTCATAAGAATCTTAATACACAGTAGCTCACATGCAGCATGGGTCATTGCTCTGTATTCAGCCTCAGCATTGGATCTCGCTACAACTGCCAGTTTCTTGTGTCTCCGTGTAACCAAATTGCCTCGCACAAGAGTGCAATACCCAAATGTAGGCCTTCTATCGGTTATTGAACCTGCCAATCGACATCTGTGTAGGCTTCAAGTTGTAAATGCTCATTCTTCCAGAAGAGCAAGCCTCTACCTAGAGAGGACCTTAAATACTAGGCACTCTTTCAGCTGCTTCTAAATGTATAGTCCTTGGCTAGTGCATGAATTGACTGATTGCATTGGCTATATATGAGCGTGTCAAGGACAAGTAGATTAGTTTCCCAACCGGTCTTTAGAACATCCCAACATTCAGCAGAGGTTCTCCACCCTCATAACCAAGTTTGAGATTGGCTTTCATAGGTGTATCCACAGGTTTAACACACAGTTTTCCTGTATTCTGTAGCAAGTATAACACAAACTTACTTTGGGAAATGAATATGCCTTCCTTTGACCTAGCAACATCTATTTCAAGAAAGTACCTAAGAGGTCCTAGATCATTGATCTCAAACTCTTTTGCAAGAAAAGCTTTGAGTCTCTAAATCTCTTGTACATTATCACCCGTTACCACAATGTCATCTACATAAACAATTAGTGTTGTGGTAGTACCTTCCAAATGCTTCACAAACTGAATATGGTCAGCGTGACTTTAAGCATAACCAAACTTCTTCACTGCACCACTGAACCTCTCAAACTAGGCTCCGGGTGACTTTGAGTCCATAGATGACCTTTTTTAATTTGCAACTTTACCCCTTTGACCCTAAATTTGAAATTCAAGATGAAGAGTCATGTACAACCCTTCCTGTAGGCTGTAGGTCATCATCCAAAAAAGCAATCTTCACATCCAATTGATGAAGAGGCTAGGACAAATTTGTTGCAAGTGAAAGTAAAACTCTGATAGAATTCATCTTTACAACAAGTGCAAACGTCTCCTCATAAACCACCTCATAAGTCAGAGTAAAGCCTTTCAAAACCAGTCTAGCCTGGAAATGTCCACTATCCCATCAGCTTTATACTTCACAATGTACTCCCACTTACATACCAACTTCTTTTTGAGAGTATCAACAAGTTCCCATGTTTGATTTTTTGTAAGAGCTTTCATTTCTTCTCACATAGCCACTTCCATTTGGGATGCTTCAATGCTTCTGACATACTAGAAGGAACAGAAACAGAAGACAAGGAAAATAAAAAAGGCTCGAAGAGAAGAAGTGAATTATAAGAAACAAAATTAGAAGTAGATGATAAGGAGTAGTATATGTACGTTTCCCTTTGCGTATGGCAATAGGAATATCATCATCCGAACTGACAAGAATAATAGGAGAAGATTTTTTAGAAGGAATCCACATGTAAAAGATGAGATGGCTGATCGACTGATGGCGCATAGAATATTTTACCCACTCTTCCTTCCAATCTCCAGTAGACTCAGATGATGAAGAAGGAACAACATACAAAACGGGATTAGAATCTAGAGAAAGAAGTGGAAGGGGAACGGGAAGGGGAAAGTGAGATTCTTTTTCAATACTATTATTCTCCCTCTGATTAGGTGCACCTGAAGAGTACATAACGGACTCAAATAATGAAACATCCATTGAAACAAACCATTTTCCCGTGACAGGATCAACATTTATACCCTTTTGGGTGGAGTAACAAAAAATATGCACTTCACGGATTTGGGATCAAATTTAAAACGCTTTGAACCCAAAATATGAACAAAGCAAGTAACTCAAAGACCTTCAGAGGAATACTGAAGATAGGATGACCAGGAAACAATAACTAATATGGAGATTGAGAAGTAAGGACCCGTGATGGCATATGATTAATGAGCTATGCCGCTGTAAGCAAGGGCGGAGCCAGGGATTTTCTTGTAGGGGGCAAGCAATGATTGATTGAAAATGTTAGTAATTGCTGATGAACATGTGGAGAATGATTAGGCAGGTACGAAATATTTTCGGTGTAGGGGGATGGGGTGTTCGAGGGTACCTAATGAAAAAAATTTGACGAGCAAGTTCGTGGGTTATCTCATTTGTACATTTCGTACGTATCATATGGGTATTATTTCTCCTTGTTTACAGGGCAACTGTCCCCTTGCCTAATGGCTATGCCCTCTTAAATAGTTAAATAACATAATATAAGAGATATATTTGTCTTCTAAAGTTCAGAGGCAGTTGTCCCCTTGCCCCATGGCTATTAAATAATATAGAATATATATATTTTTTTCAAAAGTTCAAGTGGCAACTGCCCCCATGGCCTTATTAAACTTTTTTTAAAAAGTTTTCACAAGTTCAAGGGGCAAGTGCCCCCTGGCTGTAAACACCACTTTAGAACAGTACCTTTTTTCTACTTCATTTCCAAGAGGATACTTCTGGCAACCTCAAGCAGGTGTCAGTTTTTTCGCTTGGCAACCCCGTTTTGTTTAGGCTTGTAAACATAACTGTCTTGATCATGGGTGGAGCCAGTAATTTTTCCTTGGGAAAAAAATAATGGGATCGGGGTGTATGGGTCTTGGGGGTTCGAGGGCGTAGCCCCCGAGATTTTTTTTTGAGTAATGAATCCATCGTGGTCGTAAAATTCGTTAATGTTGCATTCCAAAGAGGGGTTCAGTAATAAGAAAAAAGTGAAAAACATGGGCCAATCTTCATTGGTTCCTACCCACTTTTTTTAATACCCACTAACTGTGGTTAAGATCCACTCATTCTTAGGATTAATCCATTTAACCTTGGGTTTTAGAAAAAATAATAATAACTTTAAGTTGGCTAAGCTTAACCATGGTTAAAATGGATAAAATGGGAACCTATATCCATTTTGACAATCATTAACTTTGGTTAAGACTTAAGATTCACTCACCCCTAAGGTTTATACATCTACCTTTTTTTTAAATTAAAAAAATTAACTCCTAAGATAATAAATCTTAACTAGGGTTAGAAGGGAAACATAAGGAATCAACCCCTTTATATTATACATATAAAGAAAATTAAAATATTTTTTTGGGGGGCCACTATATACAAAATTGATATATTATGTATTTTTAAAAAAATTTATGACTACATTTTATTAAATTTTCAAAAATATTGGGGGGCCATGGCCCCCCCTCGCTCCCTGGCTCTGTCCATGGTCTTGATGAATGACACTGTGCTCTTGGAGATAAGTTCTCAACTGACTTTCCAAGTATTCAAAACCATAGTCAGAATGAAGAATCTTGATCTTTTTGCGAATTGGGTTTTGACCATCTTATGAAATATACGAATTACATGAGACACTTCGTCTCCGGTCTTCATAATGTAAATCCAAGTTCATTGAGTGCAATCATCCACAAAAGAATGAAATAAAGAAATTCAAAGATTGACAAAGTAGGGGAGGGTCCCCACATATCTGAGTACACAATATCAAAGGAAACTGACTTCTTTTATCAGTAGGTGAAAAAGAAACACGACAATGTTCTGTTAGTTCACACACTGCACATTGTATGGACAGACTCAAACAGACTAGGAAGAGACAAGATCACAACCAATTGCAATTGAATTCAAGAGAATTCAATTGCATATGTGGCACAGGTTGATTGGAAGAGAAAAAAATTCAAAATTTAAATTTCCCGCTTTATTTCCCTAATCCAATCGACGTGCCACATGCAATTGAATTCTCTTGAATTCAATTACAATTGGTTGTGATCCTATCTCGACTAGGAAACACAAGTTTTAATGAAGAAAAAAACAGATGACCAGGCCGGTTATGCCAAAGCATAATCCGGTCTTTATTAACACACCTACTAAACTGGAGTGCATGAGGAGAAGTCAGAGCTGGATCCAGTAAGTAAATTCCAACTTCACGACTATTGTTGTGTCTTTAGATCCTGAAATACGCAATACGAAGGAAAGAAGGTTACATTGCAATTTAGAGGTTTTGTTAAACTACTAACATAAATGAGATTCAAAGAAAACACGGGAACATGTAAAAAAAGATGTCAATTTACGATAAGGAGAGACTTTAATAGTTCACTTTCCTGAAACTGAGGAGAGAGAACCATCAACTACTTTGACCATATGAAGAAAAATAGAATGCATACCAGACATACGATCAATGGCTCCTGAATCAATAATCTAGGAGTACCTAGAAGATGGTAAGGATGAAACATGAAGGGTAGAAGCAAAAGCACTAATACGTTATTGGACTAGTGAAGTGAAGGATGAGAAAGAATGATCAATTAAAAAAGGAGGTGTTGAAGACTTTCAAGCTCCTCTAGAGGAACTGTTAACATCTCCCTTGAAGAAGCCTGATTAGGCAGAAGTGGTCCAGATGAAGTAGTAACTGTAGAGGAAGCACTATGAGTTGTAGATGATCCAGGGTGACCGAATTTAGCTGGTCTTCCAACCAAGCCCCAACAAGTCTCTTTGGTATGACGCAACCTCCCACAATGATCACAATTCAGTTTGCCTTTCTCATATGAACTTAGGCCACTTTTCTGCTTCTGGATACCTCCCTTGCCTCCCCTATGAGACTGAGACGCAAATGCTAATGTTGAGCACTCTGAAATAACAACAGGAATATGCATGGCTAACTGTTTGCTCTCCTCACCCAAGATCACAGACTTGACTCAGATATGGCAACTTATCAAAATATGGACTCGTAACATCTCAAACTCTGAGTTCAGTTCAGCTAAAAACTCAAAAATCATGTTCTGCTCAATATGCTTGCGAGAATGCTCTCCATTAGCAATGCACAATGGATGATATGTATGATAAAAATCTAGCTTCTCCCACATACCTCGAAGGAGGGCAATGTAATCAGCCAAGGATTTGTCATCTTGCACAAGGTGAGAAATCTCCTGACTCAATTGATAGAACTAGGCAACATTACGTTCCTGAGAATAGGTCTGAGCTGCTGCATCCCATATCTCCTTGGTTGTCTGGAGAAAAAAAAATCTCAAAGAGATCTGGGGCTGCATGGAATGTAGTAGCCAAGAGATAACCATTAGGTTTTCTATTTCTACGGCACTTATAAATGAGTCATCGGATGAACTAGGTTCTACCACCCTTCTATTTATGTATCCAAGCTTACCCCGAATAAACATTCTTGTAGACTAGGACCACACCTAATAATTTCTACCATCCAACTTCACTATAGAAATCAGTAGATTAGGGTTTTCTGAAGATATAACCCCATGAGATGGAACCCCTAGGCCTCTTGTATCTGTTGAGCTTCCCTCCATACCACTATTTTCTAGACATTTGGTCACTTTCAGAACAATAAGGAATGAGTCTGGGCAAGTCTTGATTCTTTGGTCACACAACCAATACCCAGAAGAAATAAAACAATGGTTATCTTTCACAAACCAGCCCATACACAATATACCAAGGTCCAACAACTTTACTTCAGAAATATAGGACTTCACAGTCCAAACAAGACAAGAAAACCAAGATGGTTGGTAACTATGCCCTTGACAAAATGATGCTCTGGTTTCAAATCTTCATAGATCCCCAACAAACTGTTTCAATAGCTTCAAAATTTTAAAAATCAAATCCTATCACTTCATCACATCAAAACACCCCGAACAGATCGCACCAAACAGATTGCACAATTCTGTTTTCTTTTTTTTTCTAGGGAATCACTTCAAGAGCCAAAAAAAACATCAAAACATCTGCAAAATTTCAAAAAATCACCACAATTCCTGCAAAAATATTTCCCGTTACCTGGTGTGAACTTTTTTAAAGAATAAGTGACTTGTCCGTACAGCTATTGACACAGCAGCTGTTGCTCCTCTTTTGGTCAACTGGTACGTGGTGATCTCCTAAGTGTTTTCTAATACTCCCCAAGCTCTAATACCAACTAGAAATTCAAAGAACAAGATGCCCTAATTGTGTAGAAGAGGAGGAAGAAGAAGAGAGAAAGAGAAAGAGAATAGTCTCAACTTTATTAGTAAAATATGTGTGGACATAAAATTTAGGCCCATCGCAACACACATCTATGATATTAAGACACTCAAATGAGAAAAACTTTCTTGAGTTTTATGCTTGCTTAATGAGTGTGGTATAAACTTCATGTGCATGCAATTGCAAACTGCCTATTTATATGTTTTCACCATGATGTCATTAATTTTGTAACTTAAATTTCAATAGCATAAGTATTATACTTGCCTAAAGATGTATATCATGAATACACACAAAAGAAGCATCAAGATTGACCACTATCATATCTATTTCATACTTAAATAGCCAAAGCAGAAAAGAGAAGGTTAGTTTAGTGACCTGTAGAGATAGACAAAAGAAAAGATGACCAGGGCAGGAAACAAAAGAAGAAGAGGGGAAAGAAGGCTTGATTGGCTAAGGGACAAATAGGACAAGGGAAATAGGTGAGGAAAAGCCCATCAAGAGGTTCCACTGCTGATAGGGTACGACACCCAAAACATCTAGCAACCCCACACCCTCAAAATCAAGATGGGTTGACATCTAGAGTTTGAACAAAAATAATTAGATGATGATTCTCCTCAAATTGCACTGTGCAGCCAAATTCATCTCATACAAGCACATGGGCAGCATCAAGTCCATCACATCTTCACACATGTAGCTTTTATAGGCCAAACAATACGGACCTCAAAGGGCCAAGGATATGGGCCACGGTGGGTCAAAGATACGGCTAGTAAAAACACGGGCCTCTATGGGCTAAACCATGGTTAACAAAGCTAGAAGAAAAAACGAGAAACGAAAAAACGGGAAGCGAGGCTCAAAAAATCATTGGGAAATGAAAAGAGAGAAAGGAGATATGAGCCGCATCACTCCGCTTATTAGTATGAGCAACCACAGCTTATATTTTGCCTTACATGAAATGTATGGAGAACTAGGTATCTTATACTATACTGGACCTTCTATAAAAACCATCCGACTTAAGTTTCTATTCTTGGGATGGAATAAAAAATAAATAAGAAAACCAATATTAAAATCCCGTGAAAAAATTGCTATTTGCGTACGGTTTACACTATTGGTTGTAGGGACGCATCATATTCTACCAATCATTTAACAAAAAGATTCCAATCCAACAATACTTGCTCAAGGTCTATACCCTAGGCTATAGATTCGAATTCCATCACGCCTCACATATGTAGCTCTCTTTGACCACTAAATGGGACGTGATGGAAGTAGATTCCTAGAGGGACGTGATAGAAACGGATTCCTAGGAAGTGATCTTCCCACCCTGTAGATAACTTCCATGCAACTATTGGCTAAACATGGGCCTCAGCAGTCCAAAGTCCAACACATGGGCCTCAACAGGCCAAACATAAAAGCATCGAAGGGCCAAGGAACACAAAGCCTCCATGGGACAAATACTAATGAGCTTGGGATAACCCTAATAAAATCCTAATAATAATTTTTTTCCTCTTCTTTAAAAAAAAAATTCTTCTTCTTCTTCTTCTTCTTCTTTTAATAACATATACCAAGCAAGGGGGTTTCGAGCAACAACTTCCGAAGTGTGCTCTATACAACTTCGAGACAATTTTGAGGGAACTTTTTCTGCTCAAATCATGGAAAATTAGGCGCTTCTTGGAAAACATTTATGTGGAGAACAAATTTTTTAGTGCACCAAATAAATAAAAGAATCGATTTTCCAACAAAACTATTTCTGACATCCCCTTTACGCTAAAAACAATCAGAGCCTAAGAAATAAACAATTCCACCATTTTGAAAACGTACTTTAACTTCAGACTAGAAATTCTCAAAACAAAGAAAAATGACAGATGTTATCCTAATGAGTTGTTCCAAAGTGATTGGGATTATAAATTATTGAAAAGATGGGTTGTCCTTGTATCAAAGTAGCAATAGCCAGTTTCTTGAGGATAAAGATGATATGATGTGAACAAATAAATCAAAGGTAAGGACTTAGCTAAAAGAAGATAAAAGTTGTAGTAACTTACATATCACGAAGAGCATAAATATGAGTAGGATAGAGACAAAGCACCGGTCTCGCAACCGTCTCCACCAAAAGTATCGGCTTTCGAGTTTTCGTGGGTTTTGGTTTGTTATAGCCCCACACCAACCACACTTGAAAACGGGAGTATAAGATGGAAGAAGAAGGCGCAATCCACAACCCCAACATGTTGTCTCATGATCCTCAGGTATGGATGTTACACAATGCTCCTCCTACATGTGAGCAAATAAATGATTAGTTGACAATAAAATATAAAACAGTTATGGATTTTGCAATATAGCAGGATCTTTCATTTGACCATACTAAGAAGCCTAACTGTTTATATTACACACAAGCATGCACTTACATATACACTGCTTTTTGAGTCCAATTATTGTTTTAGACAATTCAAAAACTTGGTGAGTCAGTCGAGTAACTCGTTCAAGTCGAGTCGCCTCAAAACTCGAAGGAGACACTATACGGTGAGTTACTCGAGTGACTTGGTCGAATCGAGTTGAGTTTTTCGACTCGCCAGACTAAGTCAAGTCAAGTCACGGAAGGATATTGTTATCATTTTCACTTTTTTTACACCTAAACTTGAACGTCACACTGCTTTTGCATCATATTTTTTTGGGACTGCAAAGCCAATCTACTGTGTTTTATTAAACCTGGTTTTTAGCCTGCAAACCCAACCTACTTCGGGTTCTTTTAACCCATATATATTTCGAGTTAAACCGATTTGAGTTTTTTCTGAGTTACTTGACCCGACTAACTTTCAAGTCAAGTTTTCGGGTTTTGAACTATGGTGTTAGACAAGTGAAACAGTCAAATCACATAAAAAGTGGGGTAAGTAGCAAGGAGTTAAGTCTAGGCTAACTTTAAAAAAGGCATTAGAAAAAGGGAAACTACACTAAAATATGAATGAGAAAAACAATATACCTGCCTCGCCTCGCCCCCCCCCCCCCCCCCCCCACACACACACAAACTACAAACACAGAAAAACGAAAAAGAACAACCTTTGACCTTTTAGGACGTCGATTATATGTCACACAAATACTAATAAATCTAGGCATCCATGTGCCAGTCCTTGGATGGGCTATGCGGCCATACCCAGAACATTCATTTGATTGGACACAAGTTTCATTGCTTCCCCACAAGTTGAATGGATGAAGACAATATGATCGGAGTGACATTGCTGAAATCCCATGCTAAGAAGCACTCCATTGAAGTGATGGAACTCAACACAAGGTAACTGCTTTAAACCATATATAGATTTGCCAAGTCGGTAAACCTTCCCAAACTCCACCTGACCTGAAGCAAAGAAGCCATGTGAGGGATTTATAAATACCTCCTTGATGAGAAGCCCACTATAAATACCTCCCCTGATTGGCCACATGAGAGATCAAAACTCAAACAAAAGTCAACTTAGTCACAGGGGCAAAAGTGGCATCATAGTTAAGGCCATAAGTCTGAGTGAAGCCATGGGCCACAAGGTGAGCCTTATAACGCACAACAATACCATCAGAATTATGCTTGACATTAAAACCCATCAGCAGCACAGTTTTCTTCCCGGATAGAAGATAGACCATATCCCAAGTGTGATTAGTCTACAGGGCATCCATCTATTCGACCATAACAGTCTTCCATGCAAGATGAAGAATGACATCATGAACAGTGTGGGGAATAGTCGTAGTGTCAACAGCTGAGAGGAAGGACCTATAGGAAGGTAAAATAGCTCGATAACAAACATACTTGGCAAAAGAATGAGGATATGGAGTAACAAAAGTACGAACTCCCTTGCGATGAGCAATAGGCAACTCAAGATTAGAAGCACTAATAGGAACAATATCACAACAAGCAACATGATAGGAAGCAAATGAATGCAGGAGTAACCTAATGGAGTGGCCTGCATAGAGGCTTGAGGTAGAGGCACAACAAAAGAAGAATCAGGTAACCATCCGTGAGCGTATGTGAGATACTTCTTCTGCGATGAAAGACCCACTAGAATAGGTAAAAGCAAAGAAACTATGGGTGCAGGAGTAGCATGATAGAAATATGGAACTCTAAAAATTAGAGCCTATTGGTTTATTGTACAAATATAAGAGCTTTTAATATAACAAGACCATTTGTTAACAACAATGAAATGACTAAAAAAGCTAGCATTTCAAGGGAAGGAAAATATTTTAAATAGCATTTAAAACTTTACTTTTGGAAGAGCCTTTGGCTTTTGCGGATATATATTTCTTCATAATTGAAGGTGAATTCGTAAGATGATTACAAAGAGACCCAAGATAATAATATATAGATAAATATAGAAACTAAATCAAAATCATTCCTAATCTAATGCTAATCAAATCTCAATCACAATCTTATTCTAAATCCAAATCCTTCCAATTGAGATGATGGTAATGATATGGTGCATCTCATGCATATCAGAACCATACATGTACTCTATTACTCCCACTCAAACTCATGTAGATTTGAAAATATGTGTGGGTTTGATACTCGATCAGGTAATGGAGCTTGCTAGTCATTCTAACATCGTTGCAGATTCCATGAATATTGTAGATGGGTGCCAACCGTCACCGTTGTTGATGTGTTGTATGGAGAGAGAAGACTATGGGCCTCCATGGGCTAGACCTCGATGGGTCAATAAAAGAGGTGGACCTCAATGGGTTAGTACCTCAGTGGGCTAAATTACCTCTTGGGCCATGAAATGGGCCTCTTTGGGCTAAATGACATCTGTGATCTTGCCTATGGTCTTTCCAAAGGGGTTGCGGGTCTTCAAAAGAGCCTCTTTGGGCTTGAAAAGTGGATCCTGGTGATCTTGCCAAATGGGCCACAGTCTCACAAGTCCTAATTTGGACCTCCTCTTTGGGCTATAAAAATGAACATCTCTCTTTTAACACAATCAAATTTGTTTTTTTGAGTAATAGAAATGAGATTTATTGATAAACTTGGGTGATCTCTACAATGACCCTTATAGGGTTTATATAAAGATGGATTACATTTAAAATGGAAATAAAACCCTAATCAAATCTATCTTATCTTATCTAAACTAATCAAATCAAATCTAATTCAAATTCAAATATATGATGAGGTACGGTGTATCTCATCACACCATATTACACTACTACATATTATTCCAATACTTCCCCTCAAACGCATGAGGATCGGGATCGTCATGGGTTTGCCACAAATCGAGTACTCGTCACCCTTGATCTTCCTTCATTTGTTGATAAATAATTAGAACATTTGACCGTGCTTGGTGGTCACCACCAGTCTGTGAAGTCCATCTTGTCGCATCCCACTCATTTTTATAGTCTGTCGGAGCCGGTGGCCCACTTGATGAGGTTGTCATGATCTTATCCCAAAGCACAAGAAGTATGATCGACAATTTAAAGAAAAAATTCTCGTTGGAGAAGTTTTTTATAAATGAAAATAAAATGAGAGACCGTCAGGCATGAGTATGAGAACTGGGTGTTGTAAAGGTATAGAAGATGATAGTAGGGTTTTTATGTAAACTAAAAATAAAAATCAAAGGTTTCACACCCAACGGGCGGTGGCGGCACCACCCGCCAAAAAGAGAAAGCTAGAGCTTAAAGGTCACCAAAGGATCCCTGGCTCTAATATCAAGATAGAAAAGAGATTTATTGGGAATAGCTTGGATGGATTACAATGACCCATAGAGGGCTTAAATAGATACCCAAAATTCTTAACTTGGAAAGACAATATTAAAGACAATCCTAATATACTAAGATACTAATTCAAGATTATTTATAAGATCATGTATATCTTATAGATATTACATCATTATTTCCCTAATAGTAATAGAGTACATGTATGATTATGATATACATGAGATGCACCATATCATTACCATCATCACAATTGGAAGGATTTGGATTTAGAATGAGATTGTGATTGCGATTTGATTAGCATTAGATTAGGAATGATTTTGATTTAGCTTTTATATTTATCTATATATTGTTATCTATTTAAACCCTAATGGGCTCTATTTGTAATCATCTTAAGAATTTAATAAAACCGGTTTTCTCTTCATGGTATCAGAGGTATCGACCCTTTGGTGACTTCTTAGCTTTCTCTTTCTGGCGGGTGGTACTGCCACCGCCCGCCGGGTATGAAACTCTTGACTTTTTTTGTTTTACATAAAAACCCTACCATGATCCTCTATACTTTTACCACCCCCAAGATCATACTCATACAAATGGATCTCTCTTTTCTTTTCATTTATTGAAGACCTCTCCAACGAGACTTTTTCTTTAAATCTTGGGGCATACTTCATGTGCTTTGGGAGAAGAATATGACAGCCTGATCTAGTGGGCCACCAGCTCTGGCAGACTCAAAAAATGATTGGGATGCGACTGAGATGGACCTCACAGACTGGCGGTGACCACCAAGCACAGTTGGATGTTCTAACTATTCGTCAACAAATTATCAAAGAAGATCAAGGGTGAGGAGCACTTGACTTGTGGCAAACCCATGAAGATCTCGGTTCTCATGTGTTTGAGGGGGAGTATTAGGGAAATAATGATGTAATATCTATGAAATACACAAGATCTCATAGATAATCTTGAATTAGTATCTTTAGTATATTGGGATTATCTTTAATATTGTCTTTCCAAGTTAAGAGTTTTGGGTTATCTATTTAAACCCTCTATGGGTTATTGTAATCCATCCAAGCTATTCTCAATAAATCTCTTTTTTATTAGTCATTTTATGTGGTTTTTAAGATGTCTTTGTCATTAAAATATTTATAAAAAATCACAAATGCCCATTATAATATCTAAGCACATCTTGTTTCTCCTTCTTCAAAATGACAGAACGTTGGTTCCTCACCATCTCAAAAGATGTCGGTTCCTCTCCTTCAGAATACAACCTTTGTTCTCACCCCCACAGCCATTGCCCCCACAACAATATGTAATCTTCTCCTTTTTTTTTTTAATATAAAAGGGTTTCGGCCATTGTCGTTTACAAGCAATATCAAATTATGCGGCGGGTTGTTAAGTCCCTGCAACTAATCTTTACTTTCTCTAGCTCCAGTACCAATGTACCATTTTTGAATTTATTAGAAGACCTAGTTTGGGAATGCACTAAAAAGTTCTCAAAAGTGGAAATATCTTGATTTCCGTTGACTCGGGCCTAATTCTACTCCTATCGTTTCCGAGTTTCACTTTTTACGAAAGTGACAAGGTCGACTGCAAGCGAAGTCTCCAAAGCAAACAACTAGCTCGGGGGTTGCAGAAATAGGCACTTCATCCTCAAAAGACGAAATCACATATGGGTCTGATGAATCAGAGAGAAACAAGTTGGTGTTTTTCGATACTGGGGTTCACTGCTTGATTTGGAAGATCTGTTGAGAGCTTCAGTTGAGGTTTTGGGGAAAGGAAGCGTAGATACTTCGTATAAGGCGGTGATGGAGGGCGGAAAGACTGCGGTTGTGAAGAGATTGAAATATTGGTTACGAAGAAGGAATTCGAGGCGTAGATAGAAGTTTTGGGAAGATTAAGCACAAAAATGTGATTCATTTGAGACCTATTTACTACTCCAAGGAAAAGAATCTGCTTGTCTCCGATTTCATGGCAATCAAGGACGTTTTAGACTTCGACTTTTAGGTAGGTATCCAATTAAAGGGGTGGCCTAACATTTGGATGGTGTTGGTCTATGACTTGATGGGCATACTCTATAATCAAAGGTGTACAACCCATATATATATATATAAGTTTTTTTGAGGTATGTGTGGAAAGGTAAGCTGGGGCTAGGCGGACCCTAACCAAATATAATTAACAACCAAGACTTACATTCTCATGTACATTTTTTCCAACAAATGATGGTTTATCTCTCTAGACCTATAAAAGTTAGTAATATAGTAAGCTGGTTTTCTCCATACTTGGAAGAAATTAATATTTTTAAGAAGAGCAATAATCCTCTCATCGGGGTGAGGAGAGGACTATTGATGCTCACCCTCACAAAGTCCCTTTAAATGCCCCTGAACTATAGTTAACAAGTTTTAACCCATGTGGTTAGTCTTTTTTCTTCTAAAAACCAAGGTTAGATGCTTTAATCCGGAAGCAAATCGATAATGCTCTTCCCTAGGTTCTTCCTTGTGGCCATGAGTGTTTAAAGGCCAAGATTAAATCATTTGTACGGATTTAACAGCTGTAAGCCTGTAACCATCCTTAGAAGAGCCCTAGCCTCCAAATACACAGGCCATAGGGAAGAACCCAAGAGGAACACAGACGATTTGGTTCCCTTTAATTCTAATGATTAGTGAATCTTAACCACAATTAAAGGGAGTTAAAAGGGACACATGGCACAAAAAAGAGGGCGCGACGCATAATCCCCTCCTCACCCCAAGGAGGGGATTATTTTCCCTTGAAATAACAGTATATACCTAGGGCTGTCAACTATCCGATAATTATCTGTATCTGTTTAGGCGGATATTTATCCAAATATGTATCCAACGGATCGAATTCGGATACGTATGAGTCTATCCATTTATAAACGGAGCATATACAATAGTATACTATCCGCTCCGCTAAATATCCGACCAATTGAGTGATAACACAATTTTCTTGTACCAAATATGATCCTTTAGAGTTTATAAGTCTTTTATAAAATTTAAAGGTTTGTGTGTAATTCTCTTACTTAAGGAGGATAATATCGTAATTATATAGCAAATATAAGTACCTTTTACAAACCCTAACCTACGCATTCATCAACCATTTCATCTTCCAATTCAGCCATTCAACAAAGCTGACAAGCTCAGAGCTGCCCTTGCATCACCTTCCTCTCCTCTCCTCTCTTCTTCAACATTCAAGGGTTTTTTCAACTATCACCTGCGTTGCCTTCCTATCATCTCCTCTCTTCTTCAACATTCAAGGGTTTCAAGTCTTCGAGGGTTTCACAGGCCTATCGGAACTATTGGAATTAGAAGCCAAGGTTTTTGCAATGCACAACGATCTTAAACCAGATCGTGATTGGGATTTCTTACCCAGTGGGCGATGGGGATGGTCACAAAGGAGGCCTAATTGTGGGTATCTTGTTTGGAAGATGATGGTAAGCTTCTGTTTCTTGTAATTACTCCACTTTCACCGATTTTTTTAAATATTTATTTTCTTCTTTTTTTCTTTGATGGGTCAGCTGGAAGGTGGATTTGGCTTCAAGCCTTTTGGATGTTCTAGCATTATATCAAGGGGAAAGAGGGAGAAGCAATAGCTACAGTAGCCAAAAGCCCAAACAATCTTCCATGGGTAAGGTTCATGGATCTTTGGCTCGTGCCAGAAAGGTGAGAGGCCAAATGCCTAAGGTGGTGAAGCAAGACAAGAAGAAGAAGGCTAGAGGCAGAGCTCACAAGCACGTGCAATACAACCGGATTTCGTCACTGCTGTTATTGAATTTGGGAAGAAGAGGGGACCCAACTCATCATTGCCGTTATTTATCGGGATTTTATTTCTTCTTCATGTTGTATCATGTAGATTTTCATAATTTTCCTTAGTTCTCTTGTTCGTGTATTGTTGGAAGGTGAATTTTGGAAAATTATTGGAAGATCTCGAATTGCTTGTGAAAATCGCAAAGTCGCTTAACAATTCAGATATTAGATTAATAAGTCAAATTCGGATAATATCCAAATTAGTATAATCAGTCAAACTCGGACATTATCCGAATTCGATTAGGCAAACGAATTCAAATTAAGTATATTGGGTTTACTATCCGCTGAATATCGAAGCGGATTTGGATAGTAGGTATAATTTGTTGATTTATGATTTATGAAGAAATAGATTTTTAATTTGGTTTTAATAAAATAAAAGTTGAGTTTTAATGATTTAGGTTAAAACCATTTGGAAGAGTTTTAATGGTGTTGTTAAACACTAGTGGTTTTGGGAGGAAAACTGTGTTTTCAAAAGAAAACTGTTTCGGCTTTAATTAGTCCCAAATATGATATTTATGAGTTGAAACCACTTAATAAGTATTTCCCTCTCCTTAGAGATTGTTCTCTTGTGTGCGCACATACACCAAGTGTGTGTGCGCACATACACCAAGTGTGTGTGCACTAGCGAGGTGCAGGGCTAGGGGCGCTATGAGGCGCACATTGCACTTTGCACACCGCATTGTCACGAGTCGCTTGAGTCGCCTAATCATTTTAAGATTAGAAGCCAGATCAATAATGTAGATAGATCTGATCAGGATTGAGATGGTGGTTCAGATTCTGTGATCCGTTACGGATCATGGGTGTGTGTCCAGGTTTGATGAACCTAATGGGCTATTGAATGGGTCAGTTGGGGAAACCCAAGAGACTCATTAAGTGGGTTGGTTACGAAGCCTAAGTGGCTCCTAAGGTCTAGCCGTCACCTATATATGGTGAGAATGAGGAGAGTTCTACACAAGTGAGAACTCGTACCTCTGCCAGATTGAGCCCAGAAAGAGAGCCTGAACCAGAGAAAAAGATTTAAACCTCCATTGGAGATCTGAAGCTCATCTCAAGGTTGAAAACGACTTAGACTAGATAGACAAATCAGAGATAATCCTCGGATTGGATATCAGTATTCCTATACAACAGATGGGCTTCCCTAGCTAAGGAATAAAATTCGGCCAGTTAATTCGGACCGGTCAATACTCTGTTACCAAACAAAGAAGTGATCTGACGATTAATCTGACCGGTTGAGGACCGCTTTGTAACCAAATAGAGCACTATCCGGATTACAGAGAACAAAGATAGAAGGAAAATTCGGTCAATGTAGCAATACACCAACCCGTGGGCACTGTTACCAAACAGAGCCAGTAGACAAACCTGTTTCCAAACAGTGTGTTTCTTCAAAACTGATTCAAGAATTCTCAGAATCTGGTTTCTAGAATTCATACAGCTCCAATTCTGAAACTATGTTAGAATCGCTCCTAAAGAGAAATTATGTTTGGCAATCACCTGTGATAGCTTAATCTGGTTTATACAATCTGTGTAACCATTTGTTATCCTTGAAAGGGGATAATTCATACCTTAATTGGAATAACAATTGTGGGCATCCTAAAAGGAAGTATAAGTAAAGTTCCTACCAAATAGTGCAGACCTGTAGAGGAACACATCGATTCCTGGCTAGGTTGAATCCTAGAGATAGAGTTAACATATTTCCTTACACAAATGGGAGGCTCCAACTATCTTCAAAAAGCGCTTGTCGCACCTCTTAGCCGAATTGATAAGGTTTTATGATCATCGTGTGCAAGCTATTTGAAGTAATCAACCAACGTAATTAGTCGAGTCGGATATGGATATATCACTATTCGCTCCAAATCTCCTCGGTTGACTGCCCTATATATAACCCTGAAATAAGCTCTTATATTTATGTTTTACCAAACAAGCTTTAAACGGGCTTATTCATATAATCACTTAAAAATTTAACTATTATTTTTCCGACCTTATTTAAATTGACTTATTGAATCAGGTAGAGTTTCCAAACTGCCCCTTAGTGTCAATTGGATAAAATCAATTCTTAGTTTTAGACAATCACCACAAATAGAAATCATAGAAATGAGAATCTGTCAATGAAAAAACAAAATATTTTGATAAATAAGTAGATAATGAAAATTGGGTTCTTACTGGTGTGTTGAAATTTCCTTGCTTTGATATCATAGGAGGGGGTTCTGCACAGTACAAACAACCCCAGAAAGGGGAATTTTTTTTAAATATCATAAGAAAAGAGAAAAGGGGAAGGGGATTTAAAAGTCAAAATGAAAATGATGATGAATAATTGATTTTACCTTCAATTTGAATGCTACTGAGAGGAGAAGAAGAGGAGGCCATGGAAGAGAAAATCTGTGCCTTTGTTCCTTCAGTAACTTATAAAAGGCAGTTGGGAGTTCAATGGCAATTTCATTGAGCTTCTGAGAGAAGAGGAAGTTCTCCTCTTCAAGGGGACTTCAATGAATTCGGTCTCATGCCAACGAAATGATGAATTAGAAGTTTGGAAAAGTCTTCTTTATTTAACGGGAAAAATATTTTTCCTGAAGTTTCCAAGAATGGTCTTTTTCTGGTTGAATTTTGACCAGATGGAATTTACCAAATGCTAGTGTCACCCCCATCTACGGACATGTCCCACTCCCTTGATGCCACCTCATAAATGGTTATAATATAATGTGTATACTATTAAAGTACAAAAACACACCCTGGGGCGAAACCAAATCCTCGACGGGCAAATCTGGTTATCACCCCTGAGGTCTCCACATGTCCCTTTTGACATTCATTAACTTTGGTTAAGATTCACCCACCCCTAGGGTTCATCCATCCATCTGGTTTTTAGAAAAAAATATTAATTTTTTTAAATATAAAAAAAGTTAAGGTTTTTTAATATTAAAAAAAACCAAGATCCAACTCCTATTGAGCTGGGTTTTGTTTAAAAAAACAAAATTTAAATCACTCGTTAACTTCTCACTGCCTCAGGCAGGGCGGAGCCAGGATTCTCTTGCAGGGGGGATTGGGAGTTCATTAGTCATCTCATCTGTTTATGTCGGTTTGTAAGTAATATTTTTCTTGAAGTAGGAAGTAGGGGTGGGGCTAGTCCTCCACCCCTCTTAGGCTTGAGCTGGGCATGAACACATTTCGCGCTTAAAAAAATGTCTTGGCTTGGCTCAATTGAGGAAAAATTTAAGCATAAACTTGGCTTTATCGAGCTGAGCCTTTGAGCTGGCTCGGCTTGGTTACACCCTTATTTTTATGGTAGGAGAGTTTTGCTATTACAGTCAACAGTAGCGAACAGTCATCACCATCGACATGTAGCCATTTGCATTAACATGCCCAGAATTGGTGTCTCCAAATCTGACATATATGTAACATTTTGCATAGCTAGGACATGCAGAGAAATGCGCCGGCAGACCCGGAAAGGCAAAGCTGGTGATCGAGATCTTAGAGGGTCCTCCTGTGCATTTTCGCTTTTCATCTTAGCTGTGAATGGTTATGTCCTGCTATACCTTCCTGCTGATAAGTTCTTATATAGCCAAGTATCATATGTCAATGATATATCTCGGTATTGGTGTGCTCCGAAATACTATATAGGATATTTGATTTTTTATATTTTTACGACAATATTGTTCATATATCCGAAATATCACACAATATTTCAGATATATCGTGCAATATTGTTTTAAACATTGGTTTTTTTTATCATTTTACCATGAGATATTGTGCAATATATGAGATATGTCGCACGATCGTGCGACATCCCATATATAGAGGGGTTTTAGGCTAAACTTAAGTCCACTCATTTCTAATAAAACGGAAGTTCGGGAAAAACGTAGGAAAACCTCAACCGAATGCTTCGATGCTTGAGAAAGTTGAAGATCACGAGTATCCACCGATGAGAGTATTGTTACATGTTGGACCAGATGATTACCAGTGTTATGTTCATGAGTATACAGCATGATTCTATTATCTGAACACAATTTTCAATATTGTATTTATGTGAAGAACTAGTACTATCATCATCTTAGTCATGATAGAGATGATTTTGACCATACTTAAGAGATATCATTATTGATGCATTAACTATTAGGATAAATTATATTGACTTGAGGTTTGATGAAATTATAGGAACCTTCCCTCTAGTTTCTGAAATTATACTACCGCCCCCCGAGGTTTGGCGAAATTGACGAAACTTCCCCTCTTATTTTTGAATTAAACTGCCCTCCCCTATCATCAACTTAGTTAAGAGATGACTTTGACCATACTTAGAGATATCATTATTAATGCATTAACTATTTGGGGTAAATTATATTGACATGAGGTTTGATGAAATCATAGGAACTCCCCTCTAGTTTATGAAATTATACTACCATCCATCGAGGTTTGGCGAAATTGACGAAACTTCCCCTCTTATTTTTGAATTAAACTGCCCTCCCCTATCATCAACTTAGTTAAGAGATGACTTTGACCATACTTAGAGATATCATTATTAATGCATTAACTATTTGGGGTAAATTATATTGACATGAGGTTTGATGAAATTATAGGAACTCCCCTCTAGTTTATGAAATTATACTACCATCCATCGAGGTTTGGCGAAATTGACGAAACTTCCCCTCTTATTTTTGAATTAAACTGCCCTCTCCTACCAAACTTGTCAAGTTGACAGCGTTAACGAAAGATGCTCTTTTACAATTTTATCCTCATTGATTTACTCGAGGAAACAACATTGTATAACCATGTTGATCGACTTTAAAAAGTGCATAACATAATAAAAATGAAAAATATTTAACAGACCACGCATTCTGCTATGTAGAGAAATGTCAGTTTTCATTGGTCCATGACCCCCCTTCTAACACCCACTAACTGTGATTAATATTCATCACCCCTAGGGTTCATCCATCTAACCTTAACTTTTAAAAGAAAAAACATTAATCTCAATTTAGTTAAGCTTATAGTTAAAAGAGGTTAAAATGACACCCGAACATGGTGGTCCACTAGATAGACGATCGTGGAGTCTTCTAATCATTGCTTAGTCAAAATCCACATTTATTTCAGTAACAACATACAACAGAAGGGATCATACATTTTTTCGACGCACATCTTGACCCCATTCTCATTGCATCTTCTCTATATATTATGATATATTTTTTTTAATTATAAGATGTGTACTAATATTTCTTGAAGTTTTATTAAAAAATTTTATGTTTTTAATTTTTCAAAATTTCTCTCCAGGTGCAATATTGTTTTACAATATAGATATATCCAGTGATATATCCTCAATATTATCTTTTATCCACAACTCGACATGGCTTGCTATATCAGAACCTTACATATAGCCACTTCTCATACTGACAAGGAGTCAATTTCAACCCTCAACAGCAGTAAGATGTAACCAATGTCTGATTCAACAGGTTTTAAGTAATTAGAAAACAGAATATTCAGAGATGTGAAACTAAATTTTCTTTTCTCTCGGACATCTATGAGATGTAAAATTATAAACTCAAACAAAATTTCTTGTTTCCTTTCATGATACTGCCAAATGTTTACAGTAACAGAACTTCATTTGAATTTAAAGTGGAGATAGTTGACAATGACCAAACTATACCCCACAACTTGGTTTCAAGACTAAAAATCACTGCTGTCTCTGTTAACCCAACAATACCATGAACCCCATCTTTTCAATAACATACCCTCTTAAAGACTTCCCCTTCAAAGTTTATATATCGTCCACAAGGAAGTTGCCAGATAGTGATACCTGCAACAAGAAGAGTAGTAGGGTGACTTCCATAATTCAATCATTCTCCGTTGGTAATAACATAAACAATTCTCGAAGGGAAAACAAAACTGCTTTGTAACTTCATATTTAGATTTCAGATAATACCTTATCACCCAATTTGAATGGAGGGAGACCCTTGTAAGGGCATGAACCGCACCGAAATGCATCCCCTAGACCACACTGCAGGGTGTACAACCAAAATGTCGTGAGTCAGAAAATAAGCTAAGAAAGATGAGATTCTTGGTAGACCATAAGACGACATACAAACAGCAAAATTGTACATGAGATGCACATGCAGGAAAGTTTTGACAATTTGATGTGCTCCATGTAGAGATGATCCCCTAGGTCAAAAACTGGCCTCTCCATATAGATGATTTCCTAGGTCAAAAACTGGCCTCCGTTCTATCTTGTCCTTCTAGACAGTAACTAAAAAATAAGGCAGCAGTAGTCCAAACTAAAAACTGCCTAGATAACAGATGAAATTAAGTCACTTCATATAGGAGATAAATTAAGATCCAAAAATATCAAAGCCACATCACTCGGCCATATTTCCTTCCTCTTTTAGGTTATGTAAGCTAGACGATTCGTGCCTAGCGTCAACCAATTAACCAAGTTAAACACCCAGCTATGCCATTTCGTAGAGTTTTGATGACAGGATTGAAGGGTTAGCCTACAAACTGAACTGGACATGCTCCCTATCAATCATGTATCTAATCCCATTTTCCTACCAAGCAACAATGATAACAAGACTTACACTGCCACATGCAGATTGAGGATTATTTAGCTGGTCTACAGTAAGTCCCAGCTTCTGCACTTTCTCTTCCTCCTCGGCCCGTCCACAAGTGCAATTTTTGCAGGCTTTCCGAGTGCTTCCAACTTCACAGTCATCAACTGCATAAGATGATTCCTTAATTCATTATAAAAGCTTCTAAAGGACCATATAGGAGCAGGTCTCAAATTACAAATCAGGATCTTATTATCTTACCAGGTGGCAGCTGAGGTTTCTTCAAGTCTTCTTCTGTTAAAAGGCTATCTTCATCGATCAGATCCAAATCATCATCAATCTGGACTTTGGGCAAACATTTTGTCATCTTCTTGATGGGAAAAGATGAACCAATATTCCAAGAAGGCTTTTTGGCCTTAATCTGTAGAAAATGAGCTATATGAGTTCAAAAGGTGAGCTTTGGGTGAAGAGCATAAAAATACATAGCACTACGAGGAGAGGGAATGGGAAGACATTTTCATGCCTTGCCATTCATTTGAGACAGGGAAGCTGGAACCCTTCATGAGATGGGTCCCACTATGAAGATCTGCTGTAAAAGAAATCCAATTAATGGGATGATCATAAAAATCCATTACTATTGCACTCTCTACGATGTTCACCAGTGATAACCAAATATAATCTACTGCAAGGATGTTAAGTTCATCCAATTGAAAGATTTTCAGATGAGGATACCCCCAGATGTGTTCTAAGGCACGAATAACAGCTCCTCCATGTTACCCTAAAAACAGATATCACCAAAGAATATAACAGGCAGACTGATATTTTGTCATTGTTCTTGCTCATTTAGCCCCATCTCGAGTTAGGATTCTATTGTTTCTCTCCACAATGAGGGAAAAAAGAAGAAAAAATAATGAATGCATGGGAAACAAGAAGGAAGCTAAAACTTACAGTGAAAGAGTGATCATCATCTGATGGTATAAATGGTTTCATTTGAAGAACTTGTGCTTCTAAGAATCCTGCTGTCAGTAACTTGGACTCCAGAGTAGAGGTTGGCTGCAGGAAGACCACACTGAGAAAACTTTCAACAAATCAAAATTCCATCATGTCAAAGACCAAGAACCTATTACCTTAACTGTGTGCTCTGTAGTAGGGAGAGAAATCTGAATTAGGATTGTGCCACTAGGTTTCAACACTCTAGAGATCTCATCAAGCAACTGATTGCCAGGAATTTCAAGTGATCTCGAGATAGAGACAACCATATCCATAGAGGAAGGCTCGATTGGCAACCGTTCTGTTGTTGGTCAATACCAAATTCATATCAAATGACCACCATAAACAGGATGTATGGAATCAAACTATAGCACCAATTTAAGTATAACAAATCAAGATAAAAAAAAATGAAAACAATAAAAGAGTGTATCTGCTCGAGGGCTGTTAGGAAACAAAAAGAATCCTCAAAACATACAAGTTTTGATCTTAAGGATTTTCTTCATGCAAGGTATTGTAAGCTGCCAAGCCATTATCTTTTAACTGACCAGATAAAATATGAGGCACTTTTTCTATTCAGAACAGTATAGTCAAGGTGTCTAGGCGATTAGGCCTAGCTAGGCGAGGCGTTACCTAGGAGATAAAAATAACTAAATTATATATATATATAGGGGCTTGCTACAGTTCACGCAATGCGTGAACTGTGTATCGTTCACGGCTTTGAAAAACTAATGGTAGTTTTGTAATTGTAATGAGGATCAGTGACATTTTTGTAATTATGAGAATAAAACTGTTTTTCAAAACTTTCCTTAGTTCTCTCTATAATTACCAAACTGCCATCATTTATATTGCGTCAACGATTCATTATTTTTCAAAATTGTCCTTGATACTCTCTATAACTACCAATCTGCCATCATTTTATGCTTGCGTGAATGATCCATGGTTCACGTGCTTGTGTGAGCTCTAGCTTTTCCCTTAAATAGCAAGACGCTAGCAAGCCAACCTGTAATCCAGCAAACATTAAAAGGTGGGAATAGATTAAAGCGATTGGGGCTTCAGCGGGAACCTTTCCATCCATAAGGGGAGGACGGAGGGTTGGAAGGCTCAGGACACAAGATCGATGAAGAGATGTACACGCGATTGACTTGATCTGCGAGCACACTCACGCTTTTTTCTGCTCAATAAAGCTATCAACGGAGTTCACATGGGGATGAACCCTCGTAGATCAATGGTAAGGCATCACCCTAGCTTCGACCCTAAGGGATTATATATATGGGAAAAGCTAAAGCTCACGCAAGCACGTGAACTATGGATCGTTCATGCAGGCATAAAATGATGTCAGATTGGTAATTATAGAGAGTACTAAGGACAATTTTGAAAAATAATGAATCGTTGACGCGACATAAATGATGGCAGTTTAGTAATTATAGAAAGAACTAAGAAAAGTTTTGAAAAACAGTTTTATTCTCATAATTACAAAAATGCCATCGATCCTCATTACAATTACAAAACTACCATTAGTTTTTCAAGGCTGTGAATGATACACAGTTCATGCATTGCGTGAACTGTAGCAAGCCCCATATATATATATGTGTGTGTGTGTGTGTGTAATATTAATATATACACATATTACAAAAAATAATAGATATTTAATTAGTTTGAAGTTTTCTAACTTTTAAAGTGATTTTGAGTCTTGATTTTGGATGTGCCTTTAAAGTTTAAATGCACCACCTATATCCAAAGATAGTGCTTTTAGACTTGAAAAGAGGTTTTCAAATAGAGTTTAAGAGTTTAAATGATGGTTCTAAAATAGAGTTTAAAAGAGGGTTTTAAAATGGGAAATGTTCAACTAACCGCCACATTCTATTATGTAGTGTGATGTGCTGTCTTCATTGGTCCATGTCTCCCTTTTTAACACCCATCAATTGTGGTTAAGATTCATTCATCTCTAGAGTTAAGCAATCTAACCTTAGTTTTAAAAAGAAAAAAGAAAAGAAAAATATTAACCTTAATTTTCTTAAGCTTAACCATAGTGAAAGGGGTATTAAAAGGGACACGTGGACACAATATATGACTACATAGTCAAATGCATGGGCTAATCATTGCCCTTTTAAAATACAGTTTTAAAGGATTTTTAAAATAGGGTTTTAAAAGAGGGTTTAAAGAGGATTTTAAATAGATTTTTAAGAGAGGTTTTGTATGGATCGCCTAGGCGCCGCATAACGCCTAGTGCCTAGATGCCTAGGCGGTCGCCCAGTGATTTTCGCCCGCCTAGAGGGGTGCCGAGGCAATTGAGGGCCAAAAACGCCTAGGCATCGCTAGGATTCTTACGATGCCTTTTGGAGAGAGAGAGAGAGAGAGAGATTGTTATTGTAAGTTGTAACCAAAAAGTCACTTTCGGAGAAGATTGGTGTACATAGAGTTTCAAGATGTCCTATCTAATTGGTAAATAAATAATCCAATACAATACTTTTGACCCCAACTAGGGCATGAAATTAATCCTAAATTGGTTCAGGCAAGAAAAAAAAAGTAAGGGGTTTACAACTAGTAAGTAGTAATCAATCTAACATCTCAGTTTAGCATTCCACTAGAGCTCTTCTAGACAATAAATATAAGAACAATTTCCAATTATATTCACATAAAAAGATATAATATCACCATTCTCGGGTTTGACATTCCACCTTAAATGTTCCTCTTAATCGAAATGAATTTTGGTCTTTAAAATAGAACTCTACTAACTAATCCTAGCCTTTCATTTTCCTTCTCAACTCTGTTTAGAGACCTAAATCAAGTTTAAACACTCATTCTCTTAAGTAGCTCCTCACTCACACTTGGACATCACATACCAAACGGAAGTTAACAAAAAAAAACTAAACTATCTAATTATACGACAATAACTCTGCCCAAATCCTAATGATAAGCCAACCTAATCCCAGACTTCTAGCTGGCAAAACTCAACCCTCTAAGTCTAATAAGCTGGTTTCTGGGCTAAGACATCCAAAAAGAGAGCATGTTTCAGCCATCTATCACTTTCCCTTCTTACTTTTGTTAATCTCCTTCTAGGATTTAGTTACTCCATATATTGACATTTCATGGCTGGATTCAATTCCAATAAGCCCCTCTATGTCAATATATAAGTCACCGACTCACCTACTCAAGTTAAAACACTCAATTCTCTTAAGTAGCTCCTCACTCACACTTGGACCTACCAAAACTGAAGTTTACAACAACCAAAAACAACCGCAAACTATCTTATTACACCAACAATAACTCTGCCAAATGGAAAGCCACCCTAATCCCAGACTTTTAGTTGGCGAAACTCAAACCTACAAGCCTAATATAGGTTGTACGGATGCTCTGGTTTCTGCCTTTCTGGGCTATGAAATCCAAAAAGAGAGCATGTTTCAGCGATCTATTACTTGCCCTTCTTACTTTTTTCGATTCCCTTACTAGGACTTAGTTCCTCCATATATCGACATATCATTGCTAGAGTTTCAACTCCAACAAGCTCCTCTTCGTCGATATATGTCACCATAGCGCTTTTTTTTTATTGGTAATCAAAACGGATATATAACCTATGGAGAAAAATGATAGACTACAACATGTACTAGAGTTCATAACCACATTCACTCAAGAAAAGGTTCCAAAAAGCATAAAGCATGAAAATCCCATCGGCGGGAAAAGAAAAGCAGCCCAAACTGCATCACAGAAAGAATGCTCAAAACATCAATCATCACAGATCCTCCCCTGCATGCAGAATGGACATCCATTCTAATACAAGCGAAAGGATACGAAGGCAAATATGTCACCATAGCTTTCTGGTTTCTTTATAGAATTTTCAGCTGCATTGCATTTAAGAATTCCTCTTAATTTTTAAATGCTAACCAGGCTTAACTTTAATACTTTAAATGATAATTTGGTCAACAGCAATTTTGCATGATGGACATACATGGTTGGTAGATTCCGGGCTTTCCTTTTATATATAAAAAAAAAAATCAAAAATCAAGATTCTGAATAATATTGTTGAGGCAGAGAGAAATGTATAAAAATATAAACACTTCAATCTCAAAAAAGATGAGAAATATTACGGAGTGAAGAAGCTTGAGTGACGATTAGGGGATCATTCGGTCCTAACCCTTCATTTCCAAGCTCCCTAACTGCATTCAAAACTGCACTAAGAGGCACAACTACATGATCCACAAGCGCCAACGTACTGTTCTTCATCCCAGTGAGATCCTACCAAAAAAAATATCAAATCAAATGGCTCCAGATGCAAAATTCTCCCACTAGATAGTAAAAAAAGATAATTTATCAGGCAGCATGTATTATGTATAAAGGACGCCTAAAACGGAAAATAACTGCAACATAAAGAAGAAAAAGAAGCATTTCCAAAGAAACTGAAGTATAATGAATAAATAAATAAATAAATACATACTGCATAATTCTAAATGTATTAAAATTTAAAACTAATAGCCATGTCAACAAGTGTAACAAATATACGTTACCAAGACACCATTTTCCATATTGATGTAGAGAATCACAGTACATAGGAGATTATTTATTTGGCAGCATGTATGTATGCACTCAAACAAGGATGCAAGGGAATCTGGGACACTAATGCATCTGTACAGTTTTGTATAAATTCTAAAATGCAGAAGTACAGAAACATAAAGAAGAATCTCTAACCAAACTGAATTATACTTGGTGTTTTCAAAATCGTAAGATTAACAACTTTTAATTGCAATTCTTGTTATATCAAAAATAGATATAATTTCAATCAGCAACAAGAGACCAAAATCAAATGTTTACATCGAAAATACGTATGTCCCTAAGGCACATACAACAATGAAGTTCAATATGAATAGTTATAATTTCAACGTACTGTTTTTCGAAAGTTTAAATTGAAAATATGTATGACCCTAATAGATATGGGATTCTAACAGAAACTTAATGGTGACAGAAGAAATTTCTTATCTGGTAAGAAAAAGACAACAAATCCAGCAGAGTTATCCTATATGATAAACAGTATGATCAGCATTCAATATCCACTTCTGTTGGACTTTAGTCGAGCTTAACAAGATGAATGTTCTTCCAAGGGGAATAAATATGAGGTTGTCTGTAGACTCTAAACTGAAACGATAGATTATCCTTCTTGATAAAGTCCATATGGAACGTTATTCGTACCAGATAAGGTATATATGGAATGAAAGGAATCAAAGGCATTTCCAACAAAATCACATTGCACAGGTAACACCTCTGATAAGGTTATTGTTGATCAATGTTTTAAAACGTGAAGCCGTGAGGCGAAGTGTTAGGACCTCAAGATGCGTGAGGCGTAAGCCTCACAAGAAAGCTTCACTCTCTCATTTTAACATATAAATAAAATATAAAAAAATTGTAAAAAGATTCAAGAAGTTAATAAAAATTATAGTATACACACATAGAGGAAGAGACATATATATATATATGCGACATGCTAGAGTTCATGCCATGCGTGAAATCCATATCCTTCACACAGACAAAAACTACAAAGGACAAAATGGCATTCTTATAATTAATGACAATTCTATGACATTTTTTATGAAATCAATAAATGACCATGTTTCCAAGATTGCCCTTAAATATTTTGATCAATTACCATAAAGGCACTAAATTTAGCCTGTGTGAACTTTCTTAGATTTCACGGATTAGGTGACTTCTATCATTCCCCTATATATATATTTGCATTCGTATACATTGTGTATGGTCATGTGGGCACACGCGTTCACATAAGAAATACTATATAAATTAGTTGAAACAAATAATAGATTAAAAAAAAAGAAAAAAAATGACATTCAAGTTTTAGTTGTGGCCAAAACCCTAATTTTAGTTCCTGTATGAGACGTACACCATAGATGCCTCATGTGAGCCTCATAGGGTTTAAGCCTCATGGGAGTCTCATAGGGTTTAAGCCTCATGGTTGAGCCTCAAGGCGTTTCTCTTAAGCCTCGCCCCTAGGCGAGCCTCGAGACATAAGCCTCACTCGCTTTTTAAACACGGTTCTTGATACAACAATGAACCTGGAATTTGAAGATTACAACTCTAGTCACTACATTATTCACAACTGCTCTAAGCTTCCCACTCATTCATCCAAAAGCCTATGTGATGGTGCAATTGGGTTTGTTCTCAAATAGGTCAACAAGCAATAGGGATGGGTCGGCTATGGGGACATTAATAGTGATCATTCTGGATCTCTGTATTGAATAGGTCTTCGCATTAAAGTATCAATATACTTTCTAGAGATATTAGCTATGGAGAAGAGGATTGCAATTAGTACAGTTACAGGATCATCTGAATATGGTCATAATCGTATATTCAGATGAAGAATGTTGTGTCAACTACATATCCATATTCTCTTGAAAAGCCTCAGCATGTCTGCAGATTTTATGGTATCTACATTAACATTCTTTTCTTTGGTGGGACATATATATTAACATTATCACGCAAGTCTCAATAAAATCATAATTTATTTGAAAGATGAAATATATGTGGAATTATAAAATCAACTAAATTTCAAGAGACACCAAACAATTAGTAATTATTTGGTAAGTGTTTGTGTGTGTGTGTGTGTGTAGCAATTGACAAACAAGCATTACAGCTAAGATGATATAGAATAAATAGATGGAAAGAACATAGAAATTATAAGATCAAAATCAATTAGTCCTCAAAACAAAGTTAGTATATTCAGATCCTTACAAGTCACAACAAAAGAATGCCAAGAATCCAACAAGAAATGTGGAAATAAAACTACATCAGATATTAAGACATTGTACTACAGAAGAAATTTTTTAAAAAATGTTTCTTTCTCAAAAATGATTCCTGCAATCAATCGATATTCCATACAGGTCTTATGAAATTAGAGAGAACCGTTACTGGTGAGCTAACCTTTGTTTTCTAAAAGAAAATAGTTTTTTTTAAGAGATCTATAATTCATCATCAACAACAATGCCTTATCCCAAATATTTGGGGTCAGCAACACAAATCAATCATCGTGTGTTACCAAATATTGATAGATCTACATTTCCAAACAAATAATATGTTCCCGACGTTGCATAAGAAAAGAAGGAACACACATTAATAACATCTCTAATGAGAATTCAAACCAGATTCTTGAAAACCTAGAAATAATCTCTAATACAAACTGAATCGATTTCTCGAGCAGTTTAACAGCCAAACCATCTCTCGATCAGGCAATTTATCCATAAAACTCCAGAAAAAACCAAATTTGAAGGGAAAAAAAAATGCATTCTCATCTATAGATTGGAAGCTTGACTATTCACCAAACAAGAGATCGCAAAACAAGCTTACCATGCCGAAATTTCAAAATCTCTGCCAAAGAAAGAGAATTAGATGTTCAATGTTCAGATCTTCAAGCAAAAGAGGAAGAAGAGAGCGATTTGTGACGACCACGGCCTTCGAAACTCAAATCTAGAGAAATCTAAACCCTGGATCTGGGTACCTTCAATTTAGGTTTTCTTCATCGAAAGAAAGTTCACGGAACACGGTTTTAATAAGAGTCATGGCCGACTTTCGGAGGCTGTCGGCCAATATATGTGATTAGTGCCCAATTAACAAAGGTCGGAGCACAATTAGGGATCGTTTGGTAGGTCTTATATTTTGGACTGATCTAACCAAATCAGACACGTGACAAAAAGATATATCTTGCCTTGGATTGTCGGCGAAGCCTTAAAGGGCTTGTCTCGCGGTTCCATAGAATAGGTGACAAGTGGTGTGGAAGTCAAAATCATTTGACTTCTCCACCCATAATAAGACATGTGGCGATAGGTGTGTGAGAATAAGGGTGAGAGATGTCAAATGGGGAGAAGTCAAAATTATGGGGAGAAAATGGAATGACTTCTCCCATATTTATGCCAACTGTCGCACAATGTATGGAACCCGAGAGCCTTTTGAGACAATCCAAGGCCTATATAAGAAATGTAAAACTGTTTGGCTGCATACAATAATAGAAGTAGTAAATTTGAGTGCAAATTTATCATTTGGTATCCTATAACTATATTTGCTGCATTCATTTGCTATTTTTTAAATTTAGCAATTCAATGAAAATAACAAATTTTATTCTTATTTTTATTTTTTTACCTATTACGATAGTTTATGCATGTTTATTACCATTTATTGCCGTTTATGACCCCATTTACAAAAAATTAAAAATTTTTATTTAACTTTAAATAAAATTATTTATTTTAAATTATATTTTTAATCAAATATACTTTGTCGTGAGGACTAAACGTTTCGTCACGTGAAGGACAAAACGTTTTCAAATATAAGGGGCCCGCTTAATTTTTTAAACAAATAAAATTATTTCTATTGAGTACAGAACACGATGAAATTGCCATGTTCAGAAGATGTAGTAAATGTGAGTCTATCAATTGTTGTATCCCTCGGAGGTAACCCAATCCTACGTGGAATAACAAAGGATTGCCGTGTGAATTGTTAGGCCCCTTGGAGAAGGTTAAATTGTGATCCTGTTAACGAATGCGCTGGCATAATTTGGGACTTTGTTAGTTTGTTACCTAGGAGGCTAGGAGGGTTTTTTTCAAAAAAATGGTCCCAGGATTGTGACCTTGATGTAGATTAAGACTATGCACTTTCTTAGTTTGTTGGGTAGAAAGAGATTTTTCAAAAAATTGTCCCAAGTCAAAAATGGCCCAAGTACACTAGGATCCTCTGCCTTATGTATCGTTTGATCGTTTGATCAATTGACACGTTTTCCATTAACTATGTTTAACAAACATCACATCAACCCTAAGGATTAATGTTGCCTTATTAGGTATTTTTAAAATAAAATAAATAAAATGACCAAAAGTTTTTTAGTTTGTACATTAGAATACATGTGATGTATTTCTTAATAACTAGTAGACCGATTATTCTTATTTAATTAATTAAAATAAATAATTCTCTACATACAAAATAAAAGAAAAATATTTGTTTTAATATTGTGTGACTGAAGAGCAAGGATAAACAACAACCTAACCTTCAATAATCATTTACATAAATACATTAAAAGTTTAATTCCATGTAACTTAGTCATACAGAATAATGGGATATGAATTTCATTCATAACAAAACTATGGCGACCCATTAGGATGATTGTCAACTGGGCGGTCCAGATGACATGCAATCCTGCACAGATGATGTGTTGCTTATGGATGCATGAGAAGAAGAGAAGATGAATGGAGAACGGGAGCACATGTAGGCTGTAAAAATGTTGTGTTGCATATATAGAGGAGAATACAAATTCACTTGTAGTGTGACAAATATGAAGAAAAGAAAGGGAGAAAAAATTGGAAGTTTAAGAAGGATGAGGCCCATAGAGTAGAACCAACCCCTTCTACAGTTCTACTACAACACCTACTTTGAGGAATGCATGTTTTCAAAAGGTGACCCACCCAGAGTAAGTAAAACCTTTTAAAGGTGTTTTATGCTAAGATTGGGATGTAAAAGGAATAAACAGTAAAGAGAGTTTACATGAGAAAGAGCATTCCACAAGCACCTCAATGTGTTTTTTCATTATAGTGTATCGGACTTAAACGGACGAAACATAATTGTAGAGGATTTGAAGTCATTTGCGTAAGTATGAGGGATTGTTGAATTTTCAACTTTACTTCTACGGCCATACCTCTTTCCACATCAACAAAACCTTACCCTGTGTTTGGTTGCCGAGAAAATAAGTGAAAACATGGAAAATAAAAGAAAATTAGACAAAACACAACTAAAAATTGTATTAGAAATTTAAAATTTTCTTTTATTTTCGATATTTTCACCTATTTTCTCAACAACCAAACATATTAAGGAATTTAAAGAATTTTTTTTTTTATCTCTCAAAGTAATTTCTTAGTATGAGAAAGGATGAGCGACACCTTTCTTCGCTCCTTCCTTCATGCGTAAGTTAAGGCAAGCCCCGCCATTTTTCTTTCTCTGTCGCTTAGTCTCCCTCCCTCCCTCCCGCGAGTTAGAGTGAACCATTCTTCTTCATTTTTTTGATTGACTTCTTGTGTGATCCTAGTATTGAAATAGTGCCCTAGCAAAGTTAGTTTTATTTAACATCATTATTTTGATAATTAATAATTTGTCTCTTTTACTTTCATTACAAGCATTCATTATGGGAAGTTGACCATTATATTAATTATGAGATAATTAATAAGGTATGATAGACATCTTAAGGTCTTTAGAACATTATCAATACTACTACCGTGAAGACTCTCCTCCTTAAGCCACCGAAGCGTGTTCTTCATCTTTGAAGCCACTTAAGCGTGCTTTTCATTTGTGAAGTCACCTAAGAAAAATAGTGGGACCCACTACTCTCTTTCTCATTCCATACCATTTATCTCTCCCCCACACATGCCCACACTTTTCAAGTTCTACATGTTTCAAGCCGTAGGGTCCACTTTCTTCTTCTCTATCAACGTGGCTCCTCAGTTTGTATGTCACATTCATTTCATCTCCCAACAAAGGAGATTGCTTAGTATTCCAACACAAGAACAGTTCGAAGACATCAAATGTAACTTCATAGAGGATCCATGACTCTGCAACAAGAAACTTGATGTCTCTTGTGAGGACCCTGTCGATGTCAAGTACGATTCCACTTAGATGTGGGTCTTTTTTTGTAGTTTACAGTTTATGCCAAAATTTGTTTTGTTAGCTCCCATCAAGCTAATCCATTTTGTTCCTAGAAAAAAAAAAACAATAATTTCAATTGATCTTGTTGTGTTTTTTTATTAGCATATAAGAAATAGAGCGAATTAAAGGATAACTGAAGCGACTGGTTCTTACAAGGTATACTTTAAAATATGCTTATTCTAATTTATTTCTCGTGTTGTCTTTGTAAATTTTATGTTAATTTCTTAGTATTAGCATCAGATTTATTTTTGATTTTAATTATCCGGAGTTGAATTCCAACCAAACAAAAGAATGGACATGTTTTCATCTCAATATGTTGTTTCTGATTTCAGTTCCAAAGATAATGGAATACAAAATTCTGAGAAATATAGAATTTTGTATAACAAGGATGCTTTGTCTCAAGATGCAATTGAAGGGTTTTGTTTCATGTTTTCTCTTTAGAGTTTATTTTTTTTAAGCTAGAACATGTGGTAGAGTTGATCTTGAGATGTATGAGTGTGATTTTACCATCTGGGTGTGGTTTCAGGGATATGTACCATGCTCAAAGCATGTTGGAGCACATTGGATCTAATAGTTTCTATGACATTTCTTTATAAATCTGTGGAACACATTGTTTTACAAAAGAAGAGGCAACTGAGTATTGGGTATTCTCGGTAACACATTCCTTATTATAACATTCTTCTATACATTATAAATTACTAAACTCATATTTGAAATTTCTTAGATCTTCTATTGCAAGCCCTCACATATGGTTAATTTTTACCTCGGTTATCTGGAATCACCTACCAAAAGAAATCATCTCTCTTTGGATTTCATGGACAAAGAAATATGACTGTGTTTTAAAGCATGGGCCAAAAATAAAACATATTCCTTATATTATTTATGGGGATTGCTTCATCAATTTCTATTATAACAACTCCACATTTTCTTTACTTTTTTTTATAAGTTGACTGTTTTGTGTGCTTTTGATTATTGCTATATGTTTTATGGCGTTGATTGAATCAGTATGAAGAAAACTGAAATTTTTTAACATTCAATTGATTATCTCTCTTTGTGGAATTGCTTGTCACTTGATGACGTTATATTATATTATTGTTATAAGCAAAGGCATAATTGATGCATTAGGTTGCAAAATTACTCCTTTAATGCAAGGTTCCATGTACTTGTCATGGAGTGGAGCTTGAAACTAATTACTCCTTCAATGCAAGGTTCCATGTAATTTGTCATGGAGTGGAGCATGAAACTGCAAGTAGATAGGAAAAAAAAAACATACAGAAAATGTCTAAAACCTACATTTTTCAGTTAAAATTGGCTTACTGATTCCTAAGTTTGCATTGTCAATCCAATCATTATGTTTTGTTGGTATTGACAGTTTTTTAGTTTATGTTTCTCGAGCCTAGCTTTCTGTAAGTTTGGATGCTTTCAGGTTTAGCTAGGATATGTCAAAAGGTAGTAGTGGTCGACGTAGGCTTGCTTCCCAACGGTACAAGCCAACTGCATACCCATTGCCATTGGAAGGTTTTGGAGAAGGACGTGCACCAGAAGAAATGCCACATAAATTGGAGAATCAACTGTAATGTGACTTTTTATCATTATTTTAGATGTGATGAGTGCTAAAGGGCCACAAAAGCCAAGTTATGAGAATCGACTTAAAATCTTGATTTTATTTCAATCACATTACATAAATAATCTACGATTTCATATTTAACAAAGAATTTGATGCCAAAATTTTTTTATTTAAAGAATTTATGCAATTCCTGTAATTATCATATTAAATGTCATTTTATTTGCTTCTCTTACTTTTTATTTTGCTATTTTTTCGTCTTATTTTGTTACTTTCTTCTCCTTTCCCGTGCATTGCACAGGTGTTTACTAGTACTACCTTAAAGCCAAGTAGTTGGAGTGGACACTTGGCGATTGTAGAGAGGTTTGAGATTGTGTTTGCCACATGTCCTTTATTGATTGGCCACTTTCTATTTGTATCTCCGTCATTTTTTGACATTTGAGATTTTAATATTTGTATCTCCTCTCCTACATTTCTCTCTAGGATTTTAATGACTTTCTCATTATAAGGTATGAGATTGTATTTGCCATATGTCCTTCATTGATTGGCCACTTCCAACACAATATAGATCTCCCGCGTTTTGAATGGGCTTGGTAAATCGAGGCCCATTCGAAAATGGGCCTTAGCAGTATCCTTACATCTGAATGTATGTATGTGTGTGTTTAGGTGTTATTTTACCTGACCCTTCTTCTTAAGTAAGCCTTGAGACTTATTTATGATGAAAGTATGGTGGCAATGGGTTAAAATAGGGTAGCAAAGGGTTGGGTCAACTAACATATCCAGACACCAACCTCTCTAGGTTCAAGGGGTGGAGCCACATGGGGCCCAAGGGACTGAAGCCCTCTTGAAATTTTGAAAAAAAATCCCATGGCATTAAATAGCTAAGAGTGTAGCCTAGGAGAGGTGCGGAGTATGGGGGGACACCCCCCCCCCCCCCAAAAAAAAAAAAAAACTTCAGAGAAAAAATATTTTCTTTACTAAAGGACACAAACAAATGCGATGGCCCTTAAAAAAAATCAGGGGCTATGCTCCCAAACCCCCATTGTTAGCCTCTCTTGCAAGGAATCCTGACTCCACCCCTGCCAGGCTCTAGGTAGAATGGTGGAGTCACTCACTTAGAGACAGTCTTGGGTTCAACTCTTAAAGAGGGGAACTTCCAATCAAATGGATTGTAAAAGTTCCTCGTAAGTGATGTGGCAGGAGTAGGGGTGGCAATTGGGCTGGGCTGGCCCAAAGCTTGCTTGTCTAATCCAAAAGTTTAGGTAGGCAAAATCTGGCTTACTACTTTAGGTTAGGTTAAGCTTGGGTTGGGATTTAGGTTTGAAGTAACCTTCTGACTTGGTTTGTGCTGCTCTTCGCATTTCTACAACAAGGACATGTGAGCAACATCTATTCTATTACCTAATAGTATGGCAGAATGTATTCTCCATTCTGCCACATGTCCTTCTCTTCACTGGTAAAGCCACGACAGAATGTTAAAACAAATTCTCTTCCAATTTCTTTCCTTTTAAAGCGTTACAATTATGAAGAGTAGGGGTGTGGTTGAAGAGTTGTGTTCTTACAAGCCTCTCTTTTTAACTTTTCCTTCATCAACAGACGCGTCGTGTCAATCATGACTTGAAAGTAGTGGTTAAGATTTACTAAGTTAAGAATCACTAATCCTTAGGGTTCAACAATTTTACTTTGGTTTTAAGAAAAAAAATATTAATCCTATGAGTTAAAACTTATTAAACAAAGTTAAAATTAAAAGAGTGTTAAAGGGCTTTGTGAGTGCAATTGAACTATCCCGAGTTCAATCGTAATTGGATAGATTTAGACTCCTTTTTAACTAAAAGTAAGAATTACGAGGCACTAACATATGTAGGTTTGGTCACAGAGATCAGATCGCAGCCAATTGCAATTGAATTCAAGAGAATTCAATTGCATGTGTCAGTGGTGGACTGGATGAGAAAAAAAAAGCTGGAATTTTTGTATTTAGGGAATATCCAACACAATTCGGAATTGGAGGGCCACAATTTCAAAAAAATTCTATACACCAAATTCACTCGAGCCAACTTTGGATTTGCTTGGGCGAGTCCTGTGAATAGGCTGTGAAAAATATCTTCCAAATTGGTTTCTGGAAACTAGCTACTAGGGGTGCACACGGTTCGGTTTGGTTCGGTTCTAAGAATTTTTGGGACCGAACCGATGAACCTCGGTTCTAAAAAAAACCAACGAAAACCGAACCGTAGAGCCTCGGTTTGGAAAAACCAACCCATGACCGAACTGTAGAGCCTCAGTTCGGTTCTACCCTAAGTAACCAAAACGGTGAACGGGAGCGAGAGCGGGAGAGCGTCAAATTTTAATTTACGATAGGGTCGAAAGCGCCTCCGGAGTGCCGCTACATAAATAATATATTAATATTTTTTAAAAAATTAAAATTATATTCTTAAATTCTAAAGATTAGTGAATTTTAATCACAATTAATAAGAGTTCAAAGACTTAACTTTGGGTGCGATTGATCTCTCAACTTAGGGAGAGTTCAATTCAATCACATGTAAGTCGTGGTGATACGGTACCATCTTATCTAATATATAAAAAGCATAAGAAAAAAGAAAAAAAGTTAAAATAAATAAAGGAAAAAGATTGAAAAGACTTAATGACAGGTACTCATTACTAATAGTACCAAGTACACAGTAAAGAAACTGTAAAGAAGATTCAAAAGACTTAAAAGTCTTTCAAAAATCGTTTATAAAATCATCGGAATATTGAAACCGCACTCAATTTTCATTGAAACCGGCGCTCTATGCTCACTGAAACCGCGCTCCTATAACGGTTTCGCTCTCAAACCGCGGGAGGGAGGTTTGAGAGCGGGAGCGGATAGGGTAAGTCACGGTTTGGGTTACTAAGGTTCTACCCCACAGGTTTATAATCTGCTCATAATGTCAATAAATCCTATAGTTCACATTCTCAATGTACTAAAACCAAAACTCAAATCTCATCAATGAACAAAAATAATCACCAATTAAAACATATCAAATTGAATAGATCAATCCATAACATGTAACCCATCATGCTGCAAACCATGAAAAAGATAAGAAAACCCAATTTGATAAAATAAAAAATAAAAAAAATTATATAGATGCAACATAACAATCTGCTCCCAACATCGATAAATCCAATACTTCACATTCTCAGTGTACTGAAAGTCTGAAACCGAAACTCAAATCTTACCAATGAACAAAACTAATTTCCAATTATAACATATCAAATTCAATCCAATCAATCAATAAGTCCTAAAATGATGGACAAATTAACACGGGCTCACTGTCACAGGCCAACTTTCAGTCTTTCACTCCACCTTCCAATCTTCCACTGCTAATGCCAAGTCCACCTTCCACTACCTACAATTGATCGATTAACAAATTAATACTCCAAACATATTCATATTAAGTTAAAAGACTTCATAACTAGGTATTAGCTCTGGCCTTCCTACTGTAGTTCAATTGTTACTCAAATTCAGCTTTGGGTAACAAAGCCATCAATTTGTTCCACTTTATTTTTTTATAGATAAACAAGATATTATAAGTTCTCAATGGATGGGTTCATCATCAATCTATTAATAGTTCCCCAAAGAAATTTTGATATAAAAAATAAGTATTCATGCAAAGTTGCAAACCATGTTCGTAAAGTAACATGCATAAGTTGCATGGATGTATTTAGTAATTATATGATGAAAATTGTTTATTGATTACCTTCTTACACAACTAAGATAAAAATTTATTGATTACCTTCATACTCTAGATGTCCCCATATTGCATGTTTGACATATAACCAATTAGTATAAAAATGAACTTGAAGATAAAATTTAAAATGACATTAAAATAAAAGAAACTAAACCTGATTCAAACTGTTTAAGTTCTTCCAACTTCTCTTCAATATTAATCGGAAGTGTCAATGCATATAACCAATCTTGTGTACAAATCAAACACTCCACAATCTTCGGAGTTAGTGAACTATGAAATTGGTCTAAAACTCGACCTCTTGTGCTAAAAGCACTCCCTGAAGTAACAATAGAGACAAGAATGGCTAACACATCTCGTGCCATCTTAGACAGTATGCTATATCTAGAAGCATTAACTTTCCACCAATTCAAGATATCAAACTTTTCATCTTCCTTCACAATACTTTCGTCTAAGTATCGATCCACTTCCGACTTGCTGCCCTCATTGTCTTTTACTTCCAAGTGTCTTAAATATGTACACATTCTAAACTTCTTTGCTGGTTGAATAACAGGTTGATCCACTTCAAACTCGGTAGAATTAGAAGTGTGTGTGGAATTAGTAGATGAAGCAGACAACTTTATATCTTGGGATTGGTAAAAATTAAAAAGTCGATCCAATATTCTTCTTAACTTCCTAGACAACTCCTCAGCCTTCTTAGTTGGATAAAGATGAGCATAATGAAATTCCACATATCTCAATTTATAAGTAGGATCCAACACCACAACAATCAATAACAACATGTTAACTTTATCAATATTTCCTCAATATTTATCAAACTTTTCATTCATCTTACGTGCTATAGAACTTAAAAAAAATCTGCACTCCTAGACCACTCAGTTATGGTGCATTCTATTTCATAAACTTCATGAAAATATATATTGTCATATAGGAAGACCTGAAAGGCGTGTAGTTGCATCATCAAAAGTCTTTAAAAATTGAGCTAAAACCCTTGCATAATTCCAATCTTCCTCTGTAGGAAGCCCATCTTTAAGATCCCTCTCAAATTGAGTTTCTTGTTCTTCCACCTGTTTAAATGCTTTTTGAAATTTAATTGTCGTCTCCAACATAAGGTATGTTGAATTCTATCTGGTTGGAACATCAAGAACCAACCAACTTTTACATCCAATTCTCTCTTGCTTGATACATTTCTTAAATTGCTGAGATCTTAAAGAAAAACTCCTAATATACTTCATAGCACCCCTAATTCTAGCAATGGAATCATGCACCTTACTCATTCCATCTTTACAATTAAATTAAGTATATGCGCGGAACATCTTATATGCAAGAATTCACCCTCTAAAACACAATCATGCCTTTTATTCAATTTCTTTTTCAAAAAACCCACAGCCACATCATTCGAACTTGCATTATCAACAGTTATAGAACACACATCCTTTACACCCCAATCAATCAAGCACAATTCAATTGCTTTACCAATTGACTCACCTTGTGACTAGAAATTACACAAAAATTAACAATTCTTTAATGTAACTTCCAATCTGTATCAATTAAGTGTGCTGTAAGACACATGTAAGAAACATTTTGCAAAGAAGTCCATAAATCAGTGGTAAGGCAAAGTCTTTGAACAGACCTACTCAAACATTTTTTAACTTCATTTTCTCATTTGCATATAACATCAAACAATCTCTCACCGCAGTAGTTCGCGAGATTAAATTAAACTTGGGTTACAAAACATTCATAAGATACCTAAATCCTTCACGCTCCACGAATTTAAAGGGCATCTCATCAACTATTATCATCCTGACAAGGGCATCTCTACACAACTCTTGGTTAAATTTCCAAGCGACAAGGGAAGTAGCAGAACTAGTATCCCCTTCTTGCCCTATTTTCTGGAAAGACAACAATTTTAGAGTTTTGTCTACATTCAAGGGAGACTCGAGACATTTAGATAAATGTTTCCACAATGTATGATCAGGTTCTTACGACGGAATTTTCCAACGGAATTTTCCAATACACACATAGACTTTTCAATTATCTTTTTAGATTTCAAATGAATATTATCTTTATTGAAATTAAATAATTATAAGTATCAAGTATCCTACTATTTGGGTTTCCTAGTTTAAATATTTAGTGTTTAAGGGTCTTCTAACTTATTAAATATCTTATTATAATAATGGATAAATATTTAATTAAATATGGAATCTAGTAACAAAATATTATTATTTAAGGGCCTTAAGTATCCTAACTTATTAGGTATCCTATTATAAATAAAAAAATTTAGATTAAAAAATAAAAATTATCTTTATGGAAATTAAATATTATAAGTATCAAGTGTCCTAATAGTTAGAATTTTTAGTTTAAATAGTTTAGTAGAAAGTATCCTAATTTAATAGGTGTTCTATTTATAATAATGGATAAACATGTAATTAAATTGTAATCTAGTAGCAAAATATCATTATTATATTTTATACAAAATTTTAGAATTTCAAAAGATTTCACAAAATTTTGTTAAATATGTATAAGTTTTTGGTATAAAATTCATTGGGTAGGGTGGAGTACTCTTTGCAAATCAAAAGCGGATAGAGGTGTGGGCTTCCGAGATCTTCAAGCTTTCAATCTGGGCCTCCTAGCCAAACAATGGTGGAGGATTCTCACTCAACCTCAGTCTTTATGGGCTAACATCTTTAAATCTATAAATTTTTCGCGGTCTACGATTATGGAGGCAAAAGTGGGGTCACGGCCTTCTTGGGATTGGCACAGTCTTTTGCCAGGGAGGGCAGTGGTGGAGAAGGGGTACAGGTGGCAAATTGGAACAAGTGAGCAGGTGCGGGCTGGTACTGACCCTTGGTTACCACAACATCCTCAGTTCAAACCCATTCCTCTCCTTGGTGAGTCTATTGCAACTGTCCGGGTGTCGGAGTGGACTATGAATGTTCCTGATCGTATCATTTGGCATTATTCTAAATCAGGATTGTTTAAAGTTAGTATGGCTTCCTACGTGGCCAAGCAATTATTGGTTTAAGGTAGAGCCTCTTCAAGTGCTTTAAATGATGTGGTGGAGCCTTTTTGGAGCAAAATATGGAAGCTATCTGTGCCTCCCAAATTGAAGGTTTTTCTGTGGCGAATCTGTCATAATAGTGTTGCAGTGGCCCAGAACCTTCATCAGAAGAAGTTACCGGTTGAGGTGTTGTGCCCCCTTTGCAAAAGTCAGCCTGAAACTATCACTCACCTATTCCTTTATTGTCCTTGTTCGCACATTATATAGTTCAGGTCCAACCTCTCTCTTCAACTCCCTCTAGATCCGAATATATCCTTTCAGCAATGGTGGGCTAAGTGGTTGCAAAACCCTCATTTTCACGAGAATAGTATGTTTGTTGTTCGTCTTTGTTCTACTCTTTGGCATATCTGGAAGTTTCGAAATGAAGTTGTTTTTAGAGGGGCGGTCCTGGATATATATGGAGTCTTTCAAAAGTTGGAACGATTTATAGGGGAGGTATTGGTTATCAATAAGATCAATGGTCAAGAGGGAGGGGGTGTGCGCACGCAATGGGTGGCTCCAGCAAGGGGCTGAATTAAGGTTAACGCGGATGGAGCTGTTCTTCCTTTTGGGGAGGCAGGAGGTGTAGGGATTATTGTTCGAAACTCTAGGGGGGATGTTCTTCTCAGATCAAGCAGACCTTTAAGGAAAGGTAGCAATAGGATGGCGGAGGTAGAAGCCATTCAATTTGGCTGCAAGCGGTTGTGGCGCGCGGTTGGAACCAAGTAATCATCGAATCGGATTCAAAAGAATCCATTGATTTTCTCAATGGTAGGAGTGTTCTTCCTCATTGGGAAATTGGCACGATTATGAAGGATATTAAATTGCTGGCCGAGCTTAGTAGTGGAGTGGTATTTTCCTATGTGCCTAGAGAGATTAATTTGGATGCCCATGATGTAGCTCAGGAAGGCTAGGCTTAGTCTGGAGTATTCGGGAGATTCGTGTTATGAAGGAGTCTTCCTCTGATAGTAATATTGGTAGATTTGGGTCACCACTAGTGAGGTGTTTGATGCTGAGGACTAGTTCCTCTATTAATGAATGAAGATATCTGTTTGAACCAAAAAAGAAAAGGATATGTATATGTATTTTTTTAATTTTAAAACTAGACGAATATATCATGTTTGTTGGTTTCATCCATTTACCACTCAAATGATTTGGCACTACTTCTAAGAAAAAACTGACATTTGTTGACCACCAGTCAAATAGGATAGGCAAATGTGCCACTGATAGCTTTGTTGCTGAATCCTATTCTCACTGGAGGTATTTTTTTTGGGTACTCAAAACCTTCGTTTCCTGAGGCATGGTCCTAATATTTGTTTTTTTTTGCTTAAATTGGAGAGTTTTTTTTTTTTTCCTTAACATTGGAGAGTGGAGCTCTTGCTAGTCGTCACCCGGTGGGAATGGATCCCTAGACCTCTCTAATGAGAGAGCTCACACCCTATTAGGAACATCCAGTACCAAAGTAACTGAATGGGTAAGTCATCAATCCCTAAAATGGACTATGTAATGTACTTTCTCTGCTAGGTTTGGGGGGGGGGGGGCGATTTTACCAGAGGTTTCTATTGTATCAATCTACCCTTGTGTGCTTCCTGTTGAAGAATATACTCGGGAGGTGGGTGTAGGGCGGACGATTTCAAAGCGGACTCCACATCATTAGATAGAGAAGATCACCAAGATTTCGTGATCCGCTGTCGAACTTATTCCAATTCCAACAGCTTGGACTCGGATCGTGGGGATTGCCGGAATACTTCGTATCAACAGATACTCGGTATATCAATATCGATTCGATCCGAGATCTCTTATTGAATCACTCATTCAATGAGCATTCTCAATATTATGCCTTGAAGAGGACTCGAACCTCCACGCTTTTTGGCATGAGATTTTGAGTCTCACGTGTCTACCATTTCACCACCAAGGAATCTTGAAAGTGAATCGTATTCTATGAATATGATATCTATCTAGTATGATGTATGGAATATATGACAAAGGTGGAGTGTTGGAGTATTTCTATTAATTAGTCATGTCATATAGGCCCAAGCCAGACATCCAATTGCTTTGATTTGAATTATCCGGAGGATGCCTTAGTATATATGAAAAAGATGTACAATCAAACCTATTTCTCGATTCAATAGGAAGACATCCAATTGCTTCGATTTGAATTATCTGGAGGATGCCTTAGTATATATGAAAAAGATGTACAATCAAACCTATTTTTCAATTCAATAGAAGCCCAAATAAGTGAATAGGGTCCCAAATAACGAGAGATATGTAAAAAAACAGGTCCGATTACGCCTATTCCTAATCCTAAATGAAATTAGGGATCCATATGTAAACATAGTATCTATTTACATACGCTCGAATGACCCATTCTCGTAATGAGAATGTACATAACCCTATTCCGGTCTGGTCCGGTATGGAATGAACTTATAATCATAGAATCGACTCGTTCATCACCCCAACCCATTCCCATTTTGGTTGGAACAGATCTACTGGCAGGAATGCAATGAACAACGGAGACTCGTGGCGCAAGTTATTGAGGGAGGGATTCCTGAAACCATTTTGGGTGGAACAGATCTATTGACAGGAGTGTAATGAACAACGGAGACTCATGGCGCATGTTACTGAGTGAGGGATTCCTAAAAGGAAGACTAACTGAAGGAACGTGTGAGTGACTGACTAAAAGGAAGGAAGGAAGGAACGAGCGAGTATTTATTTTCGGATAGGAATTAGATAACTGACTGAAAGGAACGACCGACTCAAGTGAGCGAGCGAGTGACTGAAGGAAGGCATAGCCTGACTGAAGGAGCGAACGACATCAAGCGGGCGAGCACGTAAAGTAGTACGCGCGCTACGGGCACGCACAAGAATAGTACTCGCACGTGTGCGGGCGCATGCACATGCGCCTTACGGAGGCTAGGCAAGGCCCCTGCAAAGGGCCTTGCCGACTGAGAGCCGGAAAAAGGGTTTAACGGCCGTCAAAACGGCCTTAAACGTCTTTTCTGATGAAGCCAGAGAGCTTGCTTGATGGCCTTTTGCGCCTTCGGTTCAAACGGCCTCTGATTAAAATTGGCCAGTCCAAACAATATAAATTTTTGCATGTTTGTCATGCTTCGAGATACAAATATTGGCTCTTATGATAATAAATACTTCTATATATATATATTTTTTGGGTAAGGTAAACTCAACACACACAAGGATCTTTACATTACGGGAATTAAAATTTTTTTCTGGTGGGATGCTTAGGGTAGGGTACCTCAGCTGATAATCTATTCCCTGACCAGGCTACCTTCTTAATAAAACCATATACTTACCCATTTTTCTCCACATTTGAGATTTCTGGCAGCAACACTGCTACAGTAGGTTGTTTGATTGAACGTGATAATTACAAATATTAATGGGGGAGAAAGAAAAATAACAATATCTGTGCAACTTCTTAGGAAAACATATAGAGTAAGGGCCTGTTTCGATAAACTTCTCTAAGAAAAGGACATAGGGAGAACTTTCAAGGAAAATAACTTCCAAAAGAGGTTAAAATGTTGACTTCCTGCTAAAGTTTCCTTGGGCTAACTTCCTAGAAAAGTTATTTTTCTGACTTACTGGATTATAACTTTTGTAGGAAGTCAAACTTTTGAGTTTTTTTTTTTGAGCCAAAAATCAGTAAAAGTCAATTTAAAAGTTTATTCAATCGCAACCAAAACATTCATGCTTTTGGACAACCAGATCTGATAAGTAGGATGCATAAAAGCCTATGTTGGATGCAATGGTTAGAAAGTAAATGACTTGATTAGAAACCTAGACTTTTTTGGCAAACCACCCTCATCTTCAATATTCAGACTCCTCCACCAAGAAATACTAATCACAAAACATAAATAATCAAAATCTCCAACAGCCATTATCAACTCTAAGTTCGGAAATTACATTGCCTATACATAAAAGATAGTGAACTGCTGATTTAACATACCTGCTGATTGATGGAGATAGCATCACCCCTTGAACATGTGCTATCCCCTGATCCAGATTAATTTCCCTCTGATAGCATCTGCTCCAGTAGAGATTTCTTAATTTCAAAATATATCAACGCCCAAAGGCAAATTTCGGTTATAAGCAGCATATTCCTTTCAAGATCCCTGCATCAAAGCTAGCACAAATGGCTGAAACATTAACAGTGCGTGCACACACACACGCATCTCCACATTCATATATATATATATAGAGAGAGAGAGAGAGAGAGAGCATAAACATTCAAACAGTTTACTCAGAAACTCAACATTCAAAAACGTCAGGGATTACTACAATGAAAAAGGAGAGACAGATAAAATGACCGGGAAAGGAGGAAAAAAACAAAAAAGGTAGGAACTCCTATAAAGAATCCTCAATTTCCTTGAATACTTTCATTGGAATCTCAAATTCTTTATATCAATCCATTGGCTGATCAATCTCAGCATAGGCAGTCTCCAGGTGAGCCTGCTCAGCTTCTTGCACCTCCTTCTCAGTCTTCCTCCCTTTTTTGCACTTGTAGTAAACACTCATGAAGGTCCCCACAGCTCCATACTTCTTCCTAGAGTTCTCATAGAGCGAGGCATCAAACATCCTCCAGAAGCTTTTTTCATTCAGCTCAGACACCGCATATTGTGGCTGGAACCCATGGTTCTCAATCAACCAGCTCTCCATTCGACGGACTGCCTCAGCGCCATCAAACTCCTCACCCCTCAAGACAGGACCCGGGGAATAGTAGATCCCAACGTCTGTATACATCTGAGCATACTCTGTGTCTCCCTGCTTATGCTCTAGCTCGAACCCAGGCTCAGGATACACCATAGTTTTAACAGGGAGCTTGTATAATCTGTGCGGGCAGAGCCAAATTGGGTATACCTGGAGAGGTAAAGGATGATATTTTAAGAGTGAGGAAAACAGAACAAAAGTACTTTGTTATGTAACTTGGCTGTGTTCATAAATGTGATGCAAGTCGAACCAAGCTTTTTGCATCACCCGACAATCTTTAACTGTCAAAATCTAGAACAATCTAAAGCTAAAACTTTAAGCACTAAAACTAACATTAGCAGTTAATAACTAAAATTCCCTTATTGTTGGGGGATAAAATTTGCGAGACTAGCATGATTTTTGGATTTGGGACATTCTACTAATAGAATAGACCAGCCAAAAACACAGCTGAGTCTTGTGTGTTAAAAAATTAACAGCACCAATAATTTTTTCATTTACAAAAAAATTTGTAAGATCCATTTGTTAGCAATAATTGTTTCATATTTACATTAAAATCAGATAAACAGCAAATTTATGTGAGCACAAGGAAATCCCCAACAACGAAAGCGTTGTTTAAAACAATAAGTTCATAATGTAGAATTAGAGCATTTCAACACACAGAGAAAGAACGTGTACCTCCATCTCACGGTGGGCCCACTCTAGTGCATCCCCAACCTTATACAGTGGGACAAGCATGTCCTGGATCACATGCATCTCATGATAATAGTTCCTGATGGCCTCACCTTGAGTGGCCTTGAGCAAAGAAACCTTCGGAGGCATGATCCACCCCAAGGTCCACCTAAACCACCATTGATCTGCAAATGGGAGGATCAACTTCCCTTCCCAGTACAAACATCTTGTGTGCCTATGGTAATAATCCCTGGTCGGGATGTACTCGACAAACTCTCCCTTTTTGAGGGCCGTCTGGGCATGCTGGTAGAACCAGGGTTTGAACCACCATCCAACACTGTTAATGACGTTCCCCTTCTTCTTTGCCTCTTCCTTGGAGGCGTATCTCCCAGTCATGCATACAGCTTCTGTAGGAGTATAAATCATGGTTTCCACAAAGTCTGGAACCTTCTCAGGGTTATCCTGATCCCCGTCCCGAGGTGCAAAAGAATCAATATAAGCCTGTGCGATCTCCTTCAGATTTCCCACTACTGGTTTGTATGTCAGCTTCATGTATTCCTTAATGGGTATGAGCTTGATCTCAGCCGACACGAGAAGCCCTAATGTTCCCTGAGACCATGGGATTGAATAGAAGAGGTCAGAATACTCGTTGTCCTTGGTCGCTCTGACTACTCGTCCATCCGCAAGAACAATCTCATAAGCCACGACGGTATCGGAAAAAAGACCATAGAGATGGGAGCTCCCTTCAATACCATAACCATTGATGAGGCCGCCGACAGTGAGATCGTCAAGCTCAGCAACCACTGCAAGGGAGAGGTTCATTGGGACTGTGACCCTGCTGATCTGGCCCATGTTGACCAAGGGTTCAACCCTTGCAATCATTCTCTCTCGGTCAATGTCAAGGATATTTCGGAATTCTGAAAGATCAACTTCAAAATGACGGGCACGCTTATAGTCAACATTCCGCATTCCAACAGCAATGTAGGGTTTCCGGGCTGTGCAGACGAGACCATCCTTTGATGGGTTCCTCTGTTTGAGGCGGTCCATAACTTTTTTGACATTCTTGTCATGTTCCTTCTGACGACGCTTGAAGGACTTGCACTCGGATCTGACATCCCCAAGATAGGTGAGGAAGTAGATGGTGAAGGAGATAGGGAGGACGACAAAGATAACAATGATCCAGCGGAAAGAAACGAAATAGTCTACCCAAATCTTCTTCCTTTTAGGGCGTAGAGGGGCCTCAAGATCTGACATGCTGGAAGATCTTATGCTGCAACAGAGGACATAAATATCATAAACTAACAGCAGGACCATAAATTATGTCTTATAGTTTTAGGGTTTTCAGGGAGGAATACGAAGTAAAATTTACAGAGACGAGAACACCCATATCTTACCTCCAAGCTAAATTTGTTACCATTAAATAGATAATATTTAGAACAGCGACTAGCTTAAAGATTCTACAGAAAGAAGCCATCCTCGGATCCTCTCTGCTGCTGTTGTGATAGTGGGCACACATGCAGACAGTTGGGACCTAATGTTCAATGGCTCACATCAATGACGTCACCTAGCCCAGAAATTGACTAATATTGGGCAATCCCATATCATATGGCTCAGAAAATAATGATGAATGGTCAGAAAAATGTCTTTAGATCAGACATTTATGATCAACTAATCAGTTCAATTGTTGGTCTATGAAAGAGATTGTAGTCATCTAGACTTTAGAGAACCTTAAAATTACCGATCAAAGATAAAGGTGAGACCCTGATGATTTTCAGCAAAGTTAAATGGGCGTCTGAAACGAATGCAATGAGTGTAAGCTAAGCTGGCTCTCATATCTGGAAAAGAATTAATGCACAAAGAAAATTTTAAAATCTCTCTGTAAGTTGGTCAAATGCAATATGGAAAGCTCTACTAGTTGTTGTCCTACTCCAACTGAGTGGATGAAGCAAAATATTGAATGATAGATTCGGCAGCTCAGGGGCTATTTTATACGGTATACATGATACATCTTTACTTTGTGAACTTGGGAGTCAACTTTGGCAGAATGCAGGTTTTGAACTTGAGACGAAGGTGCAGCAAGACTTAAGTCTAACAAAACTGGCAAAGTGCTTTCTGCCGTAACCATAACATTGCAGATTGAAACACACCCAATCACCCAAATACAAAGACGAAAATGGAAACTGAGAGAGGTTTCAGTGAAATATTTTTGACAGGAACAAGGATGCCTCCAGTATGTGAAGACCTTTTGTAAGTATTTTGCACTGACTCATGGAAGGATTTGCATACACTAGATTTAAGATATATGGTGGACCTAAAGTTCTAAACAACCAAAATATGTGTTTTAGTGAATTTGTCCAAATATATGAACCGAATCTGCATACATATGCCTATTTGAGATTGTAAAAATAGGTTCTGCATATTTCATTTTTATCCGAGCAGTCACAAACTAGCATTAATACTTTAAAGGCTCAATGACAACTAATGAGAAATAGAAAGATCACGATCCACCACATAACATCTGTAGACAGTGAGAAGCATCTATCAACTGCACAGTGATAAATTTAGGAACCACCATCCCACGATTACTAACTGAAATGTCTTCTATGCCAAAAATTAGCCCTACTTGATGATTGTAATAATCCAATTGAAAGAAATTTATTTTTTCTCGAATGTTTACCTTACGACTGTCCAAAAAATTGCAATAGATCAATTGATTATCAAGTCAAATTTTGGCATTTGAGATCTCAGTCCCTCCATGCACTTGAGTGTAATGCAAAAGTTCCCCTAGACTAATTAAACAAGTAAATTGGATTTCCCTAACTGAAAAATGAACAATAACATTCATAGAGACCAATAGCAAAATATAAGGGAATGCAAATAAAAAGGAAATTCAGCTAAACCGTAAAGATCGCCAATGATTCAGTATGAAAGGCTAGTGAATCTAAAACGAAAAACAGTTCAATTGCCACATTGGTAAAACTGAAGGCAAAAATTTAAAAAGGTAAAGAATACGATAAAGTAGTAAGAAATGTTCCTACTGCCTAAAAATTTGATATCATTTAACAGGAAAATTTAATTCTTCTAAAATAAAATCTGAAAAATTATGCCTATCATGAAAAAAATCTTCTAAATTCTGAAAAATTAATATTAAAAATGACAAACCCTAAAGAGAACACAAAAGATTCAAACAACAATTAAATCATTTACATAGTACAAGAAAAAACATCTAGTATCATATTAAATACTATGAGAATTCAATGTGAAATACGAGAAAAGTGAAAAATAATTAATCATTCTGAACCGGCAAGATTCAAATATTTTGAAGAAAAAAAGAATTTTTCAAACCAAAAAGAAGGACGAACACCTCTAGAAATCCAGTATAAGGGTAGAGATACAATCTGAATTGTCATCTGTCAGCCAACAGGAAAAAAAAGATTATGAGCAGAGAGAAGTTCAAATTAACCCTAAAATCCCAGTTTTATTAACAAATGTCAAAAAACTACTAAACAGTAAAAGAGAGCAGTTCAATCCTCGACAATCTAAAGATCCAACTACAGTTAAAGACCTACTTCAAAGGGAAAAAAAGAAGAAGCAAAACTAACAGTATGAATAACTACTGTTACATCTCCTAAAAGCCACTGATAATTAAGAGTTCATGCCAGAACGATAACACAACCATCGATTTCGTTCATAAAAGCCACTGAAAATGCAGTACAAGGAGAGACCAAAAGCAACATCGAAACCCTAGAATCAAAAAAAAAACCTCGATTAACCACAAGCAAATGCAGCTCAGAAACAGAGAGATCAGAGCAGTGAAGGATCCGACATGGCCAAAAGCCATGACGAAAAGGGAGATCTACAAAGAACCATTGCAGATCGTGTGAGATTTAGTTTCAAAAAAGAGAAACAAAGCGATCGAAAAACCGATGAGAGATCTCCCAAGAGATTCGCTGGCGATCACGTTGAGATGCAGAGAAAGGCATGTGAGAGCGTGAAAGAATGCGATTAAAAATAGACTAAAAATACAGAAAACGAAAATGTTAGGGTTTGCATAAAGAACATTTCAATCTAATCAAAAGTAAAGCTTCGGAGAACAAAAGAAAAAAACCAGACAGGAAAAGGAGACGCCATTAAAGGTGAAAAAGAAAGCTTGCCTGGAAACTGGAAACGCAGAGAGTGACTAGAGAGGTGTCTTTCGTCCTGGAATGTAATCTAGTGATGTCGATAAGTATGTCCCACTTGTTTCTCCATTTTATGAATACCCCCTTCTAATTTCTAGTATTTATAGGATTAACCCAGTATCCTATAAACCTAAATTTTCTCTCACACGTCTCTCTCAAAACATTTATTCGTTCAATCTTAGGAATGTCCCGTGACTTTCCTCTTTAATTTCCACCATTTGATTTAGGTCAGCAGTGATCAAAATCTTTGCTCTCCAAATTTCAATCCCTCAAATCTTATAAGTTTTATTTTGGAGATGACATGTGACTTTTCTCTTTAATCTCCACTATTCAAATTTGGGACCCACTATTTCATCATAGAGCCCTCTCTGTCTCCACTATTATGAACTCCTCTCTTATCTCCAACTCTTACAGGTTTGGAATCCACTATCTTATCCTAGAATCCTATCTATCTCCACTATTATAGAGTTCTTTCTTATCTTCAACTCTTGGGTGTATTAATTTAAGTTTAATATTAAATAACTTATGATTTTTGTATAAATGTTATTAAAATAATAATAAATTATTATTATAAAATTAATTAATTAATACAAATAATAATGTATATCAAATATTAAAAAACTAATATTATTATAAATAAATTTTATGAAATATTCTTAAAATATATTACTTAATATTTAAATAAATAAATAATATTATTTAATTTGAGATATTCTTAATTATTACCATACATCGCACAGGACTTTGCTAGTATATATCTTTACTATTATAATGTGAGAGGTGTGCGTAGATGATTTTTCTGAAATTCCTAAACTATCCTTATATAAAAAACAATACATGGTTTAATGTTTTACTTTAATTCCCAAACTACCCATTGCCTTTGATTTAATGTTATAGGTTAATTCCTAAACTAACCCTTGCTCATCTATCTATTTAGAATCACAGCCAATCACAATTGAAGTCGGGGAGAGTTCAATCGCACCTGTAGGTTAACACGTGTCTCTTTTAACTCCTATTAACTGTGGTTAATTCCTTCCCCTCGCTCTCACGTGCATCGCACGTGCCACTAGCGAATTCAATTGCACTTGCGGGTTAACACATGTCCTTTTTAACTCTTATTAGTTGTGGTTAACTCCTTTCCCTCGCTCTCATGTGCATCGCATGTGCCATTCGCTAGTATATATAGTAGTAAAGGTGTAGTAAAAGTGTACATGCAAGGCACGCATAATTTTTTCAATATTAATGGGAAACATTACTTTAAAAAAATATAAAATTTAATATATTTTCATTAGACGTCACATTACTCACTTTACATTAAACTAGCGGGTGGCACGTGCGATGCACGTGAGAGCGAGGGAAAGGAGTTAACCACAGTTAATAGGAGTTAAAAGGGACATGTGTTAACCCGCGGGTGTGATTGAATTGAACTCTCTCCGAGTTCAATTGCGATTGGCTGTGATTGATTCTATTCTTTAAATAGATGGATGAGCAAGGGGTAGTTTGGGAATTAAAATAAAAGATTAAATCAAAGTTTTGTGTTATATGAGGGTAGTTTAGGAATTTTGGAAAAATCAGGCTACACCTGCCTCTCGCATTATTATAGTAAAGATAAATTTTTAATATACTATTATATTTTCTATAAATATATTTTAGTAATTAAATATAATATTTCTTATATTAATTTAAATTTATTATTAGAAACGAGCTACTAATAGATGGATTATTTACTGGTCCACTTGTAAATGTATTAAAAGCAAGGAAACATGCGTAATAATATTCTTCTACGAATTAAAAATTAATAATATTAGAAATAAATTTTTTGACATTATTATTATTGTCTATAATTAGAATATTGGTGCTTTTGAATTTAAAATATAAATAGAGAGTTAAGAATATAAATAGCAAAATATAGATTTTTAATATGTAATAGTGGGTCTCAGGTTCCACATTAATTTAGTTTTAATGAGTCATTCTAACTCTAATAATAGAAAGTCTTTATTCATAAAAATAGCAAAATAGAGATTTAATACGTAATAGTGAGTCTCATGGGTCCCACATTAGATTAGTATAATTTTAATGAGTCCTAAGTTCTAACTCTCTATTATAGAGAGTTCTTATCCATAAAAATACCAAACTATAAATTTAATAGGTAATCGTGTGTCTCATGGGCCCCACATTAGATAAGTATAGATTTAATGAGTCCTCTCTACTAACCGAGAGTCTTTATCAAAATAGATATTTATTGAATCGGTTGAAATCTTCCTTAAAAAAATTATATTTTTTTTAGGCCCACATAGGATTTTATTATTTTTGAAAGTTTAAGGGGACTTCAGCCCAGCCGCCCCATGTGGCTCCACCCCTGGGTTGGGTCCAATAGATCTATTTTATTGCCCACAAATTCTTGGTTGCTTAGAGGTTCCTAAATTGGTTTAAGATATCCTTCATTGATGACCTTGGTACCCAATCCCTTCAGCCCCTCAATAGAAAAAGTTCATCTAAATCAAAATTTCTAACTTATATGTGACACGAGATTTAAGATTTTGATATTTTGATTTCTGAGTGCTACAATAAAAATTAATGATTCTAAAATAGAGTAGTTGTTAGTGGCGCATGTGGAGATAGCATTCTTAAAATTTAGTACTCTTACCAGCATAGATAATTTTGAATGATATCACTGATGATTCTGCAAAAATATTAAAGCATGTTTACTTGTCCATATAGGATACTAGCAAACACTCCGTGCGATGCATAAGACAAGAATTGAGATCAAACTAAACCAATAGATAGGATTAAACACTAGTGTCTTTCCCAGTAAAAAAATGAAATTTTCTTGCGAATAGAGAAATCACTATTGAACAAAGAGATGAAGTAGAGCCTCTATAGTACTTGCTCACATATCGTGAATAGTTACAGGTAGAAATGAACATTCTGTATGTGGAATCTATTATCAGCCCATGAGACCAGAAGAATTCAGTCTTCGAATTGAAGTCAATGGTGAATTCTAAAACTGGATTTCCCAACTGTATTAGAAGAAACTATAATTTAGATGGGATTGAAGTAAAAAAATAATAATAATAAGAACAAAGCAAAATGATATCGAAATTTTCTTGATCACACTAGAAAAGCAAATAAATAATGTCCTAACCCATCTTTCAAAAATTCATGTTAGAAATAATACAAAATTAAGAAAATTTTAGTTCTATTCTTTTATCATGCAAAGAACCCTATTTTGTATCTGTATTACTCACAACAATTCCTTTCAAATTGAACAACTTCTCCTTCATGTTTAATTGAATCATTAGCTCTGCAAGCTATGGAACATAGTGACCTGGTAATAAGCATGAGTTTTAGAATCGGCTTTGGCTCATCTGTTTTAATCACAATAAGCAGAAATGCTTTAAAAACAAAATATCTTCATAGCTTTCACATGTATTGTGGGAACTTGACAAACCAATGTTGCAAGAAGGAGATTGTCCCTGGGGCTGGCTGAAGAAAACAAAGGCAATGATAGTTTCAGAACTCCAATGCGATGGACACAGCATAGCTATACACCATGTTGGTGTTTTTTGCTACTCCTATGTGAATTTAGGAAAATCAAAATTTGATAGTTAAGTGGATATTGAATGTGTTCTCTTTTGGTGGACAACAAAAAAGTAGCACATGATGCATGAACTTCTTGTGAATCATGATGCACACTAACTACCACCCTGAATCAATAAGTTGTTCCAGCTTAAAATACCCCAGTCCATTATGTAATTAGCGTTCTTTTGTCAGTCACTTCATCACAAAATCATCATTTTAAAAAAAAAACTATAAAGACAAAGGGAAATAAGAGGTGAGACAAAAACGCATATTAATTTATCATTAATCATCAATATAGATAACTTTCAGCAGATTTTGAACAATTCTAATACATTAACCCTCAGCAAACAAATAACCAAAGAGATGAACCACATCATACATCCAGAAACCACATCGTTTAGGGGAGCCCTCTCCATCTCTCCAACCATCCCTCCTCTCACTACACACTTGAAAAAAAAGGTCACAAATTGCAAATACTATGCAAATTAGCTACCTTAAATAATAGGAAAAAAAGAGTTGAAATGCAGAAAAGAAATCAAATAGTGTAGCTTGAATATAACCAATTGTTCATGCTATGAAAAAAGGACATTGACCTCCCATGCTCAGTAGCCTTGTCGGTCCCTTTCTCAACATCTCGACTACTTGATAATTCCCAATCCTTCCTAAGTAAAATGAAGAGAACATAGATAATTCCCAATCCTTTATGACTTCTCCTCTCAAAACATTGATTTTACAGTGGACATCTGCCAATCATTTTCTGTGAATAAAGTTCGAGTAAGAGTAAAAAAAAAAAAATCAGCTATGATAATGTAAGGAAGTTTGAAGTGAGTTATAATCAATACTTAAGAAAACAAAACCATATATAAGGTTATTAAGATTAGTTTTTTTCCACATATTAGGGGAAAAAAGAAATGAGAATAAAAGTACTGTAAATATAAATCAAATAATCATGGAAATTTCAACTTACATGTAGAGGATGATCCTTGAGGCACAAAGATTTAAACTGGACGAATAAATAGTTGAAGGGTTAGATGATGGTAGAAGAATGTTAAATTTGAGGAGTTTTAATTGGTGATTTTCTAGCAAATATGAGTGAGAATGAAGGAAGGTTGAGAGGAGGATGAAGATAGAGGTTAAATTTGAGGAGTTTTAATCGGTGATTTTCTAGAAAATATGAGTGGAGGAAGGAAGGAAGGTTGAGAGGATGATGAAGATAGAGTGGATTTAGGAAAACATTGGAGAATGACATATAAGATTGAAAATACCGTAACACATAGAAGCCCAAAATTCGAGATACCGTTTCATCTTCACATAACTCAAGGGCGACAAAATCGCAGAGATGTTTGGAAGCACCATTATGTTTTAGAATCCTAAATGCACCATAAGGATTAGAGAGAGAGTTTTGATAGGGAGGGATTGAAGAGGGAGAGACATTTTAGATTGAAGAGGGGAAAATGTTACAGGGAGTTGGTGTAGGGAGAGAGATACGTTTGAGAGAGAATGGTCTAGGGAGAGATACGTTTGAGAGAGAATTTGACCGTAGATATCCTATTGGGATTAAATAAGATGAGTGAGAAAGGAGGTTCTTTAAATAAGATGAGAGAGAAAGGGGATTTTGACCCTATAGATATCCTCTCGGGATTAAAGAAGGGATAACATAAAATTAATTCAGCCGTTTCAAGTAGGGTAAGAGTCACTTGAGATAGAGCTTATGTAGAAAGAGGTTTTTTCTTAGATAGCTTAGGTGGCATCACAGATAGAAAGCATGCTTAGGTGACATCAAATATGAGAAGTATATACTTAGGTGGCATAAGGAGGAGAGATTTCACTCTAGCACATAGGAGTAGTATAGATATCAAAACAAAGAGAGACGAGGGGCACCTCCATGAAAGGTGTTTGTGATTAGGAATAGATTTTTCAGTTCTAATTTCAAAAGAATAACTTTATACTTGGTGAAGAAAATAAGGATTGGTTTCGATTTTTATTTTCTAAAATCTGGAATTTCAGCATAGGGTCTATGGGAGATCTATTCTTTTTGGTGGTGATAAAGAGGTGGCTTATAGCAATTCAAGTACGCTTGGGTATTTGAGTTCTACACATGCATTGGTCGACTATGTGACTTTTGGCAGCATGGTTTAGGTTGAAATACCCATATATTACCATTGGAGCCGAGGCATCTTCTTCTCCAATCCTCATTCATTGCCCTAGCTAGACGCAGTGATAGCATTGTTAGAGGGGGGCTACAGGCTTTACTCTAACGTTAATTTCTTCTTAAATTTATTTGCTCATTATTACATAGAATTCCATTAGTTAAATTTATAAATGACCATATTATCTCTATGATCCACTATAAAAATTAGTCCTAAACTTCTCTCTCTATTTAATAATATAATGTTTACTTTATCAATAATAAAATAAAATTAGGGTAATTACGTCAATATAAAATTTAGGTTACTCCTTGTACTTTTATTAGTAGAATGATATATATATATATATATATTTTTGTTCTTTCACTAAAATATATAATGGTAAAAAAGTAAATAATGAAAATATAAAAGTAAATAAATAAAGAAGAAAAGTTGAACAAAAGTTTTGACTGACACGTTAACTAAAGTAATTACAATTGATTGAAAATAAAATTAAAATAAAGAGGAAATGTCAAAAGACTACATGTCTTTTCCCCTGACTTGTCGGCCTTCGAAGAGCCTTTGAAGAGGTAAAAACAACAAACCAAAACAGTCTAGTTGAAGTGAAAACTGCTTTATCAAATCAATTGAAAACAGCTATGTGAAACGAAAACCGCTTTATAAAGTTAGAAATAGCGCTCTATGAATGAGAAAGCACCATCCCACGGCGAATCCGCTCTCAAACCGTGAGAGTGGGAGCGAAGGAGTGTTCCATGGTTTGGGTTACTAAGCTATAAACGAAGGTTTTAAATTTCGTAATATCTGTAGATTTCGGTCAGCCAACTGCAAGAAGTTTTCCCTCAATCCATTATGGAAGCTATAAGATGGATTGCAATCAGCCACTTTGAGATCTCAGACAGATTAATTTGGCATTTCACAGCATCAGGACAATACTCAGTTAAATCTGGTTATCACTTAGCACAAGTTGCAGCACATTCTCGACCCTCTACCTCTGTTATCAAAATTGGGCCGGACCGGTCGATTGAACTGAAAAAACTAGGAACCGGTCCTCTCGCCGATTCTCAAAACCCCCAAAATCGAAACTCTTTAAGAACCGGTCAAAACTGGGGGAAAATGAAAAAAAAAAATTTGGTTTTTTTTACAAAAGTACACAGTCGAACTGGACCAGTTGAACCGGTGGAACAGGGAACCGGCCACTCTACTAGTTCGATGCCCGGTCCGATTATGAAAACAATGCCCTCTACAAGTACTACCACCATGGTTCTCGGTGAAAAGGTTTGGTGACATATTTGGAAGCTCCCGATCCCTCCAAAAATTCAAAACTTTATATGGAGAGCCTGCTATAATACCTTCGTTGTGGGCAAGGTTCAAAATGTCGATATCGCTCAACATGTCGGAGTCGTGGAAAAAAGATATATCGGAGATATATCGGAAGATATATCGTTTATCGGTGATTTTTGGAAAAAATGACAAAAAATATGGCAAAACATGGAATTTTGTAGTGAAAATTCAGGAAATGTGAAAATAGATGTTAATACACCTTTTAGAATAAAAACATTTTAAAAAACAACAATGTATATAAGAGATGCAATAAAAAGAGAGCAAAGATGTGCGCTGACGAGTGACAATAATGTATGATTGATTCATGTTTCATTAATTTCTCAATCAATCATAAATTCATAATAATACAAACATACATAATACAACCCACCAAAAAACCTACAATCACCACCAGAAGGAGTTACGCGGAGGTTCGATGTCATCATCTCTGTCTTGACTTGGCTGGCTATAGTGCTGATTCTCCACATACGTACAATACTGTGCCCAGCTCATCACATTATGGTACATGGATGTATACTCGTGTACATAATGTTGGTAGTAATCTGGGCTAAGATGTAGTAACACGCTAATTGGTGGATACTGTGGGTGATGAGGCACAACTGGCACAGGCACTGGGATTTGGAAATTGTCTCCTCCATACCCATATGGAGGTGGCTTATATCCTGAGACATATCCATAAGGATATTGATCCTCTGTGGAATGTGAATAACTATGTTCTTGAGAGCCTGATGCCTGAGACTGTGTATCCTAGTCATGGCTGGAGAACCATGTATGTTGAGACCCTTTGGAACTAGAGCCCGAATGCTCTGTGGCCCCAAACCAAGCATCATGTCCCACATCTCGTTCTTTGCCCTTGCCCTTGCCCTGACCCCTACCCCTACCCTTGCCCCTACCCGGGCTTCCTCGACGAGAGACGTAATGAATCGGTTGGCTTTCTGCTGGATGTGAAGGCGGGGCACCATGATCTTGGTCCTGTGTGGCATGGTCAAAGTCAGCCTCTGCGGTGAATGGGCTCAGAGGCCTCTGCTCTGGTTCAACTCCGATGTTACCTCCATCCCCAGGACTGTCACCGCCTCCGTCACTCTCATCATGGTCATCAGACTCATCACCACCCTCAAATGATTCTGTGCTAAAGCTGCTCCTGCTGCCGCTAGTGCTAGACCCCACTTCTGTAGCAATAACCCTTTCTACATCGATGCCCATCTCAACGGCCGCGCTAGCTATAACTGCGTTCGGACGCCCATCATCTTCATCAAGTGATGAAACCTTAACCCACTCAGAAAGTAGATTATCTTGATCCTCAGTGGCACCGATTAACATCAGGTCTAAATGATCCTGCTCAGGTTTCTTCCCTGTGTCAATCTGCAGTTGCCGGAGTCGCAGCTTCATATTATAGTGACAGAAGACCAATTTTTGCAGCTTTTTATAGCCAAGTCGGTTCCGTTGCTTTGTGTGGATGAGGGCAAATGTACTCCAGTTTCGCTCACATGCTGAAGATGAAGCAGTCTGTGCTAACACGCGAGCTGCCAATTTTCTGAGGGTCGGATAGTCGGTTCCGTACATTTGCCACCAATCAGCTGACAATTAAATGATGTTATCCATTAGTTTCATATATATTTTGATGTAGAGAAATTCCAAATAATTATTTTATTGGGAAGAAATTACTCACACGGCGTCATCCTAGACCTTCCCTCCTTAGCAGCAGTTCTTCCAAAGCTCCCCCGCGCATCCCTGAAGCGCACTAGCTATAGATTTTGAGAAAACATGTTCCAATTAGATATAATATATTAGAATGCAATAATGCACATAAATATGCTATAGTTAACGAGATAAAGATATTTCACCTCATTCCCGAAGTCTCCCTTTCTCTTACACTTCGGATCCAACGTCTCGAAGACGTCGTGAACAGCCTTCATTAAGTCATCCCGATTCCCCAATTTGTGGTTATAGTGATACTTTGGGTTCAAATAATATGCTGAGACGTGAAAGTTATACGACATGCAATTAGTATTACAAGCATGCAATAACTTCAATGTAAACATCTAATAAACATCAAACTTACCAGCAGCATGAAGGGGATGCTCCATTGTCTTATCCCAACGAGCATCGATAATCTTGTGGACCCACTTGTATCCACGAGGGGACACATTCTTTATCGACAGCTTCATTACCCGCATTAATTCGTACACAGAACCCATAGTCGGCCACTTATCTGCATCTATCACCCTTAAGACACGGTAAATAGGCTCTAGTATGGCAGCCGTATCATCCACTTTGTCCCAAAATTTGTTGTTAAGGACAATGTCCTCAACTTTTTTTGCCAAAACAGTGCACCTTTGTCCATATTCTGCCCAATCAGTCCCAGTGAACAATGCCTTTAATCTAATTTTATGTTTGGACAAACTCTCTAAGGCAATAAAATTGGTGGCGAAGCGCGTCGCCCCTGGCCGTACTATTTCACCACCACAAAAAGCCCTTATCTTCGCTAGAACCCAACTGTGGTTGTATATGAAGTTGGTAACCGCTCTTGCCTCGTCAATAACCTCCTTCACAGATTTCCTTTCTCCTATCGCCTGTAACATCAGGTCTATGCAATGGGCTGCGCAAGGGGTCCAGTATAGGGGATACTTTTTCATAAGCATCTTCCCAGCCTTCACAAAGGCACTCCCATTATCAGTCACCACTTGTACTATATTTTTCTTTCTCATTTCCTCTACAACACCCTTCATCAAGTCATATATATATTTTGCATCCTTTATATTGTTAGATGCATCAACGGACTTTAAAAATATTGTCCTTCCCTGACTGTACACCATAAAGTTGATGATCGAAAGCCTAGTGGGTCCTGTCCAACCATCGCACATAATAGTGACACCAAAATTTTTCCACGTTGGCTTTAGAGTGTCAATATAGTCTCTCATCTCCTTCTCTTCCGCATCTAAGTATTTACCTGTAATCTCATATAGAGAAGGAGGCTCTACCCCCGGCCCAACCCGTTCTGCCTCGTGAATCATGTTCTTAAACTGTGGGGTTGAGGCGGCATTAGCAGGCACATGACTATGTATAAAAAACTTGGATACAGCTGTTCCAAGCGCTTCCACTAGACTTCCCCCACTCCACATTTCCTTCAACCGCTTTTGGTTTGCATTTCGACTTTTATACAGAGATGAATCATGTGGCAGATCTGGGACTTTCATGCTCTGGGAGCGGCCAAACATACCATGTGGTTGTGTCCCAGTCCCAAAATCAGATTTCCTTCCAGTCGAACCTGATGGTCCTGCTCCGGCACTACCTCTGAAATCGGCAGACCGCATGCGAGCTGCAAATGAACGCTCCTGATCCCTGTCCCACTGTTGGCGCTTAGATTGACGATAGGCTTGTCGATATGCTACCCTCTCGTCAACTCCAATACAGTCGATTGGGTATAAAGTATCATCTTCGTCATCATCATCCACATCTATTGGTGGCTGTAGACCAGGTCCCAATTCCGCACGGATTGCCTTTTGTTGCGCGATATGCTCCAGCCTCTCTCTAGCCCCAGTGGTAAGGTGAGCCTTCATAGCTTGTTTGACCTCCATCGGACAACTTGGACAGTCTGCCACATTCGAATCACCCTCAGCAAGATGCCACTTTAACCGGGTAATTCCACCGCTCCTTATTTTTTTGCTACAATAATTACATATTGATCCAAACTTGTTCCCCTCCATTGGTTTTCCATGTGACCAACCTATGTCCCGTACCATAATGAAAAATACTTCCTAGTGGATCACCAATAAATATTAATGTCAAACACATAATAAAATTAAGCACCAAAACCCGTGATTCTTTTTTTTTAATGATTATCCATGTTAATTGTTTTAGAAATATGAAAAACTTATAAATGCGCATTAAAGTTGATAAATAATTGAAATTTAATTTAGTTGCTCAAATTATTTCTATATGATACATAATTGAATTTTAATTTAGTTTTTCAAATTATTTTTATATGCAATTGATGAGCTGGATGTTTTTACAGGACCGAATCAATATGGAAATAAGAGGAGATGGTTAAATGATCGGAGATCCTGCATCAAGAGAAAATGAAGACGACTGTAATTTTATTTGAGTATGATGTGGATGTAATTATGTAAAAAGAAGTTGATGTAATTTTATTTGACTACGAAATGGATGTAATTATGTAAAAAGAAGTTGATGTAATTTTATTTGACTATGAAGTGGATGTAATTTTATTTGACTATGAAGTAGATGTAATTATGTTAAAATAAGTGGATTTAATTTTATCTGACTATGAAGTTGATGTAATTATGTAAAAATTTAATGTTTCAACATTAAATTATGTTGATAACTATGTAATTATGTAAACATTTAATGTAATTATGTAATTATGTTAAAATATGTAATTATGTAAAAGAAGATGCAATTTTATTTTAATGTGCAGGACTCCTGTTTAAGTTTTACATATATAGAAATTTTATTTTGATGTAATCTAGGTATATTGAGTGTTATTTAGGTGATTACAAGTTTAATGTAATCAAATAAGACTTTTATGTCAAAAAACAAAATACATCGGATAACTTATTTCTTTTACAAATTATAGAGTGGTGGAATTACTCGGGCTAATTCTTTTACAATAGAAAAAATATTGCACAGTGGATCACTAAAAAATATAATCAAGTTAAAAACATAAAAATTTTGAACTCCTATCGCCTTTTTTTTTTTTTCAATGACCTTACATGTTAATTATTTTGAAAATTTGAAATACTTATGATTGGTCGAAGACTCAAAGTGTTAGTATGTTTTTTTAAAAAAACCCTTATGAGCATATCTTAACCTATAAATAATTTTTAATTTATAAAATATTATTACGAAATTATTAATTTTTTAATAAACCATATGGGCATAATTTGTTTATGAATAAATTATGTTTCAACATAGTGAATTTTTTTTTTAAAATTCATGCTTATTAGTGTTTTATTTGTTTGATTCATGTTTTTTTTTGGAGGGAATTTGTTTGATTTATCCTTATTGACAAATGGCCGGTTAGATATGTTTAGTCTCCTAGGACCTGAATTTTTGTTGCCTTTTTATCTGTATTATTATTCTTCGTTGTTATCTTCTATCTGTGTAATGATAAAATCTGAACCCTAACCCTAAGATTGATCCCCATCTTGGCATTTCGACTTTAAAGTTCATCTTTTGATATATATAAGGGCAAAAATGACCTAAAATGTGTTTAGGTGTATAAAAAAAATAAATTAGAAATGGGGTGAATTTTGGGTCTCCCAAAGAACCGTGGGTGTATATAAGGAAAAAACTCTATCATCTTTTATAATTTTTAAAGAGAGTAAAACTAGTATTACCTTTTTAATTTTTGGTTAAAACCCTTAAGTCCTTAACCCTAGCATTACTTGTCAAGTTAAAACAATTTAACCCTAGCATTACTCTTGTGAAGTTAAAACAATTAAAAGGGGATTTTATTAACAATAAGTGAAATTAGTATTATCCTTCACCTTTGTTAGAGTTTAAACTACTTAAAGGTTAAAACAATTAAAAGAGGATTTTATAAACAAATAGTGAAATTAGTATTACCCTTGTTAGGGTTTAAACCACTTAACGACAAATAAAATGACATATTATTTAAGAGTGAAGTTAGCATAACCCTTGTTAGGGTTTACAGTTTAAGTTAAAACAAATAAAATATGTTATTTAATAGAGTGAGGCTAGCATAACCCTTATTAGGGTTTAAAGTTAAAACAAAGGCTATGTGATTTCACAGAGTAATGCTAGCATAACCCTCATTAGGTTTTAAAGTTAAAACAAAGGTCATGTGATATTAATAGAGTGAGGCTAACATAACCCTTATTAGGTTTTAAGTAAAAAAAAAAAACCTGTATTCTCATTTGCACGATTTCAGCAAAGGAAAAAAAAAACCAGAGAGAACTCGGAAGGGAGAAAGAGAGGGAGGAACCTGGTTGCCGCTGCTTTGCTTGGGCGTCGACAACGGCGAAGGTGAACGGTACACCTCTGACCTCTCTTCCTTCTTCTTCTCTACCCTCAAGTTTGAACCCCTTTTTTTTTTTCCTTCTAAATCCAAAATAAGGATTCAATCTCCACTCTCAAATCTCTTGATTTTTTGCAATCTCTTGATTTTTTGCAATTTGGATGAATGATAAGTGGGATTTAAAGAAAATGAATGAAGAACCCACACTGTCACGGGTCTTCTGTTCAAGATTGAGTGTTTTGGATGGATGCCCTAGCCCTGCATATCTACATAAGAGGGTAAACGTTGCTTTCCCGTGATCCGATTTTTTTTTTTTAAAAAAAAACTTTTGTACCTCGAAATCGCTATGTTGTCGGCGATATATCGCCGATATCGTCGATATATCGACGATAACTCACGATAACATGTAAAAAAAATCATTCAGTGTGTAGGTGTGTCGGCCATGACCGATATCAACAAATATCGGCGATATATCGCCGATATTGTCGATTTTCATAACCTTGGTTCTGGGTAGCAACTTGAGGAAACAGAAGCTTCGATTGGATGGATGGCCCCCTTCGCAATGCTGAAGAAAAGACCATTATTCACCTTTTCCTGGAATGTTCGTGCTCCAAAAGTATCTGGTTTGGCTCTCAACTATCCTTACATCTCCCTATGACTGTTCCTACTTCTTTTCGAGAATGGTGGTGACAGTGGTCGCTCCACCCATAATTTAAAGTCGATCACTTCTTTCTCGGCGTGCGATTAAGCATTACTCTTTAGGGATATGGAATATGCAAAATTATGTGGTTTTTTTCAATGGAGTGACACCTGATCCCATCTTAGCTATTCGTAAAGCAGAAGCTTTCATTACTGAAACTCGAGCAACTCCAACCTCCGATCTCAGTATTCTTCTTGGCCCAAGGAATCATTGTCCTGATAATTTTGCTACTTGGATCCCACCGGAGAAGGATTGGATAAAAGTCAATGTTGATGGCTTGGCTTTTTTTTCGGGTTTAGTGGCTGGAGTGGGAGTGGTAGCTTAGGACCACGATCGAAACATTCCCATTAAAGGGGAAATTTCCCGAACTCGCCACACATCAGTAGCTGCAACAATCTCTGGTTTCTTGGTAGAAGGAAGATAGCAAAACTCCGCCTATAAATGAAACTGAGGGGGCGGGTGTGCACCTTGAAATAAGCTCCGATGATAAAGTCAGTATAAGACATAAGTATATGAGCATGAAAGTGTAGAGATACTTATCGTGAGGTCATTGAACATATGCGCTCGAAAAAACGGGCTTTGGTGTTGTGCTTTGGAGGATGAGCGATGGAGAGGTAGAGGACGTAGCTTAGGAGACACAAAGGACGTAGCACGGGAGACACAAAAGATTTAGCTTGGATGGCACAAATGACGCAGCTCGGGAGGCACCAAGGACATAGCTCGGGAGGCACAAAGGATGTAGCTCGGATGACACAAAGGACTCAGCTCGGGAGCAATTGACAATGGAGGATGTAACTCAGACAATGTTCAGACAACACAGCTCGGACAAGGCTCAGATAACGTTCAGACAATGTAGCTCGGGTACAGTTCACAACAAACAACAAGCTCAGGTACAGTTTACAACGGACAATGAGCTCAGGTATAGCTCACAGTGGACAACAAGCTCGGGTACAGTTCACAGCGGACAACGAGCTCAGGTACTGCTCACAGCGGACAATGAGCTCAGGTACAACTCACAGCAAACAACGAGGTCGAGTACAGTTCACAGCGTCAGACACAAGTTCAAGTATGCATGCATTCAGCAGATGATCAATTGCGAGGTCGTGCAAGTAGTAGTGTAACCTTAACATTTCACCAAGTAGATAAATATAAAACATCATATATTGACAAGGTGTAAGGGTACCATTTATGGAGAACATCAGGCGGACATGGACGATTTGAGAGAGCATCCGGTGGCCATAATCGATTGTGAGGCCATGGAGAACATCAAATGACCGGAGAACATCAAATGAAGAGAAGAGAATCAGGTGGGCAACTATCTGCATAGCTCTTCAGGGTTGGGGTGTGAGCACTCAAGCTTCTCAGTTCTCCTTCTTCTTCTTTTTCTTTTCTCTTTCTTTACTTTCTCTCTTGCCTTCCACACCATTCCCATTTCTTTGGAGATCTATGCTTATTTATAGGCATTTGGAGTCATCATGACTTGTGTAGTCATGATGAGGTCACTTGTTAGACAACACTCAAGAGAGTCAGCACATAGCCCAAGTGGGCTTATGTCAGCTAAATTGTTAGAATTTGTTAGAGTGAGAAATTCCCATTTTACCCCTCTTTTTACGAATTTTTTCCATTACAGTTAGCCCCTTCTCGGTGCCTTGGACTTCGTTCAAGGTGCCGAGAATACATCATGGGAAAAATCTTTGGATACGATAGCCTACATGTTGCACAAACAAACAAGTAACTTGCTCCCAAGTGCTTAGAACACGAGAATGAACATAGATCAGTAACACTTCTAAAATAAATAATCTTTTTACTTCTACGATTGTAGGGCATGAACACATTATGAAATGATAGTAAATGAGCACGGAAGCCTCATAACGTAACATATCATAAATGTAATCAGACAACTGACATTTCATATGAGAGGCCTCGTGGTGGGACACCACGCTCAGATGACATTTCATTAGTATAAGCCACTAGTGTCCCGTGGTAAGTATCCTACTAAGATGATAAGTCATTTGACATTGCATTTATGACACATTTCATTTGACAGTTCATTGGTCATTCACTTGATAATTCACTGATAAGTAACTCGATAATTCACTTGAGATTGAAAATTCACTAGAGTATACACTAGACAGTTCATTTGATAAAGCACTTAAGAATGCACTCGATAATTACCTCTTGGTTGTTGCCATGTAATGAAAGCCCCATTCAGGTGTAAAAGACGCTTGTCATTTGCGATTGTCTAAGCACTTTTGTCTCGTTCCTACAGACAGGTGTTTGTTTCCCACAGACGGCGCCATTTTTGAAGGGGAAATTTCCTGGACTTGCCACGTATTAGTAACTGCAACATTTGGTTTCCTGGTAGAAGGAAGATAGTAAAACTCCGCCTACAAATGAAACTGAGGGGGCGGGTGTACACCCTGAAATAAGCTCCGATGATAAAGTCAGTATAAGACATAAGTATATGAGCATGATAGTGTAGAGATACTTATCGTGAGGTCATTGAGCATATGCGCTTGAGGACGGGATCTGGTGTTGTGCTCTGGAGGACGAGCGATGGAGAGGTAGAGGATATAGCTTAGAAGACACAAAGGACGTAGCACGGGAGGCACAAATGACGCAGCTAGGGAGACACAAAGGACGTAGCTCGGATGACACAAATGACTCAGCTCGGGAGGCACAACAGACGTAGCTCGAATGACACAAAGGACGCAGCTTGGGAGCAATTGACAACGGAGGACGTAACTCAGACAACGTTCAAACAACGTAACTCGGACAAGGCTCAGACAACATAGCTCGGGTACAGTTCACAACGGACAACGAGCTCAGGTACAGTTGACAACGGACAATGAGCTCAGGTACACCTCACAGCGGACAACGAGCTCGGGTATAGCTCACAGCGGACAACGAGCTCGGGTACAGCTCACAGCGGACAACGAGCTCAGGTACAGTTCACAGCGTCAAACACAAGTTCAAGTATGCATGCACTCAGCAGATGATCAATTGCGAGGTCGTGCAAGTGTCAGTGCAATCTTAACATTTCACCAAGTAGATAAACATAAAACATCAGATATTGACAAGGTGTAAGGGTACCATTCATAGAGAACATCAGACAGACATGGTCGATTTGAGAGAGCATCCAGTGACCATAATCGATTATGAGGTCATGGAGAGCATCAAGTGGCCGGAGAACATCAAATGAAAAGGAGAGAATCAGGTGGCGACTATCTGCATAACTCTTCGGGGTTGGGGTGTGAGCGACTCAAGCTTCCCAGTTCTCCTTCTTTTTCTTTTTCTTTCCTCATTCTTTATATTCTCTCTTGCCTTCCGCACTATCCTCCATTCTCTGGAAATTCATGTTTATTTATAGGCATTTGGAATCATCATGACTTGCGTAGTAATGATGAGGTCACCTGTCAGACAACGCTCAAGAGAGCCAGCACATAGCCTAAGTGGGCTTATGCCAGCTAAATTGTTAGAATTTGTTTGGGTGAGAAATTCCCATTTTGCCCCTCTTTTTACGAATTTTTCCCATTACACCTATCTACCATAGCAAACCCTTATTTGGTGGATCTTCCCGCATTGCTGAAGCGGAAGCGGAAGCGGAAGCGGAAGCAATTAGATCTGGTCTCCTAGCAGCTATTTTCCGAGGTTGGCCGCATACTTAGATTGAGTCGGATTACAAAGAAATAGTCGACCTCCTCAATGACATCTCTCTCCCACCCATGCAGCTATTCATCCTATCGTCGAGGACATTTGCCGAAAGATGGATATTGGTGGAGAGGTTACTTTCACCTTCGCCTACAGACAGGCAAACTCATTTGCTCATGACCTCGCATAGCAAGCCTTAAATGATAGCGTTTAACTCTTTGGGTGTTTGTCTTCTGTCCCCTACCAAGAGTGGATGGGTACTCAGGGACCACTTCCTATCATATGTAATGAAAGTTTATCTTCTTAATAGAAATGCTTCTTAACCAAAAAAAAAAAAAAGGGGGACGTATTCTTCTCTAGTTGTAACCGGTTTTGCCAAAACCGGTTAACCCCCCGAGGTGGCCATATGTCTCTTTTGACACCTCTTAACTATGGTTAAAATTCGGAATTTTAATAAAATAATAATAATAAAAAACCTATTAAAAATTAAATTTCTGAAATATCGCCAAAATTCCGAAAATTTCAAAATCAGATATTTGACCCGAATTTTTCCAAAATTTCGGTCGAAATCTATTTTCCGAAATTTACTTTGCATCGATGTCATTGGGGTTGGACAAAATTGAAATTTCAACGAAATTTAAAACCTTATCACCTACTTCAAAGTGCCGGAGGTTTAAAATCCCGTTGGGATTTTGCGAAATCCCGGTTTAATCCAACCCCAACGACATGGATACAACCATAGATCTTGGAAAACATGATTTCAGACGGGATTTCAGAAATTACGGCGATATTTTGGAAATCTATTTTTAAATAGATTTTTTTCCGAATATTTTGATATTTTAATTGAAATTTATATATTTATTTATATTAAAAAGAAAATATAAATATCTAAAATTTTAATAAAATATTATTTTTAACATATATATATTTAATAAAATATTAATAAATTAGAATCTAAATCCTACCGACATACCGAAATATTAATAACTAGTTTGTTTGGGTTGACTCCAACAAATTTGCACGTTTTTAGCTAATTAAGTTTTCTGGACTGATACCTTTGTTTTTTAGCTAATTAAGGTTTTTGTGGGTTCATACCCTTGGCCCCACGTTAATTGGGATCGGATTTGGTCTTGCCCTCCCCAAACTAAAACCGCCTGGCCCATTTACAGAGCCCCCCTTTAACTTCAATTTCAAATCTTGGTTAAAAATTTTAACTCCTATGATTTATTTTCTTAAAAATATTTTCTTTCTAAAAATCAAAGGCACATGGCCTATGATTTATTTCTTAAAAAATATTTTCTTTCTAAAAATCAAGGCTGCATGGTTGAACCCTAAGGATTAATGAATCTTAACCATAGTTAAAGAGTGTAAAAAGAGACACGTGTTGACTTGTGGGATGAGGGCCGGACAAAATTCATCTCCTTTAATTATTGTTGGTTGAAAATCCGGATTGTGATCTGCCATCGAGACTTTAGGTTCTGTCCAAAAAAATTGGGTATGAAATTTCTTTCCATGTCTAGACAATTTAATTTTAAGTTAGTGGTGATATACCAAACATTGGTCATGTTCCTCTGAGAACAAACTCAATTATGGTATTTTATAGCCACTTGGTATTTCCAATTGTCGGTCTATCCTATCAGGTGCCCCAGGGCCATCGGGATTTATGGCTGGGTAGTAATGCATAAAAACACGGTTACAAGAAGATTTGGTCTCAACATACTTTCTGTACTTGATCTGTCGAACGTTAGTCTGTTACTTCCCTCTAATTTTTTGGTTTTCTTTATTTTTAATTTTTGAGACTTATATTGAATTTTAATGTGTCTCACAACCCGAAAGAATTTGGGGGAAGGGTCATTTCGTTTTTTGATCTAGGAAAAACAAGTCGATCGCATCTTTAAACAAGGAATCATCTCATTCCTGTGGGTGGTCGGCTAATAAATCAGCCAAAGCCTGCTCTTTTATAGCCTTTTGAGGAATGTACCTCAAACAAAATTCCGATAAGGCTAAAATCCATTTGCCTATTCTTCTCCTTAAAATTCACCATGGAAGACGATCATTTACCAAAAACCTCTCCTCAACTTTCTACCAAAGATCAAAGAGACGGGGGCATTTCTGACATCAAAATCAGACCGCCCAGATGGATGGACAATGGACCTTACATTGTGGCAGAAAATATAGGCCAGATGGGTAAGCGGGTCCATGGGCCACAGATGAAAGCCCATTCACTAGTTGAACATCAAAAATGGTCGGGGCCATGGGCCCATAACCAAAAAGACCGTCTCTTGCTATAGCCAGAGACGATCTATTGGACTTAGGATCGTCTTTGGCTATAAGAGTCATCGCCCATCCATCTTGGCGGTCTGATTTTGGTGTCAACAACTATATTACTCTTTCAAAAAGTAACTAGCCCTACTTTAATATTATTATTCGAATGGTAGCATGGATAGTGTATATCCACGGGGAGCAAATTGTCTCGAGGTATCCCTCTCTCTCTATCATGTTATATGAGGGAACTCAAACTAACCAATGAAATAGAGACAGCTGCTCCTATGTTGGATATGGCAGAACCCACACTAACCAATGAAATAGAGACAGTTGCTCCTATGTTAGATGTCCCCAACTGTTCTATTAAAAACTCAAGTTAGCATTACTCTTTAGGGTTAATACTTCCCTACATAGGACTTAAAATTAATTTAGAGATTGGTGTCATCTTCTTATTGGTTTGTAGACTCAATTACGGAATATGGAGTCCCTCCAGAGAATTTGCTCTCCCATGGGGTGGAGTTGGTTTCAGAGTCCCCTTGGGGTGATCCCTTAGATAAATGATGCGTTTTACCAATCTCTACTATTATAATGAGAGGTTTTTTTCCTTGTTTTTCCTATTATGTCCATATAAAATACTACTTTCAGGTTATTATGTTATCGTATTCCACATGAGAAAAGTTAATTAGGGGTATTAAGATAATTTCAAATATTACTAACTATAATCTCTCTATATCTCCTCGATTCCCTGAAATCCTTATTCTTATCTTTGCTCCCTCCTCCATCTCTGCCGGTGAATTGGCACACCTCATTTATGTTGTAACTACTTTTCAATAGAAAATGTAGGGACATGTGCTGTTTGTGGTTCTAGTTTCCAACCCACTACTCCATCTTTTACCGTTACAAAATTTTAAATCTACTATTTTTCAGCCCATCTTCTTCCTCTTAATTTCCTTGACATGTGCTCCGTGTTTGAATTTCAGCAGAGCGAGTGACTGAGGGTTGGAAATATAATGTGCTTTTTTAAAAAAAAATCTAGAGGAATTGGGAGAATTTTTGGTACTGGGATGTGCGTTTTTATTATAAGTGCTTTTGGTACCTATTTTAAGTGGGCTTAGTGAAATGTTATGGGGATCAGGAAAACTATTGGTGTTTGAGACTTGGTTTTTTTTTAAAAAAAAATTCGGATAACATTTATCTACGTTAGCCAATTAGTTGTTAGCTTGGGGATTGGAGCTCTTGCGGACTCATCACCTCGGGGGATTGGATCCTGAGACCTCCTTTGTTGAGAGGCCACACCCCACCAATGGCGCAAGAGGGAGTGTTTTGAGACTTGAGTTTTGGATAAAGGGATATTTGGTAAGAAATCTATGGTGGGGATCACAGCATGTCATATAACCAAACATTATATTATATACCTTACAAGACATCTTATTGCTGATTGCCAAATATGAGAGATAAAACGGCTATCTGCTTGATGGTGTTGGGCCTGCCATTAGAGCATTGGTAGCACCCTCAGTAAGTGAAGTGCAACTTCTTTTATTGCCTAATGGTAAACACAAGACACTCACACATGCTTTCCAAAATAGCATGATTTGCTTATTTTTTTTAACATATGAAGCGCATACAACAGTAAAGCATATTAGAATGCATTTAAAATATATTAAAGTTCTAAATTATATTTTTAGTAGGCCTAGAGATTACTTTTTGCATATGTTGGGAGCACTATGTTTTCAATTGCTAGCCGCCATCATTTCACATTGCTCACTTGGAGCCCTTTTTTTTTTTTTCAAGGTAGTGCTCTCAATAATATCTATTAGCCACTAATTATTATTATTTTGGTTTTTCTTATTTTTCATTTTGTAGATTTTTTCACGAGTCCAGATACTGTCCAATTCACGAGTTCAATTGCACTCACAAAACATGTTAATTGTCCCTTAAGGTTAATATGTTATTTCTCTTAAAAATCAAGTTTAGATTGTTTAACCCTAAGGGTTAGTGAATCTAAACCACATTTAATGGGATTTAAGTGGACATGTGTTAACCCAAAAAAGAAAATTGGCGGACTTCAACGGTAAATGTTCAACATGTATGGTTTCTTAAGGTGCAATTCATGCATAGTGGAGGTTGAACAGACTTAAGTTGGATTAGAAGACCAAGATCACATTTATATTAACTTAATGGTAACTACTATTTAAGCACCATTTGTAGACTACCTCTTTATATTCTATAGAAGTTGCAAATGTTCAACCTGTATGGTTTCTTAAGGTACAATTCATGCTTATAGTTGGTGGTTGTGCGGACTTAAGTGGTATTAAAATTCGAAGCACATTTAAATTAACTTCATGGTAACTACTATTTATGCAACCTTTCTAGACTACCTTTTATGTATATAATACTTACATGGTTAATCCATGACAGTTGGGTGAGAAGAATTGATTTCGTGTCATTTGGTTTAATTTTTTGCATTCATTAGGACCGGACACTCACGTACATGCACATACTTTCCGATAATATAGAGAGAGAGAAAAGAGATTATATTCTAAAAATGAATGAGTGCGTTTGACGGAGCTCCCCATTTGAAAGCCAAGGTTGGTCACCGTTTTGTAATTACAGAGGAAGAAAGTGTTAGTTTTTTAGCAAGTGGGGTATACATGGTTAAGATCCTCAGTCAATCATTCTGGCATAATGGAAAAACCTTCTATAAAAAAAAATTAAAACATCAGCTGTGATTCATTTAAATTAAATTGATTTCTTCTTGCATAAATTATTTTTCTTTTATTGTTGACAAAATCTCAATTGATTTTCCTTTTCTTCTAAATTCCAACAAAAAACTTTCCTCAAAATTAGAAACAGATATTTTTAGCTTAGTACATTGGAAACTGTAATAAGTGTATCACCTAATTTTATTTTCCTACAACAGCCCCACAAGGCCAGAAAAAGAAAAAAAAAAAAACTCTCTTAAGATCACTATATAAGAGCTACAAAAAATAAAGAGCTTACCAACTGAACAATTGCAAACAAAATATGCTCAAAAATTCAAATGCTACCTATTGCCATTAAATCCTACAAAAATAATAAAAACACACAGAAACATAGACAAATGTTTTAGTAATAACATATATATATGTAATATGTTCCTGTAATTTATGAATATCCCCTCTAATTTCTAGTATATAGGATTAACCCACTGTCTTACCAGAGGGTCCCCGCCTACCTCAAACTATATCCAATTCGGTTTAAAAAGTGCCCCGTAATTTTTAAAATACGAGAAAGATATATTCTAAATTTTTAATTCTTTGCTTATGAAAATTAACTAGAGTGTCCCCACCTACCTCAAACTACATCCAATTCGTTTAAAAAAGTGCCCGTAATGTTTTAAAATACGGGAAAGATATATTCTAAATTTTTAATTCTTTGCATATGAAAAAATTAGGGTATCAAATTTGAGATCGAATCACAGCCAATCACGATTGAATTTGGGAGAGCTCAATCGCACCCACAGGTCAACACATGTCCCTTTTAATCTCTATTAACTACGGTTAAGATTCAATAACTCTTAGGGTTCAACAATATAACCTTGATTTTTTTTAATGTTTAACTCTAGTTTAGAATTTTTAACCCTTAGGGTTAATATTTTCTAATACTCCTTTTTAAAAACTAAAGTTATATTATTGAACCCCAAGAGTTACTAAATCGTACCCACAGTTAATAGGGATTAAGAGGGACACGTGTTGGCTCGTGGGTGCGATTAAATTCTCCCCAAGTTCAATCACGTTTGGCTGCAATTCGATCTCATCAAAATGTCCCTAATAGGAGTGCTAAAATGGCCCTCCAAGAAGGGTGGCTCGGCCTGACGTGACCCAGCTTTGTGTGGTCTTCAAAGTGGAAGACTTTAATTCCCCTCTAGGACATAAGGTCGGGGTGAAGTATATATATATATATATATATATATATATATATATATATATATATATATCTACTATTATAATCAGAATCTGACACTTATAAACACTTATAAACATTGATTGATATTTTTCACTATTGACAGAATATTTAGATTATAGTATATTACTTTTAATTATTATTATTTTTTTTTATAATAATACAAGTATACCCATATTATTAAGGTTATAATGTGGGGATGTGGTAGTAATTTCAACCAATGCCACTAATATAGATACCTAAAGATAAAGGAGAGAGGGTTTTATAAAGTTAGCCGAGATAATTGCCCTGCTAAATCCCATGATACGACTTAATAAATTTTTTGACTCTTGTTTAGACCCTAACCCTTGAGGGTAAGGCTTGGGCCTAATTAATTCAGGCTCTCTGAGGGCTAGGGCGAGGCTAGGTTCCTCACCTGTCCTCTGAAAGTTCTATAATTGTAGGAATATTTTTTTACATACATATAATGAGTTATGAGTCCAAGGTGGAAACCCATGGGCCCAAAGTCCACTCCATTATTTAAATAATTTAATTTAAGAAAGAGATGTTTAACTTAAGTTAGGTTAGTTTAGATTAGGTTCTCTTTTGAAAATGGGGAGGGGGGAGGTGGGGGGGAGAATAAGGAAGATGTAAGAATTTTCTAGGGTTTCTTCTTCTTCTTCTTCTTCTTCTAGGTTTTTCCTCACATTTCGATCATTCATCTCTTCCATTTCTTTTATTCAATTATTCTCTTTTTCTATGTACTAAATATTGAATAATACTACTCTCTAGGTGTAGATGAAGTATCGAGTCGAAAGTCTCAAGGAGGAAAACAATAAGCAAGAAAAATTAACAAAATACTTAGGTAGGGTTCTTTTTTATTTTATCTTATTAGATTTATTTTAAAATATTTTATTTGTACAAAATTTTGATAAATTATTCTAATTGATGATTCTTGAAAATTTTATAGCTTAATAAAGTTTAGCAAAATTGTCATGATTGGTTTGAATTGATAATTCCAGAAACCATGGTGTTCAAAACTCTGTAATATAGTTTTATGTGCTAGTAGTCTTGAATAATCCGATTTTTTTGGTTGAATATTTGTACAGAAAGTTATTGAGTTGATAACCCTTAAATTTTTATTTTCAAGAACTTAGACTTTTATTTAAAACTAAATCGGATTGATTTGTAATTGATAAATTAGCTAAATATATTTAATATATATTTAAGCTTAAATATTAATAATGATAAATTAGCATGTCACATAAGAGTTTAGAACTTGTAAATAAAATTGAATTTGTTTTAATTATTAATTCAGAATACTATCTAAGAAACTTTAATATTTCTTATTTAATCGAATACTGATTAAGAAATTTGGTTGGAACCTGAAAAGAGTGATGGTAGTCAATTTTTGATGAATTTATATTTGATAATTTGAAATGTTATTTGATATTGATTAGTCTTGTGATGAGAATTCTGATTTGAGATAAGTTATGGTTTAGATATTCCGAGAGCATAATAATGGTAAAATTTGTAAGGCATGATATGGACTATTACATCACCCTACAGGGAGGGTTACAATCCTTGGGTGAGAGCCCCTAAAGCAAGGCAGGACCATGGTTTCTTGCGTAAAAGACCCTAAAGCCTCCAAAGAAGATCCTATGCATGGAATTGTAGTTAGACCAAAGTGGGGATAAAATCAGTGATGAGAATGGTGCAAAAACCAGACATCATTTGTATATACCATTGCATGTACATATCGTTTTATTCTCGTGTCATCGTATCCATGTGTAAATGTGTTTATACATTAAACCAATAAATTTTCTTTTCTTTTATTCTTTATTAAAATTATGTATTGCTATCAAGTTGGAATCGAGACAGAAAAATTTACTAATTAGATATTTTGTTGTTCAATTATTATAATATCTCTGTCACTATAAATGAACATGATAGGATATTATAGAAGTGAAATTCTCTTGAGGGTTATGTTCATCCCTACTTTTATAACTAAGGTTGTATGTCCAAAGAATTGAGCGTCTAAAGGACATGATGAAGATGGAGTTTTTATGTTAAGGATTTAGTTTAGCTTTTTTTATTTATTTAGATGTATTAGAAGAATTGGAATAGTTGTTTTGAATTGATATGGATGATTAAAATGTGTGAATTTAATTTATAACTATTGTATTTTGACTTTATGAGAAAATTAGTAGAAGTATGGGATGCATTAGAATCATATTTCAAGTGAAAATATTCTAATTGGATTTTTTTTAACATGGTAATATTATAGAATTTCTGGGTTGGTCATAGGAGAATATTTATCAAATATTCATCCATGCTCAGAATATTATGAAATATTGTGGATAAATCTTAGACTAGTGGAAGAATGATCCTGTAAATTTTTAGATGAAAATTATATCATTAATTATTTTTGGTAAGTATATTTTTAAAAGCATAATATTTCATTAGACAGATTTAGTTTGGGGGATGAGGTGACTTAGAAATTATTGTCTACCTTATTCTATAAATAATTGTACTCATTTTAAAAAAAAAATTATACAAGCAGGAACAATTATATTTCAAAACTAATTAGTTTTGGGTTGTCTTGCAATGTATTTAATTTCTTGTAAAATATTTGGTATAAGGTGTCGAGTTTGCCAGATTTTTCTACTGCAGTGGAGTTGTACTGAGGTCAATATATTATGGGTAAGACTATTGATTCTTAATTAGATTTTATTTGTAATTAAAATATCATTGAGTCAAATTTCTAGGAAAAAAAAATTCGTTATTATCGGAGTTGTATCCTATTAGGAGTGAATTTTTTTTTAACACCAAGAGGTATATCCGTGAGAATTTGAAGCTTAGAAATTTATCAACAAATACACACAATTTGATATTTTATTTGGTGTATTAAGCCATTAGACTTTTTTTTTTCTTTTTCCTCACGTTCTAAAGTCTCAAAGTTCAAGATGGACGTGACTCATGGATTGGGATTCAGATCATGGGCTCCAAATTTTGGGGTGTGACAGAAACCATTCTTCTTTAGAGTAAAAGTAACTCCCTAGCTAATAAAGCGTGAAGCATGGAAAGAATGAGAAAATACCACAACCTATAAAGGAGATCAAGTAAAAGCTAAAGTTTGGTCTTTACTAAAGAGAATAATTCATCACCCGAAGATTTTGAAGAGAGAAACACACCCTTTGCCTCTCATCTTCATCACCTTCCTCATCTTAAAAAAACTCTTGACTATTAATCAAAGGAACCCTTGAGATTTCTATCATTGTTAATATAAATTATTTAAAAATGTAATTTGATTATCCATATTTTGTGATCAGTTTTGCATCACCAAATTTGTCGTCGGGCGAATTTCCAGCTTACCCGATGGGACAGTTTATCTCTCAGTTAGCAAAACAATGTCTTCCAAAAAGATCAATGACATCCAAGAACTCCATTGTTGCTACAACCGCTGTTGTCCAAGGAAAGAAGAATACAACCTCCTTGGATCTAGATCTACACCAACTTTAGATTGCGATCGAAAAGTGTGCGAAAGACGATGCAGCCTTGTGCCTCCCATTTGATCTAGGCCCTCTCCTCCACACGAGCCTAAATTGTCTACCATGCTCCTCGGCACGAGCCTAAACTATCTACCATGCTTCTTAACATGAGCCTAATTTGGCCAGTATGCTCCTTAACACGAGTCTAAACTATTTATCATGCTCATCCACATTAGCTTAAACTTTTCACTATGCTCGCTGTGTATGAGCCTAAACTGCATCAAAATTGCTCGTTAGACTGAAAACTTGAAAGGGCAATCCAAGAAAAGCCTAGAACACAAAAATGGAATTATGGACATGTTAGGGTTACCTCAAGCTTGACCATAATAAAAAATTCAAGAACAAAATATGAGGAATGAGAAGAACTGTGGTAGGGTTTAGCGGTTAATGCTGACCAACTAGGTCTAATCGGATTGTCTAGAAACTTCCAGTGATGCTTTTTTTTTTGCCATGTATCTATCAAAGGACCCATCTTGGGTTCAAACAATTGGATTTGAAAAACACATGTCACATGTCCCTCAATTAACAGTGGATTTAACTATAACTTGTAGTCGGATGGACTATCCTAGCACTCCTTATGTGTGTGTGTGTGTGCGTGTGTATATATATTTATATAATCGGATGGTCTAGACAATTATGATCGAGCTAATTTCTTGCCACATGTCTCCTAAGGGACCCACATTAACATCCAAGGATCAGATTCAAAAGATACGTAATGTGTCAAATCTCATATATATATAAAATATGACAGGACAACCCATCAAACTATAAATTATAGTCAGCTTCACTATTGGTTGAGAAACACGTATCATGTATTTTTTAAATTTACCACCCGATTTCAAGGTGGGTCTTTTAATAGACAAATGGTAAAAAAATCAGCTTGATCAAATGTTTCTTGACCATTTAATTATGGCACTAGCGATTACGGTGAGTAATATCTATTGCCACTCTCCAAAGAAAACTACAACCAAATCCAATACAAGACTTTCTCTTTGAAGTCTTTCCCTAGCATCCTCATTATATAGGAGGGCACATTGGCCCACCGCACACCCTTACCATTCCTCGTTAGGCTAATCGGACAATGATCCACTTGAGGTAAATAAAAGCAATGTCAGTCTTGACTCACTGCAACATATGAAAAACATCATATTTGTTTAAGTGAGAATGTTTTGATGATTGGGAATTGTAAGAGCAAATCTCTTGTTAGATACCTAACACAACTATTGGAGTTAGATTCTACCATCTTGACGCAGGAGATAAAATTCAAATAAAGGCATGACAAACGGATGTCGGGAAGAGAGGCTGTTGAAATTTCGTAGATTGATAATAAATGTTTAAAAATTCATAACTTTATACTCAAATATCATATCGAGAATACGACAGATGCCCTAGAAAAGAAATTTCAAGATCTACAATAACTATTTCACGAAAAGTTTCAAGATTTTAGTGATTAGGATGTCAAAATTGAGTTTTAATTGTAGCTGTAAAATTAGGGATATATTTGGTGTTTTAAATTTTGTTTTAGGTTGTTTTAGATGTAGAATTTAAATTAGTTGCACAGCTTCTAAATTAGTTTTTAGAGTTTCCCTTTTATTATAAATAGTTGCTATAGGAACATTATGGATGAACTTTTGAATTATTGTAGCCCTAAAATTAGGGATATATTAGGTGTTTTAAAATTCTGCTTTAAGTTGTTTTAGATGTAGAATTTAAATTAGTTGCTTAGCTTCTATATAAGTTTTTAGAGTTTCCCTTTTATTATAAATAGTTGCTATAGAAACATTGTAAGTTCCTTTGTTAACTTTTGGGTTGCTTGGATTAGTACCTTGTAGGAGGTTTTTTTCTAAGTTTTCTCTAAGAAACTTAGATTTCGACGGTGATTGAAGACTTTTTTTTTTACCCTCCATACTGTAGGAGTGTCCTACATCAGTTGATATCATAGTGGGTCTTCCCTAGCGTGATCTGATTGTTAGACAAGTTGATTCGCTATGATGATTGTAGAAAAATGGATTCAAGATCTTATTGAGAAGCATGAGGCCAAAATGTATGAAGAACTTGAAGAACTCAAGCATCGGCATTTACAGACTCAAAATCTATATCCTAAGCATGATGATGAAGATTATGTTTATGGATGTGAATATGATGATTTTTTTTTTCTTTTGAGTCGATATATTTGCATGATGATTTGAAGCAAAAAAGACACACAAGTTCTAAGGACCATAAGTATGACCTAGATGAAGAGCAAAGTGAAAAAATTGAAGTAGAAGCAGAGAATAATAATGAAGTCGTGGGTCAGAAAAAAGAAGTGATCAGTTGATCTACACCTCTCTTTTGAATTATCGATTTGCATCACCAACCACTCATGAAAAAAATCATTCTAAAGAAAACCAAGATACAAACTCGAAGTCAAATCAGGAAAGAATGATGCGGGAGATAAATTTTAAATAAAGACACGACGAACAGATGTCGAGAAGAGAGGTCATTATTTTTTCAAATTATGTAGATTGATATAGATGCTTAAAAATTCACAACTTTCTGATTATATATTAGATTGAGAATCCGTTAGATGCGTTGGAAAGCAAATTTTAAGAACTACAACAACTATTTCATGAAGATTTTCAAGATTTTAGTATTTAGGATATCAAAATTGAGTTTTAATCTTGGTTGTAAAATTAGAGATATATTAGGTATTTTAAAATTATGCTTTAAGTTGTTTTAGATGTATGATTTAGATTAGTTGCTTAACTTCTAAATTAGTTTTGAGGATTTCTTTTTTATTATAAATAGTTGATATATGAACATTGTAAATGAATTTTTGAATTATTGAATTAGAATTGACATTTGATTTTTTATTTTTTTTTTGAGTTCCTTTATGAACTTTTGGGTTGCTTGGATTAGCACATTGCAGAAGGTTATTTCTAAGTTTGCTTTAAGAAACTTAGATTTCCATAGTGATGGAAGATATTTTTTTTACTCTCGATACTGTAGGATTATTTTCTGCATCATCTCCAACAAGATCGTGTCACTTATCTAAATATTTTGAAAGGAAAATAATCCTCTCCTCACGGCACCTCACAAGGGCGTTACGCCCCCTTTTTCTCGCCATGTGTCCCCCTTTTAACTCTCTTTAACTATGGTTATGATTCCCTAACCCTTAGGATTCTTATTTTTAACGTTTATTTTTTGAAAATTCATGGTTAAAATATTAACTATAGTCAAAGAGAGCTAACTATTGTTAAATAGAGCTAACCATAGTTAAAAGGGACACTTGGCAAAAAAAAAGGAGGCGACATGCCCTGCAAGGAGCGGACTATTGCTCATTTTGAAGGCCTTCTATAATGTGCTACGAGTCCTTTTTAACTCCCTTTAATTCTGGTTAAGATTCTTTAACCCTTAAGGTTGAATAATCTAACCCTGATTTCCATTTTGAAAAAAACTACTCAGATCCATATACGAAGGAAAATGGTGTCACACTAGTAGCTACTCAGGAAGAAGTTCTATTAGCCCAATGTACCAAATGAAGCTTTAACTCAACTGCTAGTGAGAAACTTCCACAATTTTTGAAACTGGAACTGGAATTGGTTATTGCTCTCTATTCTTTTGGAACTGAAGAAGTTATTGCTCCCTTACTCACCATGATTGAATTTGAGGAGTTTGCAGAATCTCACCAAAGGAGTCGCCAATTGTTGAAAGGTAGATCTTACAAGGATTTCTGTTACTTGCCTAGCTTAAATTCACTAAATTGAACCATAACAGCAGTTTAGGTTTAAAGAAAAATAAAGAAATAAGAGAGCAATGGAAGGGATAAAGTCGTGGTTAGGAGAGGGAGAGGAAGAACATAACAACAATTGACTGACAACAGCAAATTATAAGCTTTGAACCCTGAGAATTCAAGAACTCTCATGTACGTATTTTCTATTAAAATCCTGATCCTTAATGAAGAGGAGTTATCCCTAATTTATACTTTTCCCGAGATTTAACGTATCAGCAAAGTTAGTTAGAATTAAGCTAATAGAAACCTGCCATATAAGTCATCATGACCTGACCTCATGCCTTGATGGAAATGGGAATGAGAATGTTCTTCAAGTTAGTAGGACACAGACGGTTTAACTACTAACAAATTCTTCTTATACCCTTCAAATCACAATAACCAATACCCCCCTAGAATAACCTAAATGAGACTTTCACTAAGATGATCATACACCTTGGGGAAGCTTATCCATTGGCTGAAATATAGTGTTGGTTGCTACCTTAGAAAACACATTTAAGGGCTTCCAAAGTTGCTTTGGGGAGACAACCAATGACCTCAAAAGTTACTTGCAAAGATGACCAGGATCTTGGAGAGACTACCAAGAAATTTACCAAAGTTACATTGGAGAGCCTACCAAGAAATTTCAAAGTTGCCTAAGACTTTAACCTCAAGAACCCATTTGAGGGCCTAAAAAAATACACGCCCTTGAGGACTTACAAAAGTGTGCCTTGCGACCAAGGACAGAAAAACGCCCATATGAAGAACCTCAAGAAAAACACCTATATGAGAGAGAGCCTCGGGAAATATATCCATCTGCAGATTTCAGATACTTAGAAAAAGCACCCATCTGAGAGACCTCAGGAAAAACACCCATATGATGGTTTGAGCACAAAGGTGGACACACATCAGGCCAACTGTCAATACAAGTGGCAAGTCCTCATGATCTAGATGAGTTGAATTATGACAAGTGACAGAATTTATTTTCATGTATCAACACATTTAAAAGACATGAAGGATGCAAAGAACTTCCTCTCGAAAACAAGAAACTATAACAATAGAACTAATTCTCCTAAAACATTGCTGACCCGAGAAAAGTTCGAAATGAACTATTATAACATCATATGAACAATGAATAAATATACACGGATTCAAACTTGCAGAGGCTGAAAAAACAGCCCAAAATTTCCTGCCGCCACGAGCTTTCCTCTTCTGATAACCATGAATTTACATAAATGGAATATGGATAGGTGCAACGATTAGCCAATCAACTTGGTGAATCTGTCTTTAAGTAGAATCCATCTTTAAGTATGCTCAAAATAAAGATTGCTGATTAGTATGCTCAAAATAAAGATTGCTGATCAGCCTGCACAAGGACAAAAACTTGTCATTCAACAGTTTCTCGAAGATGTTCACTGCCAAATCAAGAAATCAGCTGAAGAAATGTATAAACAGACAAGAAGAAATTAGCTTAAATAGAAGTAAAGACATCAGCATGACACTTGGATCCATTTCAAAGAAAGTTAAAGAACCCAGTGGAAATATTCTTTGCAACATGGCTACATACTTAAATGAAAACCATGTTTCATGCACATTAATTAACACAAACACTGAAGCAGGTATTAAAGTACAACTATTTTGGAAGAAAAAAAAAGGTATATCTAACTTATGCTATTTTTTCTTCAGTAGTATGTATTGGATAATTGTATTTAATTACATAAGCTCAAGTGAAGGTACACTGAGCATGCAGAAATGGGGGCATCCACAAACCAACCTACCAGCACCAGCTGAGGCCTTTACACGAACCACAGCAACAATCTACACAAACATCATGAATGCCTCATCTAAATAAGTGGGACCAACAACATCACAACTTATAGAAAACTAGTCTAAGAATCCTGACAATATTACTTACTGACTGAATCAATTCTGTCTGATGAATTGGATGAGAAAATGCCTATTAAAATTCCACTAGGAGATAATATCCTCAAGAACCATGCATTCTCAAAGAGCATTAATTTTGTTAGCGTTAGCCATTACTAAAAGTAGTGGTTCTAGACAATTCAATGAGCGATGATTTTTGACAAGAAATGCTGAGGATGAAATCACATGAATTCCACAATACTCAGTCAACCAAAAAAACTATGCATACTGCAAGGGGATAAAATTATAGCAACAAGAAAATAAATTATGTTCCACAACCAGGCAACTATTGACAACTTGGTTCAAATAAGATACTAAGAATCAGAGGCATCAAATGTCATGCAATGGAGAGGATTTTCCAGAATTACTTGATCAAATAGAAGCACCGAATATTAGTTTATTCACCGGTTGTGGTAGCATATCAAGGATTGAAAAAACTTGAACCACCCACATTGATAGCAATCAGCACTGCTATACTTGTGATCACAGCAAGCCAAAATAAGACTGATCCTGCAAATAATGGATGTGAGACAGCACGTCAAAAAAGAAGAAAAATTCAACTAAAACAAGATCGTGAACTTAAAAAATAATAACCTTAAATAACAAAATATTTTGAAGAATATTACCTCCAGAACCTTCAGAACCACTCTCTGAATCAGAGGGTACAAACTCGGCAATAGGACTGCGTGGTCCTGTTAACTCCGGACTTGTGGCATCGTCAGGACGTTTGGTAGTTAATGTTTCAGATGCAACTATCCCTAGAAATTCTTCACTTACAATCAAAGCTCCTAGTACATCCATAAAAGATTCATTATCTGTTTCAACAGTAGACTTCCCTTGATGCTGCTCATAAGTGGCTTCTGCTTCTTCATAATCAGATATTTCATCATCTGAATCATCAGTATCCATGGATTCTGCCTCGGCCCCATCATCTTCTTCATCCTCAACATATGCTTTATATGTCAGTCGAAGTAATATTTCTCCAGAAGACCCCTTTCCAAACAGTTCCCAGCCTCCTTGCAAGGCCACAATTTTGTCTGTTGGTACAGTATCTTTCAGAGATGCCAGCTCGACCTGGCAAATAGCAATCATATTCAGTTGGATCAAAACTAAGCAACGATGGGAACAAGAAAATTTTAACCATGAATGCAGTCCAACTATAACCTCCACTATCTTTTCCTATGTTAGATAACTATTCTTATACAATCCAAGGAACAATATCCAAGTTTGGATTTCAATAGGCTGATCGATGTTGTGAATTGTGATCGTGTTCTTCGATTTACCAAAGGTCAGCCCCTCAATTACTTACAAAAGTCAGTGACCTCTGTTCATACTCACACACGATATGCATGCATGGCTGGAGGCCTCTAAGGGTATACCCTGGTAAAAAGCTTTTGGGCCAATTTTCCTTTGAGTCAGTATTATAGCTATTTATGATCACATATAAATTAACTAAAGTCAGAAATTCGCTTTAGGGAGATATTCTTAAAAGCTATCTGAAACATTCTTATTCTCACATGGTAAACTTTAATAACATTATGATTTCTGACCTTGCTTTAACTCTCATTTACTGCTTAAAAGAGATTCAAGGGGAACAATTTCAAGTGTAGGAAACTTTTGACCAATGGTTAACACTAAATGATTCTACATGCAAATACTTCTAGCATAAACACACGAGCAGTCTATGGGTACTCCCAAATCCTAACCGTCTATGGCTAAACACTAGGGGTCAGGAGTTGGCTAAGTTTGTTTTGTCTTTTCTAATACCACGTCAGCTCTAATCTTGACCATTTAATAATTGAATTCAAGAGTTATGATTAGGGAGTATATTTGGGAGTACACTTTGGGAGTACCCGTAGACTTATACTGAACACAAATGTATTTCAGAACCATTTGTATTATAATAAAGTCACCCAAAAGAACTATTAGAAGATAGAGAGGAAAAGAAAAGAATAAAGACCAAATTCCAAAAGAAGATTACTCAAGTTATCTTGAAAACACAAAGCATGTGGGCAGCAGTTACTAAAAATGGAGGAAAAAAAAAATCTAATTTCTTTTTTGGAGATCAAATTTGGGATTGCTAAATCAGTAAGTTAGCTTGCGTGAGATCAAGGATTGGATAAAAGTTGTCACTATTGGAAACTAATGCAAGGAAAATTAGGTTCTAGTGTAGTTTTCCTAATCAATGTGTTAGATGGTAAGAGTACATCATTTTCCAAACTGATGTCGGTCCACAGTCATTTAACGGCATGGAAACGGTCAATGTTGATGTTGCACTTTGCAAAAGTATCAAGTTGGCCCCACTTTTCGATACTATGTCCAAAAAGGCCCTTGAGTTGAGTGCAAGGAAGTTATATATGCCTATGTGATTCGTGGACACTTATAGCCTTTATCAAGCCAGTCTTAAGAAGACTAAAGACTCCAGGTGCTGAAAGCAAAAAGATCACAAAAGTATCTCAATCTAAACAAACCTACAGTTTCAGTCACTTTTATCAACCAAACAATTCTTTCTGAGGAGAATCTAAGAATATAAGAATATGAGAAACTGAACAAAGGCTAATTCTCTTTGAGACACGAATTTTTAGGTTAGGTTTGTATAAGTGGAACAGTAAATCGGGATTGACAACTAGAATTATTAGGGATTTATTCTTGCATACAGTTATAGCCTATAGGAAAGAAAAATCCCAAATAGCTTATATGTAAAACGGGATCACTGTAAGCAATAAAATGGGAGCTTAATAAAACTACTAAATTCTAGATTTGCCAAAAGAAATAAAAGAGGATTCTAATAATAAGGGGATTGAACAGAGTTGTAAGTATTGTTGAACCTACAGCTAGATTGGGGTTTCAAACAGAAAAAGATCAAGATTGTATGGAAGGTCTATGGTTGTGAAAATATTTTTTTAAAAATCTAAAGAAAGCACAAAAAGACTATTTAAGGAAGCCGAGATCCTTTATCTTAGATTCTTTTCCCACATACCCTATTGAGTTCTTAGTAGAAAAATAGAAACCCTAGTTTTCTATGTGAAAAGAAGAAAAGAGAAGACTTGTTGTGGGGAAGAGGATGAATAGAGATTAGGATTTCTCTATCTGTCTCTTTTATATTATTATAATAGCATTCGTAAGGCCATAAATACCCTTACTAATATGTAGAGAAGAATATAATAATAAGCAACATAAGAAAGGATTATGGGCTTAGTTATTTAGGCCCATTACAACATTGGCTTAAGTGGGGCATAGATGTCTAACATGCCCGACTTGCCAAATGATTCCGATTTGAAGCAACCGACTTTGTGAGAATGTAAGCCAACTGTTCATCAGTCTTGACAAATGGAAGACTGATTATTCCTGAAGTCACTTTTTCCCGAATGAATGTCTGTCCACTTCAATATGCTTGGTTCTATCGTGTTGGACTGGATTGTGACAATGCTAAAAGCCTCCTTATTGTCACAGAATAGTCTCATCTCAGACTAAACTAGAAAACTAAGCTCTGTCATAGGAATCTTTATCCATAACTCACATGCTCCATGTGTCATTGCCCAGTATTCTGCCTCTGCACTGGATTGAGCAACAACTGCTTGTTGCTTGCTCTTCCATATAACTAAGTTCTCACCTACAAGTGTACAATATCCAGAGGTGGAAATTTTGTTTGTCACTGAGCCTGCAGTAAGTGGTGAATCTCACCACTCATCTCACCCCTCATATGAGAGGTGATGTGCACCACCCACACCAAATCACAACCCAAACAAGGTTCATGATCACCACACACGTGTGGACCCAAACCGCCTTTAAAGGCCAGTTAGGAACCACCACGTGGTCCATGGCAGTAGCCAGTAAGGACATGTCCTTACTGCCCCGAATTGAAATCAAGTCTAAGGGGTCATTTATTGAACCCACTGTGGGCTTATGGCAACAAGGAGCACCCTTGTTGCCCTAAATTAAAATTAAACAATAGGGTTCTTTGATAGACCCCACTGTGGCAGCAAGGAGTACCCTTGCTGCCCCAAATTGAAAATAAATTAAAGGGGTCTTCAATAGACCCCACCATGGCAGTAAGGGGGCCTTCAATAAACCCCACTATGGCAGCAAGGAGCACCCTTGCTGTCCCAAATTCAAAATAAAGGGACCTTCAATAGACCCCACTGTGGCAGCAAGGAACACCCTTGCTACCCCAAATTCAAATTAAATCAAAGAGGTTTTTGATAAACCCCGCCATGGCAGCAAGAAGTACCCTTGTTGCCCCAAATTAGAATTAAATCAAAGGGGTCCTTAATTGACCCCACCAAGGTAGCAAGGAAGCACCCTTGCTACCCTAAATAATATTAAACAAATGAGGTCTTCAATAGACCCCACCATGGCAACAAGGAAAACCCATGTTGCCTCAAATCCAAATCAAATCAAAGGGGTCTTCGATAGGCCCCACCATGGCAGCAAGGAGTACCTTTGTTGTCCTAAATCCAAATTAAAATCAAAGGGGTCTTTAACAAACCCCACCATAGCAGCAGAGAACACCCTTGCTACCCCAAATTGAAAGCAAATCAAAGTGGCCTTTGATAGACCCCACCATGGCAGCAAGGAATACCCTTGCTGCCCCAAATTAAATTCACATTAAAGAGGTCTTCAATAGACCTCACCATGGCAGCAAGGAGTACCTTTGTTGCCCCAAATTGAAATCAAATCAGAAGGGTCTTCAATAGACCTCATCTTAGCTCCTTGCTACCCCAAATTGAAAACAAATTAAAGGGTTCTCCAATAGACCCCAACTTAACAGCAAGGAGCACCCTTGCTACCCTAAATCAAAATTAAATCAAAGGGGTCTTTAATGAACCCTACCATGGCAAAGAGCACCCTTGCTGCTTGGAATTAAAAAGGTCAGCAATCGACCCTACTTTGGTAGAAAAGATTAAGCCTTGCTGCCTAAATCAAGGATGGCCAGAGGCCAACTTCACTGCCATCTGGCAGTACAGTAGTGGGTATAATACCCACTACCCTCTCTCCACCCACGATCTGCAACAACAAGGTGGAGATAACACCCCACTCTCCCACTAAAAGCAGAGATGTCCTCTTTACAAAGAAGAAGGCAGTTAGAGGAAGTGGAAGCAACAAGGTAGGCCAAAATGCCTACCCTCCTCTCTCCCTCTCTTTCTTTTTTACTTTGAAAGACTTCCATTGAGGCATCTGTAAAAGGCTAAATGGGGAATTAGGCACCCACTTTTATTGAATAAAAAGTTACGTTGAAGCTCTCTTTCTCCCTTCTTCTTAATCAGAGGTGTCCCTCTTACAAGAGGTGTAATTAACGATTTGGATTTACCCGAGCCGGAAATGGTGTCCCCCACATAAAATAATAAACTCCGGTTGACAGAGGTTGTTTGACACCGAAGTTCGAGTGTCTCGCCATCTTCAAGACGGTCGAAATTTGGTCATACACCCGCCCAGTCAACATTTGTATAGCCTTCAACTCGTAAATGCCCACTTTTGGTTATAATTATATTAACACATGATGTTGTTAATTGTTATTGTAGAGGGGCACCCATCCGATTGATGTATGATTGCATGAAAAAGTGTGCATCCTAGAGGAACGTGCACCATTTCTCATGCCCAAGTTCTGAGGCATACACCACATATTACTGCGCTTTTGTATTCACCTCTATGAATTTTTGTAAAGCCTCAAAGCATGCCTTAAATAGTATTTAAAATGCTATTTTGTTCAATTCAGGATGTCGCTGTTATGTACATCCCTCTTTTGAATACATTTCATTATCCATTTTGGAGTAAGTTCATTACCAAAGAGAATAAAATATTATTATGATGATAAAAAGGATTGAACACATGAGAAGTTGGATACTTTTTTTTTTTTGGGTTTAAAGAAGTTGGATACTTTGATCTGCTACAATAGAAGACCATTTTGTCTTTTTCTTCTCCCTTTTTCTAAGTGAAACAGGATTGAACACATGACATGTGATGCAGACATCCATATGCACAGTTGCACACATGGTTTATTAGGAGGACCAACACCCCACATTGGGAAGGTGTGCATATGAGCTGATTTAGCATGGTTACTTTAGTTAGGAGAAAGCCCAATGGACTGGACTTTTACTACTTAGTTTGTGTTATTTTAGTCATTTTATTAGTTTGGTTATTTGTCTTTTAACAATTAGGGTTTACACCTATTTAAATTCCTCTTTAGATGCAATTTTTCAGTTAATAAATTTTATGAATAAGAGATAGTGCTTTTGAGTATTCTCCCGTGATTGGATTTGATGTGTGCCATGGGAGTGATTTCTAAAGGAGTTCTAAGGTACATTCATCCTCCTTTCTCTCTTCTTCCCCATTCTTTCTTCTCCATTGTTCCTCCCCTTTTATTTTCTGTTTCTTTACTAAAATCCTAACACAAGAAACCTTAGGTCACATTTCCTTGACTGCCGCACCCTTCCCCATCCCTTTTCCTTGCAGCCACACCATTCCTCTGCACCCCCCCCCCCCTCCCCCTTCACTGCCGCAGCCCCATACCCCTGTCCCCAACACTGCCCCATAACCTTGTCCCAACACTGCCGCAGCCTCCCCCTGCTGTTCCAGCCTAGCCGCAACCACCCATACCCCTGTCCTTGTTGCCGCACCAACCCCACTTTGCTGTCCAACCCCATACAGTCTCCCCCCAACTGTTACAGCCCTATTGCCCTATCCTATTGCTGCCACAGCATCCTAATGCATTCCCCATTGCAAATACAGACTTCCTATAATTGAAAAACCCTAAAACCTCAAAAGCACCAAACCCTAAACATTATAATCCCACAACCCTAAACCTACACAATCCTTTGAAACCTTAGAAAATGTTAGAAAATCTGCATTGAATTAAGAGCTAATTCCTAAGCTTGTAGAAGCATACACTTCCATACAACCCTCGCAGATATAATTGAGCGTTGTATTGTAGGTTTGTGATGTAGCCTCGAATCTTCATAAATTATTTTCTTGAATGATTATTTGTGATAAGATTTCTATTTTATAATATTCTTTATTCTTATTAATTCAATCTTGATCTCAACACATTAGATCTTAGGCCATTGCATAGTCCTACATCAACATGGTTGCAGTAGATGTCAGTCAATTAAGCTACATACTCAAGCTCAAATAGGAAACCAAATTTTCAAAACCAATTTTTCAATATGTTTCAAATGTCCAGTTTCCATGGATAAAGATATTCAAGAGCGAGATATTTTACCTCTCCGGTACCGATACTCAAATCTGTAAAACCAAGAGAATCCTTCACTTGGATGAATAATTTCTGTTTTCTTGGGTTTGCAACAAGCATATGAAAATCCTGTCAACAAGCCAAATTATATGGTTATTCATGGAAGTTTTAGCACATAAGATGAAAAATATATCAAGTTTGACTAATGCTGCTGATTGAAAAAAGACGCAGAAGAGGAAACTGTAAGAAAAAATCACCTGATTCCAAATTGGCTCGCCTGGTGGCCCAATCACGGTGGTCTGACTGTTCTTTTTACTGCGAATGATTTGATCATCAAGGCTTAGAACAACATACGGATCCGTTTTCCCTGACAAAATATTCACGGAACCAGTGATTACATAATATGAAAGAAGAAATTTGGTTATAGAATGTATAAAAGTTGGATTATGAGACATATAAGAGGACCTTGTACATTCCATTCACAAAAAGATGATATAAAACTTTTGCTCAACCAAAGGAAACTCAAAATGAATTTGTACGGTGATATACTACAACACATACATACACTAGCAGAGACCCCATGCAGTGTACGGGTATTAAACAAAAAAAAATTAGAACAAACTAATATAGTTCATATATCAAATTTGTTTATCAGTAAATGGCATATATATATATATATATATTATAAAAGAACCATACACAACAAGTACGAAAACGAAGAAGAGTTTACAACACGGGAAACTTGAAGGGAGAAGCATATAACAAATTGAAAAACAATAAAAACCAAACTGATAAACTCCCAACCTACATATCAAGATAAGAAACCGAGATCTCCTCAACTACTCCAATCTCAACCAAGACAGTCTCCCCACATCCTCTCCTTTTGTGATAATAGAACACCATTCAATAATCAGGTGCTTAATTTTCACACAAAAAAGCAGCATAGGGGGGATGAGGATCCCTAAAAGATTCGAGAGTTCCGTTCTTTCCAAATCATCCATGCCATCACACCAGGGAGGAGAGAGCAGAGATCTTCTCGATTACTTCCAAAACTCACCAAAGACTAGCAAGAAATGAAGTCTGGTAAGGTAGAAAGGAAGACCCAAGCCACCACTAGTTTGGATAGAAAACACCCTCAAAAGCCAAACACAAAGGAGCGGTGCAAAAAAAAAATGATCCACTGACTTCTTAAAAATAAAAAGTCAACTTTTCAGTTCAAGAACAAAATCCATTTTTTTTTAAAGAAAAAAAAATCCCTTTTTAGCACCTTTTATGGATTAGGTCAAACTTTCAAATGGTAATGTATTTCTTAAATATTAAAATTTCATAAATTCTAATATATCAAAACATTACCAAAATTCAAAAGTCCGGCAAAATACTCTCATATTTTAGTCTTAATATTTTCATCTACAAGATCAAAAAGTCAACTAACAGTGTAACAATTCAACATAAAAGACTAACATTCAAGTTTATAATTTATGGTTGTAATTCAATACATTCTTATTTAACTCATTGAATGTAACGGTTAAATATCTAGATTGTAGTTTCTATACTTGGCTAAGTGGTTATGGTTTGTATTTTCATACCTGTCTATCAGCACGCACGCCTTTTTTAACTTATAAAATTCTTAACTCTCATATGTATGGTTATAAACATAGTTGGAGGTCTTCATTTAGTTTATTTTTAATTTATATTTGCATTAAAAAGAAGTTTTATGCAAGGTATCTATTTTTTTTTCCTTGCGTATCCAAGCGTTTCTTAGTGTATCTTAATTTTTTTCCGCTACATCCCTCCGATACGTATCCTGTGTTGGACTTATCAATACGGCATCCGATACTGATATTTTGAACCATGGATCAACTACTCATATACTCTTCCACAACCCCATCCCATGAGAACCCTGGACTTACCTCGACTCCCAAGGGGACTTCTCCCCAAATTTTGTCACTATTACTTTTATGCCTCTGTTTCTCTCTTGACCGAATCTCCACACCAATTTTCCCAACAATGCCTTATTCACACTCCTCAAGGATTTCAAGTTTAAACCACCTATTTTAATCGAATGATAAACTTGATCTCATGAAACAAGATGATACTTTTTCTTTTCGACTTTCTCATTCCACAAAAAGTCTTTGCATTTTCTCAAGCTTCTCTGCTATTGAACCTGGTATGACCATAGCCAACAAGAAGTAAGTCGATAAGTCGATAGAACGCTTAAGGTGCTTTTAAGTTTTAAAGAGAGTGAGCTTAACTCATTTGGACAAAAAAATAAGTTTTCCAAACTAGCCTACCCGCTACCAAATTGATTGATAACCAGGGACCATGCCACTTGGATTTGAAAACTGCACCAAGGAGGCAAGGGGGCGGCGCCAAGAATTTTTCCTTTGGGGGGCCGAAGTAAATGTATCAAGAAAACTAATGGGTTTGGGGGTTCTACTCCCCGAATTTTTTTTTGAGTCATGGGTCAATCGTGGTCATAAAATTCGTTAATGTTGCATTCCAATATGCATCCAGTAACAAGAAAAACAAGGGCCTTCCCTTTTTAGAGAGCCATTAATTTGGGGGGCCAAATTTATTTTTTTTAGTAATGGGTCAATCATGGTCATAAAATTCATTAATGTTGCATTCCAATTTAGCAACAAGAAAAAAAAGGGCCCTCCCTTTTGGAAGAGCCATTAATTTGGGGGGAATGAAAATTTGGTCTGGCCCTTGCTAAACCAAAACCGTCTAACCCTGTCCCAAAGGTCAACACAAGTTCTTTTTAACATCCATTAAATGTGGTTAAGATTTACTAACCCTTAGGATTCAATCATATAACCTTGGTTTTTAGGAAAAAAAAATATTTAAAAATTTAACCTTTAAGAGTTAAGATTTCTTAACCACAATTAAAACAGTAGTTAAAGAGGCTTTGTGAATTGTGAGTGAAGCCCGACAGTCCTTCTCAATTTTTTTTGGTAAGAGGAAACAACACCTAACTCACACACACACGTTTAGACCTAAGGTTACCGCTAAGATCCTTCTCAATTTGGGGAGCCAATATATACACAATTTATGTATCTTTCTCTTTTTTTTAAAATCATACCTAAAGCATAACAGATTCAGAACAATTGGGGGTGCCAACTATATAAATACAACTAGATATTTGTGGGTGCCCCACTATTTTATACTACCTCACTAAGGAATTTGAAAATTTTTGGGGCGGCCATGGCCCCCGCCCCTGGCTCCGCCCCTGCCAAGAGGTAACCCTAGGAATACTGACAAAAGATATCCCACTTTACTGCAAAACAAGCTCCTAATTCTGCTATATTTGAAACCTCGCTCACCCCCAAAATCTCACTTTTGCTCAAAATTGATTTCCAACCTGACAGCCTCAAAGCAATATAGGAGACACCTAAGAAGGACCAAGTGCCTACAAGAGGCATCACAAAAGATTAGGTATCGTCTGCAAACTGAATGTGCGAGATACAAAGATTCTCCTTCCTTATTAGAAAACCCTCAAACACCACTCCCACAGCCTTGGAGAATAATCTACGCAATGCTTATGTGACCAAGAAAATATCCCGCTGGACTCCCCTTGAGAATAATAGAAAATGAAACTGTCGTAAGATGCAGTCATCCACTTTCTCCATCTAAAACCAAACCCCATTATCCACATCATGTAGCTCAAGAACTCTCAATTAACGTGATCATAAAATCATTTTCCATATCAATTTTGCACAATATTCCTTTTAAAAAAATGACGATATGGAACAACACTGTTGAGTATCATAATCATATTGGTCAATATGATCAATATTGTTACAATATGTAAGGAAAATTTTAAAAATTGAATGGGGGCTCATTTTGGGTGTTTGGAAAACATCCTTATAACCCCTTATGAGCAAGGATTAAAAATAGGGTTTCGGGGGATGGATTGGTCTCAACCGAAACCTATACGTATCAACTTCAGATGATACATATAATTTTTCTTTTAAAAAAATTAAATTTATAAACGCATTCCATAGTTCACATGTTTGCACCCGGTTGGGATAATGTATGCTCCCAGATGGAAGTCAATACTAGACATCCATACAGAGTTACTAGACCACATATCATGTTTACATGTCTGGCACACTTACATGTATCGCTCTACTCATTTTCCAAGCCCACAAAATTCGAGCTAACACATAATTCAATGTGGTATTGAGGTTGTATCATGTCTGCCATTTACTTTAAGATTGTAAAGTCGGTATTTTCTTTTATATTTTATCGAATGTAAGATTTCATATTTAGATTCTATTGCCTATAATTGACTACGTGACTATGGTTGCATGCTCTCAATTTTTAACTTATAAAATTCTTAACTCTCATATGTAGGGTTAGAAATATAGTTGAGGGGCTACATTTAGTTTGTTTTTAGCTTATATTTGCATTAAAAGAATTTTTATACAAGATATCACCGTCTTCCCTTACGTATCCAAGCATTTCTTAGTGTATATTAACTTTTTTCGATGTATCCAAGCATATCCACGATACATATCCTTTAACCATGCTCATAATACAAAGTCCATAACCATGAACCTATGTTGTGTGGCTATACTATCTCCTGGAAATACCTTTGCATGTAAATAACTCATTCCTCTCAAGTAGAAAAAAGGATAATTAGACTCAAGTTTATCCCCCCTTTTGAAAACACCAAATGCTTATTATTATTATTTGTGTGTGTATTCACATGGATGTAGTTCCCAAATATATGATGATAAAATTAAGAACTGCTAGTTTTCTACTAAGCCATTGAAGACATGGCATCCCCTTAAAAGATCAAAATATGCACGGATTAGAAGTTAAGACAAGGAATGAATTATTACCATAGAAAACATAAGCAAGCTTTCGAGCATCTACAAGAGTCACTGATAGTTCTCCAACAAAATCCTTATTTCCTTCCTGCATTTCCCCAGTTTTGAAATCATTTGGGATAGGACCAACTGCTTTTCCTTTCTGAAAATCTAGAACAATCTTCTTTGGACGCACAAATAGTCGAGGCAGATCTTCAGTGAGAAGTTTCTTCACAAACCTAGGAACATACAACCAAACATTTTAAGTTAAGAAACCATTTAGGTTAGAAAGTCACGAGATAAATATGTAAGAAAGCATCTATCATAACCACAGTAAATTTCAATATGTACAAATCAAAATTAAACATGTATAATTATTAGAGTTGAGTGCTAAAGAAAATCATAGGTCAATTATATAAAGATATAACAACACGGTGATACTCCCAAACAGAATCATAACAAACCAAATCACAAAAAGATAGAGATCAAGGCATGGTGTACGGGTGTCAATTGGTACCAAACCATAAACCATTAATGAATAAATCTTTCCATGCAGTACGTATCATATATATATCAACTGTGATCATATAATTTGGATTTATAATTTCTCTCTCTCTCTCTCTCTCTCTCTCTCTCCTCTTGTATTTTTGTTTTTGTTTTTAAATTTTGTTGTGAGCGGGAGTTATTTTCTTTTTTTGCATATTACCACATCATCATCATTATCGGTGCCAACAATTTGGGGTTGATAACGTGAATCTTGTTCCATCATTCCATTCTATCAAAAGTCATAACTTATATTCCATCATTCCATTCTATCAAAATTCATAGCTTCAGTCAAAGCATGTACAATCAAACTTCCTCTTTATCTCCATCTGTGTCATTTTTAGACTTTCCTCAATCTTGTAGAGCCTTCAACTTACACCTACTCATTTCTCATTGGTATTCGTTAAACATATCCAAACCATCTTAGTCGACTCTCCATTATTTTATCACCATCTGAGCTATTCCCCAATTCTCTCAAATGCACTCATTTTTTACATATATTTCCTAATCTTTCCACTCAGATTTATTCTCAACATCCTTACCTTGGCTGCAATAATTCTATGTATATGTTAATTCATTGAGTAGCCCAACATTCTATTCCATGAAGCATAGATGGTGGCTGATAAAAAAGGTGTGTACATTCTTTAGATGGTTTGAGTACAGAGGTTCGGTAAAATGACCAAAACCTTTGTATACCTCATTCTTTAGATGGCCACCAATTAAAAGGTGCATTCATTGGTTGAAGTATGTATCTTCGACAATTAATGATCAATAAACATTTAATACATGCCTCCCTTGAATTTTTACAAGTAGCAGTGTCACAATTTGGGTGAAGATGGACTCACAAATTTTTAAGGTGTACTCTTTATTCATCACAGGTTTATTCATCACAGGTTGGAGGGTTTTAAGGCAAATAGACCAAAACCTCTCATAGATTGTACTACACAGAATGTCACTGATTAAATGGATTAATGGGCTGCAATATTTTGTTCCTTTTAGGCATAATTACCAAGTACGGGTATGGGTATAATACGGAATGATCCGTTCAGGTTCGGGAAGTACGGGTGTTATACGGCAAAACACGACAAAAGTACAGAAAATTTAAATAAAAAAATAGGTAATTATAAATAAATAAAAATCATGATATTAACTAATAACAATCATTTAATACCATAGAGATCTTCTTGGACTCTATGCTCAATTGAGGAGTGCACTTAAAGGTGTTTGCCTAGGCAACTACAAAATTTTTGAAGACTAGGCAATAATAGGGCGCCGAATGGACCCTAAAGGAGGCACACACCTATAAAAAAAGCCAATTGCAACCATAGGGCATAAGCGAGAATGCCATATTTACATGTCCTAAAGCATTGTTGTCAATATCATATTAGCGTCGTATCAAAATCTGATTCATCTTAGATGATTACTACGTTGCTTCGAAGATGTAGCCGGATTGAGGGTGAACCTGGCCAAATCAGAAATTTTGCGAGTGGGGGCGGTGTTAGATATGGAAGGCTTATCAATTTGCCTAGGATGCCGGGTTGGTACTCTACCATCTGTGTACCTGGGTATGCCCCTTGGGGCTGGTTTTAAATCAACATCGGTTTAGGTGCCAATCCAGGAACGTTTTGCCTCTAGATTGTCAAGGTGAAAATCCTCATTCCTCTCAAAAGGAGGAAAATTAACCCTTATTAAACATACCCTTAGCAGTCTACCGTCGTACTTTATGTCTCTATTCACAATTCCACAATCGGTGGCTGCATCCCTTGAGAAGCTTCAGAGAGATTTTCTGTGGCATGGGAGGGACGATAGATCTAGATATCATTTAGTGGTCTGGGATCAGATTTGTTGTCTAAAAAGGTATGGGGGCCTCAACTCGTGCCCACTGTCTCAAATGAACAAAGCTGTTTTAGGAAAGTGGGTTTGGAGGTTCGGGGAGGAGAGAGAAAGTTTGTGGCGAGCGGTCATTATAGCAAAGTATGGCACGGTATCGTGTTGGGTTCCTCAAGGCAGTAGCCGGTCCCATGGCGTGGGCTGTGGAAGGGTACTATGAGGATGGGCCACCTAGTTGTGCCTAACTTTGGATTCAAGGTGGGTAGAGGGTCGGAGGTGAGATTCTGGAAAGACATTTGGGGTGGTCATCAGCCTTTACAGGACACTTTTCCAAATATTTTTCTCATTGCTCTAGATTAGGATGTTTTGGTGGAGGAGTGCTTCGAGATGAGGGAGGGGAGGGTCGTGTGGTGTCCAAAGCTACGAAGGGATTTAAATGATTGGGAAATTGAGGAGTTGAGTCTCTTATTATCCTATCTTGGTTCTATTACTGTGAGTCCTAATGATCGGGATTGTAGGCTATGGTCCAGAAGCAGCAATGGTAGATTTTTAGTCAGATCACTACTACTATTAGTTGAGTTACCATTTGTTGCACCCTTTCCTCATCGACAAGTGTGGAATCCTGGCATTCCATCCAAGGTCTCCTTCTTCCTCTGGAATGCATCTTTGAACAAAATCCTTACATGTGACTACTTAAAGAATAGAGGGTGGAGTTTAGCACATCGATGTTTTCTATGCCTCCAAGCGGAAGAGACGGTGGACCATATGTTGTTGCATTGTCCACTTGTGGGGGTCATCTGGGGATACTTTATATCTCGATTAGGGGTGGACTGGGTCTTCCCTTCTTCCTTTCGGAACTTCTTATCCTGTTGGTCTCTAGCTAATGCGGATGATGCTAAGAGGGCAATCTGGGTAATGCTCCCTGGAGCTATCTCATGGGTCATTTGGAATGAGAGAAACAGAAGAGTCTTCGAAAATTCCTAGGCATCTATTCCACATATTCAAGCTCGTATCCGCCTTCTTCTTTTGGATTGGATTTCCACCTGGAATGGAGGAGTGAATTAGACTCTATGTTGAGCCGACACATTACATATGTCAGGATATCTCATGGTACTATGATGTTTTGGTTTAGTTTACGTTGTTGTAAACTCTATTTCTTATCTCTTGTACCGTTTTTTTGGTTAATATATCTCTTTGATTACTGATCAAAAAAAAAAAAAAGGGACTTATTTACAGTTTACTTGTTTCGGAACTTTTAAGTTGGGTGGTTAGGTTGGTTGTTGGTTGAATTTTATGTTTATATATACTATTGCTAAATATTAGTATTTCCTAATTTTATTGAGTTTGACAGATTTTTAATTTAATATTATGAAACTAGATAATAAACTTCAATTTAAAAAAGAAAAACTATAAGAAAAAGTTCATTTTCTTTCAAAATCCCAATAATTATAGGTTAGCTTTTCACCTGGTGCCAGCCACTTCAAAATCCAGCAAGATCATATGTTCTGCCCTTCCTAGGCATTTTGACAACACTGGCCTTGAAGTGGAAGCCTATTTTCATTCCACTACCTCAAGGCATGGAGATTCAGAGCTGGCCCTCGGAGATTATTAACACATTGAAGCATATTTTGCAAAGTGTAGGCAAAGACTCAATTGTTCCAATTGGCAGGCTGTACAAGGCATTAGAGAGCCTATATTTGTATTTGTAGTTCTCTACCCTAATTACTTTTACAAAATTGTATCTTTACAATCTCTTTTATCAGGGAATTTAAGTCTATTCCTTTTTTCTTCTTTGAAATATTCCATTATTCAGCAATATTAGGAAGAGAAATTCTTGTGAAGTATTGACTTTGTACAATTAGTCTGGGCAATGAGTCGGCAATATCATTGTCACACCAGAAAGAATTCTCACAACAATATCCAAACTCTCCCATATAAATGGCTTTTTCAGAGTTTAGAGTATGACAGATGTTTTGGTGTAAAAGTAGGACATAATATGACAGACAAGGCAATCCAAGCAAAAGTGACAGGATGGCAGATCCCCATATGAGTGAACTAGAATCTAAAATGCAGTATCAAATAGACATTAGTTCATATGAGGCAAAGAATAGAAAATATGTCCAAATAAAAATTGAAGTTATAAGTAGTAAATGAAGGTTTGTCCAAACAGGGACTCAATGAGCCCGTGGCAATGGTTTATCATTTAAGTTATTTTAGAATAATAACAATAATATGAATCCATGGATTGTGCAAAATATAAACACGAGAATAAGTAGCAAATAGCAATGCAAACAAAAAGGCTTTCCAGATGAAAACATCTTTCCAAGTTTCATGAAATCAATAGAGAATGCAAACAAAAAGGGAGAAAAGTGTTTGTACAGCTTATAGGTAGCAGATTAAAATGTAGAAAGACATGGGGGCTTACATTGAGAGAAGGGGAATAGCTGGAGTTTTGCCGATAGCATGCACAAAGACAAAAGAGAAACAAAGGAAACTAATATCAGTAAGTTTCAATATTAACTTTAGATAGAAAGTATGTAACATGATTTGAGTGGTAGATAAAATACATTTATGTTTCAATTTGGACAATAGTATGACAAGTACAGGGAAGGTCGGGTTTAAATTATTAAGAAGTCAATTTAGGCAGTTGTGCACTGTGTTTCCCATGAAATATAAACATCAATTATAAAACATCATATGGAAAATGGCATTGGATAACCGGATAAGGCATCCATCTCCTCATTGGTTTTTATGTAGGTTCCCCTCATGTCATAAGCATGGTTCAAAATATTGATACAGATTGGTCTGATACGCGTCGATTTTTAGGGGTACCGATACACCTTAACACATACTTTTTTCCCTGTATTGATTATGTATCAGTCCTTATCGACGGTGTCAGTATGATACTTAAATATACATCGATGCGAATTGGATACATGTCAATACTACGTATCTTTTACACTTTCTTTTAAAATTTTACGGTATCAACCAGTACTGTTGAGTATCGTAAAATTATATGTCGATAAGATCGATACTGTTACAAAACTCAACAGTATTGGTTGATACGTTGGAACAACTTTAAAACCAAATTGGGGCTCATTTTGGGTGTTGGAAAACACCCCCTAGAATCCCTTGTAAACCTATTTTCCCTTCGATGGTCGCTTTTTAGGCTTAAAACAACAACTTCATTGTCAATTTTAGATTCACAAACAAAAATTTTAAGGTTTAAGTTCACATTCGAAAGCTTTACCCAAAATTTTGAAGATACGCTAAATTTATTCTCTCTTCATTGATCGATTTTTAGGCCTAAAACAATAACTCCATTGTCAAATTTATGTTCAAAAACAAAGATTTTCGGGTTCGATTTCAAATTCAAAAGGTTTTCCCAAAATTTTGAAGGTATGCTAAATTTTTACTTCTTTCCGTTTTAGTTGTTTAAATTGATGCAAATAAGTTTTAATAAACAGAAAGTGAGTACTTCTATTGATATCATATGAAACTCATGGATCAAAAACCATTTTTGATGGGAAATTGATGATTTTTTGTCACAGTTTTGAAAAATCCAAAAACCTTATAATCTTAATTTTTTTTTCCCAAAAAATACATTGAATTTAAAGTTGAAAAAATGAAATGAGTCAAATTTGTAGATTATCTACAAAGATCCATGGGCTAATCCTTATTTTTGAAAAAATAATTAGTTAAAAATTATTTTTAAGAGCTTTTCGCATATATTTTGCATTAAAATAAGTGTATACAACTTAATTGTGTAGTCTGAAATGGTTACATATTTTTAAATTTTTTGAAGATTTTATTTTGTGATTCTTTTTTAAAATTTGGATTTCTTTAAATTTTTTGAAAATTTTGTAAGCAATTTAATTTGCTACTCTGAAATTCTATATATTGATGACCATTGTTTCTTTCTAAACAAGTTTGAGATGACGCCAAAGAAGAGTGTAGAACCTGTAAAAAATGTAGGGTGGCAATATCAGACATATATGGTGATAGGTTAAAGACTCAATGCAGATTCTATGGGTGTCTCTAGGTAGTGGGATCACACGATTGAAACAAAATTTGTCTGATGGGTTTGACATTGACGTCCACAGTTGCCCTAAGTGCCATCTAGAGATTAGCCAGCCAATAGGAACACACCTAATTGAGAAGAAAGCAGAGAAGCAGCGAGCGACTGAGAGAAGCCCTCAAGACTGACTAATATGATGGGTTAGTCAGGAGGACATATGATTTCCATTGATGACGGTCGTGGTGGTGACAATAATATAACCCCACTCGAGAGGAAGCAGATGGAGACAATCATTGGCATTCAATGCAAGAGACATGGGAGGAGGAGATTTAAATATTTTAAGCCACAAGGCAGGGTTTTGGTGCAATTATTTCCAATAAACAGAAATTAATCAGAACCACTAGATGGAGAGCACCCACATTATCAAAGCCAATACATGGAAATTCATCATCACCATTAAATGGGACCATACATCATTATCAAAACCAATAAATGGAATTCCCATGGTAATAAAAATCGCCAAAACCGATACGAAACGGGCGATATGTATAGGTATCGGTAGCCCCCTGTATGATATTTATTCCGATACGAAACGGGCGATACGTATCGTTTACTAGTTATGTATGTTTTAATTCAATGTAGAATTGTAATTGTGTTTGCTACTTTGTCTTTGAGTCGTTTCCCATGACTTTATATTTGGTAAATTTAGTTCTTTTAATTCATTTGATATTTTAAAATTAAATTAAATTTATTTTTATTTTTATAAGAAAAGGAAAAAATTATACGTATCGTCCGAAACCGAAACCAATACGTATAGGCTTCGGTTGGGACCAATACATCCCCCAAAACCATATTTTTAATCCTTGGGAATTCCACATCATCACTATATCCATCATCATCATTAAAACCAATAAATGGAAACCCATCATCATCAATAAAATTGAGATCCATCATTATCAATATCAGTAAGTGGAAATCTCTCAGCACCAATGAATGGAAATCAATCACTGTTAATAAGTGGAAATCCATATAGGAACTTTCCGCACATGTTATCATAAGGAGTATAATACTCCAATATAGTTACAAAACCTTAGATTCTAAACTTGAAACCAAACAGAGATCCTCTTTAATTAAAATATTAAAAAAAAAAACTATGATGTTTTCTTGAATGGGTTATCACCACTAACACTATAAGGTTCTATATCATGAGTGAATTGTGTTCATGTAACTTTTATGCGAATAGGTTGGAACGAATTTTTTTTTTTGAAAGGTTATGAAATTAAGACATACATACCCATGAGATTGAACAGACGGAATGGCGACAGCTCAAATTTAATCTTTGGAAGTGAAACAAAAGCCCATGAGACAGCTCCTACCCAAGGCTCCGATGGTATTAACCGCAATTTGACCCATAGTTCCCCATCAATGTCGAAATCTCGAACACCAACTGGTACTACTATGGGAATAATGCCAAATTTTAGTGACAGCATTAAAAGCATGCGAGCACCACCTGTATAACGGAGGCCTATTTGGTACCTAGATATGTCAAAGGACAAAAATCAGATATATACACAATATTAAATTATTGTTTCTGTAGATCAATAGATAGTCCCCAAAGTTGCAGAAAAGAAATTAAATAACATACAAATATTCATTTTGCAGTAATTTGACATCTCAGGTCTGCAATTTACTATCACGACCATCTTTTGGGAGATGTGGAAGCAGCAAACTGATTCATTGTATATACAATTCAAATCATCTCAAACACATTATATGCCAAAACATAAATACCCCTACACATTTTTCTTTTGTTACTAGTATTGTTATTAAAATTAATTTTTCTACATATTATTAGGTCTTACTTGAGGCCTGAGGGAGTCGATGTTGATTCACATGAAACAATACCTTTAAAAAAAATTAGTTGTTTTAACTTTTAACTATATAATACCTTCCCAAAGAGGACTTACTTGATATTCAAATCATTGCCTTACATACTCGCAAGAGAAGATATGAGTGACTAGGAGGAGGATCAGCAGGTGTACGACCAGTTCTGATTTCATCAATAGGAATGAGTTGAAGGACCCCAACCCATTTTAAAGGTCCCCAATTCACTTGGTCAGACAAAGATATCTAAAGGGTGCTCTATTTGGTCTAACCTGATTCAAGAATCCTCTCCTAATCCAATATCAGACCACAAACCAACTTTGCTGAGAGAGCAGGTCATTGTGCAAATGTCTTGAAGCTGAAGGCTTTAGGATAAGGTTCAGTGTTGTAGCGAAGAGATGTCGTATGGGGGTTGGCCTGGCTATGGTAATTGTAACCCTTAAGAGAAAATCAAGAAGTGGAACACTAACATTTTTAGGTGGGTAGGGTAGAAGAAGAAGTTAGTGTGGAGATTTAGTAGCTTTAAGAGGAAGCGAAGTTGTTATTAGTTGATGGAGGGGTTCGAAAGGAGGATCTGAGGTAAAAACTATCCTTTCTTATTCTCAAAGAGGAGATTAGCAGGAGAAAGAAGTCCAATTAGTGATTGAAGGCAGGGGACAATAACTTGATGTTATTTCACGCTTACACAAATGCAAGGAGGAAGACAACTATATTAGTAGGATCAAGGTAAGGGATCAGGTCTTTGAGGAGGAGGATGTCATCCGCAAAGAAGTAGTTTCCTTCGATCAGCAGCTTTTTTCATTTGATGTTCTCCTAAGACATAACTTAGATGACTTGGAGTTTTCTCAGTTAAGTAGTCAGGAGGCAAGCTTGTTATAAAGGGCCTTGTGAAGAAGAAGTGGTTTATCTGGGTGATCTCCAGTTTGGAAGAGATAATGGCCCAGATTTAGACAGTTTCTCTTTTACCTTCTACAAGGCCTGCTGGAAGCCTGGTAGTATTGAAGGAGTTTCACTAGATGGGGAGGTGGGACAGGGCTGCCAACTCGACTTTTATCTTTCTTATCCCTGATTAGAAAGTGCTGAAGAGCTCAAGCCTCAAATACTTTAGGCCCATTAGTATAGTTAGCAATGTCTATAAGATACTGACTAAATGCTCTCCACTAGGCTGAAGATGATGATTGGGAAGGTGGTTGGGGCGCATCAAGGAGCTATCGTGGGTGATAGGCAACTAGTGGATGCGGTCTTGATTGCTAATAAGTACATTGATTCCAGATCAGAAAAGGGATGTGAGGAATGGTGTTCTGGATTGACCCTGAAAAGGCCATGATCATGCGGACTGGTGTTCTTAAACTACATGTTTGGTCCTACAGGTTTAGGGGAGGTGGAGATGGTGGTTCCGAGCGTGCATTTTGATGGTTTCTTTCTCCATCATGGTGAATGACTCTCCAACTGGGTTAACCAGCTTTATAGAGGTCTTCGTCGGGGTTGGTATCCCCTTTGATGTTCATTAAAGTTAAGACACTAAAGCCTTTAGTAAGACAATCTCGAGAGCAAAAGATCTAGGTTGTATTAAGGGCTTTCAGATTGGGTTAAGAGGGCTTGTGATTGCCCAGCTTTAATACACAGACAAGATGTCGGTGTCTGTGGATGCTTCAAGGAAACAGGTGGCAAATTTTTGGGTAGTCCTTAGGTGTTTCGAGGCAACATCTGTTTTCTTGCATCAACTATTCCAAGAGCACTCTTATCAATGTGGGTGAGGTAGGGAATGGGCTGGTTATGGAACAATCGAGTTTTGGGATTTAGTTTGTATAAGTTTCCAAACGAGATACCTTGGTCTTCCTCTAGGCAGGCAATCCCTAAATTTTATAATCTGAATTGAAAAAGAAAATTTTGGTCACCTAAGCAATGCCTCGCCTAGACTCTCAGACAAGACGAGTAAATGCTAAACCTCCATTGACCACATTGAGTGCAACTATCTGCAGACTTAATTAATTTTCCAGGTGAAAGAATAATTTTTTCACTAATTCTCACTTAAAGCCATGTTAGCCAACCTTCAACTCATTTTGCTGATGTTTGAAGCCGAAAAGAACATGAAAGAATTGGATGAATTATATTTAGTGGCTCTAAGAATAGGATAAGTCTCATTCCTTAACAATCTCTCAATTAGGAGGATGCCCGTTTCTCTTATTGCTCAGTCATATGTATGGGACTTGTGCATTCCTTTCTTTAATTTCAATGTAATAAATGACTATAAGAGTACCAATAAAAAATAATAACTACAAATTAAGTCCAGTTCAATGATATACCAAGTGCTACAAAAGAAGTTACATACACAATTACAACTTTTCATTTAAGATGATTTCAAATATCAAAGACTAAGGAACTCTAGATACTCCCCCTTGGTCTTTTGATTGCAAAGGGAAAAAAACACACACATTTCTGCAAGCTTTCTTCCTTGATGAAATGAAACAATGCTTAAGAATATTTGGGCAAGAAACAGCTTGAAGCCAATTTGGATGGGTCAGAAATTAGTGCAAAAATGCCAGTTTGGCTAGATGAATTGGCAATACTACTATAAGCGAGAAGAGATGATTTGTATGAAATCAAGCAACCATGGCTTAGTTACAAAGAATGCATGCAAGAAAAAACATTTCAGTCGATTGCAGGCAGATAACATGGTTAGCATCTCAGGCTTTCTCCAAACATAACATATTTATAGAAGCGCTGAAGAGAGAAACAAAAGAAGTACGAAGAAAGAAATCCCTGAAACTTCTATTTGAAATTAACTGGTTATGAACAACTTACTGCAAATCATTAACTCGACGGGACGTTTTGCGTTCAACATTCCTAACCGACAAGGGTTCTTCCCCCAGTGAGAACTGCTTTATTTCAACTCTCTGCACGTAATCAGGTTTCTTCAGGTCGTCAATGACAGGCTGAAGCAACCCAGTGATCCAATTTTCAAGCTCAACTCTGTACACCTTCCACAATTTCCCCAGTACCATGTTCACCCATTCCACCGACTCTTTCCTTTGCAGATCCTTTTCAAGGAACAAAGAAAAACTCGTGGGCACCTGAGGCCAAATACCAGGCAGAGCATCACTTCCGGATTTGTTTCTCTTCCTCGACGTCCAAAGTTTATCGAAAACAACCCCAACAAAGAAAAAGAAAACAAAAAGACCTGCAATGTTCCGATTGATTGGAGGGGATGGAATGGGGTGAATTACCCCTAGCTGAGTCCTAAGCTTATCTACTAAAGGATCTTCCTGGAAGCTAGTAAAGTTTGAAGGCATTTGAATGGATTCCTGAGCCAATTCACCATGATCTAACTCATTACAAAACCGATTGACCACCAAGGCTTCGGCGCCCCGCCTCGCTGAATTGCAAATTTCTAAACTCAGATTTTGATTTCCACCATTAGCAGGAAGCATACATTCTGTAGATACCCATCTTCTTTGATAGACTCTATGCGAAAGAATTCCAAGAAAAACCCTTCTTCTTCTGGAAGAACCATGGATTATAGAATTCCTTCCACTCCCAATTCTATCTGTTTTACATGGACAAACAATTGGGGAGACCCAGCGAATCTGCGAGGCAGGCCAGCTCGCAGAAGCTGATTGCAAAATCATTTATAGAACAAAAACTCAGAGCCCCGAATGTAAAAGGGGCAGAGCAATCCAAATGAAATAGAGAGATAATCATGAATTCAGGGCCAGATTGGAAGCTAAAAGTTGAACCAAAAAAAATGAGTAGAAAAAAAAAAGAACCAAACTACCAAAACAGTAACCTGGAAAGTTTGGGAAGCAGATAAACCTGGTTGAACTGGAGAGACGTCGAAATCTCCATGGAAAAGAAAAGCACAGCGTTCAATCAAAGCTGCAAATCCAATAAATAAATAAATAACCCTAATTCTTGATGTAATCTGCGTAGATTTTTCTCAGAATTTGAGTCAAGACAAGAGATTTGAATGCCTGAAAGTCTGAAATTTCCTTTAACTTTCTGTATGTGACTATGTTCTCTTCTTTTAAAATGCGAACAGAGAGATTGGGCTTTAACCCTCAGGGTTAACTAGGGTTAAGAGGACATGTGGCGCATTTAAATATACGTTAGAATGGTTTTCCCCTGGTAAATGCATGAGAAAATCTCGTTCGGTAACGCTTTTCTTCCCCGGTCGAAGCTCGTACGGTGGTTCCGTGCCTGAGTTGGGGAAGACGTGGATAAGAGAATTGTGGAAGCACTTACACGTGGGTCGGAGCCGACGCGGTTCCTAAGAAATATTTATTATATTAGTCACGTGATTTAATATAGTTAGTGGCTTGGATTGTTGAATTCTCGGGACTTTAATTGATTACCACAACCACAACCCCGGCCACAACAATATGTTCTAGAATGAGGGTATTCCCTAATCACCCCTCAAGTTAGAGTTATTCCCTAAATACCCCCAAAATTTAGAAACCTTTCACTTAATACCCCTACGCACATGCAAAAGTGGTTGCGCATGCTAGTTTTTTTTTTTTTTTTTGACCATTCGGAGTTTTGTTTCAAGTGTGTTTTTTTGTGTATAAATGTGTTCCAGAGAGTTTACGCATGTGCAAATCTCATCGAGTTGATAATCACGTCTAAACAAGAGAGCTTTGTTCTAATAAGGAAAACGTCAAAATGACTAGCAATTAGAATCATGAAAGAATGTCGTTAACCGAAGAAAAAACCTTATTATTGGGTTTATTTAGTGCTTTTCAAAATTAATTAATTAAAATTATTGTTGTAAGCATCTAATTTTTACACCCTTTCTTAACCGTAATTAGGCCCCCTAACCCTAGGACTTAACCCTAGGAAAAGCTAACCCTAGCTAAACCGTAGGTCAAACCCTAGGTCAATCCCAAGTTAAAACCCTAGCTAAACCCTAAGTAGTCTTAGGTCAAACCCTAGCCAACACAAAGTCAACATAGACCCAGCCCTATCCTAGCCCTGGGCTACAACCCAGGGCATGGGCCCAAGACCCATGCCAAACCCTTAAACCCTCAGTTTGGGCCCAAATAAGGCTCAAAAAATCAAAAAAACCAACTGTACTGCATGTATGCTGAGCCAGGTCTCGTTCTGGGTAAAAACTGATAATGGCGGTAGAAACTCAACCGTCATTCTCAAATTTGCTTGGAATGGGAATGACGGTACTGGTTCTATCGTCATTCCCAGTTTACGCAATCGCAGCACTCAACTACCTCCCCCAGTGCACCAGGCATGCGTCTGGCAGCCCCCTCTCCTCCCTGAGACCTCCGCCAACCCCAGTACTATTCCCCTTTGAGTCCCAAGCCTCTCCCCTATAAATCTCAGCCCTCCACAGCCTTCATCGCCCATGCCATCACCCCCTGTGGAAGCTTTGCAATCCGAACCCCTGCCTTGCCACCCTTGAGTTCCAGCCTCATCCAATCAACTCCAGCAGCCTCAGGGACCACCCGACCTCCCTCTCTCAGCCGTATACCCCCACTATGCACCACCACCACCAAGCACCACTACCACTGTGCATCACCACCACTGCAAGGAGAGCAGCAGCAGGGTAGGGCTCTGCCCCTCCCCTCTTTTCGTTTGCTTACATCACTGTGAGCCCTTGATCCTTCCAAGGGACTTGTTGCTGTTTTGATTTCATAAACCCAGAATAGAGGGCTTCCCCTACCTTCCTCATAGGTGTGGGGGGTCCCTCACTGGTAAAAAAACCTCCCCCTGTAGCCTCAATTCATTCCAGACCTTTTGGGGGACCCTCAATTCATGAGGGATCCCCTAGAAACACTCTGATGCAACCCCAAAAGACACAGTTGGATTTCTGGAAAAGATCCAGAATGGCGGTAAACACAGTACCGCCATTCTGGTTCTTCCAGCTCCAATGGGCATATGCCTCATACGGCTGAGCCCTGGTCCATTCCATGGCCTTAGCTTGGTTCCCAAGACCTTCCTCAGCCTACCCTGGTCCTTCCAGGCTGACCCCATCGACTTAACCATGGTTAAAATGTTAAAATTGGAAACTGTCCAAAATGACGGTAGAAACGCTACTGCCATTCTTGGTTCTGTATTACACTGATATCATGGTGCCCATCTTAGAGCTAAGTCTAGGGCCCACAACAGGCCCAGGACATGTGGCAAGACCCCTGATCACTCTTATGGACTCAATGTCCCCTGGGGTTCACCTCTGACCTCTGTTAATGGTTGCAAAGCCCCTGTTCCTAGAACATCAAGAATGGTGGTAGTTATTCTACCACCATTTTTATTCTATGCAAGTTTGAGAATGGTGCCAGAATAATTACCGTCAATCCCTATTTTGTTAAAACAATGGGTCTTGCTGGGCCCAAACCTGGTAAGAGGTCATTCTTGGCCCTGTCAAGCTTATTGGGCCCACCCCAGACCAAACCACTTCCTTGACTAGGGTTAACTCAACCCCGGTTAATTTTTAATCATGATTAAAATCATTTAACGCTTGAAAAAATCTCAGAAAATCCCCAAAATGCAAAGAGACCAAAAAATTGACTTTGGACCTTGCCAACCCTGGTTAGCAGTCATAACCACGGTTAAGATTTAACTTATGGTTAAGTACCCTTGGCCTACCGGGCCCAACCTTAAGCCTACTAGGCTTATCCCTAAGCCTACCGGGCCCAACCCTAAGCCTACCGGGCCCAACCCTAAACCTACCGGGCTTATCCCTAAGCCTACCGAGCTTAACTCTTAGCCTACCGGGTCCAACCCCAAGCCTACCAGGCTTATCCTTAACCTATCGGGCTAACCCTTGGCCTACCGGGCCCAAATCCATTTAGCTATTGCACTTAACCAACCCAGTCAACCAAACCATAGCCTCCGGGCTAGACCTTTAGCACTCCAGTCTACACACACACACCCGCCTTACCCTTGGTACAGGCTCATGTGCCAGAACTATGCTCGGTCTGATCTCACCCCAATGTGAGTATGTAGGTAACCCAACCCGGGTTCAACCCTAGTTAGCTTTTTCCTTCTTGGATTTGTATAACATAAAACTAAGGCAGTTAAACGACATTTGAAATTAATTTAGCTTTAACCTAAGAAGTAGGTAACCATTGCAAATTGGGGGTCCCAGAGTGCCTAACACCTTCCCTGAGACTTAACCGAACTTCTTACTTAGAACTCTCCCGTGGATCAAGACCTTATCCACATAACACGGGACTTATCCCTTCTGAATAAATAAGTGGCGACTCTTAATCAATCCTAATCCCCTAATCCGTGCTCATAGCTCTGGCGACTCTGCTGATGATATGTTTTTAGGGTTCAACCCGGAACCTATGTTTAAGCCAAATAAACCTCAAAATTTATCAAATGTCTTATAATTTAGTCTAATATTAATTCTTTCATTTCTTTTGGGTGCATTTTGTACTGTGCATATTATACATGTCATAGTAATGTAATAATTCATGAAACTCAGTAGACAGGCTTATTACGCTTACGGCTGCTGGATGATTATCCTCAGTGTTAGAAGCTTAAAAGTCTTGGAGATCCGCAGAATTACGTCTGCTGGGTGATTACCCTCAGGAAAGAATTCTGAATGTTCCCGCTTACACCAATCATCCATTTTCAGGGAGTCGCATATACAATGTTAAGTGACCCTAAACCTTTAGAAAAACACCTGCATTACCCCAACATTCAGCATATAGGCTAGGCTAAGGTATAGCCTACAAGCAACCCACCTGGAGGAATACTCTAAACCCTAAAATGCTTGCACCCTATACATGTCCCCAATCATAGTTGAATACCGGGCACTCTTTTACCCTGATAAGCACCCATCCAGGGGCATGTAATAAGCCTACTTGTGTTTGTAATAAAACACATCCAATCCTGTATCTCAACATCACATATGGGGTTCAAATCACAGACAGACAAGTCTTCACAAGACCTATCCCCAAGCCTTGACCTGATAAGCTCCCGACTCCCAACCGGGTAAGTACCCTATCAAATCACATGTGCCCTGTCACACCTAAGAAAAAAAATCAAAAAATAAAAATCAAATCATCATCATCTTCGCATTTGGATTGACATACACAGTACTCTTACATCGAGTCTGTCTTTGTCTAGGTCGATGGCAGGTCCTTTAGAAATTGTTAAGTCAATGGGTCAATCATCACGGTCCATACATTTAACCTCAAAGGTGGCATATGATGATAGCCGCTAGAAATCAATTGCAGCCCTCACTCTGAGTCAGCGCCTCGCTTGGACTCAGTACTATAAAATGGGGACCATCCTAGACCTGTCAATGGTTAAACTAGACTAGCGTCTCCTAAATGTGGTCATCCAGTGTTGAACCCATCATACATGGTGTTCCGTTTTGGTAAGAACGAGTTGTGCCCAACACTAGAAGAAATTCATTGCATTCTGGATTTAACCATGAACGACGAGGCCATAATGCCGCGCTACAAGACAACGTACCAGGCAGACCTCTCCAGATTTTTGCATATCAAGTCTACCTACTTGCAGCACGGTCCTAACGACACTTATGATCGGATACTCATGAGATATCTCAAAGATCAGTATAGCCGCAAGTGGAACCCTGACTCCTTAATAGCTGAACTTCCCGGTATCAATGCCTTTGCAATGACAGTCATGACTCAATTGGTCCTACCAAAGTATCGCACCCTCGCCGAATCAATACTGGTAGGGGTCATCAAAGACATGTATAGTTCTGGAAGAGTTGTACCAGTCATCCTTGCAGAGCTTCTCAGAACTAAGTTATGAATCGCAGAAAAGGCATCTTCCATACCAGTGCACCTTTTTTGCACCTATGATTGGTATCATACCTACCAACAATCATCCCGGTGCCTGCCGATCTTCAAGATGTTTACAGCCTACCTAGGAAGATTTCTCATAATCAAGGCTAAATAGTGACTATAAACGACAGAACTCTTTACCAGCTTCTCCAGAACCTGACAGAAGAACAAATTATATGGAAATGCGAGTGGCTAGTCCGGAAACAGCTACCTCGCGTTATCATAGCAAGGAAACGATGCAAAATCCTTGTCGGTCTAACTGACTCAGTAGCCTATGTACCACTCCGAGTCCTTCTCTAGTTTGGACTCTCTCAGCACATCCCGATAATAGATAGGTTAGGAAATTACTTCATCGACTTAACTGTGCATTCTGAATGCCTCACTCACAGCTTAAAGGCAGATTGGCGAAGCTCCAGAAGAGAACAATGACCAAACTTTGTGGTTATAACAGGCCCACAAACTGATTCAGCATACCGACTTTTGGTGGAAGATCCTGACATTCCATACAGTATGCCAGCACCAAGGGAACTACCTACACTAGTTTCAGCTCCGTCAAAATGAACCATACCCATAACTGAAATGGTGGTTCTCTTGAGAGACATATTCTTGGAGATACAACTACAAATCCAAGAGAATGAGAGAAGGTTACGAAAAGCCCAACAAGCATTTAAGCAGTAGGAAGCGAAGCGAAACCATGAATTCTAAGCCATGCAGGGACAAATTGAGTAGCTTGAACAGACAATCCACTCCCTCCAGAAGAGACAGAAGGGCGACGCTAGAGAAACCGCCATCATCAGGGCCCAACTGTACTTCTACCAAGAGCAGCTTGACAGTGCAAAGGTTGAGATGACCGATTGGATTCGACAGTTCGGATTCCGAATATCAATGCTACAGAGACAATTAACAACATGGAGGTTGAGATCACATCCCTCCAATAATAAATCATGGACCTCAACGGTGTGCCACAGCCACTTGACTTTGCCATCCCTGATGGACCTGCATAGGATCGAGTCTTTTTATCTTTTTTGAGTCGCACTGTCATGTACTCACTTAACATGCATCAATTAAAAATCTTTTCCAGTATTCTCTTTCTTGCAAATCATGCATATTTATGTTTAGCAGGTGCATTCTTTTCAGTTGCATGAGCCGACCCATGACTCGCTCTATGACTACAATTCTCATAGAAGCAGCAACCTTAGACGCAGTTCTGACAAAGGTACCTATCATAGAAGTACCCAGTATCGCTCTATCAGAAAGCTAGTCAGATACAATGGTAGACCCTGCAGATCAGCATCAGAGAACCACTGAGATCCTATAGTCGCACGATAGGGACATCGTAGCCATGCAAGCTAAGCTTGACAATGTTCTGGAATCCTTAAAGATTCTCATTGACGACCGAACCAATAAACCCTCCATCCGAAACCCTACAGGGGAATCTGTTGAACAACCCCTCCTGGAACCACATCAGCCTATACCTATTGTCATCCCTAACCCAGGATCCACACCTGGAGGAGCAGAAGCAGAGTATGAGCACTTTGATGGGGCGGAGCAGCCTAAGGCCTCAAAGGTTAACCAGGACTGGCCATTTTTTTTTGACCCTCTGCTGTCCCTCAGGGACTAACACGAGAAAATCAAGCAGAAGTAAGAGGAGATGAGAAGAATGAAAGGGGCTTCTACCAGTTCCAGCAGTATGTCTTTAGAGGACTTGACCTTCCCGTTAGGGGATGTTGTTCCCCCAGGTTTCAAAGTACCAGACTTTGACAAGTATGATGACACAGACTGCCCAAAGCAACATCTACAGCTGTATCTAAGGGACATGCTCCAGCATAACAAAAATCAGTCTCTTCTCATTCAATACTTCCAGAAAATTCTGAAGGGAGCAGCCCTTGCTTGATGGATGTTTGTAGATAAGTAGAAGATCAAGACTTGACAAGATGTCATGGACAGCTTTGTGGAGCAGTACTCCTTCAACCAGGAACCCCGACCTCAGAGGACCCAGCTGGAGTAAATGAGCTAGTGCCACAATGAGTCATTCTTGGAATACGCCACCTGCTGGAGGGAGATGGTAACAAAGATCCCTACTCCGATCCCCAAGGAGAGGTTAGCAAACATATTCATGGGCACCCTGAAGTAGTCCTACTCCACTCTGATGGTAACTCTACCATTCGTAGACTTTGGCACCGTTGTCAAAACCGGTGCCCGTATCTAGATTACCATCAAAAGCGGAGCTATCCACTCCAGTCTAGGGCTTGCTCCCCCTAAAACAAAAATGTCAGTCAACAAAAATAGCGGTCCTAGGGACCAGAGAAGAAAAGAAGATGTACAGATGGTGGCTTCCGAAGCACCGATCAAATTGCTGGCTCAGTTGCTCAGTCTCAGCCCGTAGCCAAAAACACTCGGCCAGTCTGACCAAACCAGGGGCAAAGTCGTCAACAAGACATACCCTCCATAAATTTCACCCCTCTTTCATACACTCTCAGCCAACTGTTAAAGTTTCTAACCAAGTAGAGTCTTCTCACCTTGAGAGGCCTTACCCTCTCTTGCACCCCAATAAACAAAACAAGAGTTACAGAGTCGATCATCACTGTGTCTTTCATCAAGGCCTAGGCCATGCAACTGATTATTGCAACAACCTAAAGTGCATCATCCAAGATCTCTTAGATGAGGAAAAGGTTGAGCTGGCCCCTAGAAATACCAGTATCAACCAGGCACCACTGCCCTTACACAACAATCAAGTAAGCTTCATTGAGTGGGAAGAGCCCAGGGTAAGGCAACCGAGACCCAGCACACCCATACAGATTGTCTCCAGTACAGATCCCCGCTCTTGAACCAGAAGAAGAGCAAATTGTCTATATCATCCCTTGTCCAGCCAATTGACCCATAACATCAGCTCCAGCCTCCACCTCTAAAGGCCCCATCAGGATCTTTTACAGCCCCTCTAAACCTTTCAGCATCAACCATGTACTCACTCACTCTCTCATTCTAGAAAGTGAAAGCATAGCAAATCTCACCCGATTTGGTCGGGTGTACCAACTGCCGACAGCTGAGCCGGCAAAAGAAAAAAGAAAACAGAAAGAGAAAGCAAGGATAGTAGACCTTGAGAAAGAGGCAGTAGATTCCACAACTCTACTCAAGATTTTAGAAAAGGCAGAAGAGTTTAACATCACTTAGCAGTTGAGCAAAACACTAACCCAGATCTCCATCATGGGTCTTCTCCTGACTTCCGAACATCACCGGAAACAGCTACTCCAGGTATTTAACAGCATTCATATAACACCAGACATTACTCCAGATAAACTAGGGCATATGGTGGGACAAGTGCTAAAATAAAAAATCATCTCCTTTATAGAAGAAATACCGGATGGTTATAAGAACCACACCAGAACTCTTTACATTGCAGTTCAGTGCATGGACAGAACGTTATCATCAATGCTAATCGACAATAGCTCTGGCTTAAACATCTGCACTTTATCAACACTGCAAAGCCTAGGTCTGGACTTCAGTTAGGTGAAAAAGAGACCCATGAAAATCAGGGATTTTGACAACTTAACAAGGCAGAATTTGGATGACATCGACCTGACTATCAGGGTCGGACCTGCACAGTTCATAACGAATTTTCAAGTTGTGAATCTATCAGCCTCATTCACTTTGCTCCTCGGGAGGCCGTGGATCCACGCGGTCATGGTCATTCTCTCCTCTCACCATCAGAGAATCAAGTTTATCTAGGATGACCACATGGTCGTGATCCCATCAGAGGAGTTGGCGAATTCCTTAGGGGACATCCAGGAACTGAGGCAAGGCATTGGCTTCATGACACATCAATCAGAGTAGGTCAGTTTTATCGCCCAAATAAAAGAGTAGAACAAACAGCAAATACCGTCATTTGTCAAGATGATGGCCAGAATGAACTACCAACCAGGGTCAGGCCTGAGAATCAGAAACCAGGAGATGAAGAAGAGATATGTACCTCCTCGCTACACTCCGCCATTTAGATTTGGGTACAAGCCCAAGTATGAGGACTATCTCTCCAAGCCATGAAGAAGAACAACCGGTCGGCGAAACCAGAACCCCGACCCCACATCTCTGTAACCTTCCCAGTTGGAACCTTTCAAGCCTATCCCAATACCCCTCTTGCACCCATTGCCAATACCTTAATCCCCTAGCCCAATGCCGAATCTTCAGGGATTCCAGATCCAGAGGTTTTCAGCATGGCCCAGATGTTCGACAAGCTGACTGTCGAAGATGCCACAGGAGCAGAAAATCCAGTGGGAGAGCAGGTCTGCACCCTCTCCAACAGCGCCGAAGCATCATCCAGTTGTCGGTCACTGATCCATTGGTGAACCGAGGCTCTCACCATTGAACTCATCCAGGGCCAGCGCAGTGCAAGACACATTGGTCCAAACAAGCAGTGACTGAAGCACCCTTCTCCTCCTTGTATTTTCTCTTTGCTCATACTGGAAAATCTAAGCTTAATGATTTGTCAGGAAATCACCTCCAACAAGCCAACCCCCGAAACCCTCCTTGAGCTTTCAGAAGTGGAGTATGACATATAGCAGGAAGAGGAACCGCCTTAAGAGATCATGGACCTCCTAGAGCACAGTGAAGGGATATTGCAGTCTAACATCGAAGACACTAAGACCATAAATCTTAGATTTGAAGACAGTCCCTAGCTCGTCAAGATCGGCAAAACCACGAGCCCATAGCAGATTACAGACCTGATCAACTTTTTGAAGAGCTACAGTGATCTCTTTGCCTGGTCATATGCAGACATGTCGGGCCTGGCCCCAGCATTGGTGGTACACAAGCTGCCCATGAACCTTGAAATAAAACTAGTTAAGCAGAAACTGAGATGGGTGAGATCTGCATGGTCATAAAAAGTCCAATAAGAGGTAGAGAAGCAGATCAAAGCAGGCTTCCTGGCAGTAACAACCTACCCTGAGTGGTTGGCCAACATTTTGCCGGTACCCAAGAAGGATGGCAAGGTCTAAATGTATATCGACTACTGAAATCTTGACAAGACAAGCCCTAAAGACAACTTCCCTCTCTCGCACATTGACATTCTTATCGACAACACAGCATGACATGAGACGTTCTCATTCATGGATGGTTTCTCTAAGTACAACCAAATCAGAATGGTAGAAGAGGATATGGAGAAAACCTCTTTCATTACACCTTGGGGCACGTTCTGCTACAAAGTAATGCCTTTCAGACTCAAGAATGTAAGGGTAATCTACCAGAGGGCCATGACGGTACTATTCCATGATATGATCCACAAGACAACTGAAGTTTACGTGAATGACATGATAGTCAAATCACCTACTGTCAGGCAACACCCTGAAGACCTGAAGAAATTGTGTGACAGACTCAGAGAGTTCAGCCTAAGACTGAACCCGGTCAAATGCGTCTTTGGAGCCTCGTTAGAAAAGCTCATTAGCATCATAGTCAATAAAAGAGGCATCGAGATTGATCCAGCTAAATCCAAGGCTATCATCGAAATTTCGACTCCCCAGATTGAAAAGGAAATCTACGGGTTCCTAGACATAATTCAGTACATCAGCCGATTCATCTCTCAGCTCACTCTGATATGTGAGCCAATCTTCAAGCTTCTCAGGAAAAATATACCTACAGTCAAGACAGACGAGTGCCAGGAAGCCTTTGACAGGATAAAGCAGTATCTTCTTCATCCTCCAGTACTTCTGCCTCTTACACCGGGTGGTCACTGCTACTCTACATCTCAGTACAAGAAACTTTCATGGGGTGCGTCCTAACACAATATAATGAGATAGGCAGAATAGAGCAAGTCATCTGCTATATCAGTAAGCGTTTGCTAGAGTATGAAGAGAGGTACAGCCTACTTGAGAAAACTTGTCTAGCACTGGTCTGGGCAACTTAGCGTCTGTGGCACTATCTGCTCTCTTATCCAGTAATCCTGATCTCCCGGATGGACCCACTCAAGTACCTCCGAGAAAAAGTTAGCCACTACCAATAGGACAGCCTGATGGCCCATGATGTTATCTAAATTTGACATCACGTACATGACTCAGAAGTCAATTAGGCAATTGCAGATCACCTGCCCCACAGTCCAACACAGGACTATGTCTCGGTACATGATTAATTCCCAGATGAAGTCATCCTGTATACGGAAGCAGAAGAGCAAGAATACCTTGGTTGGGAGTTGTATTTCGACGGAGTCGCGAACAACCATGGACATGGGGCAGGAGTAGTCCTGATCTTTCCCAATGGAGCCCACCTCCCCATCTCAGTCAAGCTGAAATTCAAATGTTCAAACAACAAAGCAGAGTATGAGGCATGCATAGTCGGACTAAAAGAAGCCCTAGGCATCGGGATTGAAGAGATAGACGTCTACGGTGACTCATCTTTAGTAATCTTCCAGGCAAACGAATCTTGGGCCATCCGAGAAGCCAGGCTAGTCCTGTACCTAGCCTATCTCAATGTGTTGTTCACTTAGTTCAAAAGAATCACCTTCAGTCACAGGTCCAAGAACCACAACAGATTTGCCGACGCATTGGCTACTCTTACCTCCATGTTATAGATTTCCAAATGCGTCATGCTCTTGCTAATCGAGATTCAGCAATAGGACCAGCCTGCCTACTGCCTTGAGATAGAATAGGTATCAGACAACAAGCCTTGGTATGCAGACATCAAGCAATATCTCAAGGACCGGACCTTCCCATTCGATGTCACTAAAACAGACCACCGGATAATCAGAAGACTAGCCATTCAGTTTGTCCTCTCAGGATGAATCTTGTACAAGAGATCACCAAACATGATCTGGCTCAGATGCCTCGATACCTAAGAAGCTACACAGGTAGTTGAGGAAGTTCACGGAAGAACTTGCGGCCCACACATGAACGGGCTAATGTTGTTTAAGAAGATACTTAGACTAGGCTACTATTGGTCCACAATGGAAGCTGACTGTTGCCGGCATGTACAGAAGTGTCACCAGAAATCTATGTCGACAAGATCAATGCACTGTCAACCAGGCTGCACAACCTCACAGCTCTACGACCATTCTTAGCATAGGGCATCGACGTCATCGGACCCATCGACGTCATCGATTCATCCTAGTAGCAATCAATTACTTCACCAAATGGGTCGAGGTAGTCTCCTATGCCAACGTCACAACCCCTGTGGTTCAGCGTTTTCTAAAAAAAAGACATCTGCTGATACGATGTCCTGTTTGAGATTGTAATAGACAATGCACTAAATTTCTGCAAAAAGGGGATAACAGATTGCTACCAGAAGTTCAAGATACAACATCACAATTTCACGTGATACAAGCCATAGACCAATGGTGCAGTTGAAGCTGCCAACAAAAACATGAAAAAAAATCTTAGAAAAAATGGCAACCAATTACTCTCCCTGACATAAAATGCTCTCATATGCACTCATGGCCTACAGAACATCCATCTGAACCTCAACTGGGGCAACATCATTCTCTCTGCGTCATGGTATAGAAGCAGTCCTCCCCATTAAAGTAGAAATTTTATTACTTCGGGTCCTAATATAAGCAGAAATCTCCGAAGCAGAATGGGCACATATCCGATATGAACAACTGAATCTGATAGAAGAGAGACGACTGAAAGCCATCAACCACTCTCAAGCCTACCAGAGACACATGGTTAGGACATTCAATAAGAAATTCAAGCCCCGAAGTATCGAAGTCGGTGACCTGATTCTCTAAAAAATGTTGCCAAATTGTCTAACCCGATGGGTAAGTTCACTCCCAATTACAAAGGCTCATACATCATCCGAGAAAAATTCTCCGACGGTGCCATTCGACTCGGAAGTATGGATGATGAAGACCTCCCAGAGCTCGTCAACATGGACAAAGTCAAATGATATTACGTTAGGGTCTAGATCTGATAGGCGCTTTGCACTTGTAGATTCTCCAGGAAATTACAGGAGCCCATCTTTGACACACTCCTTACCCCAGCAATATAAACCATTTTCAAATCAATGAATTCCGCTAGCTAGCCCCTTAAGCCAAACAGTCTTTCTTTCACAAAACCTTTCAGGGACATCCTCCCTTGCCCTCTACAGTATATACCTGAACTACGTCATAACCTGATCCTACAAAGGATACATAGGCAACCTGACAATCAGGTGCGGTCATTAGAAGGATCCAGATATCTTCTTAATCATCCCTTAAATGGAGTCAAAACCTCTCTGAAGCTTCTCGGTAAAGTCAAACTTTCCCTAAGTAAAGTCTAAACTCTCTTGACCTCCACGACGGAGTCAACTCTCAAGGGTATAAAAAATTTTATCAAAGGAAAATCCAAAATAGAAGTTGAAACAATCTCAAAAGTCAGAGACTCCCCACAGAGACAATCTCTCCAGACTCTCTCCCCAACAAAATCAACTTTTCCCGAAAACATTCCCCAAGAAGAGACAACCTCTCCCGAAAGCTCTCCCCAATAAAGTCAATCTTTCCCTAAAGTCGGCCTCTGTTAAAAGGAGAATTCCCCAATGGAGCCAAATAAAAAAAACTCCAGGAGAAATCCCTGAGAGTACAAATCCATTGTAATGGGAAGAAATCCCAAGGTGTCCCAAACTTCGGCCCCCTAACCTACATTTTGTCTCACTCTAAGTCCTCAAAATCAGCTGCAATGGGAAGAAATCTCAGGGTATCCCAAACTTCAGCCCCCTAGGCCACATTTCATCCCACTCTAAGTCCTCATAGATCCCCTAGGAACTATAACTGCAAGCGCAGTATCACATCTACATCCCCAGTTGAATACAATCGCTAGCCAAGCGCCATCCAGAGCAATGAGGGGAGAAGACCCATTTTCCCAATAAATTGTGGGCATGAGTAAAAACCGACAATGACCTCATTGCGCAAAAAATCACGCAACCCCAGACCTAGTCTTGTGACTAAGGGCAAAAAATGGATAAAAACTCATCAGCTTCGTCGGCATGAGAAAAACCGGCAACGACCTCATTGCGCAAAAATTATATGAATTCGTGACTTGGTCATTCCAAGGGTAAAAAATGGAGAAAAAGCTGAAGAGCAGTTTGGTAACAAAATCCAGCAGCAATTAGTCTCGCCGAGCTCCTGACTATCCTTAGCAAAGATTTCGCTAAGAACAACTCCATGACAAATAGTTGATGGTCTCCAGTAGTGTTCCATTCCCCAGCGGATCACCAATAGAAGGTCAAACTACCTTCTGTAATTCAACAATTTCTACCCAGCAAGAGCCCTCAATCTTCTATCCCCAGCAGCATACCCAGCAAGGGTAAATCATTCGTTGAGTCATACTCCATTCTTCGAGAGTAAAAGACAGACCACAAATTCCCTCTAAGCCCTGACAAAGGTAATATACTAGCAAATCTAAAAGCTAGCTAAAGTATTTTTCTGTCAAAATTAAAAACTTTTGTAAAAAGTCTGCAACATTTTTTCTCGACTGTACCAGCCTGCACTGAAGCAACCGCGACAAAGACAAGTAGAAGAAGCCGACACCGCGCATCCCGCAAGTCGCAGTCAAGAGAGTCATGGGAAAGCATCCTCATCCCCTGCATGACATTACTTTACATAGCGTCACACCCTACGTGACCAAAACTCCTCAACATCACTCAATGTGATCAAAATCCATTGCCTCTGGGCCATCCCAATATCAATCTAGCTAGCGCCTCCGGGACATGCCATATCCCAACATCCCCGCGTGTCCTCGACATCCTATGTATCCCTTGACAAAACTGTCATACAGCAATTCCTTCCGCTATCTCCCTTGTGACACACCCGTGTGTCCTCAACATTCCATATGTACCTTAACAAACTTGTCATACTGCTACACCACATGCATGTCCTCGTTGTGACACCCTTGTGTGTCCTCGACATCCTGTATGCCCCTTGACAAACTCGTCATACCACGACATTACCTCTTACATGTCCCCCTCGTGATACTCCCATGTTTTCTCGACATCCCACGTATCCCTTGACAAACTCGTTATACTGCGATACCTCATGCATGTCCTCTTTGTGACACCCTTATATATCCTCGACATCCTGTATGTCCTTTGAAAAACTCGTCATACCGCGGCATTACCTCCTGTATATCTCCCTTGTGACACCCCTCATGTGTCCTCGACATCCCATGTGTACTTTGACAAACTTGTCATACAGCTATACCACCTACATGTCCTCTTTGTGACACCTCCATGTGTCTTTAACATCCTGTGTGCCCCTTTCACAAACTCGTCATACCGTGGCATTACCTCCTGCATGTCCCCTTTTGATATCCCGTGTGTCTTTGACTTCCTGCATGTACCTTGACAACTCACTTGTCATATTGCTACACCTCCTGCATGTCCTCTTTCCGACACTTGGCATGTTCTTCGATCATTTTGGCCCAGCACCTCCGGGTAATGCCATAATAACCAATCTGGCTAGTGCCTCTGTGATATACCATCTTTCGTAACATCCATTAATGCCCAACATAAGTAGCCCAGACTAGTCTCCATTCCCCAGCAAGTGGCCCTAACCACTTCTTCTTTCCCCAGGTCACCCATATCCTCAACAGGTATACGCGAACACATTGCACCCACATTTGCACAACACACATGGCGTCATACTGCATTCCCAAAATCCAATCTCGGTGTAAAAATAGGGTGATTCCAGTCTTTGTCGTTCAATTTCCAACATTGACACTCTTCAACAAAAAGGGGCAGCTGTAAGCATCTAATTTTTACACCTCTTCTTAACCGTAGTTAGGCCCCCTAACCCTAGGTTAACCCTAGGCCAACCCTAGCTAACCCTAAATCAACCCTAGTTAACCCTAGGGTAAACCCTAGTTAACCCTAGGACAAGCTAACCCTAGCTAAACCCTAGGTCAATCCCAAGTTAAAAACCTAGCTAAACCCTAAGTAGCCCTAGGTCAAACCCTAGCCCACACAAAGTCAACACAGACCCAACCCTAGCCTAGCCCTAGGCTACAACCCTAGGGCATCGGCCCAAGACCCATGCCAAACCCTTAAACCCTCGGTTTGGGCCCAAACCAAGCCCAAAAAATTCAAAAAAACCAACCGTACCACGTGCATGCTGGGCCAAGCCCTATTCTGGGTAAAATTTGATAATGGTGGTAGAAACTCTACCGTCATTCTCAAATTATCCTGGAATGGGCATCGGCCGTCATTCCCAGTTTACGCAATCGCAACACTCAACTACCTCCCCCAGTGCACTAGGCATGCGTCTGGCAGCCCCCTCTCATCTTTGAGACCTCTACCAACCCCAGTACTATTCCCATTTGAGTCTCAAGTCTCTCCCCTGTAAATCTCAGCCCTCCACAACCTTCATCTCCAATGCCATCCCCCTGTGGAAGCTTTACAATCTGAACCCCTGCCTTGCCACCCTTGACTTCTAGCCTCATCCAATCAACTTAAGCACCCTCAAGGACCACCCCAACTCCCTCTCTCAGCCGTGTACCCCCACTGTGCACCACAAACACCAAGCACCACTACCACTGTGCATCACCACCACCGCAAGGAGAGCAGTAGCAGGGTAGGGCTCTGCCCCTCCCCTCTTTTCATTTCTTTACATCATTGTGAGCCCCTTGTCCTTCCAGGGGACTTGTTGCTGTTTTGATTTCATAAACCCAGAGTAGAGGGCTTCCCCTACCTTCCTCATAGGTGTGTGGGGGTCACTGGTAAAAAAACCTCCCCCTGTAGCCTCAATTCATCCCGGGCCTTCTGGGGACCCTTAGTTCATGAGGGATCCCCTGGAAATACTCTGATGCAGCCCCGAAGGGCAGAATTGGATTTCTGGAAAAGATCCAGAATGGTAGTAAACACAGTACCATCATTCTAGTTCTTCCAGTTCCAATGGCCATAGGCCTCATACGGCTGAGCCCTGATCCATTTTAAGGCCTTATCTTGGTCCCCAAGACCTTCCTGAGCCTACCCTGGTCCTTCCAGGCTGACCCCATCAACTTAACCATGGTTAAAATGCTAAAATTTGGAAACTATCAAGAATGGCGGTAGAAACTCTACCACCATTCTTGGTTTTGTATTACAGTGATATCATGGCCACTTTGAGCCCATCTTAGGGCCAAGTCCAAGGCCCACAACAGGCCTAGGACATGTGGCAAGACCCCTAGCCACTCTCATGGACTCAGTGTCTCTTAGGGTTCACCTCCGACCTCTGTTAATGGCTGCAAAGCCCCTGTTCCTAGAACATCAAGAATGGCGGTAGTTATTCTATCGTCATTCCTATTCTGTTCAAGTTTGAGAATAACGATAGAATAATTACCGTCATTCCCTATTTTGTTAAAACAGTGAGCCTTACAGGGCTCAGACCTGGTAGGAGGTTATTCTAGACCCTGCCAAGCTTATTGGGCCCACCCCAGACCAAACCACTTCCTTGACTAGGGTTAACTCAGCTCCAATTAATTTTTAACCATGATTAAAATCACTTAACCCTTGGAAATATTCCAGAAAATCCCAAAACTATCTAAAAAAAATGCAAAGTGACCCAAAACTTGACTTTGGACCTTGCCAACCTTGGTTAGCAGCCCTAACCATGGTTAAATCCTATTAGCCATGTTTAACATTTAACCCATGATTAAGTACCCTTGGCCTACTGGGCCCAACCCTAAGCCTACCGGGCTTAACTCTTAGCCTACCAGGCTAACCCTCGGCCTAACCCTAAGCCTACCGAGCTTATCCCTAAGTCTACCGGGCTTAACTTTTAGCCTACCGGGCGAATCCTCGGCCAACCGGGCCCAACCCTAAGCCTACTGAGTTTATCCCTAAGCCTACCAGACTTAACTCTTATCCTACCGGGCTAACCCTCGGCCTACCGGGACCAACCCTAAGCCTACCGGACTTATCCTTAGCCTACCAGGCTAACCTTTGGCCGACCGGACCCAAATCCATTAAGTCATTGCACTTGACCAACCCAGCCAACCAAACCCTATCCTCGAGGCTAGACCCTTAGCACTCCGATGCACGCACACACACACCCCTTAACCTTAGCATAGGTTCATGTGCCAGAACTACGCTCGGACTGATCTCACCTAATGTGAGTACATAGGCAACCCAACTCGGGTTCGACCCTAGTTAGCTTTTCTCTTCTTAGATTAATATTACCTAAAACTAAGGCAGTTGAACGACATTTGACAATAATTCGGCTTTAACCTAGGAAGTAGGTAACCATTGTAAAATGGGGGTCTCAGGGTGCCTAACACCTTCTCTGGAACTTAACCGAACCTCTTACTTAGAACTCTCCCGTAGACCAAGACCTTATCCACATAACCCGGAACTTATACCTTCTGAATAAATAAGTGACGACTCTTAATCCAATGAAAAAATTTTATAATTAATTGCATGTATGATTTTAAAACATTAAATTCCATGTTATATGATTTTACAGTATTTTCTTTTCAGTTTTTATGATTTACAATGTATAACCTGTAAGGGTAAAAATTGGTAATTATACACAATGATATCTAGCAATACCAACAACACGAACTAAACAAGAGTGCCCCAACTTGATAGTCATATCCGAACTAAGTGTTACTCTTTCGACCCGAGGTGAAGCTCGGAAAGGAACTTCCAGACTCTCGACTTGATCTTCAACTCGGGAGAACTAAGGTAAAGTCCTCTTAATCCCCGAGCTACTACGCGAAAGACTTGGTCTGATCAAATCTCGAAGATCTAGCATAAAATCATGATACTCTTCTACTGAATAGTGAACTTACTTTATAATCTTGACCGCGTAGGCGAACTGATATGCTAAAAATCTTATACCATTAGAGGGTTCAGATATGAAGATTCCTCTTTCGTTGGGGAATTTAAATGGAAAGATAAGTAGCCAACCCTAATGGCCTCACTACAAACATGGATGATTAGAACGGAGAGGGGGATCCCTCGAACTTAAACACCCATTAACTAGTTCAACATGAAAAAATTGTATAGACCTGTATTGACATGGTGTATCAATCGGTCGATATTGACAAGTATTGATCTTGCAAGCAAAAACACCATTAAAATTTAGATATTTACAAACTTTTCATCTTTTTCATGAACACTCCTATTAAATGTGTCATAAAACATCTATTAACTATTGTTTTGTATTGTGAAAAGGTATAAGAATAATGGAGGTGAGAAAAAAAATTAAACAAACATATCTTTTTTAGATTAGGGTAATATAAATCATGAACAATCAAAAATTTATTTTCACACCAAAAAAAAAAAAAGTGAGGAGCTTCATGAGAGGGGAAGATGAGGGGTGTGAGGAGCAGCTCTCATCTCATGCACATACGTAAACCTCTCTTTTCATCTTTTTTTTTTTAAAAAAAGAAAAATACTAAAAGAAATTATTCAAAGTGTTAGTGGTAGTGGAAAAATATTTAAGATTTTTCAAAAATGTTGAATTATGGAAAATGCTCATAAACTTGAGGGGCAATCATGGGAAAATCCTTTTAAGAATCGGTCACTGCTAGAACAAGGCCATGTAAGTCTACAGCTGTCAACGGAGTGAATTCGGAGTCGTTACTACAGTAAGGCCATGCATTCCAAACAAATTCTGAAAATGTTCATTGCCTCATCTAGTTGGGCATTCGGGAGACAACTAATGGATTGATGGTAGGAGTCAATCTGATTTTTAGTTATTCAAGGCGGACCTTGTTTCCCTTAAAGCCAAACTCAAACCGTGGCTACTCTGGGTGGGAAGCCCTATCCATAGATTTTTAGTGATCCCAATTCGTGGTAGAGAACAAGACAACAAGAACTTTGTTAGTTTCTTCACCAAGCACGGAAGTTTAAGGATAACTGTAAGTCAATTTGAATAAATATCTCTCCACCAAGCACGAAAGTTTAAGTATAACTGTAAGTCAATCCGAATATATTTTGAATAAATATATGACGGATAGTAAAATATGATATTTGTCTCAAACTTCGATTAAAATATTAAACTTTTTGAAGAAAGGAAATTTTTTTAAAATAAATTAATATTTTCTCTTCACCTGCATTAAAAATAATAATTTAATGTATTTAATTATATAAAAAGCATATTTTATAAGGTTATCTTAGTCTTGTAAACCAATTATATATGTTCTTTAAATTTATATATATATTATAATCGGTCTATTATTTATTGAATCAGATATATCAATATCTGAATTCGTATCTGATTATAAACTGATAGTAAAATTACTATTTGAATTCACTCTGCTAAATACCTATTCAGATAATTATTCAAATAATTGGATTTGGATACAGTATCCGTTGATACTGATCTATCCATGTCTGATAATTTTTTTAAATGAGGGGCATGATCTCCTTATAAAAAAGGAATTTAATTATTTGGGCCACCTAATTTTATATTGATTAACATCTAGTCAACAAATAAGATTTTTGAATATTTATTTTAAAAGGGAGTTTAGAGCGGCTCAGTTGGTTAAGACTTAAGAATGTAGAGCAAATATTTTTTGGTTAAACTACAGTGAGAGGGCTCCAATCGTACTTATAGAATAAGAAATAAGATTATTTAAGTGCATGGACCCTGGAATTCAGAAAGTCGAGTGTTCGAGTCAAGCCCCTAGTATATGTCATTTATGAAAAGGAAAACAATCACCTCCTCCGTCGGTAAGGTAAGGAGGGCATCTCAGGACCCTTTTTCTGCCACGTTTCCCCTATTAAGCCCCTTTTAACTTTTGTTAAGATTCACTCACACCTAGGGTTCACCCATCTACCCTTGATTTTTAGAAAAAAAAATTACCACAAGGAGTTAAATATTTAACCAGAGTTAAGTACGTGGAGCAAACTATTGCTCATGTATGAAAAGGCCATGTCAAAGCTAGCCTCAAGCACAAGGCCTGACTCGTGAGACAATCAGAGGCAAGCGTAAATTAAGGGTCCGTTTGGCTTTACTCTTAGGGAGTGATTTTCGGCTAGGCCCGGTTACACCCCTACTTCTGAACAAATAGAGAGAATTGGGAGCCTAGGAAAATCCCCTCCACCGAATTATTTCTAATGGCTAAATTTGTTAAGAGGGAGATCAATACCACACAATCTCTATGCGAGGGAGATTGAAAACCCCCTAACTCCTATTAAGAAGCCTAATTACCTTATCTGTATGAATTCTACTCTAAAAACCCTAAACTAGGCAACCTAAATAATATCCCAACATGTATATATAAGGGTGGTGTTATAAGCACCCAATGTTTGATTACTATACCCCATTAAAAAAAAGTTCTTATATTTCAAATTTTTCTATATTTTTATATGCGCACCCCATTCACAATCCTTTATTCTTGACCGCCTTCTTCTCCATTCGCTGTCACCTCTTCACGATCTCAATTTGTGATCACTTCTCCATTAACCAAAATCCTCTCACGTTCATAGTTTTTTGTTTAATAATTTTTTTATTTAGAATTTTATTTATTCTATTGAAAATTAATTATATGATTTTTCATATGTTTTTAATTCTCTTCATTTGATCAATCGTTGTTAAAAATTCAATTATTTGTTCGACAATTTTTTATTATTTGAGATTTTCTTCATTTTCTTAAGTCAGTGAAATATTTTCAAAAAAATTATGAGAGAAAAAAAATAGAATAAATGTATTGAAATTATTGTACACCACTCAATGTGCTTGCATAAGTACATTACCCATAAATATTAAATGAGAATATCACAACCCTTTAATTAAACAGGTGGTGATTGTATTATTTATTTTTAGGTAAAATGACTCTTAAAATAAAGTGGACCTGGAATTACCTCTATTCTTATTGTTAATAAATTTAAAGCTTGGTGTGTAATTTTAAATTTTATAAGTAATTTTTATGATTTTGTTGTGCATTTTAAATTTTAAGCAATTAATAGTTTGTAGTCATCAAATTTAAAAAATAGGGTGTAGTCATCAAAAATTGTGCTGCACGTAAGACTACCCATATATAAAACTACCTAAATTTACTCACCTACATAAATCACCTTTAAATCATGCTATTGTGGGCAACTGGCCGGTTAGTACATTCCACACTCCATGAATTCAACCTTGTCCTCAAAGTCCACCCAAATCCCATGGTCCCATGTTACGCATAAAGTCGTGAATGAATTGTATGTGTTCTTGTTCCAATAATCCGTCTCTAAGCAATCATTTCTTGAGATAGAATGAAAGTGGATTCATTTTATCAGAACCAGGATTTAGATAATTGTTGATTGAATGCATCCACATAGGTACTGTATTTTTCACATCTCCTTTGCTTGCACATGCTTCAGTTGAAGAATTCAATAATGCAGTAAGTGAATCATGCTCCTTAGCATTGACAGCGCTATCCGCGCGAACAGAAGCCTTCACCGATCTCGACATTTTAATATTTATTGCATGAAAACTTATTGTAACGATTGAGGGAGATTAAAACCTCTGAATTTTTATATGAGAGATTCAAAACCTCCCAAGTCCTTTGAAGAAGCTTAGTTATTATCGTTCGGTCCTTTGGAGCACATTGCCAATTCAACCAGTTTTATCTTTCACAATCTCGCCTATCTCTTGACTCATTCCTCTTTCTCCCCAAAATCATGAAAATAAGTGGAATTTTTTAATAGTCCGTTCTTTTATTGACTTATAAAGCTTGACACTTTAATCTTCGTCATGACACATGGTAGAAAATTTGAGTCAATTTGTCAAGGTTTTTAAAAAGAGTAATTCTTACCATCATGAGTTTTGAAGTCTCACCGTTATTTTTTAATGAGAATTGAAATAATTCATTTTGATGTATTTAAAGTCTTACAAGAATTGCAACTCAATAGATGAATCGATTATCCATTGATAAAACTTGTAAAGTACTGGATTTTAGAAGGCTCCGAAAAAGAAAGGACCGTTGATGGAAACCTAATTCTTCAAATCAAAAGTAAAAGGATCGTCTTGAGATGATCCTTTTACTGGAAGGTGTTCTAGGAGTGTCAAGCTTTATAAGTGGTGACAGTGGAAATTAGAGAACCATATTGAATATAATAGAAGCAAGATAATCCCTAAGTTTCAACTGGAAGGTGTTCAAGGAGACGTCATGAGATAAAATTACTCACATCTATAATCCCTAATTGAAGGGTATATAAACATGGGGTTCTGAAAGTTGTAAAGAAATCCAAGAAAGAAGACCACATTTCAGAAACGGAAACCAATCCGTACAATGAAAAACTTCCATTACAGCTACTAAGAAAGCAAAAAGCTTATTTGCCCTGAAGTTTTTTGGTCATTCTTCTCATTTCCTTAATGCAGAGAGAGCACTCCATTCATCTGGCAGAAAGAGGTAAAATCTCAATAAATATTTTTTTGCATATCAGCCACTTTTGCTAATGTCTCATTGCCCCCACATCGGTTGAGAAGTCGACTTCACAGGGGTGTATAAGAGGCCAACAACCCTCCTTAAGACAGGCCCTTTTGGAATGGATGCTTGGACTTACCCTTATGACACCTTAGCGGCTACCTTAGGTCTGGTTGTGTGGGCGTGTGCATGTTAGTTACATGATATCATTTCAACAAAAAAAAAAGAACCATCTTTAGTAAAATTCCCATATCACCTCAGATTCATCTTTAGTAAAATACCTAGATAACCTCAGATTTTCTCTCATTTGGAACTACAAGGAAACTGAAGCATGGGCATCAAATTATAGAGTGATATCACATTATGAAACTGCTCAATGGGTTGTGGGCTTTGGCTGTTGATGCCCAAGAGTTCACATAACCATATTGTTTGATAAGGGATGTGTGACACTAGATAGTTTGTATGTACATATTAATAATAAAGTTCTCCGATTTTTCAAAATGTTACCTGACCTTTTTCCGTCAAACAATTAATTAATGAAATATTCAAGACTTTAGGAAAAAAACACAATTTTAAGTACGAATTGTTCACGAACTTTTAAAAAAAACCTCAAATAAATATATTATATATGAAACACTTTTATTTAAAGTTCTCATAATTAGTTTTCTTATTTGATATTTTTTCATTTCTTGTTCTCACATTTTCCTAATTTACTTCTAAATTCTACCTCTTTTATCATAAATTTCTTAGACAAATAATTCCCAAAACCTGACATGGCAACCGTGTAAATGGGGAAATCTGGGGCCAAAAAATAAGCCAACTGGAGATCCCAATAATAATAATAAAAAAAAAGGACCCAACCATCTGAAAGCATACTTTTTTTTCTTCTAGATAACTGCCTGCAAATTGCAATTAATAATAAAAAGGTTAAGATTAGCAGCTCGGACTGGTTTTCCATCTAGGAAACCTGTTTGGGGCCCACTAAATAAAAATCAGATTGATGAATCAGACAGAGCAAAATCCCATAACATATAAATAAATACAGTTAAGGAGGATGCTAAATAGAACAATATATACAAAGACCCAAAACTGCCACGTTGACTCATAAATGTAGAAGCTCTGAGTCCGTAAATACTAAGAGCAATTTATGAAAGAAAACAGATGAGAATAAAGTCTAGTTTCTCACTAAATAAGCTATCTCCGCCCATGGGTTCTCCTTGACCCTGATGGTGACCTCCCTGAATCAAACGAGCTTCTACTTAACTTCTCTTCCTTTGGTTCAGACACCAACTTTTGCTTCCGCTGCAATTCCTCGACATATCGGCGCCAAATGGATTCCCTCTCTTTCCTCGGCATCTTCGAATACCTGGGATCAGGCTTTAGGAGGTGTTTAGCCATGGACCAAGAACTAAGAATTGTCTTCCCATCTTCTGTCACTTGGCCAGCTGCATCTGCAGTTATGACCTCGGCTAACAAAGTTTGGAACTCCCGTGCACACCGCTACAAATGGCATTCATAGAAAATGTTAGTGAAATAAAATTTGAATAGTATTTCATACCTGTTAAGGCATATGTTCTTCGAGCAAATGGATTGAAACTATTTAACAGTATTGAATGGGCAGTCCAAATGACATATAAATCCAACAATTATATGATTTCTAATCATCCAATGCATTAGCTTTATTTTCTTTTACTCTTTATTTGAATTTTAATATCAGAACACCATGTCCATATTATCTGTCAAGGTTGTGTTCATTATTGTCCTTGAATGGACAGACAGTTAAGATAGCAGACCTATCTGAATTTTTTCCCCCATTTTGTGTGATGAAAATTTTAGTAAAAATGGGGAAAAATGGTGCAGGAAAATTTATTGGTAGAGATCAACAACATAATACAAAGCTAGAAAGTCCAGAAAAATGTTAGCCAATTTGAATTGCAGGTTGAAATGATGCATAGCATCAACAACACAAATCTCGAATCCATCAAACACAAAATTGAACAATCATAAGAGTTTCCTTCATTAACATAAGCAAGGCTTTGAAAGGAGACAGATTACTACCAACTTCTGCCACTTATGTGTTGGAAAAATTTGATAAGTAGCACTATAATCCCAATGGAAAATATACACAAAATTACTTGAATTTGTCATTAACTAAATACTCCAATGCAGCAGTAGAGAAGCTCAAATCCGGCAACAATAAACTGAAAATAAAGGTTAGATCACTTATCAAAATGGAGACCGAGGCACGTGTTGAACACATTGTCCTTGAGGTGATTAACGCCCCTGCTCTAGTGCTTATAGGTCTCTAGCAGACACCCCCAGGATTCAACAATTTCAATCTGTCGGTAGAGAGAAATCACTAACCGGCGGTCATAGCAAACTCGACAGTATTCGTAACCAAAACTTTAGAAAAGCAAATACAAAAGAATAGAAGAGAGCATCCCAAAAAATTTGTATATTTCTTTTCTACACCTCAAAGAAAATAAGGTTTTTCTCTCTTGCTTCTTCCCAATAGGAAAGGAATGTCTTTCTTATAGGAAGAGACAAATTGATTTTAAGACCCCAATGAACAAAAGAAATAACTCCCCATAATTTCAAAAAATGTTTTGAATATAAAGAGAATGAATAATTTCATAAAAGACATTAATAGGAAATAATTTATAGGCATAATTATTCCCTAACTGATTTGGGAAATTAATAATTAAAATGAATACAAAATTTTATTTCAAAAATCTGCAACAATATGCACTTCTTTACACCTAATCTCATCATTTGCAACTTACCTATACTATGATATGAAAAAGGATGGCTCAACGAGGGTCCAATAGCTTGATGTTGTAAAAATAACTTTCTATTTCTACAAATTCACACATGTTTTTGTGGAAAAAAAAAATCTGATTCATTCCAAGGGACGTTCCTAAGAGGGAGACTATGACGGATATCTTATTGTGAATCAGTGCCTCAAATTATATTGGGAATGGACTACAAGGTAATTTTTTATCATTCATTCCAAGGGATGTTCCTAAGAGGGAGACTATGACGGATATCTTATTGTGAATCAGTGGCTCAAATTATATTGGGAGTGGAATACAAGGTCATTTTCGATCGTGTACATGTTACACATGTATGATCATGTTAGACAGAGAGTTTGCAGACTAGATTCTTCTAAGAACATGTTTTAGAAAAAATCATGTCTTGATCAATGCACACACCCTGACATACTTGGTTACTTCAATGGATCTGCTTCCAGACTTTTTGACAGTAATAGGTGGGTAAGGCGAAATGGCCTCTATTGTAGTTCTTATATATGGCAGCTGAAAATATAGGCAGGCCTATTCAAAAAGCAGAAATTCAAGTTCAGAAGGATTTTGAGATTGGAACCAGAGATTTTAAGAACAGTTTCGGTGTGCTAATCGTTATGGCCCAAAATTTATTGTGAGGATTTGAGATCGGGTGTGGCCAAAATTGTCATAGCCCAAAACATAAGGCACTGCATGTAATAGATTGTTTTCTTTTTCCTTGTAATATAACTTTATTAGTCTATTTATCTCTTCATGCAGGAAATCAACATGTATCGGGGAGAGAGAGACAGGAGGCATTTTCCAGATGATAAAGAAATACACATGGTTTTTTGTGGGAACTTTTCCCTTCATAATTAATATTTGACCTATGATTGAACTGCTATGGAGGTTCTCTTAATAATTCTCCATCGACTTGATTGCAAGGTTCTAAATGTTGATATCGCTTGACATGTCGAGCCGCCGAAAGAACATATATCGGAGATATATCGTTTATCGGTGATTTTTGGAAAAATAGCAAACAAAAGGGGCAAAACATGGAATTTTGTAGTGAAATGTTAAAATAGATGTTAATACCACCTTTTAGATTAAAAACATTAAAAAAAACAACAATGTATATAAGAGATGCAATGAGAAGAGAGCAAAGATGTGCGTTGACGAGTGACGATAATGTAAACAAACAGGACCCCTAGGTCCAATGGCTTCCACTATCTCAATTAATAAAATTTTATTTTTTAACACTTAAATAATTTGTTTTAATTTCTCTTATTAAATAACATACTTAAGTAATATTTAGTAATTTTATATATCAATTTTAGTGAAATAAGTTATATTATTTGATCAATGTTACTATGTATATTATTTAAAATTATTAGCTATTAATAATAATAATATAAAATTGTTCAAATTCATAACTAAATGAAATTTACATGAATTTCAAGTATAATCCTTTTAAAAAAAATTATGTTAAAAATTTTAATATTTTTTTGAATTAGATGTATAATATAAATACATATTAATTTTTGTCGCATAATATAATTTTTTGTATGACACATCATTTTTACAAAAAGGCCCTATATTAAAAATTTTAACTTATAATTTATTTTTTTTAGATTATGTACTAAATCAAAAAAAAAAAAAAAAAGCTTATAAATTTGTAAGTTAACACTTATAAATTTTTGTACTAAAAGCCTAAATCCCCAATTTTAAATTTTTGTACTAAAAATAGTATTAGGCTTTTAAATTTTAGATTAAAATTAAAAGCCTAAGTCCCCATTTTTAAAGAGAGTGAACCTAATATTACCCTTGTTAAGTTAAAATACTTAAAAGGGAAGTATGTTATTGAGAGTGAAATTAGCATTACCCTTATTAAGTTAAAATAATTTAAAATAGAAGTATTTATATGTTTAAAGAGACTGAGTGACATTAGCATTACATTTTTTAGGTTTAAAAAGACAGAGTAACATTAGCTTTACCCTTTTAAAGGTTTAAAACCTTAATAAACAAAGCTCGATCATTTGGTTCACGATGAAAAAAACATAGGAGCTCTGCTCCGAATGGAAGAGGGAAGAGAGGAGTATGGTGAATAGGCGATGGCAACGGCGACGGCACAGGTATGTACATATAGCCCACAGGCCACGTCCACAACCCTTCTTCCTTCTCTACTGTCTATACTAGTCTCAAAACCCTTTTTTTTTCGTCTAAATCAAAGATCTCACTTCTCAAAGATTGATTTCTCTTTATTTCTTTAAATGGATGCCTGCACATCTGCAAAAAAAAATAAAAAAGGGGGGGGGGGAGATTTTTTTTTTTTTTTAACTTTATTCACGGGTCTTGGTCTTCATCAGTGGGTTTTCGGCGATACATCGTCGATATCGCCAATATCTCACCGATATCTCCCGACATAGTGTAATTTTTTTCCAACATCGTATAGATACGGGTCACCACCGATATCGAAAAATATCGCCGATATTTTCGATATTTCAAACCTTGCTTGATTGAAAGTTACCAAAAGAGAGCCAAACTTAATAAAATTTGCACAAAAATCCCCCTTAAAAATCAAAATCCTTGAATGAGATACAAGCTCATGAACACTATCACTCCAATCCTGCCATCAAACCCGACGTTCAACGGTCTCTTCCTTGAGGGAGACCAGTGTATAGAGCAATGATGCCTCTTGGCCTGAAGCTGAATGAAGTCCAGATTCCCAAATCTTGGACTTTAGGACATTGCAGTCGGATGCTGTGCAAAACACAAGAACCCAAGAAAACAATTGGGACAATGTCCTCTGAACACTCTCATGCACCATCTTCTTGGAGGTCTTCACAAAGGTCATCACACAGGAGTTCTAGATGACTAAGGTCCAAAGATCAAAGGAAGAAAGAAGTAGTGAGTTCATGCTAGTAGCCATGGAGACTGTCAACCAATTATCGAAACTCAACGGATTCCCCTACTCAGCTCATAATACAACAATTCCAGAGAGAATTCAGGGAACTAAAAGCCTATGCTAAGACGCTAGATCAGTGCCTTAGCAAGGTTGAAGAATAATGAAAACCTGCAGCTTTCCATGGGGAAAGGAACGAGGACTTCCTGGGAGAAGGCGATTTGTTCGTTGGGGCAATGATCCACAAAGCACAGAAATGGATCACACGACTGATTGTACAAGTCAGAGAAGTCCACAAAGGCATCTGTAAATTTTGACTCAGGATCTGACTTTAACTGCATATGGGTAAACCTTGCTTCAGTAAGATATTGGCGTAAATACACAGAAAAGGCTAGGGCAGTAAATGGTTCTCAACTCTCAACCTAGTGGATGGTCCGAGATATCCACATTTGTAAAGCGGGAGTGTGTCAAATTGGACTTCATAATTATGAAGGACGTTGGTTCTGACATTTTCCTACAGAACCTGTTTCTCTCCCTAGCACAGCCCCTGAAGGTTCAAAAGGACAGATCAGCACCATGCTCAATGGCAAGAAGGAATTCTTCAAATTTACTCTGCCACCAAGATCTTCGTTAATACAATGATGGTCAGAGAAAAGGAGTACACTGCGCAAGTGATTGCCAGCATGCAAAAATGAGATTCCATCTCTCGGAATGACGTAACAGCTAAGGGATGTCAAGGTACAGGGTCACATTAAGGCAGCAAGGAAAAGGATCGTAGAGACGGTTTGCTCTCTAAACCCAGCTGCCTTCTGGGAATGACATACGTAGGAGGCAGAACTACCCTACCAAAATGGGCCTCAGATTCTCTCTGGCGAAGCTAGAAAGGCTCCTCTCAGGCAACCACAAAACAGGGGACATGTGGCTGGAGAAGTCATTTCATGGGCCCCGTGATTTTGACTTCTCCACACATTATTTGACACATGGCGATAAAGTGGTGAGATAAAGGGGAAGAGATATCAAGTAGGGAGAAGTCAAAATCATGGGGAGAAAATAGAATGACTTCTCCCCTTTTTTATCGCCACATGTCCCCTATTTTGTGGTTGCCCGAGACCACCTTTCTGGCTTCGCCAGAGACAATCCGAGGCCACCAAATGACTTCGAGGAAAAAAAGATTCCAACAAGGTTGCGAGCCAACCAGATGCTGGAAGAATTGAGAAAGCTAAGTGAGATAGAAGTAAACGATCTTCGAGATAAGAAGCTTATTCGGAGGACTAAGAGCTCCTGGTCATGCGTAGGGTTCTATGTAAACAAAAGAAACGAACAGGAGCGCGGAATTCCTAGACTTCTAATCAAATACAACCACTCAATGAGATGTGGGAATGGATTAGGTACCCTGTACCCAGCCATGAACTTTGCTAACGTGAATCAGTGGAACTCGGGTGTTCAACAAAATTTGATATGAAATTTGGGTTCTGGCAGGTAAAAATTGCAGAGAGAGACCAGTACAAAACAGCATTCGTAGTCTCAATGGGAAACTATAAATGGAACGTTATGTCGTTAGGCTAAAGAACGCACCCTCGAAGTTCCAGAAGATAATGGATCAGGTGATTAAGCCAATTTCTGATTTTGCTATTGCCCACATTGATAATGTCCTAATTTCTGCAAGGACATCAATGCACACTTAAAGCTTAGCATCATTCGCTTTTCTGGGAAAGAAAATTCAGAATGGAAAGGTTCAAGTTCAGGATCATTCGATTAAGTTCGCACTGACATTTTCAAATCAAATTTCTGGCGAGAAGCAGCTCCAACACTTCTTATGATGCCTGAACTATCTATCCGACTATTATCAAGACCTGGCCAAGGACAGGAGTTGCTATTAAATCTACTAATAATGATCAACAAAGTACAGCGGGGTCACAATAAAATAATCAATGAACAGATCCGCCATATGCCCATGCTAGCCTAGTCAAAAGAAAAGCTGAAAAAAAATTGTTAAGACTGATGCATCAGAGAATGGGTGGGACATCGTACTTAAACAATTCAGGGACGAAAAAGGAGGAAGTCTAGTAGTTTACATCAGGAACTCGGACAAATAACGAGAGGAACTATTCTGTTATCAAGACAGAAGTTCTGGAAGCCTTCAATGAGGTCAAAAAATTCTAGATCCACATTCTCAACCAGAAATTTATACAAAGGACAAACTGCAAGCCACTGAGAGGAACACTAAAAAAATTTTGAAAACCCTAGTTCAGTGCTAGACATTCAGACGTTGGCAAACAGTGTTCTCAATGTTCGACTTTGAGTTTGAGCATAAACCAAGACTTGAATATTCAATCCCTGATTTTCTCACAAGAGAGTTTCCACAAGGAATACCTAAACAGATATCCATGATGCAAAGTGAAGCAGGATGCTCAAGCCATACTCGAAGATCTCCTCGAAATCCATTTCAATGGTATAATGATGGTTCAGAGGTGGTCCTACAAAATCTTCAGACGGAAAATTTGTACAAGATAATCCTAATCCCACAGCCAGAACTCTCCTAGGGTCAACTGAATTTGCAAGAAAATGGTGTAATAAGATGGATGACTAGTGAAAGAACACTACTCAATTCAAGAAGCGCTCTTTCCAAAACAGAGTTCGTCGAAAGCAACGTGATCCAAACTGAAGTAACTATCAAAGAAGTAAAGATTGTTAGGATTTAGGGAAAGGGGTCAATGATGGAATTCAAGGAATATGGGGACATCAGATGCAACTACCTTGACTACAAAGCATTACTCTGTGAAGTTTTCGTATTAAACAACAAATCCAGGACTCATATCTGGTTTGTTACTATTGATGAAGTTTTTCTCAGGAGACCCAGACCACCAGGGTTCAAAAATGAATGGTGGAAGGAATATGGGATCTCTCGCGAATGATTCCGCACCATCTCTTCCGAGTCATCACCAGATGATAGAAGAGCAAATTCAAGAAGTTGATGACAACCTAGTTATAGTGTACAGAGAACAACCATGGCTGGCTACTCCAACGGAAGTATGACCTTGAAGTTATTAATCGATTCAGCCAGAATCTATTACGAGACTAATCGAAAAGATGGTATGGAGAAACCTAGGTATTATGATGTGGAAGAAGATACTGGAAGAGAACTGACCAAGCTTGAACAATGAGCAGCAAATCAAGAAAGTTGCCATAAAAATCTGCAATACAGAAAGAGAAACTGTGGGTATGCAAGCCCAAGAACAAGAGAAACAAGAGCAGCTCGAAAGAAGAAGGGCCACGGTCTCAAGCCAGCTTTCTAGAAATACCGGATGCAACATGCCAACTAGATAGTGGGACAGTGCACGTCAGTTCAAGTAGAGGTGTTGAGCAGTAGAGTAAGGACTCGTGGACCTTTGGACAGCTTTGGTCCCCAACAGCCAAGGACAATCACAATCTGGCCAACTCACAAAGTATCATTGGATACCTTTCAAGTCACACCACTCACTTGTGGTATGTCTATGTGGGGAAGAATAAGAGTCTTAGTGTGAAGACGATAGGAAGGGTACTATTTTTAGTGGCTTGACTATGAGAAGAGCACTAAGAGAGTGGTAAATTAGGGATGATCACTTCTTTGTCCATTTACTTTAATAATAGGGGTCCTTAAGATTCCCCCCACAGGTAGATCAGTTGATTCAGGTCTTGGGAGAGATCCCCAAGGTCTCAAGTTCAACCCCTCCGGACTTTACCTGATGCATGTGGTTTGAGGATGATTGTGTGCATCCAAAGGGACTAATCCTTCCTTGTTAGGGTTGGGACACCCTCCGTTAACAAAAAAAAAAAAAATGTAGCTTGGCTCCCCTATAAATAAGGGGGCATGCTTGCTTGTAAGGCATAATTTTTTTTTGGTCTTGGAAATGAAAGCTCTTTAATTCTCTAGATCTTGAAGCTTTAATCTCTCCTTCACTTCCTCTACATTCTTCCTACCAAAACCCTGCTCAAACAATAAGCCTCCCAGAGGCATAAAACCAGTGTAATTAAGGTGACTATTAAAAGAGTTTCATCATTTGAACCCAAGCCTCCCAGAGGCATAACACCGCTAAGCGAGGCGTTGCCTAGGCGATAAATTTAATATAAATATATATAAAATTATATATATATCACGTATGTATATTATTATATATAACATCCAAAAGATCAAAACTCCACACCCACATTTCACAAAAACATAAAATAAAAAGTCTATGACAATCATTCATATCACATAACCAAAGACATGTTGACATAGTGGAGTATTAAACACTTCAAAATCTAGGCCAAATACCCAAATTCGTGTCACTGTCCATGTTACATTATAATGTTAGGCCCTAGAGCCTAACAAATGTGTTCAGAATTACAACATGATGATTAAAGATTATGGAATATAGAAATAATAAAAGAGTTTCATCATTTGAACCCAAGAAATAGTAAAGTATTTAAGAAGACCTTCATCGTGTGCTGTCTCAACAGTGTGCCTATCTGGACTAGATTATGTGTATGTTTCAACCCTCGACCCATCTAATTTTCTTATTTCTAAATTTTGAGCTTCATATTGGCTTTAGAAGTATCTTGTTTGTTTTGGATGGTACAACATTCAGTAGATTGTCCGGGGGGGCAGAGCCATAGGAGAAGTAAGGTGACTATTAAAACTCGCCTTCAAAAGGGCTTTAATCAAAGACTTTAATCATTATCCCTAAGAATTTGAACAAAAAAATTTAGGATTTAGGGTTACTATCTTTCCGACTAAGATTATGGACTTAACTGATATCAGAGCCAGTTTCCCGGGGAGAGGAGGGATTTTGTTGAGTTAGATTCTTATGGCTGAAGAACAAGAGTAGCACAAGTGATCTCTAAGTGCCCACTGAAGATGAAAGAATCAGATGCAGGAACTTTTATGAAAGGATTATGATGAAAATAGAACATTGGGTTCAAGGGACCAATTCTTGAATCAAGAAAGGAACAAAAGTTTCAATTTATGGATGATGGCAAGCTATCCAAAACCTGGGGGTAAATTAATAAATCCACTTGGCCTCAGACTTTGTACAACTCAAGGTAATCATTCCCTTCGTTTTGCACAAACCAAAACTTTATTCCGAGTGACCAACAATGTGGGACCATCAACATGGTTAAAGCTAACCAAATGAAGTCCAGATGCAACATAGTACTTTTTCTACCATGAGATGCCTATTGAAGAAGAATGGGCCAACCCGTTTAAAAAGTGAGAGAAAGTAGACAAGGAGATCAGAAAGAGTGGATGGATTCGATAAGAATTATTCTACACACACCCTATATGGGATTTAATTTTTCTCCCAAGTTCCCAGTCGTTTACTATGTTTTCTCAAATCACAAACCCAAAATTCCTAACTGCCTTAGGATAGCACCCAAAGGGGGGCCCAAATATTTCATAAGCCTCTTTAAAACCACATTTCAACAAATTAGCAAACATGCTCACTTCCTCCTCTCAATTGATCGCTGCAAAAATGCATTTCTCCAAGTTAATCTTCAGATGCAATACCACTTAATACACAGATATATTTGGATTGAAATCGTCCAAAGATGAATCAGACATTATGACCGGAAATAATCTGAGACTTGAATCCTTGATTTGTCTAGATGGAAGTTATAGCTTACATAGTATCTTGTTCACTATCTTATGTAATAAACTTATAAACACAAATGATGCAACTTATTCAATGTCAAGTGAAATTTCAAGATTGAATGTGTACTGTGTACTACAGGCTCTATAACTTTTTCTTTGTTTTCTGGTAAGGTTTCTTTATTTGCAATAAACATGCAACCTGCACATAAATAAATATTAAAAGGACAAGTCAGATCATTATACTACACTGAAGCTAGGAGCCAGACGACTGATTAGGGGTGAAAAAGAAAGAAATTAGGAGTCATGGTCACACAAAAAAACACACAAAAATGCCGCTAATTCCAAGTACTATGATTGGTTAGATTCAATAGATCATCATGTGAACAACATACTAAAGACAGTCTATACAATTTGAAATCCATATAGCTTACATCAGATGGTTGTAGAATTACCTCATGAAGTATCTTTGCATGCTCCCGGAAGAGCTTTTCTGTATCAGCTGGATCTAAATCAGGGTTCAAGGCACGCTTTTGCGGATCCTTCTCTAATTTAGATTTCGATTCATTCCAAGATGCCTAAACACACGGGAGGAAGCACAAGTGAACATTATTACCAGTGTTTTATGAGCAGGGCAAACCCCAGCCCCCTAGTAAACTTAAACCAGCTGAAACCCAAGCAACCAAATTAGATTTGGATGCAAGAAGCAGTGACCCATTAGAGTGGGTAATATTGGTGACCCCAAACCCAGCTTCATGCAGAAAAATAGTTCCACTGTTGATGGAAACTGAAAGTTAAAAATGTCATTTTGAAGCAATTTTGGCGAGAAATAACTATGATATATATATATATATATATATATATATTAGTTGGCTGTGCACGTGCAACAGTGCAAGGCACGTGCAAGCTTATTGATTAAGGGAGTATTTTTGGTATCAAATTATTGTTATGGTACGTGTTGGGAAAAAAAATTATGAGTATTTTCAGTATCAAAAAAAATCATGAGGGGTATTTTTGTGTATCACATTCTTGTTACGGGATGCGTTGGGAATTAGAAAATCACGAGGGGAATTTTTATATCAAATTCTTATTACTAGACATGTTGGGAATAAAAAAGGGGTATTTTTTATGTCAAATTGAGAATAATAAAATCATGAGGGGTATTTTGGGTATCAAATTCTTGGGAATAAAAAAATCATGAGGGTGTTTATGGGTATCAAATTCCTGTTAAGGGACATGTTGGGAATAAAAAATCATAAGGGGTATTGTTGGTATCAAAATCTTGTTAGGAGACGTGTTTAGAATAAAAACAATCATGAGGAATCATGAGGGCAATTTCTGGTATCAAAATCTTGTTAAGAGACGTGCTTGGAATAAAAACAATCATGAGCGGTATTTTGGGCATCCAACTCTTGGTTGAACAATTTTATCCTTGTTAACGACATGTTGAGAATAAAAAAATTCATGAGGGGTATTTTTGGTATCAAAATCTTGTTAGGGGGCATGTTTGAAATAAAAATAATCATGAGGGCAATTTCTGGTATCAAAATCTTGTTAAGGGATGTGTTTGGAATAAAAACAATCATGAAGGGTATTTTGGGCATCCAACTTTTGGTTGAATAATTTTGTCCTTTTGTGATTGTGCTCTTTTATATAAAGTTATATAGATATCAGATCTTATCTCCTAGACATGTAAAGTTTATTGTTTAAATTTTCACTTTCTGCACAACTGGACTGGTAGGCATCAGAAAAACCCTTGGGGATGAAAAGAGCAATACAATTAAAGAATTTACTGGTCCAGTTGGCTTCAAGGACTCCAATGAAACGGAAGTGCTTGTCTACTTGAAAGCTTGAAGATATTTCAAAACTTCTTCATTGTTGAGGACCCTTCAAATGCATGATGTTGTGCAAAGGGAAAAGGGTCCTTGGCATCTTGCAAATACTTGTAATTTTATTTAAATCAGAATAACTTGAATATATTCTAGACACATGTTTAGGAGAACCAACTAAAAGCACTTTCTCCTAAAAAGTGGATTTTTCTTACCAAGAGGGCACTATAAAGCCTCTTTTGTAAATTGGCGATAAGATCACCAAGCTTTTTCTCTAACTCTTATTAATAAAAGTTCTTACAAATTTCCGATGGAAAGAAATACATCCATCTCCTATTCTTATAAGATTTAACCCCTTGCAAGGTTTGTTTCCTACATTTTGAAAGAGACCATTAGCACTCTGCAGCTTGTGCCGCCAATTATGCTAGTTAACTAATTATAGGCCCCAGGTGGTTGAGTGGTCTAAATCACAACATTATTTTAACATCTGAATTATGTTACTATTTGTTAATGGTTTGTTTCTCAATGGATCAAGCTCCTAACTTTCATGAGTAGACATGTTTCTTTTGAATTTTTTTTCCTCGGTTTCTGAATTTAAAAAAGGTGTAATCCATGAAAGTGCTTTAATTTTTTTTCAATCTCATATTTGATTTCAAGAGAAGATAATTGAAATTAGTAATTGAGCAAGAAGTTAAAAAACTTGTCACAAGGGAAGTGTTGAGTGCAGGTCCATACCATGCAAAAGCACAAAAAGTCGCAGATGTAGGATGTTTTACCTCCCCTGTTTGGTTTGGCCCATACCACTAACTGTGCTTTTAGTACTTTTGCACATTGTAGGCCCCACACCAGATCACAACCCCCTTTTAAACAGTTTATACATACAACTGATCTCAGAAAACTTTAGGGTACTTCAAACAAACAATTAGAGGTAGCTGAAGTTATAAAACTGAATTGAAAATCAGTTTAAAGTCAATATCAGTCAGTATGGAACCAGTACAGAGGACAAAACTACCTGAGGGTCTTTAATCGTTTCCACAAGTAACGCTTGATAAGATGAAACCGCCTCCTTTCTGCGAACTTTCAATCGCACTCTCACCATTTCTAGTTCTTCTCTTTCTTTTCGTTTCCGCATTTCTCGCTCCCTTTCCTTCAATTTGTCCTGATAATAAATGCAAACATACTGAAATTGATATATTTTCCCACATAAAGAAAAGATATGAAATTAACTTTCCCCAGTGTGCATCAACCACCTCTCTACAACAGGACGTTTGTCACACTTTCTACCCACTATATCCTTTTGTATTTTACCTTGGGCATAAGGTCTCACATGTCTTATATAGACATGTACACAATAAAACAAGAACCATCTAAGTGACAAAACCTCCATTGGTTGTACCATATCTAAGAAAAGGACAATCGAATAATTACCATATATTAGTTGCTTGATATTTAACAGCCAAAAAGTTGAATGATCCACTTCCCAAAAAAGAAGAAGAAGAAGATTAATTATATCATTTAATTAATAGGAAAACTAACTTGTGTGAATTTCGAATAATAGCTCATTGAAGAGCTGTGCCATGTCCGGATTGTTGGCCAGTTATATGACCTAGCAATTTATATAAGTCGCTTATGTAATTTCACTTACTGATTATCATACACAAATCAACTTTATTCTTTCAATACTTTCTGATATATCATACATAAATCAAATTAATTTTTTCATTAACGATATTGTCTATTTTTGGGAATTTATTAAATTAAAATCCAAACGATATTTAGGATCATTTTGGATATGCTCTTTGTTTCTTTTTATAATAACACATTAGTTATTTCTGGCCATTAACTAAATTTCAAACGATATCATAACACGGGTCATTCCAAACCATGTTACAAATCTCCCGAGAAATACTCAATTTCTCCCGAGAAAAATCGAAAAAAAAAAATCTAAAGTTTAAAACTCCGTTTTTATCACAATATTTTAAAAATCTCGCAGGAAATATAATTTTCTCTTTTTATACCGTATATATCACGAGATTTAGCCGAGATTTTTAAACGAGAAATAAACAATGTTGTTGGTTTTATGAATTATAACTTGGTGATAATTATTACTATTTTATGTAATTGCAATATATGTTTTCAATCATTGCTGAGATTTAGGCAAGAAATACCGAAAAAACATTTAGATTTGAAAATCTCCTGAAAAAAACTTCGGCCGTTAAAAACCCGATAACGAGATTTGTAACACTGATTCCAAATAGCCTCTCTTTGTTAACAAATCTTCTAGACGATTCTTCGAGTCCATGGAACAAACTGATAAAAATAGTGTAATGACTACGATAATTTTTTACCACTGATATACATTCTAGAAATATTCTGGATGGGCACATTGTTTTGACAATCTGAACTCAGAAGAATGTGAACCATCTGTGTTAGAAGTACCAGAACTGCATGTGCAACTCGCATCGCAACTAGTCTGTGTATGTAAGGATGCATGTGGGATAGTGGGATTGAATATAAAGAGAGACACTGGGGGAGAAAAGCTAGCCTATAATGTTGTTTAGACTCAAAAGCCTATCTGAAACATTGAAATCCATAGGAGCTGCTGTTTGATGATATATGATAGCATAGGGTGTTATCAATGAGATGGCTGACCAAATCTATGGTTATGGTAAAGACGGACATGGTTGAGACTGTAATGTAATGGAAAACAGCGCTCTAAGGCTGGTCACCTAAAAATATTTTTTGGTCACGGGTAATCTTGAAATGGAGATTAAAGAGCAACATAATACCAATTCTTAAATCAATAAAATATAAGAAACCAGGTAGAATACATGCTAGTATACAAACCACAAGAAGAGAAAATGACCCTCAAGAAATTCTAATGCAGCTTAAATTTATCCGAACTTTAAAACAGTAAGATAGGAGAGTTTACATATATAAAGATATAGGACGGGGCTGTATCAAATGTCACTTTCTAATACAATACTCATAGACGAAACTAATCTACTTTAGTTAAACCTGCCTATTTAGAAATTTAAACGCAAATTACTAAATAAGTTTCATAACTAAGGGATGGTTGGTAACTCTAAAAATTAGAGGTTATTTGCTTATTTTTTGAAAATAAGAGCTTATTGTGAAATAAGACTGTTCGGCAAATGTTTGATCCAATGTCTAAATATTTTAGCATAACAGACTTCACCTTTGAAAAATAAGTAATATTAAGGTTACTTTTTTCTTCTTCTTTCAAAGCTTATTGTGTTAAAGCAAGTAGATGTTTATTTGCTCACATGCGCATTTGATTCAATTAAAAATGGATCTATGACCTTAATTCTTTTTATTAAAATGTCTTTTATGTACCCAATACTTTTTTACAAACACTTATTCTATCCCTCCCACTGAAAATACTCTGCAAATAGGTGCTTATTTGTATATTTTTACCAAACAAAATATAAATTTAAAACTTCCTGAGCTCAAAACAGAAACCATTATGGGACTTGCTAACTTCAGGTAAAAGTGGATGAGCATTGGTCAGCAAAGACAACAAGTACAGGCTTTTAAGCCCTTCTGCAACAACAAATCTTGTATCCATCAAATCTATTGGCCAAATTTTAATATTTATACATATGAGCAAAATACTTCTAACGTATGATGATCTATTTTCATTATGGGCATTATCGACAGTCATGTAATGATGTAGATTGATAGATGCCTTACATGTCATAGGGGAAAATATTCAGACTGTCAAAATAGTAGGTCATCCTTTGAATTGGCCATTGACAAAATTCCATTCCCAATGCATTAACCATCCATGCAAAGGACTTCTTTTGGATGGCCAAGAAAAGTATAGACAAACATCCAAATTCACTGTTGAAAAAGTCCTTAGTTCACCTGACTAGGGTCGTCCAAGCAAGAGTGATCCCAGTACTTATCCAACAATGAGCATCCTAATATCTGGATCATTATATCAATGACCACGTCCACAAGTGAAAATCTACATTAAAATTCTTTGACTGTCCATAATGAAATTCCATTGTTTAATAGTTGGAGTATAAAATACCAATTTTGAGCTCTAGTTAATCCAATTGTAATGTAACTTTGAGGATCACTAAATACAACATGACATCATCAATGTTTTTGATAGTGCATATATCCTTTAGAGCCTAAATTTCTACCTCTGCCATTTAAGTTCACAGTTCACACACCTAGTATTTCAACTAGGTCCAGCATTCCCTTGTAATATAACCCATTCAAAAACCTAAAGGAAGAAAGAAAAAGAAGAAGAAGAAAAGAAAAACTTTCCTGAAGCATTTCAACAAAGAATTAGTCTAGGGGTACTCTCAAATATCTCCCTAACCGTTTAATTCAATTATTAAAGGGTCAAGATTAGAGTTGATGTGGCATTAGAGAAGAAAAAATAAGACAAATCAAATCCTGAACCATAGTGGTTAGTTATAGAGAGTTAGGATTTGGGAGTATATTTGGGAGTACCCATAGACTGACTCTTCAACAAAATCAATTATGCATGACAAGTATAGAAAAACAGTATGCATACCTGCTCCTCCCTTTTGGCTTTTGCAGTTCGTTCCACTTCCTCTTCGCCAGCCTTTAGTTCAGAGATATATTCATTAAACAAAACCTCCCTATCTTCATGCTTAACAGATTTGTATCTTGGATCATTTCTCAGGCTATCCTTCACCTACAGCAACCACGAAATTATACATATGTCCTTAGAAGGTAAAAAGGAAATATAAACAGTGACATAAGAAAGATATAAGTGATGACAATGGTCCATGTTTGGGCAAGATTTAAATTTGGATATTACATGATAGATCAAAATATAAAGAATGGGATATTGGAAGATATTATCGAAATTTCGCAGTTTGATGGAGATAATTAGGGGGGAATAAGAAAAACACAGAATTATTTAGAACTTTAGAAAATGTTAAAATAGACGTAAATGCATACTAGGTTATTAAAAAAAGAAAAAACATACAATTATACTGAGGCATAGATACACAGCAGAAATTTTCTAACATTTTTTTAAAGGTGGATTTTTTTACCCTTCCAAGAAAAAAAATGGAATTTTTCAATGGAACACAAGGAAAAGTTAAAATAGAAAATAATTGCACATTCAAAACAAACACACACACATATATATAAAGGAAACTACTACAATAAGCCAGCCAAGTTTCTGGGGCAAAGATACATACTGACTGTCATGTATATTACACTGATATCTATGTAGTTCATACATTGTTTAACACATTCAATACTAATATAATAAAATGAGCAATGCTAGGTCCACTTTCCGGTCATCCACTCTCCCCTATTTTTATACAAGAATACAAAATAAAATTACACTTTTAGTGGACCCCACCACATTTATTTTGTCTTCTTGCATAAAAATAGTAAAAACTACCGGAGAGTGGACGGCCGGAGAGTGGACCTAGCATTGCTCCAAACAACAAAATAAGCAATTATATGAGTAGTCAATCATATGTCATATCCAATTATCCACATTGAATTTCTGGCCAACTCAGTCTAAAAGTCATCATCCCATCCTGATTACACGTACATAATGCATTGATAAAAATTGATCATTAGTCACTTAAATGACACGTGTATGCGTTAATTTGACTATGATGTTACTACTTCAGTAAAATTTTCAGTAATTTAGTTTTATAAAACCGGTCATAGGGTAGTAATTAAACTTAAAACAAATCCAACAATTGCTAATATAACAAATCAAGTGAAAATGCATAAATACTTTGCCCTAAGTGATTGCCTAATTATTCTGATTTTTTTTATTAGTTATCTTAATACACCAAAAGAAGCATCACAACAAAATAAATATATGTAACAGTTAAACTAACACAACGCAACACACACACATAATTATGGTATTATTCATCATATTTTTGGTAACTTTTACCCCCCCCCCCCCCCACACACACACACACATATATATATAATGACAGAAAACTTCAAATAGAAGCTCTTGACTATCACAAAAAAATAAATATGGTGTTTTTGGAATATTGCAAAAATTACCAATGAAATTTGTGAAATTAGTGAATTTTTGCCCCAAAAAATGTAAATTATGGCAACATTTTCCAAATTTTGCAAAATACAAGATGAGATATGGTCCATTCATTATGACAATTATTTTACAAGGTTAACATATATAACAAACCTGCGAGATCAAGATATATTAGCTGAGATTTGTGAATTCCAATAGTTAAAAACATGTGTTTTAGGTATTGCTTCACGTGAAAATGGCCCAATTTTTAATAGATAAAAAATTATATTATAGTGATAGACAAGGGCGGAGTTAGGATTTTTTTGTAGGGGGACAAGCGATGGTTGATTGAAAATGTTAGTAATTGCTAATGAATTTGTAAAGAATGATTAGGTGGGTACGAAATATTATGAGTTTATGGGGATGAGGGTTCGAGGGTGTAGCCACCAAAAATAGTTTTTTTTTTTACGACCAAGTTCGTGGGCCATCTCGTCCATATGTTTTGCACATGGGGGGCAACTGTTCCCTTTTCCCATGGCAATGCATTGCTAAATAAGTAAACATAGTGTAAAAGAGATACTTTGTTCTCAAAATTTCAGGGGGCAATTGTCCCTTGCCCCATGGCTATGCCCTATTAAATAATATTGTATAATATTTTTTTAAAACATCAGGGGCAGCTGCCCCGTGGCTATGCCCAGCCAAATGATTATACAACATAGTATAAAACATATTTTTTTCAAAAGTTTGGGGGGGCAACTGCCCCCATGTCCCATAGCTATACCCCTATTAACAATTGGTTTAGTTTGTGAGATTATTAGGGTTAAAAGTTAAGGTTTGAGAGAAAGAAGAAGAAGAATGAGAAGGATATTAGGTTTAGGGAAAAATAATGAAAGAGATTAATGCTCTCTCACACACTTTATTATTTATATTCCACTAATGGTCTACTAGTAGTATATAAGAACTACTAATAGTAGACTCACAATACAGTATATAAGAGAAACATAAAGACAAGGCCCATAAAGCCTTATTCAACACTCCCCCTCAAGTTGGTGCGTAGATATCACTCATGCCCAACTTGTCAACAATATTTCGGAATTGAGTACTAGTAAGACCCTTAGTCAACAAATTAGCCTGTTGATCTTCTGACTTCACAAACGGGGTGCAAATATACTCCGCCTTCAACTTCTCATTGATGAAATGACGATCTACCTCAATATACTTTGTCATGTCATGCTGCACCGAATTATGAGCAATACTAATAGCGGCTTTATTATCATAATATAAGCTCATGGAGCCTTCAGTAGGAAGCTCAATCTCACTCAGGAGTAATCGGAGTCGAAGCAATTCACACACACCGTGTGTTATGGCTCTAAACTCTGCCTCTGCACTGGATCTAGCAACTACATTTTATGTCTTACTTCTCCATGTGACAAGGTTACCTCCAACCATAGTGCAATATCCAGAAGTAGAGCATCTATCAGAAACCAGGTCAACCCAATCTACGTCAGTGTAGGGTTCAACCCTTAAGTTACCATTACAGGTATACAACAAACCCTTCCCAGGAGATGACTTTAAGTAGTGGAGGATCCGATTCACTGTCTCTAGGTGGCCAATAGTTGGTGAATACATGAATTGGCCTACTACACTAACAACATATGCAATGTCTGGCTTGGTAAGAGATAGATAAATAAGTTTGCCAAAAAGTCTTTGGTACCATCCAGCATCTAACAGATGTTCCCCACTAGCTTCACTGAGTTTATGATTAGGGTGTAGTTGTTCACTATTAATTGGGTTTATGTTTCTAATTTTTATGATTAGTAAATGTATGAACAATGTATGATTTTTATATTAAAATCAGACTGTCATATACATTGATGTCAACACGTATCTTTACTCCACTCCAGTCACATCTCCTATGTATACTGTTATTTTATATATATATAATTTTTTATCATAAAGGTACATACATGTTTATATTAACATTTCCTAAATTTTTACTTGGCATTTGTTTCTAAACTTTTCCTCACTTACCCCCGAACCATGAAAATTCTGCTATTTTGAAAATATCACGCAATATATCCCATTTTGAAATTGTGATATTCCTGCGATATTGACATATAAAAACTTCAACTGTAATGTTCCAGTAATTTTCATTTCGCACTAGCGATTCTTGCAAACATGGTTCAAAATATCGGTATCGGTCGCCGTATCGGTAAGTTCAAAATAGGATACGTATCGGTACCATATTGGTTGGATATGACGGAAAAATTCAGGATACGCTAAAAAAAACTTGGATACGCAAGGAAAAACTTGGATACCTTGTATAAAACTTCTTTTAATGCAAATATAAGTTAAAAACAAACTAAATGAAAGCCTCCAATTACATTTATAATCATATATATGAGCTAAAGATTTATACATTAAAAAAGACGTGCGCGCTGACAAATATGTGTGAAAATACAAACTATAGTTACTTAACCAAGTGATAGAAGCTCAATTGCATTCATAAATCAAATGTATGAAAATACATAGGCACTTGCATTCATCTTGATGCAGGTCTAACCTTCTTCTTCTTAATTGTTTTAGATGCCTAAAGTACTTATGATGCTTATTAAAGTTAATAAATAATTGAAATTTAGCAAAAATTATAAATTTAAAAAAAAAATTAAGGTTATATTGTTGAACCCTAAGAGTTACCCTTAGGGTTCAACAATATACCCTTGGTTTTTTAGAAAAAATAAAAAATATTTAACTCTCGTTAAAAAATTTAACCCTTAGGATTAATATTTTTTTACAAAAACTAAGGTTATATTGTTGAACCCTAAGGGTTAGTGAATCTTAACCAAAATTAGAGGGGGTTAAAAGGGACACGTGATAACTTTGGTTAAAAAAATTTAACCCTTAGAATTTTTTTAACAAAAACGTACATATTAGCTTATATTAGTATTGCCAAACGCCCCCTAAGGGTTAGTGAATCTTAACCACAATTAATAAGAGTTAAACGGGATACATTTCTAACCTTGATTTTTAAAATAAAATACTTTAAAAAATTAACTTTAGAATGAAAAATTCTTAACCATTGGGTTAAGTTTTTTTAAAATCAAACCCTACAAGTTAGTGAATCTTAACCACAGTTAATAGGAGCTAAAAAGGACACATTTCTAACCTTAATTTTTTTTTAATATTAAAAAATGAACTTTAGAATTAAGAACTCTTAACCATAGGGTTAAGTTTTTTAAAATCAAACCCTACGAGTTCATATATATTAACCACAATTAATAGGAATTGAAAGAGAGTGTTACAACCTTCCAAAAAAAAAAGTTTGATCGTGTGTGTGTGACTGAGGGAGGTTAGCACTCCTCATTCAATAAGCTAATGAATTATGTGGTTGGGTGAGGCTAGCATTCCTCCTTCAATAAGCTAATCAACCAAGTGAGACTAGCATTCCTCCAAGTTCATGTTACAAGTTTATAACTTATAAAGCCTTCAACTATGTGGCTGGGTGAGGCTAGCATTCCTCCTTATTGCCAATCAACTGAGTGAGACTAGCATTCCTCTTATGTTATAAGTTTATAACTTATAAAACCTTCAACTAACAAAAAAAAAAGTAGAGTTCTGTTCTATTTCACCTTTGGCCGAAAGTGGGAAAGGGGCAAAGGAACAAATGCTAGCACTCTTTGGTTTTGCGATCAACAGATTTGGGCGATGATGGCAATGGATTTGGGCGACGACGACAACGGCGATTGAAGTGGCGATCTAGGTATGTACCCTAAATCCCTAATCCTTCTCTACTACAAAATCTTTTTTCTTTTTTCTTTTTCTACTTCTCAATCTCGTCTGTAGAGTGTCATCCATGCGAATCTCCGTCCTTTTTGTTTTTTTTGGATGGTTATTGCAAACCAACCCCTTCCCATCACTTTTTTTTTTAAAACTGTTGAAATACCCTGTATCAAACCGTATCGGTACCGATACAGTCGATACGTTGTACCGTACGATCGATACGTTGTCGATATAGGGTATTTTTTTTCTCACCGTATCTGTGTATCGGATACCCAAAACCATGCTTGCAAATGAAACTTAAACCAACTTCATAGTTTTTGGGTCAATCATTGAAAAGCTATCGAAGGGTTCCCTAATCGGCTTCACGTTTGCCTGACACCATGCATGCAGATAAATGCCATGATGCCTAACCACCAAATGCCCAGCCAATACAAGTTTTCAGATATGCCAGGCGACAGGGTTCTAGACGTCCAAGAACTAAGGACCGTTAAAAATTTCTTCCTTTCGTGAAGGACTCTCTTAGCCTCCTTTGCGATGACAACACAAATAGAAATACCCCATGGTTCAAAATTCCGAGACGTACTGGAATTTGCCTTATCTGGTACACTAGAACTCAAGGATATTGGTGCGTATCAGTAGGGATTGGTCAGATACTCACCAATATTGTATTGATACTCTACTGATATTCTACCGATACTTTTGGCACATTTATAAAACCGAACTATTTTACCATTTGAGTGTTTGTAAACACTCCTAGAACCCATTCTTTCAACAATCTTTCTTCTCCCAGTTCTAGGCCTAAAAAAAAACTTTGTTGTCGATTTTTTATTGAAAAACAAAGATCCAAGCGTTTGATTTCAGATTGAAAGGGTTTTCCAAAATTTTCAAAGGTATGCAATTTAAAAAAAAAAAAAAATAGTGTTATAAATTAATGAAAATATGTTGTAATCAACCCAAAATGAGTAGATCTATTGATTTCATGCAAAATCTATAAATCAAAAACCATTTTTATCAAAAATAGTTAAATTTTATAATTTTTTTTTGAAAATTCAAAAATCCTAAAATCTTTAATATTTCAAAAAATATCTTTAATCTAGGGTTTAGTCTAGATTTCAAGCTAGCATGTAGTTCACAGTGGTATTGAGCTTGTCTAATGTATGTTCATACTTTATGGTTGTAAATTCAATACTTTCTTATGAATTCAACAAATGTAAAATTTCTATATTTAAATTTTATTGCCTATACTTAGCTAAGTGACTAAGGTTTGTGTTTTCATACTCATTTATCAGCAGGCTTGCCTTTTTAAACTTATAAAATTTTTAACTCTCATATGTATAATTATAAATGTTGTTAAGAGACTTCATTTCGTTTATTTTTAACTTATATTTTCATTAAAAGAAATTCTATGCAAGGTATCAAAGTTTTTCCTTGTATATTAAAGCGTATCTTAATTGTTTCGGATGTATCGCTGCGTATTGAACCAATACTCCAATACGTATCCTAAAATCATCTTACCGATATTCATACCAATATTTTGAACCATGAATCCATGAGTAACCCACCTTTCAATCTTTCAAGAATAGCGTGATGCAAGGTTCTTCAATCCTTAGAAGCCCACTCTGCAATAGAGCTGAATCTACTTACTCTAGGAATCTACATGCCCGAAAACAACTTAGGAAATCCTCCCTTTATACCACTCCTTTCTCTCTCACAAATATCTTTGGGGTGTTCTATGACAAATTGACCAAGATCTCCCTAACCCCAGTCATTTCCTCTGCTCAGTTGTATTTCAAATATGATATTAATTTTGATCTTGATTGTTCTTGTTTTGTAGCTAGCATTTTTCTCCCCTTTTCTCTGTAATATATTCGGAATTACCTTTCCAAAAAAAATATTCAAATCCCATTAATGAGATAAGGCTAAGATTCATTAAAGGGTAAGTTAGTGGTATTTAAAGCTAAGATTCATTTATTTAACAAGGGCCACCAAAAAATAAACCTCACATTAATTATATTTGGAAATGTTCATCGTACCATTTGACAGTTTACCTTTTATAATTTTATCTGGTTTTCTCATAAAACAACCCACATTCTATGCATTTCATGTTAATAATGTTTGCTTTTTCACCTCTTTTCTCAAATCTCGCTCCTTTGCTAATTTTAGTTTCATCTATTAACTTCTAGCTTGACTACATCATCTTTCCAATGACATATGATAAAGAACTTTATTTTGTTATGACTTTTATCACAGCTGCACCCATAAAAAGGGGTTATTGTTGAAAATTGTAATATGATATCCTTTTTCATATCTAAATATAGGTGGCTACTCATCGACAACCTTTAAAATGGTGAAACAAGTGTTGCCGACCCCAATTTATTTGGGGTAAGGCATTGAGAGTACTATAACTCAGTAATCTGAACCTTGGGCAGAAAAACAATAGAACAAAGAAAGAATAATCAAACATTAAGCATAAACTGAAATATATTTGTTCATCTGTTTAATCATGTCCCTTTTGAACAACATGAAATTATAAAGTATTGCTTAAACAGTGGTTTGTATGGAAGGCAGGACAAGATGAAACATAATGCAGGATAAGCTGGAGGAAAGCACCCTAAGATCAATTCATTGTTATAAAAGAAATAAAACAGTAGTCTGTTCACCAAATCTATACACATTCAGATGACATGCCCATTTATCAAACCAATCCAACTGATGGAACATGGCTAACAATCAAACATAAATAATACTAAATATCAAATTGACCCTTTTTCATTGAAATTAATAAAAAAAAGAAGCAGCTTTGCACCAAAAATCATTGGTTAGATAGTTAGGATCGCCAATCAGAGCAATTTTTGTACTGTGGCCAGCCAAAATGTAACCAAATTGATGAGCCGATACAAACCAATTAGCTTATAGGGATGGCAAGACCAGCACCACCATATACAAAACAATATCACTGTAATCCAATAGTAATGGGCCGAAAGATTGAAAAAGAAATAGAAAGTAGAAGGAAGGAAGGAAACAATGCATACAAAATTTAACCACTTTGTTGCAACTTCACAGAAGGTTGTGGTGTTGAGAAATATGTTAGGGACCTGTTTGGATGGCAATTATATGATCACTTTTTTAAAAAGATGGCCTTTTGATATCATATTATTTTGAAGAATGTTGTTCTAAAACACTTTATTTGTTTGTGTAACTTCTTTTAATGCTTGCAAAGGTTTCACAGAAACAACCATTTTCCTTTAGCCTTTTTTTTCCCCCTTTAACCTTACTCCTATGAAACAACTCTTTTAACATCTGATGTCTGAAGTATTTGTTTTGGGGATGGAAGTATGGAACTAGGGTTTCCGGCAATTATTTTCCACGCATTTTGAGCCTAAAACGTGTTTTCTTCTTTTTTTTTTTAATAAAATATGTTTTGTTTTATAATGTGAGTCCAAATGCTTTTATGATGTTCTACATTTATTAATAAAAAACGCATTTTTGGGAAAACAAGGCACCTACCCTGTACCAACGGGTAGACGTAGTTATATCTCCGTTGTCTTGAAGCATAGACTTGAAGCTAGAGGTAGCAGCAGTACGTATTGCTTGAATCTTCTCATCAGCAGCTTTCTTCAATGGAAGGACCCTGCATGTAAAAACAAAACCTTGTCTAACCGAATGGGATGCCATGACTGAGTGAAAGAAATAAATAATCCTGCATATCAATAATCAATCTAAAAAGACTTAAAGAGCTGAAGGACTCGTTTAAAGTCAATTTAAAAATCTGTACAAGTCGTCTACTAGTTAGGTAATTTCAGTTCTGAATATTTTAATACAAGTTACTTTTGTGACTGGGAAAATATTGGGTATACATTCAACTAGGAGTTGGAAAGCCATGGCAAATAATATAAATTGAATGAACAAGTCATAGAAAACTCGGGTACTGATTCATATCACATTTTGACAGGGTAACTAACCAGAACAAGTTTTCGATCTTTACTGGATCATCCATAAATAATGTGACAAAGCCCCTCCAAAAGACTAATTCACTTTCTTGAAAGATCAGACAATCCTATGATCAGCGAGATAACAATAAGAACCTATATGCCAACGAATGTGATGGCAACTAATGCCTCATTGAGGATAAAACAGACCTGGCTAGACCTCGTTCCTAGCCAACAATTGAGTTTTGAATACCACTATATAACCTTATTTATATATAAATATCTTATGTAAATGAAAGTAAAATTAATTTAAAACTATTTATTTAAATAATATTTTATGTAAATAAGATGTGTGTATCAGGTTTGTGTTAGTGGATCCTAGTGTAAATAAAAAGAGAGAAATAAATTAACTGAAAAAACCCTTGTATCGGGTCCGTATCGGGCGTATTGATCCCGCATATGGGGGAGAGTTTTTTTTTTCAGCGTACTAGGTAGCTCCAAACAGGATACATATCAGCCCGTATATGCCGATACATACCAGAATTTTAAACCATGTTTCAGACACAGATGAAATAGACACAGCTAATACCCATAAATTTTTCATATTTAACATATAAAAAAAGGCATACAACTGCAGATAATTTAACTCTCATTATTAAAAAAGAGAAGCCGATAGGAAAAGTGGGGAAGAACCACAAGTCATTTCTTTTCAACAGAAAGAATGGAAAAAGAATTGGAGGAATTATTAATCCCTATAACATAAAAGAAAGGAGGAGAGAGAGAGAGAGAGAGGTGTCAACCGGCTAAATTCAGGCCACAAAAACCTCTTACAAAAATCTTCTTTGAGATTAGCATTAACATTTAACATTAATATGTCCATTACTTCAACAAAAAGCAAGGTCATGGAGGGTTCTACTATCAGTTCATTTGCTTTAATTCATTTCATTCATATTGTTTGATGAATTATAACGAATACATTATTTTGTATTTTTGCAATAATTTTTATTTTTAATTTGTTTTCATTTCAATTTTATAGTAGAAAAATTTTTTAAATAAAAATATCCACTTGTGTCCTCAAATCCTTTTTTGGAGTTCGCTGTGACCAACAGTCAGTACCCACGTGCAACACAGACACCCGTGTCCATGTCTATGCAACATATATGTGGACGCAACATATATGTGGACACTGACTGTATTGTACATATATAACATGTGTGGTACTGAAAAGGAGGCTTCTTCCATGCTAAATGTTCCCATTTAAGTGATACCTTTCATTCAGTAAATTCTCCCGCTCCTTGCGGTCCAAGGCCTCAAATCGTGGATCATTGCCCCAATTCTTTTTGAACGATTGATAATTGGTTTTGTGATCAATCTCCTGATAAATACAAAGCCGGTCAGTAAACCCTAAGGCTTGTCATGATAGAGTTTTCCAGAAATAGATCCAATAAGGAGAACACTGTAATTCAAGGCAATCTTATATAACCTCTGAAGCTTCTTCCAACAATTGCTTGAAGCCCTCTAGTGCAGCCTTCTGAGCTGCTCGTTTTTCCTTGCGCTCCTCTTCAGCTCGTGTCCGAACAAAATGTTCAAACAAGGATCTCCGATCAGAATAACCTGGAATAGCCTGGAATAGGACAAAAAAATTTCCCAATAAGAACAGCAGTGACAATCAAACTCATGTATAAAGATTAATCCACAAACAATTTCGTAATGTTCAAAGGGGATACTGCAGCAAATGCTGCAACGATGTTGTAAAGGACGGGATAGACCCCATCATCAACATAGTGCACCTTCTGCAATGGAGATAGGGTCTGGCCCCTTCCCTTAATGTGGCAGCAGCCTTTTTGCATTGCAGTACCTAAACCACCTTATTACATGAATAAATCAGCATACTAGCATCAAGAACTTTGAGATGGAGTAATAGGCTAAGAAGATGAAGCTTGAAGTCATGTTGAATGACTGATTACACATCAACACCAAGTCACGGGGAACATACATGACAATCAGAGGTTCAGCATTCTGAATTGATTTTTCACCATTTAGTACACGTGGGCCACCAATTTTGTGGCCAACCTCCTAGATGAGGCATATAGTAAGACATGTGGAAGGATCTGATGGGAAAACTGCAATTCAAATGGCTAGGTCAATGGTTTAAAGAAAAGTTCGCTCATTAAGCAGTTAGATATATCCATTATCCAGTCAGTGCCTGCGATTTTCAACAGAAGGTTCATTTTCTTCTCTCCATCTTGTTCTTTTTTCATAATATTAGGCCCACTTTAGCTTGACTACGTGTAAATACATATGATCTATGGATCTCTTCTGCATTTACACTAAATCTAATGATGATTTCATGGATTTATTACGTGGATAATGAATGTAATTAATAAATATTTATATTAATTGCCAAAACAATCAACCATTACATACTTTCTAATATTTTAAAAATAATTAATGAATATTTTGGAATAAAAAAGCATACTTGTGAAATATCAATACAACAAAAATATATATATATATATAATGGGTAAACCATTACATATTTCTATTTTAGAATATTGGTTACTTGGGTACATAAACTATTTTTGATACAGAAATAATGATAGTTTTGACTAAAACATATATTTTACTAAAATAACATATTTATAAAATCAAATTAATTTGGATACATGTTGTTTTTACAAATTAAGTTTATTATGTGACAATTGGATTTAATGAAAAAATGTGTGACAATTGGATTTAATGTAAAAATGCGATTTTTAAATGTTCGAGTATATAAGCCCATCAGCAAGTAGTTTTTTCTTATGCAAACATCACAGTACTTATTGCATTATGCATATGGTTGTTTTTTGTATTTCCTATGAGTGTTCAAGGAATAGTCTTTGTCCTATACAAGCATTGTATTACTTATTGTTTATGGTTGTCGTTTTTTTTTTTTTTCTTCCATTGAGTGTTGAGGGTATAATTATGTCTATCCCAACATTTTTTGAAGTTTCACTAAAGAACTTCCATGTCTTCCTAATTTTCCTCGATTTTTCCTTCCAGGTGCAAAAAACAAAATTGCATGTTTTCTAAAATATCTTGCAAAATTTCAGTGGGATTTCCCATTTTCAAAGTGAAAAATTCCTGAGAAACCAAAATTTAGAACCTTGTCGATTACTAACATAACAAAACTCTATATAGTGAAAAAAATCGTGTATTATTCGAGCCTTCTTTAAAAAAACATAGAACTTCGTTACTATGGCAATAACATTTTTTGCTGTCTAGAACATAAGGTACGACATTTAATAAGGGCAATTTTAGGCATTGACAGTTTCCTGTATGGGGGCCAATGAGACGGGCATTAATGGACTCTTCATATTTGCCACATTGACAGCCATGCTGTTTATTGATCGTACCTGTAAGCTATACAACTTGGACTTTGATTTCCCATGAGAAGTTCGGAACACATGAAAAGTTTCCATCAAAAAGGTTATGGTGTCGGTATAAGTTTCAATTGTTGAAACCAGTACAGGTTCCCTTTACAAATAAAAGTTTTAAATAGACGATTTATTCAGCCTAACAAGTCTATGCATTGTACGACAAATAAAGTTCAACTTACACTTCTTATCAAAAGTATGTCATACAAATAGAGGTACCGAAACTTCAATTTCAATCATGCTTATGGAGAAGAAAATTTTCTATGATCGGCATGTGGCAAACTGACACTGTGACCAATGAAAGCACAATAAAATACATAGGAAAAAAATATCACCGCCATATATGAGCATATAAATATGGGTTGAACAAACCTGTTTCATGGAGTTCCAGTTGTAGGAAAGGCCCCTAATTCTCCAACAAAGTAATTATGGTCTTTAGACTCAACAAACCTTAAAGCGTGGATCAAACACTATCTTCGGCAGTTCCTTCTCCCATTTTGAGAATGGCGCCACTCCCCGTTCCTTAAGCATCTCCTTGAAATTTAATAGGTATAAAAAATTCAGCAGTGTGAAACAGACACTAAGCACTAGAACTTCCAACCATACATAAACAAAAGCTCAATACCATATAAGCCTTAAAATATCAGGAGCCAAGGGTCGAATGTCTGACACAATACATATAGCATAATGTCCGATCTTATATTGTTTTCTTAAAAAATTCAAAGACAGTAAAACACACAAAAAAAAATAGTTACGAAAGTATTGGCAATAGAAACGATTAATGCAATAACTATAGCACAATTATGACATATATACACAAATCATTTGTATTTATAACAACTACACCATATAGGTTTTACATGGGTTTCCTTCCTGTCAGTGTATTGGAAATTAACATATCATTCTCCTATTAAAAGTACAAGTAATTTTTAAGAATTTTCTTTTTTTAAAATTGTTTTTAACAATTTTTCGTTACACCATAAAAACTTTTATGTTGTATAATATCATAAGATATTATTACATTATATGGCAGTCTATTTTAGTAATTAGACTATTTATAGTTACTTGCTCCAATTAAACTACAGAATTTAATAACAATGAGCCTCACCACCTCATACATATCAACGAGGAGAAGAAATGACGTGTCCTAATATATTCTAAATCCAATAAATATAAATATTATAAAATTAACTACTTATAGTTTTTTTACTCTCACTAGACTAGTTACAATTTAATAACAATGGATTGATATATTTTTATTAATGAAAAATTAAAACGTGCAAAGCACATGCAACTTACTAGTACTGCAAAACGTGGATTGATATATCTAATGTCTCAAGGTTTGGAAAATGAAAGGCAGAGGTACTATAAAAATGGTCTAACCCGTTGGTGCATATCATACCAAATCACATGATTGTACCGGTAACGCTTAAGTACTAATAGAATTATTGTATATAAGGTAAGTATCATAGTTGTTAAAGGCATCGCCTCAGGCGGTCGCCTAGGCGCTCTGTTAGGCTCAGGCAATTGGCCGCCTAGGCGGTCATTATCAAAAATCTAATATATGTAAAATTATTATTATTTAAGGAAAAAAAAAATATTTTATTTGAATATGGTAGTTTGGTAAACAAAAAAGTAAGCTATTTTTATATATTTCTCATGTCTTTTACCATACATATAGCTAGGCTCAAGCGGCCCAATAACAGAAACGGCCTTCAAATGCTCCAAATTCCTTCTAGGACCCCCAAAACTCTCATAAACCCATATTTAAAGGGTTTTTTTTAATAATCTAAATAAGTGTAGGCGCCATAATTATATAATTTATATATTATATATTTTTATATTACTTTTTTTTAGTATAATCGAGAAGAAAAGATAGTAAGAGGTACGGTCTCTTTCTTTCTCCCCCCTCTCTTCTCTCTCCCCTGTTCGGCGTCATATTGATTGTCGGACTATTTTCTATTTTTTTATTCAGTCCTACACCCTCCTCCTCCTCCTCCTCTCTCTCTCTCTCTCTCTCTCGTTTGGTTGTCATCGTAAACGGTTGCTTCTTTCTGTTTTTCATCCATCACAATCCCTCTCTCCCCCTTTGAGAGTTATCATAGACAGTTTTTTTGTTCCATTTTTTATTCTTAACACCCGAAATCTCCCTTTATTATTCTTAGAACTGCCTCCAAGGATGGTTCTATATCAAAGTGCATCTTAACAATAGAGATTTAGCAATTTATATGAATTACGGGGTCCCTTATTCACGGTAATGCATCATACATAGATCTCCTAATGGAGCAAATTTTTGTAGCAAAAAGTTCTTCAAGCGACGCCTCAGGCGTCCATGGGGTCTATCGCCTCAAGTCACCTTGAAAACTATGGTAAGTATTGTAAGTATCATAATATAGCAATGCGGTAGACAACAATACTAATCAATACTTTTTGATACATAGTGTTTTGTACAATATCAGTGCAATACGTTACAATTAGGGCTGTATTCAAGCCGAGCTAGAGATCAGCTTGAAGATGTTTAGACTAGGCTCGACTTGAGCTCAAATCAAACTGGAACAACCAGGCTCGAAGCTCGAGCTTGAACTGATTCGAACTCGAGCCGAGTTGAGCCCGACTTCCTCATTCTTAGAATAAATTGACAAAAAATTGGAAAAAAAGGCAAAATAATCCAAACACATATAATTGGATTTTTTGACGGTTCAACCCATGAATCCTTTTCCTACCATATTGCTTGCAAGCATCTCCATCATAGTGAAACCTAACACATTGATTGCAATGCAAGTAACCTCCGTCGCAACGAAATCTTAAAGCAAGAAAAACAAATAATAAAATCATGTCATTCAAAATCCTACCATACAAGAAGGAACAAATACAAGTGCTGATTTCAAGGGAAAATTTCGAAGTGCACAGGAGGATGATTGATGTTGAGAAAACAGAGCTTCATGCATTGTCTTCTTGAAGATGCAACTTTCTATTGTTAGGTGGTGATGGAGTTGCCGACAAGTGTTGCTAGCGAGGGATTAACTTGCACTTGAAGAAGATACATATTTTACTCTGGTTAAGGAATAACTTGCACTTGAAGAAGATACATAATTTACTCCGGCGAAGCATCTCATTGTTTTGGTCGGTGTCCCAGCAACGGCAAGAAGCAAATGAGGCAAAGCCACAGAAAAATTAAGGCAAAAGCATGGTTTATGATTTTAGTACGTGTCGACCGATACGAGCCGATGTGTATCCTATTTGGAGCTACCAGATACACTGGTACGCTTGAAATAACTCCCTCGTATCGAGCGTAACCGATTGATATGGTCCCGATATGGGGGATTTTTCAGTGAAATTTTTTTCTTCTTCCATTTATACTAGGATCCACAGTACAAACTCGATACACAACTTATTTACATAAAATATCATTTAATGTAAATAAGGTTATACCCTCATTTGAATTCAATAAAAATGATCATGGATTCAAATTTCTAAAGAATAAAGTGAACTTCCTAGTTCAAGAACAAAATCCTCTTTTTAACACCTTTTAGGGATTAGGTCAAGATTTAACTTTCAAATAATAAGATATTTTTTAAATATTAAAATTTTATAAATTATCTTTACTTTTATAATGGGAGAGGCAGGCGTAGATGATTTTTCCGAAATTCCCATACTACCCTTATATAAAAACAAAATTTTGATTTTTTGCTTTAAACCCCAAACTACCCCTTGCCTTTGATTTAATTTCCAAACTGCCCCTTGCTCATCTATCTATTTAGAATCATAGCCAATTGCGACTGAAATCGGGGAGAGTTCAATCGCACCCGTGGGTTAACACGTGTCCCTTTTAACTCCTATTAATTGTGGTTAACTCCTTCCCCTCGCTCTCACGTGCATCGTACGTGCCACTAGCGAGTTCAATCACACCCGCAGGTTAACACGTGTCCCTTTTAACTCCTATTAATTGTGGTTAACTCCTTCCCCTCACTCTCACGTGCATCGCACATGCCACCGGCTAGCACTATATAAAAACATTATTAAACCCATAGTCCGGCAAAAAAAGTCTCATATTTTAGTCTTCAATATATTTTCATAAACAGGATCAAAAGTCAACTAACAGTGTAGGCTGTGTAGCAGTTCAACATAAAAAGAATTACATTTAAGCTTATAATTTATGGTTGTAATTCAATATTTTCTTATTTAAATCATTGAATGTAAAGTTTTAATATCTAGATTGTATTTCATATACTTGGCTAAGTGACTATGGTTTGAGTTTTCATACCCATTTATCAGCATGCACATAATTTTTAACTTAAAAAATTCTTAACTCTCATATGTATGGTTATTATTAACATAATTGAAGACCTTCATTAGTTTTTTTTAGCTTATAGTTTTATGGAATGTATCCAAGTTTTTCCTTGCGAATGCAAGCGTTTTATCCTGATTTTTTCCGTTGTATCCATCCGATAGGGTCCGACATGTTGATACATATCATGTTTTGGACTTACCAATTGGCACCCAATACCGATATTTTGAACCATGAGCAAAAGCCGATAGAGTTTTGGTTTGGGGTTTGGTTGACATGGGTTTGCCTTATATATTATAAATAATAATATATAGCAAGCCGAGCTTCCAGCCAAACTGATCTTATATGAGTCGAGCCAAATCAAATAGGGTTAGCTCAAGCTCGGCTTGATCGAGTTTAAAATCTTGGCTTGAAGTAGGCTTGATCGAGCCGAGCAAAGCTTATGAGCCAGCTCAACTTGGGTGCACCCCTAGTTATGCACTTACACCCAAAATGTTACAGAGATAGGGTTAAAAGTTTTTTTTTTTTTTTTAAATCACACCTACTTTCTTCATTTTTACAACATTTCCCTTCTTTCAGCTCTAAACAACAAACTATTCCATATTAAGCACAAAATTACACTTTCTTTGAGGAAACAAATCAAAAACCAAATAATTTTGTTACTGAATCCAAAACAAAACACATTCTTCCCGAATTTTCGAGGTATATATTTTCTTATTTTATTTCAATTTTAGTATTTTATTATAATGCAAGGCCACCTTATATAGCTAGAGCTTGGAGGTGCTAATTCTAAAGAGAATCCTACTCCAATTCTAGTTTTTAAATTTGACTCCAAGTTACTTATATCCTATTGTAATCTTGATTTTTGAGAATAAATATTCTCCTAATAAAATTGGAAATAAAGATCAAATGAAACAAAAGATACTAATTTGGACCCCCATGAATTGATCGAAACCTATACTAGAGCTAAAAGCCCAATAAGAGTTAAGGCCTATTAGGAGCCCTCCTCTTGTCAGGTGGTTCATAGATACTTGTTGGCCTCTTTTGGACACACCCGCAAACTAGCCAACCAAATAGTCTCAGGCTGCCATGGTTTGGAGCATGTGGATGCTGCCTCACAGATTCACAGGTGCTCCTGCATCAGTTTACTTACTATATCAGTGATTCAGTATATTGCATCTACTGGATAGCTAAGCTATGTATGAATATTTTATGTTTTATTGTTAATATAAGAATGTGTTGTTATAAGAGCATCATATATGGTCATTACTAGCCTGCCATACTTATAACACATTAGTGTTTACGGTAGTATTGTGAGTTCTAAGGGTGTAATTATTCATTTTTACCGTTTCTTATTTACACTCTCTGCAAAAAATTAGGGATAAGGCAATGAGGATGATGATGAAACAATTTTGACTTGGGATCACCTCCAATGTATGCTGATGGGGAGCCCAACAGCATTAAGGGGCATCCAACACGTACCCAGTGCACTTGTGCAACCTTCTACTCATTAAACTTCGAGGGCGTTTGGCAACACTACTATAAGCTCAATAAGTACTTTTTAAAAATAAGCACCTTTTGTAAATAATTACTTACAATAAGTAGGTATGGAGTTACTTAATTATAAGTATTTTTTTGGGCTCCTAATCACTTTTACTTATTGCTTATTTATTTTTACCAAACAAACTTATTTATAAATAAGTACTTATTTTGATGAATAAGTAAATAATTCGTTTTGGCGGGAAATACAAAGGCATGGTGGCAGCTCCAGACTTAATTCTGGCAGGCTTCCCACCAGATAGCACTGAAAGTTGAAAAAGATTCCGTGTTAACACATTTTCTAAGATTTTCCTAAATTTCAAATTTATTATACCACATTGACACCAAGGCCTTAGATTCCGAAACTATATATTCCACTCCCTACAATGTGAAAATTTTTGTGTCAATCACATTTTCAACACATTTTCAACTTTTTTTTACTTCTACACTTGTGCAGTCTTGAATTCAGTTTTAGTTAGTTCCTAAAAGTGAATCTCATCAAACTTCATGTAGGAATTAGCAAACCTTGAGTGATGTCCACATACAAAGTGTGTTTTTGTGTGTCAATTTTTTTGGCGTTTGAGATCTCACAGGAGTCACCAATTGATTGGTGTGTCCTATTCCTCTTACAAGTTCAACATACTAGGAACCAGGGTATGGTTACAGGAGTCCTGTATGGATATGGGTTCATAAGTCCCATATCCATATATGAAAGCAGACCCATTTATGTTGTTCTAATCAGATAACCAAGTACAGCACAGCCATATATGACACCGATCTCATATCCATTCCCATGTCAGGTGGTGTAGGGGTTTTGAAGGATCCCAGTAGCATAAGGCACATGTATAGAACTGTAGATATGCTTTCAACAGAATAATATGAGATTTTTGTAACATGAACTCTGAAGTATCAAGTTGACAAAGGATAATGCAGAACAAAATATTTGTCATGCTAATATAAGAATTTTAGATGAACATAAGTAGCAAAGATACCTTGAACTGGATAATACACTCCTCCTTAGTTGGTCCACTGTCCACATCCTCAGAATCTGTCGAGGAATCTGACAGATTCCCATCCCCATTAGCATCTTTTAGCTTATCTTTACTGTTCTCACTCTGCAGGCCTTTGACTGTAGCTTCAACTGTCCCCAATCCATTTAAATCTGATGTGGTAGGTCCTGAGGAAGCTGGAAGAGGTGACGAAGTAACAGGAGTGCCATAGTCTTGTAGTTTCTTCTTTATCAGATCCAGTGCAGATGATGACCCCAGCATACCTGAAGGTCTAAGAGCTGTGGCATCACGACCGCCCGTGTTAACAGCAGGAGCACTCAAACTAATAGGAGCAGATCCTTTTTCAGTTAATACTTTAGCATTTGGAACAGGCACTGTATGTTCTTTTAAAGTGTCACCTTCCTGCTTCTTTTTCATCTCTGTCACCTCCATTGGGACTTGCCAGCTACTAACCTGAATGAGAAAGCAGTCAAGTAAGAAGTGTTATAGGTGGAACAAAAAAAATATCTCAATACAGAAACTCCACAGTAAATTCCCAATCTGCTCATATGTTATTAAGACCAAAAGTTAAAAATTAAATAAATAAATAAAAGGAGTAGAAATGTCTGTTCATAATAGAAAGATAAGCAATCCTGTGGATACAAATTTCAAGAATGGTAGTTTTTTTGCAGAGATTTTATTCACAAGAAGAAGAAGAATATACACAAGGCTGCCCAAAAAAGACTAACACCCCAATAAATACAAATCAACATACCCCATAAAGTAACAAGGGGAACAAACTCATTGACGAACTCCTTTTTTTAATTGACAAACTCCTTTTTTTTATCAGTAACGCAAATAATATTACTCGAGAATATATGTACAAAAGAAGTGTAGAGATCCGAAATTTAATTTCTTGGTATTCATGTCACTTAATTTAATCTTCTCGATTGTCATGATTAAATTCTTACATAAGTTTAATATTGGAACAATTAAAGTAGAGCATGCAACGGGTTTTATAAATTAATCAAGTGAAAAATAGACGAAATCGTCTCTCTATCAATATAGGGGCATTTTGGTTATTTAAAGTCATCTAAAACTTATGAAATTTTTAGGGTAGATTCTAGATGTCCTAAAGTAACTACGGTTCAAATTTGAACTTAATCCAATAAGAATTGACCTCTCTAGAATTTTTCAAAGTTTAGTGGTAAAATCGTAAATACGCAGATTATGAATAATGCGTGAATAGTAATCCGAAAACCCCCAAACTCGATTTTTGGCATCCATATTTAACCTATTATTGCCCAAAGTTTTTATTGAGAGAGTTGAGAGAGCTTTCCTTGAGTATTCTAAGAGTTTTCAAAGGGAGAAGACCTAGAGATTTGCTTAGAGAAGAAGGAAAATAGTTAGAGATCAAGAAGCATTCTTTGAAGAACAAGATTTGATCTTTTAAGATCAAGAAGCATTGTTGGAGATCAAGATCCAACTATTCTAAAGCGTTTCGATCGTAGGAAGCGATCAAACGAGATAAATAATGAACTTAGTTCTTAATATCTTGAATATTAATCCAAAAGAAGAATTAAAAGAGATAGATCTAAGGGTTGAGATTGTGTGTTGTGGTGTATAGCGTGTGTGTGTGTGTGTGTGTGAGTGGGTGTGTGATTTTTCCTTGCTTTGACCGCAACTTTCGCCCTGTGGTGTAGTTGCCTTAACCAAAAAAAAAAAAAAAAGATCTAAGTAAAAACGTAAAGATAAGTAAGATCTCTGAATTTATATTGTCCTTGATTTATCGTTTAATAAATCGTTAAAGTAAGATGGGAATATCGTGATTAAGATGTGAATAACCATGTTTATACTTTGTTTATGCTTTAACAAGGGAATTGGGAAATTATGATGGATTATGTGGATATATGAGAAGAAATTGATGAATTTATGGAATTGAATAGAATGTATGAAATAATTGAATGATGAATGTGGATTCTTTGTGAGATTAGGGTTACAAGTTAGTGTGTTTTTTTTTAATATACTTTAAGAGAATTATGATTGATAAATTATGTAGTATATTCATGATATTTATCTTGATTAAACATGTGTGAATGACATTCAAATTAGATTGTGAATTATGCATATTGAAAATAAACTGTGACTGTAGTTTTTGATGCCGATTGGGAGTTCTCCCGGCATTGTACTTGGGTATGCCTCTAGGGGGGGGGGGTTTCAAATCTAAAGCAGTTTGGGCACCAGTTATAGAAAGATGTGCGAAGAGGTTAGCAAGTTGGAAGACTCATTATTTGTCTAAAGGCGGCAAAATTAACTCTTATTCAAAGTACCCTGAGTAGCCTCCCGACATATTATATGTCTATTTTGACTATGCCCAAGTCTCTAGCCGTAACGCTTGAGCGTATGCAAATGGAGTTTTGTGGAATAAGAGGGCAGACTCATTTAAGTATCACCTGGTGGCTTGGAACCAAGTTTGCCAGCCTAAGGAGAAAGGGGAGCTAAACCTTAAATCTTTGATGCGAGTTAATAAGGCTCTACTGGGAAAATGGATTCGGTGGTTTGGAACTTAAAGGACTAGTTTGTGGCGGGAAGTGATAGTAGCCAAGTATGGGGCGTTGTCGTGCTGGGTCCCAAATCAGGTGAAGAGTACCCATGGGTTGAGTCTCTGGAAGGAGATCATGACTATGTCCTGCTGGGTGGTGCCTAAATTCAGATTTAAAGTGGGTCAATGGTCTGAAGTGAGATTTTGGAAAGACGTGTGGTGTGGTGAGTCGAGGCTTCAGGATGAGTTTGGGCATTTATTCCTGTTAGCTTCCAAGAGGGACGCAGTGGTGGGAGATTACTTTGAGAGAAGGGGAGAGGTAGGGGTTTGGTGTCTGGTGTTACGTCGAGACTTAAATGATTGGGAAATGGATGAAGCGGAGCGGTTGTTGGATAGATTAGGGTCCTTCTCCCCGGGTGCAGGTATTAGGGATTGTAGGGTCTAGTTTGGTAGCAGGAATGAGCGCTTCTCAATTAGATCTCTTTGTCAGTCTTTGGGTCCGATGTCTTCGGGTATGTTTCCTTATCGAGCGGTGTGGAAAACAGGCATACATTCTAAGGGCTCTTTTTTCTTTTGGAATGCGGCGTTAAATAAAATCTTCACCTGTGATCACTTGAAACATTGAGGGTGGAGTTTGGCCAATAGATGCTTCTTATGTCTCCAAGCGGAAGAAACTGTGGATCATTTGTTTTTGCATTGTCCCTCAGTATATGCTGTTTGGGGATACTTCCTCTCCCGAATGGGAGTGGACGGGGCCTTTCCCTCTTCCTTTATTAATTTCTTATATGGTTGGGCAAGGATCGTTGAGGATGGTGCTAGGGAGGCGCTTTGGTCGGTGCTTCCAGGGGCAATAGCTTGGATGATATGGAAAGAGAGAAATTGTCGAGTGTTTGAGGGAACTTCAGCGTCTCACTCGCGTATTTATGCGCGGATTCGGCTGGTTGCATTAGAATGGGCGGGCTTAAAGCATGACGGGGAGGAGCTTCGGAGGGTATTGGGTTGAGCAGATTCTCGGGCGAAGTTTTTACGTAGGAGTCAGGACTAGTATTTCTTCAGTTAGCATTTGAGTTTATTGTCTTGTAAACTCTTGTTATCTGCTCGGGCGAAGTTTTTACGTAGGAGTCAGGACTAGTATTTCTTCAGTTAGCATTTGAGTTTATTGTCTTGTAAACTCTTGTTTTTCTGTTTTTATCTGAATCATGTATCCTTGCCTTTTCTCTTATTAATATATTTGTTGGATTACCGATAAAAAAAAAACTGTGGTTTAAGACTGTTAAATTATTGGAATATGAATGTTGTTGTATGTTTATTTTCTGTTGTTATACGTGACATATTTTTGGGTAAAGGAACCTTTGATGAGAGACTTGCTTGCCTAGGTCTGTTCAACATAGTAGAATGGGACGCTATGCTATGATTTCCTATGGCCCTTGATTGTTAGTCTTAGGTGCAATTTAACCAGGTGTATTATTGTGCACTCACCAATGAAAAATATGCACATGTATGAAAAGAAAATTAAGTGCACTAATAAGATTACAAGTAAGACCAAAAGTAAGTAAAGTAAGAAAGAAAGACACATGAAAGCGATAATGCATAATTATGTTTAGCAACACCGAATACCATCAAAAAGGCGATAATATGTCAAAGCAAGTAAGCCGTCGTACCGGATAATGAACTAAGCCGACCGTGTCAGATAATGTACGAAGGGTGGTATCTCGGTAAAGTAAAGTATAGTAACCTCTTTCCATATACGGTAAAGCGGTACTTTAATTTATTACCGATGCATGTGGATGTGTTACTAATAAAACGATAAAGTAAGAAAAGTTAGAAAGCAAGAAAAGAAAGCAATTAACATAATGTACCTGTTCGTTTTCCGCACTCTGATTTATGTATGTGAACTGAAGTATGAATTGTTAAATGCATATAAGTTAATGTTTAATATATTGTTTACTATTGTTTGTTATATACACGGAGTAACTTGTTACTCAACCGATAACTTTGTTGTAGGCAGATTCGGGATTTGATAGTTGTGCTCCGGAGCCTTGAGTTGAAGAGGAGTACGTAAAGGAAGATCTTGCAAGTGATCATCCCGAAGAGGAACGGGATCTCGATAAATGGCCTTATTTTTGAGTTTGTTTTATTAGTAGTAGTTGATTTCATAAGAAATTGTAATTTGAGTCATTCTGGATTTATATTTAGCTTAGTTTGATGGTTTAGGATCACGATGGATGATCAGCATTTAATTATTTTTAGTTTAAGTTATGAATCATGGATTTATTTATGTTATTAATAGAAGAAATTTTTAGGTCCATAATTTAGTATGTCTTTATTGCTTCTAACAAGACGGTATGATAAGTAAGTCACGTGCCAAGGTTCCACATTCTCCTAGGGGGAATTTTGGGGCATGACAAAAAGTTCACACAAGCCTGAACAAACCTTACAAAATAGGCCCTATCCAAGGACAGGCACCCCCATATACATCTAACACATCCACACAGGCCCTGGAGTAAAGGGAACACATTCAAATCTTCGTAATCCATCCTAATGGAATACCAAGAGAGAAGGAACTAAGTGCTGACAAGCCAAATTCTCTCTTTGGGTGGGGATAGATTCTTTTTATTTTTCCTCTCCCAAATACAACAACATATCATTCCCAGAAGCAAACTCCACAATATAAATGAGGGACCCCAAGGCATCTGGAGACGACTTAAAACAAAATCCATGAAGGAGAGAACACCCACTGCACCCCAAGAAGGTACAGGAATTGCCGCCATATCCATCTAGCAAGTGGACAATGTAGTAATAGATGATCCACTTTTTCCTCTGCCAAGCATAAGTTGAGCACCTATTGGCCATCCTCTATTTTTCAAGTGGTATAAGGTGAGTAGGGCTTTCAATGGGCCGGGCTCAGGCCAAGCCAGACCAATTTTAAATCAGCTTGATATATATAGACCTGAGCCTACCTTTTTTAGTTGGGTAGTGGTTTATTATTAATAGGGTCGGGCCGGGATGGGTCGGGCTCGGGTCGGCCCATCACTACCCAATAAGTATACAATAGTGTATGTATATAACATATAAGTATTATATAAATATATAATATAATAATAGTGTGTGCATTATTATATTAAAATAATAATAATAAAGTAAAGACATTTAAAAAATAAAAATAGATAAAACACTATTATGCATAACAGTGGTATATTGGTTTTTGAAATTTTTTTAATATATAGTGTGTGCACTATTATATTATAAAATAATAACAGAATAAAGAAAAAAATTATTAAAAAGACAAAACAACTGTTATGCTTAACAGTGTGTGGTAAGCATAACAGTGTAGACACTGTTATATACATTGGATTTTTTAATTTCTTTTAATATTTAGTGTGAGCACTATTATAGTATATAATAATAATAGAATAAAAAATAGACAAAGCCCAGCCCAGCCCATTGTTATGCATAACATGTGTTATATTATAAAATAATAATAGAATAAAAAAATAGACAAAACCCACTGTTATGCATAACAGTGTAGACATTGTTATGTACATTGGGATTTTTTAATTTTTTGTAATATATATTATTTTTAATGGTTATCAAAATAAATATATTAAGATATAAAGAGAGAGTAAAGGGTTAGATCAGCAGATAGAAGAGTTAACAAGTACATAAACACAAGACAATGAAAACATGAATGAAAAAACCCCCAATCTGCACAACGAGGAAATGATTGATCACAACAACAATCCTCCCAAGTCATCCCCCGCACGGCGAATAGAAATCCAATCTATAATTGATCATAACATATATCCCAACAACTCCCAATTTACATGCTCATAGACTTTTTCCATATCTACCTTGCATATTAATCCAAGAAACTTTGTATTTGACACTCATTGATGCATTCATTGGCTATCAAGATGCCATCTAGTATCTGTCGACCCCCCATAAACTATCCCTATTGAGGGGATATGATTGATGTCATCACTCTCTTAAGTCTGGTTGCCAAGACCTTAGAGAGAATTTTGTACACACTACTAACCAGACTGATTGTACGGAAATCCTTTAGATCCACAGCTCCCTCTATCTTTAGAATCAAAACGACAAAGGCGCTATTGATCACTTTTTCGAAACTGGCTGTGTCAAACAATTCTTTCATAACTTCTAAAAAATCCTGCCCTACTATTTCCCAGCATGCAGGGGCAGAGCCCAAATTTTTTGAAATTATTTATTCCTATATATGTATTATATAAAAATTAAGACTTAAATTTAGTTTTTTATATACAATGGCCTCCCCAAACTTTTGTATTTAACATGGTTCTTTTTATATAGTGACCCCCAAGTTTTTGAATTTTACAATCTAATTATATAATATTTATATTTTGACCCCTAAGTCTTTTTAAGTGATTTTTTCTCAAATTTTAATCAATCCCTTGTATAAGGGTATATTATAATTTTAAAGAGTTCGGTCCTTCAAATTGTAGTTGTATACTCTTTTTAGTTTTTTACTTTACTAATTCGATAGACCGGCGATAAAGGAAGAAAACCCCAATCTCTCGGTGGCCAGTGCAAATAGTTTCTCTTGCCGGAATCCTAATCCATCAGTGGCCGGTGGACTAAGTTACTGTAAGTAGGATTTTAATCAAATTTTAGGGAGGGCCCTTGTATTTCTTGTGTACTGAACCTATACACATTCAGATGACATCCCCATTCCACCAAATGGTCTGTATGACACAACTCTCGTTCCAAGGAAATCTTCTTTGTAACCTTTCCAATTCGATAACTACTGAGACAATGAAATGTGTAAGAAGACTACTAACTACTAAGGGTGCTTTTCAGAAGACTGAGTCAACCTCCTTTTAATAATTACAAGGATTTCCACTCCTCTAGTTTCTTAGAAAAATGTGTAACGACTGGATTCCAGACCTCTATGGATTAAATCTAGCCCCAAGAGGCATCCCCAAAGAGGAAGAGGGTAATGCACCCGCATTACACCCCAAGACCGATGCAAGTCCCCCCACATTCCCACATTTGGGCCATTGCTCACTCCAAAAATACACTCTTCCCAAGATTAATCCAAAGTCCAAAGACCGCCTCAAAGCACCAGAAAAGACATCTAAGATAGGCAACTACCTACATGATGCATCACAAAAGACCAGTGTAGTGTATCATCTGCAAACTGAAGGTGAAAAATCAAAAGAGAATCAGTTCTGTAGAGAAATGTTCTAATATCAACCCTTCCATTATCACAAACATCCAACTTAGTGCTTCCCTAACCATGATAAATAGGAACTATGATAGAGGATCTCCCTGACGCAAGTCCCTAGCTTCTGAAATAACCGGCGGGGCTAGGATGAGAAATCACAAGGGAATAAGTTCCTTAAAGCAAAGTAACCATATGAGCTTTGAAATTGTGTCAAAGAAGAGGAGTAATTACATATAGGAGAAGTACACAATTGATAAGTAGTGGCATTCATTTTAACTGACTTACCTTTCTCCTGTCATCAATATAGATACCCTCCAAAGGACAAAAATAACCCCAATAAAAAGAACTAAAAAAAAGAGAGAGCGAATAAGAAAATGACTGTTAATATGGTTTGAAGTATTTTGAAGGGTCCTCAACACAGAACAAACAAACACCACAAAATCCTCAAACTCTGACAACTTATCATCCTTCATCCTTAACCAAAAGAATTCTCAATTTTAATAGCAGTTAGGGGTTGGACTTGACCCCAAACCTACTCTCACATCACAATAGAAAAAGAAAACAATGAAAGATCCATTGTAACAATTAACAAAAGCATCAAATCATCACGTACTCAAATGTTAGTAAACATAATTACAGAGAAATGTCCCCATTAAACTTAAATTCATTGAGAATCAGCATCTCGTACAGATCTACAAGAAGTATGTCTGTAACTACTCATCTAAGTGCAAGTGTATGTCTTACCATATACAGGAACTTGTGATCCCAACGAAAATTCTACACTTTTAGCGTCTAACAGTCTAAGCATAACTGTGGACCCTACTCTATACATTCTATAATATCATGATAGGTTTGAACAACTTACATCAAGAGTGGATGAAGGAAATTATTTAATTAAAAAGAAAACTTAATACAAATATCATTGTATGCAAAGAGATGAGCTCCCATGGTCATTTACATAAGCCCATTTACATAAGACACAGCAATATCGATAAGATAAATTGTATGCCTTGGTACAATTGAAAAGAATAACAGTAATACTAATATGAAGTGAAAATACCTTAGTTTTGGTGTTGTAATAATACTTTTTGCCATCACTTGTGGTGACTAGTGCCCAATCTGTACCAGCCAACTTCTCCCTGAACACATGAAAACATAATACAGTTTTAAAACATTGACATGGCAAGATTTGGCTATGAGATATCAAAGATAATTTAAGTAAGTAATAATAGCCAAAGGGACATCAACTACAATAAATATTTCATGTAGTAAAGGGGAAGATAATGCAGAAAAAAAGTGACACACATGAGAATACACCATTAGTATCTTGCAGTTCTCAAGATTTGATGTAAGTGCATAACCAGATGATAATGGGTCCAACGGTCAAGATGACATGGTACATAATAAATAGAGAAAAGATCAAACGGTATCATTAATATGCCGGACTTAACACGCAATATTATGTGTCTTCAAGTAAATAATTGAAGGACTGATATGGCAACATTCCGATTCATCAACCTCCTATGATTATTCCATATCTTCTTTGTCAGAGTCTTATCTAACTATTTGGGGTTGGCAACACAAATCTTTTTATTCCATTCTAGTCTGTCCAGAGATATATCTACAGTTCTAGCATGTGCTACCAAATCTTTTTATCACCAGCTCCATGCATGTCCTTTTTGGCATTCCTCTCACCCTTCTAGAGCATTCAACTACCCATACACATCTTCCCAACCCAAAGATAGATCTGACAGTCAAGGATTTACAAACAGGTCAGGTTTTGGCCCAGGAGTTCTCTAAACATATCTACAGTTCAAGCATGTGCTACCAAAATTTTTCTCACCATCTCCATGCATGTCCTTTTTGGCCTCCTCTCACCCTTCTAGAGCCTTCAACTACCCATACACATCTTGCCAACCCAAAGATAGATCTGACAGTCAAGGATTTCCAAACAGGTCAGGTTTTGGCCCAGGAGATCCCTAAAAGTGGGACCTGTTAAATGGTTGACGACACCCGGCCAAGTGTGCCATGTGTTATACAACTTACAATAAGCCATTGTTTATTTATTTATTGTAACAGAGGGTGTCCCAAAGCCTTCGATTCAAGGACAAGTCCCTTCGGGTATCCGCACCGACCCACTCAGAATTTTCCCAACAGATGTCAGGGTAAGTCGAGGAGTGGGAGTTGAACTCACAACCACAGGGAGCAAACCTGGGACGCTAGCCAACTGCACCAACCCCTGGTGGGTAGTAAGCCATTGCTTAACTTAAACCATCTTCAGAGTCTGACTAGCAGGTACTTCAGGCCATGTTGGCAGAGATAATAGAATGTCAGACAAGGATCCAATAAATATATTTCTACAGAGTAACATACGTGAGTGCTACCATTCCAATGGCTATTATAAGTAGTACATGACTTTTAACAATCACTCATCAGTAGCAACTAGCACTCCCAAGTAATAAAAGGTAATTCAAGTGAATGAAAGGCATCGATAGATGACCGGAGATGGTATTTTCAATAGCACACTAACACGTCAGTCGTCACAAGTTAATAACACAATGAAACAGAAATAAAGGGACTGAAGCAACTCAAAAAATTACACAAAACCTTGTGAAATTCTTTCAAGACAAAAAATATTGGATTTGACACATTGAGGGTCCCAAGAGAAGTACATAGAACCCACCATGAAACTGGAGTTGGCTGAACTGTGACTTTATCCGGCTGCAAAAGGAGAAGAAAAAAAAATTTTAAGGTCTGTTATTCAAATAGAAACACTAAACAAAAAAGATGTGGATCATATGAAGTCATACACAAAATAGAAAGAAAAAGAACGAATGGGCAGCAAAGCCAGGGATATTGACTTTAGATTTTCCTGAGTTTGACAAATGATAGAAAAAATAGCAGTCTAAAAGATACAAATAAACATCTTTTATATGGGAAATGAAAAGCACTCGAACAGAAACAGACATGTCTTACAGAGAATATAAGCTTTGACTGTACAAGAAACTAGAAAGAGTTTCCCATTTCTCTACTTCTGTTAGTAAAACAAAAATGTAATAACATGAATATATAGAAAATACTTGGGGAACAAAGATCGCACACAAGAAATGTAAATGCACCCCATCTTTCACGAAGGAACCAGCCATATCATTAGGAGTTTAGCACCAATTTGTATTGGCAAAAATCAAGTGATCGCCATCTGATCAATTCCTGAATGTGGTCAAACGCATTGATGAGCTTCTACAGAGCATTGTCAATGTCTTTCGCACGTCTACTTCATTCATAGAAATCTTTTCAGCGACAAAGGAGCTGGAAATTTCCCTAAAAGTTTTCCATCCTTAGAGGAAAGCTTTAACCTACGCTTCATGTGAGTCCAATGCACCTACTGATCCAATAGAATTTGGAGAATTCTCTGTTCTTGCTGAAACACCTCCAAGGTCGTTTAGGACTGAGGAGCCTTGGTGTTACATTCAACATTGAGCTCGATCCTCTCTGGGTTACCTTCAAATAGCCATAGGGGCATCGAATTTGATTTCACGGAGTAAAATATTAGCAGCCACTCCATTAACAAGCTCCAATAAATTCTCATTTTCTGGATGCATACCTACGAAAATAAAATATCTGGATTGACTCCAACTAATTCAAGTTAACTTCAGTTGCACTCTTTTCTATATATCCCAACGAAATCTATACCATAGTTCGAAAACTCGGCGAGTCACCCGAGTTACTCGACTCAACTCGACTGAATTTCGAGTCGAGTCGCCTCAAAACTCGAAGGAGACATTATTTGCCAAGTTACTCGAGTAACTTGGTCGAGTCGAGCCGAGTTTTTCGACTCGCCAGATTAGGTCAAGTCACATAAGGGTATTTTTATCATTTTTTTAAACCTAAATTCAAACGTTACACTATTTTTGAATCATAATTTTTTGGATCTACAAAGACAACCTACTATGGGTTCTGTTAAACCTAGTTTTTAGGTTTTAGGCCATAAAACCAACATACTTTGAGTTCTTTCAACTCAAGTTTTTCAAGTTATTGCATATATAATCCGAGTTGGACCGAGTCGATTTTTTCTCGAGTTTTCCGAATTACTCGACCCAGCTAACTTTCGAGTCGAGTAGTTTTCGGGTTTTTGAACCATGGTCTATACAGAATTTACTTCCAAAAAATCCTTCCCCTCAGGTCATAGGGATGGATACAATTTTAAGATTACCTCCACTCCACTATGAACTCTTGAAAAGACCTAAGAAAATTTTTTTTTAAAAAGGCAGAGAAGAATTTCTATACCTTCTCGGCAGTGGGACAAGTCTTCAATAGGTAGTCCTGGAATCGAGTTTGGTGGTACCCACTACCCAAGCCTAATCCAACATATTGTCCAAGTGTCGTACCCAAAATTAAGGATTGTACTCTTGTTCTTAACCCCATTATTCATTAACATACACCATGACCCATCCTTTACAGAGCATGGAGTGATCAACTTTGAGATGATCACATATTCCTCCATTAACAGGGTTGCGTAGTAGGTGCTGATCATGCACTTTGTGTTGTCATTCTACTCACCCAATCTAACACATCCTCTTCACATGCTTGGGGTTTTGTCACCCTCAAACCCAATGCTCATTTGGTTCAATTGGACTTCTTAGGATTAACTCACAACAGTAAAGCAACATAAAAATTCAATCATATTGCAAACTGATGTTCACAAACCCATCACTTACCAGTAGAGGAGCTGGCTACAAGGTTTCAATTTGGTTTTGGTATTAACTCCGATCCTCCAAAAAAACAATTCATGCAAGTTTAAAGAAACACTAAAAATGTTACAAAAAATATGAAAACATTAGAAATCTAGGATGAAATTTTAGAAATTTGTAAAATAAACATCACTACAAACTCAGAACTCATTATATGACCAAAAACAATCACTTGGGATAGGAAAAGTGATATAAATAATACAGAATTATAGATCATAAATCAGGTGATGAATAATAACTGACATAATTTTCGTGTATGTCTGAAACTATAGAAGTCAAATTTACATAAATTAATGGTGTACCGTGTACAGCCATGGTCATGAAGAAATACATTCCAAAATTAATGGATAAAACATTATATAATAAAAGCACATCACAAACTCATATCCACTTTATGTAACATTGAGGCTTGAAATTAGCGTACATAATGTAAATGTCACATTTAAATACCTTATTGTACTTCATAGCTAGCAAAAAACACTACAAATGAAAAAGAAATTAGTTTCATCAAGTGATAAAAAATTATCTAATTACAAATTGTTCATGTAGGATATAATATGAACATGCAACTATTTTCATGTAAAATTTCTTATTTGGGATCGAAAGTAAACAAAAATGTGCAATTATAAAACCATGGTTGCTCTTGCTCTCAGCGAGCTGAACAGGAGTCTTGATGCTATAAAAATTGTTCATGGTGTTCACAATTTATGTAGTAAAGTAGTGTCTACGAGAGCTGATACTAAATTTTGAACTTGACTCTAATGTGAATATATCGCAAACCAAAGAGTCATTGTTCGATTTTTTATTAATATTCGGAAACATCAAAGACCCAAAAGCCTAACAAGCCTAACTATTGACCTAAGACTACACCCATACTTAATTAACAAAAAACTATAAACATATCAACTAGACTCCAACATATCTAATCATCAATGAACCAACGAAGGATTAGTTACAATCTACGTTTTAAAAGGCGTGAGAGGCTTGCGCCTCGAGGTGAAGCTCAAGGAAAACGCCTTACGCCTCAACTTTTAGGCTTAAATCTCATGAGGCTAACGCCTCAAATTGTGAGGTTCACTTTATAATTAAGGCATGTGCCTCATATATTAATCAAAAATATAGTTCTAGCCACATAACTAATACTTAAACATTAAATTATAAAGTTTGTGCCTCATAATCTCTTTTAAAAATAAAAAATATTATTTTTTAAAAAAAATTATTAGTCTAAATTAACACTTAATTTATTATGTTTAACGTTTTAGGCTATTTAAACCTTATTGAGAATATTTCACTCTAACTTTCATAGAAAACATTGTAAAGATTTGAAACTATTGTCTAACATATGTAGCCGGTGAGTACTTTGTAATTGTTTTTTTTATCGATAAGTTCCCTCAATATATTAAAAGATAAGCAAGAATACAAAAAGACCACGAAAACAGCGAAGAGTTTACAAGTATATAAACCCGAAACCCAAAAACGCCATGCAACCCAAAGGACCAAATCATCTGTGACATAGCCCCCCAACTCAACACGTCCCTCAGATCCTCCATTTCGAAATGTAACCTCGCCCACTCTAATACAACCAGCCGTGTTCGAGCACAAATATGAGCCACTGATGAAGAAGAATCCTCAAAAACCCGAAGATTTCTTTCTTTCCAAATCATCCATGAGATGGCCTAAGGGAGAACTGCTCAGATCACCTCCCTAGCACCATCCACATTAGCCAACGCCCAACAAGATAAGAAGTTGTGAGAGGAGGGAAAGACCCGGCCTACCCCCACAAGGGAAAGGAAGTACCCTCATACTCCAAACACAATAGGACAATGTAATAATAGATGATCCTCAGAGTCTTCCGCTTGGAGGCACAAGAAGCACCGGCTAGCCATCCTCCACCCTCAACTTTGTAAATGATCACAGGTTAAAATTTTATTCAAAGCCGTATTCCAAAGGAAGAAAGATACCTTAGAGGGAATACCCGGATTCCACATAATCCTAAGAGGAAACAACCCAACGGATACCGGATACAGGACACAATGATTGTAGCAAAGATCTTACCGAGAACCGACCATGATGGCCTCTAGACCAACTCCTGCTATCCCTAATTTCAGCACACGGGAAGGTCAAGTTGACCCACTCCAAAAGTAGAGACAAATCCTCAACTTCCCAATCATTCAGACCTCTACGCATGCTTGGACACCACACCACCGTCCCACCTAACCTCTCATAGGAATCCCCTACTAAAACCCCCTATCTGAAGCTAACACAAATAGGTTGCCAAATCATCCTTCAGCCTAGTGTCCCCACACCACACATCTGCCCAAAACCTAATCTCAGACCCCCTATCGACCTGAAACCTGAAATATGGCACCACCAAGCTAGCATTGGTCATATTACCTTTACATAGACCCTGGCCATGAGGGTCCTTTACCTCCCTCGGGACCCAACACAAAGAAGCCCCATATTTGGCAATAATCACTGAACGCCACAAGCTATCCCTTTCTTCCCCGAATCGCCAAATCCATTTTTCTAACAAAGCTTTGTTGACGTGAATTAGGGACTTGAGATTCAAGCCCCCATTCTCTTTAGGGTGGCACAAGAGATTTCAGGCGAATAGATATTTGAATTTATCGCCTTTCTCATTCCACAAAAAATCCCTCTGGATCCTCTCAAGAGAAGTGGCCACCGAATGAGGAATGGTTAGGGTGGACATAAAATAGGTAGGGAGGCTACTAAAAGTGCTCTGGATAAGCATCAATTTTCCCCCTTTCGATAAAAAGGAAGATTTCCACCCTAATAGGCACGTACCAAGGAGTGTCATGTCGTGTCGTGTCCAAGTGTCGGCACAGCAAAATTTAGGTTAACTGAAGTGCCTAGGTAACACTAACTGGCAGGGTGATCTAAAGTCTTTCAACTCCTCTCCATCTTTTTCCAAAACGTGGAAAATGAATGTTGCATTAGAACTCTGTCCCATTTAACTCTGTCATGAAAATTAATGGAAAATTTTAATAAAGTCTTCCTTGATTATCTCCAAACACTCCTCATTAATGCCATACTGAAACCATCAAGACTTTGAATCCCCCTAACACCTTTAATGCTTCCTCCACTTATTCAATTAGGTGGTTTCATTAAGTGTGGTACAAGTACAAAAATTAGGGTATGATACCAAGAGAATGGTGCCACTTGGAAGATGCAAAGAGATGAGATGATAATAAATGGGTTTCCAACAGTTCTGTCAGTTCCAATCTTGAAGCACATCTATGCCTATATAATTTGAAAAATGTTATGAATGGATAGTTTGGGCAAAAAAATGTGAGCCACTTTGCAACTATGATTATCGATACTTCATGATAATAAATCTTGGTTGCAAACTAGCAATTACCTCCCCCTTAAATCCAGAAGGTTTTTCGTAAGTGGATTCCCCAGTGACAGCATTATAGTAGTACACAGCTCCTGCATCAGTCTTGTGGGCTGTCCAAGCATCAATTTGTTCATTATTAACAGAACCTCTGTCCTTGCTGGCAAGATCATTAATGCGTGTATTGTTATCTGCAGGACCCCAAATAATATTAATCATCTAATCAGAGATTCGACATTGCTAATATTACTTGATAAGGGATCTTAAACAAACCGATTCCTGGAGGAGGCAAGTCTGGTTGCATTCCAGAACTGCTCGCCAGCTGATGACCAGAATCCACAAAAGCTGAGGGATATTCTCCAGGTCCTAGGGGAGTAACACCAGGAGGTTGTGAATCTGGCAAAGGAACAGAAGGAAGAGGCATGGCGCGTACAGCCAAAGGAAAGGTACCAGGAAGAACACCAGGGTATGGCATAAATGGAGGCCTCGGCAAGCCACCTATCTGTGGGGGTTGCAACCAAAATCCTTGAGGGTGTGGAGCCATAGCAGGTAAAGATGGATAGAGGGGATATATTTGCTGCTGAACTGCTGGATGTGATGGAACCGGAGAAGTAGAGGGCATAATGGATCTCAGGAGTGCAGAAGATGAAGAATCCATGGCTGCAGGCCGGACAGTAACAGTAGATGGAAATGAAGCAGATGGATCTATCCCTGGGGGTCCCGGTGTGCCAGGAGTTCCTGGCATTCTAGGAAGTCCAGGATAAGATAAGGAAGTAGGCATCAATAAAGTTGGTGGACGCAAGTTGAGAGTTGTAGATGCAGTGATTGAAGAACTTGAAGAAATATGGGTATGCAATGGGAAAGACTGAGAACTAGATGATTCAGGTGTCACATTCCTGGCATCTTGTGCAACAGCAGCTGATGTATCCTGCAATTTATACAAAGAATCATAATCATTATAGGTTGGGGTGAGACCAAATGAGAGTCTTAAACCAATTACATGTAGTAAATAGTACAGTCCACAAAGGAACCCATGCATTTCATCAGACCATCTAATTAATGCATCATCGACTCTTGGTGGACCATTAACCAAAACCCACACCAATCAGATGATCTTAACAGTCCATTTAGTTGCTTAATTTCGGATAGACATAATATGGTCCAACACTCCACAAAAGTTCATTTGTTAGATGACAAGAATCATCTAGAGGGGCTATAACCCAACCATGGGGCGATCCATCAGTTGCCAATCTGGTTTGGTAGGAGGTGAGCCTATTTGATGGTTAATATCAAACTTTATCATTTGCAAGACTCTCCTCAATTCTCCCTCTTATATATCATAATCTAGGACTAACTCTTAGTTGAATCTGTGCTCGTCAGTACCTTAGACTTGGGTTCAGAGCCCGTCTTCCCCTCACTAACCCGCAAAACCCCAAGTACAAAAGAAACTGTTTGAGTCATTCAGGTTCCAGAAGGATGTATATATCCATGTGCGGCTCTTGACTTGGCCAAGTCGACACACCACATTAGAACCAGCTGAGAATCGAACTTTATACTGGTCAAGTTGGTGCAACACCTGCCTCGGGCAACCTGAGGCTGTCTTACCAGATCGAGCCAGTTTTGGACCAGGTGAGTCAACCTTCAGTACATGGATTTTAAAAACCTTCTGAATGGTGATTTGTTCATGTAAGTTGTGAATGAGAGAAGTATAATGAGAAAACATACAGAGTTCAGTGGTGGATCTTTCTGCATTAAGTGTGAAACTCCAGTTACACCATTAAAAGAAAAGCTGGCATTTGATGGGGCTCCTTTTGGGACAGAGACGGGCGAGGGGATTGGAGGTGGCATGGTTTGTGTAGCTGGTCCTCGTACAAATGAATTAGGATGTCCAGGCTGCCCAGGAACTGGAGGTTGCAACAATGCTGCATTGGTGGGCGGAGTAGTCTTTCCACCCTGCAAGTGACCTGAGCCAATAACCTGTAATGCAACGGAAAAAGATGTCACAAAAATATCATACTCTAGGAAAATGTGTATAAGTTGTAGAAAGTAGAAACATAAAAAAAATTCAAACATCATGTAGAAAAGTGTGATATATAAATATATATATATAGTTTCCAATCTGATTTCACGTTATAAAAAGTCCCCATCAAGAAATTCTGGGCAGCCTCAGAAGCAACATTTTAAATTTAGCCAAAGATTGTGAAAATGGAATTAAATTTCAAAATTATAGTGGGTATTTAAAATAAAGTTGAAAATCATTTCACAATTACAGTTTCTTCATGGGATATATATTATATACATACATCCAATTTCAAGACATCAACACTTAAATATAACATGCTATATATTCACACTCTTCGTAACTTCAGTCAAAATAGAGGGATATTTTGATTTAAAACTTAAATACGGAAATACTTAATCATAAAACCTCCAAAATCCTATTTTTATTTTATTTTTTTGTAGTAACAACTCTACTTGAGAAATATAGAACCAATTTCTTTTTCTTTTAGATCCAGTCATATATAATAATATATATATATATATATGAGAGAGAGAGAGAGAGATATTATCCAAAGATAATGTTTATTTTGTCTTTATGATTGGTGGTATAACACTAAATCATTTCAATGTTAGTCTTCTCTAATTTTCTTATGTGTGTGCGTGCATGGTGCTTATCCAATGATAATGATTATTTTAGCTTTAATACATGTAAATGCAACAAAGCAATTGATCTTTGGTGCATTTAAACTGTATTTACTGATGAATTTTAATACATATCAAGTGAAAAGCCAAAACAAATCATTTTTTACCTTAAAACATCATGTTAAGGCCCTAATAAATTCCATGTGAAACATTTAAGGCCAATCTATAGATTGGCCACAGCTTCTTAAGTATCAAAAATAAATTTTTCTATTTTTTAAACTAATCAATATAAAATTTTATTTTAACATTATTTGCATACAAAATAATAAGGGTCGGGAGACAGTCTAAAGTTGAAAAAGTAGGAGAGTCGAGTTATAAGAGACCCACATTAACTCTCATGCCCAGGCGAATTGCGATATTTACCTCCTGGGTAGATATTCCAATTTCCATCAAATGCAGAAAATGACCTCATTTTAATTCCCATGTAAACTGGAATTCTTGGGAAACGGAGGCATATTCGCCGGGGGGGTTGAGAGAGACGGGCATATTTGTCTTTATTTTATCGGGAGGAACTGGGGGCCTCCAAACACTGGAATTGGATTCCTATGATCCAGATGGACTCTTAGTTAAATTTAGAGATTTTGATACCAAGTTAGAGATATAACTGGAAACCCTTTTTTTAGGGTACTTCGGTAATTTTCCTTGATAATAAGCCTGCCAGACAGGTCAGAATTTGTTTTGGGGGGGGGGGGAATATTTCTAAAATAAGATCAATTTCGAAATTGCCATAAAGAGAGACTGGCTAACTGAAACAGATAGACCAACAGAGATAGAGGAAATCTAAAACTGCAATTAGTACCAATGAAAAAGCAGTGCAGATATTGCATAAAATATACAAGGGATAGGGCCCACCATTTGGTTGGTCCTAGCTGGGAGATCTCTGCTAAACATTGACCAGGTTGATGATCTTAACCATACGCTCTTTGACTTTTCTTTAAAGGTACCCCTACATTCTTTAATTATAGATAAGAATGCAATAGATTTGATGGTTAGAAACACCCTTTCTCATTTAAATGCTTGGCCCGCAAGATTTCCTAGGTAGGACCGGTCAAATGACGGATAACCTACCTTCATGTGTACTGCTGTTCACTGTTACATAGTAGTCACAATTTACCAGATATGAGCTTACACTTCCTCAAGAATAGAACCCTTACAGTGCTAGACTGGAATTGGTGGCCACTATGGGAGCCAACATTATCATGAGAGATGATGTATGAGAAAGAGGGTCCAGTAGATGAAGACGCGCCAGGAACTGGGGGTTGAAGTGCTGCTGCAGATGCTGGTGGATTTGACTTTATGACCTGCATTTGAGCCAGCCCACCATTAAAATTAGATTGAGAGGTCAAGATAAAACAATGCCCCATAGAACATAAACACAAAGGAAACCTGGCCATTGACAGGTATAGATGAAGACTGCTGAGTGATTTCAGGAGCGGTGCTAGCCTTGGGGAGCACACTATAAGAAAATGAAGATGTTGGGATGACATAGCCTGGTGCAGTAACATATTTTGCTTGAACAGATTCTTGCATTGTATCACTTGCGGTATCACTTGAACTCTTAGAAATTGGTAGCCCCACTACTGGAGCTGGATGAGCAGCATTTGGAGTTGGAGGAGCCGTAGCTGGTCCTGCAATAGGTGGTCCTAAAGGGGCTTGAGAGGTTACCCCAGAAGCTGAAGACTGCACCTCTTGTGGTAACCAAGCTGGCGACGACATTACTTATCTGCTAAAAATACAGTGAATAAGATAATAAGCCAATCTTATACATATTGTGGAATGTGCTGCCTACTTAAATAACAGTTATATGAAGTACAAAAGATATTCTCGAAAACATTCAGATTTTGGAATTGATTAGTACTTACGACAGGACGTCCACACGTTCTCCCTCCAAGCCAACCTCGGTGTAATAGTGTGTGAAGCTCACATGAGGCGCATACCTCACCCCGTGAGGCTCTCATTACATTTGAGGCATATGCCTCATATATTAATAAAAAATAGAGTTCTACCCACATACCTAGGACTTAAAATAATATTTTCCCATTTTGTAATTTGTTTAAGGTAACACTTAATTTCTTATGATTAACATATTTGAGTTTTCAAAACCTTTTTGAGTCTTTCACAAAAGTATTCCCAAGTAGAAGCTGCAAAGATTTGGTGCCTGGCTACAATGTAGTTGCCTAATTGGTAACTTCTTTTTTAACTGTTTGTTTGGAAACCAAAATCCACCACATGATTGATCACTGCACATCTTATATCCTTCAATATATATATGAACAAAAAGATAAATATAAATTGCAACTTTGGCTTGCCTCTCTTAAATCATTTTTTTCCTATACTACGGTTGAATAATTTACCTTCCTTGAAATGAGAAAGAAGACGGTAAACTCCTTGCGGGATAAGGAGAAGTGATTCCATCACAACCCCCAGGATTGCAAACCACCTAGCTACTTCGCCAATCTATCACATGTTTTAGCACCGAGAAGAGTGTTAGCCACAAAACTAGAAACGGCAGCGATTCCGGCCATTATTCTGATATGGCATGTTTTTAGGCCCACAAAAAAAAAGGATGTGCAGGTTCTTCATGTGTGCCATCGCCACCTCACAAAAATAGGCTGATTGGAAATACTAATTTGGGTCGTCCAATCAGACGTCTTTTCGGGCATTGGCTACATCACTTGGATCAGCACCCCATGGAAGCCAGGCCTGGTGTTGTGGCCAATGGCCAAAGAGAAGCCTGGTCGGACGGCCTACATTGATCTAATCAACCTGATTTTTGTGAGGAGGAGTGCATGGGTTATCTCAGACGTTGAATTTTTTCATGGGCCCAAAAACACGTCATTTGTCATCGAAATGTATGACCCATATCCTCTATCATTTTGTTTGACTTATTTTCGCAATCTTTCTCATTTCCAACTTCTTTTTGGTTCAAAAAATTGAGACAGGGTGAGGCTTAAGCCTCACACATCTGTAGGTCCTAAAGACGAGCCTCGTTCCTTCGCCTTTTAAACAAAGGGTCTTGTCACTGCTGAGAAGTCATTGCTTCAGCATATACTTACGAAGAGGGTCAATTATCGGCACCTAATCTTTCTATCTCTTCAAGGATAATCAAATGCTCTAAAGATTACCCAAAAATCTACTCAATAAAACTCGGACAAAACACATTGAATTGTATTGTTATTTTACAAAGTTGAAGGAAATTTTGCAAGCCAATGTCAATTGTCAAATCCTCAAATCAATTGGTCGACATCTTCTTAAAAGGTCGACCAATGCTCAACATCACTTACTTCTTGGCAAGCTTTCGTCACTCTCATAAAAAAATCGGCCTACACAAGGTTTTAAGTGTCAATGTAGGGGGGATATATCGCAACTTAAAAATGGGGAAGGAGAAAATACATTTACACCCCCTAAGGTTTGATGAAAATACACATAGACCCTCTCAGGTTTCAAAAAATACATTAGGTACCCCTACTTTTCAAAATATTGACACTTACACCCCTTCCATCAGTTGACCGTTAGTCAACTGATGGAATGATGATGTCATGGGATAAAATGGTATGAACTACCAAAAATACCCTCTCTAAAGTTGTCATTTTCCATTTTTCTCATTTAGGAAATTGTCCCTTCTTTTTTTGAATGTAATCAAATCCTCTAGGGCGACCACATGTCCTTTTTGACACCCCTTGTGGTGGCCACATGTCCTTTTTGACACCCCTTGAGGTGGCCACGTGTCCTTTTTGACACCCCTTGAGGTAGCCACATGTCCTTTTTGACACCCCTTAAATGGGATTAGATTCACCCATCCTTATGGTTCACCAGCCCATCCTTGGTCCTTTTTCTTCTAAATATTAATTCTTTTTTTAAAATTTAATAATTGTTTTAAGACTTTTTTAATATTAAAATATTTTAAAAAATAATTAATATTTAGAAGAAAAAAAAAACCAAGGATGGGCTGGTGAACCCTAGGGGTGGCCACGTGTCCATTTTGACACCCCCTTGAAGTAGTCACGTGTCCCTTTTGACACCCCTTAACTGTGGTTAAGATTCACCCACCCCTATAGTTCACTCACCCATCCTTGGTTTTTTTTATATTAATTCTTTTTTTTTAATATTAATTCATTTTTTAAAATTTAAAAACTGTTTTTAAGGCTTTTTTAATATTAAAATATTTTTAAAAAAAAACAAGGATTGGCGGGTGAACCCTTGAGGTGGCCACGTGTCCTTTTTGACACCCCTTAAATGGGGTTAGATTCACCCACCCATAGGGTTCACCTGCCTATCCTTGGTTTTTTTTTTCTAAATATTAATTATTTTTTTATATATTTTAATATTAAAAAAGTTTTAAAAACAATTATTAAATTAAAAAAAATTAATATTTAAGAAAAAAAAACAAGGATGAGCGGATGAACCATAGGGGTGGGTGAATCTAACCTCATTTAAGGGGTGTCAAAAAGGACACGTGGCTACCTCAAGGGGTGTCAAAAAGGACATATGGCCACCACAAGGGATGTCTAAAAGGACACGTGGTCACCCTAGAGGATTTGATTTCATTTTAAAATGGAGGGACAATTTCGTAAATAAAAAAAATGGAAAATGACAACTTTAGAGAGGGTATTTTTGGTAGTTCATACCATTTTAACCAATGACATCATCATTCAATCAATTGACTAACGGTCAATTGATGGAAGGGGGTTAGTGTCAATATTTTGAAAAGTAGGGGTACTGAATGTATTTTCTGAAACTTGAGGGGGTCTATATGTATTTTCGTCAAACCTCAGGGACTGTAAATGTATTTTCTCCAATGGGGAATATGGCGGGATATCACATAATATTTTCAAAATGGCAGACTTTTTTGTCATTCAAAAATTTTAATGAAACTTCAAGAAATGTTAGAATAGACATTTATCCACAATTAAGATTCAAAAAACGTAAAAAATAAATTAATTAAAAATACACTTAAGAGATGCATGTGGTACGGTGGTAGGGGCAAGATACGCACTACAGCAACGTAAATAGTCTCATATTAATATCACATTCATACAACCATTAATAATAAAAATTAAAATATGTATTCAATTAATAGTGAACAACTACATAGGTACTCTATTAAACATCAAGAGCTACAATCAGATCCACATGGAGTTACACAATAGACTATCTAAGTCACCGTCTCTGTCATGACTAGAAGAAGATATTACTAGTTCTCTGCACAACTGTACCATCATTCCCAACTCATGAAATTGATAATACCATGCTATATATCTCATAAACATGACTATAGTACTCATCCTCTCTAAGATACATAAGCACTGCCTTTGGTGGACATCAGGGGTAATACGTCATCACTGTCACCATCACGTGGTTGTACACCGCCTTAACCATAGCCATATGGCTAATGTTGTTAAGCCTAAACAATTAATACACTTTTGAACAATTTTTATTAAACAAATTTACTAAATATAATAAAATATCTTATCAACAAGTAAACTTTTGGTCAGTTGATCTATTGGTTTAAAATAATACATAAAAACATATGTTTGTTGTTGCCCTACTATTGAGCTTAAAATCTTTTTTAAAAAAATTAAAAACATGATTCCTTTGTCATGCTTTTTTCCCGAAAAATGTCGCCCCACAAGCTAAGCAACGATTCTCACCAAATCTTGGTTGATTTGAGGATGAACAACCAAATTCAAAGGAATTTTGTGGATAATTAAGGAAAAACTAAGGACGAAGCAGAAATTCCGACATATCTCGCATGTCGGTCAACTTTTCCCAATGTCGACAGACATATTTTTTTGGGGATTGATAAAGGTTAATATTAAAAAAAGAAAAATGTACAAGAGAGGTTCCCCAGAGAGGGAACCAAAATACAAACAAAAAAGGAAAAATCTTATACAAATAAAGGAAAACGCACCCAAGCCCCTAAGCAAATGACAAAGCAGGCAACAAGTCAACAACTCATGATCATCAAAAGTCTGCCCAAACCTCAGACGCGCCTATTCCTTTCTTCATAGACGCTCAAGCAAATAGCCACATGTAGCCTACCCCAATAGGATTCTCAAAGAGGCATCTAAATCACACGTAACTCAGCTAGAGATAAAGTCATAGAAAGTAAGAGGAAAGACCCACTAAGCCCTGAGATAATGTTGACCAACATATTGTAGGTTTCATACTTAAAACAAAACACAATTGTTTACCGAAATAATACAATGTTTGTGATATATTGCGAAATGATGCAATAAATAGTGATATTTGCCTGATATATTGGCGAGATTTTGTAGAAACATAAATACTATGCCATGTCCCTCATCCCTAGCCTACGACATTGGGATATATCGCATTCTTCGCAAATATTTAAAACCTTGCTCGAGGGTAAAGAAAGTAGCATGCATATATTTTATATTATGTTAATCCTTGAGTGTTCAGTTTTTTGTATTAAGTAGGCTTTCCAACAACGGGCTCTGGATCTTGATCTCGATCTTGATTTGACAACAGACATACCAAACTACCAAGTGGTATTTTAATCTTTTCCTATTATTTCTGTTATTTCTCCTTATTCGTTATGTACATAAGATACATTGCAAGGGAAGTCCATTATTATATGAGAATTCAACACACAAGTTTATTTGTCTTCTTTTTTTAAGTTCTCTCTCTCTTCTAACCATGATCATAAATCAAGACGAAACTGTTAAGAAACGACCGTTAAGTAAAGCTTTCGGTAATACCCGAACCGATACAAGTTTTAGAAACTCATTCTATCTCACTTCTTTGAACTTTCTTTCCGCCTCTCAAGCCAAATATAACAACTCCATCTTATTTTTTTTTAATCAAAAACAAGATCTACGCAATAAATCAACGATTTGAATATTCACGACTTACTTTTGGAACGAAAATAAATATAGGTAAAGGGTTTTCAAATGGGTGAGATTTCTCAATTTTTTTTCAATTCTTATTTGTTATTTAATGTATATTAACAAAGTTTATAACAAAGATTCATGAATTTTAAATGAAATCAATGAGTATATGATGATACATTAGTATTTTTCATGCATGACATGCATTTGTTTTTGTTTTTTTAGTAACTTTAAGCATTTCTTCTTAAATTTTACATTTTTTAAAAAAAATTTATCTACAAAACGGTGAGGGCAATACAGGTGTTTACTGTAACGGCTAAACCATTACGTTGCGGCGTTACGTAAAGGTTTCAGTTACACTCGTTATGCAAACAAAAACCATTATTTAAAATCTTGCTTCTAACTCCCTATGTTTCATTCTCAAATGAGGATTGATTCTAACAGCACACAAATTGTTTATATAGTTTATTTTCCATTTCCTTAATTTCTTTTTTGTTTGTGAGTGACATCTTCCTCTTCAGTTTTGTTCACTTGTAAATGTGAGTATCAAGTGCCTTAGAGCACTCTCCTTTAAATCTTTCCAAGACAGTATTAAGATATCCTTCAAAACTTGCTCTATCCGGAACAGAGATGAGGAGGAAGGGCAGCAACTAGAAGCGTTAACAGTAGAACGTGATGAGGAGGAAGGGCAGCAACTAGAAGCGTTCAACAACTCAAGTCCCTGCACAGGGCTCTCGTTATCTGACTAAATTCAAAGAAGGAGGAGGGAGAACGTGATGAGGAGGAAGATAATAGCCGTTGAGTCAAAGAGTTTTGAGTTTGTAGGTGCAGAAGCTTCAGCGTCATTTTCGGTGAAGATCATTGAGAGGGGGAGAGGATTCTATGCCGAGCTCAAGATTGAGGAATGTGTCATTTGGTGGCTACTTCGATTTGTAGCAGATTGTGTAAAGCTCAAGGATGCTAGATACCGTGTGGATAGATGCTCTGGTTCATCAACAGTATTCATTCTCGAAAGGAAGAGTAACGAGAAAGGGAGTTTCATCTCTCTGTTGGCGCTGCCTCCGGCTGGTGCTCGTCGCCGGTGGATCACATTTCCGATGGGTAGGAATAGTTTTGGCTGGACAGGGGTGTGGGAAGCTTTGCAAGAAGTTATCCCTCGGAGGTTCTTACCCAAGTATGATCCGCCAGTGCCTCCAGTTCGACCTCCCTCTAAGGTGCCGCAATTGTTGCCAACCCCACCTCCACGAATCCAACGTAGAGGAGCAACCTTCCCTCCCTTGGGGGGGAAACAGCCTTTACAGTCGGGGTGGTGGGATATGGCCATTGTTTGTGCCTTTCAACAATCTCTGGCAAGCTGGTCTGAATTGGAGGAGGACGTTAACCACTTAATCCCACGTGACGAACGGACATCTCTAATCCCGTATGAGAATCGGAAAGGTATCATCATTGTCAAGCGATTCTCAACGGCGAGGGACCTCTGCGCTCGGGAGAGGTGGCCTTTAAGCTCTGGAGGGATCCTCACCATGAACCATTGGTGGACAGCGTCGAATCGTGTTGCTACTAGTTCGCTCTGGGAATCCTTCTGGCTGGGGATCCAAGGTCTTCCTCTTCATCTTTGGAAGGCCGAGATCCTTGAGGGGATTGGGAATTTATGTGGAGGAACAAAGAAAATCGATCCGCGTACTCTGTCTTTGACGGATCTCCGACAAGCTCGAATCCAAATAATAGCGTCGAGTAGGGAAGGTATCCCCCGCACAATGAAAATACCAGATCGAGGAGAAGTTCATACGATCATCATTAAAGTGCTAGAGATTGAAGAAATTGGTTTCTCAGGCGACCCTAGAGATTTCCGGTGCCGGAGTTTCGTTGAAAATTCAAAAGCAATCACTGTGGACACTAGGCCTGTTGCTGAAAATGTGCCATCCAATGAGCCTGAGCCACGTGCTATGGCTAGGGCTGCGAAGGTCATAGACCGGCTGGAGGAGTCTCATCTAGGAAGCGTACCAGAGGGGGGTTCCTTTTGTTCAGGCGGTGTCAGTGGAGTGGGTGGGGCAGCAGTTGACCACCCAATTGATCAATTGAAGACACCAGGTGAGATGGTAGTTGGAGCCAGGTCGCTCGTGGTACCCGAAATTGGGAAAAAGCTACAGAGAATGAAGCAAATAAAGAAAAAAACAAAAAAAAGGAATATAAAGAGGGCTGCTAGAAGAAGAACTCAGAGGGAGTGGAAGAGGAAAAGCTCTGGCGGTAGGTTTTTGGAGACACCCCCAGTTCCATACCTGTCTAAGGAAGACGAGGGCTCAGTCAACCCGCTTTGGCCACTTGCAAGCCCAGCTACTGGACACCAACTTGAGGCCTTGGTCGAACGGTGTGGCCCTGTGGGCCCAGGCTCATCAACAGTTTTGGACTGTAACGTAGTCCAGCCCTTGAGCCCGTCTGTGGGCTTGCATAATGTTGGGCCTCAGATCAACGGGCCCTTTCCCTCTAGGCCTGGACATCTCTCTGTTCCGGGTATGGACCTATCTGATCCATTTGGGTTTGGTATCATTATTGCCCAATCCGAATCCTCTAAGAGTAAAGAGTGGGCATCACAGGGGAAAGTCGATCGCCCTCTTCCTCGTTCTGGCTGCGGTGCCAGAACGGTGTGTGAGACTTCCGGAGGTCAGTCCTCAGGGAATTCGTCTGGTTCAGACCGGAGGAGTGGGTTGGTTCGAAGATCGGAAGATAACCTTGAGAATCCAGAGGAGAGCTCAATTGTCGGTGCGGTAGCCCACCAGGAATCAGCCGGGATGTTACCGTTAGTTGGCGAAGCCAGGGTCGAAGCGAGTGGCTCCGAGTACTCAAGCATTAAGTCAGCTGTACCGGCTGTCTCTCAGGTTTGTGGTGTTCCCGAGTTTCAACCTGCAGATTGCTTGCAAGCCCATCACGATTCGTCTCCTCCGAGATGGGGCAGGTTCTGGGCCGTAGGCGACGCCAGTCGAGAGGATAGACCTTTCTCTGGGAGCGATTCCCCAATCAGTGTGGGCTATGGCGTGATTACACTAGATAACAACAACTTGTCTCCTCTGGCTGCTCTGAAGGACTACGATTCACCTGATCCAGCCTTAGAAGGATGTGGAATAGGATCTGCCAGGGCTCAGCTCGAATCCGATGATGTCTTGTGGGGGAAATGCTTTTCTGAGGTTGCCCTGAGAGGTGGGGCCAGCATGAGCAGTTCGATGAACCAACCATTACCATCCCAAAGCTGTTTTGGAAGCCTACCTGCCTTGACTCCGGGTCCAGGGGTAGATTTCTCCACTGTGGTATCGTTTGGGGAAGGGTCAGATTCTTCTCAGTCTGGGGTAGGTTCCTTTCTCGCACCAAGCAGTCAGGGTCCTTCCTGTTTTGCGGAAGCAACGCCTGGAGGAGGGTGCAAGAGTCCAGTCTCCTCCGTCTCAGTCCCGGATATGCTCCAGGTCTTCAAGCAACCCGAGTCAGAGGTTAGAGGCAGCTCTAGGCATCAGGAATCATCCTCCCTTCCCGTCTCAGGTACGCCTACCTCCTCTGCCCCGTCCCCCAACCCTATTCAGCCGTCGTTGAATAGGGTTGGGCGATCGGCTCTACATCGGTCTACTAGTTGGAATTCTTATTTATGTTTGCAAAGCCAAGGAAGTTTGATACTACAGCCTGATGAGGAACGAATGAATTTAGTAAGGTCAGCGTCATTGCCCTGTATTACTGCTCTCACTGAAAATAACACCAGCCCGTTGTCAGGGCTTCTGGGTCCTATCCAGGTAGACTTATCTGGTATCTCGGGTCGGAGGTCATCCTCTAACCCAGTCATCGTTTCTGCAACCGATTCTCCTTGGGTGTTGGGTAAATTGGAAGGCATTAGCAAGCTTCTGGGCCTCTCTATTGAAGGTCGCGAGGGGGACTTTAAGAGATTAATTCAATCTCTTGAAAAAGTTGGGGGAGGGTCGGTGGTCAAGGCTACGCCCAGGCGTGCTGTCAGTCTAGTCAAGAGGTCAGGCTCGGAATTGAGGAAGTTGAAGTGGGAGGTGAACTATGACATCCCGAGCCGTACAGTTATTCCTAGATCTCAGAGGTTGAGCCAGGGTTCCAATAGTGATCAATGTTAGACATGCGCATCCTTTCATGGAATATTAGAGGGTTGAGTTGTCCTGAAAAAATTGCGGCAATCAAAAAGTTTGTCTATTCCAAAAAGCCCTCGTTGCTCTGCATTCAGGAAACCAAGTTGGGTTCTGTCGCACCCCACCTGATCCGAGACTTATGGGGGGAGGGGCCCTCAGATTGGCTTAGCGTGGGCTCATTAGGGGCATCGGGAGGCATTTTGCTTCTGTGGGATCCGAGTAGGATTGAAGTCTTGGAATCCGAAATAGGGGCGTATACAATCTCTATCCTTTGTCGGTCGTCGGGGGGGGCATACCTGGGTGTTCTCAGGGGTCTACGGCCCATCCAGGTCCGTGGCGGATGCCGAGTTTTGGCAGGAACTCGATGCTGTCAGTGGTAGGTGGGATGCTCCCTGGTGTTTGGGAGGTGATTTCAATTGCATCCGCTTTCCTCATGAAAGACGGGGGGCTCAATCAGTGTCGGCCAAGATGAGGCGATTTGCCAACTTCATTTCCTGTCATAGCCTGATTGATTTACCCATTCGGGGAACCCAATTCACTTGGTCTCAGCTCCCCTCAGGCTCCCGTGCTAGCAGATTGGACCGGTTCCTTTATTCTGTCGACTGGGAGGACATGTTCCCTAATCTTGTCCAATCATCCCTACCTCGCCCTATCTCCGATCATGTGCCCATCTTTTTGGCACCCGAGGGTATTATGGGTGGCCCCACCCCATTTCGTTTTGAAAATATGTGGCTCCAATCGGAGGGATTTAAAGCCCTTGTATTTGAGGTGTGGGATTCCCAAGCGGTATGGGGCCCCCCTAGCACGAGATTCGGCCTTAAGCTGAAAGCTCTAAAGGCTAAACTCAAAGTTTGGAACAAGGAGGTCTTTGGGAATGTGGCAGAACTCAAAGCTCAGGCTTTAAGCAAAATTCAGTCATTCGACTCCATCGAGAGCTCTCGGCCTTTAACCGCAGAGGAGTGTCAACTCCGAGAATCCATCAAGTGTGATTACTTGAGTACCGTGAGGCTCGAGGAGATCAGCTGGAAACAGAAGTCTAGGGTCTGTTGGCTGAAGGAGGGGGATCGTAATACTAAGTTTTTCCACCGTTTGGCAAACTTTCGTCGAAAATCAAATCTGATATCAAGTCTCATTGTTGATGGGGTGAGCAAGTCGGATCCAAAGGCTATCGAGGATAGTGTGATTGGATTCTATATGAATTTGTATTCGGAGAAAGTCTCTTGGCGCCCAAAGGTAGATGGTCTACCTTTTGCCTCCATTTCCCCAGCCCAGAGTGAGGAGTTGGAACGGCCTTTTCAAGAAGCGGAGGTTCTGGCGGCCATTCAATCCTTGGCAAGCAACAAAGCCCCAGGCCCGGATGGATTCTCCATTGAATTTTATAAGGCCTGTTGGGAAATTGTGGGAAGAGATTTTCTTGAAGTCTTACACGAACTTCACATTACTGGGTCATTTGATAAGGCACTCAACAATACATTTGTGACCCTAATTCCCAAGCAGGCAGGGGCCCAGGATTTGAAAGATTTTCGCCCCATTAGCCTAGTCTGCAGTGCGTACAAAATTTTAGCCAAAGTGTTAGCAACTCGTTTTCGCAGCGTCTTGGGCTCACTCATTTCCCCTCATCAAGGGGCGTTTGTGCGGGGGCGGCAGATCTTAGACGGGGTTCTTATCGCTAATGAATGTGTGGATGAACGACTTAAGTCTAATATCCCGGGCCTGATTTGTAAGATTGATATGGAAAAGGCCTACGACAATGTCAATTGGGAGTTCCTCCTTTACATGTTGGGCAGAATGGGGTTTGGTCCCAAATGGAGGTCGTGGATTAAAGCCTGCATTTCCTCTGCTTCATTCTCAATCCTTCTCAACGGTAGCTCAAAAGGGTATTTCCGTAGCTCCAAGGGGCTGAGGCAGGGGGATCCATTGTCACCTGCGCTATTCATTGTTGTCTCAGAAGCCCTGAGTCAGATGTTGATCCGAGCGAACAGGCAAGCAATTTCAGGTTTTGCTGTGGGAAGGGAGCAACTCAGCATCTCCCACTTACAGTTCGCCGACGATACCTTGATATTTTGTGGTGCTGCATGCTCGCAACTTTTCAATCTCCGGTGTATTCTGCGTTGTTTTGAGGCTGTGTCGGGTCTTCGGGTTAATCTGAGTAAAAGTGAGATCTTACCTGTAGGAGAAATCCCCCATCTTGACCTTTTGGCTAGCTGTCTTGGGTGTAAGAGAGGCTCTCTTCCGTCCACTTATCTTGGGTTACCTTTGGGGGCTCCGTTTAAGTCCAAAGTTGTTTGGGACCCGGTTGTCGAAAGGTTCTCAGGGCGACTAGCAGGGTGGCAGTCGTGCCTTTTGTCCAAAGGGGGCAGGTTGACTCTTATCAAAAGTACTCTTCGGAGCCTCCCCACTTATTACCTTTCCACCTTTACCATTCCTCATTCCATTGCTGAGACTCTTGCTCGCCTTCAGCGCAACTTTTTGTGGCATGAGCGAGGTGGCAAACGAAAATATCACCTGGTCGATTGGTCTCAAGTCTGTAAGCCTTTAGCGGCGGGGGGTCTTAACCTGGCTTCCCTCATCGCGGTAAACAGGGCGCTTCTGGGTAAATGGGTTTGGCGTTTTGGAGAGGAGAGGGAGAGTCTGTGGCGGAAAGTAATCGTGGCCAGGCATGGCCTTGATTCTGTGTGGGTATCGAGGCCCGTTAGGGGGCCCCATGGGGTGGGGCTCTGGAAGGGTATCATGGCAGTGGCCAATGCATTAGATCCTTTCCTTAGGTTCAAGTTGGGTAATGGGGCCGATATCCAGTTTTGGCTCGATGTATGGTGCGGTCAGTCGCGGCTTAAGGACGATTTTGGCTCCTTATTCTCATTGACCCTACATAAAGGGGTGTCTGTTGCCGAGTGTGTTGAGAGGATTGGCAGCAACTTAGTGTGGTGTCCTAGGTTGAGGAGGGCTTTGAATGATTGGGAAGTTGAAGAGATGCAGAGTCTTTTGACCCGGTTGAGTTCTTCCGTCCCCAGATCCCAGATTCGTGATAGTAGGATGTGGTCCCGTAGCAACAACGGTCGATTTTCAGTTCGATCACTCTTACAGTCCTTTGACCCTGTGCTTTTGCGTTCTTTTCCCCATAAGGCTGTGTGGGCTAACCAGGTCCCCACGAAGGTATCGTTTTTCCTTTGGTCCGCTGCTTTAAATAAGATTCTTACTATGGATAATTTGAAGAGGAGAGGGTGGAGCTTGGCAAATAGATGCTATTTGTGCCTCAATGCGGAAGAGTCGGTGAGCCACTTGCTCTTACACTGTCCGGTTGTCTTTGGAGTCTGGGCTTATTTCTTGGCTCGGATGGGGGTGGAGTGGGTCTTCCCCTCTTCCTTTCTGAGCTTCTTATCTGGTTGGCACTTGACGTCTTTGGTGGGTGCTGAGGTATTTATCTGGTATTCTCTGCCTGGAGCCATCTCCTGGGTCATTTGGAAGGAGAGGAATGGTCGTATCTTTGACAATTCCTCTTCTCCTGTTCAGCGGATCATATCTCAGGTGAGGCGTTCGTTGGTGGACTGGAGTTCGCCTACCATGGTTGGCCAGGCAGTGAGGGTTGCTTTGTTACCTTGAGGACAGTCAGTAGCTAGCTAGCGTGTGATTGTATTTAGTTCCCTTATGTTCCTTTTCTTAGTTTACTACTCTGTAAACTCTTATTATCTATGATATATCTTCTTTACTGATCAAAAAAAAAAGATATGATTCTTGTGAAAGACTAAGCATGTGAGATAGATATGATTCTAAAGAAAGACTAAGGATGTGAGATATTCTCTATAAATTTTGATACCCATAAAAGGCAATATCTTCCATATATTTCATTTCAAAATGGGATTTCAACCACTTGTTAGTCTTATCAATCATACGCATGTCTTTTCTAGCAGAAAGAATATCATTTACGTATAATGATTATATCAACAAAGAACCCCCCACCCCACCCTCAACCATAGAATATATAAAATAATCAGACAACTTCATAAATCTTGATTTCATAATATTAGTATGCCAAAGTCTCAAAGATTGTTAAGACCAAACAAAGATTTCTTTAATCTGCATATCTTATCTCCATGCCTTCTTTTTCATAACTTCGGGTTGTGACATAGATTTTCAACTAATCCTCTACATACATGGTTGTTAAATTGTTCCGATTTATGATTCAAACCGTACAGATTTGAATTGAGTCGTGGGTAAAACGATTCAAATCTCATCTGAAAATCGGAATTGGGTTAAATCTCATTAGATTTTTTATTCATATTGCGATTTGCAATTCAAATTGTACAATCCGTACAATTCATGCGATTCGAGCATGAAACCCTATTACGAACCGATATTTTTAATAAAAATGATTTTTTATTCTTTTAATTTTTTTAAATACTTTATGTCTTTTAATAAGAGAGAATGAACGAGAAAACTTGTTACAAATATGTCAAAACCCTTGTTAGGGTTTTCTCTCTATTGCTGTCAAATCGGAAAAAAATACAAAGGAAAAAAAAAAGATGATGGTGTTGGAGAGCTAGACTCTTGGAGAACTTGATAGTTTATTTTATTAATCTTTTTTATTGTACAAGTCTTTTAGTTTGATGGGGCTCTTGTTTTTCGGTTCAGTTTCAGCGTATTGGCTCACGATCTCGTTAGCTATGCGTTTTGTTCGTCCTTTGTATCTTTGTTTCATTTTATATATTATCGTGCATTATCGATAAAAAAAAGTTACTTGATCTCATACAACATGATTAAATGAGTTTACTTTTATTGATTTAACTTTGATGATATCGAGGATTAAGTTTATTTTATGGAGTTCATTCTCGTTTTGTATAGTGTATGCAATGAAATGTTCATTACTTACTTTTATCAATAGATATGAATGAAATTTTTTGGATATTGAATTATTCCATTTTTCTGATTTATTAAATATTTTTTGTATTATTTAAACAATTTTAAAAAAATAGATTCAATCTTACAATTTACTATTTGAATCGGATTGGCCCTAAAACGATTTTACGATTATATTAAGATTTAACAAAATTGCCTACATAAGAATGTTGCCTTCAAATCTAGTTGACATAATTATAAGTCAAAATAACTAAATAAGCCACTAGTGACATTTTTTTTTTCGGTAGACCACTAGTGACATTAAAATTCTTTTTTAGGTGAATTGTACAACACGTAAGTATGTTAGATTATATTCAATTCTCCTTATGTAAATCCTTCCATCACTTTCTAGCATTGTAGTTATCCATGGAGCCAACCCCATTTTAATTTTTTAGCCAAAAATTCATTTGCATCCTATTACTTAGTTTATCTTTGGATAATTAAACTAAATCCTAAACATATTTCTGATATTCATGGATTCTAATTCTCCGCTTATTTTTTTTTTTTTTTCCCACTTATCATAGCCACAGAAGTCAAGGCCTCCAAAAAAAGTGAGTAGGCCATCAATAGTATCTTCATTAATTAAACTAAGACCAAAAGTCCATAAGCCTCAAAGAGAGATATTTCTTTTCCTTTGAGTTCTGGACAAGGTGTTATACTTTGGTAAAGGTGCTTGAATTGAATTATTAGTATTTGTATCCTTTTAGGCTTTTCTTTGGCTGGAACTTATTTCCGATATTTCCACTAAATTATTATAATTTCTTATATCTCTTCCTACACATTCTAAATATAAAATAAAATCTTTTAAATTTAGAGCATCTCTAAAAAGTAGCAATATACTAATTGAGCCGACTTGTCAGATTTAAGAATTATGAATATGAAGTACTTAGAGCTCTTTGGATACCATATAAATATAATCATTAGTCCTTAAGAATCTGACTTTACTCTTACTTTGTTGGGACCCAAACATCTGCTGAAAAGCCCCCAAACTTTTAAGGTTAGAATGGTCAATTATTTTAGCATCTAAAGAATGTATTGCTAGGTGATTAGGCACTCTGTTGGGCTCAAGCGACTGGCCGCCTCAGGCAGTCATTATTATAACTTGTCGCAGACTCATAGGTATCCACCTTCCTCACAAGCCAGAGAACGATAAAGACTCCATGGGACCCCATTTCCCCCAAACCTTTCTCTCCTCAACCGGGCTTCCTTCTGAACGGAAAACATAAATTTGATATATGTAATATTATTATTGTTTAAAGACAAAAAAGTTACTTTATTTGAAAATATTAGTTTGGTAAATTAAAAAATATGTTATTTTGTTTACTTTTTCATGTCTTTTACCATAAAATATGTTATGGTTTATACATCCAACCAAAAAAAGATTTGCAGATAGAAGAAGAGAGGAATGATGTCAAGTTTGTTTCTCTCATGTTAACCTGCCCACCTCTCTCTCTCTCTCTCTCTCTCTCTCTCCCTCCTGTTTGTGGGTGGACCATATGGTCTTCATATGCTTTTGCATAGTTGTTACAAATGCTGCCTAGGCGACCAAGCATACAAGTGGGCTCAGGTGGTCCAATAATAATTTTTAAAAAGGCCTTTAAATGCCTCAAATTTCTTCTATGACCCCCAAAACTCTAATAAACTCATATTTAAAGAGGTTTTTTTATAATTTAAATAAATGTAAACCCATAATTATATATTTTTTATTACATTTCTTGAGTATAATCGAGAAAAATGAAGAAAGAAGAAATGAGAGTATGATATACGGCCTCCCTCTCCCACTCTCTTGTCTCTCTCATGTTTAACGTCACATTGACTGACTGACTATTTTTATGTTATTTATTCAGTCATATACTCTCCCTCCTCTCTCATCTCCTTCCTCTCATGTTGGGTTGTTACTGTAAACAATTGTTTCTTTCTATTTTTATCCTTCATAATCTCTCTCTCCTCCCCTCCCCTTTTGACAATCATTGTAGACTTTGTTTTTTTGTTCCCTTTTTTTATCCTCAACACTTGAAGTCCCCATTTATTGTTCTTAGAACTGTCTCCAAGGATAGTTCTATCAAAGTGTTTTTTTTTTTTTTTTTTTTGTAATTTACATGAACTGCAGGACCCCTTATTTAAGGAAATGTGTCATACATAGATCTCATATTGGGGGATGTCTACAGCAAAAAATTCATCAAGCGGCACCTTAGGCGTCCATGGGGTTGGTCGCCTTGACAACTATGTGCTAGACTTATTAATCTTACTATGTACATGATTAAGAATAAAATAATAGTTGATACAGCTGTCCTTGAAGTTAGTGGAATGCAGATTATGGTGATTGAACGTAAACCATTAAACCCATCCATGTGAAGAAGTGTCATGCTTCCACACGTTCAGTCCTCAAGGACATTGAAAGAATTAGTGCAGCATTTTTACTTCTAATTGGACAGCCATAATTCACGGCACCTTCTAGATGATATGTACAGTTTGCAACTATGATGTCTATCAATGATGGTACAATAGCCTAAGTCTTTATTTATGTACATGGGGTATGTTCCCCTTTTTTGATTAATGAATTACCTATACTTATCCCAGAAAAAAATGATTGCACGTTCAGCAATCCTATACTATAGATGCAAGCTTAACAGTCAATTGAATTACTTATGTGAAAATTCATAGATTATTATCCACCTCTATCACACCTAAGTATCTTTATTTTTCTCTTTGAGACTTCACCTCAATTTTATATACTAAGGTTGTGTTTGGTAACTTTAGTTTTTAGAGTTTTTTTGACTTGTTTGAAAAGATAGATATTTGGTGCTTTCTAGACAGTTCATTAACTATCTAAGAAAAGAGAGCTTTTTTACCCATTTTCTCTACAAAACAGCAAACTGGATGTGATTGACAGACCAGATGGAGATTTAGGTGAGTGGTAAGTTCTTCCAACCCTAGTAAAAGTCCACCCACCTATCTCCTTTCCTACACACACTTGTTGTTTTGGGCTCACAACCCATAGAGAAAAACATGCGAAGCTCTCTTTGAACATTGGTGAATAACAGAAATTCCAAAGAAATTTTAGCTATTGCATGATTTTCCAAGTTGCTAACTTACCAGCAAAACAGAAATTTAAATTCATTAAAAAAAAAATTCAAATATACGCTATAATGAAGGGTTTCGAACAAAACAAAACCCTAGAACATGACCAGCTCCAATGGTGAATAACAGAAATTTCAAAGAGATTTTAGCTATTGCATTCATTTTTCAAGTTGCCAAAATAAATAAGATAATAGAAAGATTGATAAACAAAGAAAATGAACAGAAATTTAAATTATTTTTTATAAAAAAAATTGCAAAGAGAACATACGCTAGGTTGAAGAGTTTCAGACAAAACGAAACCCTAGAACATGGCGAGCTCCAATGCGGGATCAATGGATCTCATAACGGAAGCGAGCTCGAAAGGCTGAGTGAAAGAGAATTACCGGCGGCGAGCACAAACGGCAGAAGGAACGGCAACCAAAATCCGGCGGGAATTGGAGGAGGACGAGAGGAATGAAAGAAGAAGAAGAAGAAGAGAAATGAGGTTTTTTATGGGGCTATAATATATGTACTAGCTGAGGATACACGTGCCTCTGTGTATCACACCGATGGCAAGGTGTGCCTGTGCCGTGTGCCGTGTGCCGTGTGCTCTTCTCCTCAAGCCTATAACCTGAATGGTGTACTGTAACCTGAATGGTGTACTGGGGGATCCCTGTAATGTGCACAAAAATTTATTGTTTTTTCTAATGTTATATGGTGGGCTTTAATCTTCACCCTTTAATAATGGAATTAAAGGGTTAAAATTTTAGGATAGCCAAGGCTGCCCTCATAGACTATGACCACATTATACAAAATAACATTCTTCATACAAGGGCGGAGCTAGGATTTTATTGTAGGGAAGCACACAATAATTGATTGAAAATAAATAATTAAGTAGGTACGGAATATTTTGGGCTTGGGATTGGGGGACGTAGCCCCCCCCCCCCCCCCAAAGAAAAAAAATAGCAACAGTTTATGGGTCATTTCGTTCATATGTTTCTTACATATCCTACTGGTATTGTTTCTCCTTGTTTACAAGGTAATTGTCCCCTTATCCTACGGCTATGCATTATTAAATAATTAAATAACGGATTTTTTTTCAATACCCATAAGGTATCTAAACATACAATACCTTCAGATCCAATCTAAAGATGGACGGTTTGGATGTGTTCATATGAAGACACACTTATCCCTTAATTTTTGCATGGTTCTTTGGTTTTTCACGCTGTTCTTGTGACTTGCTACTGCCGGTAACCAATTAGAATCGTGGCCAGATGAACGGCCACGATTCTAAGGTACTTAAGCTTTTCATACACTAGGGGTATGGAAGTGCTACTCTTAAGTAACATTGTATACAAAATAGAAAAATGTTTAACGGACCGTGTATTCCGTTGTGTAGCGGAATGTGTGGTCCTCATTGGTTCACACCCCCTTTTTTATAACACCCATTAATAGTTGTTAAGTTCACTCACTCCTAGGATTCATCCTCCAACCTTGATTTTTAGAAGAAAAAAATTGTTAATCTTAATTTAGTTAAGCTTGACCATAGGGGTTAAAATGGGTCAATTAGATAGCGGAAGGTGGGGTTAGCCAATCACTCCTTAAAAAAATATATTTTGTTTTCAAAAGTTTAGATATCTCCTTGCCCAATGGCTATGTCTAAATAATATAATAAAGTATTATAATTTTTTTTCTAAAAGTTGAAAAGTAGTTGCTCATTTATTTTATCTAATGACTATGCCCTATTAAATAATTAAACAAAATTATATGAAAATGTTTGTCTTTTTCACAAGTTCAATGGGTCAGCTACCCCACGACTATGGTTTAGTAAACTATAAATAAAAAAATAAAAAAAAAGATGAGGGGGGCCTACCCCATGCACGGGGGGAGGGCACGTGCCCCCTGGCTCTGCCTTTGTCTCCATAATAGCATTACGTGTACATTATAAAAAAAAAATTTTAAAAAAAGTAGCATAAAATGTTAATATTTAATAAATAGATTAAATGTAATTTATGGTTTAGATTAAATGTTAATCTAAATTAAAGGATAATTATTATTATTATTTAATTAACTCAATATAAGGGGATATGGGTTCGACCCATATCCATAAAAGCCCTCTAAAATGGACCTTATTGGTGGGCCCAAGCCCATGGGATAGACTCCCTAGGGTGGGCACCCACTTCAAGATTCCTAATTGTTAGGGAGTTGGTTAGTAGATAATTATTAATTAATTAGTATTTATCTAATGGGATTAGATGTTTTACTTGCAAGACAAGAAATAAAGAGATAAGGATTATCCTTATCATAACTTGATGCTCAAGTCTCCCTTTCCCTCACGCCCTCTCTAGCTCACGCCCACCCCTGGGGGGTTTCCAATTTGATTAAAATCCCTAGATTCTAGGGAGTTTGTTACATCGCATTAATTAATGAATCATTTTATGAAAAGGAATCCTAAATTTAAAAGTTTGTTATAACTAATTAGTTATGAATAAACATGGAGTTTAGTAATAATAAGAGTTATCATTATTTAGTAACTCAATGGGATAACAATCATTATTAGATAATGATTAGGATTTGGTCTAGATGTGGGTACTAAAGGGATTCATTATTTTATCCTCAAAATTTTTGTGAGCAGAGAGAGAATACTCTCTTAATTTTTGTGAGCTACAAGAGAGACCTCAAGTTATTTTGAAGGCTAGGGTTTTTTACCCTTAGGTTTTATGAGATAGAAAATCTACTCCATCATCATCCTTCATCTCTTTGTTCTTCAAAAACCAATGATAGATTCAAAAGCTTTGTGGCGATAGCGAAGAACGAGGATTGAGCTTTGAGTATTTCTTCGAGAAATCTCTATAAAGAGTTTTGACGATTCATTGTATTTTGTGCTTCACCGGTGAACATCATTCACCGAGGTAATTTTCTAAACACATAGTTAATATTATTTGATATCTATGGTGTAAAGATCTTCGGAATCCAGTTTTCCTTATAATTTTTTATCTGGATTCCCTTCACCAATTTGTGGGTTTTAGGTTACCAACACCTAAGAAAAAGTTTGGGAGAGAAAATGGAGAAATTCTAGGGTTCCAAAGAGGGGTTTTTGTTGGAAATCAAGAAGGAGCTCGAATCCTCACTTCCCAAACTTCCATGAGCTTGGATCTTCTTCCTAGAGCCGGGATCTCCATTTTCAAGCTCAAATTCGTGTCCATTCATCATTCCAAGCTAAGATTTAGTCCTTGCAAGGTAAGTACATCCTATTATCTAACTTTTGTATGAAACAAGTATTGAAATGAATGATTTCCTTGTATGATTGAAATAGAAATGGTAAGTAAATTTCTACTACCTAGCCTTGCATGTCCCAAATATTGAAAAGAATGATAGTATGTGTGATTTTGAATAAGAAATTGTTAGTACACCCTTCTAGTTGGCTTAGTAATAACTTAGGTTTTAAAGAATGAATGTTGGATTGAGCTTGTATGTTATTTTCTCTAACCAAGCATGTTCACCTAAAATGTATAGATTAATTTAAATGGTTATGCATGTGTGGGATGCATGGATGGTTGAGGCGAATTTGGATGTCATGGAGGATGTGGATGGTTGTTGTATAATGGAAAATTGGGAAGAGCAATGTACACATAAAACATGCACTCTAGGTGTTTAATGAAATGTTTTACAATGAAAAGATGAGTTAAATGCTTATAGAAATGTTGAATGTCATGTGTTTGATAAAATGCATGTATGATAATTAAACCTAAGACTATGAAAGCATGATTTAAGATTTTTCCACAAATGTCAAATTGCTATCATGCATATATATATGCTTCCTTTAAGATCTCTCATGCCTATAGAAATACTTGAATGTCATATGTTATTCTTTAAGTATCTTTATGTCACATTCATGTTCACAAATCATCATACACAAACACGTATGCATGAACCGAGTTTTTCTAAGTACAATCATATGAAATTAAATCAAGACAAGACAAGTGTGATTCTAAAACACGAATAAGACAAGACAAGACAAGAGTGATTCTCACGAGGCAAGAACAAGACAAGAAAGAGATTTAAGTAAGATAAGAAAGTCAAGATGCTAGTATGTCTGTCTATTTCATAGTTCGGGTACTAGTTAAAACAAGACAAGATGCTAGTATGTCCATTCATTTCATAGTTCGGGTACTAGTTAATACAAGACAAGATGCTAGTATATCCGTTCATTTCATAATTCGGGTACTAGTTAATACAAGACAAAATGCTAGTATGCCCATTCATTTCATAGTTCAGGTACTAGTTAATACAAGACAAGATGCTAGTATGTCTATTCATTTCATAGTTCGGGTACTAGTTAATACAAGATAAGATGCTAGTATATCCGTTCATTTCATAGTTCGGGTACTAGTTAATACAAGACAAGATGCTTGTATGTCCGTCAATTTCATAGTTCGAGTACTAGTTAATACAAGACAAGATGCTAGTATGTCCGTCCATTTCATAGTCCGGGTACTAGTTAATACAAGACAAGATGCTAGTATGTCCATCCATTCACAGTTTGGGTACTAGTTAATGAAAATGAAAAACGCTAGACATGATCTTTCATTTCATAGTTCGGGTGCTAGCTAAATAAGATAAGCGAAACAAAGAATTTCATAAGATGTATAAGGAACTCACAAGACTCATAAGACGAATAAGGAACTCACAAAACTCATAAGACGTATAAGGAACTCATAAGACTCATAAGATGCATAAGGAGCTCACAAGGTAATTGAAATACGTGTTGATTAAAGCATGAACTTAAAGTATGATGTTCGAGACTTTACATTTGCTATCTTGTCTTAACTTCCGCACTTTGATTATATATATGTGATGATGAACTGTATCCTGTATGACATATTAATATATTGTAACATGGTTAGTTAGTAGTATGTATACGCTGAGTATTCAATACTCAGCCGAATTGTTATTTTGGTAGATTCTAGGTTGGTCAGTCATGCTCCAGAGACATGGGTCGAGGAGGTTCATGGAGAGCAGGAGCTTTCTCGGGATTTTCATGCAGATGTTAGGGGCCTTGACATGTGGCCTTATGGTTGAGTTGAGTGAGAGAGACATGTATTTTGAGATTTTGTTTTGGAGATTTTCATGTAGGCTTGAGTTAGTAACTCAGGTGTTGGACCTTTTGTACATGTTGTATTATTTATTTAGTTATTTATCTATGTTAACAATTGGGAGAACTTTTATATATCAGAAGGAAATTTCTTTTGGTCCACTATTTATCATGCCATGTATACTCATTGTAGGATGATTTTAAGTATAAGTCACATTGTCAAAATGTCATAACTCCTAGGGGTATTTTGGGGCGTGACAACTAAGGTCTTGTATGAGATTCAATTATAGATAGAGATACATATGAAGAAGAGATCATGTATTCTTTCATTCAATTGTCATTAGAAATAGATTTTTTATAGTTGTTTCATTTCATTTTGTCCACCCTTTGGAGAATTTTCTATCAAAGGAAGCTTGCATGTAAAGCAACATTAATTTCCATAAGATGCAAGCAAAGTAGTAAGGAGAGTAATGGTTTGGATGTCTGGCTCAGTCGGCTTGCAATGAATGAATTTGCATTTGCAACGGCTATACTATTGAAATAACAACCAACCATGGATTTTTGGAGGTATAGAATATGCAATAAATTTCTCATCAGGCGATATATGTCCTTATTTATTACATCTATATATCTAGCCCTTGAAAATATTCATATCCAAATGTGTTTGGAGGTATGTTCTATTCTTGTTTCCCATTTTTTCTCCTTCTTCTTCCTCTGGTCTCACATATACCCTAGGTAGTAGTATTACACTAATGATATAACTCTTGTGTCTATAGAAATTGGTTGTAGTATTGCATTTATAAGATAGTTCTTGATTCAAAGTGTTTATAGTAGACATGATTTTCCATCTGATATATTGATTTGATGGCGCTAATATATGTAAATATTCGGGAATGATAAAACTGTCTAGGCAAGATAAATAAACAATTAGAATGTGATAGCTTTGTTATCTATCAACTCCAACTTTGCCAGCTAATCATAAAGTAGACTTTTTTATGCATATATTAATTGCATTTTGTCTACATTTGATTGTCGCTTTATAGCATTGTTTGACCTAATCAATGCTAAATTTTAGGGTAAGGGTTGACATATCATTTTTATCTACTATGTTATTGACCTACTTTGTTAAGCTCCTTTTGCGAAAGAAAGGACGAGAGAGTTGAAAATTTTGCGATCATGTGTTGGAATTCTCACCATCTCCACACTACATGAAAAGGCACAAGTAAGATATGTTTTTTCTTGCAAAAAATGATAGATCGGGACCGTCGTTTAATAATTGACGGTTAATTCTGAACAACCACGATTTATAATTATGGCTAATAATTTGCGCTAAAAATGACGATTGAAGACCGTTATTTTTAGCCCCAACCCTAAATTGTTACGATCACACATGCATCTTGCCCTTTCTTCGATCTCAGACGCTTCTTCCATCCCGAACTACTCTCTCATCTCCTTCTAGCTTTAAATCATTCGCTGGAAGTTTGCCCTTTCTTCAATCTCGGCAGTTTATCTCCGACAACGGTTATATTTTGTGACAAACAACGGGTGAGTCTCAATTCAAGCACGTTACAATCTCTCTCTTTTTCTTTATTCTTTTCTTCTTTACATTTCTATGTTCTTAACCGAGAGATGGAAGCCCTTCTATTGCAATATCTCCCTCTCGATTTCCTTGTTCTCAATGTAGAGAGGGATTTCAGTTGGTAATTACCCTTTTCTGGTGAACTAAGTAGCTTAGTCTAGGGTTTTACTGGTATGGTACCCTAGATCTACACAAGGGAGGGGAGTGATGAGATGATATTTTCTTCTCAATGTTTGATGATGAAGTTGGGATAAGTGAATAACAATGGAGTTCTAAGGTTGAAATTTTGGTACATTGGAGGGTTATTTTGTTTAATCTAGTGGTTAGTTTTTTTTTTTGAGTTAAAGAAAAATGGGGCTCCGGAGTGTCGTCACAACCCCCCGAGGCACTGGCCCCGGGATGACGGGTTGGAGTCCAGATTTAAGCTTGCCCATAGCAGGCACCTACCACCCAACTACCAATGGCCCCCACCTTTAGTCCCACATTGCTAGGTTTCAAGACGTGCGGCCAGAGGGCAAGCTGGCAAACAAATGCCAGTTACAACACCCCCATAGGGTTGAACTCGAGATGCCTAGCGTGGCACAGAAGGCATGAAGCCACTGAACCATAGTAGTGTACGAGAAATGGTGGTTACTAATGCTGTTGGTGTTGTTGTGTTTGGAGCATTTGGGTATCTTCATCTTGCTAGGTTTCCTTGCAATGTAGCGATATGTTAGATTTTTGGCTTTAATGACTTTGATTTAGTGGTTGATGGAGTTAGATTATCTGTATATATCTTGAATGTCTTGCAAATATTCTTCTTTGATATGAAGTGAACATAAAATTTTGCGCTCGAATGATTTCTTCTGCCAAAAATTTGCTTGAGTGTAAGTAATAAGACAGTTGTTCGAGCTAATTTTTCGACTAGTTAATGACTGGAGAGAGGAGCTCAAACTACTGGCTTCTTTGAACCAATTTTGAGTGTCAAAATTTCAAAATTAAAAAAAATGTACTTCAATGTACGAATTATTTTGCTAATCACATGTTTGTTTGTCATAATTATCTTTTTGTCACATAATTATGACAAATATTAAAAAAAAATTCACCATGCTCTCTGCCTATGATGACATGGTCATTGATGCTTCAACATCGAAACCCTTATTTTTTGTGAAGCTTCATTGAAATATGTTCGTCAAGATTAGGGTTATTGCCTAAGAAAAATATGGTTATATATCTAGCCTTGTAATACATATAGTGCAAAAATTCAAATAGGTATATGTATATATTATCAATGTGTATTGGTCTTGTTAATGCATTTTGGTTGTGTTGATAGAAGATTTGTTATTAACTGATATAATTTTATATGCAATAGTTATTAATTTAGAATGCATTGTGTTTAAATGAGTAACATTTCGTCAAGTGCCTCATATAATATTTTTCTAATATCCATAAGTAAGGCGACATTCGCCAGTTCTCCCCTAGTTTCCTGTTAAACTAACATCCTCACATTATTGATGAATTTCAAGAGGAATGTTGTTGCACTTAGACGCATCAATAGAGATGCAACACTATATGTTGATTCGTATAGCGTTATTATAGATGAAGTCTATGATATCCATGCAGATTTGTATGAAGGAGAAGGGACACTTGGAAATATTACATTTGAAGATATTAATACTTGGCCCAAACATTCTACAGAGATTCTTTGATTTTTCTCACGTGTAATTGTCTTTTTTTATTCAATACTTAGTAATTCATTTCTCAATTCATTTTCAGATGTATAACATATAACTAACAAGTTTGGATTTGAAGTATATTATGATGGTTGAGAGTTAGAAGTAATGGTTGGGTTTTTGAAGTGTATTGTGATTGTAGGGTGTTTGAAGTAATGGTTTGATGTTTGATATGTATTGTGGTTGTTGAGTATTTGAAGTGATGGTTGAATGTGTTATAATGTATTGTATAGTTGAATAGGGTGTTGAATGTATTATAAAGTATTACAGGTGTTATATGGTTGAAAAAATAAAAATAAAATCTAAATTTCTTTTTTACAAAAAATGACGGTCCAAGTCTGTTGCTTATGAAAGAAAATAATTTTTTCGCATTTCTCCTCAATTACCAACCGTGGTTTATAAGAACTACTGCACAAACCTCGATGGCCAAAACTCGTCATTTCTAACCATCGCTGTAATTTTTAGCAATTTTTGACATCGAGCCAACCTGAGTTTGCTCGAGCGGGTTGTCATTCCCAAAAATGGGATTGGGATGAGTGGGGGTAACTAACTTGTCTGATTCAAACATGACTAAGGGAACACGGACAATTGCTCGAGTGAGAATAGACTAGCTTGAGTGAGATGCCTGGTTTTGGCTTAATTGGGTTTTTGTTTGAAGAAGACTTGAGAGGAGTAAGGAGTGCAAATATAAGATGCTTACAAAAAGGAATGACTATATGAATGGCTTGTAATGCCACTTGGTTTGTTTAATGCCTCAAGTACTTTCATGAGGACAATGACACATATCTTGAAGCCATCCCGTGATGGTACACTTTAATGTCATTTTGATATATAGTGTGACTCCTAACGAGCATGTTTCCCAAGTTTTTCATGTTTTGCCATAGCAGAAGTTGTGCAATAATTTAAAGAAATGTTTTTTATGATAACAAGCCTAGTTTTTTTTTCATAATAATTTATTTTAACAGGATACATACCAATAAATAAAATATTGTTATTACTGTCTGTTTCATGATCCATTGGAGAAGTTCAGACTTTTCATAGGCTTGCAACCTTTTATAAGTATTTAATGATCAAGAACTGCAGCCCTTTAGTTGAACCTATGATTGATTATGTGAAGAAAGGATAATTCAATTAAACTTTTGAAGGTGAGAGTTTTCAAATTGTGAATAAAATATTGACCAAGGCTCAAATTCTTGCTTTGCTTGACTTTAACAAGCTCTTTTAGTCGATTGTGATGCATATCATTTTGGTATATGAATTATTTTTTGCCAAGAAAGGTATTTAGTATTATATATTCGTTTAAAAGTGCTTATTTTCACTATTATTCTTTAAGGCATTATCGAACTCTCCTATGTATAACTTTCATTTTTATAAATTTTCTACATAAGAGTTTCATCTTTTGCATAGAACACACTTTTCTGGTCGAAATGGTATATTAGCAAGAATTAAACACATTCCTGAAAGTCTCGATACAAACCCTTCTTGATGAACTCTCATTATGCGTTTTTGTTGTTTTAGGAGTCCTGATCGGACGATTCTCAAAGACAAGGAGGCCGCAATCAACCGCCCAAGCCTATTATTAAAGATTAAAGAACCAACAGGCTATGCCTGTAGGTTACAGGCCAACTAGGAGATGACCCAGAAGATCACAGAGTTAGAACGAAGACCAAGAGAGTAGAATAATCATTCTCCAAAAAGAGAAACCAAAGTAATAAAAGCTGTAATACAAGACATAAAGTGTCAGTTTGCTAAATTAGTGAGACTTATTAGAGATCATATCAGAGACCAGGGTTCAAGACTTCCGCGTCCCTTTTATTTTTCCTTCTATCCTTTTAAAACCCTAGCCGCCACCACCATAATAGTTGTCAATCTCTCCCCTAATCCTAAACGTCCAATCCTAATCATCCAAACTCTAATCCTAACCGCCCATCTCTTTCCCCAAAACCCTAACTTATAAAAAGCGTAAACCCTAGGCGCCACGTTATCTAACTCCTCACAAAACCCTAATCCTTATAAAATAGTCGTACCTCTCTTCTCCGAAAACGCTATCTCTACTACTTTCAATCCCACTTAGGTGGTCACAACACACCCACTTCTTCTCTCACGCATCTATCTCCCCTCTTATCTAACACCATTCTATCTCTCACCCCATGTTCTTTTCTCACCTCTCTCTCTCTCTCTCTCTAACCCAGTAACTCACACCACCCTTTCTCCATCTCTTTTCTCACAGTGGGAATACAACTTTTGGATGTTAATTTCAGTTACTTTTTTTTTTTGAATGTTTTTACGAGTACCTTTAGTTAAGGCTTTGTAAGTCATTTTTAATTTAATAAATAAATTTTCATGTTAGTTAGTTAACCTCTCAAACAAAATTGCTTTTAAAAACCGACTCCATCCATCCATATTTTTTTATTTTTCTTTCTTTTATTTTCTTTATTGTACTAACCCTACAATTCTCGAGTGAAGATTCGACATCCGACACATCTCTATACTATCTTGTGATTTTTGTAGGATTTAAGGAACCGTATACACTATTAAAGTTTTGATTGTAGGGTAATTCTAAATGATGAAAAAACCATGTTATCAATTGACGTTGTTGCCGCTTGTGTGAAGGGAGTGCATAAAGGAAAAAAAGAAAAGAAAAAAAAAGAGGACATCGGAAATCTCCATTTCTTTCTTGGATTACTTTCCATATTATTTATTTATTTATTTAAAGCCTCAGATGGCCGAGTGCAATTTGTAATACCTTTATGGACATCATTTTTTTTAAAGATGTTGTTCAAGGGTTTAGCAACCCTTGATTTACTGCTAAAAAAAAAAAACAACATAAAAACGTTTGTTTTGTTTTTTTGTTGTCTTGAAAAAAAAAATAGCAAACAAAAAAGGAAAAAAAGAAAGAAAAAAATAGGTTAGATTTACTTTCTAGTTTATTTTAGGTGACTAGCTATATCGGGAACTGAGTATTGAAAAATAATAATAATAATAATAAAAAATTTGAGTATTGTGGAAAGTTTCAAAATAATTTTTGTTCATTTAGACATTTTTTCATCTTTGGAAAGAGTCTATCTTAAGCACAGATTTTCTTTTTGGGAAATTCCCACTGTGCCCGGATTTTTAATTTGGAAGGTTTCCAACCTTGAGATATTTCAAAAATAGCAATTCCTTAATTTAGGAAACTTCTAAATTCGAATTAAACCCTAATTGGAAGTTATTTAACCATGCCTTAATTATTCATTGATTGTATTGTGGAAACCCTAAAGACAGTAACTTTCCAAATAAATTCCCAAACCTTGACCTTTTGTGAACTAAATATTTCGTAAGGAAAGAGTGTGAGTAGGGGGTATTAAGCTCGGAGTGGGTCCCAAGCCCATTACCCCTCCCTACCTCACGAAGGTGACCTCGTGGTATAGCCAATGGGTAGGTACGTGTTCTAAACCTCGCTTGAAAGTGATTCCGGGTGTTGATTAAGTGACTAGGTGATGCATGTTTATTTAATTTTGTATACCTTTTATTCAAAACTGTGTGGATGGCCAAAATTTACCTTAATTAAAAAGAGCACAACCCAGCTTCACTTGAAACTGGTGGGATTTCATCACCCACCTCATCACTCCAGCTATGTAAACCTGAAAGTAATCTAATAAAAAGAACAAAGATTCAGAGCCAAAGATTAGATCGGTGTTCACAGGACCATCAAAAACTTAGTCACTCCATCATTTCCAAGTCGACTAAGACCACGAGTGCAGGTCCTTGTTTCCTAACATACCCAAAGGTCACTACTACTTCAGTATACTAAGTTCCTAAGTGGCCTCCTTGAAATCTCATTGGCCAACTGTGTTTGTTGAAATAGGAACACAACCTAGCCCAAGTTATTCTTTCGGGAAGACACTTGTTCAAATTACATGACTGATTCGGTTAGTCTGGGATGTATTTAAGAAGGCCATTGTGCTACACAACTGTCTAGGCAACGGATTAATCTCGCGATTAAACTTGTGTTAGTACTGAAAGGTTAGCTTGTGAGTGACAGCCTTTGTGAGAACCAAAAGTGCAAAATCAGTCAGGCAGACTAATCAAAGATAAAATAAGTGGTTCCACCCACTGTCATAACTTGCTTGGCACCAAAGATAAAAAGATAATGCCCTGAAAACTATTGATTGTTTAGTATTGGCTTAAAAGTATCTTTGTGACTTCTTGCGCATCATATAGATTCACTCAAGTTAGTGTATCCTTTGGCAAATTTTTGCCAAGTCTAGAGCGTGTTTATTCAAATGTATGCCCTGTTGGGTTTTGCCCAATCACTGTTTGATTTGATCTGAGAGTCATTCCAACATGGAATCATCCCCAATTTTTCACCATCTTCTTCACCTCACTCCTCCCCTCAAATACCAAGAGTCGCCATGGCTGCTGAAAGGCCTCTCCTTGAGATATATGCACCCATTTATGCTAATCCTCCTAACAGCATTGTACTTCCATAAACTACGGCGGTTCAATTCGAGATCCAACCCTACACAGTACAAATGCTACCTAACCTTCATGGTCTTGCCAGAGAAGACACATACACTCATTTATAGTAGTTCCTAAATATCTGCACATTATTCAAAAATTTGCATCTTGATGAAGAAAATATTTGATTAAGGATCTTCACATTCTCTCTAAAAGATATAGCCTCTGCTTGGCTTTACTCTCTCCCTACTGACTCTGTAAAACCTTGAGCCGAGTTATTTGCAAAATTCATGTCTAAATTTTATTCAATGTCAAAGACAAATGAAGTGAAACAAGTCATTCAAGACTTCGGACAGAAGTTTGATGAAATTTTTTATGAAGACTGGGACAAATTTCAAGATTTTCAAACCAAATGTCCCCATCATAACTTTGACAAGGGTAACCTTGTTCACTTTTTCTATAAAGGACTTACTAATGAGTCCTGGAACATGCTGGAATCTGTGTCAAGGAAAATTCATGCACAAGAATCCTATAGAAGCCTACTTATTCCTACCGGAAATAGGACATAATTCCTTGCATTAGACGACTAATTCTAAATTTAGTCGGACTAATTCAATCTCCAGGACATCCACGGGACATGAGGTAAAAAGTGATCCAGAGTTGAAATCCTTGATCTTTGAACTAACAAAATTTGTCTCTGGCCTAGCTGTATCGGTTCAGAAACCAATACCGTCAAATACTGTCATGCATGTGGGTCAGGATAACCTTATCATGCATTGTGATTTTTGTTTACAGAATACCCATACCTAATCTACATGTCCTTTGAATGAAGGATGTGCCCCACAAATCCAAGAAAAGGTCTGTACCTTCAGTACCTTTAAACCTTCAACTCAGAATTCCTATAGCCAGACTTACCATCTGGATACTAGGATTCATCCAAATTTCTCTTGGAAGCAACAATCTGCTCCATAGCAACGACCGCAATAGGGCACTTGTTCTCCCGGGTTTCACCAACCCAATAGGCCTAGTAGTAGGTAGTATTCACAGCAGCAGTACCACCAGTATTAACAACTTCCCCATAATTCTTATTCTGGATAACAGAGAGCCCCTCAAAATCCACAAAATCAATAGTTAGTACCAGGAGCACCTCAATCCTACAATTATTCTGCCCCGGTGAGCTCCAATAGAGAATTGGTGCTTCAACTTCTTTTAACTACACCACCACAACCTGCTCCTAAACCTGGTCTAGAAGACATTCTCTCTTAGTTTATAATCCAACAAGAACAATCTTTCCAGCGTCTAGAGCACCGTCTAGGTCAACTAAGGCTGAGAGAGAGAAAGACAAATTCCCTAGCCAACCTATTGCCAATCCAAAGGAAAATGCCACGGAAGCAGTTTATAAAGTCGGTTCGCAATCTGCGAACCAAAACTTTCAGGATGAGGTACAAGTTGTTACGACACTCCGCTCGGGCATAAATGTGGACATTGGAGTGAAACCAAGCTCGGTGTCATCAAAAGCACCAACTGCTAACTTAGAGGAACCCAGCTCCAAAGCTGCTGCCTCTACCTCTTCACCCAAATCTAATATTCCTGTGCAGACACCAAAGGGAAAGGACAAGCCTATTTGTCAATTCAAACCCGCTTTCCTAGAACGACTTGTTTAGAACAAATGAGACCAACAATTCGCTAAGATCCTGGAAGTCTTTAAAGACTTGAAGATAAATATCTCGTTCCTAACTGCAATCAAGAAGATTCCATCCTATACTAAGTTCCTCAAGGACTTATGCAATGGCAAGCAGAGTACTCATGTACCCAAGGATGCCTTTTTGGTCGAGAAGGTCACTACGTTCATTCAACGCAATGACATAATCAAATTTAAGGATCCTGAAAGTCCTACCATTCTCTGCAGAATAGGGGATGATTTCACATACACTGCCTTGCTCGGTTTAGGAGCTAGTGTGAATCTTCTGCCTTACTCAATTTATCAGAAATTAGGTTTAAAACACATGAAGCCTACTATGGTCACATTGAAACTTGCGGACCAATCTATAAAGATCCCTAAAGGTATCATTGAGGATTTCCTAGTAAAAGTTGCAGACTATTACTATTTGGTCAATTTCATCATTCTTGACACAAAACCGTGTCTGGTTAATAGGATACCCGTCATTTTGGATAGACCTTTCCTAGCCACTGCTAATGCACACATAGGGTGTCGCGATGGGAACATGTCAATTGCTTTTGGAAACCTTAAAGCCGAGGTCAACATTTTTCATGTAATGCAACAACCTGTCGATTCCAACATGGTTGAAGAACTGTGTGTTATGATAACCTGTCGATTCCAACATGGTTGAAGAACTGTGTTGTGGAGAGTCTTACTCAGGACTCTCCCGAGGATATTCTACGTCAGTGTTTCGAATACTTTGGGGCTGATTTTCAATCTGAAATAGCCATTTTTGAAGCCATTGATCTCTTAGAGTCTGCTCCGTTGATGTCTACTCCCTCTCCCCTCAATGAGTTTGAGTCTCTGATCACCTTGGACAGAGAAACACCTTCCATCATCTTCCTTCCAAGCTCACATATGCCTACCTTGGACCAGAGAAAACTTATCCTGTCATCATCGCATCCACTCTCTCCGAATTTCAAAGAGATAAATTTCTAAAGTTGTTGAAAAAGCATAAGACCGCCATTGGCTGGATGATAGATGACATTCGTGGGATAAACTCATCTATTTTCTAACACCATATCTATCTGGAAGATGATTTCAAGACTTCTAGGGAGCCTCAAATGAGGCTAAATCCTATTCTGAAGGAGGTTGTCCAGGATGAAATCCTTAAACTGTTGGATGCAGAAATCATTTATCTCATCACGGACAACAAGTGGGTTAGTCCTATTTATGTTGTGCCCAAGAAAGCAAGGTTCATAGTGGTGGAAATTGAGAAGCAAGAAATGATCACCCAACGACTAAAGAAAGGTTAGAGAGTCTGTATTGATTACAGAAAGCTCAACACCAACACTAGGAAAGACCATTTTCCACTACCCTTTATTGATTAGATGCTAGAAAGATTCTATTGTTTCTTAGATGAATACTCAAGGTATAATCAAATACCCATGGCCCCTGAGGACCATGAGAAAACCACTTTTACCTGTCCTTTCGACACTTTTGCCTATCTTCGCATGACCTTTAGCCTCTACGATGCACTTGCGACCATTCAAAGGTGCATGATGAGCATTTTTAGTAACATGGTAGAGCGATTTCTTAAAGTCTTCATGGACGAATTCTCTATATTTGGTTCATCTTTTGATGAATGTCTCCATCACCTCAGTCTAGTCCTAGAGCAGTGTTAGGACAAACGCCTTGTTCTAAATTGGGATAAATGTCACTTCATGGTGAGGAAATGCAAAGTTTTGGGCCATGTGATATCCAAATAGGGCATCCAGGTTGATAAGGCAAAGATCTATGTTATCTCTACTCTATCAATTCCTAAGTCCGTTCGTGACATTAGATCTTTCCTAGGACATGTTGGCTTTTATCAGAGATTTATCAAGGATTTTTCTCAAATCACTCGCCCCCTGTGTAGTCTCTTAGTTAAGGATAGCCCTTTTGACTTCAACACTGAGTGTTTGACTGTATTTGAGCGCCTCAAATCTGAGCTCACCTCTACTCCTATCATCCATCCTCCTGATTGGACCCTTCCCTTCGAAGTAATGTGTGATGCTTTAGATTATGCATTGGGAGCAGTTCTAGGGCAAAGAGTCAAGAAGCTACCTCGTGTCATATACTATGCCGACAAGACTTTAAATTCAACACAACAAATTATTCCCCCACTGAGAAAGAACTCTTGGCCGTAGTGTTCGCCTTGGATAAATTCAGATCTTATTTACTTGACACGAAGGTCATAGTCTACTCAGATCATGCAGCTCTGCACTATCTTCTTTCCAAGAAAAATACCAAACTCAGGTTGATTTGTTGGATTCTTTTATTATAAGATACCAAACTCAAGCTAATAAAAATTTTCTTTTATATACATTATTGTATTCCAAGAGTTATATAGAATAACAACATGACTAAATATAGGAGTAGACATGCCCACACATCAAAATACAAAATACAAAACTCTCTCTCTCTCTCTCTCTCTCTCTCTCTGTAATCACCCTGATAGGGCCAACTATGTAAGTCTTTAGGCTCCACCTGAGGCTCTAATGCAGGCTCCATATGAGACTCCTCCTCGATCCATGGATTAGGAGCACAGATATCGAACGGTGTATCTGCCGACATCAAAATGTACGACTGAGTATTGAAACATTCAGCGAGTACAAGCTACTAGCTAACAGTGAAATAATACAGTTTATAGCGTACTAGAAATTTACACGATACATCCATGTTCATGCAAGAAACCAAGTGCAAAATCTTCATTAAAATCATATGTACATACTACTTAGATCATACTTGAAATTAGCTTGTCGTGTTTTCAAAACTTGTTTGTCGTGCTTAAAACATTTTCTTGTCTTGTCTTGTCTTGTTCTTGTATGAATCATACTTGTCTTGTCTTGCTTGTCTTGTTTGAATCATACTTGTCTTGTCTTGCTTGTTTTGTTCTTGAAGCTAGATATTAGTGCCCTTGAAACTACTTGAAAACTGAGTATGTAAATACCCCTCATCGAAATACTTGAAGCGACTTGAAGCCGGGTGTGTAAACACCCTTCATTGAAATGGAAAAAGACACACTAATATCCTTGACCAACCCAAAGTTTGGCATTATCATTCTTGCTTGTCTTTTCTTGAAGCCAGATATGACATATCCTTGGATATGCCTTATCTTTGACCAACCCAAAGTTTGACATCATCATTCTTGCTTGTATCTCTGAAGTCAAATATGACATATCCTTGGATATGCCCTCTCCTTGACTAACCCAAAGTTTGACATTATCATTCGTTCATGGAATCACTTGTCGTGTGATTTGGTTTACTTTCGATTTCTTGTATTTAGAAAATCTCAGACATGCAATGCATGCTTGTGCATAAGGGATTTTGTGAACATCATGCTATTATGGGAAAACTCAAAATAGCCACATGTTGGAATTGAAAGCATTGCTACATTCATGAAATACTTTTAAACATGCATTCATAGTCATAGGGCATCATTAATATAACATATATTGCATTAATCATGGGTACTTAGCCTATTACATCCATAACATGCTCTATAGTCAATACATTTTAAAATATTCTTGTTCAATGATTCCTTTGACCTAGGGGGTGAATAGGTCTTCCTAGCAATGTTTACAAATTTTTAATTTATCGATTAACAATAGAGTTATGACAAACAAGTGCGGAAAGTAAAGAAGACAAGCAAACCACCACACAAGATTTTTACGTGGAAAACCCTTCCGGGAAAAACTACAAGACCTAGTCCAGCACAAAATCTACTATGAGAATAAGTTATTAGACACGAGACCAAATCTTACCCAATCGGACACCAAACACTGTTCCTTGGTACAGATTCTCCATCTTGTAGAACAACTACGAACTCCTCATTCAATCAATGCAACATCAGCTCCGGCTCCTCACCGGCCAACTTTTCTCAAAGTTTTAATCCACGATCCAAAGATTGATCTCTGTCCTCGACAGCTTTGGCAATGCCAACCAATACTCACACAAAGCTCAAACTTATATGAAGGAACGAAATATAGCTCTAGTGGGATTTCTAACAACAATGGAAATCAACCGATGCAACTCAAGATAGAACAATTCGATCTTGCATCAACTAGAACATGAGAGAGGAGAACTAAGGGTATCCACCAAGTGGGGTTTTAAGAACAATAAAATCTTCAAAGTAGTCTCTAAACTCTCTCTAATTCCTTAGAACGAACTAAGAGATCATCCAATAAATAGCCAAGGCAATAGCACTTGCCAAAACAGAGTTCGGATGCTTTTAGAAACTAAAAATACGAGGTCCATTTGAACGACCATGAGGGGAATTCGAACGGCCTTGGAATTGGATGAACACAGTTGAAAATGGGGGGCCAGACAAGCTACTGTTTTTGAATTTATAAGTCCCGTTCGAATGGTCAGCTGGCCATTCTTGGGCATTCGAACGGCCAAGTTGGGCGTTCAAACGGATTGTGCAAATTTTGAATATTTTGCACTGCCACCCCTGATACACCATCCAATACCTTAGAAAGACCATCCAAAGGCTATTAAAATTACATGGGTCAATTTCTAATCACCTAGGTTATATGCTTGAGGTGTTCTAAGTCAATTCCACCTATGGTAACTACTAGGTATCTAGGTCACTTACCATCCTAAGAGTGTGAGCGAAGCTTGAATCCAGAATGTACTTCTCTTGAGTCTTTGGAGCTTCATTTTCACTAAGCTTCATCAACCAGAGGAATAGCGACACTAGACTTACATTGACACCATTTTGACATCGGAATTAAGCCAATACAAAATATGACCTTATAATCTCCCCATTTGGGAATTCCATGACAAAATACCAACTGAAGTACATGACTCGATACAAACTCTCTAACATGGAGAGTTAATCAATTACATGATCGAGACTTACAATTTTGACAAAAAAAAATCAGCACAATCTTTTTCAACTGCAAATCACTTGATCTTTTTATGCCAACTTGATCTGAACACCTGCACAAGGTAAAACACAAAACTAAGTGAAGCATGAGAAATAAAGTGGGGAAAACACCAGGTGGAACATAATCAATATATATAAACTAACCAATGGAGTACTTCAACATTTCTCCCCCTTTTGACACGAATGCCAAAACATCGCATAACCAAACAATAAGCGAGGAAAAATTGTAATATCGCTCAATAAAATTTAAGAGTACATCCATTCAAGACATACTATCAAACAAGATATGACAATATCACCAAAGATAAATAGCATCAAGATGTAGTATCCAGAAAACAATTACAAATGGAACTAGTCATTCATCACAAGTCAAACATAGCTGAACATCACAAAACAATTCATGGAAACCAGAATTCATACAATCCATAGCCATAAAATATAGAGTAGTATAACATGATAGGAAAGTAGGAAAAAACAAAAAAATGATCCATAGTCAGATACCACAAAATATAAGATCCAAACAAAATAATACTTATGGTCCAAGCCAATATACATCCCACAATATCAAAAAATAGAAGATCCATACGAAATAATCTAAGGAGCAGCAGCTGCATCAACACCATCTCCACCATTGCTCGGAGTGGCATCAGCATCATCCTGAAATGCACACTCCTCTCAAAGACATATAATGTCTGCTCTCATGCCTGTCACAACAGTGGTGAGATACCGAAAGTGGCCTCTGGTCTCAGTTGTAAAGTTAGAGAACTTAGTCTCCATCATGCTATGAAAAGCAGCCTGAGATGCGCTAGACTCATCAATGAAGACAGTCTGGCTCGCAACAAGCTGGGTCATCTGGGCGGCCAACATATCCATGGTAGTCGGTGGAGCAGGAGGAGGTTGAGCAGGTCTCTCCTCGGGTTTGGGTACAGAATGATCAGCAATATGATAAACTACTGGTGTAGGCCTTCGTTGTGAGAGGACCTTTAGACATACTAACCAAGTTGTTGGTTGAGTGGTGGATGCAATGAGAGATAAGTATACTTCGGATCAAGATGCCAAATGGCAAGCTGATAGTACCAGTACTGAGGTGAGACACATGAATCATCAACTCAATAATATGAGAAGCAAGATCAATAGGTTCATCAGTGAGCAGGGCATGAAGAAAGCAAGCTCGATCAGAACTGAGGTCAGTGGTATGACCTCTATGATGGAGGTTAGAACATTAAGAGATGTAGAATCCTAGCATTAGGGGTTAACCTACTCTATAACAAATGAGTACTAGGCAATGAAGTCTAAGAGCCACAGATCATGGTAGCGATCTCATCCATATGATGACTATGGGGATCAGTCTGATAATAATATGGAAAATAAACATCGGGAACCTGATAATAATATGGAAAATAAACATCGGGAACCTGAGGAATGGATAAAATTCTAGCAATGAAGCCTGGAGTGACCTCAATAAGGATGCCTCAGACCTCAGTAGTGAAGGTCATGTGAACTAGGTCATCATTTCTGATGTTCGAATAGAATTCCTAAATCAGGATCAAAGGGCATTGCCCTGATAGAGCAAGAACTCCCTGCCACCCTCTTGACTAGATAATGTGAGGAAGATCGGTGTGGGTAAAGTCGCGAAGGCAAACTGAACGCTCAAGGATCACAGCACGGTGCTCAAAATAGTGCTCGAACCTATAGGCTACAGTCGGGGATCTAAACCTACGACCTTCAGAAGAGGGTATGCTTGGCTCACTTTAGCCCTTTTTGTATTTTTCTTGGGAGCGGCCTTTGATGGGGCTTCAGGCTTAGGGGCTGGCTTTCCTTTTCCAGTAGGAGCAATGGATCTAGCCCTAGTAGCCTGAGGAGCTGAAGGTTCCTCGATCACAATCCCCGAACCTCGAGTGAGAGGAGGTCCATAATAAAAGTCACTCTTATTCTCTGAGTCAAATTTGGAGGAATGGAATGAGGAGAGTGATTGGGAAGGTGATTTGTCGGCATTCTTTCTCCGTGAGGAGCTTGCCATGAGGAGAACCAAAAACTCATATGGGGATGAGGGTAAACATGATGAGAAATGAGAAATTTCAATCAAAGAATGAAACTTTCAAGATTAGATCAGTGGATTACCTCAAAATGCAATTCCCCTTAATTCAAGATCATTTGAAACCATTATTTATTTGCACAACACAATTAAGTCCAATTTCAAATTAGTCAAAAACAAAAACCCCCCTGAAAACAAGCATGCATTTAGCCCCATTACAATCACATATGTATGCATCAATTTCAAAGGAGCCAAAAGAGTGTTTACCAAAGAATTCATATCATTATGTAAGCACCAAATTTTTACACCCCCCTTAGTCATGGTTAAATATTTTAACCATGGTTAATCACTCTCTGACCCTAAGTAAAACCCTAGTCAAACCTTGGTCAAACCCTACCCTAACCTTAGGTAAACCCTAGGTAAAACCCTGGTCAAACCCTAGCCCAACCCTAGGCAATCCCTAGGAAAAATCCTAATAATAACCCTAGGTGAATCCTAAACCCTAGGTAGACCCCAGTCAAACCCTAGTCAAGCACTAGGTAAACCTTGGTCAAACCCTAGCCTAATCCTAGGTAAACCCTAGTCCAACTCTGGTCAAACCCTAGTTCAACCCTAACCTAACCCTAGGTAAACCCTAGTCTAACCTCAGGGCCCAAAAACCCTAAATCCCAAGCTAGAACCCTTTGTGGGCCCAAACATGGGCCTGCAGGCCTTCAAGAGCCGTTGCAGTGGGGCCCACCTGTGAAAGGGTTGGGTCTTTTTTGGCAAAAGCTTGAGAGTGGCGGTAGAGTGGTCTTTGCTTAAACCAGGAACGATGGTAAATCATCTACCGCCATTGTTGATTTTCAGCAAACTATGCAGCTGGCCCCTTCTGCAGCACTCCATCTCCGCCCTCATAGTGTCTAACACCATTCCCTTAATTTCTTAAGTACCCCCCTCCTTCATGGTTTAAACTCCACTCCAAAATCTCCGTAGAAAATCCCTGTTGGGATTCGGCTAGACTAACTCCTGCCCTCTGAGCCTTAACCCTTCACCTGAGACCATCTTGAGCGCCCCAGGGAGCTATCCCAGGCCAGTTCCTGCACCACCTCCACCAACTTGAAGGAGCCAACTGAGAAGGGTAGGTCCTCTCCTACCCCTATACCTTCTGTCAAAGTATTGTAAGACCCCTGGTCCTACTCCAGGGCTAATTTATCCTCAGTCTTGATTCTTTCTACCCAAGGGCAGAGGTCCCCCTACCTCTTCATGGGTATGAGGGACCCTCTCGAGGGATAAAATCTTGGCTCAAGGCCCCCTGACATGCATGACACCTCCCCTTACTCTCTGAGGGACCCTTAAGCCATGAGAGATCCCCTGGGATAGCCCTGGTCCTGTTCAGGAAGGAGCAAACTCAAGTTTTTGAAAAAACCCATAATGGCGGTAAACTCAGTATCGCCACTCTGGACCTCCCCTATCACAGTAGTTTTTCCACTCTTTTGAGTGGGCCCTGATCCATTCCAGGGCCCAAGTTTGGTCCACAGACTCTCCCTTATCCTACCCTGGTCCTTCTAGGGTCACCAGTGCTACTTAACCGTGGTTAAATCACCAAAAACCAGGAACTGTTCATAATTGCGGTAGATACTCTATCGCTATTTCAACATTCCAAACACAGTATGTTCAGCCCACTGTGGGGCCCACTCTGTACCACCCCCTGGGCCCACCAAAGGCCCAGGACCTTTCTTGGACTTTCCTCTATCAGCTCCATCAGTCCATGACCCTAGGGGTGTTACCCTCGATCTTCCCCCCGACCTGTAAACCTCCCTGGAAATGCTTCAGTAATGGAGGTAATACTATTACCGCCATTATTAAATTTATGGATTTTGGGCTTTACACAGGGCCCAGACCAAGTAGGAGGCTACTCTAGGCCCTGCCATGCTATCTGGGCCCACCCTGACTTGCCTAGACCATTTAACTAGGGTTAATTCAACTTCGGTTAAATTTCAACCATGGTTAAGCACCCCTTAACCCTTGAAAAATCTGAACAAATGCTAAAAATATTTTGGAAATTACATGAGACCAAAAAAGTTTTGCTTTTAGCCCCTTACCATATAACCATGGTTAACCTCCCTTTTAACCCTGGTTAACTATCCTAACCTCGGTTAAACCCTCTTTTGGCCTACCGGGCCTAAACTTTTAGCCTACCGAGCTCAGCCTTGGCCTACCAGGCCTAACCTCAGCTTGTCGAGCCTAATTTTGTTACCCTCAATTGTGGTTACCAATCCTAACCATGATTAGTTTGACCTTTAACTCCGGTTAGCAACTCTAACCTTGATGAAATCTACCCTTGGCCTACCAGGCATATTTTAAGTCTACCGAACTTATCCCTTGGCCTACCGGGCCTAACCTTAATCTACCGGAGTAACCCTTGGCCTAATGGGCCCAAACCATGCACTTGACCAACCCGGTCAACTAAACCCTAACTTCTGAGTTAGACCATTAGCCACCCTTGGTGCACACACACACACCCCTTAGCATCGGCACGGGCCTATGTGTCAAAACTATGCTCGGTCTGATCTCACCCCTGTGAGTACGTAGACAACCCAACCCGGGTTCGACCATAGTTAGCTTTCTCCTTCTTGGGTTTGTATTACTTTAAACACTTAGGCATTTGAATAAATTTGATTTAAATTGGCTTACACCTAGGGAGTAGAGAACCATTGTAAAATGGAAGTCCCGGGGTGCCTAACACATTCCCCGGACTTAACTGTACCTCTTACTTAGACCTCTCAAGCAGACTAAGACCTTATCCACAACCCGGGGACTTATCCCTTCTGAATTAATAGGTGGCGACTCTCAACATAACCCTCTTATGACACACCCAGAGTAAAATCCCGTGCTCACACTGTAAGTTTTGACTAAATGAGGATATGCCCACCTATACTAGTCACATGAGAGAGAGAGAGAGAGAGAGAGAGAGTGAGTCCCTTCCTATTATGTATTGGTTATAATTCTAATCTAAATAGAATTTATTAATAGAAGGTCTATGGTGGGCTCCATTATTTTATACCTTAATACCATATATACTAATATCATATATAAAAGAGGGATTTGCTATACCGTATAGAAATTGCCATTATTTCTTCTAATTTTTTGCTACATCACATGGATGACACAATTATCGATAAATTGAAATTCGGGTCTTTACATCATCTCCCCTTAAAAGAATTTCGTCCTTGAAATTACATACTTTAAACAAACAAATGTGATGCTTTTCTCGAAATATTCTAACTAGATGTGTCAATCAAGTGTTCAAGTCCCATACTTATATAGTACACACATTTATCGCACACAATCATGTTAAATGTAATATAATAACTATAAATAGTCAAAAACTTACTCATTCTACCAAGACCTCTCATTTAAGATCATCCTAGGGTAAGATGTACCTTGAATCACATCATCAGATATTTGAACATTTTATTTCGAGATGGCAAAGACTTTGCCTTGTGTGGAAGGACGAGGCGGTTGTGAAGGCAGTTGAGATGGCCTTTGCTGAGCATATCGGGAACACTCTTTGATCTGATGTCTACGATCTCCACAATGGAAGCATCCTCCAGTGATTATCCAATATTCACCTGGCTGATGTCTCCTATTACAATGACCACATATCTCGAATCTAGGTGTCGAGGATACAAGCTGCACAAATTTTGGTCCCATATTATTAAGGTGGGGGACTTGAAGTGCAAGTCCTATGCTTCTTCCCTTGTGTAGTCATTCTACTAGTCTGGCCTCTAAATATTTCTCTTTTTCTCAGGTTTGTACCCCTCTTCTTTAAGAACTCATTAGAATTTTTCTCGGCTATCTTAGCCTTGTTCACAATTTTTCCAAAGGTTTCCAGTTGTAGGATGAAAACCTTATCTCTAATGAAGGCCCTTAAACCTCTTTTGAACTTCCTGACTCTTATATTTTCAGATGAAATAAGTTGCGGTGCAAATCTCGAGAGATCAGTAAACTTGGCTTTGTATTCTATCTCAGTCATCTCCCCTTGTTCTAAGGTAAGGAACTCAATTTCCTTTTGTTCTCTAATGAACGCCGGGAGTATTGTTTGTAGAACACGTCCAAGAACTCTACCCAAGTCCATGGTTGTCCTGCTCTGGTCAAATCTCTCTGCCTAATTATAGATCTCCACTAGTGGTCGGCTTCACCTTCTATAATGAAGGAAGCTCAATCAATCCTCTGATCGTCGGTACAATGAAGTACCCTGAAGGTCTTCTCCAACTGCATGATCCATGCTTCAGCAACCATTGGATCAGTAGTCCCATAAGAAGTTGGAGGCTTAAGTCTTCTGAAAGCCTCAATGTCTGTGGCGTGATGTGTAGGAGGAGGAGGTGCAGGCACAACTACCTATTCAGGTGCAGCTGCAACAGGCTGTCTAGCTGCCAGAAATGTCATTGTTTGAGCAATGGATCCTAAAATCTGTGTCAAGTTGGGTTGTTGATCATTGCCCTCTGGAGCTCTTTCTCCACAACCTCTTTCTATGTTTCCACGACCACAGTTTCCTCGCCTTATTTCAATAGTCAAAATCATAAACTCAAAGAGACATTAGTAATACAAAATAACATTACATTATTGTGTTATCATCAAAATCATTATGGAGACCTAAGATGAAAACCTATAGGCTAACATTGTGTATACACACACGCTGAATCTGACTTTTTTTTTGTGCTGAGCATCCATCTGTATTCTTGATGAAACTTACTGACTAAATTCTAACTTTTAAATATTTTTTACATTCTTGAAATAATTTGACAAACGGAGTTTTCTCTTAGTAATGAGAAACAGTGTGTAGCATGTGCCAAACCCTTCAAGCTTCATCATTTCGCACTAATTGTCAAGGATTGATAATATGTTGGCTGGGGTTGTGATATTCACTTAAAAGTGCTTATTTTCACTATTATTCTTTAAAATATTGTCGAACTCTCCTACGTAAAACTTTCATTTTTATAAACTTTTCTACGTAAAAGTTTCCTCTATTGCATATAACACGATTTTCTAGTCAAAATGGTATATTAGCATGCATTAAACACATTCTTGAAAGTCTAGATACAAACCCTTTTTGATGAACTCTCATTATGCATTTTTAGTGTTTCAAGAGCCCTGATTGGACAATTCTCAAAGACAGGGAGGCTGCAATCAACCACCCAAATCTATTATTAAAGATTAAAGAACCAACAGGCTATGCCAGTAGGTTACAGGCCAACTAGGAGATGAACCAGAAGATCACTGCTAGAGTTAGAATAAAGACCAAGAGAGCAGAAGAGTCATTCTTCAAAAAGAAGAACCAAGGTAACAAAAGCTGCAATACAAGACACAAGGTGTCAGTTTACTCAAGTAGTGAGTTCATGGGAAATCATATCAGAGACTAGAGTTCAATACTTCTACGTCCCTTTTATTTTTCCTTCCTATCCTTTTAAAACCCTAGCTACCACCACATCTACCCCAAACCGTAATATTCATCCATCTCTCTCTTAATCCTAGCCGTCCAATCCTAATCTTCCAAATCCTAACTGCCCATCTCTTTCCCCAAAACCCTAACTTACAAAAAACCTAGCTGCCACGTTATCTAACTTCTCACAAAACCCTAATCCTTATGAAATAGTCATACGTCTCTTCTCACAAAACCCTAGTAGCCACCCCTATCTTTCTCTCTCACTCTCATTAACTCAAAACCTTAGCCACCTCTCTCTCCCTATATATATCTCACGGTTTCACCATCCCTCTACTACTTTCAATCCCACTTACGTGGCCACAACACACCCACTTCTTCTCTCATCCATCTATCTCCCCTCTTCTCTAACACCATTCTATCTCTCACCCCATATTCTTTTCTCACCTCTCTCTCTCTCCCTCTCTCTCTCTCTCTCTAACCCACTAACTCACACCACCCTTTCGCACCCTTTCGCCATCTCTTTTCCCATGGCGGGAATACAACTTTTGGATGTTACTTTCAGTTGTTTGTTTTTTAAATGTTTTTGTGAGTACCTTTAGTTAAAGCTTTCTAAGTCATTTTTAATTTAATAAATGAATTTTCATGTTGGTTAGTTGATGCTTTGATTTCATGTTGTTTATTTTTAGATCTTGATAACTTCTCAAACAAAATTGTTTCTAAAAACTGACTCCATCCTTCTCATCTCTCCATCTTTTTAATTTTTCTTTCTTTTATTTTCTTTATCGTACTAACCCTACAATTCTCGAGCGAGGATTCGACATCCGACACATCTCTATCTTGTGATTTTTGCAAGATTTAAGGAACCAAATACACTATTAAAGTTTTGATAGTAGGGTAATTCTAAACGACGGGAAAATCCTATTATTAGTATCCTATTACAGTGAGAAGCTGAAAAAGGAAAAGTCAAGGTACTCTTCTTATAACCTTAAATTCTGTGCAGTCATACAAAGTATCAAACCTCTCAAGATCGTCTCCCTACGATCATTCGCTTTCGAATGGTCTTGGACCGCGATTTCCTAACTCTCCTTCCTCTCCAATTAGATCTCATTGCAAAAACCTTAGTTTTCCCCCTCTTAGATCTCAAAAACTCTTAGAATGACTCTCCTAATCCTAAGTTCACGAAATAAGAAGTATTTATAGGGTTGGGAACCCTAGGGAGTTAAAAAATCGAAAAATCACATTTTCTGAGAAAATCACCGTCTAGGAGATCGATCGGCCCTTAAGCCAATTTTTTTTTTTTAAAAAGTTTTTTGCTACTTTTTTAATGGCTTCATTTTCATGAAATTAAATCATAAAAATATGCTAGAATGAGCAAGATAATTGAGTTTCAACTTTTAGACATTTCACAATAATTTTCATAAAATAAATGCATTAAATTAAACACATTTTTCTAGAAAATTTAAATAAAAAAGCACGAATGCCGAGAAAACAATTTCAGGTCTCTACAGGTACTCAAAGTGGATTTTATTCAATCCTTGTGGTAGCTGATATATTAAAAAAAATATTGCATTTTATTCATTGTAAGAACACACACAATGCCTCTCGGCCATTCCACTTATTGTTCAATGAAGTTGTGCGTCTACATGGAGTACCTAAATCTATTAATTTGTCAAGAACACCCAGTTCATGAGCCACTTTTGGAGGAAGCTTTGAAAAAAATTGGGAACTAATTTATAGTATAGCATCACTGCTCCTCCCCATACTGATGGTCAAACTAAGGTAGTGAATCGAAGTTTAGCCAATTTTGTACAAACAATGTCGTGCCAGTGATAAACCAAACCAGTGGAATAACGTGATAGATGCAGAATTTGCTTTCAATAGTTTCATCAATATTTCAATAGGAAGAACACCATTTCAAATCCTATATGAACTAAATATAATACAATCCCTTGATTTGGCTCAATTACCAGATCACAAGAGAGTAAGTTGTGATGAAGAGTCTATTGCTACCCATTTAAAAGAAACTCAAGAAGATGTCCAGAGAAAAATTCAGCAAACCTATGAGAAGTACAAAGAAATAGATGATTCTCATTGCTGCCATGTTGAATTTCATGATGGTAAATGTTACGGTCTACCTAAAGAAAGCAAAATTCCCAATTGATCAAATTAATGAACTTAAATACAAGAAGACTGGGCCTTACAAGGTGTAGAAACACATTGGCAATAATACATACAAACTTGAGCTCCGAAGTAATCTTGATACCTCTCCAAATTTAACTTCTCAAACCTATTTCCTTACCAATGGGATTAGTAGATCTTGAAAAATCCCCTTATAAAAATCATGTCTCCTTTAGATTCTTGATTGGCGAACCACCAATTACCATAAATCAGTCTTACACTTGTTACCTTGTCCAATGAAGGGGTAAGCTACCAACTGAAGCTTCTTGTGTATCAAAAAATGAGGAAGAATATTGATGCACAAGCAATAAAGAGGTTTTAAGAAGATGATAGGTTCAAGCACAAACTCTTTGAAATTGGAGGCACTTGATGAAGGAGCATCCCATTCATATTATTTAGGCCTACTTCATGTCTACAAAATTGTGACCCACGACTCTCAGTGTTGGCCCATAAGTCCAAATCCATTGAACCAATTAATAAAGCGTTGGTTGAAGGTTCAAAGATCTCGAAAGTTTCTTATGAAATTACCTCAAAACTTGAATAAATTGAAAGTTATTTTGGTCTAACATTCAAAGTATGTTAAAAGTTCCTAAGGAAGTTACCTTGAAATTTGAAGAGTCACCTAGTTACTGGTTAAATAACTAATAAGTAGGTACACTATTTGAAAAATATTAATTGTCAAATTGCCTATACAACCATGGGGCTTTCCATGGGGCTATCCATGGAAAGATCATACTTCAATAGCATAAAGTTCCATGGCCCTCAAACGGTTGGTACCCGTTTTGAGGTTCCTGTGGGTTGATTGTTCATGGGCTTAGTGGTTTGCATGTGGCTTTGTGTGTATGTGTGTGTGAGTGGTGTGTGTTTCCCTTTTATTATTACCTGTAGCTTTGCCTTGTGGTATTGTTACCTAAGACCAAAAAAATAGCAAATTTCAGATTGCTTAGTACAACATTAGCATACTGTAAGTATTTCTCTTCTTTTCACTTCCTTGGATATTAGTTGATTGTTGCAGTCCTTTTATTATCTTACATCAGTGAGCCACATGTAAAAAAAAAATGGTACACTCACGTTGAATGATTCATTCCTTTTTCAATCAAAAAGTTAAAACTTCCAAGTATCTCGACTAAAATCATTAGGAATATCGTACGGTATGCGCAATCTATCAAGCACATCATATAAAATTCATATAATATTGATTTGACATGCTTGCATAGCTCCTAGTACTGGACATAACTCCTTACCAAATCGAAATAGTATGCAGAGGAGTGCTAGCCCCAGCGGTATTTACTCCAATTTTTCCATAGACGTGAGATGGGCCTAACATGTGGAGATGTTTCATTATTTTAACAGTTTTAAAAGTAAAAATGAGTGTGTTGGCCATTTGTAAGGCCCAAGTTGAGTCTTTGGAAGATTTGCGACTGGGGCTAGCAAAATCCTACTATGCAAGTCAGGTCCTAACATTGTAAAGCCGCGCGTAGAGGTCAAATGTCAGTTAGGGTTGACTTTTATCAAGTCTAAGATGTATCCCATCTGGTATGTGTCTCCATGACAAGCATTGGGATGATGATAAGGTTTTGATCATGTGAAGAAAGACATCATTGCATGAATTTATACCTTGATGTGTGTGCTAGATCGGACCGTGTATGAGGTTGAATTCAAAGAATATGTCAACTACATGATGTGATGGATGATTACACTATGACATTGTCTCAAGGCACTCACAAATTTTTGAATTTTTTTCTTCTTTGTTTTTGAATTTTTGAGTTACTATACTTACAAAACGTGTGTGAATTAGTGGTGTGAGTAAACAGGGACTCCAACTCACTTAACTGGGTTATGGGAATTTAGAGCACACTATGTCAAATTAAATGAGTTAGTAGATAAACAAATGTATCAATTCTTTCAATCTAGGATTACATCCTCACATATTTGTCTTGTTGACCTAGTGTCCAAGCAATAGACGGGGTAACCATCTTATCTACCAAATTGCAAACAAAGCTCGTTCCTAACAAAAATATATACTAGGACAGATTTATCTTTATACCCAAACAAATGCTTAGGGAGCAGGCTTAAACCACTTGTGAAATAGGGATAACGTTATCCTTATTGGGCTGCTCTTGGTTTTGGGTCCACATGCTCACCTATTGAATATATGCATATGCTTGTGTACGCAATATTTGTTTCTAAAGCTAAGGGGTAGTCACATAGGGGGTTAACAAAATGCATCAATGGTCGAATGGTGCGAGTGGAAGAGTCCAAATTCGTTTTCGATGATGGTCATCTAACAGTTGTGTTGGGCCTCCACAAATTGTTAGGTCTGGCTCATTAGCGAGGATAGTCATTTCATGGCCGTTGAACGTAATATATCCTAATTCTAGAATGATGCAAGTGAATTCATACACAAGTATCCAGCAATACTTAGGATGTGACCTCCGGTTTTTAAATTTTCACACAAAGGTTTGTTACTAAATATGGGTAAAGCATGAATTTAGAAACTAAATCTAGCATAAAATAAAATAAATGAAGCACAAATAACATGTGAATGAAAAGACATAAGAATGTTTTCTAATTCGGAACAACATCCAAAATTAGAACGATTTGGAGTCGCCAACTATTTTAATTATGAGAGAGAATAAGAACCCTCAACTATCCAATGGTATGGTCATATGGTTTGAAATAGATAATCTATGTAAGATGTTTGATTGTGTTAAAAGAAAGGTGTTTGAAACCTTAAAAACATGCTCAAAGTAAATATCTACATCAAAAATCTAGATCGGACCTAAGTAACCAGAGCGCTGAGCGAGAGCATCAAATTTTAATTTAGAATAGGGTTGAGAGCGTCTCCGGAGCGTCAGTAAGTATATATATATAAACCACCAAACTCTCATAAATTTCACCATTGTCTAATGAATATTAAAATGTAAAAGAAGGTAAATTAAGAAAAAAGAAGTTAATGTAAAAATTATTATAAAGTTTCTTTTTTTAGTATATATGAAAAAATAAAGTTGAAAAGATTTAAAAGAGAGCCAAATCGGAATAATTCAATGGCATGTTAGTGTGATTGAACTCAATCAAGTTCAATTAGTTCAATTGTGGGCTTTGAACTTTATTTAAGTCTCACTGACACGTGATGGTACATAAACCAGGTGAAAAGACTTTATGTCTTTTCCCATAAAGCTGTTAACTTCTTATTTTAATAAAAGAAAATGAAAACTTACCACTCATCTTCCTTACCCGTAAACTATCATCTTCCTCACCCGAAAACCAGCGCATGTAGAACTAGAAACCGCACTCTATTAAATCGGAATCCGCGTTCTACTAAATCAGAAACCGCGCTCTATGTACGAATCCGCTCTCAAACCGTGAGAGCGAGGTTTGAGAGCGGGAGTGGATAAGGAGACACACGGTTTGGGTTACAAAGGATTGGACTAAGTTGGAAACTAAAGTATATTTTCAATTAAACGACCTGCTATTTAAGGATATAAGGTTGAAAATGAAAACATGCTAAGACAATTTTTAGCAATATTCACCAAAAATAGTAATAATCTAACAAGTATAGAAATATGACAAAATCATAAATAAAAAGTCATAAAATAACAACTATCATAAAATAGAAGCATGTAACGAAAAAGGAAGTTCTAAACAAAATTTTCTACCTATGGTAGTTGAACTCGATTAGGTTGCCTATGTATACAGTGAGATGAGAATCAAGCCACATAGTTCCAAAGCATACTAACTCATTTTTTTGATTTTTTTTTAATTTTCATATTTGCTGTTTTTTTTTTTTTGTTAGATGGCCTGAAGCAGTTTAGGATCTCGCTAGTATGTAGCATGGAAACAAGCCTAGATTGGTACATTAAGTACGTACTAATGCACAATAAAATTGTGAAAATAGAATTTTAAAAATTTAGAACAGATTAGCATCAAACCAAAACCAAAGGGCTTTTGGCTTGAAATTTGAGAGAACAAAGTGTTAGGAAATTTATAAATATGTAGTCAATTGTAATACTGTCACATGTTGAACATAGGCAAAAATTGATGTTGGCACTTGGCGGTAATCCTACTACTACCAAAGTGAAATTGGGTTAGGAACAATAGTTGCGGTAGAGAATACCAACTGTAGTTCCTTGCTAAGGTGCATCTCAATACACTATATTATGTTACTGCCCATACTTTTTCAAACTCTAAATTGATCCCAATTTTTTTTGGTACACACTCTAAAATAAATAAGAAATCTATTGTAAAAAACTACGGGTCAGAGTCTAAATGATCTCATTTGTAAGATCCAAAATAGGAATTGGCTTATAATAACAGGTACCCTAAATCAGTCTCAAAAATAAAATAGAAGTCATGGTTGATCTAAAGAGGTTTAAAAACCTATGGATACCAAATTTTAGGAGTAGATTTATTCATTAATGCTATGTTTGGTTGTTGAGAGAATAGGTGAAAACATGGTCAAGAAAAAAAAGTTTTGGATTTTTAATACAATTTTTAGTTATATTTTGTCCAATTTTCTTTTCTTTTTCATGTTTTTACTTATTTTCTCGGCAACCAAACATAGCATAAGGGTTCGATTGCACCATATCAAAATTAGAATGCAATATAATGAACGATCAACAATGCATACGTGCCCGATCAGAAGTCGTTATGGTGAGAGTTGATCTTTGGCTAAAATCAGGTCCAATGACTAAATTTGATACAATTTTGACTAGGTTTGCTTATCCATATCATCAAACTATAAGTAAATATTTAATCAGGCTGAAAGTTAAATCTAACCCTTACGTCTAAATTAATCAAACCAAACCATAGCACTTTAAAAGTCACGCCTCCATCATCCAACAACCTGAAACTTCACATACCCATTTCCTATCTCCAAAAATAAATATAACAAAAAAGAGAAGGGAAAAAATTAAAAACAAAATTCTACTTGCATCAGTTTTGCCTTTTCTCAGTCTATTCTTTTCTGGAGACTTACAAAGTTCGATACTTTACAAGTTTTGTCAATGGACAGTATGCATTTTCCCTTGATAATTAAATGTATCGATACTTTTCATCTATTGGATTGCAATTCCTGTAAGACTTTAAATACATCAAAATGAATGATTTCAATTCTCATAAAAATTGTAAGACCTAAAATCTTATGGTAGTAAGAATTAATCTTGTTAAAAACCTTGACAAGATAACTCAAATTTGCTACCAACAATCATGACAAATTGTAAAGTGCTAAGCTTTACAAATCTCAACAACAACACGCCCTTAATGGCCACTAGGTGTGAGAACAAGATGTATTCGATAATATCAAAGCTCATCCAATGCAAGTTTTGCATAAAACAAAAGAATAGATAGATGAGAATTCTCTTTATAATTCACCCAACATAGCAGTTAACTTGCTTTATAAGTTCAAATCCATAATTCGATAACCAGGAGGGGTTTATAACTTTATATAAAGGTTCAAAGACAAAATAAAGACAAAATTATTGCTAAGAAAGACAATGTCGGAAACCAAGCATAATTTAGAATCTGTAGCTGGCAACAACATTATTACTAAGAAAGACAACATAAGGTAACAACTTTTTATAACTTTCTTTTTTGTCTTTTTATCTCAAAAGAGAAAAGTGGATGAGAAGGAAAGTGTACCTAACATTACTCTACTCTATTGCTAACAAGTAGTAAAGACAAAGTTAGACTACAAACTGCTTCCATTAGGATAAAAAAAATAACTAGCAATAATTATCCTACCACTTGTTTTAAACTACCTTTCTAAATTTGATTTTGACAAGTTCTTTTGGACTTTTAATAATTAGTTTTAAGAGTTTTTTTTTTTTGTACATTTTTCAAAATTGAAATGACATAGTAATACTATAACCATAATGATTTTTAGCTTTAAAATCTTAATTTTCAAAACACAAATCCTAGGATGACACTTGTTACCTCACAATTGATCGGTCAAAAACTATTTTTCTTCCTTTAAATGCTATTTAAAGTTTGAAAAATGCTCAATTTAATCTAAATGAATTTTTTGATAATGAGATAATTGTTTTTAGGGGCCATTTGGATACACTTATGTTTTTCTGTTTTTTAAAATTGGGAACGACTTTCTGTTTTCAATCTTTTTAAGTAGGAGACACGTGGCATTACTAACCATTACTTGGTTTAAATAAAGGAAAACCAAAAACCACGTTTGGTAAATATGATTAAATAATTTCAATTCATGGTTGTGGTAATGGTGGGTGGTGGAGTTGGTGGTGATGGTGTGTCGCGGTGGTGGGTGGTGTAGTGTGTTGGTGGTGTGGAGGTGCGTAGTGGGTGGTGGGTGGTGGGTGGTGGTATTGGTGGTGGTGGTGGTAGTAGTGGAGGTGGTGGTGTGGAGGTGCGTAGTAGGTGGTGGTAGTTGTGGTGGTGGGTGGTGGTGTGGAGGTGCGTGATGGGTGGTTGTGGTGGTAGTGTGGAGATGCGTGGTGGGTGGTGGTGGTGTGGTGGTGGTGTAATAGTGGTGGTGGCAGTAGTATTATGGTGGTGGTGGGTGGTGTGGTGGTAGTGATGGTGGTGTGTGGTATTTTGGTGGTGGTGTCGTAGTGGATGGTGGTGGTGGGTAGTAATGTGGTGGTGGTTGTGGAGGGTGGAGGGTGGTGGGTCCAAGTATTCCATTTTTGTTATCATGATTTTTAAAATTTTGTTACAAAATTTTAAAAAAAGAAAGCAAAAGCATATTTACCAAACATATTTTATGTAAAAAAATTCAAATTTTTGTTTTTAAAAATAGAAAATGGAAGTTCAATAGGGGTAATTTTGATATATTTTCAATTCATGGGTATTTTTCTTACTTTTTGCAAAAGCAAGGATATTTTGTTAACTTTTTGGGATTCTTGGAAAACTTTTTGGTAGGTCACAAAGGTTCTATTGGCCTTGGAGGGGTGCAAAATTGGGGGTGCTTACACTATCAACATTAGATAATCTAGGCCTTGAAATTGAGGGAAAAGCCTAAAATAGTACTTGCCCATTTTTTTTTTTAATTTTCAGATTATAATCACAACGAAAAAAACAAACAAAAAAAAAAACAAGCGACTTGGACCTTTTTTTTGGGGTGGGGGGAGGGGGAAGAAAGGATCCCTCTCCTAAAATGATAAAATGTTAATCTGCCCAATTATGTCTCCTAAAGCTGCTCAAATTTGTACATGCCATTTTAATCTATTTCACTAGAATCACAATGACAAGTGGTGGTGCCAGCGACAGTGGCAGTGACAGCGGCAAAACAACCGTTAATGATGCGATGGTGGATGTGTTGGCTTATGGTGGGTTTTGGTGACATTTTCCTTTATTTTTTTGTTGAAACAAATGGAGCCTAGCAATGAGAGTCGTTTCCCAGAAACATATTTTTTTTTAAGTTTCAAAAGAATTTTAAAATCAACTTTGATAAAGGAAGATTCCATCGAGCCCGTTCGTTGGATAGGTGGGATGGATTAGTAAAGCCTGATGAGACCACCACTTAGAGGGAAAAGATTACCTCTGGTGGCTGCCCGAGCTAGGCGCTCGGGCATCCACAAGCCAGTGGGCGTTTTAAATGGGAAAGATATCAAATGGGGAGAAGTCAAAATCATAGGGAGACAATGAAATGACTTCTCCCTTAAATTATCGCCAGGTGCCCATTGTTTTGTGGATGCCTGAGCGCCTAGCTCAGGCAGCCACCAGAGGTAATCTTTTTCTTCACTTAGAGCATTAATTCTGTTAAGGCACCAAAAGGTATGGAGGAATACAGGATGAATTTGATGACACAAGAAATGGCTCCCTAGAGCAGGATAGAATTCGTGCAGTCAGTTTCATATATAGTTAAGACAAGGCAACAATCGATGTCACTTTATCCCAACTATTTTAGATTACAACACAAATCCTAATTATATACTCCAATCTATCTTAGATCCGATATTCAATTAAGGTTTCAATTAGCCAGTTTTAAGATTCTACTACGATGAAAAATACAAACTTTTCTTGTGCAGGTATAAACTTATGCACTAACCAAAAAAAAAAAAAGGTATAAACTTATGGGGCTCAATTACCCCCTAGCTAGAATGGTGAATGTATGCCCCCTTAAAAGGAGAACCTCGAAACAATTTTAAGACGGAACTCCCAATGAATTGGTAGAAGTTCTTCAGTGACATGATAAGAGGTTCAACTCAGCCACTAACACTAACAACAAATGTAAAATAATGTCACACCATAAATAAATCTATATATATATATATATATATATAAAGGAAAACAATGCAATGCTTGACCTTATTAATGATTCTATGATACATCAAACAAGTATAATGTAAAGATCAATATGAAGCACTGGCTGATGACATAGGTAATTGGCAAGAACCATTTAAGTATCCATCCCAAGCAAGGTTCCCCTGTCTCATATTTATAAACAGCTTTGAATCAAGTCGTAGCTTACAACATAAGTTCTGGTTTAGAGACTACCTGGATGCTGGAGCCCAGGAGATGACAGGCAGTATGCTTTTTATTATCCATTTTCCGGTGCTTGGATCAGTAACTTCCAAACTTTCCAGATTCCAAAAAGGGATCTCTACAAATTCTCTTTTCGTGGGATTCATGCATCGGGCGTGTAAAAGTGTGTGTGTACACAAGGGAAAAGCTCCTACCATCTTATGCATTTACAAAAGAAAAAAATGTACTAACAGAGACCACATAGACTCCCCAATTCACCATATAGGACTCCATCAACATCTCGGCTCTTGCTTCATATGGACGCCAGTCATACCACTGGGCAAGCCAAACATCATCGCCTGCAGATACAAAGACTCAATTTAAGTTTTAGTGGGTGATTCATTACGGCATTTAAATAACTTCACTATTATCTCAAGGGTAGAGCATAGAAAGGGTAGGTTCCTTTCTTCAACTTTTTGACAAGGTTTGGAAAATCCTATTTAGAGGAAAACCCCCTTAAAAAGGTTATTGATCTTTTGGTAAGAGGAGAATCATTCAATTGAGTGGTTGTAATATATTAAGTGAAAACAAGAATTTTAGTAACTTCTTTGAAATTGTATTTGTAATTTCTTATTGAGATTTCTTCAAACATTTCTTATAAAATATGAAGAATAGGGGGATAGTAATTTTGCTGGCATTTTGGAGAAATGGCCTTGCAGGTTTGAACACATGTTCTTATTGAACATATCATTCCAAGCAACAAAAAGATAATTGCAACTTCAACTATGTTGGGTCCCACAAAATCATTACTACATAACAAGATTTCATTCATTCTTGAAATCTACATTCCTCTACCTTTTTATTCTAGAAAGAGGAAAGAATGCAAGCGTATAAAGAAAATAATTATTTTAGAACAGAATTGTTCTTCTATCAAGCTTTCTCCTTCAACTCCAAGTCAAAGGGGTATAACGAAAATATTTTTTTTTTTGGAACAGAACTGTTCTTCTATCCAACCTTCTCCTTCAACTCTTTTGAGTCGAAGGAGAAAGGTTAGTAATGATCAGAAGGATGATGAAGTATTCTATCTCTCCATGGAGGTTTCTCCCAATTGGCAAACCGCCAAACCCTATAGCAACTTGTCTAACATTCATAAATAGGGGACTATGCCCAAGTTGATACTCTAGTATAGGCATACCTAGCAGCTCTCTATTTGTTTGGGATCATTTCCTGATTGTACTCTTCTTCCTGATGGATTGTATTTGTATTGGTTTTTTTATAATACATACCCCTTATTTATGGGGAGGGGGAAAGGCGAAATATCATAAGAGATCCCATGTAAATGATATATCAAAAGAGGCCCTCAACTCCTCATTGTATACAAATGCCCCAATTCCACTATTGAGATGTAAGAAAAAAGGTCCACTTTTAACTTCCCTCTGCCCTTTCACTATTTTATCCCCACTGGAGGTAAGTAAAGGAAAACATTTTGCCTGTGAATTACTTTAGGATCATTTAATTTAAATATATATTAATATAAATAAAGGCATTTGGTTTCAGAAATTAAAAAAAAATCATTATTATCAATGCTTTTTTTTTTGGGTAACAGAGGGTGTCCCAAAGCCTTTGAGCGAAGGACTAGTCCCTTCAGGTATCTGCATTGACCCACTCAGAATTTTCCCTACGGATACCAGGGTAAGTCGAGGAGTGGGAGTTGAACACACGACCACAAGGAGCAAACCCGGAACACTAGCCAACTGCACCAACCCCTGGTGGGTCTTTATCAATACCTTATCCCAAATATTTTGAGTGGGCAACATGAATCTTGTTCTGCCATTCTGTCTATTAAAAAGCCATAACTTCTTGGGAAACGAAGAAAATGAAAAATACAAATCCAGATTGTTTAAAATATCTGCAAGTAGTAGAAAAAGTTGTACGCTTTCTAATTCAAAAACAAGAAAGAGAGAGAAAAACAAAACAACCATTGGAGAATATAAATGGATCAGCCAGGCGGTTAAATTGATGAAAATATTATGAAGCCCCACTGTGATACTTTTCAAATGAGGGACTTCTCTGACATAGTAAAACTACGGCCATTTTGCTGTATGACAGTTAGAAGGCCTTTGTAATATAATCGCAAAATTAAATATGAAAGGGACAGATGGTTACCCCTCTAAACACTACCCACACTTGTACGAAAAGGCCAATTACAATAGAGTAAAACAGAATCAGTGAGGTTGCCAGAAAAGCTTACCTGAGCTGTATTAGGTAGTATGCTATTCGCGAGTTCTTCGTTGATTGATACATGCAAAGGCGGCATCTCACTCATTATTCCTGGCATATCTCTCATGCTGCATAAAATTAAAAAAAAAAAAAATTAACAAAACAGTCAACCAGAAAAGGTACCAACCGAATTGAAGATGTGAGTGACATCCACTTACTCGTTTAATATGGCGGTAATATTGTTCCTTGTGCGACGTAAGAGATCAATGTTATCCTGAATCTGTGTGAAAAAGGTTTTTAGTTGAATGATATTTGCAAATCAAGCCTGGTATTATAGATACATGCTGAAAGAAAAGCAAACATTGTACCACAGGTACCAAATTATACAGTGGTTGTAGATCCCAGCATAAAGAAGAAAACATTTGTGTATATACAGAGAGCAACATGAGTTAGGAGGGGAGGGAATGAAGTTGTTCCCCCTACTTGTGCTGTTTTCATTTCGCACACATTCACGGGCTTCAGGACCATCCTTTAATGGGGCATGCTGTAAGAGAATTTTAACATCCATAATCAATCTAATTGGATACTGCAACAGTCAGATTTCTAAACATTGTTTTAAATTGTCCATACTTTCTTCTTATCACCCAAAAGAAGAGGAAGTAAATAATGAAAATTACCCAAACTGAGAAATTTTTTTTTTACTTGATTTCACATTTGTTACAATGTTATGATTTACGATTTGAATCCTACTACTCAAATCGAATCTTAAGCCAAACGAGAATCCTAAGTCTGGATCCATTTTGGAAAGAATCCTATGATTATCATTTGAATCTGATGATTCATAATTGAAATTCAACCAAAAAAATATACACTTCTTTCTTGCAAACATGTGGGTTTTCTTCGCAAAAAAGTGGATATCATTTTGGGAGCATTACACAGTCTCGAATACATAGAGCTTACAATTCTGTTATTATAGAAGATGCTTATTATATGAGAATTACCTCAATAAACAATTCAAATGGCATGCCTATTAGGCACATCCGGACAATGTGATATAAAGATTCAAAAAAAAATTAGTAAATCTTATGGAAGATATACATAATAAGTGAAGAGACACGGTACATGAGAAAAGTTAGAAGAATCTAAGATGACCAAACTAAAGAATTGGGTGAAATTGACTTGATAGAGTTGAAAGTTTGTAGTGTTTGCTTAAAGATGGACCGGGTGGTTTAAATACTTTTCTGGACTTGTTTAAGTCATAGAGTTAATAGTTTACTTATTTGAGAAATTGTTAAAAGCATTTTCTTAAATTCAAATGATTGGTTTGCATGCAATGCAAAGGAAACCTAATTTATAGCAATATTATGTGTTATTTAACGGTAAAAAGAACATTATGTGGTGTTTAATGGAATTTGGTGAAAATTACTTGTTTTATATATTTCATACTTTCTTAATTTTTGATGAAAAATTTCCAAATCATGTCCATGATATAAAGATCATTTCATTTAAAATCTTCCTCATGCTTTTATGATCGGATTCCATTTTGACAACACTACTTGTGATAATTGAACATACTTCATTTGGCAGTACGTAAAGTTATAGTCCACAAAGAATGGAAATGCTCGTTATACAATTTTAAATATGCATGAAATTAAGTGGATAATTAATAATTATGTTATTTATGACATTTTCACCTATTTTCGTATATTTTAAAAAAAAATTATGAGCAAGAGCTATTGACATACATATATTGTAAGGCATCCTAGAGTTAGAGAAAGAAAGAAAACAAAATGGTCCAAGAATTCAGTTGTGGAACCTAAAGGGGACAAAGTGATCACTTTTAGAGATAAATTAGTAACTGAAGGAACAGGGAACTTAAAAGCATAAATTACAAGGATGTGTGATGAAATGGTCATATTTATTAAAAGATTAGGAAAAAGGTTTTGGAGAATCTAAAATAAAAATAATTTGTATAAAGAAACCTAATCGTTGAGTGATGAGGTTCAAAAGGCCATTAGCGAGAAGAGGGCCCTACAGCAAGAATTGGAAAGGAACTAGAAAAGAGGAAAACCTAGAAAAATAAAAAATGCTAACATATAAGCTAAGAAAAGTAATACATCAAGCCAAATATAAGACATATAATAACCTATACAATAAGCTGGATACAAGAGGATGAAAAAATTAAACTTACAAGAATCAAGGGTTTCAAAAAAGATGAAACACAAGAGGAGGTAACTGCAAAACTAGAATTGTTGATGGATACCTTGGAATCTAAGGGTTTCAAAATAAGTCAAACCAATGCACCAAAGGCGGACCAATACCGAATATATGGAATGCCAACTTTACCAAGAACACAAATAGGGTGGAGACATTCTCAAGATAGATGACCTGGAGATAGGGGTGCCAATGGATCGGGCTAGCTCACGGCCTGGTTAAATAGTTTGGTGGGCTTGGGTTCTTGGAGTCTTGGAGTCTTAAGCTCAAGGCCCGTTTTAGTATAGTTCTAACTAAGCTTGGCATAGCAGGCTCGCCTCAACAAGGACCATTTATTTAAAAACCCCAAAACAAGCCATTTTTTCCTCTGGATTCCTTAGGTGGGCTGGACCGACCCAGCTTGATTAATAAGTGGCTTGCCCTTGCCAAACCCATTTATGAATCGAGCTAGCTAGAACCTGGCATGTTGACACCCCTACCTAGAGATATTCCAAAGCGACCAATTTTAGTATATTGCCTCAATGATTCATATTGATAGGGAGATTGAAGAGGATGTTATTCATAGAACTAGAGCTGGATGGTTAAAGTGGAGAAGTGCTTCTAGAGAGCTATGTGATTGACGCATCCTAATAAAACTTAAAAGGAAAATTTATAAGACAACGATAATGCTAGCTATACTTTATGAAGCAGAATATTTGGGCTACTAAAAAGCAACATATACATAGAATTAGAGTAGCGGAGATGATGATGTTGAGATAGATGAGTGGAAAAACTAGGAAAGAAAAGATAAAAAATGAGTGCATTGAGAGGATCTGAGCGTAGCTCTAATAGGTGATAAAATAAGGGATAGTTGATTAATATACAAGTCTAACAAAGCTCAATAATAACTCTACTGGGAAGAAGTGGATTGCTCTAAAAGGGGGAGGGGAAGGCCAAAAATGACATGGATGGAGTTAATAAGAAAAGATTTGATGATCCACAATTTAACTAAAGTTATGACTTTTAATAGAATATAATATAGGATATGTATCAACATAGCAAACCGTATTGGTTGGGTACGGCGAATATTTTTTAAATATATAAGGAAAAACTTGGATACCTTACATAAAACTTCTTTTAATATAAATAGAAGCTAAAAACAAACTAAATGAAGGCCTCCAATTACATTTATAACCATACATATGAGAATTAAGAATTTTACAATAGTATTAAGTTGTATGTAAACACAAACAATAGTCACTTAGCCAAGTATGGGCAATACTTCAATGAATTAAATAAGAAAGTATTGAATTACAACCATAAAGTAAATTATATACAAGATATAAGCTCAATACCACATTGAGTTTCATGTTGGCTCGAAAGGTGTGGGCTCAGGAATTGAATAAAGTGATATATTATAAGTGAGTCAGACATATTGACAATAATGTGGCCAACTTATGCGAACATGGTATGTGGACTATACATTGTCTGCTGTAAATCCTCGAGAGTTCTTGAATCTATTCATAAATGTTGCTCGATGCTTGAGACTGAGCATGTAGTGACCTAACAACATATAGAAGCCATTGTGTGAAATAATTATACCAGTATTTTGTGTTTTAATAATGTTTTGACATTAAAAATTATGAGCTATTAAAATTTGAAAAAAGCGTTGCAATTTGGCACGGATGGCTATAAATTGAATTTTAGCCTTGAATTGGAAATTTGAGTTTTGATTCTTTTGGAATTTAAATTTGTGATTATTTTTAATGAATTTAAATGGGGGTACCCAACATATGTGTAGAATTTTTTATAAAGCTTGAATGTAATTCTTTTTCAACTAAACTATTATTTTTTAGTTGACTTTTTGACCCTGAAGATGAAAATATTTTTGAAAACTAAAATATGAGACTATTTTAGCGGACTTTTGGATTTTAGTAATATTTTAATATAGTAGAAATTATGAAAGTTTAAGATTTGAGAAATACCTTACCATTTGAAAGTTGAAATTTTGACTTAATCTCTAAAAAGCGGATTTTGTTCTTCAACTAGAAAGTTAACTTTTTTTTTTTCCTTCAGGAACTTGGATATAGGATAATTTTTATTGAATTCAAATGGATTATAACCTTATTTACATATAAATTTCTTAAATGATATTTTATGTAAATAAACTGTGCATATCAGGTTTGTGTTGTGGCTTGTAGTGTAAATGGAATGAAAAATGGTCATGTGCCGTGTGTATCGGCACGAACGCACGATGTAGACAAATACGGTATTGATATGGAGAATTTTTTGCATTTTGTAGTATCCATGTATCGGGTAGGTCAAATCTGATTCGTACCGGTATGTATTGGCCGATACGTATTGATATTTAAGTTCATGCCTGATAAAACTTAAAGGAAAGTTTTATAAGACATCGATAAGTCTAGCTATACTTTATGAAACATAATATTTGGGCTACTAAAAAGCAACATATTAATAGAATTAGTGTAGCTGATATAATGATATTGAGATATATTAGTGGACAACTAAGAAAAATAAGATTAAAAAATGAGCCCATTGAGAGGATCTCGGCGTAGCTCTAATAAGTGATAAAATAAGGGACACTTGATTAAGACAGTTTGGACATGTTTAGCGAAGCTCACTAATAGTTCTAGTGAGATTGTGAGAAGTGAATTGCTCTAAAAGGGGGAGGGGAAGGACAAAAATGACATGGATGGAGTTAATGTGAAAAGAATTGATAATGCATGATTTAACTGAAAGTATGACTTTTAATAGAATAGAATGGCTGAACAGGATATTTGTTGCCAACCCCAAATATTTGGGCTAAGGCATTTATGATGATGACGATGATGATAATGATTAAATAAAGATTACACACTGAGCCTCAAACGGGGTGGAGACGATAATGAAAGGGAAAAAAATCCCGTACACGCCACGCGTCTGTAGCTGTTCAGCTGGTAGAGGGATGATAGCAAAAAGCCACCTGTGAATGAGCCTGAGGGGGCGGGTGTGCACCCTGAAATAAGCTCCGATGATAAAGTCAGTATAAGGCACAAGCACAGTACAAGGCACAAGACACAAGCACAGTATAAGGCACAAGGCACAGTATAGAGATACTTATCGTGAGGGCACTGGGCATATGCACTTGAGGACGAGCTCTGGTGAGGCACTGGGCATATGCACTTGAGGACGAGCTCTGGTGAGGCACTGGGCATATGCCCTTGAGGACGAGCTCTGGTGTTATGCTCTGGAGATTGTAGCTCAGGAGGCACAAATAATATGGCTCAGACAATGTAACTCTGACAAGGCACAGACATCGTAGCTCAGGTAAGGCACAGACAATGTAGCTCTGACAACGTAGCTCTGATAACGTGCTCTGACAACGTGCTCTGACTCGGATAAGGCACTGGCACCGTAGCTCGGATAAGGCACTGAGGACGTAGCTCGGATAAAGCACTGAGGACGTAGCTCGGAAGGCACTGAGGACGTAGCTCGGAAGGCACTAAGGACGTAGCTCAGAAGGCACTGACAACGTGGCTCTGATAACGCATACGTTGTGCATCCATTGTGCAACAGACAACGGGTACGTTGTACAGCAGACAACGTGTACATTGTACAGCAAACATCGTGAACGTTGTACAGCTCACGACGGGTACATTGTACATCAGATGACGGTCAACGAGCTCGGCACTATGCACAACACAACGGGACAACGGATTCTACACCATTCACAGCACAACGTGACAACGGGTTTGGCACCATTCACAGTGTCAGGCACAAGTACATATGTGATTGCACTCATCAGATGATCAACTGCAAGGCCGTGCTAGTGGCAGTGTGACCATTCAGGGAGAGCATCAGGCGGACATGGCCTATTTGAGAGACTCCGGTGGCCACAAACGATCGTGAAGCCATAAAGAGCATCAAATAGTCGGATAACACCAAAGAAGATGAGAGAATCAGATGAGTGGTCGCCTGCACAGCACTTTGGGGTAGGGGTGTGAATGACTCAAGCTTCTCAGATCTCCCTCTTCCTCTTCCTCTTCCTCTTTCTCTTCCTCTTCTTCTTCTTCCCTTGATCTCCTCTCTTGCCTTTCGCACCATCCTCTTTGCCTTTCGCACCATCCACCTTGCCTTTAGCACCATCCTCTTTGCCTTTTGCACCATCCTCTTTGTTCTTCTTCTGCCCTTTCTCTCCTCTCTTGCCTTTCGCATCATCCATCTCTCTTCCTCTTCTGTCCTTTCTCTCCTCTCTTGCGCACCATCCATCTATCCATCCCTTTCTTCTCTCTGGTGATTCTTGCTTATTTATAGGCATTTTGAGTCATCATGACTTGTGCAGTCATGATAAGATCACCTGACAGATAACACTCAAGTGAGCTAGCACATAGCCCAAGTGGGCTTATGTCGGCTAAATTGTCAGAATTTGTGAGCATGAGAAATCCCTATTTTACCCCTTCTTTCTACTCCTTTTTACGAATTTTATCCGTTACAGATAACTCATAGGAAACTAGAGTACATTCTTATTTTCATAAAATTAGGGTAATCGAAGTGAAGAAGATCTTACTATGATGAAGATAGGAAAGGCTCTCAGACCAAATGAAATTTCAACTAAAGTGTGAAAATTAAGAGAAGCTAGCATGTCACTCATGATGTCGTTTTAACAATATTTTCAGTTTTAGGACTAGAAAGATACCAAACGTATGAAGTATTGTAAGGAGATGCACAATATTGTATCATTTATCATATGATCAAACTTAGGAGTCATACAATAAGTTATGGGAGGAGCAGTGGAAGAATAATTCAGACAAGTAACTAGGGTTACAAAAATCCAATTTGAATTCGTGCTTGGGGAGGTTTACTATTGAGGCTAGCTTCTTATGTATACAACTGATGGAGAAGTTTAGGGAGAAGAAGAAAAATCTTCATATGGTATTTTATTAAATTGGAGAAAGAATATGGCAGTCCTTAGAAAATAAATCTTGTAGGTGTTTTGAATGAAAGTTGTTCCGAAAAAATATATTGATGTCACTAAGGAGGGACTAATAACTATAGTAAGAACAACTAGTGGTAGGACAAATGATTTTCTTTTGACTCTGTATACATCAAGGTTCAAATATGAGCACATGTTTTCTTATATTGGTTATGGATGAATTTAAGACTTGTATTCAAGAGGAGAATCTGATGTATGTGCGCTATTAGCAAATGACGTGGTATTAACTGATGAAAAAGGAGTGGGTAAATGCAAAACTAAAAGTGTGGATGGGTATGTTAGAATCTTAGGGTTTAAAACAAGTCGAAAGTAAGAACACAAATAAGGTTAGTAGTTAAGATTGGCGACTCTGAGATACACCAATTCGACCAATTCCGAAATCTAAGCTTAATTGTTCGTAAGGATGGAGAAATTGAGGAAAAGGGTTCCTAGAGAATTAGGGCTAGGGGGGGTAAAGTGAGGATGCTTCCAGAGTGCTATGGGACCATTGCTTTACAATTAGACTAATAGGAAATTTTTATAAAATCACCAATGCATTAGGGAGCAGAATGTCGAGCGGCTACAAAAGAACATGTTCATAAATTAATGTAGCCGAGATGAGGATGTTGAGACTTGAGATAGATGACTGAGAAGAAAAGCTAATACTAGAAATGAGCACACACGAGAACTAGAAGAATCTGGGAGTAATTAGAAGACAATTGGCCAAGATACGAGTTCCTTTCAATATGGTCATAATGATGTTATCTATTATCATTTGAAAGTCTTCTTGGCAATAGCCATGAGTTTTATGTAAAATGTGACATAAATAATATTTTACAAAAATACAATAATCTATGACAAGTTTATATAGCTTAGACGAAAATGATTATTAAAAATGAAATCATTTTTATTTTTAACTACAACTGAAACAAATAAAATTAAAAATACTTAAACATTTTCAAAATCTTGATTAGTCAATAGATGTAAAAAATCATCCATTAAATTGTATACAAGTACTTTTTCTTAAAATCAATAATTAACATAGTGACAAAGTCAGGGTTCAGGAATAATTCGGCAGGGGGTCAAGTTCGGAAAAATTCGGCGAAAAATCACAAAAAAATAAATTGATAAATATAAAAATAAACCGAACAATTTGATTAAAATATACCAAAGAAGTAGGTTTCTGCCAAATTTGAGAAAATGATTCCAGAATAATTCGGAAAATTCACGAATAATTCGAGATTCCAATAATTCGATAACCCAAAATGTGCGAATAATTCGTGAAATTTTGGGAAAAACGAAGTTTTTTGTTACAGAGATTATTACTAACACTTAAAGAATTATATTTTTTTATTCTTGGATTTTCATTTAACTATATTTTTTTTCAAAAATTAGATTTAGTCCATGGATGTGGTAAATTAACCATACCCTTCATTCCAAGTATTCTTAAAAATAATTGAAAAAGAACTTTTTAAATTTCTCCTTACAAGTTATACAAAAAATCAATTTTCGAAAATGGTTGTCGATACATGAATTTCACACAATATCCATAGATCTACTCATTTAGACTCGATTAGGAGCGATTTGCATAACTTAAAAGCAAATTCTCAAGTAAAATACAAAAAAAACTGCATACCTTCAAAGTTTTTAAGGAAATACTTCAAATCCAAAATTGAGGAGAAGATCGACTATTGTTTGGCCAAAAATTGACAACTGGTTGTCAAGTCTCACCCTAAAAATGGATTTCGAGGAGTTTCTTAAGGTTTGGGGATGTTTGAGAACACCCCAAAGGTTTGGAACCCTTCAATATTTGATCTGCATAGTACCGGTTGATACTACGGAATATTCAATCTGCATAGTACCGGTCGATACTACTCTGTATCTCAACAATTTCGGTTGTATTGACCGATACAGTCACAATAACGATTCTGTATTTACCGGCACTCAAGAAAACCATGTTTTGTATGTGTATCAAGATGTATTAAGCTGTATTGCGCATATAAAATGTCAATACGCACGATATGGTTGATACACCCTCGATATGCTGGAATTTATACACATTTTCTTTTCATCGGAATGATTTATGCACATTTTTTAATCATGTGTATCAATGAATAAAAAAAATGATATCTATCATAACGATACACACGATAGGTATCAATTTTTTTATTTCTTGTGTATGGTAGATTCTTAATTACTGTTGTAAACTGAATTTTATAAAACATGGCACAAATGCCATGGGACCACATACAAAATCATTTAGACTATAAATTACCCCAAATCTTCAAACTATTATTGCATTAAGCTGTCGCAAAAATCAGGCAAGTGTTCCAGGGAAAAAAGGCGTATGTATCAGTTCATCGAAATCATCAATTTGATGACCTTTGACCCAAGACTACAAGAGCTCCTACGTGGAAATCATCAAATGATAGGTCTACAAACCCCTACATATGCAAATGTCCTGATATTTTGTATAGGTTATGCAAAGGAAAGCTTTATAAAGAAAAAGAAAATGGAGGCAGGATGGGAATTTACACCCAAGAGTACGTACAACCCGGAGCATTGTCCTCAACAAAACAGGACAGCTCATGAGGAAAAGCCTCAGAGCTCAAAAGATTTAGACTGGGAGTTATAAATTTTAGACAAGAGTCAGCCTCCCTATTTGTCTCTCTATACACAGAGCAAAAAGAAACCTCCTTAAGGAATGCAATGATATCCTCATCTCATAGAAGGTGAACCTAGCCTCCCACTGCCATTCCACCTTTCTAAAGGCACCTAATAGCAAGCATGGAATCTGAATAGACCTTGACACAATTAAGTGCTCTAGCCATGGCTTCGTACAGCTTTGAGGCTTTGATACCCTTCAATTCCATCAACAAAATTGAGTTTGTAATACAGCAACCTCGGAATGGCAACAAAAGGGAACCCAGCACTGTCACGAATAATGGCCCTGTACCCAGAGATAGTATGACGGACTGACCCATCTAAGTTTATCGCATCCACTTATACCATTTAGCCCTACGGAGGGCAAGTGGAAGGGAAACACCCCAACCGTCACAAATCTCCCAAGCAAGAGGAGAATCGATCATAACAACCAAAACACATGTGCACGATCCATTAGTATCTGCCCCTAATCCTATCATAGAGATGATGTCTTCAAGAGGGCGGTAAGAGTTTTGGAAAATTCTACAATTGAGCTCCCCCCAAATATTATATACACAGTAGCATATAGCGGCGTTCTCTTTAACTGCCCACCAGCATCTTTTGCTGAGAAATTTCTATATAACCACAAATTTCAGCATTCCAAGAACTAGCCACATGGCGATGATATCGCAAGAGACGAAGCACTGCAACCCATACCTTCTTGGTGTGAGAAGTAAGAACACACAATAAAGAGATGGTTTAAGTTCTCGGCCTATCTATGCAAAACACACAATGATTTTTGGATTATACCTCGCTTCACCAACCTGTATTGAGAAAGGAGTGCACCCCGCAATGCCATACAAGTAATAAAAGAAAATTGAGGGACATGGATGTGAAACCAAACAATCCCGACCCAAGAAAGCACACTTCGAATTGCATTCCAAGCAGATTGTAAGGAAAATTTTCCATTGGGTTCTTTAGTCCATGCCCCTACTGGTCTTGATAGCATGTTCATCATGCCACACCTGTATGAGATGGGTTGGGGGGGGGGGGGGGGGGAGGGGAAGGGAAGGGGTCCCATCTACCACTAGACCGAAGGGAGGAAACCTTTGCGAACCTGTTACACCCCATATCAACAGAGATGTCACCATAAACGTAGAGACTTAAGGACACCTAAGGAGTGCCAAAAGTCTAGCCAAAGAAAGGATTGGCCACCACCGCAGAGCTTGTGCCGAATACATCCCACAGCCTGGGATCTAACATTTAGCACACTTCAGAGACTCCAGAAACCAGATTTTGGAACATGAAGGGTCCTAATATAGTCATTTTCCAGGTAGCGACTGTAAAACCAATCATTCCACAAAGACTTGTTCTAAGAGCAAGGTCTCATACCTGTCTCATGATGGAAAAGAGGTTCCAACACGCTATCCAACGAAGCCCCAAGCCCCCCTTCATCTTTTGGCGCACACATTTTCCCATGCAACCTTGTGCACTTTCTTATCCACGTCAGCTCCAGCCCATAGAAATCTCCTAAATAAGCCTTCAATACAATCAATAACCCCTTTCGGAAGCGCCAAGACACTACACTAGAACAAGTGAGTCCCAGTCAAGATGGTTTTGATCAGCTTAACTCGATCAGCGTACGACAAACTCTGACACTTCCACGATCTGATCTTGTGGGATATAGAATCAAGTAATGGTTAATAGTGGAACTAGTTCAGACGCACAGAGAACCCTCAAGAACTTTATCGGTAGCACACCTCCCCAGCCCCATCAACCTAAAATCACCTGCCTCAACACCACCCCAGTATTAGCAAAGAAAATGATGGATTTCTGCATACTGTCTTGGAGCCTCAATGCAGAAGCAAACCTACAGAGAATTGAATAAATAGCCTCAACTGAAGGAAAGTCAGCCTTAGCAAATATGAATATATCATGTGAACACCAAACGTGTCACCACAGAAGATTGACAAAACTGTTGCAGGGAGAACACCACCCTGAATCAAGAAAATCTGAGAGATTACATCACCAACAGAAACAGGTATGGGACATTGCCCCCCCACGCCTAAGCCCATGAGTATCATGAAAACCCCCAACCTGTTTTCCGTTTATCATGATGGAGAATTGAGAGTTGGTAATACACGCAGAGATCCATCTCACAGCAGAAGGGAAGCACACCTTAGATAGAAGAGCCCAGAGGAATCGCCAATTAATATCCACCAGTCCTAGGTCCCAAATTCCCATTCTTCAATTATATCATTAATGAAAAAATATATTGAGATGAAAAAAGAAATACAAGATGAAAAAGAATAATTACATAGCAAGGCTAAGGACATAACCTCTCTAAATAACCCTATTTTGGCAAAGGAGTCTGCATGTCCTTAGGTGATCTTAGTACTCAAGTCAATGTGATGTTAAAGGAAGCCGCTAAGTGCCTGGATCCCTTCATGATATAGAATATTCTCCACTGGCCTTTTTCTTTTCCATAGCCCAACTCATGTCTCAAATTCCAATTCTAAAGAAAAAGAAATAAGGACAACTTCTTCACTTGCATTATAATGTCAATTTATGATGTTTATTATCTCTAACTTGGCACGTGAGAACCCTTGAAATTACTAGAACACGTGAACCATAAATTGTGTGGCTAGAATACGTCTCATATGCATATAAACTTTATTCCAGAATTTGGATGAAATCCAGAATGGTGGATATAACATTGAAACTTACACAATAGAAATGCTCACAATAAGATACTATAAAGCAAAGATATTAACAAGATAAGCATCTTTTTTGTTTTGTTTTGTTTCTGATAGACAATTGGATTTAATTTATTTAATGAAAAAACTAAAATATGTATATCTCTATCAGGGAAAAATGAGGTATGAGTTATTCACCTTAAATAAATCAAGATTAGCTGCGATTTGGCTGAAAACCTGAGCATTCTCGTCCAATAGATTTCTAGTTGTGCTGCCTACTGCTGGGACTAGCCAAAGAAACAGGTTGATCATTAAAAGCACAACAAACATATTAAGACCAAAATAATGTCTAAAAGAAAGAAACCGATCTGCATGACTTATTTGTATTCTATTTTGAAGGGCTGAAAGGAAGGTTTGGTAAAGGATGTTAAAATAAGTAGATTTTAGTCACGGAAAATGGAGAACAAACTAGATTACTGAGAACATCCAAAATTTTAATTTAAACCAAGTAGATTGTTTTTCTTATACTTAGCTAAGTGACTATGTTTTGTATTTTCATACATTTTTATCAGCACGCATGCCTTTGTTAACTTATAAAATTGTTAACTCTTATATGCATGGTTATAACCATAGTTGGAGACCTTCATTTAGTTTGTTTTTAGCTTATATTTGCATTAAAAGAAGTTTTATGCAAGATATCCAAGTTTTTTCTTTACATATCCAAGCGTTTCTTAATGCATTCTGATTTTTTCCGTCGTATCCATCCGATACGGTCTGATACGCCAATATGTATCTTGTTTTGGACTTACTGATACGGCACCCGATACCGATATTTTGAACCATGAATATAATCTCTACAACTTGATATATCTACACCCCTGAGCCTCATAGCTAACAACCTTGGCTAAGCCCGAGGGAAATCTAGCTGGACAAAGAGCAATTTCACCTTGGATTCTATTCAATTTTGATAAGAAATCTGCAGCCCTATTTGCTTCTCACGGGGCATGGCAGATTTCAAATTTATCAAAACAATTAGTAGCTAAATTAGCGATCCGATGCAACAAATATCTACATTTCCAAGGCCAAAAGCAAGATTTCTGATAATTGTTTTTAATTTCTATTTCATTTGTTCTAGTACCAAAACCTGTCAGATGCTTCTAATCAATTTTTTAACAAATGACTACATAATTAATACTAGTATATCAGAAGTATCTTCCTGCAAGTGCAAACCAAACAAAAATTGCGACTTCAGGTTTTAAGAAAGTAGCTTCTCGTGGGTGCACTCCTGAAGAAATTTTTATCTTCTCGGAGAAGTTTATCCAAACAAGCCCTTAGCATCTACGGCATGATAATCACATTGTTTCGTCCTGCCCAAGCCTAAGTCATCTTATTATTTCAAATGGAGCCTTCCCATGTCTAAGTCATCTTTCATCAAATGGAGCTCATACAATAAAGTTACATTCCATATATTCCCATCTGAAACTATGAAGTCTATAATGAAAAGAAAATCTATATACTTTAGATAAAATGAAAAGAAGATTGAAATAGCCTTATTGAAGACATACAAAAAGAAACCAATAGGGCAAGTAGAAATCCTACCTAAATGCACCAAATACGATAAGAGTACTGAATGCTATCATTAATTTTGTCATAGTATGGAAAAAGAAATAGTACAGATTTCCCTAAAGAGAGTATGACCAACGAACCTTCAAAAGACATCCGATCATTATGCTCCATATGGGGCATACGAGAATATGCAGCCATATTTAATGGTGGGATTAGAGGTACACTTGTCACTGAGGAAGATTCCACCAGCTTTTCCTGAAGAAGCATGATCTTTAGAATACCAGTTCTTCAATCAACAGTACATCCTAAATGGTGGTTGAATCAATAACTCAAACGAGGAAACTTGTATATGAATATCAGTGACAAAGAAATTGTAAACAAATGGATCCCTTCAATTAAGAGAATTTTATATTTTCAGCGATGGTTGATTGGTTATTCACTTGAAAGTTCTGAAATATGACTATATGAGTATGGCCATATTTCATAGCAAACTCAAAGTGAATAAGTTAAATACATGATGGATCCAACCAGAAACCATGACTTCCATAAGAAACTAAGCAGTATTATACTATTATCTAGAGAGACAAAACTAATATTTAAGGAGCATAGAAGAATTTACATTGAGTACCACACTCCCTTTTCAAAATCTAAGTTCCTACATGCTAAGAAAAGTAAAGTCACTTGCTTTCCAATTTGGTTTCCACTCCAATGCTTGCATCATCTTTCATTTCCAATTGTACCAGAAGCCACGGCTACAATTGCTTTCCCCATATCAACAATCACAAGGATCCAAATCCTCAATTTTGGAGCATTACAAGTACACTAGATCTTGGTCGACAAATTGACACCTATTTCAAATGATGAAATCCAAGATGGTCATTCTAACCAAAAACTCGAGAGTAAAGCAGGTATTGCTATCCTAAGCCCGAATAAATGAGGGTTGCCTCAAGTCGACAGCCCGTCTAAAAAAAACCACCAAATCCTATGACATGAATCCAAAATTGTTATCTTATTAATAGAACGGAATGGCTAAAACAGGATTCAAGTTACCAACCCCAAGTATTTGGGATAAGGCATTTATGACAACGATGGCGAGGACGATGATGATAATGATGTTGATGATGGTGAATTGAAGCTGCAATTAATGAACACCGGGAATAAACACCTAAAGTTCAAATGAATTATGATGTGATCAGCTTTTATAGGCTAGATCTGTTTGTCAAATATCCAAGAAAGGTATCATCATATGTGCTATAAACCTATTCCTGAATTTTCTAATAGAATTTCTAACCTTCTTAGGAGATATATCGCTTTAGGCCTCAAAATAGAACTGAATGGGTAGGTATGTATAACAGTAATGATGAAATTTCAGTAAGTCATCATATGAATTATATGTAGGTTACTTTAAAAGGATGGTGGATTTTTATCACTCTTCTTTAGAGTTTCTTGTTTTTCGTACAAATAGTTGCCAGTAGAGCATTATTACGTGAAGACTATACTGAATGTGAAACAAACTTTCCTTTAAATTTTTCTTCAAAGAACCTTCATACATTTAGGCTCCTCTTGGTTAGCAAAAAATGAAAGAAAGGAAAGAAAAAGAAAATAATAATAATAATGATAGTAAACTTTGAATTTTCTAAATTTTTACTTTATTATTTATTTCTTTTTCCTTTCATTTCCAGTGTTTTCTTGTTAACCAAATGGAGCCTTGGAGCTTTTTTTTAACTAACATTGAGAGTGTGTGCTTATAGGTGTTTCATGGAAATCCCTACTGAAGGTTTTTTGAGATTTCCCTCTTAGAAACATGGTTTAAAATTTTGGGGCATACTGGTTTTGGATAGGACCAGTACCCTAGTACGCATGACTATGTTTTTTTCCATGGGTATCGCATAATATCGGTGAGTATCAAGACTATCATTCCAATACTCCCTGTTACTATGCAGTACGCTTTTTCTGTATTTTTTTGTCTCATTCGATATTGAACTGTACCGGTCAAAATGCTTAACAACCGAACGTAATTTCATTTTGGGTGTTACTAAACATCTCTAAACCCATTTTTTCATAAAAAAAATTCTTCCCTAAACAATTTTTAGGCCTAAAACAACAATTCCATAGTCAATTTTAGGTTCAAAAACAAAGATCTTAGCGTTTGATTTTGGATTGAAAGAGTTTCCCCAAATTTTCGAAGGTATGAAAAATTTTCTGTACTTTTTTTCCATTTTAGTTGTTTAAATTCATGAAAATAGGTTGTAATAAACCCAAAATTAGTAGATTTATTATTTAATGTAAAATCCATAAATCAAAACTTTTTTTTGTTAGAAATCGATGATCTTCCAACACTTATTTTTTTGCCTGAAAAATAAAAAATCTTCAATATTTCAAAAAATATCTTCAATCTAGGGTTCAAAAAATGAAATGGGTTAATTTTATGTATGATCTATGTACTAAATCTACTTTTTGAATTCTTATTTTTAATATATTTTAATTAAAAAATTAGTTTTTCATGTGTATTGCATCAAAATAGGTATACATAACTTAATTTTCCAACTCTGAATGCTATATATTAATGATCATTGTTTTTTTTTTGATCGGTAATCCAAGTAATTATATAAATAAAAAGGAAGCAGGTACAAAGGAACATATAAAGCATAGTTATATAGGTTTGAGATAGCGTCAAAGATAGATAAAGGTATGGATAGATTCCACAGCTCTGGGGTTATATCAAATGTACATACATATGTACCAGGCCACATACCACATTCACATGAGTTCACCATAAAATTGTCATTATGTCTGGCTCACTTATAATCTATCACTCTATTAAGTTCCTGAGCCTACAGAGTACGAGCCAACACAAAATTTATGTGGTATTGAGCTTGTATCATGCATGCAATTTACTTTATGGTTCTAAGTTAATATTTTTATGTATTTTATTGAATATAAGGTTTTAATATCTAGATTGTATTGCCTATACTTGGCTAAGTAACAATTGTTTATGCTCGCAATTTTTAACTTATTAAATAAGTAACTCTCATATGTATGGTTATAAAAGTAGTTGAGGGACTTCATTTAGTTTTTTTTTTTTATCGGTAATCCAAGCATAATATATATAGCAAAAAAAAAAAAAAGCATAGATACAAAGAAAAAAGAAAACATAGCTCACGAGGACATGAACCGAAACACGGCAACTACAAAGGAGAAATAAAAACAAGATAACCCCTGCCTATATTTTTAAGCTTATATTTGCATTTAAAAAAATAGTATGCAAGGTATCAAAGGTTTTCCTTAAGTATCGAAGTTTTTCTTAGCGTCTTAATTTTTTCTGGCATATTGGCATTTATCAAACCAATACTCCGATTTATATCCTAAAATCGACTTACTGATACTCATAACGATAGTGATATTTTGAACCATGCTTAGAAACTTTGGCTCCAACAGTGATTAGATTTTCAATCTATAAATTTTATCAAATATTATGGTTGCTTAGCAAGAAGTTCTTTTCTTTTTTATATTTACTTTGTTGGGGAAAGGGTGATCAAAAATTTTTGGGTGGCTAAATATCTTCGAGAGCTTTAACAGTAGGTAATACATGACTTGCCAAGTTATTTTAGCCTGAAAAAATCTAAAGAGAAAATGACTAGAAGGCACCACCAAATATTAAGAGATAATCAAAATATTGAAGATCCTTCTGTTGTCAAAAATTGAATTTTCAAACTGCAAGCCATGAAGCAATCACTGCGTCGTCTCAAGTGACAATTCTTCTAATCAAATAATGGAAGAATAAGGGCGATCAAATCTAAGATCATATAAACTCAACCTGTGAAGTCTGAAAAGACAGATGAACCAAAACAAAGTGCACCCATCTTTCTGTTAGCTTATGTGAACCATCTTTACTAAGAATTTGAAGAATTCTTCAAAGATGAGATCCATGGTGATACCATTATCCAAGCCGAACAAAATGTACCCAAGCAAGCATTATGGACCATCCAAAGAAAGCAATGGATGTCTTATAGATGTGTAATTTCCCATTCTAGAAGAAAAATGCAAACCTAAGTAAGAAAGAAGCCTTTTAATCAAATTTTCGAAGACTGAAGCGGGAGAGTTGAATTTGGTGGAAGTCAAAATTCAAAATAAGATCTTCTTGAAGCCCAATAATGAGTACTATGAGAAAATTTATTGGATGTGATCATGTGAAGACCTTAATGCAGAGGAAATAAAATTCTTCATCTGTTGATAAACTGATATTATTGATAGACTTGAATGGTTTACAAGGACCGAAAGAGGGATTAAATAGATAATTCAATATTCCTATTATAAAAGGAAACCCTATTCAAATCAAAGTTGTTTTCTTTCAATACTACCATCCGGCCTAAACCTATCTTCTTCTCTTTTTTTAGTTCTAAAGCTATACACATCACCAATCACTCTAGTTGAAATCTCTCTATACATTGATACCTGTAAGTTTTTTTTTCACTACTGACTGGCTTTACTTTATGTGCTATTAGGAGAGATCATGACAGTCTAATCTAGTGGCCATCAGCTCAACAGACTCTAAGATGAGCAGGATGCGACAATGATGGACTTCACAGATAGGCGGTGACCACCAACATGCACGATTGAATGTTTCAGCGACTTATCAACAAAGAAAAAATGATTATAGGCTTCTCTTTGTAACCAATTGTAAGATCATTCTTCAAAGGACCATGCAATTGTGGGAGGGTATTAGAGATAATCTTAGAGAATCAAAAAAGCGGTGTAATAAGGTCAGATGAGACGAGATTTAAATGATTGGGAGATCGATGAAGCGTCACGTTTGTTGGATCGGCTAAACACTTATTATCCGCAGATTGATATAAGGGATTGTAGGGTGTGGAGCGGCAGCAAACATGCGAGGTTCTCAATTAATTCTCTGTTTCGGTCTTTGGGTCCGATCTCCATGGGTTGGTTTCCTCAGAGGGTTGTGTGGAATCCATGAATTCCATCCAAGGTGTCGTTCTTCCTTTGGAATGTTGCCTTGGACAAAATCCTCACGTATGATCATTTACAGCATAGAGGGTAGAGTTTGGCCAATAGATGTTTCTTGTGTCTTAAAGCAGAAGAGTCAGTGGATCATTTATTCTTGCATTGTCCAATCGTGGCTGGAATTTGGGGTTACTTTCTTTCTCGCTTGGGTGTGGAGTGGGTCTTCCCAGCATCATTTCTTAACTTTTTAGCTTGTTGGCACAGGGACAGTGAGGACAGAGTTTTGGAGACAATTTGGTCTATGCTGCCAGGAGCTATTGCTTGGATGGTTTGGAAAGAAAGGAATCTTCGGGTCTTTGAGGATACGTCGGCGTCCCATTCTCGTTTGTGTGCTAGGGTTCGATTGGTGGTATTGGATTGGGCAGGCCTTAAGCATGATAGGGAGGAGCTTCAATTGGTGCTAGGTTGAGCTTTCTTTTCGGGGGGTGTGTGCAAGCTAGGAGTTAGGCAATGCCTCTTTGTGTTTATTGCCTTGTAAACTATTGTTTTTGCTTGTACCATGGCCCTTTCCTTTAGTTATATATGTTTGTTTATCGATAAAAAAAAAAAGGTCAGATGAGATACACTGTATCCCATCTCTAAGTAGATTTGGATTTGGATTTGATTTAATTAGAATAGGTAAGATTTGATTAGGATTAGATATGATAGAGTTTCTATCTTGAGATGATGTAATATCTATATAAACCCTTTATGGGGTCATTGTAGATCATCCAAGAATTCTCAATATATCAGTTTATCTACATCATCAAGTTCTACAAACTTTTTAGGATCATTTTGAGGGATAGTTGAATATTGAAGGAAATTCCTCAAATGCCATATGGTGGTTGTGAATGGGGGAAATCTGTGGAGACCAGCAACACAATTGATTATATTAGGAGTCAATTTGACGGTGGAAGTGTGGAACATTACTTCGCTAATGCAAATCATGCCTCGGCTTCCTTACCAAAAGCAATGTAAATAGAGTTTCTTTTCGCATATATGCAATTCTCTTCCCCAGTCCCTGTAGCTTTTTTAAATATAATTTTGGGATTTATTTTTAGTAAATTAAAAGAATAAATGCTCAATATCATAGAGGATCCATATTTTATTGGCTTATGTCCTTTTCTCAATAATGGATTTTTATTTGACAATATGATGATTATCATCAACAAGAAATTCAATATGAGTGTGTTTGTGTGTATTTAGATATTTATGCAGGTTATGCAAAATTACCTTTCTGTCCTTGATCTTCTTCCCCATGTTATGTTCTTCCGGTTTCCTTCGTTTCCCGCTCTCTTTCTTCTGTGTACAGTTTGATAGCTAAGCAAATATTAGAGCTTGATAGCTAAGCAAATATTAGAGCACAGTTATGCTTGAGTTGGATAAGGATTCAAATCAAAGTACTGAATGCAGCAAATACGTTAAAAAAAATCTATGATTACTGGAATATTTATTTATATGTAAAGGGGAAAAATAAGCAAATAAAATGCCTTGACGAAAGCGTTTCAGGTATGAACATTTAATTATTGCTGAAATATGCAAATAAACTTTAACAATGATTATCAGCATATGCCTTGATAAACACAATTTTCTGCAAAATAATTTAAATATTAAAAACATGGGAACAAAATTTAACAATAATTGCCAAATTGCATCAAATATTGGCCCTCTTTTATCCATCTAGTTGTCAACCCAAAGAAACATATATGTTGAATTCAGTGTTTTAAAAGGCGTGAGAGATTTATGCATCGAGGATCAACCTTAGAGGCTCAAGTCTATGACGCACATGCATCACACCTAGAGGCGTGCCTTATGTATGAGATGTGGCTTTCATGTATTAACAATAAAGTAGGTCTAGCCGTCTAGCCATTGATCTGATACAAAATTTCTCTTTTTATTTGAATAAGCTAAAGCTTAATTTATTATGTTCAGTCTATATAGGGACTAACCTAGCAGATGTTGAAGGGATTTGGAGTCACTGGCTTACAATGTAGTTTCTCATGACCTCTTTGCGGCTGTTTATTGGAATAAAAAATCCACTACAAAAATTAATGACCAAATAACATTTGTTTTTCAATAAGCATATGAAGAACAAGGTAATTCTAAATTGCATTATCTGCTAGTCACTTAAATTTACATTTTTCAATATGATGGTTGAATCATTTAATAGTGCAGTATCTATGGATGCTGGTGACACTCGCTTCTTCCATAGAATTATATGGAATCCAATTTCCCTAAGGTTAGAGTTTTTGTGTGGACTGTGATGCTTGCTCCTAAAAAAGTTTAACACGTAAAGTTCACAAAATAAGATGAAAATATACCTCTTTCTCCTCACATGTGCATGATGTGAAAAAGGGACAGTGAAGCTAATCAAATTTTCATCCATTGTAAAGCATCCCAAAGTATTAGGATCCAATTTCTTTCCTTGGCATGTATGGGTTGGATCTTTCCCTTTGACATTTCACACACAATGTAGGAGCAGAGATCTAGCTTCCTATGCAAAAGGGGAAGAATATTGTGGAAGAGTACAATTCATGCCATTTCATGGTCCATCAAGGAAGAGAAGACAGCAGGATTTTCAATGACAGAGCACAAAGTCTGCAAAAACAGTATAGATAAGAACCCCAGTGTCTCATTGTGTAGCTTTGTGTCCTGCAATTGTCCTTCTATCAACGGAACTAATTCTAGTGTCAATCACTAATTCTAGTGCTAATCATCAGGGTTGGAAATGCTGGATTTGCACATAACCACCACCACCACCCTCCTCCGCCTCCTCCTCATATGGTTAGATCTTCGGTTTGGTCTACTCCTAGGGGTTTTGTTAAACTCAATTTTGATGGATGCTTAATGTGTACCCATCTAAATCAGTCAGGTGATTGAAGATACTGAGAGCAACAACATTTTGGTCTTTTTGGGTCCGATTGGTGAGACCAACTCTAACCTGGCCCAGACATTATGCGACCTTCTATGAATTACTACTGGAGGCGATTCAAGGAAAGCCATTAGTTGGAAGGCAACAATGAGAAAGGGATGTGGAGGATAGGAAGTGCTAATAGAGAAATTTGTGACTAGGTGGCCCAAAGAAACATCTCCTTCTCTTGGATGCTAAGGTCATGAATTACTTGGCTGACATCTTGGCAAGAGGGGGGGCAATAGGGATTTTTCTATTTAGTGGAGTGAGCATTCCAATGTAATATTTTCTTTCTTCCCCCTTCTGGGGTTGTACTTGTATTTATCTTCTATCATTTTGAATAAACTCTTGCCTCGTAATTGATCCAATAAGTACTACTACTTCATACAATTTTAACCTTCTTCATCATGCCTTATCCCCACTATTTGGGGTCACCAACACAAATCATGTCCCCCATTCTAGTCTATCAAGAGCCATGTCTTTGGTTGGAGCATGTGCTGTAAAATCTTTTAGCACCAAGTCCATTATATTGTAAAAATAATAAAAGTTTAAACTTTTTATAATTAGTATCTAATTTACGTAAAAGCATTAACAAATGGTACATGGATTCCATGAAGGATCTTCAAATCCATGCCAAACGGGTTTGCAATTTTTGTGTGTTTCTTTCCATAAACAATATAAATTTGCAATCTCTTGCATTTATGCATCTATACTAGATGAATATTGATACACCCTACATGTAAGGCTGTAAGTGTGTCTGTATGTTTACAAGATATGTGTGCCCATGACATATGCTATTTAACTTGTCTTCCTTTATCCAGATCACTGTCATAGGATCATATGGAGTCATGAGTGAATTGCCAGGCATGTTCTAACATTTTCTACAAAATCACTGAATGCATCTCGATTTTCGAAGAGTTCAGCAGGGCACAGAGATAAGGGTTGGGTGTAGGTTTAGGAACGAATTGGTGGTGCAATTAGGTTTCTGGGCTTGAGGTTTGTTATGGGAGAAATTAGGAATAATAGGTGGTTGTTTTATAAGTAGGATTACGATAAGAATTAGCATTCAGTTGGTTGCTGGTTTATGAACTGGTTATAGGGTTCAAAATGGCTTATGGCTGTAAGAGTAGGGCTATAAGAGGAAAAGATCAAGGACAAATCACAGATTAGTCAAGGCACCACCGATCCTAAATCCTAATTGGGGGTTGAATAGGAAACCCAAGGCATCATTTGGGTAAGACTATTTGGCCCATAGTCAATTATAAGATATTATTGGCCAAATATATAATAATTAGCCGCATAAAATACACATATTTGGTTAACTTGCTTAAAAAATCAATAATTTAACTAGACATCTGACAAAAAGAGCAGCGAAGAAAAGTATAAATTAAATAATAATTAACTTTTTTTCAAATTATTTTTACCATTTATAATCGGTAAAACCACTTTCAATTACGTATAATTGACTATTTCTATTAGTAACCAGACACGATTATTTAGGCCCTAGTCAATTGTAACTTGTAATTGGTTTTATTAATGATAATCAGTGAAAAGGAAATTTAACCCAAACGGCCCCTAAGTAAATGGGATATGAGAAAGAAAAAGCTATGATAGAGAGAGAGAATGAAGTAGAATCACACTATTTTGAAATTAAATGAGAGGAGTTGCAAAATTGAGCAACAACATTGATGAAGTTGCACCACCAAAAGAGAGGAGTCACTCCTCTCAAGCAAACATGCTTGTAGCAAGATTTGAAATAGCTTTATCTTTTGTCCATCCAATGATCCAAAGACAGAATAACATGGTTTTAACAAAAGAAACATGCATCAAAGTTGACTTATTAAATTTGATATCGAATCAAAGTAGATAACTCCTTTTAGAAGCAACAACTTTTACTTGTTGGAGAAGAAAGAATAATGAGTAATGGAGCCTCGGGCATGCGGGCCATCAAGCTTGTTATTGGCTTGGGCCTGGGTGTGGACATGTACCAGGCTAGGGTTTGATGGTAAGCCCAGGCCTGATTATGGGCTTGTTCCCAGGGTCTTTGGTTGTAGACCTTGTACAAACTTGAGCCAATCAACCCCCCCCCCCCCCCCTTCCCCTTTTTCTCTGCTCAAGAAACCTAGCTCTGTCGACTTAATGTTCGGTACCTGTCAGAGGTCAGGAGATCTCGTACAATGGTCCGCTTTGTTTATACTTTATTGTTTCTCCTCACACCCACACCAAATTGCAGTCTTCACCAAGTAAGCAATGATTATTTCATTTTTTTTCAATTGCAGATTGTGCCTTTTTCAGTCTTAGTAACGCTGATACACTCCAAAAAGCTTACGAAAGTAGCTACCCACTCAACATATACCTTTTAGTCATCTTTCCAGTAAACTCAAACTTCTAACTTAACTCCCTTTGCTCACTCTTCCATTTTTTTTTTCGTTATTGCAGGAATAAAATTAAATAACAGAAAGGTACAGAAGCTGGTTCACCAATAGGTGAACGAATGGGAAAACAAAAAAGAAGACAGAATACAAGACATGGACAGCTACAAAGGGGAAAACTACACAAAATAAAAACCAATTACTAATGAGAACAAAGCAGGTCAACCTAGCTCATCAATGTTCAGAGTCCTCAGTAACATACAAAATACACATGATACTTTAAGGAAACTTAGGAAACATTAGGGAAACGTCGAAAATCTAAGATGATACTTTAGGAATTGAATACTTAAGCATAAATACACATTTAGAATTTATTACATAACAAAATACAAGCATGTATAGCATCAAATGTGAAAATCATGTCAAATGGCAAGCAATGTCTTAACTCTTAACTGTGAATCCAAATGTGCACATGACTGGGTGTTATACAGCAATACATTCAAAAAGAAATATCACAAGATTACACATATAAACTCTCAAGTACAAACTCATAAGTCATAACTACATAGCTTCGATGTGGCTTGAAGTCATAATTCCTCTCTCTACAAATTGTCTGCAAAAAATTCTTGCCCTACGTAATGGCAATATTGAGCTCAAAACATATAACTGTGGTACCAACTAGTAATCGGGTATACTATTGAATATATTGCTCATACTATCGAGCATCAATACCTACAAGCACCCCTTACTTTGGGCATGGAAACAAAATACAGATTTTTTTCAAAAAAAAGCACATATTTTACGCGTATACTTGGTCAACCAAAATATACACCATTTTAAACCCGTGAAATTAAAAAAAATGTGTATTGCCATATTATTTGCGAATTTTGTGTATTTTACATTTAAAACACGTTCTGTTGAGAAAAAGGTGAAAACAATGTAACCCTTATTTGCAGTTATACTTAAACTAAAAGGGCATTTTAGTCATTTGGAGCTTAAAATTCCTTTACCCTCACGAAACCGTCTCCAGCACTCAGGTACCTCTCTCTCTCTCTCTCTCTCTCTCCACTCTCTCTATCTCACTTTTCTGTCTCTCCCTTTCTAGTCTCTATTTCTCCTCTCTCATTCTCTCTTTCTGTCTCTCCACCCTCTTCTCGCTCACCCATCTCTCCACCCACTCTGGTGTCATTTGCATGTGCTCAAGGTGACCTGTGGCTCTCCATGAGTTATCCTTCATGTTTGGTTGAGTTTTCCTCCGACACTCATTAAGACCGTTTAGATACATTACATATACTTAAATCTAAAATGAGATCCAAAGCTTATTCCGTCAATGACTGAAGAATAACAAATTTTTATGGACATTTTCAAAGTTGTAAGGGTACTTTTAAGGATTTCAAATTGTCTATAAGAATATATCAAAATTAAAAGTGCATTTTAATTATTTGATAGGTAGAAGTTTTTAAAGTGAGTGTTAAAGCTCATTCAACTATCTTAATTAAGCTCGGACCTGGGAGCTTGATGGGCCAGACCTTTTAAGCATGTTAGCTGGTCCGGTCGGATGTGCAAATAACATGTACCCAAACAAGCTTTACTGCTGAAATCCATCATTAAGCTCTATTAGACCTTAGCGGTCCCAAACACTGACTAAGTCCTTCTCCACAAAATAGGATGACAACTCTTGGTGCGCTCCAATAAATTGATAATATCATTCCATCTCCGAGTCATTCTTATCCCTTTCCGAGCTCAAATCCCATAAAATGTCACCCTAAAACACTAGAGAGAAAAGCAGCTACATTAGCTTCTCTTTTTCTGCAAAATTGTAAAGTCCCAAATTTCAATCTCAAAGATTTTGAATGACACCAAGCATCATTCCAACAATTAACCTCCTTCCACGAGCCCACCTTAAAGATAATGTGTTTGGAAAAAAAACAGAACAGAGATTCAAAAAGCACTTCCACACTCCCCTCCTAACTACCTTCCAACTACTATCCAAGAATCAAAGGCCGAAAACGTCCCCACAATAACCTTCCTCCACATACTATTTTCCTCGAACCTCCGTAACCACTTACCAAGCATAGCTTTGTTCATGTCCCTCAACAGTCTCAAACCCAAACCACCTTTGGTCTACATATGTTCTTCTTTTCATAAATACATGATAGTTTATGGTGTTATCCTTGTCATTCCATAGGAAATTCCTTTGGATCTTCTCAGTCTTGCCCATCATCAAAGTAGGGATGGTTTATAGATAAAGGAGTTGAGCAACACCGACTTTCAACCCATATAGCTACAAAATACAAGAATATAATATTATATTGAGGTCAATCTAGTACTATTGTAAGCAAGAATTGAAACCTATTAATGGACTACAATCAACACCAGTATAATAAAATAAATGTTCAAATGACCAATTTTCCAACTTGGTTACTCAATAAATTCTAACCAAAATCAACATAAAAAAGTCAAGAAAGGTCTCTCTTGTCCAAGTTAAAAGCTTAACGAAAATCCTATGGATCTCAAAAACCTCAAAGAGTTACTTTGTAGGTAGTTTGTGAATCCCATCGTCAAGAGTTTAGGTCATGATAGACATATCAACCTTAAGAAGTTCCAACAGGATATGTGTGTCGCTTAATGATCAACTTTGTAACTGTAATTTCAAAATCGTATATGAAGAGTTTTGCATGGACAAAGTTCAAATGAAAAGTCACATTGTTTGAACTTCAAAGTAAAATTGCTCTAACCAATATTCTGCCACAATAGAATGAAATATGTATTTTTAGAGAAGAAGCTAATGACATTTATGGGGATCATATTATAATAAAACATGAAGAGCTCACCGTCATCCATCGACACCTTAGAGCAACATCACGGACAGTCTTGTTGCGCAATGTAGCTGCGATCTTGATGTACTTCATGATATTTGGTTCAACGGCATATCTAAGAATTTCATACCGATAAAAAAGAAGTTCATGTAAGACAATCAATATATGCAGCACTAACCACATAAAGAAAGGAGGGAGTACAAAGAAGTTATTAGTGAATTATCAATGGCACAGTGGTCCACTAAAATGAGGAAATTCACATACAATATTAAAGCAACAAAATATTGCAGCATACTAGACCAATGTAATCTAAATGGTTAAAAAAATAAAAATAAGGGAGGGAGAAACAGCAATTACTATTTTTTTGATCGGTGAGAAACAACAATTGCTATTGAAGAACTTATTCAATTCTAAGTATATTGGGATTGAAGTACGTGAATAGACAAACTGCGTTTTGGTTGAGATGAGAAGAATAAAGTATCTACAGCCAAGCAACTCCTAATATAAGTAAAAGAAAGCACATCCCGCATGTGTTCGCTCTTTAAAATCGGCAAAGGATAAAACATCATAACTTTGGAAGTAAACCATACGCAGAAATTCGAGCAGCAACCAATGTTCCATTTTTACTGTTGTATGTTCCATTTTTATTGTTGCTAACTGCTAAAACTAAATCATTTGTGACTCTACTACTCAATCTACGATAATGGTACAAAGATTCCCTTTTCTCAAGACATTCTTCTTTCATTAGCAGCTACTAATGTGTAAATTACAGCCAGGTCTTAGACTTCAGCCATCATAACAATATTCAGCGAAAAACTTCTATCCAAACCATAAGGATAAAACAGATCCTCACAAAAAATTATTATAACAGCTTGGCATAAAGACCTTTCCTGATGCAATTCATAGTTATGGCTAGTTCCTCAATCACAGCAGCATAAACCAAGAAGTAATTAATTACAGACGAGAAGAAACCATAAAACATATTAGAGATAGAATTGAGCAAAAGCGAGAGGACAAAATAAAATTGAAGCAAACTACCTACTTGACAAGACCTTCCTCCAATATGCACTGTTCTTCGACGGACCACTCACTAGCCAACCCATTATCATGCTTGTGCCCTGGCACTGAATCGAGATGAAGGCCACCCGAGGAATTCCCAGCTGGATTCATTCCCGGGTTGTTTATGATGCTGGAATTCCCACCCAAGATCATCCCTGCCGTACCGTTTATCCCAAGGGAACTCCCCATAGGAATCATCCCAGATATGCCGTTTATTGCACCCGATTGAAACGAAATCGCATGTTGATTCAATGCAGAAGCCATAATTGCATCGTGGTGAAAGCCCATGTTTGGCTCACCCCTATGCCCCCCAAATCCCTACCAAGCCATAATCAACCTGAATCCCTAATACCCGAATCCTAATTCAAAACCAAATAATTTGCCGGATATTAAACCCTGGAAATATTAAAAGATACATAATTGTTGCAGAAATAACCTTCAGTGAATCCACTGTAAGAGACCACCCTACAGAAGCCGGGGAAATTACTGCAACCCCAAGCTCTCAAAACTCAATCCAAAACACCCCGATTGGAAATCAAAACCCTAATTTCCAACCTCAAAGTCTCCTATAAACACTCAAGAACATCATCTTTTACCCCAAATCTTCACTCAACTCCTTGAAACCCTATTTTACCTCTGGACCTTGAAAACCCTCAAATCCGCCCTTCTAGACCCCCCAAAATGAATAAAATTGCAGATAATTGAAACCCTAACGGCACGAATTAAGACATTACAGAGTTGATGGAAAAGGAGAGAGAAAGGTAAGAAAGAAATCATACCTTTCTCTGCAAAACCCTAATTGGTTGGCCTTTACTGACTCTTCACTACTACCACTCAGAAATCATCCAATCGGAAAATAGGGATGGAAATGGTTTTGGGGATTTAAATAATTGAGTGTTGCAGATCTTGGAATTTAGCAACAGTGCGAATCCCCATAAGCATTTGATGCCAATTATTGTCACCTTTTTTCTTGATTTTTATAACATTTTTTATTTTTTTATTTATTTTTTTTTCCCCCGATCCTTCGTGCGTTTTTACGCTTCTTTTTTTATTTTCTTCATGATGCTTTTTAGTTTTCTTTTACTTCTTATTATGATTCCTGCAACTACCATGGTTGAGGTTGAGTTCGTGCGCCGCCCATCTTTTTGAACTACAACTTCAGCCATTTTGATGCGGAAAGAGACTTTTCTAATTTTTATGGAGCAGTAATCCTGTCCTATGGCGAGCAGCGGACTATTGCTCATCGCCCTCACAAAGCACTTTAAGGCTGCGTTCTTTTGGTGAAACATTCATGTTATGTTTGGTTGCTGAGAAAATATGTGAAAATATGGAAAAGAAAAGAAAATTTTGAATTTGTAATACCATTCTTAGTTGTGTTTTGCCCAAATTTCTTTTTCATGTTTTCCCTTATTTTCTCGACAATCAAACATAGGGTTAAAGTCTGGAACATTAATATTTTGGAACAAGAGACAAGAGTATGGGATGAGAGGGGAGCGAGTTTCTAACCTTTTTATACAATGGTATATCATATTAACGGAATTCAAATTAATTAGAAGTTCTACAACAATGGAACTTAAAAAATCCAAATATTTTGGTGGAACTTAAAACTTGTAGAACTTATGTACTCTATGAAATAACATAGTTTTAGACATTTAAGTAAAATTAGGCATGAAACAATTAAAGTTCTAGACTTTAATAGTTCCACAAAAAGAACGAGTCTAACTATTCTTGCACTATGGTTAATAAGTTTTAATCCCCCGGGTTAATATTTTTTTATAAAAAAATAAAATTAGATGCTTTAACACTAGTCCTACGGTTGTTGAGAAAATAAGTAAAAACATAGTAAATGAAAAACAATTGGACAAAACACAACTAAAGTTTGTATTAGAAATCAAAAAAAAATAATTGTTTTTTCCATGTTTTCACCTATTTTCTCGACAACCAAACATAGCTTAAATCTTAACCACAAATAAAGGAAGTTGAAAATAGGACATGCATGCGGCGAGAAAGGGGAGACAAGACACCTTCCTTCACTCCACTAGCGATGAGATGATTATTTTCCTTCTTATGTACCGGTTAGTAACATCTTCCCAGGTTATACCTAGGGTTGTGAATGGATCGGGCCGGGTTTGATTAGGCCCGATTCTAAATGGACTTGATATATATAAGCCCGAGTCGTAACTTTTTTAGCCGGACTTTATTATTAATAAATCTGATTATTTCTATCCAATTAATATATTACTATATTACTAGTGGGTCACACGTAAGAGAGAGGAGAGGAGGAAAGAGATAGGGAAGAGGGACCCTAGTGAGGGGCATTTGGGGAAAAAATTTAAAGAATATTTTAGCTATAAAAACTCGAGGAACATTTTAGGTACAAAAAAATTGTGAGGGACACGTTGGGTATATAAACATGACGTAGGGACATTTTGAGAACCCAAAAGCTTTAAGAGTATTTTGGGTATAGAAAAATTGATGGCATTTTGGGTATATAAAAAATTGAGAGGCATTGCAGAAATAAAGAAAATGAAATATGGGCAAACTTGATGAGCATTTCAGGTTTAAAAATTTGTGAGGAGCATTTTGGGTATATAAATTTGACTTGAAGACATTTGAGAACTAAAAAATATTAAAAAAATTCTGACTATAGAAAAAAAAATTGAGGGTATTTTAGGTACAAAGACCTAACTTAAGGACATTTTGAGAATAAAAAAACTTTAAAGACATTATGCCAAGAAAATAAATAAATATATTTTTAATAATAAAAGAACATGATCCAACCAGACCAGTCGAACCGAGAATTGGTCATCCAGGCAGTTCAACAGTCAATCCGATTACGAAAATATTATTTTATATATTAATAAAGGGCAGTTTTAAGATTATATTAAATTTCAAACAACTTTTTAAGTCTCCTATATTTTTGATGAAAAAGTCCTCGAGATTAATAAAAGCTAAAAGTAAAGGGTAGTTTGAATTAAGTAAAATTTAGTATACGTTTCGAACCCATATGTATAAGAGTAATTTTGGAATTAACTAAAATTTAATCAATCATTGAACCAAGGAAATGGTAGTTTTGGAATTAATAAAACTTCAATCAGTGTTAAACACGTCCATCCTCATTGTACTAGTAAATATATTATATATTTTGCACAACTTCTATATGTATAGATAGCATATAATTGAGTGTTAGCCATAGGGCGTCCACCATACAAGGCTTCCTTTCGAATTTTTTTTTTACTATTTCGGATATGGTTTGAACTTTTTTACCACAAAAGGCTTCTATAGCACTCTTGTAAATAATTTTTTTTTAACATGGGTATCATGGGCTAGACTTAGACTAATCTCACGTGATGCATTGGGAAACCCCCACGTCATACATCCGATATTGAGGAGAGCCAAATATCGACCTCGAGAACTCTGGGTTTATGGTTCGTCCTTCGGTCACTGGGCTACACCCCAGGAGTTCACTCTTGCAAATTATATTAAATATGAAAAGTATATTTTATCCTTAGAGAGCATCTCTCTCTCTCTCTCTCCAAATTAAGATTATTTTTCTACAATTCTGGTTTTGCTTATTAAACTTCTGTTTAATCTCTTTCTTTCTGATAATTTAATGTGTTGGGTTTTAATTTTTAGATTGATGTGAGTATGTTTTAGAATGACCGCTCGTTGATAAAATTTTCACATATTGAGCTTCATTTGTAATTGACTACATCTTCTTTTTTACAAGCAAATATAGTGAATTTTGTTGTTTTATTTAGTGCTTGTTGATCATATTCTGAAATTGTGTTTACTTTTCTTTGCTACAAAAATTTACAAATTTTAAGATGGGTATGCTTTAAAAGTAGTCTTGTAGTGTTTCAATAGATTGAGTTTCTTTAATCCAAAATTTAAAATACCGACCAAATCAATTGCTAGGATCTTGGATTATAGGTCTAAGTCTTATAGGGTGTGTTGTTGAGGTGGTTGTCGATGTTTTCTTGCTACATGTGAGAATTATCGTGAACATTGATATGTTGAGGGAGATTTGACACCACTTAGCATTCTTTGCTGAATAAGAATAGATCTTTGTGCTAGTACTGTTCCAATGCCTAATAACGTCTCTCAGCCACAAGTTTCTAATTTTTTGCAAGTTGGCTCAAAGTAATGGGGATATTATGATTTTTGTATATGCTTAAATACCGCAAGCCTCCAAGACAATTTATGACAAGCTTTCCATCGAACAATAGTTAGTTGCAATGGGGCTTTTGCAATGCCACATTGGAAAACAGTGTTAAGCTTAGCTTTATTTAACTTTTTATAAGATGGTGAAGTCTTTTACTTATACTTTTCTCATAACAATAAGTGTTAACCCTAACCTCTTTTTCTTATTTGGCATCACGAAAGACCCTTTGCAGTTATTGATTGCAATGTGTCCCTTGCAATTAATTATTATTCCTTCCCAACTAAGGGGTTACAATACGCAGAAAAAATATGCAGTATGCATCAAATTACCAATGTTAAAACTTTTTCTCCTTTACCGTGAGGTACCATTATCAGTACCATTTTCTCTTACCTACTTTGTGATAACCAACCCCCAACATAGAACACAAAATTTTACTTCCCCAACATTTCTCAAGACAAAATTTCCTTCTCAAACACATCCCAATACACTCACTTGTAAACTCTATAGAGAGAAAGGTATAGAGGAGAAGTGACAAGAATCCCATAATGGGAAGGACTTTGCTACTGAGACCCCATTTGGGCCGAGCATAGGAGCATTGGATTTTAGGTGGGACCCATTTCACATGGTAAGCCCCACCTGAAATCCCACTCTTAGAGCATGGTCTCGGTGATCTCGGCCCTAAGGGGGTCTCAAAAGCTTTATCCTACTGGTAAAGGTGGGGGGTGAGAGATGGATTTGATTATGTGATCGAAATGGTATGGGCGAGGGTGACTTGATCAGTTTTTCTCTATTTATCTGTTCCTGAGATTTACGTTCACTGGAAATGGGTCTCCCACTAACTTTAAATATAAAGGATAGAGAAAGGTGTAACATTACATCCCTACAAATAAACCCCCAACCATGTAGTAGTAATAGTTATGAAATTTAATAATTATAAAAAGTAATCAATTAGTGAAAGGCATGTGGAATTTTGAATTTATGGGGTTGAACAGTTATATCCATGCAAACAAATCCCCTATCCTCTCGTGGTACCTGTTATAAAATTTTATTAATTATATATAAAATTTAAAGGACACGTGGCATAACAACCTAAAATCAATCTATAATCACCACGTTACCCCTTGGGTGCCTAGCTTTGATCAGCAGTAATTAACAAACAATGGTGCATATGTGATGTTAAACTTAAAATATTTATAATTTGATGTCATTTATGATGAACACCTTGTATGAGATAATTTTGTGTTGCCTATATTTTGTTGTAGATAATTACACAACGCCTACCCCGTTGGAAAGATGGTATGTACTATTTTAAAAAATATTTGATTATATATCGGTAATGATCATGGTCTTCAGTACTTGAATATATATATATATATATATATATATAGAATTGCATTTTAAAGAATACTGCTCTTTGAAGGTTTTAATAGGCGGTCTTGTTCTATGCTGTCCAAAATTGATTTAACGGTTGTAACACAACTCGTATAATGACTAAAATTTTAAACATCACGGCTTCTCTCTCGCGTTTTTTCTCCAACCGACCCTTTTCTCTTCTTTGTTCTCTTCCCCTTTCTCAAACCCTATCACGAGAGAGGGTTGCAATCAATATTATCACGAGGGATCCATTTGAGATATATATATATATATATATATATATAAAAAAGGAGAGTTGCTAATAAGTTATGCTCATTAAAGCTTATAGTAAGCTGTTCCTCTAGAAATATTTTCTACTTTTTTGTTGTATGTCTCTCGAGCAACCCGTCTTAACATCCAATGGTCAGATTCTGAAAAAACTTATCATTTATCACATTATTAGGGACAACTCGTTACAAGCTTCAATGAGCAAGACTCATTTGAATGCTACTCTTTCTCTCTAGTGCGGTCATGAAAACCGGGAAAAAAAAAAGAACCATTAGAATTAGAGTCGTATTCTTCTCCAGTTGTAACCGGTTTTTCCAAAACCGGTTACACCCCTAAGGTGGCCACATATCCTTTTTGACACCTCTTAATTGTGGTTAAGATTCACTAACCCCTAAGGTTCACCCACCTATCCTTTGTTTTTAGAAAAAAATAATGGAAAATTTTGTTAACTGTGGTTAAATTTTACCGACTCCTAGGGTTAATGTTTTTTAATATTTTTTCCTAAAAATCAAAGATAGGTGGGTGAACCCTAGGGGTAGGTGAATATTAACCACAGTTAAGGGGTGAAAAAAGGGAGACGTGGCAACCACACAGGGGGGTAACCGGTTTTACCAAAAACCAGTTACAACTGGAGATGATTACCAGTCTTAGAATTAATGTGAAGCATGTTTAACTCTAGCTTCAGTGTTCTTGCTGACTAAGGTCGATTGCATCATTCAGTATTTCTCCATATTTGTAAATTATTCAGTGATCTTTTTAATTTGAAGGTTGGAACATGCAATATATCCCGAATCAGTACACAACTTCCTGACTTGAACATGTCTCACAATCTCATGACATTGCTGACAGGTGAAGAAGAATCAATCGTTAGCACATATTTTATTTCTTTGATAATGGGATGACTGTATTGCAATTAGGAAGAAGATACAACTGGATAGGAAGGCTCAGAACCAGCATGGGAATGATCCTGGGGAACCAGAGTTCTTCTCAAGCTCATATGTCCCCACACAGCCGCAACAGAGAGAGCACTCCCTCCCGATCGAAGAGCTTCTGCCTCCGCTATCTGAGTTGTCCCGCCAAGTGAAGTCCTGCACTGGTTCTTATGCTATGTTTCGTTGTCGAGAAAATGGGTGAAAACATAGAAAAGAATAGAAAATTTTGAATTTTAATACAATTTTTAGTTGTGTTTTGTCCAATTTTTTTTTCTTTTCCATGTATTTACTTATTTTTTCAACAACCAAACATAGCATTAAGGATTATACCCCTACGGTTTCGAGCAACAATCCCCGCTCCCACTGCTATGCCACTAAGGAGCGCTGCCCCGTCAACATTAATCTTAATCCACCCTTCAGTTGGGAGGTTTCCAAAAATTTTGGATAGTACTCAAAACCTGAGAGGACTTCAGCTTGATTGATAGTGGCACAAGGGTCAGGAGGGAACCGTGCGAAAGTAGTTGCATTCCTCATCTTCCAAGTACTCCATAAGATTGTGGTGAGTCTGATCATGACTGATCCCGATGGAGAGATAGCGGAGACCCAAATCAAACGCTCCTTGAACATGGACACTCTAGGAATATTAGATGTGTAGCAGTCTCCATTTCATTGTGACAAAGAGGACACTATTCGTCCACCCTAACCTTCTGTCTGTTAAGGTTTAAGGCCATCGTGGAAGCGTTGTGGCACACTCAACACAAGAAAACTTGGAGTTTGGGGGGAACCTGTAATTTCCATAGTCTCTGCCAAGTTTTACTGTCCACCTCCGAATGGTCGTGGCTTGAAGAAGGGTGCTGTCTGGTTACCAAAGATTAGGCCAGATGAGCCACCGAGCTGACCATGAATCTGTTGTGCGGAAACCCTTTAGGATAGAATCAACGACAGTCGACAATGAAGAAATAAACATAACAAACAAGAAAACATACCATAAAGCAAGATTTACGTGGCTCGGCCTAAATGCCTATGCCCATGGTCAAAGCACACTAAATATCTTCACTAATCCAAAAGAAGAATACAAAAGAAAAGAGAAGAACACACAACGAATATCAAAACTCAAGGAAAGCCCACAATGCTCTCTCTCTCACAAGTCCTCTTGTTCTCTCAACCCAAATCCTAGTTATGACAATCTTATTTTCTTATATCTTTTGTATTAGCTTCCAAACCCTAACCCTCAAGCATCTCTTTTATGGCCAAAAAAGAACTCAAACAAAGAGGAAAACGAAACTCTACCAAAATAGGAGTTTCTCAAAAGATAGAACTCTCCAAAACCAAGTTTAGAATTTTCCCGGAACTCAAAACATGCACCACCAATCGATCGGTTCCTCACTGGCCGATCAATCGGCACTCCTTGATTTCGCCTACTTCGAGCCAAAAACTCCACAGAATCTGCTGGAATTGGAGCTAACCGTGAATTTGACTATGAATCTACCGGAATTGGAGTTTGTGTTATTGTAGGTTTATTTTACGATCCCACTATGTTGTTGTGATCACTACCCTTGTTGTAGTAAATGAAAGGGAAAAATCATGTACATGCCACACGTCTGTAGCTGCTCAGCTGGTAGAGGAATGATAGCAAAACTCCACCTGTGAATGAGTCTGAGGGGGCGGGTGTGCACCCTGAAATAAGCTCCGATGATAAAGTCAGTATAAGGCACAAACACATGAATATATGAACATAATAGTATAAAGATACTTATCGTGAGGTCACTGGGTATATGCACTTGAGGACGAGCTCTGGTGTTATGCTCTGGAGATTGTAGCTCAGGAGGCACAAAGAATATGACTCAGACAACGTAGCTCTGACAACGTAGCTCGGGTAACGTAGCTCTGACAACGTAGCTCGGATAAGGCACAGACAACATAGCTCTGACAAGGCACAGACAACGTAGCTCTGGCAACGTAGCTCGGACAAGGCACAGACAACGTAGCTCTGACAACGTAGCTCGGGCAACGTAACTCGGATAAGGCACCGACAACGTAGCTCAGATAAGGCACAAACTACGTAGCTCTGATAACGTACAGACAACGTAGCTCTGATAAGGCACAGACAACGTAGCTCGTATAAGGCACAGACAACGTAGCTCTGATAACGCACAGACAACGTAGCTCTGATAACGTAGCTCAGATAAGGCACAGACAACGTAGCTCTGATAACGTAGCTCAGATAAGGCACAGACAACGTAGCTCTAGTTCTGACAACGTATACGTTGTGCATCAGACAACGGGTACGTTGTGCATCAGACAACGGGTACGTTGTGCATCAGACAACGGGTACGTTGTACAACTCACAACGGACAACGAGCTCAGCACTACTCACAACACAACGTGGCAACGTATTCGGCACTATTCACAGCAGACAACGCTACAACGGATTTAGCACTATTCACAGCAGAAAACCCGACAACGGATTCGGCACTATTCATGGCATATTTGAGAGAATCCGGTGACCATAATAGATTGTGGGGCCATAAAGAGCATCAAGTAGTCGGATAACACCAAAGGAAGATGAGAGAATCAGGTGAGTGACCACCTGCATAGCCCTTCGGGGTAGGGGTGTGAATGACTCAAGCTTCTCAGATCTCCTTCTTCCTCTTCTTCTTCTGCCCTTTCTCTCCTCTCTTGCCTTCCGCACCATCCTCTTGTTCTTTCTGGTGATTCTTGCTTATTTATAGGCATTTGAAGTCATCATGACTTGTGTAGTCATGATGAGGTCACCTGTCAGACAACACTCAAGTGAGCCAGCACATAGCCCAAGTGGGCTTATGTCGGCTAAATTGTTAGAATTTGCTAGGGTGAGAAATTCCTATTTTACCCCTCCTTTCTACTCTTTTTTACGAATTTTATCCGTTACAGTAAATATTTCAATTCAGAAGAGCAGACAAATGAGATAGAAAGCGAGGTAATATGAGGGTAAATTTAGTTGATTTTTGAGTTATGTTAGTAGGTTAGTTTTTTTTTTTTTTTTTTTGGTACAGTTTATACAGTTAGGCCGCAACTCCAATTAGAGTGTTAGTATCTGCTCAAGTTAGTGGGACGGGTGGAGAACTTGCACCCTGACGGGAATGGAACCCGGAACCACTTCCTTACGGGATACACTTACCATTGGGACAAAGCCCTGGTGTGTAGTTTTAGGTTTATATGGGTTTTCATTGAACATACATAATCGAGCATGTTAGTAGACTAGCATTCTGACTGTGATTTGCAGTCCTGATATCTTAGTATTAAGTAAGCATTGTTTGGGAAGCATGCTTGCTTGCCCCATCGGTAGTGTGTGCTAGTCACCACTCTATTGATCCGGGTTCCACTCCCGAGAGGGTGTGAGGGTTGTCATCTCCACCCACCCATAACTTATAACAGATACTGACCTACTAATTTGACCAACTAATCGGGGTTGTGGCCTAACCGCGTATCTCTCACCAAAAAAAAAAAAAATGTACGCATTGTTATAGAATTTAGGAGATGGGAGAACATATGTTATGCTTTGTGACAATTTTTTTTCTTCTAATGTTCTTTACGTGGAGAATTAATTGTGTTCTCATATAATTAGTCAGGAATTAAATTCTGGCTTTTTGATGTTCTTTACATAGGGTTGACTATGCCATCAAATAATTAGTAGAACATACTAAATAAAATCAAATTAATACTTTTTTTCTTTTTTTTGTAAACTAAATTCTGACTATTGTTTTAAGATGCTCTTGCAAAATAAGTTTTGCTAAATAAAATTGAAAGAAGAGAGGAGAATTAACTATTTTATTAGTGCACTTTATTTTTGTTTTATAGCAAAAGAGAGTTCTATGTCTTAGGTATACATTAGTTTGTCCAAATGATTTATTGTTTGAGATTCCATGATCTCTCTCTCTCTCACACACACACACATACACAAACTAAAACAATTAGGAATTATGTTTCTAAGGCCACTTGTATACTAACTTGCTACAACATGACATTAAAACTACATTTAAAGGCATAAATAAAGGAACCTATATAAGTTCATATCTTGAAACGATTTGTATGTGGTTATTATAGGAAACACCTTCAAAATGCATTTTGGACTTCAGAAGATTAAAAATAATAATTAAAACTTCAATTTATTTAGACACGTGACATTATTTTAATGAAAAATAGCACCTAGTTTTCTTCAGGCACTTGTTTAAAAGACCACTCGATATCATGATCACCTATGAAAAATACTTCCTTTTATATCTATTGTGCAATACGAGATCCTGAATGCTCATGGTTCTACAAACTCAACTACGCAATACTTAAAAATGTTTTTTTGTCTCTTTTCTTAGGAAATGTATATGTCCTTAATTATTGAAAATAAGGAAAACAAACCCACACGTGCCTTGATCGCAGTCCTACAAAAATATTCAACAGACATGTTAGCCCCAGTCGCAGGCTTCCCAGACGCAAGGTGGTGGCAACAAGTGTCAGCCCAACACTGCACCTGTGGTTAAAAATTGACTTTGTGTGTCTAGCGCTAGCACTCCTCCTCGTATTTCGATATCAAGATTTCACTTCAATGATGTTTGCTGCCTGCCATCAGGGATTGCAATAAGAACTAAAGGCTTTGAAGGTCTAACAAAGGGAACATCACATCTGAAATAGCCCTTCCTCTCCAGCTGCAGTATCTCCCCACGCTTCAGATTTCGCATGTTTGAATCCCCCAGTGCTAAAGTCTCCTTTTTTGTACAGGGATTAAGCACATCGAGGAAATCCTCTCCTTCTTCCAGCTGCAAATTTGACATTGCAACAGATACACATATCAAAATCATTCTATATTCAAAACACTCCAAGAAACCAGGACAAGTGAATAATTAACCAACAGACCAGTCAGCAATTAATAATTGTACACGGGCGTGGAGAGGATTAAATGATCACTGCTACTGCCATAATTATACAGGAAAATAATCCCCTCCTTGGGACGAGGGGAAAATCTATCTCACCCCCTTTTTTTGCCACGATGCCCCCTTTTTAACACAGGGCAATTAAAGGAGCTTTGTGAGGGTGGGGAGGAATAGTCCCTCTTCGCCCCAAGGAGGCAATTATTGCTAAATAATAAAATATATTTTCATTATTTTTCCTTTTACTTTGGCATTGATATTTGGATGCAACAAGTTTTTTTTTTTTGTTTAAAATAGTCATGGATCTCATTCTATCATTCTATACAGAAGAAAGACTCCCCATTTTAGGAAGTCCATAAATTGGCAAACATACACCCAAAAAAAACTTGGCTCTGAAAAAGACTTGAATAGTTGGAAAGATATTCTTTAAAGAAGAATGTACCTTCTTCTTCATGATTAGATAGTCAAACTCGACTAACAATAGGTTCACCAGCTCATTTGTTTCAGGTAGCCATGTAAGCTTCAACTTTGTGGTCTTGACAGAGCCTTCAAGGTGCAGAACTCCCGTCAACTGTGTGACATTTCCATCCTCATCTTTCCTAATTTCTTTTATTATCGCATTCCCCCAATCCATTAATGTTATTTCCTCATCTACTGAGACAGATAATGCATCAGCATTGTCTATCATTATTCTCTTAGTGTATGTTGTAGCTTTTGGTCCAGCGCCTTCATATTTCTTATGCCTTGGTATGATTCGGACGAACGGTTTTTCAGGTCCATCGGTTAAGGTCAACAACACGCGCCGTTCTTCAATGACAGCAGTGTGTCTGGGACACACTGGATCAATTATCTTCTTATTAATGGTCCAGAGTTTGTCCCACTCCATAAGATTGAGATTTTTTGATGCCCCCTGCAACAAAAGGAAAACAATTAAGTGTAGTACATCCATTGCAGTACGCATAAATCTTATAACAACAATGCTGTAGATGCAAAACAGATGCAAAGGATCTAAAACTTGCCATTTAGTGGTTCCTACCTAGGTCCATAGTTACCAAATCCGCGTATAATATTCATATAATACTTTTAGGGGGGTCGCCGTTTAAAATGGCATACTTTAGCCTTATTACATATTATACGCCTCTTACTGTATAATATGCGTACTTTTGGCATTTAAGACACATATTCCAAATTTAATGATTGTTAATAGTTAGTATCATGATTCTTATTTATTTATAATTACTATTTTTTTATTAAAAAAAATTGTACTTTTGCCATATAACGCTCATGCTTCCTCGATGGAAATAATTACTATTTTTTTTATTTAAAAAAATTGTACTTTTGCCATATAACGCTCATACTTCCTCGATGGATCGTTGTCATATTATATATTATACTCGTACTAGGTAACTATGCCTAGGTCATCTTCTAGGCAAAAAGATCCACAAGACTAATTAAAAATTATGTAAAAATTAATGTTCTATTGATTGGTCAGAAACATTATGGAAAGCAACAAAACAAGGTACAAAAGTCAGATGGTTAGGATCATCCTATCAGACAGATTTTTGGCTGATATCAAACAGAGGATCTCTAACCACTATGCATGCACTTGACTGACTTTAGTAGAATTCAGTTAGCCTATATCCTATATTACCCTGATTCTAAATCAGCATAATAAATTCTCACCTGTTCAAGAATAAACTGTATTAATGCCTCGATTTTCAGACCTCTGCGTACTATCCCTTGCACAGTTGGGAATCGAGGATCATCCCATCCATCAACCTTTCCTTTTTGAACGAACCAAAGAAGTTTACGCTTGCTCAGAAGCGTATACACCATATTTAACCGACTAAATTCATATATTTGAACTTTTTGTAGTCCCATATCCTCGAGAATCCTGTAATACTGTGCATTGCGATCATGGTACTCACTAGATCGGAGGGCATGCGTGATTCCTTCTGTAGCATCAACAAATGGACATGCAAAATCGTATGTCGGGTATATGATATACTTGGATCCGATACGATGGTGAGGAACCGGATTGGAACGGTAATAAACCGGATCTCGTAGTGATTTATTAAGATCCTGCATGTCCAGCTTACCACGAAGACAACACTGCAATCCCCTTTCAGACCCTGCAATCATTTCTTTCCATAATTCCATATTCTTCTCAGGGCTGTTATTTCTACAACTTGATTCGATGCCTTCCATCCTTTCCTTCTGCATCTGCTCCCGTGGTGTGTCATCAACATATGCTTTTCCTTTAAGTATCAAGTTTTCAGCCATTTTCATCAACTCAGGGAAGTAATCTGAAGTGTATGTAACAGTATCATATTTGATACCCAGAGTCGCAATATCTTCTAGTATATTTTCCACAAACTCATTGCTTTCTTTAGCAGGATTTGTGTCATCGAAGCGAACAATCAGCCGCCCTTGGTATCTTTGAGCAAAATACTGGTTCAGAAGCGCCGCTTTTGAGTGCCCAATGTGAAGATATCCACTGGGTTCTGGTGCAAACCGCAAGCATACCTTTCCAATTTCAGCATCCGGAAGATCTACTTCAAAAGTGGGCCGACTGCTGACTTTTACCTTCTCGCTACTTTCCCCATTCATACTTGTGGATTGATTAACACTCAGTTGCTCCCTTTCCTTTGTTTTGGATGTTGCTGCCTTACCTACGCCTCTTTTCCCAACATATATTACTGTAACTTCATTCAAGAGCATGCCATATTCCACTGCTATTGAATTGAACCAACGAACTAGATTTTGGTATTTCTTCGACTTCCTTAAACTCTCCCATCTCTGCCCACTTCCTGTAAAGTGCAGAATACTAAGAAACTGTTGAGAAGCACCGAATTATAAAATAGTGAACATCTAAGGTACAACGACATAAGGGTCTAGAAATAGCTTATGGTACACATGTTACTCATTAGTTTTGCAGAGGTAGGGGCCAAACGCATAATTCTAGTCACGGGAGATCTCCTGCTACAGAATTTGACCCATTGGATGATGGCTTATCATCTAATGTAAGGGTATATTACTCAATTATTCATTTTTTTTTATGACTGCCATGGTCCTTCCTTGCAGTCTACAAACATGTAGAGGTACCAAAAACCATTCCATGAATTCCAACCAGAAGACCTCCTATGAAAAAATGGACCAAATGTAATGACCATCAACCAGTCAACTTTCTCTTCAATGTTTACCATATTCAGATGACAATTTTGCTCATCCAACAAAGTCAATTTTTGGTTCAAGAGATCTTCAAATTGGTGAACTTTTAATAGTGGGTCCCAATCTGTATGTGCAAAGAATGCATTTCTTGGATATTGGTAATCCGGTTATCCGAATTTATGGTCCACCTAGTAGGTATACCAGATCTTCCCCCTGGGCCCCTATGCAAAACAAGATACCAGCAACCCCAGGCAGTAAGTAAGATAAGGAGGGTTGGTTCAAAATGCTGCCACTGAAATTTTTACCTGCTAGACCTGACCAGATTGCTATATCTGCAACTGAAAAACTATGACCGACCAAGAAAGTCCGCAGTAACAAATAACCATCCACATAGTTGCAGGCATTCTCAAAATCTGAACCTGATGAGAAGATTGGGGCATATTCTAGCCATTCATCGATCTAAAACAAGGATAATATTTAGACTCAGCAATATAAAGGAGAAAGAAACATTGAGAAACTAGAGTTGTAAGATCAAATGAGGAACTCTAAAAAAAAATGCTTTTGATATTTGGCAGATGTAGCAGAAATACCTGGCTAGATTCCAATGCATCCTTTCCGCAAAAATTGGGAATGGTCGCTATCCGACCAAGATAACGTAGAAGTACATTTGTTCCATGCAATTTCAATCTGGAAGACCGATCGAGTTAAATTGTCAAAATGGAAAATCATTTTACACACTACTTCGGCTATTCTAAGGTGGCGTTTGGTTAGACTTCCCTTGTGACTTTTACGACTTCTAGGTCAGGGGAAGTCAAAAGTCGGATATTTCCGTGTTTGGTTTGCCAATATCATTTTCACTTCCCGAAAAAGTGGAAGTCGGTGAAAGTCGAAATTTCTATTTCCCCGGAAAGTAGGGTCTTTGTTACTTCCGTGGGAAGTTGATATAATTTCCGCGGAAAGTTGACGGTGTTTTGCGGGAACGAAGGTTTTTTTTTTCTCTTAACCGTTCATGGTCAGCCCCATCTTCCTTCCCTCTGCTGCTTCCGTCGGTAATTTCTTCAATCTTTTCCTCTCTCTTTTCCCTAATCTAATCTACGGTATCTACCATAGAATCAGTTGGTTTGCAACCCATAATTTTTTATTTTTTCTGCAACAGTTTTTCATTATTTGCGAAAGAATTCCTGTGCTTGCAGCAGGTTGAAGACAATGAATAGTATTGTCTTCTCCCAGATTTTTTTCCCTATATTTTCTTCTCTATTCTTCTTTCCAAAAGTTTTTTTTCTTTAAAAATTTCTCATTCTCATTCGTTTTTTGAATGTTGTATTGATAGGCTTTCAAATGAGTTAGATTGGGGGCAAAGGCCTTGGGGATTGGCTGAAATGGAGGAGAATGGGAGAGTTTTGGTTTTATCCAAACTCTCCCATTGTTCACGGTTTGGATTTTGGTTGATTCAAATGGGTTGGAAATCCTTTGGATAAGGTTTAAATAGATTATGTATAAATCCCTTTTTTTTTTGAGAAAACCAAGCAAAATAAAAGAAACAGATTTCAAAACCCTACAAGTAGCGTTCTTGCCTGAGGTTTAAGACAAAGGACGTAAATGTCATTTGTTGAAAAGTTAAGTATTTTTTAATAAAAAGCTTTTAAAAATATTTTTTTAAATACAAAAAAATATATTTAAAAAAGGTAAAATTAGGAAATAAAAATATTAATTAACATTTTGCAACTCATTTTGAAAATTTTGGATGGTTTTGAACTCTATGGGTATTTACGTAATTTTCAAAAGTCCTGGGCATTTTGGTAAAATTATAAAAAAATAAAAAAAAATGAAAAATATTTCTAAAAAACCATTTAATTTATTTTAAAAGGGATTTCATTCAATTTAAAGATTTTATCCAAGGGAGGGTAATTTTGGCAAAGAACCATGCAAAAAAGGGTACTGACAATATCTTTCAAATTTCTTGTAAGTGCAAACAAACACAAAATTAATTTTGGGGTTTTTGAGATTCACTTTTCAGATGTGTAAGCCAAACACTAATCTCTCATCTAAATGACTTTTTCAAACTTCCTCAGGAGTTACTTCCGGCGAAGTAACTCTTGAGGAAGTATTTTTCTTTTGTGAGAAGTCTAACCAAACGTCACCTAAATATATGAAAGGCAATTTAATAGCACTGACAATCAACAACCAAACAAAACTCTGACAAGCAGGAAAAAGAGATATACAAGCAGTTCAAAATGCTACTTTTTAGTTTTTATTACTATTGGCTTTAACATTAAAAAAATCAACGGAACCCAAATCAGAACTACCAATCCAAAACAATTACATACATGAAAAGAATCCCATCTCAGTAAGACCTTCTAAGACTCTGAATATAAAAAGCTTTAAATAACCTAATAAACAATTGATCATCCAGTCTGAAAGCCACTGACTCATTCACTTTTAAATCAAACATTCAATATTCAATAACAATATTTTTTAAAAGAAAATCCCAACTTCAATTAAAGTTACCGCAACTCAATATAAATGAATAATAAAGAAACAAGAAGATTCAAAACATTCCCTATAGCAGGTGAAAAAACTAGCTTTCATCACCTCTTGCAAATCCTACCACACGACAATTGTGCTCCAACCATATCCAAAATAAGCTTGTGAAATATCTCCACAAGAAGTCCAAAATCCTAATTGATACAAATTTAAGCTGTATAACAAACAAAAAGTTTAAAAAGGAAGGACACATTTTTTAACAGAGTTTCTGTTTCTTTAGGTAGATGATCATGAAATGCTAAAAAGCAAGTAATTTTATTATACTTTGTGCTCAGCTGAATTCCATTTTCCACCATCGACATTCTTCATGTATTTGCCTATCTAAGAATCTTGCAAGTGATTTTTTTTTTTTAAGGCCTTGATGATCAAATGTTTCGATCCCAGGTCTGTTAGTATTCCACAATTAAAGGTGACCATCTGGGACCATTATCTAAATGTATTGATATAACAAATTAGCATAAGATTTGAGATTTTAAAATACCAGTCAAAAGTGCAAGGTTCCATAACATCAAACTATTAAGAAATGGGAATAAATTCGTTCATCGGAGGGCTAGGGTTCGTCGTAGGAATCTTTCTGGTTCCTGCTCCCTCCTTCCCGGCCATCTTGCTTACTATGAGTTTGCTTCCCTTGACTAAACTAATAGATAGGGTCCATGAGCGATCGTGCAAATAGATAGGGTTCGGTAAATTTCAGATAAATACTTTTCTTGACCAAGCAAAGCAACTGAGCAAGTGGACAAGGAACAACCAAAAAATTTGAGATACAGTTCCTAAAGCACATATAAGCACATCTTTGATGACTGCTCATTAGGGAACCGGGGTCATGCAGGAATTGGAGGTGTTATTAGGGACCATGATGGTTCCATGATTCCATCATTGCTTTGTATTCGAGCCAAGTTGGTGAGACCACTTCTAACCATGCTGAACCTCTCCCTAAGGCGGGGGATTATTTTGTGTAAGAGTATTGAGTCACCACTGTTCACCATTGAAAGGGACTCCAAAAAAGGAATCCCATGGGCTAGAGGGAAGGGTAGAGTCCCTTGGAAATACACGTATCTTCTTACTGAAATTTCTGACATCACAAAAGAACATGACTTTCTTTTGGGTTTCTCACTCTGTCCATGGTTAGGCAGATCAGTTAGCTAAGAATGAAGTTTTGAGAGAACTTATTTAGCAAGTTCTTTCCTGAGTGGTAATTTGTGTTGTCCCTTTTTGCTCCTTTTTCTCCCTTTCTTTGTTTGCTTTTTCCTCTTAGATTCAGTTCTGTATTCTTTTTCTTTGTTTTCTTTAATGAATTCCCATAAACCTTGACCAATCCTGAATAAGTGTCTATATAGATGAAATCAACAGTGAATTCGGTCTCATAAGCAGTAAATACTCCAAAGTAGAGGCGAGGGATCCCTTCGAATAGTTTTAATAATAGCTCTTGCTTCGAAGCTCTTTTAGTTGGGGAAAGTGACTGGTATTGTCATTGCTTAGACACTGAGTCCATCCTAAGTTCCAGGGAGATTTTTGAATATTGTGGATAAAATTAGGGATTTGCGCTTTGGCAGAGTATTTTAAAAACTCTTTCAATCCTCTATGCTAGCGTGAAAGTCGGCTCATTGCAAAAGATGCTGTATATAAAGGCTCTCCTTGTACATCGTAAAGTTATCCTTAACTTCTTCTTTTTACTTCATAATGAAATTTTCCTTAACTTCTTCTTTTTACTTCTTATTATGCTAAATTTGTTTAGAGGGAAAATAGGTGCATACATGTTGTGTTTGGCATGCTGGAACATGAGTTTTTTTGCTATAAATGTTTATCCAATACTATAGTATGCTTCAGGGAAATTTTTTTCTCCAAAATGTGAAGAGAAATTATTTCCAAGAAAATTTTATTTTCTTGTCCCTCTGAACAAACAAAGCATTAATGAAATTTCATTAATTGTAAAGAATAAGAATAAATTAAAATCTCCATCATCCACTTAACTTCTCCTAATTCCTTTACTTTGCGTTGAAGATTTGAGATTTGACCATTAAGAAACACAACCAAGATAAATCAGAATAAACAAAATGAACAATGAGCTTTACAGTAATAGTAATTACCCTGAAGAGAAATGAAGAATGGGAGACGATCCAGAAGGAAGACTTGAATCAAGCGATACCGAAATGCCAGCGATCTTTGCCGTAGCAATTACTGAAACCGGAGGATTATCAGCGGAGAACAACAGCTTCATCTCTGTCATCTGCAGAAAATAAATAAATCAATCAAATGAAGCAGTGGATTCGAGAATTTGGATTTAGGTCATGACTTTCAAGGAGGAAAATTTTTGTGTGTAGAGAGAGAAATTACACATGGAGAAAATTAACAAAAGATAGTTTAGAGAGAGAGAGAGAGACCTGTCGGCAGTTGGCGGTCGGCGGCCGGAGAAAGGGGACGGCGGAAGAAGCTGTTTAGAGGTACCAGTCAGGGTTCAGTTCAGCCCTAGTGCCCCTTTAATCTCATGAAAACAAAAGGTCAAAAAAAGTTAACTCGGTTTGGCATCAATTCTGGTTCATTGGATTTGATTCTTTTGTAATTTATTCTGTAAAGAAAATGCTTGACAACTGTCCATTAGAGGAGGGGATGGGATTTGATCCGGCGATAGCCAGACCAAAATCATCAGGTGATGGTTTTAGTCCGATATGTGGCAATAAAAAGGTGAGATGTCATTTCAATTTCGCCCTTTGTTTTTTTATTTTTCTCCATTTGATATCTTCTCCTTTTTTTTAATCACTACATGTCCCCATCAATCCCATCCCTTAATGCTATGTTTGGTTGTCGAGAAAATAGGCGAAAATATAGAAAAGAAAAGAAAATTTTGAATTTATAATACAATTTTTAATTATGTTTTATCCAATTTTCTTTTCTTTTCCATTTTTTTCTTATTTTCTCGGCAACCAAACATAGGGTAAAGGACGGCTTCGGATTTTCTCCGCTGGACGCCCAACAATGGACATGTGGCAATAAAAATAGGTGAGATGTCATTTCATTTTCTCTTTATGATTTTGATTTCTTTCCCACTTGATATCTCTCCTCATTGCCACATGTCAATTGACGCTCGAGCGCCAACCTCGGAACCGAAGGCTTAGAGGAGTGCTAAACCTAGTCACAATAACTTTAATTTTTTTCCCAGACACAAGAGTAGGTGCAAAAGGTGAAAATGTTTGATATTTTAACATATTAAAAAGATAAAATAATCAAAAGAAGTTTAGCATTTGTAGCCACACTACGTTGCATCTATGGAAGATTGAGATTAGGGCTAACATTTTTGATAAGATTATTATAAACATTAAATATGATTTTATTTAATAATATATTTATAAGTGTTATAAAATTACGTCAATTTTTATTATGTTCTATCTATCTCGTTTGTTTTCATGCTTATTTGATTTGTTTTAGGTGTACTTTTTAAAGAAACATTTTTTTCAGCTAAAATTGTCGAAAACACAATGCTTCTTAAAAACTTTTCCTAAAAATGAATTTAGGATGTTCCCGAAATAAAGTAAATTGTTCCTAATGAACGATGCCAATAAATAAAGTAAATGGATTGATGACCATGTTACTCGAATTTCCTAGTTAAAATATAGTTTAGGTCGAGTTAGCTCAAAAGCCAGTCGAATTTGGAGTGAGCCGACAAGTTTTAAAACAATTATTGAAACATCTAAAGTGACCTCATTTTAATTTTATTATTATTGTGGTGATAGATCCAATTTAGATAGTGCAATCCAAAAATAATCAATTTTAGATGGTGAACACATACTTACCAATGCCTTTTGTTTATGTAGTAAACTTTGAATGAACTTATATAATTTCAGTCAACAACCAAATAAGCCCCAACCAAATAGGCCCTAAAGGGAATGGTTAAGAATTAGAATTAGGGGTGTGTTCAATGCGGGCTCTCGACGCACCCTCTGGGATTAGTCTTGGCCCAAAGGGTTGGGGACACCCCAAGTTTCCAAAAAAAAATAAAATTAGAGGCTGAGTTAAGCCATATACTTGGCTTGAATGTATTCAAGCTTGGCTCGGTTTCTATATAAGATCGAATGTACATGCTTAAAGCTCAACTCAAATATGAATGATTCAGTTCGAGCTCGGCTTAGTATATTTGAAAGAACCAATCTAGTTTTTAGACTATTCTCAAAATTTCGCCACACTCACTAGTTAGTCTTTACTAGGGATGAAAAACAAATTATCAAAGCATGTGTGGTTTGACAAATTAGAAACTTGAGCTCTGTTTTAAGAGATATTTCTCATTTTTGAGATCTCAAACCTAGAAACCCTAGACTCGTTCATCAAAATGTTTCATTGAATGTTTGACATGTACGCCTTTTTGGTAGAATTACTTGAGTTAGTAGAGAAATACCACTACACCATCAGTCTAATGCAACTTAAACACTAACGGAACTCACGTGTGATGCACGTGAATGACTGATTTTTTGAATGTCATTAAAGAGGTTCAAGCTAGAGGTTCAAGCTTTGTGTAATCGTGTGAGAGAGGGAGATAATGGGAAAGGAGAGAGATTGGAGGAGAGAAAGTGGGGACGTGGGGAGAGAGAAGTGGAAGAGAGAGAGAGGATGATGGGAAAGGAGAGAGATCTAAGAAAATGACATATATAACCTCAAAATATAATTATTTAAAAAAAAACTTTACTGATATTTTTGTTCTTCAATTAAAACTAACAATCAACGCCATCTACCTCTCATTGTAATAGTAACCTTAAAAATAGAATTACAAAATTTTTAACTTTAAGGGTATTTTTGTCCTTTAAAAATGTCAATCAACGCTATCTACCCCTCCTTCTCTACTTCAAAACAACTAAGCATGAGGCACAGCAAGCTAAACAAGTCTTACAATAACATCAAATAGAGGAAGAAGAAACCTTTAAAACAATTATAAGCTCAAAAACCTAATTAAGAAAGGATAAATAGAGGCTTTTAAATCCCACAAAGTACTAAAAAGAACCTGTATCGATAAAAAAAAATCTCCAGCAATTGCCAATTCAAAAAACACAATTAAGAAGACCAAAATTGTATATGGTATAGAGAGAGATTGGGAAGGATCTTTGGCCTAATGAACTTGATCCCTGGACAACCAATGGGGGTGTTGAGCTCATATGCTATACTCTTATGAGATGAGGGTTAGAGAAGAGATAGAGGAGAGGCTATGCTGCTGAATTTTGAGATGGTCTGGTTTATTGATGGTCGCATAAGGGAACAAAGGGAGCTAAGTTGCAAAGGAGAAGGTTAAGGTTTAGTAGAAGAGGCAGAAGAAGTGAGAACCCACCCTTTTACTCTTTATATATATATATATATATAAAGAAATAAGTGTCACCTACCCCCCTTTCTTTGCTCTCCAATCTTCAATTTCAAGAATCCTATGAGTTCTATTTTAAGGATGTCATGTGTCACCCTTCTTTAATCTCAACCGTTAACTCTATCTCTCTCTCTATCTCTCACACGTCGCCCTCTCCATTCAAAAAACATTTGAGAGATTTTAGGAGATTGTTCTCTCCACGGCTCTATCTTTAATCTCGACCATTAACTCTCTCTCTCTTACACGCGTCTCCCTCTCAATTCAAAAACCATTAGAGGGATTTTAGGAGATTGTGATTAGAGAGATAAAGAGAAGATAGATAAATAATGTAGAGAGATTTTAAAGATTGTGATAAGAGGAATACAAAGAGAGATAAGAAGGATAGAGAGAGATTTTAGGGGATTGTGATAAGAGGGATAGAAAGAGTGTAGAGATTTATTTTTTATTTTGTTATTCATACTCATGCATCGCCTAGGAAGCACGGATACGAGTACGATATGGATACTGCAATAAGGCAAAACCTTAAAAAAAGGATACAGGTACGGCCAGGATACGTCTGTAATTTTTTTAAAATAATAATAATACTATATTTTATATTATAATTACAAAATAACCATTGGTTCAATTATGTTTATGTATAAAAAATACCATGTCCATGCAAAAGCAAAAGAAATATAGTCATCTCATCATCCACTAAGCAAAAAAGAAAGTCATCCTATCATCCACTAAGCAAAATATAAAGAAGACCATGTCCATGCAAAAACAAAAGAGATAGGGTCACACCCCCGGGTCTCAAAAAATACCAAAAAAATAATAATAATTTATTCATGGCCGTATCCATGTCGTATTGGAGCCGTATCTGAATTAAAAAACATGTTTTTAATTAACAAGATACATCTTAGCCATATCCCATACGTATCTCGCCGTATCAAAGGCATATCCGTATCTGATACGTATTAAATATGGGTACGAAGACCTATTTGAAGTATCTGTGCTTCCTAGTGCATCGCATATGGTCTCTACTAGTACTATAATATAAAGAAATAAAACTGTCCTCTTTGATCTCCAAATTGCAATCCTTGGAGTTCTAGAGGTGTTGATGTGGTAGGGAGATAGAGAGAGAATATAGACACTTGATCAATTAGAGTGATTTTAGGGGATTGTGATAAGAGGGATACAAAGAGAATATAGAAAGGGATTTTAGGAGATTGTGACAAGAGGGATAGAAAGAATATAGAAAGGGGTTAGGAGATTTTGATAAGAGGGATAAAGAGAGAGAATAAAGAGATAAAAATCTGTGGAAGAGATTTTAGGAAATTGTGATAAGGGATTTATTTTTTATTTTTTTATTCACACCCACGCCCATGCATCACAAGGGGTCTTTGCTAATCTATACCAATACTACATGCTGATTGGTTCCACGTGGTATATCTCATTGGCCTTTATTATCTATTCTAGTTCATGCCACATATCTTCTAATTGATCCAATAAGAAGACGTTGCGTTACCCTTTTAATTATTGTTTTTCCTTCCTAATTAAGTGATGGGTTAAATGCTCACCTTCACTCATTCACATTCTATTTTTTTTAAATACAATTAATTAAATTGTAACATTAAATATTTATTTTTCTTCTAATTCTACTCTTTAATTCTCATTCTCATTCTTAAAATTGTAACATTAAACATTTAAATTATTAAAAATATGAAGCCACCTAAGGGTCTCTTATTTCTTCCCTCCACATTCTCATTCTTTAATTGCAATTTATTAAATTGTAACATCTACCACCCTCAAATTTTCTAATTTTTGGTCTACCTTCTCCCTAATCTCATATAAATAGTAAACAAATCCACAAGACACTTTTTCATTCTCAAACATATAAGGATTTGGCATGTTGTGCATTTTAGTTAGTATGGTTCACCAGTGAGGTTTTTTCTAAACATTAGAGCATCTAAAGTGAAAATCTTAAGAGGTTTGTTCTCACGGTAGCTATTGGGAAGTTCTTGAGTTTGGGTGCATTATGACATGAGTGCATTTCAGGTACTATATTTTGGATAATTCGATGATATTAGAAGCTGTCAGGTTCTGTCTAACATTACTTAACTTTATACTTATGAGTTTCTACATGGAGCTTTGGTTGAGTATTAGTGCATTTTAGGCATTATTTTGGATCTTCTATTTTGCTCTTACAGTAACGATTTGAAATAACATAGATTATTCTTACTAAAATTAATGAGATTCACGTTTACATTGATATTAAGAGTAATAAAACGAAATTCAAATTATTCCTGATATTCATTGGTTTTAAAGTATCAAGTGGTCTCCTCTAAAGTCTTTCATCTCTCAATTAATTGTAAAAAAAAATAAAAAATTAACAATAATAAATGAAGGAAAGAGATCTTTCCTAAAATAATGGCTCACCCTAATTAGGTTATAATTAATTATATTAACTCTCTAATTAGTAAATACTCTATAAGAAATTGAGTTTCTTGACATGGTATCTCTATTTAATTTTAATTTTGTATTTTGTTATATTATGCAAACTAGTGGTAGTGTTAAAATGAGTCCCACTAGAAAATTTTTAATTAGATGTTGTTTCGGGTTGAAGAATATAAAGAGATTAATATTCTCTCTTCTATGTAAACTTTTATTTCTAATAACTAATTATTTAAAAAACTTATTTATTTACAAGAATTATCATCATCTCTAAAACTTTTAAATAATTTTGACACATTAATTTTTTAGATGAGATGAGATATTATAATGATGCAAACTTACTTTCTTGAAGTTATATAATGAAAAAATTTGGTGAACCTCAAATCCGATGTTTGAATTGAGAACTCACAAGATCAAGGGGATGGTTAGGTTTCCCAACAATTCTATCTACCATTTTTGATATTGTAACAATTAAGTTATTAATTAAAGGGATGCTGATATTAAAGTACGGAAATAGAAAACCAAGCAAACTACAACACAAGGATTTTTACATGGAAACTCTTCCGGAAAAAACCACGGGACCTAGTCCAGCAATGAGAATCCACTAAGACAAAGTCAACAAGAACTTACAAGACTCGAACTTGACTCTTTCAGACTCGACACTTCGATCATTCAGTTTTTAGTCATCCACGCCTCGAAAAGTCATCACGTACTTACAAGTCTCGTGATCAACCGCAGCCGCTCGTACTTCTCTTTCTGTCTCGAAAATAGTCCACGATCTTCTGATCGATTTCTGTCAATGACGGCTTCGGATTCCACCGACCAAATCACACTACCATGATCCTTCTTGGATCGATCTCCTTCGCAAAGGCTCCGGAACAATCTGGCCAAGTTGTTCTATCCAGAACAAGTTGATGGTTTCATATAAATCAACACCAAGATGAACTCCTTCAATGGACAATTCCAAACAAGCAAGTATAAAGTTAAACTTGCAAACTCTAGGTTAAAAGCATTAATAAAAGGGGAGGAGAACAATAAGATTCCAGAGTTTTTTTGAACTCTAGAAAGAGTTAAAAATCCTCTCTATACTTTCCCAAAATTGTTTTTCACGAGTTAGAAGAGTTGCATTAAATAGAGGAACAACCCCCACAACTTAGAAATTGCTAAAAAATCGTTTAGAAACTTTTCCCATATCAGGGTCGACCCTGGAAGTCATTTGGGTTGACCCTGAGGTGCTAAAAATGGGTTTTATACGTTTTTCCATATCAGGGTCGACCTTGGAGGATGTTTGGGTCGACCCAACTTTTTCACACTTGCTGGAAAATTTTCCCATACAAAATTTTTTAGACTCAGGGTCGACCCTAAGTGGTCAGGGTCAACCTTGAGGGTAAAACCGATTTTAAAACTTCATTTTCAGTCCTCGCTCCCTTCACAAAAGTTGTAGCTCTTTTCGACGCGGTCGATTTGATAAATTATGGAGTAAAATCAGAACTACCGATTGGAAGTTATGCCACCTACAAGCAACCTTAATTTTTTGAAAAATTTCAGCATTTTGAATTTGTTTTGCACTGCTTATCTCATCACCTAGGGTCCGTATGATTCGTTTAGGACACTTACGACCTAAGACATTATATTAAGATCATTTTAAGTCAATTCCCACATATGGTCACATGGTATCTAGGTCACTTACCATCCTATGAAGGAAATGATCAACTGAGTCTTCAACTGTCTTCAACTTCACTTGTTTGCGGATACTTGATGGCAATGACACAAGATACACACCTAGATACCTAGACTCATTTGTTTTGACACCTGAATAAGCCAACTCAAAAAACATGGACTTTACATATAATAATAAGATAAAAGGTTATATATAACAATAAAATTATGAATTTTTAAATAATTACTTTAGCTATTTTTAATAGGATACATATAAAAAATATCACAATATGACTAAACTGTCATTATTTTTCTTATATTTTATTTTTATTATTTTCCTACTATGTATTTTTAATTTTCTCGTCATATTTTTCGTGTATTCATTTTCTTTCAACACCTCGTGCATTTGCACGAAATTTATATATATATATACATATGCGTTGTTGCACGTGAGAGCGAGGGGAAGGAGTTAACCATAGTTAATAGGAGTTAAAAGGGACACGTGTTAACCCACGGGTGCGATTGAACTCTCCTCGAATTCAATTGCGATTGGCTGTGATTCTAAATAGATAGATGAGCAAGAGGTGGTTTGGAAATTAAATCAAAGGCAAGGGGTAGTTTGAGTTTTAAAGCAAAACATTAAATCAAAATATTGTTTTTATACAAGGGTAGTATGGGAATTTTCAAAAAATCATCTACGCCTGCCTCTCCTATTATAATAGTAAAGGTATATATTTATACAATAGAATGTTAACCTTTACGAATGCAAGAGCATGAAGGTTAATGTTCATGTAGGCATAAAGTTGAGGGTAGTTTGGTTATTAATATGGGCATGAAGACTATTTTTATAAATGTGGAAATTTTTGGTTTTATACAAATACCCAACTTGAGTGAATATTTATGAGACTGTCATTGAATTTACACTACATGAACATTAACATCTCCATGTATCCTTCTACTATTAAAAATACAAGCATTTTAAAGATTTTTTAATAGAAACTAGCGGGTGGCACATGCAATGCACGTGAGAGTAAGGGGAAGGAGTTAATCACAATTAATAGGAGTTAAAAGGGACATGTGTTAATTAACCCGCAGGTGCGATTGAACTCTCCCCGGGTACAATCGCGATTGGTTGTGATTCTATTCTTTAAATAGATAGATGAACAAGGGGTAGTTTGGGAATTAAAGTAAAACATTAAATCAATGTTTTGTTTTATATAAGGGTAGTTTCGGAATTTCAAAAAAATCAGGCTACGCTTACCTCTCACATTATAATAGTAAAGATTATTTTTAACAAACTTTCTTACGACAATAATAACCTCATTTATTTAGGGTGTTGTTAGGTGCACCCCACTTTTTGATAACTGCGCACCATTAGTAAAAATTACTTGCTACACACCATTAAATTTATAAAATTACTTATACACTCCAAAAACAAATCAATAAATAGCTGTAAAATTCATAACTACAGACCAATCACAATTTTAGGCATTACCTACTAAGTCTGAAATTTCCAGTCGGTATACTGGCCTTAGCGACGACAAATTTTCTTTTGGTATTGTTCTACTAATTGTGACGGTAATAAACATGTCAGTATATGGATCATTAGCGACAATGATTTTTCTGTCAATATATATGTTTTAGCAACGGTTATTTATCGGCGCTACATCACTTGAATATCGTTGTAACAAATGCAAACCCGTCACTATTTACCTTGAAATGTGATTATAAAAAGTCATTATAGAGATGGGTTATGGCCTTTATAGCGACAAAATAATTCCATCGGTAACTGCGACGGATTCCTATTATTGTCGCTATACTTTATACCGATGCTCCAAGTACCGACGGTTTTGCGACTCACCATTTTCGTCGCTAATATTAATAGCAGTGGAAAACAGCTTTTACCATCAGAAACATTCCGTCGCTATTGATCGTTTTTCTTGTAGTGATAATAGGTGGCATTCTGAATGTTTTGAAATTTATTTATAAGAGGATCTTAACAATCTTCTCTTGTTCTTTGTGTGAAGGTAAAGTACTTTGCGATATCTATAAGGGCCTCAAGAAGGGCATTGACTTTATATTAAATAGAATAGAAAAATATCATATGAAAATCTTGACCAGCCATGCAACCTCTATGGTGGGGAAAATGTCAAGGAACCATTAATGGTTATTTATCAATAAAATATATATTAATTTTATACATAAAAACAAGAGAAAAAAAACCAGGTTTAGCTGCATGGAATTTTTTTTTTATTGATCTTTTTAGGAGCAATAGTGCTCCAATCCTTGTGCTTTAGCTCTCAAATTCTTACATACATAGCTAATTCTATAGTGACAAAAAATTAATATAGCCACATAAGTTGAGATCCACTATGAGACTAGGCAATGGAAAGGGACACTTGCAAGAGGCGCCCACAACCAAAATACTGACGTTGATTGTAATGGACCTCACTAGCGTCTTGATGGAAATTAGCTTTTGAGCAACTAACAACTTGCTTTGTTGGAAACTTATGGATCATCCATCTTGAACTCCTGTTGATTTGTTTGAATTTTTATCCTACCTCAAGCTAATGTAGGGTTAATCGTTCCAAGCTAGAAGGAGAGGAGAGGCGATCCACAATTGAGAATAGGAGACTTTTCAAGATTGATGGAGGGGTTCCAAACATGAGAGAGGTGGGGGTGTTCATTTTGAGAATAGGGTTAGGGATCCTCAGATTGAGAAACCCTCTTATATTGCTAGGTGGGGACGTCCCACACTAAGGGAGTGTTCTCCTTGTTAGTTTCCAACTCTATCTAATAATATTAGACATGTTTAGAAATAATTTGGAGACTTTCCTAATTAGTTTAAGATTCATTTTTCTAATCAAATTATTAATTAGAGAGATAGCGGATCCCATTTTATTTTCTATTAAATATAGTTCTAATCTAATTAGATCTTGTTAAATAGAGTCTATAGTGGGCTCCACTATTATATGTCCTAATCCCCAAGATTATCATATCATATATGGAAGAAAACTTTGCTATATCATATAACAAATATCGGCTACTATGAAGAACATAAATTAATTTAATTCTTAATTAAATTAAATACCTTAAAGATGATTCTAGTGCAAGAGATTTGAAGGGACCTCCTAATCCTGATTGTGGGACACATTGCTTTACATTTTAGTGTTGCACTAGAAGTGGGAAACTCTTTCTAAATTAAACTCCATTAGGTATTTAGAATTTCATCTAAATCATTGGACTTCCACTAATTATAATATTAGTGTTCGTTAACAAATTATCCCCCAGAAATCAAAGAATTACATATAAAGTAATTCTTCTTACTAATCTTTACAAATTAGTCGTTTCACCAACCAATATTGTACATTAGCATACAAGACAAATTCGTTGTAGTGTCAAGTCCCTGACTTATGTAGATAATTGTTTCACTTGATACTTTTCGTTAAACTGAGGTTTTAAAAAATTGAAATTCATTAGAAGAATTAATATAATAATTATTTTTCTATATATATAAAAATAATAATTCTGATAAAATCGTTTCAACAAGACACACCAACTAAATTTCTAAGTATAGTTCGACAAATATCAACTCAATATTATAGTCCATTAAGGAGTAGTGGAATCAATGTTGAGTGTGTTAGCCTTTAGGTTTCAATTTAAGATAACATCATTGATTTTGATGATAACACAAAATGTAATGATATTTGTCTTACTAATGTTTTCACGAGTTTTATGTCATTTCAAACAACGACTAGGTTTCGTTTGAAACTAAGGCTTCTTTATTTTTACACTATCAATTGTGCTATCATATCCTTCTTTTGGGCCATTTCTTCACTATTTTTTCAAATTTTATATAATCCATTATATCCCTTTTAGAGCTTAGGTATGACCTTAGGATTAACTTACGCTTACCATGCATTATGTTCTATACCTATATGAGCTTGAACTGTTAAGACCATCTAAAAAAATACAAAATACAAAATTATATATATATATATTTGCTTGATTGTGTGATAGTTTATTTGCGTACTTATTTATATCATTTTTGCATGCTTTGCTTATAAGACCACGTGCTTGCATAAAAATGAACCATGTTGTTTGATTCCCCTTTCATGGGATACATGTGCAACTCTCAGGGGTGTGACCTCAGCAACAAAAAAATATATTTATTTTTCCTTTTGAATGTTTGTTTGCTTAATTTGGGATGTTTCTATGATGCATATTGCGTACTTGATGCATGTTTCCCTTTTCATGGAATTGTGTACCTGCATGCTTGTTTGCTTAATTTGGGATATTTTTATGATGCATATTATTTACTTGATGCATGCTTCTAATTTGATTAACTTATATAGTTTGTTTCTATATCTTTAATGCATATTCCATAATAGCATGCTAAATTTAAAAAGTTTAACTTGGTTTTTAATTTCGCTAAAGTCATTTTAAGGATTAAGTAACCACTTTTAGCTCAAGCGAATCTCTTACACATATTTGTCATAAACCATTGCCATATCCATTATTTGATTAGGATTCTTAGTTTATCATCATAGTAGAATAGATGACAACTCTGTTTTTTAAGGTGATTTCCCATTATTTCTTATTAAGGTTTCCCGATTTAGAATGATGCTAATATCTCAGTTTAAATTTCTTACACTATTACACCCCGCCTCTTGGTCCAATGGCGGGGTGTGGCCTCTCTCAAACGAGAGGTCTGGGATCTAATCCATTATGCGATAAGCTGCAAGAGCTCCAATCTTCAAGCTAACCACTAACCATAGGTAAATGATATCCGAAGCCCAAAAAAAAAATTGGTACACTATTGTTTATGAATGGATCCCTCAATTTGCGTTTTTTCACTCTATATTGCAAGTGTACCCTTCAAGATTCAATTTTAGATGTCCATCTTTACTTGTAGGGTGCTTCAGAGTTTGAAAAGTTCACAAGTGATATCATGCATGCCATCCCAAAATGATGACTAGCTAGCCCATCACCCCCAGTACATGGCCGATGTGGGACTAAATGAACCCGCCCTCCCCTCCCCTCCCCTCCCCTCCCCTCCCCACACACATGGACTTCGAAGCCTTCGTCAAGGGGACACACCTTTTAGTGGACCCCACGTGCCACAAATCCATCCCTATCCCGTGTTCCCTGAGTTGGTTCTGATACCACTTATCACGGAGCACTTGCTATCCCAAATGACTAGTCATTTCTATAGCCCAACAATCCTTAGAGGACGACTAGTGTGGACTACACATGCCAAAGTGGCACCATGTAAGGGATTTATTATTCCTCAATGGCTCAAAAATTCCTTTGCCGAGCTGGGCTTAGACGGCCCTAACAATAGCATTTCTGAATTATTTCTCTTGTCTGAATGAAATAGTATTGCGGTTACCTCTGAAGTTGGGATTTTTCATCCGAAATGTCGTTCTTGTTCATGCCCACCCTCCTTTGTAGGGTTAGGGTGTCTTCCTCTTCCTCTGCTCCAATTCTCTGCGATTTCTAGGGTTCTTGCAAAAAAAACATGGAGAAGCCATTAAAGCACCTCTCGTCTCTGGACTGGGAGACTATTATCGACGATTTCCAGTACGGATCCTCTCGTCGATCCAAATGGATCTCTCAGTACTCTGGTCTAGCTCTCCTCGAACAAGCTCTATCCTCTATTCTCAGAAAGGATTTCCCTTTCAAGCTCCAGATCATTGTCTTCCTCGAAGAGTTTTCCGAAATCTTGATTAGAGAATCCGAGGCTGAAGCTGCTTTGGGCCGTGTAATCGAGGTTCTTCTTGCTGTTGTTCAAGCTCCCGTCGATGGAATCTCGGTAACCTATTCTTTGAAAGAACAAATGATGGTTTCTGCAACTTCGATCGTGATCTCTGTTGATGGATTCAAGAATTCAATTCGGCATCTCGAAGGCTTGACGGAATTGCTCTTGACGGTCATTAACAGGCCGAATCATAGCTTGGATCGACAGACCAGAGGCGTTGCTTGTGAATGCTTGAGGGAATTGGAGAGAGCTTATCCTTGTTTGCTCTCTGAGATCTCTGGCCATTTATGGAGCTTGTGTCTAAGCGAGAGGACTCATGCTTCACAAAGCTACATTCTGTTATTGACGTCTGTAATTCACGATCTCGTGATTTCGAGGACGAATGTCTCGATTCTTACCGGCTCAGTTCCTCTTGTTCCTTTTAACGTCCCACAATCGCTCCTTGGGGCTGTGTGTTTGAATAAAGAGCTTTCTGCTTCGAATTTCAAGGAGATTCGGAGAGTGATGGCTTTCTTGCTTGAAAGGCCACAAATTCTAACCCCATGTGGAATGATGGAATTCATGTCGATGCTAATGCGGATTGTGGTGGTTTTGGAGTTGCAGCCATCGCTTTTGAAGGTGCAGTTCTCTGGCCTGCTTTACTCCTATGATCCTATGCTATGCCATGTTGTTCTGACGCTTTATACGCGTTTCTCAGATGCTTTTGATGGCCAAGAGGGCGAGATTGCTCAGCGTCTGATGCTAATCTCAAGGGAAGTCCAGCACCATCTGGTTTTCCGCCTCCTAGCGCTTCACTGGTTGGTGGGTTTTATTCGTTTGCCATCAAAGAGAGAAACAATGAAAAAGAACTCAATTGTTCATATGGGTCTGAGCTTTTATCCCACTGTCTTTGATCCACTTGCACTGAAATCTGTGAAACTAGATGTACTTGCCTACTGTGCAACCTGTGTTGACATCTTTAGATGGGAGAGCCCTGCTGGTGTTTCAGGTGAAGAGGTTGGCCGTGGAGTTTCTGTGGTGAAGCTCTTTGAAGATGGTCTCATATCTGTTTCGTCATTCAAATGGTTGCCTCCATGGAGCACAGAAACTGTGGTAGCTTTTCGGACCTTCCATAAGTTCTTGATAGGTGCCACTCCTCATTCCACCTCTGATGCTTCGACCATTGGGTTTCTCTTGGAGTCTACTATCTTCCACACTTTACAGGTACATGCACTTTCTTTTCCTTTCCTTTTTTACTTTTTTTAAGTGACAACTTAAGAAGAAGAAGATAGAATGATATTGGAAGCGGTTAGCAATTAGAGTTGTCTATGTATAACTGAGGTCTATTTACTGATTTGGTCGATGGTTCAGTTAGTTCCTGAGCTTCTTTCAATACGAACAGAAGTAACTGCAGGATACATACTAAAAAAACCAAAATCATGCCACCAATAACCAATTTTCATACTTTAAGCTGAGCTCATGCATTATAGAAAGTTATGTCTTCATGAAATTTGGCCAATATAAAATTCACTAGTAATTTTATAAGTTCTTAATACAATTCTAGTTTTTCATCAAAAAGAAGAAAATAATTATAAAGCCCTGAGTTTAATAGGCGATTGCGGAAGTCTTTGTTCTTTATTTTCAAAGTTTCATGTGTGTTCTGAAAGTATGTTGCATCGCTTCTGGCCTTTTTGATCCAAGAGGTCAGATCTTGTACGGCATTTTCCCGTTTGTTGTAAATTTAGGTTAGTGGAAGGAATGAAATAGAAGAATTTTGGAAGACAAGTGGAACTCTCTAACAAAATATGCTACATAGTTGGTGTTTATTAGTGGATTTGGCCCTTGTATTGAAGCGCATGTTTATAGTTTCTGATTCTCAAGCCAATTGGAGGAATATAAGTCACCGTGGCTATGAGGTAAAGTGGGCCAACCACCACATTTTTGGAACATCCCAGATAATGTATGAAATTCTTCAATTTTGATGGTGCTGCTTTAGCAATCTTGGGTCTGGCTATTATAGGAAATATTTTTTAGGACACACATGAAAATGTTATCAAGGTGTTCTCAGGCTTGGTTGAAATTGCAACTCCTATTGAAATGAAGCCCTAATATTTTCTTTAAGGCCAAAAGATTTCAGATACCAGATTTAGGCCTTTTAGTGGTGGAGGTTGGTTCCTCAAATGCTATGAAATTGGATGGATTTTATGACTGGAGCTTTCTAATTTTTCCTATAGTTGTAAATTGGGGTATGCGGAAGGAGCAAAATAAAAGAATTTGAAAGAAAAGGGGAGCGCTCTTCCGAAATATTGTTGAAACAGGGTTTTAGACCATAGTTACCAGAGCGAGAAGCAAAAACGAGAAGCAATGCGAAAGCGAAAAGCGGGAAGCGAGGCTAAAAAAACCTTAGGAAACGGGAAGCGAGAAATGAGATATATTCTCCTCATTTCCATTATGTTATTATGAGTAACTATATATTTGATTTAATCTTACATGAGATTTTTGTAAAAAAGTAGATGTCTTAAGTTCCAAACCGACGATACTTGCTTAGAGTCTACACCCTTAGGCTATAAACTATGGTCTACCCATCACTTCATACATATAGCTCCCTTTGATCTTAAATGAGACGTGATGGAAACGAGCTTCCTAAGAAGCGAGTTCATCCGAGGAAGTGAGTTTCCTAGGAAGCGAATCTGTCTGAGGAAGCGAGTCTGGGAAACGAGCTTCCGGGGAAGCGAGCATCCCACTCTGTACATAGCTTCCCTGCAACTATGTTTTAGACACTACCACGTATGCCTTACCCTCATTATTATATATAAACTCCATTTTACTGTCATTTAGGCACAATTTTGCATCCATCTTAATTTACTGGCTATTTGCCATGTTGATATATTTTAATAATATTATATACCATTCTTGTTTATCGTTGTTGTCAAATCTCTGGCATATGCGCCATCAGTTTTATTAGTGTTAGCATCATTATCCTCTAGTGCCTTTAGCTTTATGCTTCAGGTTTCTTTGATTCTAGCTTAGGCTCATTTGAGGGTTGATTAGGGAGCATGACTTGGTTGGTACCGAAGAGGTTCGTTGAGCTAGGCAAACACTCCGTGCCAAGTGTCCCTTTGTCAGTCCACTTGGAGACTTAAGAGTATGAGGGGAGTGCCCTGACAATATAGCATTTTAATTAGTTAATATGATGGCATGCTCACGCTTTGGAGAATTTTTGTATGTGACATATGTCACTTAAAAAGTGTACATGAATCCCATGATAGTTTTCCTACATAGAGGAGGCTAAAACCCTAGTTTTTTGGGTAAACCATAATAGAGACCCTAAAAAAGGATCTCATACTCTCATTCTTTAGGCGGTTCTTCTCTCTCCAATCTCTACATCTCCTTTTCTTCTTATTATTCTTTCTTCTTATCCGGTGATCTCTCTGCCGAAAACATAACACCGTCTGTACGGCTGGAATAACCAGTTTAGGCGAACAGTGAGACGATTCTAACCCTTGCAATTTGCACGTATCAACAATTGGTGACTCTGTTGAGGATTGTCGATTCTATGCCTCGTCGGATCAAGAAGGTGAAGGGGGGCTCTCAAGTTGCTATCGCTCCGTCACTGCCAATAAATTCTCGCTCGCCATATGCATTTTTCTGCAGATCGATTCGATTCTTATCTGTATTTGGGTTGAGATTACAAATGTGTAAAAATAAAAATAAACAATCTCTCTCCATCTTAATAAATTGGGGGGGTCTTCTTGGGGTATTTTTCTTATGGATTTACAACAGGTGGGTGTCCTCTCTCGGTTCTCCCTTTCTTTCGGCTTATCTCGGTCGTAGTAACAAAATTCTCCGAATTTTTGAAAAAATCGCGAATAATTCACGTATTTTAGGTGTGCTGAATTATTCTCTGAATTATTTGCGAATTTTAGATTTGCCGAATTATTTGCGGATTTTGTAAATTATTCATGAATTTCACGAATTATTCGCAAATTTCGCAATAATTCGTTTAGTTTGACAAAGTAAATTGCTTATTTTGTACACTATCTGATCAAATTATTGGATATCTTTTAATAGTTATTGATTTTTTACTGAATTGTTCCCGAATGTAGCTCGGATTTTTCCGAACTTGACCCTTGCCGAATTATTCCCCAACCCCGACTTTGTCACTATGATCTCGGTATCTCCCTCTCGGAGTTTGCTATGGTGCAACAAGACGCTCATGCGGTCATCCACCTGTAGCCTCTGTCCAATGTTCTCTCTCTCCTCTCTCATCGCCGTCATTCTCTCTCTTTGCATGTACGTTATCCTTTTCCTGGTGTTCCTTTCTCTACTTCAATTTTTGGGGCAAAACCCTTTCTCTATTTAACTTCGAATGACCAAAAATTTCCACCCCCGTTAACTATACAAATGTTTTGCTTCTTAGTAGAATTCCATATAAATTTCAATTCCAAGGGTTTGGACTTTCTTTACTTCTTCCACATTTTTTTTGTATGGTTTAGATTTATAGGTCCTTATTTATTGTTTTTATGGTCTGAGTACTAGATAGAGATGAAAGGATTTGATGGTGGGGATGGTATTCAAGAAATCCTCGTCTCTAACGAATTTAAGGAATTCGCAGAAAGTCCCTCGAGAAATATGTTTGAGCTTCTAAGGCGTTCTGTTGTGGAGAGCTCCAAGGCGTGCTCTTCAGAGTGTTCTCCAAGCCGTCTTCAGTGTTCTCCAAGGCGTCTTCAGAGTTCTCCTAGGCGTCTAGTGTTCTCCAAGGCGTTCTATTTTGGAGAAGCTTAAGTGAAGAGGTTCACTATAGATGAATTTGCTTCCATTGATGCGAATTACAGTTCTTGACATGGCTGACTCGATGATGGTTGAAGGAGAAGCAAAAGATATAGACCATAATTTAATTTCTCCTTTTAAAATTGGATCGATTGCAGACATATTCTGTCTGATATTGGTTTCTGGTTCAGGATTTTATGATGTGACATTGAGGTGAAAGGGAAAGTCTTAATGCCTAGGGTAATGGCTGCCAAGCATCAAGCATGTTGGTGAGAAGACAAAGTCTTGAGTTCAACCTCCAGATCCCTCGATCTCAATTCCCAATTGCATTTGCTGTGGCTGGTGATCTGGATCAGACGAGCTGGATTACATCAATTCTAAACCACTATAGAGCCTATTGAGGAGGATTTGTTCTCTATTTGATTCAAATTTGAGCTTCCTGACTAGGGAGTGAGATGTTGAGGTTCCAAGTTTATGGGAAAGTAGTGAAGGGGGTTGACTTGATGAAGAGGAGGCACTGGACATGGCACTTGGGTATATGGTTGTTTGTCATTCTTTACACTGTTTGGATTATTACCATCATTCCTAGCATAGACGTTGTTAATGCTGTGATAGCTTTCGGTGGACTGGTTGTTGTTGGCATTTGGGTGGCTTCTTGGTTGTTGTGCTACTGCTACAAGTTGGTTTTGATGCAAATATTTTCAATTAAATGGGTTACTGCAAACAGCTGGAAAGTGGGTTGTTCATCTTGTTCTTGTATTTGCTGTCATTGCTGCTGGCTATGTACTTAGAGAGGGATTAGATGATCCAACAAGGAGTAAATACAAGCTTTTCTTCAGTTCATTGATTATTACTTCTATGATTTCCCCTAAGCTGCCAATGGAGCTATTAATATTTGTTAATACATCTCCAATTGCATTAGCAAGACGTGGAATATTCTACACGAAACTATTCTGAATTCCCTTTGCTGGGGAGGTTGACATATGCTGTTTCGACAAGACAGGAACTCACATCAAATGACGTGAAGTTTTGTAGAGTAGTTGGATTGACTGCCACTGGATTTAGAATCAGATATGACTAAAATTCCTGTCTGCACAGTGAAGGTTCTTGTAGTTTGTAATGCATTGTTGTTTGTGGACTACAAGCTGGTTGGTGATCTTCTCAGGAAGGCAGCTCTGAAAGGAATATAATGGAATTATAAATCTGATGAGAAGGCCATGCCTGCAAACAGGATATTTCTTTTTGAACATATTGTGCAGATTCAATTGAGCTTGGAATCTCTTAGTGGGATCTTCTAAAACGCTCCAGCTTACCTGAGGATGGGAGAATTCTTTATGGTGCTTATATGCAGTTTGACTGGTATATATATTGCTGGTCAGAGTTCAAACCATGTGGAACTTTGCAGCTTCAGGTCTCTATAGATGTTCAATCTGCTACAGTGCTATGTATAATTTGCTGGAAAGAGCAGCCGTCAGGATTACTGATCTGCTGCAATGATTTATTCCACTCTGACCAGTATCTAGATCTACATTCTGTATAAGAAGCAACTGGCTATGTTCTAGATCCATTTCTTCATTCTCGCTATGGTTGTAATGAAGGTTATGGTTGATGAGAGCGGACCTCCAATTGTTGATCCTTGAAAATTGCAAGGGTTAGAATCGTCCCATCGCCCACTTAAGTCGGTTATTCCGGTCATATGGACGATGCTACACTTTCGCTGGAGATCACTGGAGAAGAAGCAAGAAGAAGGAGATGGAGAAAGAGCCGCCTGAAGAATGAGAGTGTGAGATCCCTTTTTAGGGTTTCTACTGTGGTTTACCCAAAAAAATACCCCTCCTTAAAATTAGGGTTTAGCCTCCTATTTATAGGAAAACTATCAGTGGGCTGATCACTTATGCAGATTCTTTAAGTGACACATGTTACATGCATAGCTTCCCAAAGCGTGAGCATGCCACCATATAAACTCATTAAGATATTAGATTTAAAATACTCTCATACTCCCGAGTCTTCCAAGTTCTAGAGATAAGGGGACACTTATTGTGGGGTGTCTACCTAGGTTAGTGAACCTCTTTTGTACCCACCAAACTATTCTCCCTATTTGACCCCCAAAGGTGCCTAAGCCAGAATCAAAGACACCTGAGCCATAAATCTAAATACGCTAGTGCCAAGAAGGATAATGACACTAACACCATTAAAACTGATGGTGCAACTGTTAGAGATTTGACAATGCCGATAAACAAGAACGATATACAATATTATTAGAATATATCAACATGGCATTGAGTAGCCGATAAAGCAAGAGGGATGCAAAATGGTGCCTAACTGGCACTGCAATAGGGCTTATATAATAATGTGGGCAATACAAATGCAGTAGTGTCTAAAACCTTGTATCAACAAATATGTAACATGGTGTTTATTTGGTGGAACCGGCTCTTGTCATGAAGGACTAGTATGTTAATTGTTTAAGATATCTGATTCTTAAGCCAATTGGAAGAATATAATTAATAGTGAGTATCAGGTAAAGCGGGCCAACTGCCAATCTCTTTGGAGTATCCCAGATAATAGATGAAATTAATTCAATTTTGATAGTAATGCTTTAGAAGTCCTGGAAGGACTGGCTATTATAGGAGTTTTTTTTTTCATTTTTCTGGACATGTATGGATTAGCCATGAAAGTGTGCTCAAGCTTGGTCAAAATTTCATTCCAATGAAGCTGAAGCCAAAAGATTTTCTTAAGGCCTAAAGATTTTTTGTGTAGCAGTTTTTGGGCCTTTTAGTGGTGGAGGGTGTTTTTTTTATTAAAAAAAATCGGTAAATCAGATAATATATATATAAAAGATAAGCAAAAGCTAGATTACATATCAGCAAAAGGGGTCATAGGAAAGTGAGCTCAACTGCTGAAATAAGCTATAAAAGATAGAACAGAGAGAGAGAGAGGGTAGAACACTAGAACTACTACAAATGTGTAAAGGAGAAGGAACTGAGGGCCACCAAGTGGGGGCCCACAGACCCGAAGAACACCAGAAGGTTCAACTGAACATTACACCAAATCAAGAAGACCTGTGCCCTCGAAATCTCTACTCACTGAGCACCATTCCAAAATTGGGTGGTGGGGCCCTCCACAAACCCACAAAGAAGAGGAAGCCATAACATCGAAAACTCTCAGATTCCTCTTCCAAACCGACCAAGCAACCACTCCCAGATGGAATTCCCATAGATGAGAGATTGGAGGGTGGTTCTTCGAATGCTATGAAATGGGCTGAAAGACTTTATGACGGCCCATGGAGCTTCTTAATGTTATCGATCATTCAAATGCTATGAATTGGGCTGAAGGTTAAGGGTTCGTATTTTATTATGAAGATTTTTTTCTTTCTCATACTTCGAGTGGTAAAGATGAATAGATGATCTGGCATACTATGTAGCAATAGTGGTAAATTGAACCTCACTGTACACCAAGAGTTCTCTTCATGGTGGGGGATGAACTCATCATGGAGGTGACAAGTAGGGACTGTGATGCCAGCCTAGAAGCGTCATTGTTATCGCTGGGGGGGGGGGGGGGAAGATGAGATTTCGGAATTGGTTCTTGAAAAGAATACGTACTTGAGCAAATTCCCTGGGGGTGTATTTTAAGCAATGTGAGGAAAAGCAAAAGATTTGTTTGCTTCCATCGAGAGGTGGAGAAGGCCTATTTCAGTCATTATAGAGGGGAGAGGGGGCCAATCGATCGTCGAAAAATTTGAGGGAGGTTCAAAACTTTTTCTGTAGGTAAACGAGGGAAGAGTTTGAGGAATGGGTATTGTAGATGATAATGACGCAGCTGAGAATTGTGTTGTGGTACTTGAGGGGGTTGAGATTTTTGGGGAGGAGAGCAGTCGTAGAGGCTTTATTGTTGAAGTGGAAGGTGAACATTGCAATCTATAGAAGAGTAAGCGTAATAGTATCTCTTAGGAGAAACGTGGGGAGGAATTTTGACCATTTTTAATTTGCTAGCAGCATGGATGTTATAGAGGACTTTGATGAGTTCAGGTTGTTTCCTTTATTTGTGCATGTGCAGTTTCGTTTTGTTGTCTTGTTTTCCTTTCTTATAGTTGCTCCCTATTAGTTCACCAATCAGTGAACATTCTTTTTACCTTTCTTATTATTAATTTCAATTCTGGTTTATCGCTAAAAAAATTAAGTGGCTCATGGAAGATTGATGGAGAAGTTGGACACCTTCTTGGTTAAGTATTCTGCCTTGGTCCTCATGAGAAGCGTGGATGACTCTTCAAGTTGGCTTTGACAGGTGCTTAAGGCCCAATTGACATGACTCGTTGGCCATATGTGTGGTGGTAGGAGTTGGAGGCTATCCGGAATCTTTGGGATACTGCATGGTGTGTGGGAGGAGATTTCAATGTGATTAAACTCTTTTATGATAGAATTATTATGACAATTAGAGGGTTTCAGGTTTTGTAGTGAGAATGAGATTACAGGCCTTCCTTTGAACCGTGCCTAGTTCACTTGGTCAAACAACAGTGCCTGGCGTTGTGTAGATTGGACAGGCTCCTGGTTTTTACGGAATGGGAGTGGCAGTATCTTAAAGTTGTTCATGAGGTGCTTCTGAAACTGGCCCCATATCCTTCTCAATTGTGTGGGATATAGAAGGAGTGCCCCTTTCAAATTCTGAACTATGTAGTTGGAGGATTTGGGTTTCACAGGGTTGGTTGAGGACTGCGGGTGAGTTTTTAGTTTGAGGGTAGTAAAATGGAAGGTGCTGAAGTTGAAGGATTGGAATAAGGAAGTCTTTGGTAGGGCTGACAGGAAATTTTTTTTTGATGGGTAAAGCAATATTATTAAATAGAAAAGCAGGAAACAAGAGCAAACAACACACCAAGAGAGTTTAGTTCAAGAACTTGAGGAAATTGGGTTTATAGACCAAAATAAGGAGCTGGGTCCGATTTCTGACATTGACAATTCAGGCTCAGGGCGAAGGAGAATGTTGAAAGCTATCTCAGTTGGAGGAGATTGATTGACACTAAAAATCTGAGTTCACTAGCTCATAGAAGGTAATAAGGGAAAGCAAGGGATTTCGCTCCTCATTCGTTTCCGGGACAAGGATATCCATAATTTGAATAAGGGGGATTTCTGGAGTCACTAACTATCCTATTTGTCGGTAGAATAGGAAACCCTTAATGTATGTACATAACCAATAATAAAGCAAGCAATCTATAAGAGAATGGGTAAGATATTCGGTTATGTTAGGTGTAGGTGTTAGGCACCCCTAAACATCCACATTAAAGTGGTTAGCTACTACTCAAATCTACAATAAAAGACATAGAAATCCAGAACCAAGTTTTCCGACGTAAGGTAACCAAACCCATTTTCCGTGTTGTCCAAAAGTAATAAATCTTCCAGTAGTTCAAATTCAAGTACGAAATTACTATTTTTTGTGTTTACTCATGCAGGTATGGAGCACACCATCATGTAAGCATTAGATCATTGTCTTAGAATAATATACTTGAGAAAAATAATAAAAAGTCAACTTATTTCTGTGAAGAGCCTAATCCTATACATTGTGTTAAACTGGGCTCAATGATACTAGAAACTAGAAAGCACTCAGAAAGGATAAACATTGCAGATTAAGTACACTATAGCCCGGGGATCTAACTTGTCCATTCCAGTACCCATCTAAGATGCATAGATTAAGTAATTGAAGAATTAAGGCATAGGGACATAACTGGAATTAACATAAAAGACTAATCAAATTAAACCCAGGGATTAACAGAACCCATTCCCCAATCCTTTCAAATGAAATATCCCATTCCTCCATTCTTTTGAAAGAAAGAACAGATTCTGGGTGAGTTCAAATGCCCATACTTATATAAAACAAATAAATAGCTTTTTGGATTGTTATAGCATTGAAATGAATCCACTTATTAAGAGGATTATGCGATCTTCTGGTTTGAGTTCAAATGGGGATACTTGTATAAAGCAAATAAACAGGTGTTTGGTTTGTTAAATCATTGAAAAGAATCCACTTATTAAGAGGATTATACAATGGAGGCCCAGTCTTTCTCTTTCTCTCTCTTCCTATTATTTTCCTCATGTTACGTGTTGCTTTTTCAATCTATGTATAATAGCTATAGAAGTAACTTTAGAGAATAAGAAACCTCTTGTTATAATTTTCACTGCCTACAGTGGCCTACGTCAAAAATTCCCTCTCAAATAGAGACTTGTATGGTAAATGAAATTTTGAATATTGAATATCTGATACTGGAGTTTGTTGGTTATCTAGCATATAGCAAACAGTATGGACGAAATTTGAATTGTATAAAAGTAGATATTTTTTTCAACAAATGAACAAATTTATTGTACCCACCCAGTATTGTAAGGACAATATATAACAATAAGCAAGGTGGCACCCACATCTGATGTGCCCCTTTTGGGGGATCTCCCATGAAAAATTGGTCCAAGCAGATGATTACCATCTGCTTTACTGTCCTTTTCTTTCTGAACCATTCATCTGTTTTCTTTCTTTATTTCTTCTTTTTTCCCCTTCTGTTGACCGTTAATACTCTGTTCTTTTGGTGGATCATTTAAAAGTCCAGAACATTAATATTTTGGAACAAGAGGCAAGAGTCTGGGATGAGAGGGGAGAGGGTTTCTAACCCTTTGACACGATGGTATCTCAGATTTATGGGGTTCAAATTAATTAGAAGTTCCACATCCACGGAACTTAAAAAATCCAAAAATATTGGTAGAACTTAAAAGTTCCATATTTGTAGAACTATTGCACTCTATGGAATAATATAGTTCTAGACATCAAGTAAAATTAGGCATGAAACAATGGAAGTTCTAAACTTTAAAAGTTACACAAAAAGAACGAAGCTAAAAGGAGTACGGTAGATCAGATGGTTGGGTTCATAAAAAATATATCCATGGTGGAATCCATCGAGTGGTAGATTCATCTCCCTCACATGTGACCGACTAAATTCCATTTTAGAATGCCCTTTGGTCTACCAAACAAGTAACATAGATTATTTCCTATTGGAAGTATCGAGTTCACAAGGTGTGGCCACACTTTTTTCTTCTGTATTTACCACTCTTGCAAAGTTGTAAATAGAGGATGTAATCTGGTATTTGGAATTTTACCAATTTCTGTTGTGCAGAGGATGATAGTGGACATGGCATTGGAGTTCCAGAGATTGGTTCCAGTTGTTGTTGCTTTCATTGACCGTTTGTTGGGCTGCCACTCACACCGCTGGTTGGGGGAGCGCCTTCTCCAGATATTTGATGAACATTTGCTTCCAAAGATTGTCACAGACTATCGGTTGGCTTATTACTTCCCAATTTTTACTAGAATTGCTGAGAATGATACAATACCTCCTCGTGGGTTGTTAGAGTTGCTTATGACCTTCATGGTTGCACTTGCTGAAAAACATGGGCCGGACACGGGATTGAAGTCGTGGTCTCAGGGAAGTAAAGTTCTTGGCATTTGTCGGACAATGCTTATGCACCACCATAGCTCTAGAGTGTTCCTTGCACTCTCCCGTCTTCTAGCATTCACATGTCTGCATTTTCCAGACTTGGAGGTTCGCGAAAACGCAAGGTATAATAAAGAGACTTGCTTAACTTATTCCCTATGCATTATTTGAGTACGTCAGGTTATAATGTTCTTCACCTGTGATATTTTATAATTTATGACTTCTAGTGCTTAGTTTATTAGGTTACTAAGAAGAAACATATTAATAGAATTAGTCTAACAAGGATATTGAGATGGAAGAGTGGGAAGACAAAGAAATATAAGATCATAATGAGCGCATTCAAAAGAATCTGAGAGCAGCTCCAATATGTGATAAAATAAGGGAGAGTCGGTTGAGAATTGAGATGGTATATCCTCAATTTTAAAGAAGACCACTAACGGCTCAAGTAAGTAGTGAGAATTATGTAAATGGAGTTAGTGAGAAATTTTTTGATAACTCATGACTAAGTAAAGCTATGACTTTAATAGAAAGGAATTGTGGAACATGATTCGTGTTGATGACCCCAAAATTTGGGGTAAGGCATTGATGACGATGACGATGACGATGATGATTACCTATGAATATTTTGTTATTTATGGCTTCTAGTGCTTAGTTCATTGGATAGGCCTGGAGTTTTTGTCACGGTAGACATAAAAGAGAGAATTAGGGAACAAAAATAAAACGACTGAAGAGAATAAAAATTTTAGAAGAAAATAAAAGAAAACCTCTCTATATTGATGCCATTATTTTCTTTCATATGAATGTGACATTTTGCAGGATCTACTTGCGGATGCTGATTTGTATACCAGGAAAGAAGCTCAGACACATATTGAATCTCGGGGAACAACTTCCTGGCATATCACAATCTCCACATCTTAGCTCGTTCTTCCATGCTCAATCTCCTCGACCTTCGCATGATCTAAAGAAGTCTAAGAATATCTCATCCTACATTCACCTTGATCGGGTAATTCCATTGCTTGTCAAACAGTCATGGTCCTTGTCTATATCTACTTTGGGCATTGAAAGTAACGAACCTGACTATTTAGCGGGCAACAAAGACAGTGAACCCTCTCTAGACATAGAAATGGAGGTTGAAAACAGTTTTAGTGTCCAGATAGCGTCAGAAACGGAAAGAATTGATCTGCCACAGGAACCACTACGTGTGATGGATTCAAAGGTTTCAGAGATTTTAAGGATATTACGTAGGCACTTTTCGTGTATCCCTGATTTCCGGCACATGCCAGGACTTAAGATTAGAATACCTTGTACTCTGAGGTTTGAGTCTGAGCCATTCAATCGCATCTGGGGTGTTGATTCACCTACTACGAATTTGGATGGCGTGGATGCGCTGCCTGCTATATATGCAACTGTAATATCTTTTTCATCTACATCCCCCTTTGGGTCTATTCCATCAATCCACATACCTTTTCTTCTTGGCGAACCCCTCAGAAATGATAATGCTTCGGGCCGAAGGGGTTGCCTTGATATTGTTCCTGTAGGAAATGGGCCTGGAGAAGAGGACAGCTTCAGAGCACCTGTAATGATTGAATTGGAACCTCGAGACCCTATGCCTGGTCTGATTGATGTTGCTATTAAGGCAAATGCAGAAAATGATCAGATCATCCGTGGTCAGCTTCAGAGTCTCACAGTGGGTATTGAAGACATGTTTCTCAAGGCTGCCGTTCCATCCAACATCCCAGAACATGAGGTTCCTGGTTACTACTCAGATTTGTTTGGTGCTTTATGGGAAGCATGTGGTAATTCTTCCAACACTGGGCGAGAAACATTTCCACTGAGAGGAGGAAAAGGGGTTGCAGCAATTAGCGGGACCCGATCAGTCAAGCTGTTGGAAGTTCCCGCAGTCTCTCTGGTTGCGGCTGTTGAGCGCTACTTGGCACCCTTTGTTGTAAGTGTGATTGGTGGTCCCCTTGTTAACACAGTTAGAGATGGCGGGGTCATAAGGGACGTCATCTGGAAGGATACAGCCTTGGATTCTGCAGTTGATGTCACTACTCCAGTAACTGATTCTGATAGAGGCCTGCTTCAGCTCAAGTACATCGATGATGAAAATGACAGAGAAAGTCATGTTGACATCAGTAAGAGAAACATGGGATGCTTTCTTGCACTGGTATTTCTCCCACCAAGATTCCACCTCCTTTTTCAAATGGAAGTTTGTGATATTTCGACATTAGTTCGAATTAGAACTGATCATTGGCCATGCCTAGCTTATATAGACGACTATTTGGAAGCATTGTTTTTGGAATGAAAGGGAATCATTTTATTTATTTATTTATTTTTATATATTTTGAGTTCTATACATGGACCCTAAAAGGTAAGCTTATTGCAATTTGCACATAAAGCATGTTGACATGTACACCCATAGTTAATTTGTGTGTATTCCTTATTCTCTTGGGTAACTTGGAATTAATTTTATTTTCTCTATTTCTGCACCGTTTGTTTTGAGGTAAAATAGGGGAAAACAAATGAATTCCATGGAAAATGTCATTTTCCAAGTGTACTTTCTTTAGGACAACTGACATTTTCCGTGAAATTCATTTGTTTTCCTCTATTTTACTTCGAAATAAACTGAGCATTCAGTTCAATTCTCTATTGCTGCCAACACTTGGTTTGTTAATGGGTCTCCTCAAACAAAAAATATTCTCTGATTCATTTACTTACTGTATATGAGTATCTGAATTTGTCTTTTTTCCTACCGATGTGAAGATATTTTGCATGGGCAATTTTACTTTTCACCAAGAATGGTGGTTTGCTCAACACTGCACTAATCAGTGTCTGGTAGGGCTGTAATGGATCAGGTCAAGATCTGGATCCGACCCAAATCCGATCTGATTAGATTGGATCTTAATCCTATTATAGATCTATACGGATCTTGAATCCGATTATAATTGGATTGGTCAATTATTTAGGGCCCGTTTGGTTTGGATTATTGCAATCACAACTGATTATAGCATAAGCGTTGTCATGAATAAGCGTTGTCATAAAGAAACGTTGTCATGGATAATCTTGTTTGGATAACACCCTGTCTATAAACAATTATTTGTATATAATTGATTATGTCCAAAATAATCATGTTTAGTTCATCCTGAAACATAAATCTGTTGCTGATTACTGTTCCGAAATTATGAAAGGTTTAATACAAAAAGTATAATTTCTTCTTCTCTAAACTATAACTAGTGATATAAGAACAAAATATAGTGATAATGTTAAAAATGCGACATTCTTTTCTCCAAAATAATAATAATAATAAATAGGCCTCTAGTGTAATGTAATTGCTACTGATATATGCATTTCACATTGCTTCGGTGAGGTTATTCCTAAAAGCTTCCATCTTCGGTTGCTGGTGCTGATGTACTTGTTCATTGACATGCAAAGTACTTCCATGAGATGATGCATCAATGTTAACTACCAAATCGTCTACTTCATACTCTTGGAATAAATCATCTCTCCGAGCCTCTTCCCGAATGAAGTTGTAGAGAACACAACAACTACAATATCTCTTTGTTTAAGATACGAGTATGGAGCCATACACTTTAACATAGGAAATCACGCTTTCAATACACCAAAGTAGTGCTCTATTACATTCCTTAATGAGGAACATGCACGATTAAATAGCTCTTTGGTATTAGTTGCACCAAAGTGTCTATTGCTTAACCAAATGGCCATCCTTCGAATCTTTCTTCTTCTGCTTAAGATGTTGCTGCATCATTACGTCGCTTACGAGAAACAATAAGGTCAGCTTCTTTTTGTGTCGTATCCTCTTCAAGTATATCATCACGGTGCAACAACGTACATGGAATAACATCATCATCATTGACCACATCTTGGCTCTCACCCATTGCAAAAGCGACCCAACTAGTTGCACACATATCTCCACAAATTGTTGTCATCTCCTCATACATTGGGCATGTGATGGTTTTAAACTTTTCATATGTTGGATCTACCTGTATTGAAGTATTGATTGTTAATAATAACATTCCTCTATTAATCATTAATATTAAAATTCACTATCATTGTACCTTTATCAGATTAGTCCATCGTTTTTTATCAGCTATGACAACCTTTCTTATTGGATCCCAACCGAAGTCTGTCTGCTCAACGGGTTTATTCCAAGATTTCCACTTAGTCTTAAGAGATGCAAAATGGTTTTTGAACTGTTGGTGTGTGTACTCTCTACTAGTTTTTTTTTCTTGAATTCATCTCTAATATATTTCCACCCACCCCTGTTGAAACTAGTACCTGACCTATTCCCTTTTGTTACTTGATCCACCGCTAAATCTATAAAGATTTGATCCAAAGTAATCATGTATTTGTTATCTTTTCCCAAAAACACCTAGAAAATAATTTCTCCAGAAATCAAATTGTTTGCTAATATGAGCTTGTCAGCTGCCATTGCATCATATTTTCAATTGTGGGATCTACTATTCTAAGTGAGTCTTGAACCCTTTTTCCCCCCCTGAAGGTAAGCCGGGGTTAGGCAGACTCCTACTAGATTAAAAAAAATAGAGCAAATTATATTATGAGAAACATCTATCCGACCTATCCTCGCAAATAATGGACGAACGATATTTAAGGATGATGTTAAGGAGGGAAAAAGACTTTACAATTGGTATTATAAAATTTAGCAAGCCAATTTGCTGCTCAATTGGTTTCACGCCATACCTTGCGAAAACGCATGAATCAAAGGAGTCCTGAGAGTCTTCTAACTTCTCACAAATCATTCCGCCATCTCCAAGGGACCTCTGAAACATCATTGATGATATCCACCACCCAATTGGAGTAAAGAAAACACTAGCAGACAAGAAGCTCCATACTCCAGAGCTAATTGCAGACCCCGAATAATGGTTCTCGTGACCCAAAATACCCTCTAAGAGTTAGGGATACCTTGGCTTGTGATGTGCCTTATCAAACCATACCATCGTGTGAAACACACAAGGCATAACATAACGGAAACAAACTTTCTAATAACATAAATTTGTATATGTGTACAAGTCTGAACCAACATACTAAAAACAAGTATAAAGTTTAAAGTAGACATTTCCCACTTTCAAAATACATAAACCCTCTCCCTCTCAACTCTGCCGAACCTCATGATTCCCCGATTCGGAGATATCTTCACAAAGACTGGATCCCCAACTTGGAATTCCAAGTCTCTACGACAAGTGTTCGCATAGCTCTTCTGTCTGTCTTGGGATGTCCTCAACCTTTCCCGGATGATCTTAATCCTATCAACGGTCTGCTCGATCAACTCAAGACCCAGTACTTTCCACTCACGAACTTCATCCTAGTATGAGGAGCTCGACAACTTCTCTCATACAAGACCTCGAAAGGTGTCATCTGCATGCTCGCTTGATAGCTGTTGTTGTAGCCGAACTCAACCAATGACAAGTGATCCTCTTAACTACCCTGAAAGTCTAACATGCACACTCAGAGCATGTCCTCTATAATCTGGTTCACCCTCTCGGTCTGCCCATCAGTCTGAGGATGAAAGGCGATGCTAAAGTTTAATCGAAAACCCATAGCACTCTAAAAGCTCTTTCAGAACCTGGAAGTAAACCTTGGGTCTCGATCAAATACAATAGGAACTGGCACCCCGTGCAAATGAACCACTTCCTTAACGTACAAGGTTACAAGCTGACTCGAACTGGACATAGTTCGATAAGGTAGGAAATGCGCAGACTTTGTCAATCTGTCAACTACAACCCATATAGCATCGGAGCCATTTGCAGTCTGTTGCAAACCAACTACAAAGTCCATAAAGATGTTCTCTCATTTCCATTCCGGAATAGGGAGGGGCTGTAAAAGACTTGTAGGTCTCTGATGCTCGGCCTTCACCTGCTGGGACACCAAACATCGAGTCACATACTCTGTTACTTCTCTCTTCATGTTCTGCCACCAGAAATGCATCTTCAAGTTCGGGTACATCTTCGTACCCCTAGGATGCACTGTGTAATTAAACCGATGTGCCTCGTCCAAGATCTCACGCCTCAACTCTGCGTCGGCTGGAACACACAACCTGTCCTTGAATGTGATGGCACCATCACCATTCACGACAAAATCGTGACTGCTACTACTCACTGACTTATCTCGGTAAGCAAACAACTCGGCATCCGAACTTTGCAACTCTTGGATCCAATCTAACATATACGGCCTGACTGCCAGATTCGCTATCACTGGCCCATAAGTAGCAATACTGAAGCTGGTCGCATTGTTAGACATCTCTCCTAACAACTTCCACTCATGGACCATCATTCGAGTCAAGTACCCAGAAGACTCAGAGCATCTCCTACTACGTTCGCCTTACCCGGGTGGTATTGGATAGAGTAGTCATAATCCTTTAGAAACTCCACCTATCAGCGCTGCCTCAGATTTAGCTCATTCTGTGAAAAGAAATAACGCAAACTCTTGTGATCCGTGAATACATTAAACTGCTCCCCATAAAGGTAGTGACGTTAAATCTTCAGCGCAAAGACAACTGCGGCAAGCTCTAGATCGTGCGTAGGATAGTTCTCTCATGATCTTTCAACTGCTGGGAAGCATAGGCTATGACATTCCTGTGTTGCATCAGAACACCTCCTAGCTCAATAAGCGAGACATCACTGTAGACTACGAAACCACCACTCCCAGATGGAACAGTGAGAACTGGGGCCGTAGTAAACCTCTTCAACTCCATGAAGCTCGTCTCGTACCTGTCGCTCCAAGTAAACTTAGCGTTCTTCCACGCAAGGTAAGTAAGCGAAGCCACTAAGTTGGAAAATTCCTCAATAAAGCGCCGGTAATACCCTTCCAGGCTGAGAAAACTGCGAATCTCGGTAACACTCTTCGGCCTCTCGCAATTCATCACTGCCTCGATCTTCGTAGAATCAACTGAGATACCCTCGACAGGTACCACGTGGCCAAGGAACACCACTTTCTCCAACCAAAACTCGCACTTACTCAACTTAGCATATAGGCTATGCCCTCGAAGAGTTTCAAGTGTAAGGCGAAGATCTCTCACATGATCATCTCTTGTCCTGTAGTACACAATGATATCATCTACAAAGACGATCACACATCGATCGAGAGAAGGTCTGAACACCCGATTCATCAGATCTATGAAAGTCCTCGACGCGTTCGTCAGACCGAAAGACATGACTAGGAACTCGTAGTGCCCATACCGAGTCCTGAAGGCAGCCTTGGGAACGTCTTCAGTCTTGATCTTCAATTGATGGTACTCAGATCGAAGATCAATCTTTGAGAAGAATTTCACTCCGTTCAACTGGTCCAACAGATCATCTATCCGAGAAAGTAGATAACGATTCTTGATCGTGACCTTGTTCAGCTGCTGGTAGTCGATGCACATCCTCATCGATCCATTCTTCTTCTTCACAAAGAGCACATGAGCTCCCCACGGTGAAACACCCGACCGGATGAAGCCAAGGCCCTGCAATTCCTTAAATTGTCATTTCAACTCCTTAAGCTCAATATGGGTCATCCTGTATGGAGCCCTAGAAATCGGAGCAGTGCCTAGAGCAATCTCAATGACGAACTCTATCACCCTATCAGGAGGTAATCCCGGCAAGTCCTCGAGAAACACATCCAAGTACTCACTCACAACTGGGATGGCTGAGAAGTCTCGTATCTCCAGAGTCGAGAGATTTAGAGCTGCAAAACGAGTGATGTCTCGCCTTTGTATCATTCGGAAGTGAAATGCTTTCTCCCCAACTAGTTGGAAGTTCACCATCTTCTCGAAGCAAGCCACATGCCCATGGTGAGTCAAGAGTCAATCCATCCCGAGAATGACATCAAAGTCTAAGTCTTGGAACTCGAGGATGATCAGATCAACTGGCAACTCCCGCTGCCCAACTTGCACAATGCAACCCCAATACACATTGTCTGCATCAACAGACTTGCCGAGCGAAGTCAAAATGGATAGCTCCTGAGGTAGCCGACTCGACTACAAATTAAAGCTCTTAGCAAAACTAGGCGACACAAAAGAATGTGTTGATCCAGTGTTGATCATCACACGGGCCAAGCATTCGCTCACTAGCAAAGCGCCTGTGTAGAACAATTACTAACTATTAAAACATTGCAAACAATCTTGAATAAATATAGGTAGTATGTTTGTACATCCAATAGCACATACATAAGTACACTACCAACAATTCACAACTTAAATAACTTTGACTTGAGTGTACCTTGCACAACTTCATCAGATGCATGTCTGTCATGGTGAAGACCCTATCTTGACGAGGCGGTTGTGTGGGCCGTGGGGGCCTGGAAGCCTGGGAAGACCCCTGCTGTGAAATCTGCTTGACTGGAGGTCTTCCTTCCTGAGGTCGGGTCTGCAATTGCCTACGCTAGCAGTCTCTGATCATGTGACCTTGATCACCATAGTCAAAACAACCCCCGAAAGTCTGCGACACTCTCCGGCCTTGTGCCTCTTGCCACAAAGAGCACATCCCTCAAATGGCGACGATGATGAGGACATGGGTGACGCATATCTAGTGGTCTGCGTAGCAGTAGGGCGAGGTGCCTGTGGGTCTAAAGGAGGCCTCTGAGCCTGCATTGGCTAAGAAGACGGATATGTAGCAATCCTGGCCCTCTTCTTAGGCAAAATTGAGCCACTAGATTGTCCTCGAAACATGCATCTCCCTGGGCCACTGTCTCTCCTCCTGAGAAATTCGTCGGAATTCTTCTCGGTTCCCATAATCTCTCTACAGATCTCTACCTGTAACATAGAAACCCGATCACGGATGAAGGACCGCAACCCATCTTCAAACTTTTTGTCTCGCATACCCTCAGTAGCGATCAGTTGTGAAGCAAATATTGATAGCCCGAAATACCCCCTAGGAATTAGGGATACTTTGGCTCGTGATGTGCTTTATCAAACCATACCATCCTGTGAAACACACAAGACATAACATAGCGGAAGCAAACTTTCTAATAACATAAACTTGTATATGTGTACAAGTCTGAACCAACAGACTAAAAACAAGTATAAAGTTTAAAGTGAATATTCCCCACTTTCAAAATACATTAACCCTCTTTGTAGCACCCCGGATTTTTCAGCATGTACTAAAGCTTTAAAGTCATTTTCTTGAATTGAAGATTGGATTTCTGAAGTCAAATATATTGGAAATCCGAGTTTCTAAATACCATTTGCGGATCAGGCAACTTTAAGGGCAATTTGGTCCATGAATAAAGTAGAAATTGAAGATTCTAAAACGCCAGGAGTGCTCCTTTTTGAATGACGAATCCAACGCAAGTTGAATCGTCAAAATCCGACGAACGAGTCAAAAATTATGACCAAAACACGAAAGAAGGAAAATCTGAAAATTTTCTGCAAGTTACGAACGATCGTACCAACCTTACAAACAATCGTAGGTGAGCTACGATCGATCGTAGAATCTCATAAATGGGCAAAAATCTCAGTAATGGTTACGATTGATCGTGAAAACTTACGACCAATCGTAGGATATTTATGATTGATCGTAGGATATTTATGATCGATCGTTAACATGTTACGATTGATCGTAGATCCCGAACCCAGAATTTTTATTTCGTGATTTTTAGGATTTTTACCCTTTGCCTATAAATAGGGACTTACATTTGGGGGTTTTGGTTTACCCTAAACCTAAAGAGAGCCTAAGAGAGATTAGAGAAGGAGAGAGGAGAGATTGAGGGTTTGCCAAGAGGGTTGAGATTGAAGAAGAAGGAGATCAAGATCAAGGGTGATCTTCCCCAAATCAAGCAAGGGGGTTTCTCCAAGCTCGGTAGCGCCTCCACACACGTTTTTGGAGGGTTTTCCTTACCCATTGAAGGTCGGTACCTTATGCTACCCTCCTCGTCATATTTCTTTCCCTTAATTGTCATGCTTCTCCATTTCCTTGCCTTCACCTAAATGCTTCACATGATATAAGATGGATTTAGTGAATAAAATGTTATATGGATGTTGTGTTGTGATGAATAAAATGGGAAGGGTATTGTACCAATAATGAACACACGTGTATGTTGTGAATATCAACCCATCTAGAAAAGCATGGTATAGGCTTTAACTACTAACGTGCACACCACATGTTTGATGAAATGCTAAGGTGAAGAAAAATGAGTTATAAACTAAGAAAGACATGATTTAAAGTATATGGAAATTACTAGGGTTTATAATAGTGTGATTAATTGCTTTCCTCAACGGCATGAATAATTACTTGTGAAATTAATGTTATTCTATGTGTTGTTGAAATCCCAATTGTCATATTTAATTCCAAGTGAAAGTATGTACACGATTCTACGAGCACGGCATGCATGACTTGGTTTACTGGTGTTTTTCAAGAATAAGGATTTTAGAGGTAGGACATATCTTACGATATGTTTTGCCTCACTTTTGACAAGAATAAGGGTATATCATTTAAGGAGGGGTCTCCCCTCCCTCACAAGTATATTTCATAGATAAGAGAGGCCTCCCCTCTCTCGCAAGTAGTATCTCATTTAAAGAAGGGTCTCCCTTCCCTCGCAAGTGCATTGCATAAGAGGGAGTTTTACACCACCCTCCCTCACAAGTTGCATAAGAGGGGTCTCCCCTCCCTCACAAGTGCATTTCATTCCAAGCAAGCATGACATGACATGACATAACATGACAAGCATGACACGACAAGACAAGGAAAAACAAGAACATGACAAGACAAATTTTCAAGTACGAAAATAGTATTTTAAGTCGAGACAAGTGCACGATGATTTCAAGAGTTTTATCGGCTTTTATGTGATGCAAGCATGAATATAAACTGTTTTACTTTCCTGCGGTTACATGAATTGCTTTCTGCTTTATATATATCGTTATTGTTATGCTATGACTGTTGGTTAGTATTTGGTACCCGCTAAGTATTCCATGCTCAATCGTACTTCTCATGTCGGCAGGTGATAGTGGAGCGATAGCTCCTTTTGACATCTGTGCTCCTGGCCCATGGGTGGAGGAGGAGTACGTGGAGGAACCTGTGGAGGAACCTCCGGTAGAGGGCTACTATTAGTGTGGTAGGTTCTAGGTGAGCGTGGGTGAGCACGAGAGATTATAGCCATGTATTTTGGCGAGCCTGTCCACACTTTCTTTTGTTGTTCTCTTTCGTACAAACTTGGATCACTGTATATACATAGAGGTTTGGTTAGGCTTCCGCTATGTTATGTTATTTATGCTTTCACTATTTGTCCTCTATCGTATATGCTTCATGTATTTTGCAGGTTGGGTTGTCAAGTATGATAAGTAGATCATGGCAAGTCATCCAAGATTCACTCTAACTCATAGGGTGGATTTTGGGTCGCGACACTCTTCCTTTAAACTCTCAGTAGTAGTCTAGATATGACCCCTTATCTAGTGCTCTATCCTCGAGCAGATGATCCATCGTAGGCTCAGACTCGTAGTACTCCTCCTCCACCCAAGGCTCGGGAACAATGTCGAATGGACATACCAAAGTCAACAATTCAGCTGAGCATGGAATTCTCAGCGTATACAAGCTACTAGCTGACAGTGGTATAATATCATTTCACATGCAAAGACATAAAGACATGGAAATCCTTAAATGCCAATATATGGTTTCCAAAACTATTTCCTTATGAAATCCAAAACCATATGAGTCGTATGAGTTTGTATGAGAATCAGAGTCTTATGAGTTCTTGGAGTTTTTTAAGAGTTTTTATGAGTCATGTGAGCCATTATGATCCGTGGACACTTAGAGACTTAGAGCACTTTGAGATATTTTTGCTTATGAGACTTATGAGCTTTTGATCTAATGAGATTCCTTATGAAGTTATGAACTTATGAGCAAAACGATAGCACACTTTAGCGACTTATGAGCCGAGTATGTAAATACCCTTCAACGAAGGTATATAGAATAGGGCTGCCATCATCCCTGACCAATCATCCATTTGGCATTATCAACTTATGAGATTACTTTTGAGCCGGATATGACATATCCTTAGATATGATATATCCTTGACCAACCCAATGTTTGTCTTTATCAATGCTTTTGAGCTTGTGAGCTATGGCTTATGAGCTTTGCTTATGAGTTATTCCTATGAGTCTATACTTATGAGAAAATCTCGAATTATGCAAGACATGGAGTACACAGAGTGCATAGAGTGTTTGTGAGCATCATGGTAAACTTAGAACACTTAGAAACATTGAATCATAGTCATAGAATTTCAGTTGTAGTGATAGCTTACAAGTACTTAAAATCCATCACCCAATTTATCCAAGAACATACTGTAAAACATGGTTTTCTTAAAAAGAATAGAACCAGTGGTAAACAGTAGAGTGTATCTACCTTTTTAAGACCAATTCTCTTTGGTCCAGCTCTTGAAAAATACCGAGGATCGAGATCCAAGCTCTGAGAAAGCTTGATCCTAGCTTGGGAAGCAAAAACCGAAATCCCTTTTGCCAAGAATATCAACAAGAATTTACGTTGGAGAAATCCAAGCTTTAGAATCACTTTGGATTCGAAATCCAAGCTTTAAAACACCAAAGAAATCAAGAGGGAACTCTTCTTTTGGTGGAAAACACGAATCCAAGATCACCGTGAAGAATACTTGAAGAAACCCTAGCTTTCCTTTTCAAAATCCCCAAAAATCTTTCTCTTAGGGTTTGAGTAAATCAAACCCACGAATTTGGGTCCTATTTATAGGCCAAGAGTTGCCAAAATCCTTAAAGGCCCTTGAAACATATCTTCCATAGGTTGGTTTTCACTATTCCAAGTTGGTTAGTGCGTTTCTAGGTAAGATTTGTCGATGAGATTGGATGCCCCGATGGAATTCGTTGACGAAAATGGGTTTTGGACTTTCTATCCAATAACTCCAAAAGAACTCGTCGACAAGTTCTTGTCCCCAGTCTGAATTCGTCGATGAGATTGTGATCTGTTTTGTTGTTTTTCCTATTTTTTTCTCATCTTGAAATACTTAGATGTTTTTCCCTTTGTTCCTTAACAGTTTTAAACATGCCCTAAGGTCCTTATAACCTTGAACCATACAACATAAGGATGGTGAGATCAAACTCACATTATCATCTCATTAATCAAAACCAAAGACTTTAGGTCTTTTTACAAAAATTGTTCCAATGGCACTATTCACAGACACTATTCACCATAATATTGAATAGGATTTCAGGGTTCTACAATAGCATTCAACTCCAGGGAATCTATAGGACCTTCCACAAAGGCTCAACGCATGTCCCTTTTAACACCCATTAACTATGGTTAAGGTTAAGATTCACTAACCCTTAGTAGGCTATCAAAGGGTTGGGCCACGTTAGGACCTAGGTCTTATTGGGCTGAGATCTCATGACTTCGAAACTTTCCTAGGCACAAATTTTCTTTGTGAGGATTCAATGGGGTGATGTCCTAGCCCTCAGAGGGCCTGAATTGGCTAGGGCCAGGGCCAGGTCAGGGTCGGGCTAGGGAGGAAAAAAAAGTGTTATATCATGTTTTAGGGCCCTTCAAAATTAGGCCCGGCTCGGCTCAGCTCTAGGGCCTTATTAAGGAAAAAAAATCCCTCTATTTTGCAGGCTTTGAAGGGTCACACCCCCTCATCAAAGGGCCAATTGACAGCCTTAACCCTTAGGGTTCAACAATCTAACTTAAGTTTTTAGTTAAAAAATATTACCCTAAGGGCTAAAACTTGTTAACCAGAGTTAAAAGGGCTTTGTGAGTATAATTGAACTTGGGAGAGTTCAATCGCAATTGGACAAGATTCAGACTCAATCATCTCAATATTAAGACCAAGAATTGCTCTGCTATTGATGACTCTTGCGGTAATTGTTTTCAGGGACGGATAACTTATACAACCTGAGGGGGCTCACGGAGTAGTTCCAGAAGCAGGATTCGAGTGAAGGCCCAACACAAGAGGAGGGTGATGATGTCCTAGAGCTTGGCTGCTGCAAAATATAATCCCTAAGGGACTTTCACTAATATTTTCGGAAAATGATTGTGACACCGCCTGGTCATAAGGCAACCCGAGATTAGATGCGAGAATGAAGGATTCTAGGGCATCCAATTTTTACGGATGCCCTAGTGTCCCTGCTACTTAGTTGATCCCGTAAAACCCGTTTTATGTTATTTTAACTGAATCTTGCTATTTTCCTTGAATCGTGTCATTTGAGTGATTCAAGCAAAACAACCAGAATCCCGTTGTTTTGCATGAATTAAGTTACTTGAGTGAACCATACAAATAAACTGGTTGAAGTAAAACAACTTGAATTGTGTGATTTGATCTGAATCACATTATTTTAACTAATTTGGAAAAGTCTTTCATGAGATGAGTAAATATTCAGGATGTTTGGGCATCCCAAAATTTTGGACGCCCCAAAATCCACCTAAGTGCGGATGGTCTCGGGTTGACTTGAGACCGCACGATCTCGGTAGGCGTGTTCAATATTTTTCCGCACACACGTTCTGCCCATCAGAATGTGTGTGCCTCTATAGGCCACCATGTGTCCCTTTTCCCCCTTCCTCTTCCTTAACTGCGGTTAAACTTTACCAATTTGAAGTTAATTTTTTTTTTCTAAAAATGAAGGTTTGATTTTTTAACAATAGGGGTGAGTAAATCTTAACCACAACTCACGGGTGTAAAAAGGGACACGTGGAGGACTGTAGAGGAGCGCGGGTTCGCGCTGTCATTCTCCTTCTTTAAAACAAGATTTTAAGAAAAAATATTTTCTTTAATCAAGATTTATCAAATAATATCTTTAAATAAATGAATGGACCAAAATTTACATAAGATCTAATATCATCATTGGTCAATATTTATTTTAAAAATATTTTTTCTTTAAATAATATATTATTCGAAATTGCATATACCATTGTATTTGATTATTGAAATACCTATATGAAATATCCTTAGGAGTGATGAACCCTGCAATCCTTAATAGTCAAAATTCTTTAGTTATGATATCATAAACCGTAGCTATGGTTTTGAAACCTTTTGACCCTCTTTGAGTATAAATTCTCTCTTGATTGTAATCTCAATATATTGATTTATGAGAAAATAGATAGATGTCTTAATTTTTTAATTATTTATTTTTATCAAGATATCATGAAAAAACAATCTTTATATTCAAATAATAGTGTTACTCAATGAGAGTACAATACTTTGAGATAGAATCATAGAAAGAGAAGAGAGAGGAGGCTGAAAAGAATAACTATTACAATTTAAATCATTCTAAATCTAACCATTTCATTTATCACATGAATTAAAAAGATTAAATAGTATTTTAAATTTATTATAGAGAGATTTGGCAGCCCATTATTATTTTCTACAATACAAGAATCAATATCCGAAATATCAATAAAACATCATCATAACATGTCTTTTACCGAGTAATTTCTAAAATTATAACAATTATTTATATTGTTTACTAAAATTACAAACAATAAGTTTTGAAGAAATTTTTAAAAACTACAATATTATTCTTCTTGATTTTTGAAATTTCACAAGCTAATTAACTTGCAAAAAATTCAATTAACAACTGAAATTATCAAAATTTAAAATACAATTTCTTAGAAGTTTTTTTTATATGAAAGGGAAACACACACACACGCACACTTGCTCAGTAAATGAGAAATCACCCCATGATTCACTTTCAAAAGGGTACCGGCCTTAGAGGTTTAGACCCCATAATTATTATTTACCACGATCATAAATTAAAACCTGTATGAAGAATAGATTAAGATCTACGATTTTCATGTGGGAGGATCTAATACCATTGTTAGTTTCTAAGATTAAAAACATAGATCATAAACCTTTTTATGATAGGGTTGTTTGTGAAAAACCCCCTATCTTATCAGCTATTTGTAAATGCCCCCTTACCTTTTGTGATTTTGTATTATGCCCTCACTAATTTTTAAATCTTTTACAAATCCACCCTTTCATTCATAAGTTAGTTAATGTGTGTTAACTTTTCCATGAAATGACAATTTTAACCCTTTTTTTTTTAATTTCAAGGAGATCTATAAGAATCTCCCTTCCTTTAACCATAGTTAAAGGATACCCGCACACCCATTATGTATTGAATCTAAAAATAGTGTGTCCGCACACCCATTATCTAAAAACCAAGGTTAGATGCTTTAACACTAAGGGTTAGTGAATATTAACCATAGTTTAAGGAAATTAAAAGGAGACACCCTTTTAACTGCTATTGAAATATGGTTAATAAGTTTTAAGTGTGTGGTTAATTCTTTTTCTAAAAACCAAGGTTAGCTGTTTTAACCCTAAGGATTAGTAAATCTTAACCACTGTTAAAAGGAGTTAAAAGGGGATAGCTTCCCCATTAACAAGGAGAAACAATACCCATAAGGTATGTATAAAATGTATAGACGAAATGGCAAAATAACTTAGTCGTCAAAAAAAATAAAAATTTGAGGCCTATGCCTCGACCCCCTACCCCCTAGACCCAGAATATGTCATACCCACCTAATCTTTCTCCACCAAATCCATTAACAAATACTATAATTTTCAATCAACCATGGGTGCCCCCCTACCCACCCCTGATCTTAACCACAGTTAATGGGTGTCAAAGAGGACATGTGGCAAGCTGGTAAGATGTGCATGGACCATCCAACAAAATGTATGCATGTTATCACCTCCTTAGTTAAACACTTATCCACCCCGTCGGATAAAAAAAGGATGGGTAAATCTCCTTGAAATAAAAAAGGGTCAAAATTGTCATTTCATTAACAATTTAACACCCGTTAACTATGTTATGGATGGAAGGGTACATTTGCAAAAGATTTGAAAGTCAGCGGGGGCATAATACAAAATCACAAAAGGTAAGGGGGTATTTACAAATACCTGAAAAGAAAGGGGATTTTTCATAAAAAACCCTTTATGATAATGAAAATTTATATTTTATTCCAATATTTTCATACGTGATCATAAATCAAAAAGAATGATAGAACATATTGCCTTACTTAGTTTCCTAAATATAATGTCTCATTTTACTTAACACCTATTCCCTCAAATAGTTCTCTATAAATCCACAGTTAGGAGAACTTATGGCTTTCTCTTTTAACCCTATAAAATAATTATCAATTTTAGCAATTTTTGAATTATCTTACCCGGGATTTTCAAAATTCTCAGTGTTAAAATCTTCTAATTTTTTAAATATTATTGCTTGGGCATTAGTGTAGGTGTGCACCTCACAAATGGTGTTATGCCAAAATTTTATGAGAGCTAGAATGTGAGATCCAAAGGAACTCTATCTTTGGACGTGAGTCCCTAATATTAATTCAATTAGAATTAGCTTAAAGTCTCATTCTAATTAATTCTAATTAACTTTTTATTAATTTCTAATTTTATACAAAACTCATTTAGACTTTCGCATGTTATATGTTTATTAATACATTATAATGAACCACATAGAATAGGGTATTATTAGTAAGGCCATTCCGTACAGTTTCTTTTCATACGTCCCTTAACTATTTCATATTTCATATAAACCATTGAAAATGGATTATTTATCACTGTCTAGTTCCTAATTTATATATTATTATTATTCATCTGATTGAATTCAAATATATTTAACAACTCTTTTGATAAAATAATATATTGTTTTAAAACAAAATCTAAAAATATTTCGATAAAATACCATTTTATGAAAGAGTCAGTCTATGGGTACTTCCAAGTATACTTCCAAATTTTAGCCCTTAAATTCAAATAATTCCAAATTTTAGCCCTGAAATTCAAATAATTAAGAGCCAAGGTTAAAGCTGATGTGACTTTAGAAAATGAAAAAAAAATAAGTCGAGCCAAATCTAATATTGATCCTTAATTGTATGAATTAAAGAGTTAGGATTTGGGAGTACCTATAGACTGATTCTTTATATAAAAAAAAAAAATCATAAGGAGTCCAATATTTATGATATATCAACTGAATATTCTCTCCTTATCGGAGTAACGAGTTCCTTCTTGAGCATTTGCATCTCTTAATATAAAATGTGTATAACACAACATACTCATATATAGCCTTAGGTTAGGCCTCACCAATTAGTAATATCAAAGTTATCAGATTGGCAATTGACGTCTTTAGTGGGGGCTAAGGGAGATATTTGGGCCTTTGGGCCTTGCTTCCTGTAGCTATATCGTGGGGTGTCTGGAAGGAAAGGAAGCGTCTTGTCTTTGACAATTCCGTCTCCTCCCCTTCCCGCATCTTAGCTCGTATTCGTCGGATGATTGTGGATTGGTCCTCTATCTCTCAGTGGAGTGGGGACGTGAGAGAAATCTTGTTGTGAGGATATCCATTTCTGTTTCCTCTTTGCTTGTTTTTAGTGTATATGTTTTTCCTTCAATTTAAACCCTTGTAAACTATTGCTTTCTTTTTCATATATTAATATACTTGATTTGCCGATAAAAAAAAAGTCATTCAGATAATGCATTAGAGAATACATATTGAAAGGGAAAAATCTCGTACGCGCCACACGTCTATAGCTGCTTAGTTGGTAGAGGAATGTTAGCAAAACTCCGCCTGTGAATGAGTCTGAGGGGGCGGGTGTGCACCCTGAAATAAGCTCCGATGATAAAGTCAGTATAAGGCACAAGCACATGAACATATGAACATAACAGTATAAAGATACTTCTCGTGAGGTCACTGGGTATATGCACTTGAGGACGAGCTCTGGTGTTATGCTCTGGAGATTGTAGCTCAGGAGGCACAAATAATATGGCTCAGACAACGTAACTCGGATAAGGCACAGACAACGCTCTAGAGATTGTAGCTCAGGAGGCACAAAGAATATGGCTCAGACAACGTAGCTCGGACAAGGCACAGACAACGTAGCTCGGACAAGGCACAGACAACGTAATTCAGACAAGGCACAGACAACGTAGCTCGGATAAGGCACAGACAACGTAGCTCGGATAAGGCACAGACAACGTAGTTCTGACAACGTAGTTCGGATAAGGCACATACAACGTAGCTCGGATAAGGCACAGACAACGTAGCTCTGACAACGTAGCTCGGATAAGGCACAGAGAACGTAGCTCGGACAAGGCACAGACAGCGTATATGTTGTGCATCAGACAACGGGTACTTTGTGCAACTCACAACGGACAACAAGCTCAGCACTACTCATAACAGACAACGCGACAACGGATTCGGCACTATTCACAGCAGACAACGCGATAACGGATTTGACACTATTCACATCAAACAACTCGACAACGGATTCGGCACTATTCATGGCCTATTTGAGAGAATCCGGTTACCATAATAGATTGTGAGGCCATAAAGAGCATCAAGTAGTCGGATAACACCAAAGGAAAATGAGAGAATCAGGTGAGTGGCCGCCTGCATAGCCCTTCGGGGTAGGGGTGTAATTACTCAAGCTTCTCAGATCTCCTTCTTCCTCTTCTTCTTCTGCCCTTGATTTCCTCTCTTGCCTTCCGCACCATCCTTTCTTTCTTTCTGGTGATTCTTGCTTATTTATAGGCATTTGGAGTCCTCATGACTTGTGTAGTCATGATGAGGTCACCTGTCAGACAACACTCAAGAGAGCCAGCACATAGCCCAAGTAGGCTTATGTCGGCTAAATTGTTAGAATTTGTTAGCATGAGAAATTCCTATTTTACCCCTTCTTTTTACTCCTTTTTACGAATTTTATCCCTTACACTTAGCCCCTTCTCGGTGCCTTGGACTCCGTTCGATGTGCCGAGAATACTTCATGGGTAAAATTCTCAAAAATGATATCTTGCATGTTGCACAAACAAACAAGTAACTTACTTAGAGCGTGAAAAGGAACATGGATCTATCTGGTCCGCAAACACTAATTGTGTTCCGCTCTCTACTTTCTTCCGTTGTAGATGCTTCGTTCTCACTGATACGTTGTGCTTTCGCATGAAGACTGATGTTGTGGAGGCAGAGCTCGCCGAGGAGTTAGAGCGAATCATTGACAACGAGGCCGAGTTTGCGAACTATAAAGAGGAACTTTCATCAACGAGGACGAGCTTGTGCCAACGAAGACGAGCTTGTATCAGCCCCTAGTCAGGTCAGAGCAATTGCTTCTCGTGCATAGTGCCTCAAAGCATGTTCAGAGAGCACGGGAATGTACATGTATCACAATACCAAGAAAAATGAAGTCATTAGGTATTTCGAGCACGGGAAGGGGCATGAACACGTGAAGCTGCATGAACACAAGGATTCACTTGATAAACACACGGATGAGTTTGCAGTAAAAACCATCATAAATATAGACAAATGTTATCTCACGAGAATGACTCGTAACGGGGCATCATGACACCATGCTCAGATGGCATTGCATAAAAAGATGTCAATTGGTCGCTTAACGGGCAATGCATCTGACTGAGTCACAGAGGTCCCGTAGTGAGCATCATGCTTAGATATGTGTTGAACCGTGTGGTAAGACACCTTGCTCGGATGACATGTCATTAAGAAGCTACAAGTGTCCCATCACCGTTTTCAGACATATCAGATAAGACATCATTTGACATTGCATTCACGATGTTTTTTACTTGATATGGCACTGGTCGTTTCTCTTGATCTTTTCACTTGATAAGTCACTTCGAAATTCACTTGATATTGAAAATTCACTAGAGCATGCACTGGACAGTTCAATTGATAAATCACTTGAGGATGAGAATGCACTCGATAATTACCTCTTGATTGTTGCCATGCAGTGAAAGCCCCATTCAGACGTAGAAGGCGCTAGTCATTTGCGATTGTTTAAGCTCCTTTGCCTCTTTCCCACAGACGGCGCCATTTTTGAAAGGGAAAAATCTCGTACACGCCACACGTCTATAGCTGCTTAGTTGGTAGAGGAATGTTAGCAAAACTCCACCTGTGAATGAGTCTGAGGGGGCGGGTGTGCACCCTGAAATAAGCTCCGATGATAAAGTCAGTATAAGGCACAAGCACATGAACATATGAACATAACAGTATAAAGATACTTATCGTGAGGTCACTGGGTATATGCACTTGAGGACGAGCTCTGGTGTTATGCTCTGGAGATTGTAGCTCAGGAGGCACAAAGAATATGGCTTAGACAACGTAACTCGGATAAGGCACAGACAACGCTCTAGAGATTGTAGCTCAGGAGGCACAAAGAATATGGCTCAGACAACGTAGCTCGGACAAGGCACAGACAACGTAGCTCTGACAATGTAGCTCGGATAAGGCACAGACAACGTAGTTCTGACAACGTAGTTTGGATAAGGCACAGACAACGTAGCTCGGATAAGGCACAGACAACGTAGCTCTGACAACGTAGCTCGGATAAGGCACAGACAACGTAGCTTGGATAAGGCACAGACAGCGTAGTTCTGACAACATAGTTCGGATAAGGCACAGACAACGTAGCTCGGATAAGGCACAGACAACGTAGCTCTGACAACGTAGCTCGGATAAGGCACAGACAACGTAGCTCTGACAACGTAGCTCGGACAAGGCACAGACAGCGTATACGTTGTGCATCAAACAACGGGTACTTTGTGCAACTCACAACGGACAACGAGCTCAGCACTACTCATAACAGACAACGCGACAACAGATTCGGCACTATTCACAGCAGACAACGCGATAACGGATTTGATACTATTCACATCAAACAACTCGACAACGGATTCGGCACTATTCATGGCCTATTTGAGAGAATCCGGTTACCATAATAGATTGTGAGGCCATAAAGAGCATCAAGTAGCCGGATAACACTAAAGGAAAATGAGAGAATCAGGTGAGTGGCCGCCTACATAGCCCTTCGGGGTAGGGGTGTGAATTACTCAAGCTTCTCAGATCTCCTTCTTCCTCTTCTTCTTCTGCCCTTGATTTCCTCTCTTGCCTTCCGCACCATCCTTTCTTTCTTTCTGGTGATTCTTGCTTATTTATAGGCATTTGGAGTCCTCATGACTTGTGTAGTCATGATGAGGTCACCTGTCAGACAACACTCAAGAAAGCCAGCACATAGCCCAAGTAGGCTTATGTCGGCTAAATTGTTAGAATTTGTTAGCATGAGAAATTCCTATTTTACCCTTTCTTTTTACTCCTTTTTACGAATTTTATCCCTTACACATATCTCTCAAGTTTATGGACAATTTGCATAGTGTAATGAGAACCACCCTTTGATACAAACAATGATCATTCATGGGGTATTCTTAGATTGATTCTTTCAATGTTAAGTACTTGTTACATACACCTACATATTTCCTCTATGGTCTCTACTCTCTACCCTTTGTGATGGAGATGGAGATATATCATACTATCAAATATAACTAATATGTATAAGCAATAATAAAGTGTGATGTCCAATCAACACTCATACTTTAGAACAATTTTAGGTCTATAAGGATAATTGAATAACCGTACCATATCTGTCGTCTATGATTCACAACGATAACAAGGTTTTTTTACAATGTAATTTAAGGAGACTCGTGTCTCATCATATGAAAACATTGAATAAGAAGTCACGCATGTATGAGACAATAAATGAATATAAATTGCATTAGTCTAATTAATAATGTAATTCTTATTTTTTAAGAACATATACATATAATAGGAGGCTCTAGTGGTTCAGTAAGGGCCAGGTAAAAGCAAAGAGGCCCAATTTCCTAGACTCTCATCATATTATGAATTATTCTAGATTATAATTTATTGTTCTCTTTATTTAATTTGACTTAGTAGAGACCAACTTTGGTTGGCCAATTGTTGATGCCTAACTTCTTCCAACCTCAATTGTAACTTGGTCCCAAACCATAGATCTCTGAAGACTAAACAAAATTTAGCATAGGCCGTGGGGATTCCATTTCGTTAATTCGAGCTGTGTTTCAAACAAAATACAAGAAAGAGAACTTGAATCAGCGTCAAAAGAAAGCTCACTTTTCGCAAAGGCTCACTATTCTCACAAGTGTTTAACAAAAAAATTTCTTAGTTTAAATGGTGTCAGTGTTAGTATTTGGAGTAGGCCAAACCATAGCATTCCAATGAAGAACTAGAAGGAGAGTTCTCCATTGGACCCATGGCACCCTAGGGGTGTGCTTGCTAAGCTTAGTCCAAATATTTCATTCTTTGAGCATGAGTTACATAGAGCAATATGTGTTGATCGCCTCATTCACGAGGGAAATTGGAGCTTGCAATTACTGCACAACCCCTGTCTTCTTTGCCTTGATCCATCTGAAACTTATGACCATCTTTTCTCCAGCTACTTATAATCTATTTCTATTTGGGTTGGTCTCATGCAACATCTTCTTCTAAATCTGTGTAACTCTTCATGTTGGAGCTATTCCATTTGATGATTCACCAAGAAATGTAAAGGTGATCTCCTTACGACTGCTATTTGTAAGGCTTCATTCAGTGCTTTTGTTTACCACATAGGGGCTGAGTGTAATTGTCGATGGGTGAAAGACAAGTATATACCTCCCTCCTGCCTCTGTGCCTCGAAAAAATCTTGGAGCCTGATCAATTTCCTCTTTTGTTGTCTTCTTTTGTTCATAGAGATGCGAGAGAGTGTAAATACATGAGGTTGTAATGTTTCTTCTTGTTTTATTTATTTGGTCGGAGTCTGCCTAACCCCAGCTTTCTCTCTAATAAAAAGAGTTTTTTTTCTATGGGACATGACCACAACTCAATGAAGGCCACACCTTTGCCATATGCATTAAGGGACAACTACCTAACAAACAACTTGCTTTCATCTATATAGGGGTTAGTGTCGACGTTAGTTCTTGAGTTAATGCCCCACTTCCAAATCACCTGGTGAGAACTAATATCAACCGCTACAAGAGAAATCTACCGATTAGGGACACAAATTTAGAGACAGATTAATATCCGTATCTAGTACATACGTATAGAGATGGTAAAAAAACCGTCACTAATATTCAGTCTCTAACGCATATTTTGATATTTAATACTGCGAGCACAGGATTTTATCGCCTTTCCTTCCGGGTCGGGCCCTGCGGAGGAACGACGCTAAAACGTCCTTTTAGGTCTCACTGGTTTGATTGAGAGTCGCCACCTATTTATTTGAGGGAAATAGGACCCAGGTGGTTAGATAAGGACCTACGGTCTCGATTAGAGTCTAGGTAAGTGGTTCAATTAAGTACCGGGGAAGGTGTTAGGCACCCCGAAACTCCCATCTATAAGACGTTGCCTACTGCCTAAGTATAAGCCAAATATATTAAGATTAATAAAAATGCTGAAATATTTAGGTTATGCTAATTCAAGAAAGAGAAAATCCTAGACTGGGGTCGAACCCGGATTGGGTTACCTACATATCCATCGAGGCGGGATCAGACCGAGTGTAGTTCGGGTGGTACTTTAACCCGTACCGAGGTTAGGAGTGTGTGTGTGCACCAGAGTGGATTAGGGTTAGCTTGGAGGCTAGGGTTAATTAGCTAAGGAGGCTAAGGGTTGCACTAGAGTGGCTATGGTTAAGTTGTTAACCACGGTTAGGGATGAACCCAGGAATGGCTAAGGTCTGGTTTTGGTCCTTTTTATATTTTTATAAAAATTTTCAAAGTAGGCAAGTTAACTAGGGTTAAGGGTAACTAACCGGGGTTAAGTTTAATTCTAGTTAAGGTCAGGTTAGAGCATGGAAGTGGGCCCAAAGTAATTTGTAGGGCCTAGACTGGCCTCCTACAGGGTCTGGGCCCAAAGTAAAACCCATTTGCAGAGATGCTGGAATTGATGGTAGACTTAGTACCGCCAATTCCAGTTTGTTACAAAACTAAAATGTTTATGAAGGGTCTACCACCACTTCCAGACTTTTCTGGGAAATGGCTTTGCAGTCAAGGGGGGAAGTAGGGGGAGCACCAGAGGGTCTCTGGGCCCCTTAAGTAGATCCATAGACCTTGTATGGATCTTGGGCTAGGTCCTAGAGGGAGCTACCAAGGTCAGGGGTTGTAGGGATACCAGATGGTCTCTAGACCCTTAGGTGAGTTCTAGGCCTTGAGCTGGGCCTTAGGACAGGCTAGGGATTAGCCCACATTGGAGGTTCTTAGTTAAAACAAAAGAAGCTCCAGAATGTTAGTAAATCCAGTACCGACATTCTGAAGGTTTCCTATTTTTTGATAATTCGACCACGGGTAGGAGGTCCGAGGACCTTAGAATGATCAACAATGATTCAAGGGACCCAAGGGGATTGAGCCTAGGCCCTGGAATGGACCAGGGGCTAGTCAGAAGAGTAGTGAAACTGTTGTTTTGGATAAGCACTAGAATGATGGTAAACATGGTACCGCCATTCTGGGCTTTGTCCATAAACTGATTTTCCCACCTTGGTCGAGGGCCATGACACCTCTAGAGATTTCCTCATAGGCTTGAGGTACCCTGTAAGGTTGAGGAAGCTTATAGGAATCAGCCTTTGCCTAGACATGGACCTCTCTTGTTGGAGAGGATAACAAATGCAAGTTCCTAGACAGGGACTAGGGGAAAACAATAATGAGGTACAATAAGAAAAATGGAGAAGGGAAAGTCCTACCCTCTCTACAGTGGCTTGTGAGCTCCAAAGGGAGATGATACACTATCGACTAGGAGAGGGAGACCGTACTAGAGAAGAAGGCCAATGAACTTTTTCTAGGTTCAAACCCAGCTCCTAGAGTTGAAATATTCAAGGTGGATGGCCTAGGTTTTGGATTTCAAATTTGTGATGGGGTTCGACGGGGTCTTTCATAGGAATTTTGGCATGGGTCCAAAGCTTGGGGAGTGGTGGCATTTATAGAGTTTAAGAGGGCAAGAGTAGTCTTGGTAAATCGGAGAGAGTTAGGTGAGGTCAAGGGAGACCATTGGAAGGTCAACTGGAGGTGCAGGGAGGGTCAGAACTCAGTTCTGCGCACTGTCCATGAATGGCGGTAAGGACAGTACCACTATTCCTGATTCAGGCAAAATCATTAATGACGGTAAAAGTTTTACCACAATTTCTAAGGCTTTCTCATAAATGGGGTTGAACGGCCTGACTTGGGTCTGGGGCACTGTTCATTTAACATAAAAAATAGAAATGTCGGTAAAGTTATTACCGAAATTTCCAAAGATTCTGAAAATTTGAATTTGGCGGGCCCCCTTTGGTTGGTTTAGGTTTGTGGGCCCATGGGTGTCTGTTTGCGAGTTTTAGGCCCTAGGCCTTGGGTTTTGATTCTAACTAAGCCCGGTTTTAATTTAGGGTTAGTCTAGGGCTAGGTTGAGGTTAGGCCATGACTAGGTTAGGATTAGATTGGGGTTAGGGTTAGGCTTAGGACTAGGGTTAGGCCTAGGTTAAGGTCAGGGTTAGGATTAGGGTTAGAGTTATGCCTAGGTTATGGTTAGGTCAGAGTTAGGATTGATACTTGAAAGATAGTAGGGGTGTAAAAATTGGGTGCTTACAAATACATTTAAAAAAAATACATATAGAAACAACAATAATCCGTCGCTAATAAGAATAAAGTATAATGATGGAATACTTCCATCAGTAATTCATATAATAACTATATGAAATGTTATAGTTAGGATCATTTTATTTGATAGGGTTGATTATTAGACTAAAATTTTGTAAAAGGAGTCTAGTGAGTGATAATCATGATGAATAAGAATGTAGTGCAATGGTTTTTATGTATATCCAAAACTATCTCATGAGCCTACAAATATAACAATGATAAGGGAGATGATGATGGTAGTGGTCCCAAGGACAATGTAGCTACGGTTTCATAGTTATTGATGATAATGAAGGTGGTGGTTGTAGTGATAATGATTATGATGGGGATGGTAACGATGAATGATGTAGCCATGGTGATGATGGCTAGGGTAATAATGACGTTGAAGTGATGATAGTGGTGCCAATTTGTTCTAATTGCAAAATTTGATGATTAATCAAACTGAGAGTGCGAGCCCCACACTCCCTAAGTCAAAATTTTCAACTAATCTAATTTAGAGTTAAAGTCTATGTGCCCGATATGCACAAGGGGCATCAATTTTGATGCTCAGAATACGTGATATATAACCTCTTCAGTGGTATTACATTGCTTTTTTAATGGGTACAATTCAAATAGTTAGGCTGCAAGCTAGGTCAGTAACATTTAAAGCTTGGTAGAAGGTGGATATTACAATCATTGCACCCCTCAAGACTAGGAACCTACCTCCCTTTTTTTTTTTGTAAACTCAATCATACCACAAGGCAATGACTGAAGGCAAAGACAAGGGAATACTCACACCACCCAAGCAAACACACACACACACACACTACACACATGCAGCCCATGTAAGCTTCACCCTAGAGCTCCTCAAAAGTCAAAACGGGTACCAACTGTTTGAGGCGCCAAGGAACTTATATGGGACAACATGCTCGGGTAGGAACCCGATGTGGGACTAAACACTCACCTAAAGGTGTTCTGGGTTTTTTGGTAAACTCAATCATACCACAAGGCAATGATTGAAGGCAAAGACAAGGAACCTACCCCTAAAAAGATTCAGTTAAACACAATAACACCAACCCACTAACACCCACACCCACAAGGCCATTACATCAACACACCTCTCAAAAAAGAGGGGAGAGGGGAGGGGGGGGGGGGGGGGGGGGACTATAAGAGCTCACCAGCAGATGTGAGTGGTCTCACATTGCTATAGCGGTTTAGTAATCTTTTTGGGAAGTGATTTCAAACTGTCGATAGTATTTACTATCGAGAGTTGGGCCGTCCAATTTAAAATAAGGGCACCAAACATAAAGTGGGGTCCACCATTAAGTGCATATGAGCCTTAGAGCCGTTAGATTTTAAATCGGATGGTCCAACTCTCGATAGTACATACTATCGAGAGTTTTTTTTTAAAATCACTTTCCATCTTTTTCTAGAACATGTTTTTTTTCCCATAAAACAAATGTATATTATTACAGTATAAGGAATTAATTCAAATAAAACCTTCAAAAAGAGATATTCCTAAGTATTGCGGAGGAGGTATTCCTCTCAGGGAAAGGAGGGGAGAAGCTATCTTACCCCCCCCCCCCCCCCTTTGCCACGTGTCCCCTTTTAACTCCCTTTAATTGTGGTTAAGATTCACTAATCCTTAATGTTAAAAAATCTAATCTTAGTATTTAGATTTTTTTTAATCATAAGAGTTGAACTTAATTGTTAACCATAGTTGAATGGGTTTTGTGAGGGCAAGGAGGGGACTATTGCTCTTCCTAAAAAGTCCAATTCAATTATGTGAAAATCTCCTCGACTCCAAACTCAACTCTCCGCAACATAATTTTCATTATTCCATGGGACCATGACATCTTGCCATGCCCTCATAGCAAAAATATTGTTTTCCCTTTCACAATGCAAATAGAATAGAGATCAACTACAAATGGGAGCTCCAATTGAAGAGATAACCGGAGCAATCCAAAATATTTTTTATTATAGGTATAGTTTGGTAATTACAAGTATAAAAGACATTTTAATCAATTAAATTTTTTCCCTATAATTCTCAAAATACTCCTATCAATTATCAAAGACATTTTTTTGGGGTTGCTTCGGTTATCTATTCAACCATGGCTCATAGTTAATCTCAATAGAAGTAGGGGTGTATTCGAGCCGACCTGAGCTAAGCTTGACTTGAATATGCTTGACCTCAACTTGAGCTTGATTCGAGCTCGAGTGTTTATGCTTGGTTTTAGCTTGGACAGGCTTGATCGAGCTCAACTTTATTCTAGTTGAGTTGAGTTCAGGTCGGATCAAGATTGATTCATAAAATTATTTTGTTTAATTTTGCATAAATTTAATAAAAAATGTTCAATGATAAATTATAATATAAGAAAATACAAAAAATTAATACATTCATATACAAAATAAGATTTTGGGTAGTCCTTCAGTTCAAAGAGTAGAGAGTTAGATAAGAGTTTCTGGTTTTAACTTCTTAACTTTTTGTTGTTAATATCATCTCTGAAACTTATTTATTATAAATTAAAAATTGTTATAATTCTGATAAAAAAATTAAAATATTATTTTGCATTAATTTAAAAATATTATTAGAAAATATTATATATATATATATATATATAATATTTTGAGTCGAGCTAAGCACAAGCCGAATTGAGCCCTAAACAAGTCGAGCTTCAAGTCAAGTCGAATCATACATGATCTAGCTTGAATTTAGCTTGTTTAAATATTCGAGTTCAAATAAATGTTTGTCTTGATTCGTTCTAGCCAAAAATGTCAGCTTGAGGTTGGCTCGAACGAGCCCAGACGACAAGATAGCTTGACTCGAGTGCAACACTAAACAACATATTATGAGAATAAAAGTAAAAATAAAACGAAAATGGGAAACGGATCATGCAGTCATTTTCCAAGCTGCTGTGCAATCTCATTGGTCCACGCCCTTTGACTGTGCGATTTCATTGGTCCACGTCCTTTTTTTTAACACATACTAACCGTGGTTAAGATTCATTCACTCTTAGGATTCATCCATCCAACCTTAGTCTTAGGACAAAAAAATTAAAAAATACATTAATCATAATTTAGTTAAGGTTAACTATGATTAAAAATGGTTTAAAAGGGACACTGTGGTCAGTTAGGAAGGGGACCGCAAGGTCCCCAACTCAGGACAAAACAAAAATAACACAAACAGGCCGTTTTGCAAATAAGATAAAGTCTTGAGGTCATTTCCGTCCATGCGGATAACATATAGAACATCACGCGCAGTCGCTTCGAAATTTCGCATATTTTGGTCTCTTCTCTGTCGAATTCAGGGGAAAGTATAGAAATTGAGAATCAGAAGTTACAGAATCCCTCCAGATCGGCCATTAAACCTCGAAACTAAGATGTTTGAACGGATTAAACCCTAAAAGATTCAGAATTGTCGAGTACATAACCTAAAATGATCGATGCAAGCAATGGATTCTGCTCGTCAAAACCCGATTCGTCTGTCCATTGAAGCTCCAGTCAAAACCCTAGGCGTTGCAGAATGATTGTTGCTGGTGATTGGGATGCAGATGCCTGCGATGCCTCCGACTCCGTCGAACAATCCTCCTTGTTCTTCCTCGATGAGATCGCAGCTCCCTCTTTCTCATGTAATTGGGCCAGAGCCAATTGCTGCAGCACATCCCTCCGGGGAGCCAACAATCGCAAGAGTACGGCTTTCAGACATCATCCCTTTTGACGGGGCTCCGAGGGCGAGCCATGTTAGGTCAGTTCAGGCGCTTTCAGGGTCACTGATGAGGCATAATGCTGTGGTGATTGAGCTGGGGAGTGAGGACACGGCAGTGATGCGATGTGCGTTAGAGGCATCGAGGTTGTATTTCAGGTCAAGGGCTCAAGGTGTCATCAGTGGAGGGAGTTGGGGGAAGGGGATTGGAGGGGTGTACATGTACAGGGCTGGAAGGTATTTTTAATCTTGTTTTGTTTGAATTCATCTCAATACTTTCTTCAATTTCAATTAAGGAAAATTTATTTTTAGGTAGAATTATTTGGTTCGTATCTCTTTTCTGCCTGCCTTTTGTTTCTTCTTCTAGGAAACTTTTGCCAAGGCATAGCTTACTTCAGTTTGTGGGTTAGATTGATTGGGCAATGTGTTACGATCCCAAATAGATAAATATTTAGATTGTGCCCTTCCCATCAGTATGGGCTTTTGGTATTAATGGTTGCATCTAGGTATGCATCAATTGGTATCAGAGCCTAACACTATGTCTCGGGTTCGAGTCTTGGAAAGGGCTACTGAAAAAATCCTGAGAATTGCCCCGCCTCAGAGTGAAAGCAGCCGCCGCGGAAAGGGCACCTAAGGAGGGCCATGAAAGAAAAAAAATCTTGAGAATCGCCCTGCCCTAGAGTGAGAGCCGCCGAGGACGTTGGCTGCAGAAGCGTGGTGGTATATTACAATCCCAAATGGATAAATACTTGGAATCATTGTGCCTTTCCCATCAATCCGAGCTTTTGGGATTAATGATTGCGTCTAAGTACACGTCACAATGTTTGGTTCTATTGTTTCTTTCCTTTCTATGGAAGTTACTGTGAACTATATAATTGATGGACTAATAAATAAATTAAAATATGGGTAGGTTTGTTGATTACACATGTGTTTATGTGAATATGAATTTACATGATACTACCCACTAAGGGTTGGTGCCGTTGGTAGCATCCCGGGTTTGCTCCCTGTGGTCGCGTGTTCAAATCTCACTCTTCAACTTACCCTTGTATCCGTAGGGAATTTTCTAAGGGGGTTGGTGCGGATACCCGAAGGGAGTAGGGACTAGTTCTTGGCTCAAAGGTTTTGGGACACCCTCTGTTACCAAAAAAAATAAATAAAAAATACATGATACAAGACTAACATAGAAACTTGATCATTAGTTTTCTTGGTATTGTACATGTTTATTGAGCTTGGGACAAATTTTTCCATCCCTTTTTTACTCAAAAGTGGTTCTCTTGTTATTAAGGATTTGTTTGGACTTTGGATTTCCCACTCTATTTACATTGTAGGTCATTTCTTGAAAATTTTGCAAAGGTATTGGTACAAAACTGCCATTGCATAAATTGTTGGATTTGTTGCACACCAGAACATTGGAATTTTGGCATGCTTTATATTTGTGGTAATGCAGAAAATAAATAAATATTACCTATGCAGTAATAATGGTTATACTAGGAGATCATGGTTTAAAATACCGGTGCGTACCAGCTGATATGACCCAATATGTATCGGTTTTTGGCCCATCCGGTATATAGATTTGCAGGATTACATTTTTTTCCCGTATTGCCATCAATACGCACAATACGACTCGATACGCATGACATGGAGCTACGCACGACATGGAGCCGATACACATGCAACACAGACCCTTTCTCTTTCCATTTACACTGTAAGCTATTTACAACAATTTATTTACATATATATCATTTAATAAATGGTTTTTAGTTGAGATATTTATATGAAAATATTAAATAAGGTTATACCCCTATTTGAATTCAATAAAAATTAGATCCAAATTCCTAAAATATGAAAGTAAGCTTTCCAGTTCAAGAACAAAATCCATTTTTTTAAAGATTATGTCAAAATTTCAACTTTCAAATGGTGAAGTACTTCCCAAAGCTTAAAATTTCATAAATTCGAATATATCAAAACTTTATTAATACCCAAAAGTTTGGAAAAAGTCTCATATTTTAGCATTCCTTAAAAAATATTTTCATCTACAAGGTCAAAAAGTCAACTAATAGAATAACAGTTCAACATAAAAAACGTACATTCAAACTTATATTTTATGATTGTACTTTAATACATTCTTATTTAATTAATTGAATGTAAGGTTATAATATCTAGATTGTATTACCCATACTTAGCTATGTGACTATTGTTTGTATTTTTATAGGTGTTTCAGCATGATAGTTTTTTTTTTAATTAAATTATAAAATTCTTGACTCTCATATGTATGGTTATAAATGTAGTTGATGACCTTCATTTAATTTTTTTTAAACTTTTATTTGCATTAAAAGAGATTTTATGTAAGGTATCCAGGTTTTTCATTTCGTATCCAAGCATTTCTTAGCGTATTCTGATTTTTTCTGCTATATCCATTCAATACGATCTGATACACTGATACGTATCCTATATTCGACTTATTGATATGACACTTGATATCAATATTTTGAACCATGTAGGAGATATAATGGCCTTTATCAAATAGTCATATATCCATGGTTTAAAATTTTGGTACGTATCAGCCGATACGTATCCTGTTTGGAGCTACCTAACGCAGTGGCATGCCGAAAAAAAAACTCCAATGTATCGATATGCCTGATATGGTCCTGATACAGAGGATTTTTAGTTATTTTTTTCTCTTCTATTTATACTAGGATCCACAATACAAGCACAACTTATTTAAATAAAATATTTTTTAAGTAAATGATTTTAAATAAAATCTACTTTCATTTACTTATAATATTTATATGTAAATACGTTTATATCCCCATTTGAATTCAATAAGAATTATCCTGAATCTAATTCCTGAAGAATAAAAAGTTAATTTTCTAGTTTAAGAACAAAATCTTCTTTTTAGTGTCTCTTAGGGATTAGGTCAAAATTCCAACTTTCAAATGGTAAAGTATTCCTCAACTATTAAATTTTTTTTATCAATTTTACTATATTTAAACATTACCAAAACCCAAGGCAAAAAAGTATCATATTTTAGACTTTTAGTCTTAAAAAAATTATTATCTATAGGGTCAAAAAATCAACTAACAATGTAACATTTCAGCCCAAAAAGACTTATGCTCAAACTTATAATTTATGATTGTAATTCAATACATTCTTCTGTCATTAATTTAATGTAAGGTTTTAAAATCGGGATTGTATTTCCTATGCTGGGCTAAGTGACCATGGTTTGTATTTTCATACATGTTTATCAACATAAATTTCTAACTTTCATATGTATTGTTATAAACATAGTTTGAAGTCTTCATTTAATTTGTTTTTAACTTATATTTGCATTAAAAGAGGTTTTATGCAAGATATCCAAGTTTTTCCATGCGTTTCCAAACATTTCTTAGTTATCCTGATTTTTTTTCACTATATCCATCCGATACGGTTTGCTACGCCGATACGTATCCTGTTTTAGACTTACCGATATGACAATTGATACCAATATTTTGAATCATGCACACATCTAGTGACAAATACACAAAATAATCTTATGCCTATACTCTTTAATAATCTCAGACTCTCAGTGATATCATGACTTCTATCATTTGAGTCAATGCCTTACGTATCATTTTCTCATAGACTTGTGTGGAGTCCAGATATTCCCAATAAGCGGAGGGGACAATGGATCATTTGCTTTTGCACTGCCCTATTATGACTGTGATCTGGGGGTATTTCCTCTCCTGAGTAGGTATGGATTGAGTCTTCCCTTCTTTCTTTCACAACTTCTTCTGCTAGTCTTTGGTAAGTGCTGATTATGTTCAGAGGGCAATCTAGTCGGTTCTTTCAGGGGCCATATCGTAGTCGATATGGCAAGAGAGAAATATTAGTTTCTTTGAGGACTCCTCCTCTTTCTCGCATTTGATCATTAACCCGTTTACTGGCTTTAGAATGGTCTCCATTTGGAGTTATTGAGTGGATCTAGGAGCTGTGTTGGGTTAAGTTTTGGCACATTTTAGGATTTTATCACTTTCAGCACAGGGAGATCTTTTCATGCTTCTTTTTGTCTTCAGTTTACGCTCTTGTAAAGTCTTTTATTTTATCCTGTCCACCTTTGTAGCTGTCATTTGATTATCGCCTCATGATTATCGATCAAAAATATGTAGGGTCTTTTATTAAGAAGGTTAGAAATCTTAATGAAGGGATATTATTTTCCCAATGTTATCCAATTTTTAAGGTGGCCTTTGCAATTCTGGCAGACTCTGGCCACTTATAATACAGGCATGATCTCATGAGTCTACTAAGTGCACCAATCGGCCGTAAATTGGTTTACTCCCACTTTTAAAGGGATGATGACCAATACAGAGTCAGCTACGAGGTGTTAATCCCAAGGTTATAGATAATGGTTTCATTGTGGGTAACGGGTTGAGCCAAAACATTTATGTAACACCATTACGTAACGGTTTCGATTGTTAAATCCAAAACAACCCGTAATACACACACACACACTATTTTTAGATACAAATTTTAAAACAATGTAAATTGTAGGAAACATTTAAATTTGTAAAGAGGCAAAATTATTGATTTTAAATGCATATTATACATAAAGATAATAATTTATCAAGTTTCATTAACAAGTAATGAGCTAAATTAAAACAAAACCTAAGTCATCATCTTTTCATGGATTTCACTTGAAATCCATGAATCTGTATTCTAAACTTGTTAATGCACATTAACTAAAATACATTAGTGAAAAAAGTGGAGAAATCTTGTCCAATCAAAAAGCGCCAAACTGATTTTTCCTTCCAAACGTGGCTTTTGAATCTTCATTCCCTCGATTTGTAGCATTTTTTTATAAAATGAAAGATACTATTTCCTTTTTGTTTTTAAGGGGAAGAAAGTGAAAATTCAAATATAAGTGAGTTAGAAGGAGTAGTGTTAAACTGTTACATAATGGCTATTACGTAACATGATGCGGCTCGTTTTGGTTTGAGTATTCCGAATGAATGCTTTGTTATAGGATTCAACAACCAAACTAGTGTTAAGACCAACAATGCTTTATGGAGTAGAATGTTGGGCTATTGAGAACTAACATAATAATATAATTAGCATAGCCGATATGAGGACATTGAGGTGGACGAGTGTAAAGAAAAAGAAAGATAAGATAAAATAAAAAATGAGCACATTCAAGAGAATCTAGGAGTGCTGGAGTGGCTCCAATAAGTGATCTAAAATGAAGGAGAGCTGGTTGAGATGGTATGGCTACATTCAACATAGACCACTAACAGCTATATTAAGAGGAAGTGAATTGGTGCAAGTTCATTATCATCAATGCCTTGGATCCCAAATATTTGAGGTCAACAATACTAATCTTGTTTAGCCATTTCGTTATATTAAAAGCCATTACTTCGGTTAAGTCATGTGTTATTAAGTCTTTTTTTACTACATCTCTGTCATTTTTGGCCTTCATCTCTCCCATTTAAAGCCTTCAACTTGTACTAATTCATTGAATGTGTTTTTCACTGAATGTGTCCAAACCATCTCAACCGGCCCTTCATTATTTTATCACATATTGGAGCTGCTCAAATATTCTCTTGAATGCACTCATTTCTGAACTTATCTTTCCTTGTCTTCGCACCCATCCATTTTAACAACCTTATCTCGACTACACTAATTCTATTAATATGATGCTTTTAGTAGCCCAACCTGATGCTCTATAAATCATAGTTGGTCGTATCGTCGTTATCTTATAAAATTTTCCTTTTACTTTGATCAGGATGCATCGGTTATATAGTACTCTGGAATCACTTTTCATCTTTTCTATCTAGCTCTAATTCTATGAGAAACCTCCTCTTCAATCTCCCTATCATTATGAATAATTGGCAAAAATACCAGAACTTATCCTTTTGGGGTATTGCTTGATCATCTATCTTAACAATCGTCACCATGCTATTGTTTTTTGTGAGGGTAAGCTGGGGTTAGGCGGAGCCCTACCAGATGTATTAAAAGGCTAAAAAGATTGCAAACGTTGATATTTACATCCTTGTCAGTCCTTCTTTACAATATTAACGAGATCAGGAGGGAAGTCCTGCACAGAGAAGATTATAGAGGTATTAGCTTTGTTAAACTTCGCTAAAAAATCTGCAGCCCCATTGGACTCACGCCAGGATGGAGGGCCAGGAGGGAGGTCCCGCATAGAGAAGATAACTTCAATTGTCAAGCTTCTTGGCATGAATCCAAATTGATTTTGTGAAACCTTAGTTTCTTGTGTTAATCTTTGTTCCATTACTCTCTCCTATAATTTCATAGTATGACTCATTAGTTTTATCCTGCATAGTATTACTTTCACATCTCCTTTATTCTTGCTTGTATATAAGTATTATAATACTTTTCCTCTGTGCTTCTGGTATTTTCCTAGTCTTTAGAATATTATTTAAGCAATTTTGTACGCCTAAATATGCCAATTTGTCTTATACATTTCTACACTTAAAGTGAAATATCATTTGGTCTGAGTTGGTGTAAGTTGAAGGCTCTAAAAGGATAGAGTGGGGTGGAAGGGAAGGCCAAAAATGAAGTGGAAGGTGTTAGTAAAGAAATATTTGATAATATATGACTTTACTGAAATCATGGCTTATAATAGAACAAAATAATGGAAAAATATTCATGTTGCCAACCAAAAATATTTGGGATAAGCATTGACAATGATGAACACCCGAATTAGTGTTACTTAATTGGGTGCTCATTGTTATGATTAGACATCTATTTTGTTTGATTTTTTCAGTCTTCGTGCAGTTAAATTTTATTTTGACCTTTTTTTAAATGTGATTTTGATCTTTTTTTAATCTTTGAACGTGAATTCTTTTTCACGGGGAAGTGCAAACTTTACACTTTATTGTCTCATTTTGTGGTAGGGCTGTGGAAGATGGGGATTCATCTCCCCCGTGCATGGCTGATGTTTTTAGATGCATGGGAAAGGCTGCTCGTGCTGCTCTGTGTGCGATAGCGAGGCATCTTCGTTTGCGAAGCGAGTGAGGATGGTGTTGCTGGATGTTTTTATGTTTGAACTCATCTAATATCCTCGTGCTGCACCTGATTATGATTTTATCATGACATAATTTTATTTTATAAAATGTTTATTGGGCAGTGTTTTTGACCATTTGCTTGACGATACTCCATTGCGTCCCAATGAGGCATCCTCATCGGTAGTGGTTGCAGCCTATTCTCATGCATCCTTACAAAATGGCAAAGGGGCTATTGGAGGAGGGAAGCCTGCAAATGCTGAAGTTGAGAAGGGATTGTTGACATTGATTGCCTCAGACAGTCCTGGTGTTCAGGTATCTTACTCTTTCTTGTGGACGACTTTGATATTGAATAAGCGTGAATGAATTTTCTTTGAAAGAAAAAAAGTATGAATTGTCTGACATTATCATCTATGCAATTATGTCAGCTTTCAATTTTTTCTTCTCATTTTGAAATTTTTTACCTGGAAACTATCGTATTATTAAATTGAGATGTCTTGGAATATTGTGTTCCTCAAATCATTTTTCCAGATTTTTTCTTGATAGGTTTGTGACCCCAATAGTCGTTGGTACCTAGCAGATGGTGGGTCAGGTCCTGGGGATCTTTTGCTGCTTACAGGCAAGGCACTTAGCCATGCCACTGCTGGCCTTCGCCCTGCTGCCTCATATAGGGCTGTTCCTGACTACTCTTTGGGCACCACTGCTGGTGGAAGGTTCAATTTTAATTCTCTGCTTTAATTATTGTGATGCATGTGAATTTGAAGCTAAGGAGTTCAATTGTTGCAGTTTCATTTCCGAGGAGTGCCCTACTGTTAATAAAAGCCTACTTAATGACTGCTGACTTTGTGCTTGTAGGACATCACTGGCATTTAGGCTCATGCCGCAGGGAAATGCTATGTTGGATTGTTCTCCAATTGCAGCAGCTGGTCATGTGATTCCCCAAAGCTATGTGCCAATATCTGTAAGCCAGTTCATGGTTGACCTTTCTGTTGAGGAAGATGTGGTGGGCAACCGTTCTGAATATATTTATGTAAGTTCATCTTCGAGCAACACAAAACACACACAATAAAAGAAACAAAAAATGAATACAAAGGAGAGGCTGGAGAAGCCATTAATAAATGCAACAACTATATGCCTATGTAGTTCCTTCTTTTCTCTCTCTCTTTGTGGAAGGCAGCCAAATCCATGGTTCAACATAACGGTATCAAGCGCCGAATTGGTAAGTCGATTTTAGGATACGCATCGGTGTACCGGTTAGATACGTTGAAAAATTTAAGATATGCTAAAAAACTCTTGGATGCACAAGGAAAAACTTGAATACCTTGCATAAAATCTCTTTTAATACAAATATAAGCTAAAAAAAAACTAAATGAGGGCTTCCAATTACATTACTAACCATACATATGAGAGTTCAATATTTTATAAGTTAAAAAAGGTGGTCATGTTGATAAACAAGTATGAAAACACAAACAGTAGTCACTTAGCCAAGTATAGGTAATACAATATAGATATTAAAACCTTACATTCAATGTATTAAATAAGAAAAAATTAAATCACAACCATGAAGTAAATTACATACATGATACATGATATAAGCTCAATGCCACAAGGAATTCAAATGGGGGGTACAACCTTATTTACATATAAATATATTAAGTAAATGGTTTAAATGGGGTAAAACCATTTACGTAAATGATATTTTATGTAAATTGAAAGTCTCCAATCGGTTAGAGACAAATTGTGTGAAAATTTTTCATGCTTGAAAAATCAGAGCTTTTCTCAACCAAGGATCTCTTGTGTTAATGACTTTAAGGAAGGAAGAATAAGGCTACCTCAAGAGCGAGAGTTGTTACGAGCGTCGCTTGAGGTGCCCGCCTAAGCGACCAGGCGGTCCACTAGGCCCAGGTGTTCCCTCGGCCAGCCGTTCTACTTGCAAAACAATGTAAGTAATGTTAACTAATTAGAATTTATACCTAAAATATAAATAATTTCTTATAAACCCTTAGAAAAGGGCCTGTATGTAATTTAATTAAACTTATTAACTATTGTAAGTCGATGTGACTTTGTCTTTTTTCTAGGGTTCTTTGTCACGGTAGGGAAGAAGAAACGAACGAAATAGAGGGAGAAGAAGAGGAGTCAGCCATCTCTGTCTCCCCAAGCCCAGGTAGGTCCTTTCTCTCTCTCTCTCTCTCTCTCCACTGTCACCCACCTCTCTCTCTCAATTGCCCTGTCCTCTCTCTCAAATTCCGCCTATTCATGTTCTATCTCCATCCCTTGTGTCCTCTCTCGCTCTCTCTCTCTCTCTCAATTGCATGTTCTCCTTGGTAATAAAAATCTCCGAAACCGATACGAAACGGGCGATACGTATAGCTATCGGTAGCCCCCTATACGATATTTATATTGATACGAAATGAGCGATACGTATCGTTTACTAATTATGTATGTTTTAATTCAATGTAGAATTGTAATTGTGTTTGTTACTTTGTCTTTGAGTTACTTCCCATGACTTTGTATTTGGTAAATTTGGTTCTTATAACTCATTTGATTTTTTTAAAAAAATTTAATTTGATTTTTATTTTTTTAAGAAAAAGAAAAAGATTATACGTATTATCCAAAACCGATACCAAAACCGATACGTATAGGTTTCGGTTGGGACCGATACATCCCCCGAAACCGTATTTTTAATCCTTGATGTTTTCTCTTTCTCTCTCACTCATGTTCGTTCTCACTCACGCAAATGAGTTTAATTTTATTGCACAACTGTTTAAATTCAGTGGCACAAAACTATATTACGCATAGAACTCGATGTCTCCAACTTGCTGGACGACAATGCTTGTTCCCTTTCTGTCTCTCACACACACAATCACACAGTCCCTTGTTCTCGGTTATCTCAGTCCCTGTTCTCTCTCTCTCTCTGCCCTTGCCAATTTCGTTCGCAGCCGCTAGAATATGCAGCTTGGGATATAATTCATATAACGATTTTTCTTAGACTGAGGAATCCATACTATGTAGCAACCACCATTTAGTGCATGAGGCAATAAAATTGCTATTAGAACCCTTTACTCCGTATATCAAATATAACAAGTTGAATTACCTAGACCAATCATCTTTCTTCTGTTACCATTCTATCACCGAACCCACACATGGCTTCTTGAAAGACTTTTAAACTACAAATAAAGTAGAGGTTCAAGCTTATAAGCGTATATACAATCCCTAATAGCATATGTTTATAACGCCTTAATCTCCATAAGTGCCATTGTAGCTTTAGACGGATCTTTCTCTAATTTTTGTACAACTTTGTTCAGGGATCCCAATAAGGACTCGCCACTGCCGAGGTCATTCGTATGGTGATAGACTGGATTAAGATAATAGGCTATTTTACCAAAATAAATTATTAACATAAATTAAATGTTCAATTGCTAATACCCAATATCACAAACGACAATAAGTAAATCATTAATGAAATGTTACATGCTGCTTGGATGTCATGTAAGGGTTGCTTATCCCATCTCTTATCTATAATTGCAAGTAGCCCTTATGAGACTTCAGGACAACTGCCTAGATATGCTACCCCCCCCCCCCCCCCCCCCCCCCCATTTGGTCTCCTCGTACAAATAACCCATCGTGGCTTTCTTGTCCCCATTGACCATCTTTAGGACCTTTACAACGGGCTCGAGTATCTCCACTACCTGACGCGTCTGGTCCCAAAATTGGTTATTGTATATAATGTCCTCTACCTCTTTGCCTCAACGGTGTTGCTATATAAGTACTTATGCTACCTATCAGATGTAAACATTCTCTTCAGCCCTGTCTTCTGTGCAACATTGCTTTGTATGACTATGAAGTTGGTGGTGAATAGAGGCCATAGTAGCTCCCCAGTAGTGCTCTTTAATAAGCTCAAGACCCATTTGTGGTTGTATATATAATTTGTTACATTTCGGGCTTGCTCAACCACATTCTTCATCATCTGCCGCTCTCCAAAATCTTTCAACATCAGATCGTTGCAGTGAGCTGCACGGGGTTTCCAATACAGGTGTTGCCTCTTCATCATTGATGATTGGTTTTCCGTGACAACGTGCACCACGTACTCCTCTCCAATCTCCTCTATTACATCATCGATTAACAAATGGAGGTATACATGATCTTTAATAAAAATGGAGGTATCAACATATTTGTGAAATATTATCTTTCCATCACAGTAAATGAGGAAGTTAATTAGTGATAATTGCATCGGTCTGGTCTAACCATTGCACATAATAATCACCCCGTATGTATCCCAATTCATCTTAAAGAATCAATTTAAGTGCGGATCTCGACAATCTTTTCATTAATCAACAGACTTGTGATTTCATAGGGAGTTGGTCCCTTTATGCTTGGCGTTGCTATCAGGATTTCATCAATCATGGTTTAATAGTATGGAGATGTCGCGGCATTAGTTGGGATGTGATTAAAAATAAAAAAATTTCCAATCGCTCTCTCCACTGTCTTCGCTACATTCTCTCTAGACCACATATCCTTTAGTTTCTTTTGAGATGACCCTTTTGCCTCGTACATGTATGGACCTATCTCCTCAATGCTCAGACTTTTACCCTTCTTCGACTTTTAACACCTTTGGAACATACTGATCAAATGCCTACGTATGCTGTGTCCTCCTTATCCCACCTTTCCTCCCCTTGTTCGAACCCCTACCTCACGTTGTGAACCTCCAAATGCATGCTTGTAAGTCTGAAATCTCTGCATGTCCTCCTTCTCATGTGCGTCTTGCCTATAACGCCTCATGGCTACTAGATTTGCTTCCTCTCGAGTGGGGTCACAACATCATCATCATTATTGCCATTGTCATTGTCGTCATCATCACTGTCACCTCAATGCCCTCCAAACCCACCCATCGGCGTAGTCCTAAGGCTAGCCTTTGCGGCCTCTACTTGCTACTTCGCAGCTCTCCTCTCCTTCAGATGTGTTATCATTGCTAAGCTAACCTCTTGGGGGCACTTAAGGCATATGTGGATGTTTGCCCTGATACCCGCTAAATGTTCTTTCAGTCGAGTGATCCCACCTCCCCTAGACAAAAATCCACAAAACTTACATCTTCTTAGATGCCTTGACCCATCTACAGACTCCCCATATTGCCATCTTATATCTTTTTCTTTAACACGTAGTTTGGCTTTTCCTGTCTTTCTTTGGCCATATGTCAAACCTATATAGAAAACTGGTAGTGCTACGCACACCTCAGGTCCTCAACCTTTGCTGATATACACCAAACTTAAAAGAATCCATTATTTGCTGATATACACACCCAAAGAAATTATTATTGACAATAATGCCCTTATCCTCTTCTCCTCCATATTGTCGTCCAACAAACCAATCTTCAAGGAAGCGCCTCTAATGGAGCTAAACAAACCAATATTCAAGGAAGCACCTCTAATAGAGCTGAATGCAGTAGCAAGATGGATATGCAAGGAGGCATTTCTAACAAAGCTCAAGGACTCATTGATGCAACCGGACACTGCATTCTCCAAGTAGATGGTGTTGTTAGGTGCAGGCTCTTTGTGAAAGGATAAAACAGGGACTAAGGAAACAAATGTATTGAGGGGTTGGTGCGGCAGCTCACCATGGTGGAAGCCTTAGCGAAAAAATAAATAGATGAAAAAAAAGTTATCTTTCCCTTCCAGAGATGCAAGTCATTTCAACGCTCAGATCTCCTAAAGCCCCTTCTTCCAAGTATTGGCTAAAGTGACCACATGTCTGCAAGTTAGATTGCAAGTTATTCCATCAAGGCTTAGATCTCCTAAAGCCCCTTTCTACAAAAGACTACATGTCTACAAATATTCGACTTCTCCAGTGCTTTACCAAGTTTCGGCCAGGAAATCTCCTGATTTCTGAGAAATCCGGCAAACTCCACATGATTTCCGAAAAATTGAAAAAGATTGAACACAGAGATTGGCACAAATGCTAGAATATCGAAAACCAGAAACTCTCAATCTTTGACTACTTCTTGGAAAGCTTTTCTTCTATCTATCTGTGTTTTTGGGCAAGTCTTATCCTGCTAGGTCAAGGCACGAGAGAAAGAAAAGACAAAGAGGGCAAATGGTCTTTTTAATCTTCTTTGTGGTGTGTGTACTAGTAAATATATTGATATATATCAGTAATTAGTGGTGTTGCGTATAGCTCCACCCTAGAAAAAACATGGATCATTAATATATAGCATTTTAGAGTTGAAAAATTAAGTTATTTATACTTATTTTTATGCAATACACATGAAAAAAATCAATTAAAAAATTAATTTTTAAATTAAAAAATTAGGGTTACCACATAAATCTTGTAGACCATCTATAGAATTGATATATATCAATTTTTGAACCCTAGATTGAAGGTATTTTCGAAATATTGAAGTTTTTTGAATAAAAAAATGTTCAAAAATCATCGATTTCTAAAAAATATGGGTTTTGAATCTTTTGATCAATGGATTTCGCGTGAAATCAATAAATCTACTCATTTTGGGTTGATTATAACCAATTTTCATGAATTTAAAGCACTAAAATGGCAAGAAACAATGAAATTTTGCATACTTTCAAAATTTTGGGCAAAACTTTTCAATCCAAAACATAATGCCAAGATCTTCGTTTTTCAAACTAAAATTGACCATGGATTGTTGTTTTAGGCTCAAAATTTCTTTAAGAGAGAAATGTGGTGAAAAAAAAGGGTTTAGACGTGTTACAAAACACCTCAAATGAGCTTTTCCATGGTTTTATGGTCGTCTCAATCGATATTGTCCTGATATTATAACGTATCGAATGATACTTAATTTTTTTTCCAAACAAAAATAAGGGTATCGCAAAGTATTAGTCGATGCCGTGTGTATTGGTCCAATACACGACACAGACCGATGATATGCGTTACCCTGGATTTTATATGATTACACGTATCTACGTTTCGGTTCCCCCTAAACCTGATACGTATGGGCCTGATACAGCCAATTCATATCAATATTTTGTTCCATGCCACAGCTATACAAAATGATCAAGTGGTGTATACATAAAATCTCATTTTGTCAATACGAGCAAACTCCATTAGACAAAAGCTAACTTCATCTCATTTGAAGATATTAGATCAAGTTGATGCCTTCAAAATCAGTGTTACCTAGGAACGTGGCACGGGTGCCAAGTGTTCAGGTGTCTAGAGGTGTTCGGCATGACAAGCTATGAAAATCCCAATACGGTGGCCCAGACATAGAATTTTTAAAATTATTATATATTTATATATACAATATTATCACAATTTTTTTAAAATAATAACAAGAATAGAGAGGGACCACCTGTCTCTAATTTTTTAAAGTATATACCAAAGTTATAAAAAAAATGCTTGTATAGAGAATAGAAAGGAGCAACAAGCGATAAAGACATCCCTATTGATCGTCGCTGGTGGTGTTTCTCTCCTAGTAAGTTTTTCTTCTATATTTCCGAAAATGCTACACAACTTGACAAAAAAATTCATAGCAATCCAATATATTGTATTTTTAAAATGGTGTGACATACATGAAACAACATGTGTCTAATCATAATGTTGACGTCACCATGGCACGGTATAGGCATGTGCCAAGGAGGGTCGTGTCGTGCCATGGAGTGTCATGTCGTGTCAAAGTGTCAGAACGACAAAATTTAGGAAAACTGAAGTGCCTAGGTAATAACACTGTTCAAAATCCTTCAGGTTAGAGCACCAAAAAACCAAGAAGTTTTATGATATTGCACCACTCTTTCTCTATAGGGGTGACAATAATCATCATTCATCAAAAACCCATCTAGTACTCTCCTAAATACTACACCAAATATCGTCCGAGAGAATTCTTCGTAAACTCCTTTGAGTGCTGCTCCAAATCTTGCACCAACCAACTAAATTCCAAGTCCACGAGGCTACTAGAGAACAACTTTCTACTCTTAAGGTGGTCAATAGGAAGAAAAAAGTTGTTTGTCAGTATTCTAGATTTCCTCATAATGTGAGGGGGTGAGTGGATGGATTGTTATAGAAGGGCATGTAGAATGATCTTATGACGAATCTCCGTTTTCCTCAAGGATTAAAAATACGGTTTCGGGGGATGTATTGGTCCCAACCGAAACCTATACGTATTGGTATCGGTTTTTGACGATACATATAATTTTTTCTTTTTAAAAAATCAAATTAAATTTAAAAAATTCAAATTAGTTCTAGGAACTAAATTTACCAATTATAAAGTTATGGAAAGCGACTGGAAGACAAAGTAGCAAACACAATTTCAATTACACAATGGATTAAAACATAAATAACTAATAAACAATACGTATCGTCCGTTTTGTATAAGTATAAATATTGTACAAGAGGCTACCGAAACCTACACGAATTGCCCGTTTTGTATTGGTGGCGTTTGGATTGGATTTTATTAGCCAAAAATCAATTGTGATAAAATTGATTGTGTAGAAATTAATTGTCAAATAATCACTTTTACAAATAATAGTGTTAGAGGAATACAAAATTGATGATTTTTGGCTAATAAAATCCAATCCAAACACCCCAATTGGTTTCCGCAATTTTATCCATGGTTTTCCATCTCTAGTCTATAATTTGCAATCTCTCTTTGAAAGACTTGACTGAATTTTGTTTAGAATGTTCGATCGACAAAGAATATCCTCTAACTCTCAACCATCCAATTTGAAGTCTCCCTCAATCTTGTATCCCACACAATATTGCCGGTGTTGCTATCATAACAAATGACAACTACACACCTCTTATCCACCACTATCGAACAAATATGTCTCCATAATTGTGCTTCAGCCCAAAACCTTATTTCATACCCTCTGTCCACCTTGGACCTTATGTGCATCAATTTCATCTTTCACATCAACACCGCTTTCCATTTCCCAACCCAATAAGAACCCATAACCTCCTTAGGCTCCCAGGCAGGCTTTCCACCGCATTTACACTCAACCACTTATCTTCTTTAAGCTCTCCCTCTCTTCCCCATGCCTCCATAGCACTTCTCTTGGCATTGTTCATCATGTCACAGATAGGCCTCTATCTAAGATCCTAGTCCTGAATAGGGCAGCATTCTACTCTACTCAACCAGATGGTACATTCTACCTTCTGATCTATTATTCCACCAGAAATCCATTTGAAGCTTCTTGGAGATCTTTGCTATGGAAGCCATAATAGTAATTATGGACAGAAAATATAACAAAAATCCATTTTCAACATTGGATTTCCAACAAATTATGATAAACAAGATGTGATAATAAAACCATAGTTACTAAACCAAAAAGCGAAAGCGAGAAGCAAAGCGAAAGCGAGGCTCAAAACAATTCCTAGGAAACGGGAAGCGAGAAATGGATATTAATGCCTCATCCCATTATATTAGGATGACCAATCATGCTGTAAATTTTATCTTGCATGAGATATTTTGGAGAAGTAGGTGTCATACAACCTTAGGTTTCGATCTAGCGATACTTGCTTAGGATCTATGTCGTAAGTTTTATACTCAGGTCTATCCCATTACTTCCTAGATATATAGCCCCCTTTGACCACTAAATGAGACTTGATGGAAGCGAGCGGAAACGAGTCTGGGAAACGATTTTCTTGGGAAGCAAGCTTCCCACCTTGGACATTGCTTCCCGGCAACTATGAATAAAACTATTTCTTGTGCACCCAAATTTGGGTTTTGATGAATGCTGGGATGCTTCCACTTTCATTATCTGATTGCATATGATGATATCAAAAAGAGTAAATTTCAGCAAGGAGAATGTAGTTTATGCTCTTGGGCCTATCTTAGAATTCATCATTCATGTCCAGAGATGCTAGTATTGTTATCAATTTTAATGCTCCTTCCTTGCCACGCCATATTTTCTTGTATTATATTTCAGATGTTTATGATCAAGTTCTCCCTAAAGTTAATATGTATGTGAATGCTATTCCATTTTCGTTTCAATGTTAATTTTTTCACTGGTTTGCTTCTGTCTGTTATGTTTTATACTACTCTCCTCCTGCAATGTGAAAGCGATTACTTTGATTACCCTGAGTTGCAGAAATCTCATATTCACCTGTATAACAATCATTATGGATTTTTGTTCACAGGAAGCTCGAAATAATTTGAATAGGGAACCATCTTTAAGAAGTGTTCTCTCAGATTCCGTATCGTGAGTTGAATTTCCTTTGCTTTGAACTCGTTTCTTCTACATTTTGGTTGAGTTATCATGGTCTTTTTGTTACTGGTGGAAGTTTCTGAAAATAATTAATTTTGGGAAGTTAAGAAGGAAAACGAATTTGGATAACATTATTGATTTAATGTTCTTATTTCATAAGTAAAACAAAAATTGAAGAAAAGAGGCAAAAGCCCCCCCCCCCCCCCCCCCCCCCCCACTCGCAGCCCAAGTTGCAAAGAGAACAAAATTCTGTACAAAGATGATCTAAATCCAAGAAAAAGAGGGATCCAATTACGATTAAAGGAAACTACTTATCCTCTTTAAAGATCATTAATGAAGAGAACCTAAAACAAAGGAGCCAGTAACTCTTTTAATTGATGCCTGAATTGGATAACATTATTGATTTAATGTTCTTCTTTCATACGTAAATATAATTTCAAGAAAAGTGACAAAATCCCCCCCTATAAAATGAAGGTTTTTAGCAAAGAGAACATAAAGCTGTACGAAGATTATCTGAATCCAACTAAAAAGGGGATCCAATTAAGATAGAAGGAAACTATCCTATCCTCTTTAAAGATCATTAATGAATAGACCTAAAATAAAGGAGCCAGGAACTCATTTAATTGACGCCAGAATTGACTCAAATTTTTCGTCAAAGATCTGCTGATTTCTCTTTCCAAATGCTCCAAGTAACGGTGAAAGAGAGCATCTTCCACAAAACTTTTCTGTGAGGCTGAAATCACCGAGGGCCTCCTTCAATGATCTCAAAAAATGATCTAGGAATGGCCCAAGAGATTCCAAACTGAATAAGGATTTTAGGAGTTAAATGGTCATGTAGGCAGTTTCAGACTATGAAATTCATGTCACCCAGAACTCAGATCAGATGAGAAACACATACAGCTCAAAGAAGATAAGAAGAGGAAATATTTGGGATAAATTGATGCACAAGTTGAGACTGTCAAGTTATTCTTCAAAGCAGAAATTTAGAAACTAAACGAAGCACAAATAGAGTTTAAATAATAAGGAAGAAGGAATGACTAATTTGGTTTCCAAAAACGTCTAATGTGGATTCAAGTTTTGCCTTGAATCTTAGAAAGTGCCCCCAATGGAGTCGCCAAGCTGTGAGGAACAGATTTAGTTCGCCATCCCAAATAGGAATGTCGTCTTGAATCTTAGAAAGTACCCTTTGTAGGGTTACTTTGGACATTTTATTAGGGGCAATTTGGTAACTTTGAAAATAGAGTTATTTTTGGTAGCTAATCTGGAATTTTATTGGGAAATTTCTCTGGTAGGTCATAGGAGTTCTGTGGGCCCTACAAGGGTGCAAAGTGGGGTGTTTACAAGGAAAGGTCCTCACACATCAGAATGCGCAATATCGAAAGGAACCTGGTTTCTTTCTTGGAGGAAAATAAGTTCGATAATGTTTTGCTAGTTCACACACGTTTAGCGGATTGATAGAGGCAATAGACTGGGAACACATATTTCAATGACTGAAATGATAAATGCAATATCCGGTCTTTATTAACACTATTACTAGACTAGAGTGCACTAAGAGAAGTTGGAATAGGATCCAGTTGTAAAGATCATTGATTTCACGCTCACTCTCAATCTGCAATATGAGGAAAAAAAAGGTTACACTATAATTAAGGTCTTGGTCAAACTACTAACAAAAAGTAGATTAGTAGAGATTAGAGTAACCAGACATTTGTAAGATACGGGAAAAATTAAAGCTAGGAGCAACACTGATGGTTCCTTTCCATGAGACTAGGGAGAGTGACCCTTCAACTATCTTAACTGTTAACACTACTGGAACTAGGGGTGTAAACTAGCCGACCTAGCCTGTGCCCAACTTGGCCCGATTAATAAACTGGTTGGGCCTGCCCGGCTAGCCCACTTATTAATCGGGCCAGCTTGCCTAAAAAATCATGTGTAAAATTTTGCCTTGTGAACTAAATGGGCCTAATCAGGCTGAGTTAGTCGGGCCATGTGCTTTAGACTCCAAGCCCAAGCCCAACTAATAAGAAGAAGTAAAACCAGATATATGATCAAAATTCCCTGAATCATTAATCCAGGAGAACTGGAGAACCTCAATGAAGATAATGAAGAAAGATGTTGAGTAGAAGCATTGTTACATTATTGGGAAGAGAGGTGAATGATGTGAAAGAATGATCCAACTGAGCGAATAAGCGCTTGAGACTCTCAAACTCCTCTTGGAGAACGGTTAATGAGCTGGATGAAGTGACCCTAAAGATGTAGTACTAATGGATGAAGCACTATATGCAATAGATGATCCAGGACAATTATATTCCATTGGTCTTCCAACCAAGCCCTAACAGGCTTCCTTAGTCCTTGGTGTGCCTTGACCTCCCACAATGATCACATGTCAGTTTATTCGACTAATTTGAACTCAATTATCCTTTTAGCTTGCGTAGACCACTATTACTCCTTTGTGAGGTTGTGAAGCTGATGCTAGGGCAAAGCGCTCTGAACTATTAGCAGGATGGTAAATGGGGTGGGTTCAGGGAGGCTTGGCCCTAGCCCGACTTTGCCCGATTAATTAACGGGCTGGCCCAATTATTAATCGGGCTGGGCCAACTTGCCAAAAAAATTATGTTTAAAATTTTGCTTATGAACTAAACGGGCCTAATCGGGTCGGGTTAGTCTGGCCAAGCCTAGTTGAAGCCTACCAAAATGGATCACGGGTTTTAGACTCCATGCCCAAGCCCATCCTAACTAATAATTGGGTTGGACCGCAGGCCAGCCCGACCCAATGACACCCCTAGTAGCTATATGTCTGTCTACTCATCCTGAACCAGAGCATTACTCAGAATTTGAACTCTTCACAATTAAATATTTGAGTTCAACCCTCCCAAAAACTAGATTCTATTATGCTCTTCAAATCTTTGTTATTGTTCGCCATTAGTGGTGCACACCGGATATTTCATTGCAACATACCATAATCTTCTTCACTTCTCTAATTCTAATATCACATGAGTATAGTAGAAATCTAGCCCTAGATGCAAGAATGAAGGAAGGAGAAGAAAAGAAAGGGAGGAGAAGAACACATGCTTTTCTTGAGAATAGAAGAATGTGTGTTAGACTCCCATGTGGTGTATATTCATGGTTTTATTAAAAAAATAATGCGAGGAAAAAAGTACTCTCACTAGAGTGTAAAGTATAATACATTAATCAAAGTATCAAATATAACATATTATGGGCTTATAGATTTTGGCCCATCACAACAAATATTGCTCGTGAAGATGTAATCAACAAACCAGCAAAGATACAAAATACATGTACAACAAACTCTGATTGGCTTCACAGAACACCTCATACCCCATCTGTACAAAAAAAGATGTTAGAATTGTCATACAATAAAATATCTGATAGCATGTAGTTATTTTTGGATGGAACTTTAACTTGAGGGTCTATTTGAAAAAGGTTTGATGGTCAATAGTGAGTATACAAAATATAAAAGGGAGGAGGTCTTTTAGAAATAGCTGAAAAGATACCTTTTTTTATTTCTTAACAGTATACCCTTTTTGGGAAAATTTCCTCCTAATTTCTGCTTATTTTGATAAGTAATCATTTACCAATCAAAAATGCTATTTGACCTGTGTTTTATTTATTCTTTGGGGATATAAAAGGGAGGAGGTCTTTTAGAAATAGCTGAAAAGATACATTTTTTTTTCATAATAGTATATCCTTTTTGGGAATTTCCCCCCCTAATTTCTGCTTATTTTGATAAGTAATCATTTACCAATCAAAAATGCTATTTGACCTGTGTTTTATTTATTCTTTGGGAATCAGTAGCTCTTTAATTATCGCAAACACTTGCATTATAGAGAAATGCTTGGTGTCGATTTCTTCCAAGAGAATCATTGACCAGATTCATTCACATGCCATGTGTGTCAACATATTGTCCAATACGTATTGTGATACCTGATAGTATCACATTTATTAATACGAGTCACATTTGGGGTGGCAGACTGGAATAACATGCTAAAATATTTTAATTTAATCCTCGATTGAAGGCTTCCAACTACTGTCTTTGGTGGATAGAGAAATGAAGACATTTGTCTAATGGGAAATGCTAGTGGAGGTGCGATGTACATTAGTGGATATTGTAGGTCTAATGAAAAATACTAGTGGAGATGGACACTTGCATTATGACATTTTTTTTGGGTGAAACATATGGTACAAGAGCAAAATTTTCTGATAGCTTCCGATCGGTTGCACTCATGCATGGTTCAAAATATCGGTATCGGGTGCTGTATCGATAAGTCTAAAATAGGATACATATCAATGTATCGGACTGTATTGGATGGATACGGCGGAAAAAATCAGGATACGCTAAGAAACGCTTGGATACTCAAGGAAAATCTTGGATACCTTGTATAAAACTTTTTTTTTAATGCAAATATAAGCTAAAAAAAAACTAAATGAAGGCCTTCAACTATGTTTATAACAATGCATACGGGAGTTAACAACTTTATTAGTTAAAAAAGGTGTGCGAGCTGATAAAAAGGTATGAAAATACAAACCAGTCACTCAGCTATGAATAAGAAAAACAATCTAGATTTTAAAACCTTAAAATAAGAAGGTATTGAATTACAACTACAAAATTTAAGCTTAATGTAAGTCTTTTTATGCTGAACATTTACACTGTTAGTTGACTTTTTACCAGATTTTTGGGTTTTGGTAATTTTTGATATAATAGAATTAATGAAGTTTTAATATATGACAAATACCTTATCATTTGAAAGTTGAAATTCTGACCCAATCCCTAAATGGTGCTAAAAAGAGGGTTTTGTTTTTGAACTGAAAAGTTAACTTTTTATTCTTTAAGAATTTAGATCCAAGATAATTTTTTATTGAATTCAAATGAGGGGATAACCTTAGTTACATATTAATATCATACGTAAATGAAAGTAAAATTAATTTAAAGCCATTTACTTAAATAATATTTTAAGTAAATAAGTTTTATGTATTGGGTATGTATTGTAAATCTTAGTGCAAATGGAAGGAGAAAAAAAAATTAACTGAAAAAGCCCTGTATCGGGCTCGTATTGAGCGTATCGGGCCTGTATTGACCCGATAAAATAGATACGGGGGAGTTTTTTTTCAGCGTACTAGTGTATCGGGTAGCTCCAAATAGGATACTTATCGAAATTTTAAACCATGGTTGCACTGTGGGTGACTTGAACAATTTTTTTCCTTTTTGAGGATAAAGAAATGGACCTTGGCTATTGTGAAATATACATGGAATAGTTTTCCTAAAGTTAAGCCTTAGAGTCCAAATTGCACATACCTGAGTTTCTTGAGTAAAATATTATTCATAAACAATGTCTCCTTAATTAATTTTGCTTCTATATATATATTTTGCAGTTAAGAACATGGTTCAAAGTATCAGAATCGCTAAGGCAATTTTGATATCGAAGTATCGGTTAGATATGTCGAACAAATTGAAACATGCTTGAATACGTAAGGAAAAACTTAGATATTTTGCATAAAATTTCTCTTAATGCAAATATAAGCTAAAAAAACTAAATGACATCCCTCAACTACATTTATAACCATACATATGAGACTTGAAAATTTGATATGTTTAAATAGGCGAGTATGCCGATAAACATATATAAAAACACAAACCATAGTCGCTTAGCCAAGTATATATAATATGATCTAAATATTAAAACCTTACCTTTAATGAAATTTATAAGAAAGTATTGACTTTACAACTATAATGTAAATGATATACATTATTACATTATATACACTCAATACCACATTGAACTACGTGTTAGCTTGAACACTGTTAACTCAGGCAATGAATAGAGTGATACATGATAAGTGTGCTAGACATAATCAGAATACTGTTGCCAACTCATGTGAACGTGGTATGTGGCCTGGTACATTTGTATCTATTTCTGCTGTTTACTGCATTTGGTGCATACACTATCCCTATTGGCTACAAAACTGAGAGCTGTGAAATCTATCCATAACTATCACTCGATGCCTGAGACTGGGCATCATGTCTATAAGCTCTAGATATGTAGGACTGAGCATCATGACCATAACCATATAGGACGAAGTTGCACTCTTATATCCATTGCCACTATCACGAGACTACGCTTGTCAACACTGAATCTATCCATTTCATGAATCATGTCATCCATGCCTCGTGGCTGCCTATAACTACAACACGTCATGCCTATCGCCTAATATCACGCCGTCGTTGCTCGTATGTCTGACTTTCATGACCACAAGAGGGAATATGTGCGCCTTGAGACCATGACTAATGTCTTGGATTGCATGGTCAAAGTGTTGTTCATGCTTCCCCTGCTTATGACTCCTATGGCTGTGCATGTGATTAGCCATGTGACGTCCCTCTAACATTCCCTCCATTATCACCATCGTCATCAATATCAGCATCATCATCGTCACCATCATCGTCGTTGTGAATAATATTTTCATCTTCTCCCTCATCCTCCTCCTCGATTTGAGTCCTTGGAGTCCTCATCAGTTTCATCGAAGTCATCATCATCATCATCCCTAGTCCCTACTAGTCCTAGCCCTACTAGTCCCAACCCCACTCGGCCTAGGCTCTCTCAGTCCAGCCCCACTAGTACAACACGACCGCTATGCTAAGCCTTACTATGTCCTACCCCGCTCACCCTAGCTCCACCTAATCCCATCCACTCATCTGCGCAAAAAATGTATTAGGTCTAAAAGGATCTCCCGATTCATCCAAGTTCCATCACTGCCTCTCCCAAACAAGGTTCTCAATGTCGATATCGCTCGACATGTCGAGCCGTGGAAAAAGATATATTGGAGATATATTGTTTATCGGTGATTTTTGACAAAATGGGCAAAACTTGGAATTTTACAATGAATCTTCAGGAAATGTTAAAATAGATGTTAATACCCTTGTTAGTTAAATAAGTTATATTATTTGGTCGATGTTCATATTACTAAGTACATTATTTAGAATTATTAACTATTAATAATTATAATAGAATATTAAAATTCCTAACTAAATAAAATATTCATGAATTTCATGTATTATCTTTAAAATAAAAAAAAAGCTTATATTACAATTCTAATACATTTTTTTTGTTGTATAGTATAAATCAATATTAATTTTTGTCATTAGGTGTATAATATAATTTGATGTATATTGTAAATCAATTTTAGGCTTTATATTAAAATTTTAATACTTTTTTACATGACAATTAAAGAAGAATGTTTAATGATACAGGAGTGACCCTAGCATACTTTTGTTAGGGTTACTTAAGTTAAAACATAAGAGAAATATGTTTAATTACATAGGACTAGGAGTGACCCTAGTATACCCTTGTTAGGGTTACTTAAGTTAAAACATAAGAGAAATATGTTTAATGACATAGGACTTGGAGTGACCCTAGCATACCCTTGTTAAGGTTACTTAGTTAAAACATAAGAGTATGTTCTTACATAGGGCTAGGAGTGACATTAGAATTCCCTTCTTAGGGACTTAGGGTTACTTAAGTTACAAAATAAGAGGCTAAGCCTCATCGTATTTGCTGATATCAATAGAACCAAAAAAAAAAAAAACTCAGACTAAGCTAGGAAAGGAAGAGAAGAGGGGAGAGAGGATAACCTCGACGACAATGGCTACAACCCACGGGCCCATAGCGACAACCCACGGTGACGGCGACAACCCATGGTGAGAAGTATGTACCCTCTTGCCTCCCTCTTCTTTCTTCTCTACTCTCAACACTTTTTCCCTTTTTTAAAAAAAATCAAAGATTATGGAGGAGTAAGAACTGATTTCAGTCCGTGATTTTTCTTTTTTCTTTTGTTTTTTTGAATGATGCATGTGTATCTGCAAAAAAGAAGGGGAAAACAGTTAATTTTTTACAGATTTGGTCAATATCTTCGATATCGCCGATATATCGCTGAAATCGCCGATATCTCCCGACATGTTATTTTTTCCCAACAACGTATCTATACATCGGTGACGACCGATATCGAAAAATATCGGCGATATATCGGCGATATTATCAAAATTTCGAATCTTGCTCCCGGATCATCCAACCACTCAACCAATGGATCATCCTCATGAAATATATGACAGAGGTCGATGTGATCAAATGTTGCATCGCCCCTTAGAGCATTTTTTGTAGGGTGCTTCAGTTGTAACCTCATATTATAATGCCTGTACACCAATCATTCTAATTTGTCATAATTCAAGTGGTTCTGAGGCTTCAAATGAATCAAGGAGAACATGCTTCTATTTCTTTTGCAGCCGATAGATGATGGTGTTTGGAATAGGATCTGCTTAACAATTTACCTTAGATTGGGGGCATCCATACCATATAAAAAATACCATTCTAAAAACAATCCTATTAGAACCTCTTCTTAAGTATCAAATAGTAGTGTGTTCTTTATAAATTGAATTACCTGAGTCAGTCTTCTTCCTTCTCTTGCCATTCTATCACTGAACCCATACATGGCATTCCAAAAGAATTCACTACAATAAATAAGTAGAGTATCAAGTTTATGAGTATATATATAGTTCCTAATAACGAATATGAACGTATAACATAAGTACATCAAGGAAAAAAAATCTACAATATCAGCAATTTTTTTCGGTATCGCCCCTTGCCGATACATCTACACCGTGTAAGAATTTTTTTAAATGATATCGACAGTTATCGTTGATATATTGCCGATATCGGCGAAATATCGCCGATAACTCACCGATATCGACCAAAACTCGTGAAATCATTTTTCCCCCCTTGTATTACAGATGTGCAATATCCATCCCCCCAAAAAAGGAAATCATGGATTGAAATCAGTCTTCAATCCCATTACAGACCCTAGAAAGAAGAAGGAAGAAGAAAAGAAGAGGCAAGAGGACTAAATCAGTCTTCAGTCTCCTATTACAGACCCAAGAAAGAAGAAGGAAGAAGAAAAGAAGAAGGAAGAAGAGGCAAGAGGGTACATACCTGTCGCCGTCGCCGTGGGTTGTAGGCTTGTAGCATTTGCCGACTGCAAAAGCCAGACCTGAGCTCTGCGTCTCCTCTGTTGTTTGCTCCTTTTTTTGGTTTGCTTATGCGGTATGCTTTGATCGAATGAGTCTGAGAGACTCTTTAAGTATTAACCCTAACAAAGGTAATACTAGGGTCACTCTTATTCTCTTGACACTTTAAGTGCTTTAACCCTAACAAAGGTAATGCTAGGGTCACTCTTATTCTCTTGACTCTTTAGTGTTTTAACCCTAACAAGAGTAATGCTAGGGCCACTCTTAAGATTTTTATCATTGTTAGTAAAATGACTATTATACCCTTTAGATATTTCATGACCTCACAAAGCCCCCTTTAACTAGCTTTGAACTGTGGTTAACAAGTTTTAACCCTTGTGATTAATTTTTTTCTGAAAACTAAGGTTAAATGTTTTAAGCCTTTAATCCTAAGGGTTAGTGGATCTTAACCAAAGTTAAAAGGATGTCCCCTCTTAACTCCCTTTAATTGTGGTTAAGATTCCCTAACCTTTAAGGTCAAAGCATCTAAGTTCTAACTTTGATTTTTAAAATTTTTTTAAAATTAAATGTGTCACCTTGTAACTCCCTTTAATTGTGGTTAAGATTCATTAACCTTTAGGGTTAAAGAATTTGACCTTGGTTTTAAATTTTTTTAAAATTAACATGTCCCTTTTAACTGTGGCTAAGATTTACTAACTCTTAAATTAAAGCGTCTAATCTTGACTTTTATAATTTTTTAAAATACAGTGTCCCCTTTTTAACTCCCTATAACTAGTGTTAAAATTTATTAACTTTTTGGAATAACTGAATAAAGCATCTAACCTTGGTTTTCATATTTTTTGTACATTTAAAAAAAAAAAAATGATGTGTCACGAATTAATCTTACATTATCGTCACTCGTCAACGTGCATCTTTGTTCTCTTCTTATTGCATCCCTTATGTACATTGTTGTTTTTTAAATATTTTTATTCTCAAAGGTGTATTAATATCTGTTTTAACATTTACTGAAGTTTCACTGCAAAATTCCATGTTTTGCTACATTTTTTTGCCATTGTTTTCAAAAATCACCGATAAATGATATATCTCCGATATATCTTTTTTCTGCGCCTCGACATGTCAAGCAATATCGACATTTAGAACTTGAAAGTACATAACTTTATATCGCCTTTTACCTTCATGAGTGCCACAATAGCTTTCGACGAATCTATCTAATTTCTGCACAACTTTCTTCAGGTATCCTAATAAGGACTCATCACTGTATAGGTCATTTGAATAGTGTCAAAGTGATAACGAGATTAAGATAATAGGTTGTTCTATTTAGTTTTTTTAGCATAAACCAAATGCCCAAATGCTAATACTTAACATAAATGGTGAGAAATAAATTGTAAATGAACTATTACTTGTTGCATGGATGTCATGTAAGAGTTGTTTATCCCACCTCTTGTCTATAATTGCACACTAGCCCTTTTAAGAATTCGGGGCAATAGTTTGGGATAGCTAACTTTGGCCACCTCATCCTCTCGTACATATAGCTCATAGTGACTCTCTTGTACCCATCAACCATCTTCAAGATCTTCATAACGAGCTCGAGTATCTCCCAATGTAGTCAAGGCTTTAGGATCTTCATAACGAGCTCGAGTATCTTCTAGTGTAGTCAAGGCGTCCTAGCGAGGCTTTAGGCCTTGCTAGGCGAAGCGTTGCCTAGGCGACACCCAAATGATATCTTGGTGATAAAAGTAACTAAATTATATATGTATATGTAATATGAATATATATATATATATATAATTATTTTGAAGTTTTCTAACTTGTAAGGTGGTTTTGGGTTTTGACTTTGGATTTTGCTTTTAAAGTTTAAATGCACCACCTATATCCTAAGATAGTGCTTTTTGACTTTAAGAGAGTTTTAAAATAAAGTTTAAGAGTTTAAATGATGATTTTAAAATAGGAAATGTTTAACTTACCATTGCATTCTACTATGTAGTGGAATGTGTAGTCGTCCATGTCCCCCATTTTAACACCCATCAACTATGGTTAAGATTCACTCACCCCTAGGGTTAAGCAATCTAACCTTAGTTTTTTAAAAGAAAAAAAAATATTAATCTTAATTTTCTTAAGCTTAACCATAGTTAAAGGGGTATTAGAAGGGACACGTAGACATGGCATTTGACTAGCATGGTGGGCTAATCACTGTCCTTTTAAATTAGGGTTTAAAAAAGGATTTTAAAATAGAGTTTTAAAAGAGGGTTTAAAAGAGGGTTTTAAAAGAGGTTTTTAGAAGAGATTTTGTATGGATCGCCTAGGCGACCGCCCAATGCCTAGCGCCTAAATGCCTAAGCGGCCGCCTAGTGACTTTTGCCTTCCTAGAGGGGCGCCTAGGTAGTTGAGGCCCAAAAACGCCTAAGCGCTTACTCCACTACTTGACATGCCTGGTCTTAGGATTGGTTATTGTAGATAATGTCCTGTATCTTTTTCACACCAGCAGTGCGGCTATATAATACTCGTGTTACTTGGCAGATGTAAACATCCTCTTCAGCCATGTTTTTTGTGCATGAATCCTTTGAATGACTATGAAGTTGGTGGCAAATCGAGTGATCCCTAGCCTCAGTAGTTTTCTAGTAGTGTGCTCTCTCATAAGACTAAATCCAATTATGGTTGTATATATAATTTGTCAGTTTTTGGGGTTGCTCCATCTTTCTCTTCAAAATCTTTGAACATCAAATCGAAAATGATCTTCTTTAGAAATATTATGAGAGTGTATAATACATATGCTTCCTGTTCATTAACAAAATAATAGCTCCCCAACTTTTATGAACGAAGACTGGTTATCCACGAGATCTGCACCACGTAATCCTTTCCAATCTCGTCATATTATCAAATAACCGATGGAGGTATACATGATCCTTGATAAAATTGGAGGCATTGACAAATTTCGAAATATTGTTTTACCATCAAAGTAGACGATAAAGTTAATAAGTGATAACCTTGTGGGTCTGGTCCAACCGTCGATTTTTAACAAAAAATAGGGTTTTGATCTATAAATTAGATCTACTCATTTTGGATTGATTATAATCTATTTTGTGAAGTTAAACAACTAAAATAGAAAAAATAAGAAAATTTTCCTTACCTTCAAAATTTTGGGAAACCTTTTCAATTTAAAATCAAACGCTAAGATTTTCATTTTTGAACCTAAAATCGACAACGGAGTTGTTGTTTTAAGCCTAGAAATTGATTAGGGGAATTTTTTTTTTGTGGAAAGAAGGGGTTCTAGGGGTGTTTTAAAACACACCCAAATGAATCATTGTCTTGGTTTTATAGTGTGGCGACCGTACAGTATCGGACGACACAAAAAGGTCAACACAAAAAAATAACAAAGGAAAAAAATATCACAGGGTATCTGTCCGATACACTACGATACCCTGAATATTTCTTAATTCCCTCTGCCATCGATTTGGAGAGCCCAGATCCCGATACGGCGATACGTATTGGGCCGATATGCCCGATACATGCTGATTCTTTATATCATGAGTGGGAAGCATAATTAATGGAAACAGGCAGGGAACTTTTCTTACAAGTTTACAATGTATCTTGGGCTATGGTCCAAGGCTCCAAGCCATGCTGCTAGTAATCTCATGGCCTGAATTATTTTGTCAAGGTTCATTCATTGTCACGCTTCCATCATGAATCCTTACCGCTATTTTTTAACCATTCTTCTATTTGGAATTTCAGTTCCTCCTTTACTTTGTGACTACTGTTCCCAGCACTAGAAGATCAGTTGTTTCAACTTGTAATTTAGTTTACTGTTCCTTATTTTCTATTTCATCATAGAAGATGAAATGATACTGAATAATTAGTGAATTATTTAAAGTTACTATTTTTTTTGTTTTGATTTATTGATGTTTTAGTGGTGCGTTTCTCGAAGATGCTATGGTTGTTTCATGTGGACATTCATTTGGCGGTATGATGTTGAGGAAGGTCATTGAAATGGTAAGCAGTGCTAATCTCCTGAGCATATTCTCATATAAACTTTCTAAACCTGCAACAGTCATTTGGATTTTGAAGACATCAATGGAACTACATTTATTCATTAACGGTGATAATTATTGTGGTGCAAAGGATTAGACTATTGAGCTTATAGAATAATAATGTAGGTTGATGTGGTTCAGGTGAGGACTGAATGTTTAAATTGAAGATCAATCTCTCTTTATCTGGTAATAACAATTACAAGCATGTGATACTCTTACTCGAGTTATAATTTGTTTTAGTACTTCAAGTGTGGCATCATATGCATAATTTTGATTTCTACGTGTGAATAATGGGTACTCCTTGGGAACTAGAAGCTTTGATTTTTCTTACCATTGCCATCTACCTCAGGATTGCAAAAAGAAATTAAGGCATCATATGATGTCCAAGCCTTGGGCCTATGGTACCAATTTGGTAGCTGATGTCAATTATGGTTACTTATATGCCAATCTTTGAAAAGGAGGATATGCGTGTATTGCTTATTTATTTAATTTTTTTGCGGAAAAATGTTATGTATAGAATATTACGTATAAATGATTTATGGAAAAGGTAAATAGTAATAACAACAAACTAAAAGAAATGCATGTGCTTTTCGATATTAAAGATTGAAGTTCCACAGCTAAATTGCGTTTCAACTGGAAATGGTACCAGTTCTGGATTAGCTATGGCATGAACACAATGCCTATTGGAAAACATACTCGATTTTAATATGATTTTTTATACAACATTGTCTGAAATATAATGAAGATCATGTGAAGCACATCAGTGTCATGTTGACCATGTGATGTAAATGAAGTTCAGACTGAAAATAATTCAATGTCATCAGCATTTAATGGAACATCCTAATTGAAGCACATCAGTTGATACACATGGAAATTCTAGGAAAAATTAACACCAAGATATGCAGGATACACTTGGGTTTTTTACATCAAAATTCTTTTAGTGCAAATATAAGCAAAAAGCAATCTAAATAAAAGGCCTACAACTATCATTACATACGTTGATATGAGATTTAGAACACAAGGTGTCATATAAAGTCGAGTACGTTGTTATCAGAGACCATGCTGGTAATCTTATTGCAGATCTATTCTTGTTATGGATCCTTAACTAATATCATAGCTGAGACGAGAGCTCTTCTCGATGGTTTTAAGATCTTTCATAATATTGTGTTGAATAAGGTGGATGTTGAATAAGACTCTAAAATTCTGGTTGATGCTTGGAATGGTACATCTCATCACCCTTGGACTAATTGGTACTGGAATAAGCAGATTAGCAGAAAGATGGGTATTTGCTCTTGAATTTGTCATATATACAGAGAAGCTAATGCTAGTGCAGACTGTACGGCTAACCATGGGTGTGATGTTCAAAGTTCTGGAGTTATTTATTCAGCCCAAGATTGCCCTGTTAAGCTTATCTCTAATTTTCATGGATAAATTAGGTTTAGGGAATGTTAGAATTTTGAATGAGTTGTCTCCTTTGTAAGAGTAAGGTTTATGTCCCCCCATTTCTTTGTATTAATAAACTGGTGGGGGTCTGCCAAACCTCCTACTCCCACTGAGTGGCTTATATATAAATATATATAATAAATTTTTGTAAGTGAAACAAAAATCATAACCACTCCCACACAACTACAGGCATAACTCACTAAAATAAAATTAAGTTATGTTAAATACATAAATAAAGGGTAATTGTTCAATGTTAGGGTCTAAGCAATACTTGGTAGTTGGTACCTTAATGCCACATCGAGTTACATGCTTGCTAGAACTCACTGGGTCCATTAGTTTTTTTATACACACTAGGTCCATTAGTTGCTCCTAGCTAGATTAGTATTTGTGTATTATTGCATGGCTGCCTATAATCACCCTGCTCTTGTGAGTGTAACTTTGAGGCTGCCTGTCGTCGGCCATCACATCTCTTGCATTAGCATTATTTGTATGTATGGTTCCCACGAAACGGAATGTGTATGCTGTGATTTCTGTCTTTAGTGACATGGTCATAATATTTCACCTTTATAAAAGCAAGTTCACCCATCTGCTCTGCTCCTCAACTATCTGCTATTGGATTTGTGAAACCCCTCTACAATCTCTCACCATCATCATTCCCCCTCCACAGCCCCATCCTCACCACTGTCCTCACCACTATCATCATTAGTCTCAAAGACTCCCCTACTTGGTGATCTCATCAACTCATCAAAATCATCATCGTTGAGACTTGAGAGTACCACTTCTCCCTGCCCCACTTGGTACCAGGCCCACTCGTCCCAGATACCCTAGCCAACCATGCATTCCTCAATACATTCACTAGGAAAGATTAGGCCTAGGCAGATGACAGAGCTCATCCAACAGGCATTCCCCATGTCATCTTGCAACTCCGACAGTGGGTCTTCCTTGTCGATTCTGTTGGCCAGGTCAATAGGACGGAGTGCATCACCCTTACTCTTATCATTTGTGAGGTGCTTCAGCCTCTAATCTCATATTGTAATGGGTGTACACCAGCCTCTCCAGCAGTCCAGCTTCTTTTAATTCCGGCGGTGCACGATTTCCGATGCATCAAAGAAAATGCGTTCCAATTTCAATCAGACCCGCTTGATGCTGCCTGCCGAGATATAAACTTGTAGAGAAATTCTCCCCAGTTAGGGGCATCTTGTAGTTGGGATGTGATTAAAAATGAAGAACTTCTCAATCGCTCTCTTTACTGTCTTCGCTATACTCCCTCCAGACCACATATCCTTTAGCTTCTTTTGAGATACCCCCTTCTTCCTGTACATGTGAGGGTCTATCTCCTCAATGCTCAGACCTATACCCTTTTTAGACTTCGACTTTACCGATGTTGGAACATTGCCATCAAATGCCTCGTGTATGCTCTGTGACCTTTGTATCCTACCTTTTCTCTCCCAGCTTAACCGCCCTACCTCATGCTGTGAATCACCAAACCCATGTCTGGAAGCTTGAAATCTCTGCATATCCTCTCTCCTTTGCATCCTGCCTAGAACTCCTCATGGCTGTCTATAACTGTTTCTTCTCGAGTGGGCTCATACCATCATCATCACCACCATGTCCTCCTCTAGAACCTCCCATCAGTGTAGCCCTAAGGCCTGCCTTCTCTATTGCTACTCGCTTCCTCTCAACCTTCTTCTCCTTCAGATGTTTTATTATTGCCAGGCTAATCTATCGGGGGCACTTAGGGAATGGGTGAATGTTTTCTCTTACACCTGCCAAAAGTTCTTTGAATCGAGTCCTACTACCCTTAGACAAAAATTCACAGTACTCACATCTTAAGATGTCTCGATCCCTCTATAGAGTCCCCATACTGCCACCCTATATCTCTGAGACACTCTTTGGCATGAGTCACTTGACCTTTGTCTTTCTTTGGCGCCATGTGAAAGTAAAACCTATATAAAAAGATTTCATGAACATTAATATGTATCATTCAAGAGTTTCAAATGTAAGTTATGTAAACTTAATGCAATACATTTGAAAACAACACCTATATTTTATTAAAAAATAATTTTTTTTATTAAAAAATAATTTTTTTTATTAAAAAATAAAAAAAATGGTTAGCGCATAAATCTTGTAGATCATCAGTAACATTTCAATTTTTTTAAACCCTATATTGTCAAAATTTTGAATTTTTTTTTAATTTTTGGATTTTTGGGAAAAAAATGTTTTTAATCATCAATTCCTAAAAAATGGGTTTTGATCTATGGATGAAATCAATAGATCTATTCATTTTGGGTTGATTACAACCTATTTTCATGAATTTAAAGAAGTAAAATGGAAAAATTAAGAGTTTGTACATCCTTTAAAATTTTGGAAAAACCTTGTAAATCAAAATCAAATGCCGAGATCTTTGTTTTTCAACCTAAAATGAACAATGAAGTTATTGTTTTAGGCTTAGAATTTGATTAAAAAAGGAATTTGGAGGAGAGAAAAGGATTTGGAGGTGTTTTGAAACACCTCAAAATGAAAATGATTCGGTTTTAAGCAAGTATCGACCGATACTGTTCATGTATTTGTCCGTACCGGCCGATAAGTATAGTCCGATACATGAATAGTATCGGTCGATACGTAAAAATAAATAAAATTTAAACTGTTAGAACTACCTATACCAGCCCGTATCGCATATATTGGGCCGTATCAGTACCGATACGGCTTGATACTCTCTTGATACTAGTGTGCCGGCTAGTGCCAAACCCAGTATGTATCAGCCCATGTTGGCCGATACATTCCGGTATTTGAACCATGGTGACATTTAGCATCAAAAGAGGAACTTTCAAATCGAAAGAGGTGTGTCCGCTGTTCTAAACAGCAGACCCACTCTCTTTTTGTTTGTTTACTAATTTTAAAATGAAAAATAGAAATATGTTTTTTTTTTAAAATAAAAAAATTGGGATGTCATTTTGAATAACGCTCCCATCCAAATCTTCATGTGCACACTGTTTTAGTAAGGCGAGGGCCTCGTTTAGTAATCGGAACAGTAAGCTGCCATTTAAAATGGCGGCCCACTGTTTTTCTTTTGTATTTCGAGCCCAATTTCTATTATTTATCACTTGTTATTGTAGGAGTCTTTTAGTTCTATAAAAAGGAGTTAAAGGGGGTCCGAAACCATGCTTCTGGACCTTGGGAAACACTTTTTCTCTTCTCCACAATTATCTTAACTTTCAAGTTTTGAAGAAAGGAGGAAGACGGGAATTTTTTCTGAATTTTTAGAGCTTTTACTAATGAATCATACAAACAGTCATGAGTTATTTAAAAAAAAAGAAGGGAATTCTCTTGAGGTAGGTTAACTATCCCTTGTATAATTGATATGATAATAGTTCAATTATTTTAGATAGTTTAAATCATAGCATGCTAGGCTTGCTTTAAATTGTTGAATATGTTTGCATGTGATGATAGTAATTTTGTGATTGAATTATTACTATCATCATTATCGCTTATTCTACTATTTCTTCTCTTATTATATTTTTTTGGAGTCAGGGTAGCCTAAATTCTGAGATATAGAGTTTAAAATCTGAAATAGATGGTGTATACTGTATAGGTTTAGCAGCACGATGATGAATACTTCGGAGTGATTATTGGGGCTTTATTGATGATGTTAACTCTATAGAGATAATCAGATAGCTTAAACTAATCTAAAAATTAATCCATTAAGTTGCTTGGACCTAATTTGGATCGCTAGGCTTAGTGGATACTGGATAGGGCTGATCTTAGGTCGGGTTAAACCCCACTGTTAAATCTTACCTAGTGTAACCAATCTGGATGATGGTGTGTGATCATGCCTCTAATCTCATCTAAAAGTAGTGAAATTCGGTATCTTGAGGTTTTTCCATGTTCCAAACACTTCTATGAACTCTGACTTTAGGTTTGGAGTTGGTTTCAAGGACTTGTAGAACAACTCAAACGTTTGTCTAGGTGCCATAGGCATAACTAATAGAATATGGGCTTGAAATTTTATAGACAAATTCTCCTTGAAATTTTGAGCACATAGGAAAAAATTCACCTAATTTCAAGTTTTGTAGGCCAAGGAATGGTCGTTTAAAGTTTTGGATAAGGACCAGTCTAATTTGCAGGCTGCTGAATTGGAATCAAACCCAGGGCTGCCCTTTAGAACCGCAACACCATTTTTTCTGCAACACGATGATATTCTCAGAGTTTGTGCCATCCAAATTGACCCAGACCCTTTTTCCTCAGATCTGCTACAATTTTGTCACTTTTTTAATTGCATGATTGCATATGTCGATCGGGTGCATGATAATTTGCTCCATGCCCGCATGGGAGTAAATTGCTTCATGCCATTGCAAATATAATATTTTTTATTACAAAATACTAAAAATAAATTGTGTGCTTGCATGCTTGCTTACTTTTAACTATGTTTGTTTGATTCCCATCTCACGAGATACGAAGGCAACCCTTCCGGGTTTCTCTAGTATGTTGCTATTTTTGGTTTTAATAGCTTTCATTTCTGATTTATTAAGTATCTTTGCATGCTTGTTTCAATTTTAGGATTTATAAAGTTTCTTCTTTGCACGATTGATAGGTGATAGATTTTCTAATACTGCAAAATTTACTGAGGGATGTGTGTTTCTAATTTGACGTGATGCCACGATTAGGAAGTTGTTAATTGTCATATTCCATTTTAGGAATAATTAAATTGATTTTCAAAGTTAGTGTAGATTTAGGGAGTTGGTAACTTGATATTGCTTTTAGTGGGTGTCTAAGGGCGTGCCTAACACATTACCCTTATCACAACTGAATCTTTTACCCAAATGTGTACTTTGACTAGCCTTATCCATTGGTTAGATTTATGGTTCATATTCTCCCTCGTTGGAATTGTTGGCGACTCCATTTTTGTGATTTTCCATTATTCTATATTAGGGTTTTTCCAATTTGGAATAGTGCTAATTCTCATATCCACCCTAGGGCTAACCGAGATCTCAACTTAGAACATGTTAAGTTAGCACAATTTTTGTAGGGTTTTGAAATTGTAAGCAGTATATAGTTTTATATGTTGCATACAAATTGGTGTAAGCAACCCTCACTTTTAAAACTGCACCATATAAAATTATATGCAGCATGTAAACAAACTACTCTTCTAACTCTTTGGAAATTGTTCTAAGGTGAGGCGAGGTCTCGGTTAACCTAGGATGCCCTAGGACCGTGCAGTCCTGCTAGCAATGTCCTTTCTATCTTAACAGGCAATCGTGGCTCTTGGACAAACAACATGTTTATAGGCATCTTATCAAACATACAACTGACATGTGAAGTGTAGTAGCCGAATCTTGTGTACATTTCCACCGAAGTAGTCATAACGTGAATATTAATTTTGAATCCATGTCATAAGATGTGCCCTTGAATTTCCTTCAAGTGTAGAGAACGAAATGCAAGACTCCAAGGAGACACAGGCCTTAAGTATGTAGAGAGGGGCTTCACAGCCCTAAACTGCTAGTGAGCGCTATAAAGAGCACATTCCACACAAATATTGTTATGGCAGGTTCTACCATACACGTTACAGGCATTATAAATGGCTTTGAATTCCGATACATGTTAATGGGTTCGGTATGAAGGAAGGGGTTTTCATTGAATCCATCATCAATGAGGTGATGGTGCATGATTATGCCAGTTGGGAAAGAATTTCGATGTATGCAAGAGGATTAAGAGCTCATAGGTGTGTTGAGTGGCGTTGGGTTCATGAGAAAGGATTCAAAGAGCTTGTTTGAGGTTGCCTTGTTTATCGATAGTATTAATTGATTTTTGTTGGGTTAGTAAGAAAGTATTCAAGGAGCTGTTTGAAGAGAGACAAGTTTGGTATGATCGGTTTGGCGGGAAAGGCAGTTGGAAAATTGGGGGAGTGTGAAACGCCCTCGTGATAATTTCTATTGGTTCTCCTTGCTCTTTAGTTGGGGTTCTGACTTCACACCTGCAGACGCCATGGCTGCAACAGCGACAAGAAGAGCAGGCGATAGTTCTCTCTCAAAATTTCTATTTTTCTTAGAGATTTTAAGTAATAGAAGAAACGTGACGGGGATATATTGGTATCATAATTATAGAAGGTTGTACCAAGACAAAACCCCAAAAAAGAGTTGTTTTAAAGCTATTACCTGTTGACACACAATTACTACGTGTGGTTTGAGGTCTGCGACTGTTATGCATGGTTTGGTAAATAAAAGATTGTAAAGGGTAAATATAGAAAATAAAAATGGGACGAAAGCTACTTCTTAGTGTCTATTTATACAAGTTATATATATAATGTAAACACACAAACCGTTATGCAGGGATACATATCGTTTTTCTAACTATGAATATAGCTGGTAGGGCTTGGCCAGACCTAAACCTGATTTCGAGTAGAGCTTGGCGAAGCTTGAGCTTCGTTTAAACATGCTCGAGCTCAGCTTGAGCTTGATTCGAGTTCGAATGGGGCTTGAGCTTGGCTTGAACAAGCTCGAGATCAAACTTGATTCAAGCCAAGCTATGCTCGGGGTTGGCTCAAGCTTGATTTGAATTTTAGAGTTATTTTGATCAATTCTACATGATTTTAATAAAATCATGTGTTATAAAATAACAATACAAGAAACTACACAAAATCAATTTAATCATGCACAAAAATCAGATTTGTGTGTAGTCCTTAATCCAGAAGTTGGGAGTTAGGTTTAAGGTTTTTGTTTTGACCTTCTCAACTTTCTGTTGTTCTTATTATCTCATAAACTTATTTATTATAAGTAAAAAGTAATATTATATATTAATATAAACACTATTATAAAGAAATTTTATATATTTAATATTTTGAGCCAAGCCAAACTGAGCCCTAAACGAGCCAAGCTTCGAGTTGAGCCAAATCAAATAGGGTCTGGATCAAGCTGAGGTTGTTTAAGCAGTTAAGCTATAAAAGCTTGGCTTGGTCGTTCGAGCCTTAAATGCTAGCTTGAGCTTGGCTTGGTCGTTCGAGCCTTAAATGCTAGCTTGAACAAGGCTACAAGCTGAGCTGAGCTCACAAGTCAGCTTGGTTTGAATGCAGCTCTAGCCAGACCCCATCTTACTTAACCCAAAGAAGGAGGGGGGATATTGGAGATGTATCAGTCAATCAATGATAAAACAACTTTGCCTTTCTAGGTAAATGATGTTGGAGATATTGAAAATGTTTGGGTTTCGAGGGAGAATGTAAGTGAGGAGGGGTCAGAAAGTAGTGAAACACATATCAGCAATGGTTTTAAAGGAGACCAGTAATGTTAATGATTCTGAAATAGGATTTAGCCAAGTTTTATGCTGGTGGTCAATGTGATGTAATAGGATTCATCAGTAATATTTATGATGATCATAGTAAAGTTATTAGCTTTTGTTTTTGGTTCAATAGTAAAGGTATTAGCTTTGGTGTTTGGGGTGGGCATGAAAATTAGATTTTGGAAGTATGTTTTCAGCACTTCTAACTACAAATTTGAACAAGAACAATCAGTATTCAAGTTGGAGAAAATTACTCTAATTGAAAAGCCACATTGAATCTCTTCCCACATTAATTTCCATTTTAATAGAATTGTTGATTATTCTCCCAAATTCATCTAGGACATGTTCCTTGGTCTTGCCTCATATTCAGAAAAATGGAACACAGGAAGGGGACTGGATCCTACTCTTCCCTTGGCATTCCTTGACCAGATTGGGTGATCATTACCTTATTATCTAAAGCGAAGTTTGGGTTGTTCTAGATATAGTGAAGAATAAATTTACAGGTTGGACTGTTATGACCATCCGATTTGGGTGATTGTTAACCTGAGAAATCCCTAGGTGGAACCCATCAAAAGTTGGGGTCTGACTCCTTGCACTATGTACCTTTATTAAGTGTTTCTGTATGTGTGGTGGATGTACCTAGGTCACATCTGAAAACTTTGCGGTCTGCTGATGTCTGCTTTTGACTGAAACTTATATCTATGAAGTGGACAACATTTTACTGATGAGGACCCACATGCTTATTCTTTAGGCTAAATAATTGAAGAAATATGATGAAAGGAAAGTTGTCTGCATGTCAATTGCAAGTAATTATAGGTACAAAAACAAGAATATACACATTCACATCATTTGTTATGGTGCTAAAAGAATGTGATGAATGGAGTTCAGACCCTTAATTGTGTTTTGTGATTCATTCTATGAGCTTTATAGTCTGGTTAGTATACCCTCCGTTTCTTTTGTTTAATGGATTGGATTTATTGCTCGAAAGAGAAAAAAATCAAAACTGAAATTCTTGTTTGCAAATGCAGTCAAGATGTAGCCTCTGCGATTCTGAAATTGGGGGCAGGCCTTTAATCCCTAATCATGGTACATATGCCAATTCTCTCTCAAAAATTCTCCTTTATATCTAGTTTTATACGTCAATTGTTCTCAATTAAAACTTATAATCTGCACAGCTTTGAGAGCTGCAGCTGCAGCCGTAAAGCACGAGGATTACCAGAGGCTCTTCCATAATGCAGCTCTCCGGAAGCGTCGGAAGGAAGTAGGTGATCAAATGGATGCAGTGAAGAGGTTAAACAGGGTATACTTCAAATATGTGCCTGAAAATGTTGATGTAACTTTCCACAATGTGTGAGATAGGAAAAGGCACGAACACACACACACGGGCATGCACTCACACATTATCACATACAGATATGCATATTTGTAGGTATGTGAAAAATCGGGGCAACATGAGTTGCATTTTCCTTCAAGAGCATGAGAAAAAAAATATAAACCACTTTTCTCCCAAATTACAACCAGTGTCATTTTGTTGTACTTTGTGGACGCCAGTTATGTGGCTGATTGGGTGACATCCAAATGTAGGGTCCTTCAAAACGTGATTGCCATTGATTGGCAAATAGTGTCAATCACATTATTTTTTCTTCCATTTTTGTGTGTGTGTGGGGGGGTTGTTCCAATGGCTTCTCACTCTTAATAAATGGCAATATTGCTAAGCTACCTTTTGAGTCATTGATTTCGGTATCTTTTTAATCCACTTATTCAAAAAGTAATTGCAATATTTTGAATGAGAACTTTCAAGTGATAATATAAATTATCTGTTACGTCAATAATATGGAAACTGCATAAATAAAGAAAAACATATCATATCGCTTTCAATAATAAAGAGAAACAATGATTCCAGTGAAAAATTTTAGACAAGACATTTATTCTCTTCAGGAAAATGGAGAAATGGCTACTGACTGTGGCAGCCAAAGGCTACAAAGGGGGGTGCAGTATCCATTTTCGGTGAATGAGAAAGTGGTAATTAAGGTGAGTTCTTTCACAAACTTATTCATGACTAGCTTCCGATTGCAACCTTGTTGCCACTTGAAAACAATTGTTGAAGGATGGATTGAGCTGTGCAGGGGAACAGGAGGACACCGGATAAATTTGTTGGAAGGGAAGCAGTTATCACATCCCAATGTCTCAATGGCTGGTGAGTTGGCAGAACACTACTTTATACTGTTGTTCACATCTGAAGTTCAGAATGGCCTTGTGCTTGTCTCTAAAAGAACAGAAGAACTTCATTTTATTACAATAATTATACCCTATATAGTAAAAAGATAAAGAGTACTACATTTAGGGAAAAGGTTTTCCAGGGTGTGGTATAGTCACCTCATAATTTCTTTATTGTTATTTTGTTTCTTGAGAATTATAGAAGAGAAAAAGGAATAGAGAAAATAAATTTTTTTTTTCTTTAGCCAAGTGCCTGGGTATATTTATTGAAACTTGTCACATAAAGAGGGTAAGGTAGTTGAATAGGTGGATCCGTTCAATTCATCATCTCAGTGGAGTCATACAAAAGCCATGCCTAAACAAGGGAGTTCGGTGGACCAGTCAAGAATCCATTCTTTTACATTAATGATAAGTTATATGAAGTTAGAAATAGCACCAAAACAGAACAGCTCATTTCACTTTTTTTTCCTTTTCCCGTGATTATTATTATTTTTTGTCTAATTAAGCTGGGGTCGACCCCCCCCAACCTCATGGTTGCAGTAAAGTAGGTCAAACCAGCTGAGCCCTCCTCCAGCTTGCTCACTGGATTGGTGGCTTTTGAGTTATACTCTCCCTTATATGAGTACTGCAAAGCGATTGAATCTCAGTGACCCCAATTCCAACTAACTCACTACTAAACAATTTTGGAGACCTGAGCCAAATCAGAGAGTTAATACTCTCCTACCGCAAGACAACTGAACTTTTACAAGTACCTGACATTTCTCATTGGGGAAAGGTCCTAATAGTGGCCGAGTTTCCTTGTATAATCATTACCCTTACATCCTTGTATCCTTTTTGGTTTTTGTCATCATTAGTTTAATTACTACTATTGTTAGTAGAAGTGGTCGGTTTTCTTTTCTACTCTCTCTTCTAGTGGGAGAAGGGAGGGGTGGAGTGAGCTTGAGTTGACAGTTGATCTGACTTCAAGGTTATTACAGTATTTAGATGCCATAATCACCACTAGCCATATATTAAATTTCAAACCCGGTAAGATTATTGAGCATTATTTATCTAATAAGGTAATTAAAATTTTCTTCTTTCTCATAGGTACCTGCTGAAGATTCTTGGAAGTGGAGAAAGCGTTCGTCTGCAATACCGTTCTCTTCGAAAGATCTCAAGCTCACAGGCCACTGACGACAGGCGTCCACAGCTGATTCAGAATAGCAGCTGACCAAATTCTCAGTACCCCCCAGAGCATCCTTGTGGGAGCCCTAGTGAGTCTCACCATCCTTTCCGGCTGGCTCTTGTAAAAAAAATGGAATGGGTTTTGTGGATTTATTTTTAAGCAAGAGTGTATTTTGAAACCCAGAGCTGGTATCTATAATTTTGTACAGAAAAGGAAAAATTATTTACGGCGTCCACTATTGTGTTTCTACATCAAGTGGGGGCGAGATAAATTGAGAGTAAAGACACCTGATATTGTGGTATATTATTTCTCAGGCTAGTGTTACTGATTGAGAGGTGATGAGGATTAGTTTTTTGGTATGATTCTTTCGTGATTTATTTGCGATTTAATAGCTAGAAGTAATTGATTTATGTTCTTATTTTGTGTGAGTTCTGGGTGGTTCCAAGGAAATACAATCCTGGAGTCATCTTATATGCTTTTAAATTTTTTTTTTTATGTTCATTTATCTTCTGTTTGGCTGAAGATTAGAAAAGAAGTTGACAATCATTTCACTCCAAGGATCGGTGGAATATAGATTTGATAAGAACCGTTTGTGTAATTACTTCATCGTAAGTGCAGAAATATGGATAAAAGGTTGAGATTCTAAAAGTTGGTAAATGCTGTTCATAGTTCAACCAACAAAACGTAAGATACAAGGGCAAAATCAAAGTCAATGATTAAAAGAAAAATAGAAAGTTGCTTGTTCTAAATTTTTTTTTTGGATGGTAATACAATATAATATAATGGGAATGTTCGAAAGAGTAATTTATTTCTTGAGCTAAAAATATGTTCTGAAATTAATCTTAAAAGGACATGGTTTATGGATAAACAAACGCATAATATTATTTCAGGTGTACTCTATGAAATATATTTTTATACATATAATCCGTTCAAGAATTACCTAGTTATACACGGGGCGGTGCTAGGATTTTCTTTTAGGAAGGCTAACATAACCCCCCCCCCCCCGCCCCGGTGGAAAAAAAAAAATTAGGGCCAAGTTTGTGGGTCATCTCGTCTCTTTGTCCATTTGTAAAGAATATATTTTTGAGTAGTGATTAGTGGACCATGGGGTACACTGCTTAATTTAATTTGCCGCCGTGTCCTTATGTCCCTTTTAACCATCCCTTAACTTTGGTTAAGCTTAATTAAATTAAAGTTAAGATTTTTGTTTATTTTTTATTTTTAAAAACAAGATTGGATTGCTTGACTCTAGGGGGGGTGAGTGAATCTTAATCATAGTTAAGATTTTTGTTTATTTTTTATTTTTAAAAACAAGATTGGATTGCTTAACTCTAGGGGGTGAGTGAATCTTAATCATAATTGATGAGTGTTAAAAAGTGAGGCATGGGCCAATGAGGACTGGCCATTATTACATGATGGAAACAGTTGGTAAGTTAAACATTTTCTATATTGTTTAGGGGCAGCTGCTGTCCATTTGCTAATGGCCGTGTCATCTTAAACTAAATAATATAATATAAAACTTTTTCTTTTTTTTGGTTTTAGTTGAGGGGGGAATTGCTCTCTTCTCATGCCTACGTCCTCAAAAATTAAATAATATAAGTATAAATTGATTATTTTTTTCTTCTCAAAAGTTGGGGGGGCTTAGAGCCCCCACCGCTACATGGCTTTGCCCCCCATGTTGACAGTATACCAAAAAAAAATAAATTCCAAAAGTTGAGTTGGGGGCGGGGGGCCTTCAGTCCCCCTGGGCCATGTGGCTCCGCCCCTGGTTATTCCTTACAACAAATGATAGATACCATGGGTGTCAAGTGATAAAGGAATCACTCGTATGGGTTCCTGGCTAGTATTTTGAGAAGATGCGTGGATACAATTCAAACAACAAAGGACTCTACTAGGAATGGCAATGGGGCGGGGCGGGTTCCCGATTATATAGACGTCCCGCCCTGCCCCGCTCCCAACCGGGGCTTATATGCGGTGAAACCGCCCCCGCCCCGCCCTGCTCCCAACCGGGGCTTATATGTGGTGAAACCGCCCTCACCCCGCCCCGGCTTTATATATATATATATATATATAAAGTGGTTATGGGGTGGGGAGCTGGAGCGGCCCCGAAACCGAGTCGGGGCATGATTTTTTAAACCGTCCCCGTCCCGCCCCGATTAATTAGAAAAAAAACCACCCCTATAAGGGCGGGGTGGGTCAAATTGCCATCCCTAGACTCTACATATGTTTTATGAGCGGCAAGTGCAGTTGAGAGAGGGAAGGGGAGAGAGATTGGAAAGAGAGACCTTGGTAAGGATATTTTGAAAAAAAAAAGAAGAATATTTTGGGTGTAAGGACTTGAGTGACATTTTGGATAAAAATAATTGTGAGGACATGCTAGAGTAGAGACATTTTGAGAACCAAAAACCTTTAGGGGTATTTTGGGTATAACACAGAAAGGGGCGAGCGGGCTTTGGCGAGACATTCTTTTTTGGAGCGTTTTACCAAGAGAGCGAAGAGTTCAGTTATGCTACTAAGGTTGCCATGTGTCTCTTTTAACACTTCTTAATTGTGGTTAAGATTCACCCACCCCTAAAGTTCATCCTCTTATCTTTGGTTTTTAGAAAAAAAAAATTGGAAAAAATTTAACCCTACGAGTTATTGAATTTTAATCGGGGTTTAAAAAAAATAATTTTTTTTTCTAAAAACCAAGGATACGTGGGTCAATCTTAACCACAGTTGGGGCCTGGTTACACCCCTTGAGATTGTCATGTGTCTCTTTTGATACCCCTTAACTATAGTTAAGATTCACCCATCCCTAGAGTTCACCCACCTATCAGTATTCTTAGAAAAAAAATATGAAACAAAAATTCAACCCTAGGATTTAGTGAATTTTAACCGGAGTTGAAAAAACTAAATATTTTTTTCAATAAACCAAGTATAAGTGGGTGAACCTTAGGGGTGGGCAAATCTTAACCACGGTTGGAGTCTGATTACGCCCTTGAGGTTGCCATGTGTCTCTTTTGACACCCCTTAACTGTGGTTAAGATTCACCTACCCCTAGGGTTCACCCACCTATCCTTGATTTTTAGAAAAAAATATTAATTTATTTAAACCTTGGTTAAAATTCATTAACTCCCAGGGTTAAATTTTCTTTTAAATATTTTTTTTAATAAAAATTAAGGATAAGTGGGTGAACCTTAGGGGGGAGAATCTTAACCATAGTTAAGGAGTGTTAAAAGGGACACATGGGTGACCTTAGTGGCGTAATCAAACTCCAAGGAGTCTGGTTATATATTTAATAGAAACTAAGGATAGGTGGATGAACCCTAGGGGTGGGTGAATTTTAACTACAGTTAAAAAGTGTTAAAAGGACACATGGACGTATCTTGGAGTCCGGTTATAACCGTAGAGAATTTCATTAAGCGTTGTATGAAAATTTAGCAAAATGATTAATGGTATAGTATGAGAATTGAGCAAAATATTTTTTGTCATACATATGATTATGTTAAGGGCAGTTTGGAAATTTTTTAAAAAAATCATGCTACGTTTTTAAGTGGAGAAGTCTCATTATATATAGTAATAAATGAATTAACAACAAATTACTCAGCATATAATCTTTCATATATATATTTTTTTTGTCAGGGGTGTCCAGCCCAACTAATCCCCTCTGCACGTGACAGGGCTACCGCCCACCGTAAGCAAGTTAACGACTAGGATAAACCCGACCTGATGGCTGGCCTCGAGAGGGCATGATAAGTCAGATCACATGACGTTCGGGTTTACTGCTAGCCCTAGAGACTACTGAGCCACCACATTAACCAAAGCAAAGCAAGTCATTCCAAGGCTCATAAATTTTTGGTGTTGCTACGAGCACACCAACATTTACTGGTTGGACACCATTAAAAAAAAACTTCTTTTTAAGAATGACTTGTCTATGACCACTCATACCCCTAAACCCTCTTTTAAAAACATCTTCTCCTTATAAGAATGAATCCGCAAAGCTCTTCTTACCTTACCTTACCTTAACTTACCTTTAGAGAGCCGATAGAAACATGAACTACTGTAAGCTTATCAAATCAATTTTTTTCCCTTTATTTGTGTCTTTTTGTCTATTTTATTCCTTTCTAGTAGAGTTTATAAAGTTACTTTATTTTACAATACCTTCCAAGTAATAAGCAGTTGTTCTATACTCTTTATTTTAAGATAAACTTCATATTAGTCATTTTCAAATAACTTGATTTCCTCCACACCATTCTCAATGTTGAATTTCCTATAATCTTTTGTTGCAAGTTCTTTAACCCACACAGAATAAGGGTGCAATATAGAAAGAATTAGATATGATTCATTTGATACCAATTTATTAGACTTTCAATTGAGTTTAAGTCCACCAAAAAGATAATGAATTATCATTTTTTATGATTTTAAACTTAGAACAATGTATAATAAGAAATTTTATAAGTATTATTTTTAAACTCTTTAGTAAGCTCAGTTATATATTTGGTGTCCTAGCGGCACCCTAATTTTATTTGATTTATTTATTAAAGAAAGAAAAACAACGATAGGGTTTTCATTAGTGGTCCTAGACGAAGAGCATGAGGGATCGATCTCTGTAAGCTCTCTTAGACTTAGGCTTTTAGTTGAGAAATCATAAACACTCTGTAAGCTCTCTTCAAGCTTTAGAAGCTTTTCATCTCTCTCATTGCGTGGCTTGATCTGAATCTGAATCTGAATCTCTGAGATCGGATCGATCCAATTCTGTCTGGTTCTCTTTCCCTGCGATATTCTCACGAATTCGGCTGTGATCGATCCATCTTTCGAGCTTACGGAACCGCCATGGAAGTGGGGACGCAAGATTCTAGTCAACTTCCGATCACCGCAGAGGAAGAGGCGTTGAAGAGGAACACCGATTGTATTTATTTTCTAGCATCTCCTTTAACCTGCAAAAAGGTACGACTTTTCTTGTGGTTTTGGATTTCTAGGGTTTTCTTCTTTTCTGTCATTGAAAAACATAAAATCTTGGTTGTGTTTTGAAACTCGATCATAAAGTTGATTTGCTTTATTGAATTTGCTATTTGGATGTTGGGAATAATCTATTCAGTTCAAAGTTTCGCACTACATATTCGGATTAGGGTTTCAAAGATAACGGTTTAGTGTCCATCTCCTTGGCAAGAGTTTGATAAGTATGGAAGTCATCGGACTTGGAGTTTTGGTATTGAAGACTAAAAGTTTCAGACTGGGTAGTGCCAGGTTTTTTGGTTTGTGGTTTTGGCATGTGCAGTTACTTATTAGCAGGAGAGAGAGAGAGAGAGAGAGAGAGGGAGGGAACTGCAGTTGCACTGTCCTATGATTATGAGAGGCAATGATAGACGTTGTTGGGCTAAACAATTAGCGGATACAATTGATCTCAGACAGTTCGGGCCATTGTGACCGTTTAGCTGGCTATTAACCATTGGGATCTTAGTTATTTTACAAGGGAATTATTTGAAACTTCCTGATAGATGACATGTCATAGTTTTGTAGAATCAAATGCGGATACCCACTTGAATTGCATGGTGATACCGAAAAAATGTGGGTAGAGAGTATAAACAGAGACTGTTTTAGGACATATTTTTTATTCTGATTTTTTGTGAGACGTCTTTAGTAGGGTATTGATAAAAAAAGAAAAATATATTTTTTTGATCGGTAAAGCAATGCATTAAAGATAAAAGAACTATACAGGAAAAAACCCCAGTTTCAAGAATTTACAAGATTGTAAACTCAAGAACCGGGTTAGAGAGATCCTAGCTCCCACCCCAAGGGTCCCAACACCTAATACAAAATGTCCTGAACGACCTCCCTATTACATTGAAGCCCTGCCCAATCCAAGACTGTCAACTTGATTCTATCACATATCCGTGGTATTGATGAAACCACATTATCGAAGACTATAATTTTTTTGTTTCCACAAGGACCAGAAGATAGCTCTAGGGAGCACCTCCCGAATTGCCTCACTCGCCCCCTCCGCATCCTCCCAAGGCCAACACACTAAGAAATCTCGGACGGATATTGGAAACACCCATGCTAACCCCACACAGGAAAGGAAACACCCCCAGATTTCCTGAGCTAATGAGCAATGCAAAAGGAGATGGTCCGCGGTTTATTCAGCTTGGAAGCACAAAAAACATCTATTCGCCAAACTCCAGCCTCTATGTTGCAAGTATTCGCAGGTAAGGATCTTGTTCAACGCAGCGGTCCATAAGAAGAAGGAAACTTTGGATGGAATCCCAGCCTTCCACACCATCTTTTTTGTTTTCTGTTTCAGTGTTCTCAATAGGGTAATCTATTTTGAGATATCTGTTTGATGGTGTTGCATTTCACCTTGATTGTTTTCTGTTTCAGTGTTCACAATAGGGTAATCTATATATATCATCTTGTTTTCTATATCTTATTCAATAAAATCTGATTCTGGTGGGGATTATTTTAAAAGAAAAAAAAATGTTTCTCAATAAGCATTCATACGCATAAAACTGCCTCCTATTTGTAAGAGCAAAGATTAGGACCAGATGGGTGCAGCACACTGCCTCAACCTTTTCCTGGAAAAGGTTAGGTGTAATACTGAGTTACAGCATAGTTTTCTTAGTTCTCTGATACCTTTGCTGCTCATTCTACTAGTGATTTTGTTGAATTGGTAAAGAAAAGTTTTCCCAACTTTACCTTCTCAAAAAATGAGTCATCTGGAACTAAAACCCTATCTTTCAATAAAGCACAAGAAGCTCCAACAGACTAAGCTCTTGGTGCTTGATCTCCTGCTTTAACCTGTATATTATAGCTTTAGTTAATCTGCCATTCTGGCATGGATCATTATAACCTGCTGTTTATTTGTTGTTTGTCCATTATGCTGATTTTTCTGCAATTATCCTCAAAGTACATTTAATTAGATATCAGATCTCATCAGCCAATTGATGAAAAGTCTGCACTGGCAATACCCATTTTAACAAGTCGGTTCACTGTCTTTTTTTCTAATCACTATCTTATCCATAGTAACAAAGTCGGGATTCGGGAATAATTCGGCGAGAGTCTAGTTCAGAAAAATTGGCAAAGTCTAGGAAAACTTCAGGAAAAAAACAGAAAAATAAAATAAAATAATAATTATAAAGAGAAAGTTACATGATACCAATTACCAACTATAGTTACCAAGCCGGAGTTCAAGAATTATGCACGTAGGAAATTTTTTTTTTTGGCAAAATGCAAAAAATTTGAAAATAAATTGTTAAGAAATCAAGCAAGATATGAGAAAAAATATTAAATAAGATTACTAATTATGAAAATTATAAACAAACATATTTCATATATTAGATATTCATTCAAGACTTTTTTCAAAGAGCCGTGAATAATTCTCGGCTTTTTAAAAAAGTCGTGAATGGTTCGGAAATTAATCACCTGGCGAAAAAGTCGCGTATTATTCGGGACTTTTTGAAAAAATCGGAGATCTTTGTTACTATGGTCTTATAAACATTTATTTCTGTTATGAATTCATTTGTTGGGCATCCCTGCATGTGCTATAGACACAATTGGGCTAACAGCTATGATTGTTCTGTTTATTGTTATTATTTTCATTACCATCATTTAATGTGTATTTAAAATCCCCATTGTTCTTCAATCTCAACAGGGAAGTGAGTGCGAATATCGCCATAGCGATTATGCCCGGGTTAATCCCAGGGACTGCTGGTACTGGTTGAATGGTAACTGTTTGAATCCGAAATGTTCATTCCGGCATCCGGTTAGTCTCTTCTGTTGTCTTGCCCTAGCTTTTCCATTTCTTTTCCTTAAATATATCTGGTATGTTAAGAGAGGGGAGTAAGGGAGAAAATAGAAGTATGAATGATGCAAATTATTAGTCTAAATTATCATTTATTATTATCAAAATATGAGATTTTGAATACCTGTATTCTGTTTTCAGCCTCTTGATGGCTTGGTAGGAACGCCAGTGGCAGCTTCTGCCGGATCCTACCTGCCTCCTTCACAAACTGGAGCATTAACACAAATTCCTGCAGCCCACACTCCTACTTATAATTTGGGTAAGCCAGCAATCCCTTGCCTTTATTTCCAGAAGGGGCTTTGCTTAAAGGGTGACAGATGCTCCTTCACACACGGACCACAGCCTAGCAGTAATCTAATCCCACAGACAACAGCACAAAAATTTACTACATCTGTTACTGGGACTCAGACTCTTAAGAAGGCTTTTGGGGGTCTTGAGAAGTGTACCCAACAGCAGAATATCCCACAAGTGAACATAAAGCCAGTTGAAGTACCACCTGCAGCAAAACCAGCTGCAAAAGCTGAAACTGCTCCGCCGAAAAATGGACTAGCGGTTTACAAAAATATGCAAGCACCTACAATGTTGGATGATGAGCTTCCTAGATACAAATCAACAAATTTTCCTCCCATGATCAGTGGAAATTCTATAAGTAGATCACACCGTAGTCGGCAGGCTCAGCTACTGGATGATCGCAGTTACCAGAATGGTAAGGTTGCTGATGAGTTCTTGGGGGAAACCTCTCCTGGTTTTGATGTTCTCGTAGATGATGAGCTCAGAGATTCTGATTATTACCATAATGAAGATGAATTTGGAAAAACAAGAAGTCATGAGGGAACACATTTGAGCTCTGTGAAAGAATTTGATTATGATAGTTCTGCTGATTACAGTTTGCGGGCTAAAGATGACCGAGATTCGTTCAACAATCCACGTGGCTATGAATCACATGGAAGGGAACAAGATCAGCGTAGGGCTTCGTCTGAAAGGATTTTACAGGGGTCATCTGTGCAGGAAGTGAGAGGGTTTCCTAGAGCTGAGAGCCCCAATCAGATTAATGAGTCAGATCTGCGCCACCGATTATTGAAGCAAAGGAGGGTTAATTGTTCAAGATCCGCCGTTAGTCCTGATCGTCATGGCGACTTGTACCAGAGGGATCGCCATGACCACCATGTTGAGGAGCAAAGATACCGGGGTCGTTTTCAGAGGGATTCACGCCAATTACCTCATGAGAACTCCCGTAGCAGTCGTCTACAAGGTAGATTAACGCTTCCTGGGAGATCTTCACCAGACAAACATAATGATTTACATCCAGAAACAGAACTGGAGAAGGGAAGGAACTGGGGCAGTTTGTCTCCGGGCAGGCCGTCAATTTCCTCCCACCAGGGAAGGCTCCAAGACAGGATAAAACGAAGTGCACCAGAGGACTTCAATATTGAGGGAAGAAATTTTAGGGGGCGGAGAATAAGAGGAGATGAGATGGATAATAACATTTCAAACTTTGCTGGTCCGAGAAGTCTTGCTGAGCTGAAAGGTGCCACGGATTTTGAGAGCAGCAAAGAGCAGCATGTCAAGAGTCATCAACTATTCCACCTGGGGCAGCCGAAAAGCACTAATATAGAAAAACTTGTGGGTCAAGAATATGAAAGCTCTCTTTTGTTCGAAGGCCCAAAGCCTCTGAGTGTGATTTTGAAAAGGAAAAGAGATGCAGAAACAGCAGTTTCTGGGAGTGATACGGTTTCCGGCAATGGAGAGAAAAGCAATCAGAGAGAAAGGGTGGAAAATCTGATAGACAGTTCCAGGACCCCATCAGTTAAAGAAACACAGTCTGTTCTTCCCTTAAAGTCTGTCAAAGAAGCCAACCACCACGCATTTAGCATTAAGGACATGCTTAGAACAGTAGAAGAAGATGGTTTGATTTCTTTAGAAGGGGATGAAGTAGTTTATGAAGGCCAGTCTTCTCACACTCAAAGGGGGAGTGAGTCCATTGATGATGCGATGGAAGATCAAGATCTCGAAACCTTTGATCAGAGGGATGACGAGTCTGATTATGAGCAGGTTGATGGTGTGGACTTAAAGATAGAGGAAGAAGAAAATGCGGACCTGGAAGAGGAATACATGGATGATGAAGATGGGGATGACTTTGCAAAGAAGATTGGTGTCATGTTCTCTTAGAGAGAGAGAGAGAACGACTGCTCCTTTCGGAGATTCTGGTCGATGCAGAAGACCTTGAAGCTTTGTTTGTATTTCAAATTAAATGATGATAACTTCTGAATGATAGATGCACTATGGGTTTTCTGCGTAATCATAGGGAAGCCATTTTCTTGTATTAATGGAAGCCTTTTTTAATTGTATTTAAGCTGGTTGAATGGAAAATTTATTTTCTTGTTATTGGCCCTTTGCTATGCCGACCAGTCTAAATTTCCTTGGAGCAAAAAATGACACAACATTACAGAAGTTAATTAAGATTTTTTTTTTTTTTTGGAGAAATAAAGAAAAATCTTATATACATTTTTAGGACTTCTTTCTCCATGTAGAAGGATGCGATTGTGACTCGTGCTGGTGGTATCTGATGAAATTTTAAGTAGTGGTCTGCTTTGATAATCCATGACATTGGATCGGTCCCATCGAATCTTAGAAATTCTAGCTTGAGCGTAGGTGTCTTTGATGTTTGCGCATTCGCTTGGTTACTATGGAGTTTGCTACCCAGATTGTTATCATGTATCTCTTGAGATGCTCGTTCATGTTAGAGTTGAGACACTGCTTACATGATGATGTCCAACTTTGTCGTAATATCGGACTGATCTATGGTTGCTACAACCTTCTTTTGTTTCCGGTTGGGTGGCATTCATGACAAGATCAATGCCCTGATACCAATTGAAACAATCTGTAGACTGTTTCGAGCCTCTTTTGATAATAATGGACAGGATTCAAAGGAAAATTAAGGGAAAAATCAATTTCATCTAATGGAGATTGCAAGCTTCAAACTCGTTGAAGAGAGTTCTCACCTCCTTTTAGGTTGAAAACTAGATTTTATTCATTACCCATTAGAAGATTACATTCTTCAATAAATACTAGACGTATCTACCTTGCCCACACAACAAGACAAGGGTTCGTTTAGTAGATCTTCTCTGATCTTGTCTATTTCGGACAGATCTAGTCAAAAAAACATGACAAGAATATCTGTAAGAAATAACAGTAAAACTGTTTGGCATCACACATTAATAGACAATTTTTTTTAGGCACTAGTTGTTGATTTTTATAACTATTTACAGGGTCATAGGTCGCTTAGATATCTTTCCAGGGATATAGAATAATAGCGATTCCGACACTCGAGCGCATATCTACTCCTATCTAAAGCTAGGTCGCGCAAAATTATTTTTTTATTCCTTTGGTGGTCCGATCTATTCTATCAAATTTTTTTAGGCACTAGCTGTTGATTTGTATGAAAATATACAGGGTCATAAGTCGCTGAGATACCTTTCCAGAGTGTCGGAATTGCTATTATTCTATATCCATAGATAAGTAACTAAGAGACCTATGACCCTGTAAATTTTCATAAAAATCAACAGCTAGTGCCTAAAAAAATGTGTTAGAATTGATCAGACCACCAAAGGAATAAAAAAATAATTATGTGCGACCTAACTTTAGATAGGCGTAGATATGCGCTCGAGTGTCGGCCTGAATCCGAAAATTTGGGGAGCTTTTGTTTTGTCTACGTTTGATCGCAACTGGTGCGGCGATTGATCACCAGGTAAGCAGCGATCGATCGCACGGGATGAACGATCGATCGCAGATTGCGCGTAGGATTTTTAAAAAGGCTTATGGGAATTAGGGTTTTTAACCCCTAGGCTATATATAGGGCTTCTAACTCGAGGGTTTTAGGGTTTATAAGTTTTTAAACCTAATTTGGGTGAGATTTGGGGAAAAACCTAGGGTTTCAAGAAGGGTTTAGCTTGGAGAAGAAGGATTTGTTTGGAGAAGAAGGATTAGAGCTTGGATATTGCTCTAAGGAGGGTTCTCAAGCATTTGGGTCAAAAGGAAAGCTCTTGGAAGGTAAATATGACTTCCTCACTATCAATACCATGAATCATTGATTTCATTAGGATTTTAAGATAAGATTTTATATTAGAATAAGGAAAAATATGATTTATTGTAGAAATGATTCCTTTATTTAAGTTTTAACATGATGTTGATGTTATATGATGAATGTTGCATGATTCAAATGAAGGAAGGGAATGATATGAAATTGTGTAGTGGAAATAGGAGGATGGGATGTATGTTTGGGGTTCGAAATGGTAGATGAGTTGTATTGTGGAGCTATGGATGGATTATGAGTGAATTTTTTGTGAGGAATGATGAGTTTGGTGTGCAAATGATGATTTAAGATTCTTATTTTCTATGTTATAACATGAAAATGATGAATGCTGAATGCTAGAAATGTTAAGAACTTCACATTGAGATACCATGATGTTACTTGTTCAATTGATGAAATTATGAGAATTACATGCCTCGATAAATAATGTATAATGTTGGCCTTGCATATAGTGATCCAAATTCGGGTAAATAAACATTTGGTTTTAAATATTGTGAGCCTTAGTCTTCTATCATGATGGAATGTGATGCATGATGGATCACCGAAGGTACCGAGATTGGTAATCTAAAGTATTATTTAATCGATGAGTGTATCACTTCGCACTCACTACTATGATAGTTGTAGAAACAGGATAAATGCACGATCACGAATAATTAAAATAAGTAAAGTGTATGTAAAGTCGCATGTTGAGTTTTCCAAGCCCGAGTACCACCAGTCTAAGATCAATGGGGTATGTACCTAAGCAAGTGATTCACAAGTAATTTCGTACGCACCGGAGTAAAGTATTATGGAGTGATACTCAATATGTAGAGTAAAACAATCTTTTTTACCTATATAGTGAAGAGTTATTTTAAGTTAATAATAGTGATTACGCATGTAATGATGCTCACCTGAAAATGGAAGAAGAATGATGACTCATGAAAGAAAAGAAAGCAAAGTAAGATAAGGAAAAAAAAGAATAAGATAAGAAATGAAAAGAAGAATGATGAAATGATTATGATGCTTCCGCACTCTGACTTACGTATATTTTGTTGTCCAAATACCATGATGAAGCTGTTCACATGGTTAATGTTATCAAATGTTATTATGAACTTGCTCATACTGATAATTGTGTATCCATGTTGAATATGCTATGTTGATGTTCTGATATTGCTAGTTAAGATTTCATATTCCTCGAGCCGCTTGTTGCTTAGCCGATATGTTTTTATGTCGGCAGGTTTAGGTTCCGATATTCCGGCGGAGCCTTGGGTGGAGGAAGAGTGCAAGAAATATTAGGATCAGATCGTTCGAGAGAGAGAGAGAGAGAGCAACTGCGGATGTATACCAACGGGAAAATGACGAACTCCTTGAACCGACCTTAGTAGCTAATTGGTAAGTGATTTCTGGGATGATCTTTTCCATTACCATCATCTTCCTTTTATAGGAGAAAATTAGCACCCACAAATGGTAAGTTATTTACTTCTCATCCAAAATGGTAAAACGATTAAATCGTTCACACGTTACAATAGATCCAGCCAAGGGTTTCTAGGAACCTCTCTACAACGATCATTAATGTCTATTACAACCATTATCTTCAACATTCTCCCACTTGGATTTAATAGCCATTTGTCAAAAACTCTTACCTAAGCCCCATTCCAAAAGCGTGTTTATCAAACACTTTTTTCTTTGACAATGATTTAGTCAGAGGATCCACAAGCATTTCAGATGATGAGATTTTCAAGAGTATAATTTCATCTTTTTCAACCCCATCTCTAACATAATGATACTTTATCTCAATATGTTTTGACTTAGCATGAAATTTCAGATTTCTAGCAATATCAATAGCAGCTTGGCTAGCGGAGAATAATTTTACAGGTTCATTGGAGTTCACCAACTTCAATTATTCAATGAAGTGGTTTAACCAGATGACCTCTTGAGCAGCACCACAACAGGCTATATACTCTGCTTCCATGGTAGATGTAGATACAGAGGTCTGTTTTTTGCTGCTCCATGACACAACACCTCCTCCAAGGGTAAATACATAATCGGATGCATATTTTTTTGTCCAGGTCACCAATCAACATCAATAAATCCATGTAACTCATGGTTGTTGCCTTGATAACAAAGACAAAGATGCTTATTTCCTTTCACATAACGCAGGATCCTCTTTACCGTTTCCCAATGAGGCATTCTAAGATTACTTTGGAATCTGCTTACGAGACCTAAGTCATAAGCTAAATCTGTTCGCTTGCATAGCATCGCATATATGATGCTTCCCACAGCCTAAGCATAGGGTTTTCCTTGCATAGCAAGCTTTTCCTCTTCACTTGTGGGACACATTTTAGTAGATAATTTAAAATTTCTACATGTTGGAGTGTCAATTGGTTTACACATTTCCATATCAAATCTTTTTAACACTGTCTCTAAATAGGATTGTTGTGATAATGATAACAAACGATTTGGTCTATCTCGAATTATTTTAATTCCCAACACAAATGTGGCTTCACCTAAATCTTTCATATCAAAATAAGAGTTTAATCATTTCTTGGTTTCGATGATCATTTCTAAACTATTTCCAGCAATTAAAATATCATCTATATATAATGACAAGAACACATAAGTACTCCCACTATTCTTTATATATAAACAAGTATCCATCTTGTTTGCAACAAAATCAATTTCAGTTATAACATTATGAAATTTCATATACCATTTTCTTGATGACTGTTTCAGTCCATAAAGAGATTTTATAAGTTTATACACCTTATCTTCTTGTCCTTTAATTATAAAACCATCAGGTTGTTCCATATATATTTCTTACTTTAAATCACAATTTAAGAATGCAGTTTTTACATCCATTTGGTGTAGTTCTAAATCAAAGTAAACAACTATAGACATCAATATTCTTATAGATGAGAATTTTACTACCGGAGAAAATGTTTCTTCATAATAAATTTCTTTTTTTTGATTATATCCCTTTGCTACTAAACAAGCTTTGTATTTTTATATGGTGCCATCAGCCTTAAGCTTTTTTTTTAAGGATCCACTTACAACCTATAACTTTACAATCATTTGGGAGTTCAACTAATTCCCAGACATTGTTCTTTATAATAGAATCAATTTCCTCACTCATACCTTTGAACCATTCCTTAGAATCATCTGAGTGGATTATTTCTAAGTAGGAACAAAAAGTCTCTGGTAAATCATTAGATTCTGCCATAAAAGTATGATAATCACTTAAGTATGCCGGCAGTTGTTTAGTTCTTGAACTTTTCCTAAGTTCATCATCAAAAATTTTTGATGTCTCATTACCATCTATAATTCTTGACGCCTCTATTATTGGTTTTTCATTTGTCTGTGTCGTATCACCAATAATTTCTTTTTCCTTTGAGATTTCAAAAAATTCAACAATGTGTGGTTGATTTCTATGACTTTCAATATGTTCTTCTAGAAAATGTGCATCTCTACATTCTATAATAGTTTTAGTGTCATGGTCATATACACGATATCCTTTCAAATGTTCCGGATATCCAATAAAAGAGCAATTCTTTTTAGTTTTAGATTGTAATTTATGTCTTTCATGTTGAGGTATTAGAACATGAGTCGAACAACCCCATACTTTCAGATTATCAAGTCTTAGCTTGGATCATGTCCATAGCTCAAAAGGGGTTCGTTCCACAGATTTTGATGGAACACGATTTAATATATATTGTGTAGTAAGCAATGCATCACCCCAAAAACTTAAAGGAAGGTTTGCATGACTCATCATAGATCTAACCATATCTAAAAGAGTTCTATTTCTTCTTTCAGCAACGCCATTTTGTTGCGGGGTGTAAGGGATCGATGTTTCATGTACAATTCCATGTTCTTTACAAAATATTTGAAACAAGTTAGATGTATATTCACCCCCTCTATCTGAACTAATTATTTTTATTTTTCTCCCTAATTGGTTTTCTACTTCAGCTTTATATATTTTAAAAAATTCTAAAGCATCTGATTTTTTTATTAATTAAATAAACAAAACCATATCGAGAGTAGTCGTCAATAAATGTTATAAAATATTGCGCCCCTTTAAGTGTTTGTATATTCATTAGACCACATATATCCGAATGAATTATATTTAATAATTCTTTACATTTAGATGCTTTAGGAAAATGTTTCTTTACCATTTTTCCACTAATATAAGGTTCACACGTAGGTAATCTACTTTATCCATTTTAGGTATTAATTTTTCTTTAACTAATCCACTCATTCTATTTTTTTTTATATGTCATAATCTCAAGTGCCACAAATATGCTATATTATCATAACCAGAACTCAAGTAAACATAAGAATAAAAATGCATTCATTTCATTCATTGATTTATCAAGCAAGTACAGATCATTACTCACAGTTCTAGTAGCTAGTATCCTTCCATGTCATCCAATGGTTACAATGCCTAATTTGAACCTTGTTTCAAAACCATTATTAGCTAACTTGCTAAAAGAAATTACATTTTTTCTCATGTTAGGTGCATATAAAATCTCTGAAAGATATAAGGACTTTCCGGATGCTAGAGGGATACAGAAACGACCAATGCCCAAGACGTCAACATAGGTATTGTTACCCATGTACACACACATATCTCCGGCTTTTAGTTCACGAAATTCTTCGAATCCGGTCTTGGTCCTGGAGATGTGGCGTGATGATCCAGAGTCAATCCACCAATTGTTTGCATCAGTGTCAACTATCATCGACTCAGTGCATACATAAACATAATAACCACTCTTTTGATCTTGATGTCCTTGACCAAATCCTTGACCAAAGTTCTTTGGAGCATGAATTCTTGCCTTAGATTTTGTGGGACAGTTGGCCTGAAAATGTCCAAGCTTTCCACAGGAGTAACATTATACTCCTTTTCCAGGTCCATGTTGGTTTTTCTTTTGATATTTCAAATTTCCCTTTCCTCTGGCTTTGAAATCCCTCATCTCAAACTTTCCCTTACCATGAGATGATTCTCTAGTAGGTTTTACTTGAGAGATCATGACCATTGAAGATTGTCGTTGTCCCTCAAATATGAGTTCTGTTTCAATTTCTTTTAGATTCAAATGACTCTAAAGGCCAAAAGTTTGGGAAACTGTTTCCTAAGATTGAGGTAAACTTCTTAATAAGTAAATAATTTGATATTCCTCATCTTGTGGTCTACCAGCAATGATCAATTCCCTAGCCATAGCAGCCATCTTTGAGATGTGCTCAACAATAGATGAACCTTCCACCATTTTTGACTACTATCTTCTCTAGCAATTGCATGATTTATGTTCTAGAAGGAGATTAATAATTTTCCACTAATTTTTTCATATAATATTTTTGCAGTTCTATGATTTCATATCTAGTCTTAAGGTCTACGATCATGAGTCCAAGCATAAGGTTTCTAGTAGATTCATCATCTTCCAACCATTTTTCATCTTCCGTTGAAGCTTTGTCAGCTGGTTTCACTATTGGTTCAGTAGTAAGCACATACTTAATCTTATTAGCATGTAAAATGGAAGAAATTCTTCTTTTCCATAAACCAAAGTTATTTCCATTTAGAGGCTCATTCTTAGAAAGATCAGATAAAATGTTTCTTGAATTCATTTTCTAATCCTTATGCTAAGACTATAATATGGTAAAGCCTTATGGATGTAGGGATAGATACCATTGACCGTTCGAAGTAAATACCCGCATGATTTCTGTTTCAAATGGCTGTAATTCTAGGAATATGTTTGTAGTGCGTTCTCCTCGTCCTCATGAGCTCGCTGGTTTTGACGGATTTGAAATCAGATTTAAAACAAACCCAATATTGTAGAAATTGTATTCCAGCACACAATAACAATGTGTGCGCTTTACACTATATCCAAATCAGTGTGTGGCTCTCCAAAAATGTGCACGGTTCACGGCTCCAAGCTTGGCTTGGGATGTAAAAAAAATTCTGAAAACTCTTTATGATGAAAGAGAGAAGTGGAGAGTGATCACGTGATTCACTTTCCCCTTTTCTTTGATTGAAAAGGAAAAGTTGATTGAAAAAGAGAGCTACACACGTGCTCCCTTTTTCTGCTCCCCTTTTCTTCTTTCTTCAACTACCCCTTTTCTTCTTTCTTCAACCTTTGTTTTGTAAGAGAGAACACGCAGCGCTTCGGTTGGATGTTCGTGAATCTACTTTGTTGGTCATAACAGAGATGCAGATGCCCGAAAACAATGGTGATGACGATTAGACCAAAGCTCTGATACCAAATGCAAGAAATATTAGGATCAGATCGTCGAGAGAGAGAGAGAGAGAGAGCAACCGTGGATGTATACCAATGGGAAAATGGCGAACTCCTTGAACCAAACCTTGGTAGCTAATTGGTAAGTGATTTCTGGGATGGTCTTTTCCATTACCATTATCTTCCTTTTATAGGAGAAAATTAGCACCCACAAATGATAAGTTATTTACTTCCCATCCAAAACGGTAAAACGATTAAATCGTTCATACGTTACATATGTTACAATAGATCCGGCCAAGGGTTTCTAGGAACCTCTCTACAACGGTCATTAATGGCTATTACAGCCATTATCTTCAACATAGAGTACGGTGTAGAGGAAGAAGGTGACATATGAGCTAAAATGATTCATCATTTCTCAAAGATTTGCCCCTAAATTACAAGTCTAAACCTTCCTAGGTCCTAACGGAACCTACTACTTGTTATCAAATTACAAGTCTAAACCTTCTTAGGTATGAACGAAAACTACCTACTTGTTCTCAAATTACAAGTCTAAGCCTTCCTAGATATGAACGGAAACTATCGAATCGTAAATTACGAGTCTAAAATCTCCCCTATTTGGAACCATGTTTGGCTTGCTCCTATCATGAGTACGTAGGCAGTCTGAAAAAATTAACTTGGGCTCAGTCAGTTCTTCTAAAAGAACATCATCCCCCTGGGATATGAAATTATCATTGTCACCTTCCAATATTGGATGACTTGAATAAAAAAAAAGATGCTCGTTGGATCAAGGCCCAGGCAAAAGTTAGAGCAAAATTGAAAGGCTCCTAAACACGAGCTAAAAATGTTTAACATGCCCCCGAGAGCTCTTTGACATAGGTCAAATTCGTTCACCAAAATGAACCTTCATGGATAAAAACGGAAACTATCCACACCCTCCTTCAACTGCAGCTGACAAAGAGGGAAAAGAAGAAAAATACTCGATTGATCGAAAGCCCAAGGGAAAGATCATGACAGAAGCCAAAGTGACATTTGCTCCAACGCTGCTAGAGTCAAGTTTTGCGCAACTCAATCAAATATCATTGCATAAATCTCAAAGGGGCATTTGTGGGCAGCAAAATTACGACACCAGATTGAGCCGGGGTTCACCAACTTCAGTGCTTCACTTCACTCCAAATCAGAAGAGGAGTGTGTACACCATATCAAGCCCAAGCTCTCAAATGGCTTTGGTCTGTCTCTGTAGACAAACCCAGTTAAGCAGACCCTCGCAGACTGTCTTCATGAGGTAGTCCGTGGGCAGACTTATAAATAGTCCCCACGAACAGACTTTATAAGTCAGTTATGCGGGCTAGCCAAAGGCCAACCCTTGCGGGTAGATCCCTATTTAATCTTTGCGGATAGACTCTATGAGTCCATCCGTGGGCCAGTCAATGACTAGCCCAGTCCGTGACCATAAAAGGCCATAGACCTAACCCAGACCAAGGATTGGACTCATGGTCCCACTCTGCATTGGTCTGCGGACTGACTAAGGTTATACCCTAGTCCAAATATGCTTGGACCTGACCTAGACCGCGGGTGAGACCCATTGTCTCACCTCTTTAATTTGTGGACTGACCAAGGTTAGTCCTTTCCCAGATGGCAGTCAGTATCTGACTACCATGTGGTAGGAAATCCTTAACAAAAAGGATTTTCTGCCAGCTTTGGGGGATCCCAAGATAGAGATCCCCTCTCTTTCTCTAATAAGAGAGTGCCATATGACACCCTATCCGAAAGGGGAAGTAATTTCTTCCATTTTCTAGGAAGATAAAACTCTTTCCCTTTTTTTTTTTTTTGGGGGGGGGGGGGGGGGAATCTGATCCTCCCAGGTTTCCCAGAAAAGGAAACCAATTTAGAGTCCTTCAAAAAGGGCTCTCATCTGTATGGTTTCTCTAAAATAAGAGAAACCAGATGTCTTGGACAGATGACCCTCTCTAAGGAGAGTTGACCTCTTTTGATTTTCTAAAAAAAAGAGTTAAAGGGGAGTCCAAAAAGGACTCTCCAAAAATATAAAAAAGAGAGTTTCACACAAGAAGCTTATACAGAGAATGCACGTACAAAGACGAAAGACACAAAAAGCAAAAGGCAGGAAAACAACAGCAACCCAATGAGGAAGAAGAGGGATCTCCCACTACATGGCGAATACCAGGTGAACCCCCAATATGACCACCTTTCTTTCTTTTTTTTCTTTTGATGCTAAAATCTCTATGAGGTATCTTCTAATGCATACATGGGATCTGGGCAACTCAATTGAATAAATACAAATACTTTATTCAAATATTTTGTTCTTCTTTATTCTTCTTCTTAATTAGAGATTCTTCCCCAAATCGGGAAGGTAATTAACAGTCTGAGTTTACTAAGATTGGAAGGATAGTTCTCCACAAAAAATAATAAACTCCATACAACAATGGAGGTAATCTGACCGCAAGGTTCAAGAGGTCAAATCATAAAGTGACGCTTGAAATTTGCGTGTACAGGTCCATGCCCCTTTTTAACATCCATCAACTGTTAAAGATTCATGACTCACTCTTAGTGTTAAGCAATGTAACCTTGGTTTTTTTTAGGCAAAAATATTAACTTTAATTTCCTTAAGCTTAACCATAGTTAAAGGGGTGTTAAAAGGGACACCTTGGACACGACATTTGACTACATGGTAAAATGCGTGGTGGGCTAATCACTATCCTATATATATAGGGAGAGGTACTAATGAGTCATGATCATTAAAGCCTTTAATGAGTGGTCCCTCTAGAAAGATGACATATGACAGTCTTTCTTTTAATCTGACTATTGGATGTTAAGGTTGGTCCATTGGGAGACACGTGATAAAATATTAGTATGATATAATGTATTTAGACCATCATATGAAACCCTAATTTGTCAGCATTAACCTCTTAGGGTTCACTAGACCCTAGCTAGGTTATAGAAATTGTTGATCTTCTCATCTTCAATCTCTCAGTTTATAAATGTCCAATTGAGCTGATTTCTTGCCACATGTTTCTCAGTATACCCATCTTGACATCCAATAATCGGATTCTAAACCAACCCACCACGTGTCACGTTATTAGGCTCTTTAAAGGCTTTAATTAATGAGCATGACTCATTAGAACATTACTCTCTCTCTTTATATATATATATTATATATAGGGTGGTAGAATGGATCAACACGTGTTTCTTTTAACCCTTATGGTTAAGATTCACTAACCCTTAGGTTTTAATAATATAACCTTACATTTTAGAAAAATATTTTAATTCTTGTTAAGAACTTTTATCTCTTAGGGTTAATATTGTTCCAATATTTTTTTTTATAAAAACTAAAATTCGATTGTTGAAACCTAAGTGTTAGTGAATCTTAACAACGATTAATAAGGATTAATAGGACACGTGTTGACTTGTAGGTGTGATTAACTCTCTCCCTGAGTTCAATCTCAATTGGATGTGATGTGATCTCCATTTTAACATGATGAAAAAATGATCGGAACCAGGTTTGTCCCAGTGGTTGTTTATCTCCCTTTGGGGAGGTGTGACTCATGTTCGAGTCCCAGTGTAGAGACCTAGATTTCTTTTGTGTAATTACCTTGCTCTCCAAGGGATTTTTAGTCATTTGGTCTTGTTTATGTGTGTGTTCAAGTGTTAATTAATGTTGTAGTGTGTTTAAGAGGTTTAAAAAGCATTTAACCACGGTTAGTGTCACGCCCCGAAACCCAAACTCTTGAATCTCAGGGCGTGAATTTTCATTCAATCTCTTGGCTCATATTATAAAATATTTAATCATTCTTCATTACACATAATAAACATTTGAACTTCCAAACTCACCTGTATAATATGACTCATTAGAGCAACTATGTACATATGTACAATTTAGTTTATACATCAAAATTTTCATCACTTTCTACTACAGTTTGTAATACAACATTACCCTCAAACCCAAAATATACCTCTGATGATATCTCTATTTTCACTCTTTATACAAATATACAGACTCCACAACTCAAAAAGAGACAACCGCTTCTATCTCCATTAGCCCGCTCCTACTCTACAAGAGTAGTATAAATTGGGTGAGCTGGAAAGCTCAATAAGTAATTCCCATATGTGTAGGATTCAATGAACTTTAAAAGAAATGCAGCGGGAATATATGCAATTTTCAAACTAAGTATCATGCTTAATTTCAATCATTATATAATGAATTTCCAAATATATGTATGAGACCATATAAATAATTTTGCTGCAAATCATGAATTTAAATTGTTTGTAAATACAAACCTCCCGTCAAATCATAATAACGAAACCCAAAATAAAATCCTCAAAACTCAAGATTTATAACTTACAAAATAACTGGATATATTATATAACTATCTAGTTTACTATATAAATACATCAACACCAAATACCAGAGTGCTATCCTATACTGACTCACGTATTTTTCACCGATCTTGTCAGCATAGTCGCCTATAAGAGATCACGGCAGAATGATCCTCTTAAAGACTCTCTCGAAATAGGATGAAACTGAATTGATATATTGGATTCACCCAATCATTCCAATGGAGCCGCCTGGGACCACCCTAATACGCCGGGGTCTACCGGACGTCCCGTACTAGGGTCAGATGCTTAGGCTCTCTCGGAACACAATGTGGGAATGTAACATCCACAAGGGTTACTCACCAGCTGGTTTAATGCAATCATAAACTGACTACCAAATCCATGGATCGTCAGGGTAGTATTCTTCCTTAGATATCAACTGACTTCCAAATCCATGGATCATCAGTGATATATATCAAAATCAAAATCATATATGTAATACATACATGAGATTTAAATCCCATAATCACATAACCCGAAGGTTTTTCTTTCGAAATCTGCTACTATTCAATGATATACATATTTCATTTTTTTCACATAAACTTATCATTTACTTTAAAAATAGGTAAGTCCTACATTCCTATTCATAATTCCTACAATATGAAATTCCACTTATTCAAATTTTCTCATTTCTGAAAATTTCCACATATTCAAAATTTCTCAAATCTGAAAGTTTTCACTTAATCAAAATTTCTACATTCTGAAATTTTCCACATACTATAATTTGAAATTGTTTCCAAATATAACAAATTTATTCAAATTTCTCAAATCTAAAAAATTTCCACTCATTCAAAATTTCTCAAATCTGAAAATTTCCACGTAATCAAACTTTCTACATTCTGAAATTTTCCACATACTATAATCTGAAATTGTTTCCAAATATAACAAGTTCAATAACAAATTCATGTAATAGAATTAAAAGAACAACGAATTGAATCAAAAACATATGAATTTACTTACAAATTTCAAAAAGCCAGGTGAATTATTTCCTTCCTTTCTTTCTTCCTCCTTCCCTCTTCTTTCCCTTCCTTTCCTTTCCCTTTTCCTTCTTTTTTCCTTTCCTTTTCCTTTCCTTTCTTTCTTCTTCTTCTTCTCTTTCCTCATTTCCTTCTCTACATACGAAACCTATGCTGTTTTGTTACTGTTACTGTTACTGTTACTGTTACTGTTCTGTAACAGTATTGCTGTTGAGTTTTAAACTCTATAGTGCAACCCACGTGTGAGTAATTTCACCTCCCAACACATAACATCATTCTCCATATTTATAAGTTAACCCCTTTACTCTATGTTTATTCTACTTTAGTCCCTAATCTTAAAACAACTTATGGTTAACCTCCTTAATCACTAATTAGGTAATTAGTAACTTACTAATTGTAATTAAGAATGAAAGGTACCTTACCTTATTTACAAATTAACCCTCCCTCTTAACATTTATTATACTTAAACCCTTAATCGTAAATTAGAAGATAATTAACATCCTAATCACTACTTAATCAACAAATTACTCACTAATTATAATTAGTAAGAAAAAAATATATTTATTTTTTCTCTCCAAACCCTTCTCTACATTAGATGGGTCATTTATGTTAATGTCAGATTTTAGAAATTCCGCCCCGATTGATCGATATTATGATCTGAAGTCTAAATTCTTAGGGCTCTTAGGGTCATACCTTCCACTATATATATATATAGTCTTAAGTTATACATTTTACATATTTAGGTGCTAGCAACACAATATCTGGTAATTAGAAGTTGGGTCATTACATTCTACCCTCCTAAAAAGAAATTTAGTCATCTAAATTTTACGTACCTAGTTTTGGAAAAATTGAGGATATTTGTCTCTTACTTCATCCTCCCGCTCCCAAGTAGCTTCGTTCGATGAATGATGTTGTCATAGAATCTTGACTAAAGGTATTACTTTGTTTCTCAATACTTGGTCCCTTCTGTCCAAAATTTGTATCGGTTGCTCTACATAAGATAAATCTTCTCTAATTTGAACAGGCTCAAAATCAATGACATGTGATGGATCTGGTTCGTACTTCCTTAACATAGATACATGAAACACATTATGCAAAGCTGATAACTGGGGTGGTAATGCCACTCTATATGCCACTTCCCCAACTTTCTCTAGAAGTTCAAAAGGCCCTATGAATCTAGGAGCAAGCTTTCCTTTTCTTCTGAATCTCATCACACCCTTGGAAGGAGAAACTTTTAGAAACACGTGATCGCCAGACTGAAATTCTAAATCTCTTCTTTGATTGTCTGCGTAACTTTTTTGTCTGCTTTGTGCTGTCTGCAAACGGTCTCGGATTATTTTGATCTTATCCGAGCTTTCCTGCACTAATTCTGGCCCGAGCAATTTTCTCTTTCCTACCTCATCCCAACATACTGGGGATCTACAAGCTCAACCATAGAGTGCTTCATATGGAGCCATCCCAATACTTGACTGATAACTGTTATTATAAGCAAACTCTATCAGGGGCAGATGATCGTCCCAACTGCCTTTGAACTCTAATGTACATGCTCTCAACATATCTTCTAATATCTGATTAACTCTCTCAAATTAACCATCTTTCTGAGGATGAAAAGCCGTACTAAACTCTAGCTTTGTGCCAAGAGCACTCTGCAAACTCTTCCAAAATCGAGAAGTAAATCTGGGATCCCTATCTGATACAATAGAGACTACTACTCCATGCAACCGAACAATTTCCCGGACATACAATCTCGCAAGACTATCCATGGACGGAGTGGCCTTAGTAGCTAGAAAATGAGCAGATTTAGTTAATCTATCAACTATCACCCAAATTGCATCATGACTACTCCGGGTCTTGGGTAATCCCATAATGAAGTCCATAGCAATATGCTCCTACTTCCACTCTGGAATGGGTAATGATTTCAATAAACCTGGAGGTCTTTGATGCTCTGCTTTAATTTGTTGACATACCAGACACTTAGCCACAAATTTAGCAATCTCCCTCTTCATATTGTTCCACCAATAGTAACCTCGTAAATTTTGGTACATCTTTATACTGCCTGGATGCACGGTGTACTGCGAGTGATGAGCTTCTCTCAATATTTCATTCTTCAATCCTCCATCATCAGGAACACATAACCTCCCTCGGAATCTCAGACTACCGTCTGACTGCACTAAAAAAATCTGCTCTCTGACCCTGTGCTACCTCATTCACAATTTTCATACATTGACAATCCTTCTTTTGAGCATCAACAATCCTCTGAATCAAAAGTGGCTGAACAAGTAAATTAGCAACATAACCTATGTTTTCCTTAGGCTACATGTCTAAATTCAAATCTCTAATAGCTTCTAGCAATTTCCACTCCGTAAGCATCAAATCCCTTAGTCTTACGACTCAAAGCATCTGCTACTACATTGGATTTACCAGGATGATAATAGATGGTACAATCATAATCCTTTAAAAATTCCACCCACCTCCTTTGTCTCATATTCAAAACTCCTTCTGTGAGAAAAGGTATTTCAGATTTTTATGGTCCGTAAATATCTCAAATTGTTCTCCATATAGATAATGCCTCCATATTTTTAATGCAAATACCACAGCAGCTAGCTCTAGATCATGTGTAGGGTAGTTCTGCTCATGGTTCTTTAATTGACTCGATGCATATGCCACTACCTTACCATGCTGCATTAAGACACATCCTAAGCCCTTGTTTGAAGCATCACTATATACAACAAACCCTCCACCACTGGATGGAATAGTCAACACTGGTGCTGATGTCAAGCGCTTTTTTAACTCCTGAAAACTGCGCTCACATTCCTCAGTCCACTCGAATTTGACATCTTTCCGAGTCAACTGAGTTATGGGGATTGCTATCCGAGAGAATCCTTCAACAAACCTTTGATAATATCCTGCCAGCCCTAAGAAACTCCTGATTTCAGAAATACTAGAAGGCCTCTCCCACTCTACCACAGCTTGAACCTTATAGGGATCTACTGACACTCTTTCTTTAGATATCACATGTCCCAAAAATTGCACATTTTCTAACCAGAATTCACATTTACTGAATTTGGCGTACAATTGATTATCTCTCAGTACTTGCAGTGCAATCCTCAAATGCCGCTCGTGATCTGCTCGAGTCTGAGAGTAGATTAGGATGTCATCCACAAATACTACAACAAATTGATCAAGATATGACCGATAAATCTGGTTCATTAGATTCATAAATGCCACAGGTGCATTGGTCAGCCCAAAAGGCATAACTAAGAACTCATAATGGCCATAACGAGTTCTAAAGGCCGATTTCGGAATATCCTCATCCTTGACCCTCAACTGATGGTATCCCAATCTGAGATCTATCTTCGAAAAGAATTGGGCTCCCTTCAATTGTTCAAACAAATCATCAATTCTCGGCAAGGGATATTTATTTTTCACTGTCGCACTATTAAGTTGTCGATAGTCAATACATAACCTCATTGACCCATCCTTTTTCTTCACAAATAATATAGGAGCTCCCCACGGAGATACACTGGGTCGTATGAAACCCTTATCCAATAACTCTTGTAATTGTTCCTTCAACTCCTTGAGTTCTGTAGGCCCCATTCTATATGGTGCTTTGGGTATTGGAGCTGTCCCTGGAAGTAATTCAATAGAAAAATCCACTTCCCGAGAAGGTGGTAAACCAGGCAACTCATCAGGAAATACATCCATAAACTCCTCGACAATTGGAATGTCTCTTAGAGTTGGATTTTCTTTATCTACTTCAATTACATGGGCTAGAAAACCTTGGCAGTCCTTCCTCAACATTCAATTTGCACAAACCATAGAAATCATATGAATTTGTGTTGTCTCTCTAATGCCAATAAAATGAAATACTGGTTGTCCAGGGATCTGAAAGACTACTTTCTTCCTGAAACAATCTACACTAGCATGGTAGGCAGAAAGTCAACCCATACCTAGGATTACATCAAAATCCTGCATATTCAAGGGAATTAAATCTGCCAATAACTCCTTATCCTCTACCCAGACCACGCAAGATTTGTACACCACGCTTGCAATTACTGAGTCTCCAACCGGTGTAGCTACGAATAAGGTGTAATCTAGTTCTTCTACTTCTAAATGGCATGCAAAGTGTGGAGAGACAAATGAATGTGTAGAACCAGGATCAATTAACACTTTTGCTATATGCTGAAAAATATAAATCATACCTTCTACAACTGCCTTAGAAGCATTGGTGTTCTGAGATAGAGCATACACTCTGCCCTGAGTATAGGGTTTCTTCCCTTCTAAAGCTGGTTAACGTGGAGCATTCACTAACGGACAAGTCCTGGCTACATGACCTATCTTTCCACAACGTAAACAAGCTCCCGAAATCTGAGGGCATGGTTGAAAATTGTGCCATCTTCCACATTGCTTACACTGCTCTCTCTTTGCTGCCTGGGTTGGGGCAACTTGAGTTTGAGCCACTGTCATCTGCCTCTTGGCATCCCTGAATCTATCTTCTCTTTTCTGCCAGTTTTCCCCTGACTGCCTACGCCTGTTTTGTTGATCCAGCCTCCTTTGGTTCTCCTCACTATCTTGCTCTGCCAACTGTGCTAAACTAACAACCTCAGCATACGTAGTCAGCTGGAACAACTAAATCCTACCCCTTAAATGTGGTCTTAAGCCTCTATCAAACTTACGAGCTCGCATCTCCTCTGTTGTCACCAAATGGGGTGCAAAACGTGACAACCAGCAAACTTGGCCTCGTACTGGGCCACAGTATAGTTACCCTGAACTAATTCAAGAAACTCCACCTCCTTCTTCTGTCTCACACAAACTGGAAAAATATTTTGGAAAGAATAACTCTGTAAATCTGTCCCATGGCATCTTCTCGACCTCAGTTGTGTGGATCCACCTCATCATCTCTCACCAGTGATCTGCCTCCCCTCGTAACATATATGAAGCCAATGACACCTTTTGCTCTTCCGGGCATTTCATTACTCGGAATATCTTCTCAATCTCCCTAATCCAATTTTCTACGAGCAATGGATTGGGGACTCTATTGAAAGTGGGGGGAGCCATTTTCTTAAACTCAACTAGTTTCTTATTTCCATCTGGTGCTAGCTGAGGTGTAGGTTGGATAGTTAATGGTGCGCTAGCATTTTGCATTTGTTGTTGCAATACCTCCGACATGCTTGCCAGGACTGACTCAATCCTGTCCATCCGTTGGTTTGCCTCTGAACTAGAGGTACCACCTTTTTCTCTTTAGTATGTTTGCATCATAATCCTACAAAAGAAACATTACATTACTTAGTTCTACATTCAATACCTAGCGTTTCATTGACCTAGGAACCTAAACCTAGATGCTTTGATACCAATCTGTCACGCCTCGAAACTCAAACTCTTGAATCTCAGGCGTGAGTTCTCATTCAATCTCTTGGCTCATATTATAAAATATTTAATCATTCTTCATAACACATAATAAAGATTTGAACTTCCAAACTCACTTGTATAATATGATTCATCAGAGCAACTATGTACATATGTACAATCTAGTTTATACACCAAAATTTTCATCACTTTCTACTACAGTTTGTATTACAACATTAACCTCAAACCCAAAATATACCTCTGATGATATCTCCCTTTTCACTCTTTATACAAATATACAGACTCCACACCTCAAAAAGAGACAACCGCTTCTATCTCCATTAGCCCGCTCCTACTCTGCAAGAGGAGTATAAATTGGGTGAGCTGGAAAGCTCAATAAGTAATTCCCATATGTGTAGGATTCAATAAACTTTAAAAGAAATGCAGCGGGAATATATGCAATTTTCAAACTAAGTATCAGACTTAATTTCAATCATTATATAACGAATTTCCAAATATATGTATGAGACCATATAAATAATTCTGCTACAAATCATGAATTTAAATTGTTTGTAAATACAAACCTCCCGTCAAATCATAATAACGAAACCCAAAATAAAATCCTCAAAACTCAAGATTTATAACTTATAATATAACTGGATATATTATATAACTATCCAGTTTACTATATAAATACATCAACACCAAATACCAGAGTGCTATCCTATACTGACTCACGTATTTTTCACCGATCTTGTCAGCATAGTTGCCTATAAGAGATCACGGCAGAATGATCCTCTTAAAGACACTCGAAATAGGATGAAACAGAATTGGTATAATGGATTCACCCAATCATTCCAACGCAGCCGCTTGGGACCGCCCTAATACGCCGGGGTCTACTAGACGTCCCGTACTAGGGTCAGATCCTTAGGCTCTCTCGGAATACAATGTGGGAATGTAACATCCTCAAGGGTTACTCACCAGCTGGTTTAATGCAATCATAAACTGACTACCAAATCCATGGATCGTCAGGGTGCTATTCTTCCTTAGATATCAACTGACTACCAAATCCATGGATCATCAGTGATATATATCAAAATCAAAATCATATATGTAATACATACATGAGATTTAAATCCCATAATCACATAACCCGAAGGATTTTCTTTCGAAATCTGCTATGATTCAATAATATATATATTTCATTTTTTTCACATAAACTTATCATTTACTTTAAAAATAGGTAAGTCCTACATACCTATTCATAATTCCTACAATCTGAAATTTCCACTTATTCAAATTTTCTCATTTCTGAAAATTTCCACTTATTCAAAATTTCTCAAATCTGAAAAGTTTCACTTAATCAAAATTTCTACATTCTGAAATTTTCCACATACTATAATCTGAAATTGTTTCCAAATATAACAAGTTTATTCAAAATTTCTCAAATCTGAAAATTTCCACTTATTCAAAATTTCTCAAATCTGAAAATTTCCACGTAATCAAACTTTCTACATTTTGAAATTTTCCACATACTATAATCTGAAATTGTTTCCAAATATAACAAGTTCAATAACAAATTCATGTAATAGAATTAAAAGAACAACGAATTGAATAAAAAACATATGAATTTACTAACAAATTTCAAAAAGCCAGGTGAATTATTTCATTCCTTTCTTTCTTCCTCCTTCCCTCTTCTTTCCCTTCCTTTCCTTTCCCTTTTCCTTCCTTTCCTTTTCCTTTCCCTTTTCCTTCTTTTTTCCTTTCCTTTTCCTTTCCTTTCTTTCTTCTTCTTCTTCTCTTTCCTCCTTTCCTTCTCTTCTTCTCTACATATGAAACCTATGCTGTTTTGTTACTGTTACTGTTCTGTAACAGTACTGCTGTTGAGTTTTAAACTCTATAGTGCAACCCACGTGTGAGTAATTTCACCTCCCAACTCATAACATCATTCTCCATATTTATAAGTTAACCCCTTTACTCTATGTTTATTCTATTTTAGTCCCTAATCTTAAAACAACTTATAGTTAACCTCCTTAATCACTAATTAGGTAATTAATAACTTACTAATTGTAATTAAGAATGAAAAGTAACTTACCTTATTTACAAATTAACCCTCCCTCTTAACATTTATTATACTTAAACCCTTAATTGCAAATTAGAAGATAATTAACATCCTAATCACTACTTAATCAACTAATTACTCACTAATTATAATTAGCAATAGAAAATATATTTATTTTTTATCTCTCCAAACCCTTCTCTACATTAGGCGGGTCATTTATGTTAATATCAGATTTTAGAAATTTTGTCCCGATTGATCGATATTATGATCTGAAGTCTAAATTCTTAGGGCTCTTAGGGTCATACCTTCCACTATATATATATATATAGTCTTAAGTCATACATTTTACATATTTAGGTTCTAGCAACACAATATCTGGTAATCAAAAGTTGGGTCATTACAGTTAGAATGAAAGGAAAGGAAGAAAAAGAAGAAATCAGAGAAAAATAGCACAGCCAGTTGACTGGCCATACTATCCGGTTGACCGACTGTATGAAAAAGGCCAGCAGGAGGTTTGTGGCCACAGCCAGTCGACCGATCCCAATCCCGATCGACCGACTGTATGAAAAATGAAAAAAAGAAGAAGAAGGGAACAGTAGCCCCCCTGAGCCAGTTGGTCGACCGCCCCTTGCAGAACTTGGGTTTAAAACCCAATTTACGAGATTTTTAAGGGTAAAATGAGTTTTTCATCATTCGAGGTCTATAAATAGTCATCTATTTCGGGGGTTTGAGATCCCTAAATCCCTCAAATCCTAATTTGGTAAAGTAGAGGAGAAACCTAGGGTTTCTAAGTGTTGGCTTGCTTGTGAAAGAAGAAATTGCTCAAGGGAGAATAAGAAAGCTTGAAGATCACTCCTCAAGCCTTCTTAGAGAATGTTGGATCGAAGAGAACGATCCCTAAGGTCGATATACGCTCTAACTCAACTCTAGTATGATTTATGTATGTTTAAGCTTGAATCAGTTAGAGAGATGAGATGTTTGACATGTTCATAGTGATATGGTGAACTAGGGAGCATGAATAAGTTGATATACTCTCCAACTCAAGTCTAGTATGATTTTGTATGTTTAAACTTGAATAAGTTAAAGATATGAGATGTTTGACATATTCATAGTGATATGGTGAACTAGGGAGCATGAATAAGTCGATATACTCTCCAACTCAACTCTAGTATGATTTATGTATGTTTAAGCTTGAATAAGTTAGAGATATGAGATGTTTGGCACGTTCATAGTAATATGGTGAACTAGGGAGCATGAATAAGTCGATATACACTTTAATCTAACTCTATTGAGATGTTTATATGTTATAGAAAGATGGAGATGGATATCTATGTATGTTTTCATGTTTTATGCTTAGATTATGGATATTGGATTATGAAATGAAAACTTTAGATGATTTAGAGATTTTTATTAACTATGTTTCACTATTATGGAAATGAAATTGTAATTGAATACGAGGAATGGGATGAATGGAGGATGGGTTGAATGAATGTCTATGGTTTATGGATGATGTGTGTGGTGAATGAGTTTTAATTATGGATGAAAAGGTGAAATAGAAGGGATTATAGAAGTGAATTGTGATGTTATGTTATTATCACGTTTAGAAGAAATGTATAATTATAATAAGGAAATATTAATGTTTGGTGTGTTAAACTATGCTCTATCTACCTTGTATAGTGATTGGTATTCGGGTAGGTCAAAACATAGAAGAAGTTGTCCATGTCGAGAATTCTCTAACCAGAGAGATGTAACCTAGCGGAGTTTCTTGGCGGATGATCAGAATCTAAGGTATGGCCCATTTAAATTCCAATCACAACACTTACGCATATTTTCACCTCCATGGTAAGTGTTGCCCAGTTAATGGACCCTAGAGGGGGGGGGGGTGATTAGGGTCAATGACAATTAAAATTTTTAACTAAGTGATTAATGTGAAATTAAAATTTAATCACTAATGCTACCAACAATAAACAAAGATAAATAAAGAGAGAGAGAGAGAAAATGATACCACACACAAGATATGTTATCGGGGTTCAGCAACTTGCCTATGTCCCCGCCTTTAACTTTCCACTTTAAGGATTTTTCCATGATTTCACTAATCACACTCTTCTTTACGGGCAGAGAGAGCCTTTACAATCTTTTTCACATGCTTAGGATCAAACCTCTTCAAGAGAAACCCTCTCTTGGATACAAGAAGACTTTCTTCTCAAATGGTGCAAGAATCTTCGATTCCTGACTTTCAGCTTTTACAGAATTTGTTGGATATAAAATCCGAATTTGAAAGCTCTTAATTGAGCTAGATAAGAATGAAATATTGAGCTAATAATCACTCAAGATTGATTGGAATTGAATGCTCAAATAATGAGGGATTGAGATTCTAGGTATTCAATGTAAAAACATAGTATTGATTGCTGGAAGATTGTGTATAATGTATGAATGATTGAACAGTGTTAGGATCTTATATTTAATTCATAAATAAACTCTATTTATAGTTGAACAATCAATATGACCGTTCAGAGCACATTTAATGCGAACTAGCCGTTATACCCATTTCCCACATACACTCGTCGACGAGTGAGTCTGGAAATAGCCTGGAGTCATCGCCGAGTAGTAATAGTAAGCAATCTTGATTTTCTATCATCCCACTCGTCGACGAGTCACTTCCACTTGTCGACGAGTCCACTGAATTTTTTCAGGGAACTCATCTGAATGAGACCAAGTTGATGGGAATTTTTGTGAGGTCCATAGGCATTTAAGTAAACATTATTTTAATCATTTTAAGCCCTTATAATGATGTCCAACTTATTCTAAGTCTCCTAGGGTCTATCTATGTAAACTTTGAGCAATCATATCCAATGTCTTGAGGACTTTACAAGGTCCTAGACATTCTAAACTTATGATGCTAGACTTCATTGAGTGATGATCTTCTTTCTGAATTTGTGGAGCTTCACTCTTGGTGGATCTTCATGAATTGGTTTGAGTTCTTGAAACTTTTTCCCTTGAAGTGACTAGTACTTGGACTTTGACCTTGATGACCTTAAGTGGTTGAACTCTTCAATTCTTTATATCTTGAATGATGACCTTAATATCCTTTTTCTCTGAAGTTTCACATTCTAAAAGGAAATATTAGTATCATAGAGATCATTCCATTATTGTGTTATCATCGAAACTATTAAGGCTATTTAGAGTTGTAACCTTGAGGCTAGCAATCTCCCCCTTTTTGATGATGACATAATAATGTGAATGACTTGGGTTAAGCTCCCCCTCAATATATATATATACTAATGAATTTTTGAGGTTAGCTCCCCCTCAACATATGCATTTCTATAAACAAGTTCAGCATAATGAAGTTCAGAGCATTTTTAAGATCATACAAGAATCAACAAAGAGTTTAAACAGTTATTTTCAGAATGAACTGGTTTTATACTTTGGAACCAAGAGAAGTTCCATAAAAAAGATTTTTTATTTTAACATTCATAAACAAAGTTTGGAACCAAGAGAAGTTCCACAAAAACGATTTTTTATTTGAACATTCATAAACAAAGTTTCATAATATTCACAAAACCATTTGCAACAATCAATCACACATCATGCTTATATAATATTCACATTTTCTCCCCCTTGGCATCATCAAAAAAATATAATAGACAAAAGTAAAGTAAACAACTCATCATTGGAATGAAAATAAGATGTCATATATATAAAAAAATATTTAAGTACATGTATGATCAGTATTACATCCAAAAACAGAAAAATAAAAAGCAAAAACAATCAGTAAAAAGTAGAAAATCATAGAGGTCTTCATCACAGCTTCTGCCTCTTCCTTGCACTTTCAGCTTTAGATGTAGTTTCCTTTCTCTTGGAGGTCTTGGACAAGTCTTGAGAAGAGTCAGAAGATATCTTAGCTGGTTGCTCCTTGGTTAGCTCTGCAGATTTCTCTTGAGGCTACTGTCCTTGAGGTACTGGAGATGTAGGTGGAACTTCCACATCAGTGGGAATAGGCACAAGCTTAAGCTTCTTTTTGATATCCAGCATCTCAGTGGTAATTTGATCAACCCTGCCAGGCATCTCTCCAATGACTGGGGCCTGAGAGTCCAATAATCCCGTCATGTGCTGAATGTAAGTGGCTTGAAAGTTCACAGCCTTCCCCACACTAGACATATCATTGATGAGCCTGTCACTCACAACTGAGGCCTCTACAACCTTCCTTTCAATTTGTGATATAATGGAGTCCACTCTGTTCTTCACCACCTGACTGGATATCTCTATTTCTACTAGCCTGGACTCAAGCAACTCATCTCTTTGCCTCATCTCAGCCTGAATCAACTCCATCCTGGACTCTAGAGAGGATAACCTATCTCTAGTCTTGGACTGAAACTGCAACTGGCTCTACCTCAACTTTAACTGGAATTGCTCCATGCTCGAAGCCATGGAGGAAATCTGGGCAGTCATCAAACTCATCTGCTCATCTGACATTGGAGGTTTGCTAGGAGATACAAAAGGCTGTCCTGGGTCCTCAAAATTATCTAAATCCTGTCTGTGTGAGGACTTAGGAATCTCAACATCAATCATGACATCTCCCCAAGCAGGCTCAGCCTCAACCTCAACCTCAACCTCTGCTGCTGTCTCAAGTCTTTGGATCCTCTGGAGATACTAGCTCAGCTGCTGCAGAAGAGGGGTGAAGGATAGGGGAATGGGCAAGAGAAGGGGTAGGAGAGTGAGTAGGAGATGAAATGGGATCATGGGAAGAAGGGAGTGGATTTGAGGAACCTGGAATTTCCCCAGGAAGTCCAGAAGGAGTAGGGTGAGAGGGTGGAGGAGTAGGATTAGGAATGGCAATGTCTGGAATAGCAGAGGGATTTGAAGTAGGGATGGTTTGGGATTTTGGAACCCAAACATTACTGGCCTCTATCAATGTGTATCCCATACGCATGATGGTAGCCTTGGAATACACATCAGAGTCAGTAATAGACTTCTTGTCTTGATAGACGGACAAGGGGACTTTAAAATGCTTAAAGATTCTAGTTAGGGCAAGCCCAAATGGCAATCTGCCAGAGGATTTTTTTGCAGTGTCTAACATGACATGCCCTATGATGGATGAAAGGTCAATGTGTTTGGTGGTTAAGATGCACCAAACCAAGAAAACATAAAAAAAAGTAATGAAATCTCTACCACCACCTCTAGGAACAATATCATAGGTGATTATGTGGTGAGCAAGCCTAGCATCAAGGGTGAGGTCCTTGAGCTTAGGAGGGACAGGGTTAGTGATGTCTTTATTAACACACATTACCTTCAAAGCTTCTATTATATCAAATCCCTCATGGGAAAGCCACCGATTTGTGGTATAAGTTTGGAATTCCCCAAGTGGTAATTTGAGTTTAGTTCTAAGCTCAGCTAGATTGAAAGAAATTAGCTTAGCATGAGCATAAGAAGTGAATTTTTTGAGAGGTTTTTTCAAAAGTAAGGTGAGAGTAGAATTGTTTGATAAGGTCGGGGTACATGGGTTCTCCGAATTCAAGAAATCTATCCCATTTAAGGATTTGGAATTTTGAAGCAAGTACGTCTAAACCTATTTCTTTGAAAACTGAGAAATCTGGAACCTTACCCAATATTATTTCCCTCTTGATTAAAATGCGAGATAGTTCTCTTGAGCAGCCTTGGTCTTGAATAGATTTGGAGCCTCTTGCTGTGAAGGTTCCCCAGCTTTCTCTTTCTCTTTCCCTTTCTCGGCAGCAATTGCTTTCTTCTTTGTTTTCGGCACTGAAGGGTTCTTCATTCGAGGAGCCATTGATTTTGAGTGAAGAGAAGGATGTGAAATTGGTTTGGAAGAGATTTGAGAAGGAAGGAGTAGGGTTTGAAGTTTTGGGAATGCGAGGGAAGGAGAATTTGAAAAGATGAACAGTGAAAAAATAGGAAAATTGTTTTTAATTTATAGATCCATGGTCACTCGTCGACGAGTAGGTTGGACTCATCGCCGAGTGGCTTTGAAATCTCATATATTAAACTCACTCATTGCCGAGTGGCTGAAATTTGGCTACTGGAATGGTCACTTGTCGACGAGTACAAGCCTGTACTCTGACTCGTTGCCGAGTCCAAACACAAAATCTAAATTTTTGAATTTTTAAGCTTAAAACCAATTACATAAGCCTTTAAATCTTTCTTTTTAATGATCATAGGATATTCTTAGACATTTAAAACCTCAATTCAAGTAAGATAAACACAACCCAACAATCAATATAAATCAATATGAAGCATATTTAACAAAAAATTTCAAAATTTCAACTTAGGCATATTTTGGTACAATATCACATAGTTTAGCCATGCCTAATTCTCTTCTTAATGTACTAAATCTATCATAAGGGAGTGGTTTAGTAAATATGTCAGCAAGTTGGTTATTTGTTTAAACAAATTTCAACATTACATCTCTATTTTGCATATGATTCCTTATGAAATGATATCTAATTTCAATTTGTTTGGTTCTTGAATGTTGAATTGGATTCTTAGTGATACATATAACACTTGTGTTATCACATTTAATTGACAATTTATCATAAAAAAATTTGAAGTCCTTTAATTATTGTTTCATGTATAATGTTTAAGCACAACAACTCCCAGCTGCTACATATTCAGCCTCAGTTGTGGATAGAGCTACAGAGTTTTGTTTCTTACATGACCATGAAGCTAATGAGTGTCCTAAGAAGTGACAAGTGTCACTTAGTGCTTTTCCGATCAACTTTGCATCCAGCAAAGTTAGCATAAGAATAAATAACTAGTTCTAGGGATGTGTTCTTAGGGTACCATAGTTCTAGTTCAATTGTTCCAATTAAATATTTGAAAATTTTTTTATTGCAGTCATATGTGATTCTTTAGGATTAACTTGAAATCTAGTACATATGTAAACACTAAAGATAATATCAGGTCTACTAGTAGTTAAGTATAATAAATTACCAATCATACTTCGATATTTTGTTTCTTAAACACTAATACCCTTTTCATCTTTATCCAACTTTGTAGATGGACTCATGGGAGTGTTAGCTTCCTTTGAGTTGTCCATCCCAAATTTCTTGAGCAACTCTCTTGTGTACTTGGCTTGATTGATGAAGGTGTCTTCCTTTGTTTGTTTGATTTGAAGCCTGAGGAAAAAGTTCAACTCTCCCATCATGCACATTTCAAATTCATCTTGCATAGATTTAACAAATTATTGACAAAGAAATTCATTGGTAGAACCAAAAATAATGTCATCAACATAGATTTGTACTAAAAGCATATTATTATTTTTGGACTTTATAAACAATGCAGTATCTATTTTTCCTCTAATGAACTCATTATCAAGTAGGAAGCCACTTAATCTATCATACCAAGCTCTAAGAGCTTGCTTTAAACTATAAAGGATTTTAGTTAGTTTAAACACATGATTAGACATTTTATGATTTTTAAAGCAAGAAGGTTGTTCAACAAAAACTTCCTCGATATAAATCCATTTAAGAAAACACTTTTGACATCCATTTGATATAATTTAAAATCTTTAAAATTAGTATATGCAAGCAACATCTTAATAGCTTTAAGTTTAGTAACAGTGACAAAAGTTTCATCATAATCAATTCTCTTTTCTTGGTTGTATCATTGAGCTACTAGTCTAGTTTTATTTTTAACAAAGTTTCCACTTTCATCTTTTTTATTTCTAAATATCCATTTAGTACCAATGATAGATTTGCTTTTAGAGCTAGACACTAAATCTCATACTTGATTTCCTTCAAATTGATTTAATTCCTCTTATATAACAATTCCCCAAGATTCATCATTAATTCTTCAGGGACATTTTTAGGTTCAATTTGAGAGAGGAATGCAAGGTTATTACAAATATTTCTTCTTCCTCTTATACCTAGTTCCATATTACCAAATATTTGATCTTTAGAATGATCTTTTATTAATCTCCACGCCTTAGGAAGTTGAGTTTCATTTTCTTCTTCATTTTCATCTAAGTTTTCAACTTCTAAGATTTTATCATCATTATCATTTTTATTGATTTCTATATTTACAATATCTTTAGATATGATTTTAATTTTGTCATTTGGAACATCATCATCAATTTTTTTGGTTTCAAAAGGATTAGACTCATCAAAAATAACATGCATAGATTCTTCAACAATAAGGAAAGTTTTATTAACACTCTATAGGTTTTGCTATTAGAAGAGTAACCAAGGAAAATTCATTCACTAGATTTTGATTCAAATTTCTTGAAGTTGTGTTTGTTATTTATAATAAAACATTTGTATCTAAACACTTTAAAGTAACAAATATTAGGTGATCTTCAATTCCAAAGCTCATAAGGGGTTTTGTTCAATTTGTTTCTAATTACAATCATATTGATTATTACATAGCAAGAAGTATTAATGGTCTCAACCCAAAAATTTAACATGGTTCTACTCATTTCTTGCAAAGACCTATTCTTTCTTTCAACTACTCCATTTTGCTGAGAAGTTCTAGGGGCATGGAAGTCATGGTTGAAACCATTATCTTCATAAAAAGATTCAAGTTCTTTATTCTTGAATTCTCTATCTCTATCACTTCTAATATTGTTAATAGAGTAACATTTTATTTATTTATTTTGAACTCTTTTACAAAATTTTTCAAACAAAACATGCACTTCACTTTTATGAGATAGAAATAATACCCAAGTGAATCTAGAATAATCATCAACAATAACAAAAGCATAGAGTTTGCCACCTAAGCTAGCAGCATCATTCAGCCCAAATAAATCCATATGCAATAATTCTAATGACCTAGAAGTTGATATTTCAAGTTTCTTTTTAAATGATGATTTAATTTGTTTTCTTAGTTGGCAAACATCACAAATTTTATTTTTTGAGAATTTGGTTTTAGGTAAACCTTTTACAAGTTCTTTTCTAGACAATTTAGAAAGTAATTGTATATACATTTTTATATCTATGAGCAATGAACATGATATTAATGTTATCTTTGTCTTTAATGATGCATACATTGGATTTAAAATATACATTTAAACTTTTGTCACACAATTGACTAAAAATTATTAAATTATGTTTAAGACCATCAACTAATAACACATTCTCAATAAAAGTAATGTTATCCTTGCCAACATTACCTATACCGATGATCTTTCATTTCGCGTTGTCCTCGAAGGTCACATGCCCTCATTCTTTAGGAGTGATTGAGATGAAAAACGTTTTGTTTCCCGACATGTGCCTAGAGCATCCACTATCTAAGAACCATCTTGACTTGGAGAAGTTAGATTTCAAACATACCTACAAGACAAGATTTAATTGACTCCAACATATGTTCCTCCCAGTACCCACACAGTTTTGGTTAGAACCCAAACTGATTTTTGGTTGGTCTTGGAAGGGTGAGTTCTTTTAGGGACTCAAACCATGTTTGATCCTTTATGGATGGTTTTGGGGGTGAATGATCCCTTTGGGACCCAAACTTTCTTTATCATTTTCTTTCCATTAAAAGTAAAGAATGCATTAGATGGTGGGTTTAACACATTAGTTGATTTTGAAAATAAGTTTTGGTATTCTTTTTGTTTTGCAAAAGGGTTGTACCTAAGTCTGGCCTTACCAAAGACACGTCTTTGTTGGCCCAAAAGTCTTTCTAGGTTCTTTTCACCCGTAGACAAAGTGTGAGCTATTTTAGTCAAATCCTTGACTTTGGCTTGAAGCTCTTCACACTCACAAAGTGACCTTTGAGATGAATTTTGACATTCCTTTAATTTTTCATTTAAAATATCATTTTCTTTTGCAAGGGATGTCTTTTCAGTTTGTAAAACTTCACAAGAATTTTTAAGAGTAGAAATGTCCTTTCTGAAGGATTTATTCATTGAGGCAATTCTTTTGAATTCTAAGTAAAGTTCATCAAATGCATCTTTAATCTCATTATATGAAAGAGATTCACAAAGTGAAGAATTAACCTCATCCTCATTTGCCATGATGCACAAGTTTACCATTTCCTCATTGCTAGAGGCATCCGATCCACTTTCTTTGGAATCATCCCATGTGGCTTTCATGGCTTTTTTCCGGAACCTTTTGCTCTTTTTGAGTTAAGGACACTCCGTCTTGATGTATCCCGACTTTTTGCACTCGTAGCAAATAATAGGTTCCTTTTTGCTTGTTTTACCTTTGGATACCTCCTTGGTGAATTCTTTCTTGAAGGGAATCTTCTTGAAGTTCCTTTTGTTCTTGAGGAATCTCTTGAATTTTCTAACCATGAAGGCTATGTCTTCATCTTCCTCACTTTCTTCTTCTTGATGAGATGACTTGAGAGCAAGTCCTTTCTTGTTCTTGGGCTCATCTTCTTGATGTCCCTTCGTGATTACTTCATAAGTCATTAATGACCCAAGAAGCTCATTCATTTGAACTTTTGTCAAGTCCTTGGCTTCTTGAATGACAGTCACTTTGGGAGATCATTCCTTTGACAAAGACCTTAACACTTTTCTTACATTTTCTGTACTAGAATAAATTTTACCAAGTGCCTTTAGTTAATTCAAAATATTAGTGAACCTAGTAAACATTTCACTAATTGATTCATCCTTTTCCATTTTGAAAAGTTCATATTTGTGAACCAACATGTTAATTTTTTCTTCTTTTACTTGATTGGTTCCTTCATATGTAACTTGAAGCTTATCCCAAATCTCTTTAGCTGAATCACATCCAGAGACTCTATTAAACTCTTGGGGGTTAAGAGCATAATAAAGATTGCTAATAGCCTTTGCATTAATTTGAATAGTCTAATATCAGCCTCATTCCTCTCTTCTTCCACTTTAAGAATTCTAACATCATCAACTACTTTTGTGGGAAGATGTGGACCCTTGACTATAACTTTCTAGCATTCATAGTCAAGAGCTTGGATGTAATACATCATCCTAGTTTTCCAATAGTTATAGTTTTCCCATTGAACAATGGAGGACGGGTGGTCGATTGGGCATCTCCTAAGGTAGTAGGAAAGATGTTTGCCATTAAGGATCTTTAACTCAAGATGGTTAAATCTAAAAATAGAGTACTAATCTCTAATACCAATTGTTGCCCAGTAAATGGACCCTAGAGGAGGGGTGATTAGGGTCAATGGTAATTAAAATTTTGAACTAAGGGATTAATGCGGAATTAAAATTTAATCACTAATACTACCAACAATAAATAGAGATAAATAAAGAGAATGAGAGAAAATGATACCACACACAAGATATGTTATCGGGGTTCGGCAACTTGCCTACATCCCCACCTTTAAGCTTCCCGCTTTAAGGATTTTTTCACGATTCCACTAATCGCACTCTTCTTTATGGACAGAGAGTAAGCCTTTACAATCATTTTCACAAGCTTAGGATCAAACCTCTTCAAGAGAAACCCTCTCTTGGATACAAGAAGACTTTCTTCTCAAATGATGCAAGAATCTTCAATTCTTGACTTTCAGCTTTTACAGAATTTGTTGGATATAAAATCCGAATTTGAAACCTCCTAACTGAGCTAGATATGAATGAAATACTGAGCTAATAATCACTTAAGATTGATTGGAATTGAATGCTTAAAGAATGAGAGATTGAGATTCTAGGTATTCAATGTAAAAACTGAGTATTGATTGCTGGAAAATTGTGAGTAATGTATGAATGATTGAACAATATTAGAATCTTATATTTAGTTCATAAATAAGCTCTATTTATAGTTGAGCAATCAATATGGCCGTTGAGAGCACATTTAATGCGAACTAACCATTGAAAACTAGCCATTATACCCATTTCCCGCATACACTCATCGACGAGTGAGTCTGGAAATGGCCTGGAGTTGTCGCTGAGTGGTAACAGTAAGCAATCTTGATTTTCTGTCATCCCACTCGTCGACGAGTCCACTGAATTTTTTCAGGGAACTCATCTGAATGAGGCCAACTTGATGGGAATTTTTGTGAGGACCATGGGCATTTAAGTAAACATCATTTTAATCATTTTTAGGCCCTTAGAATGATATCCAACTTATTCTAAGTCTCCTAGGGTCTATCTAGGTAAACTTTAAGCAATCATATCCAATGTCTTGAGGACTTTACAAGGTCCAAGACATTCTAAACTTATGATGCTAGACTTCATTGAGTGATGATCTTCTTTCTGAATTTGTGGAGCTTCACTCTTGATGGATCTTCATGAATTGGTTTGAGTTCTTGAAGCTTTTTCCCTTGAAGTGATTAGTACTTGGACTTTGACCTTGATGACCTTAAGTGGTTGAACTTTTCAGTTCTTCATATCTTGAATGATGACCTTAATATCCTTTTTCTCTGAAGTTTCACATTCTAAAAGGAAATATTAGTATCATAAAGATCATTCTATTATTGTGTTATCATTGAAACTATTAAGGGTATTTAGAGTTGTAATATTGAGGCTAACAGTAAGAAGTAAGATTTACGGGTCCACGGGTCTCACAAGATCATGCGTTGAACATGTACATGCCACGTACTATGCTATGAAAGAATGATCCACTGGTTACGAACATATCACTCTATGCGTTGTCGCGATATGTGACACATGTCATGCATTATGTTATGAAAGAATGATCTCCTGGTTACGAACATACCACTCTATGCTTTGCCGCGTTATGTAACAAAAGACTATGAATTATGCGTTGACGGGATAAAACTGTAGAACCCCAGAACTTTTTGTATATGTCTTGGTGTGTGTGCCAAGGCATGTTGCCTATGTAATCTCAATTTTCATGAAATAAGAATGTGAAACTTTGAGAAAATGTTTCAAGCACGCTATAATTAATTAAATAAATTATTTAATGATGTCCATAAGCTTTAAAGAGACCCTAGTCATGTTTAGGAAAGGTCAAAAGGGAACTAGGATCAGTCCAAGTAGTGAAAAAGTGTGAAAAATGGACTCAGGATCAAATTTGCAGAATAACCGATCGCTCGGTCATTAGAGGGATCGATCGGTCAACACTGATCGATTGGTCCATTTCAGTGATCGATCGGTCCACAACCGATCGATCGGTAGCTATTGACTGGTAAAAAATTTTGTATGAGGAAATTTTCCAGAGAGTGTGTTTTTGACCGATCGCTCGGCCAAAACACCGATCGCTCGGTTAGGCATCGATCACTCGGTCTTAACCACAGATCGCTCGGTCTTCGCGTTTTTGCAGAAATTTCAGTAAGGGTGTTTTCATCTTTTGGGCGGTTCACTCATGTCTTAAAGGCTTTGCCCGAGTCTTTAGGGCTCATTATCAACACTTAGAGAGATTTGAGAGATAAGGAGAGAAGAGAAGGAGATTTCTAACCTAGGGTTTGCTTTTGAGAAGAAATCAAAGGGGTTCTTCTTCAAGATTCAAGCTCGAGCACGCGAGGAGCACTTTCCCAAGCTAGGGCAGCAGCTACACGCACGTTTTTGGAAGGGGATTCTTTCCTCATTTGTCAAGGTCGGTACCTTTTGCTACCCTCCTAGTTATAGTTCTCTCTTTTCTTCCCCTATTCCTTGTTTTCTTTGTTTTCCCTCATCTATAAATGTATTATGAGTTGGAATGTGTGAATGGTATGAATGGAGAGGGGTGTTGGCGATTGGATGCCGTGTGAATGATGTAATGAATGAAAATGGGAAGGGCATTGTACCAATAAAGAACATACAAGGGTGATGTGAGCTCCTACCCACCTAGAAAAGCATGATTTAGGCTTAAATAAATAATGAACACACCCCATGTTTGATGAAATGCCAAGGTGAATGAAATGAATGATAAATCACGAAATGCATCCTAAATTACTTATGAAATTATTAGGGCTTATGATAGTGTGTTTTCTTACTTTCCTTAAATTGCGAAATTTATTACTTGCTTAATTGTGATGTTTTATGTGTTGTGAATTACCCGAATGTCATATTAAATTCAAATGCAAGTATGCACACGACCCCACGAGCACGGCATGCATGACATATTTTATCGGTATTTTCAAGAACGAGATTTAGAGGTGGGGCATATCCTACGATATGTTTTACCTCGCTTTTGGCAAGGACAAGAAAATCATGCATATCATAAAGAAGGGTTTCCCTTCCCTCGCAAGTGCATTTAGGAAGAAGGGTCTCCCTTCCCTCTCAAGTAGTTTACTTTCCGAGCAAGCATGATACATGACATGGCAAGCATGAGCATTAGGAAGAAGGGTCTCCCTTCCTTCACAAGTAGTTTACTTTCCGAGCAAGCATGATACATGACATGGCAAGCATGAGCATTAGGAAGAAGGGTCTTCCTTCCCTCACAAGTAGTTTACTTTCCGAGCAAGCATGATACATGACATGGCAAGCATGAGCATTAGGAAGAAGGGTCTTCCTTCCCTCACAAGTAGTTTACTTTCCGAGTAAGCATGATACATGACATGGCAAGCATGAGCATTAGGAAGAAGGGTCTTCCTTCCCTCACAAGTAGTTTACTTTCCGAGTAAGCATGATACATGACATGACAAGCATGAACATTTAGGAAGAAGGGTCTCCCTTCCCTCACAAGTAGTTTGAATTCCAAGCATGACATGCATGACATGACACGCTCGACACGATCAAGCAAGACAGACAAGACAAGTTTTCAAGCACGAAAATGGTAATTTTAAGTCAAGTCAAGTGTACAAGGTTTTCAAGGGTTTATCGGTTTTTATGAAACGCAAGCTTGATTATAAATTGCTTTACTTCCTTGTATGATATGAACTGTTCCTGCTTTATACATATATATGAATTGTTTCCTGTTGTATGCATTGCTATCTTATGCTATGACTGTTGGTTAGTATTTGGTACCCGCTGAGTATTCCATGCTTAGCCGTACTCTTATGTTGGCAGGTGATAGTGGAGCGGCTGCTCCTTTCGATATCTATACTCCGAGCCCTTGGGTAGAAGAGGAATACGTTGAGGAACCTTTGGAGAAACCTCCGGTAGAGGGTTACCATTAGGTAGTAGTAGATTCTGAGTGAATAGCTGTGGGTGAGCATGAGAGTTTTATCCATGTATTTTGGCAGGCATGTCCACACTTTCTTTGTTTGGATTCCTTTTTGTATAAAGTTGGATCACATATATATATACATAGAGGTTTGGTTAAGTCTTCCATTATGATATGTTAGAGTATGTTTCCACTGTTTTGTCCTCTATTGTATATGCTCTGTGGGTTTTGCAGGTGAGTTTGTCAAGCAAGTCATGATTAGTCGTCCAAGATTCACTCTAACTCCTAGGGTGGGTTTCAGGTCGCGACAAAAACACTATGAATTATGCATTGAGGGGACAATACATTATGAATCATGCACATGTTAAGTTGGTCATCATGGGCACGTATGAGTCATGCATATGTTTCGCACATGTATATGTTTAAGAGTCACACAAGTACACGAGTCAATATGATGATATGTGTGCTAGCATGTTTCCGCACTTTGATTATGTTTACGTCATAAGAAACTGTTATTGATTATGTAGATATGAATCAAATATTGATATTGATAATGTACATGTATGTTATCTTGTTAGTTGGATAGTTTATACGCTGAGTGTTTTCAATATTCAGTCTACTTGTTATTGTCGGCAAGTTTAGAGCAGGAATACACGGCGGAGCCGTGGATTGAGGAGACATACATCGAGAAAGAAGAAGGTAAGCCTCCGGTTGAAGAAGCTCGAGAATTGGATAGGTGGCCATATCATTAGGCTTTCTTTTACTTTTGAAAAAGATTGTAATAGACTCATGTTATTTCAGGATGTTGCTTAGACTATTTTACTTTTATTAGTGGTTTTGGATTTTCTGAGTATCTGAGAATAGTGGGTTGTTGAGCATATTTCAGATGTACAGGATGGTTTGAGTTTATATATCGAAATTTTATTATTCTCATTTTTGGAGACCCGTGTTAGTATGTCTTGTATGTCATGAGATTTGTGCAGGTTTAAGAAATGTGGTGACTCAATGCCCCCATTTTGGTCAAGGTGGGATTTGGGGTCGTTACACCTGGTGTGGCTGTTGAGCGCCCACCTTTAGTTTTAACCCCTTAACCCCTAACATAGATAATTACCAAAAAAAAAAACCCTAACATAGATAAGCAACATGTTACAACTGTAACACGTGGCGGCATAGGCTGCGTACGTGGAAAACATTCCACGTGTCCCTTTTAACACTCATTTAACTATAGTTAAGCTTAAGAAAATTAAAGTAAATATTTTGGTTTTTTTGCTTTTTAAAAATCAAGCTTAGATTGCTTTAACTATAGGAGTGAGTGAATCTTTAACTGCAGTTGATGTGTGGTAAAAAAGAAGGGGCATTAACCAATGAGAACTATGCATTAGAATAGGTAGTCTACTATGGCAGTAAGTTAAAAGTATTTCCTTGTGAGAATGGGGTAGCAGTTAGGGCTTTCAATGGATCGGATTAGGATCCGGATCCAATTAGCCAAACTTTGGACCCTATATGTGATCCGTCGGGTTGGATTCAGATTGGATAAGTGGAATCCAATTATAATTGGATCGGATCCAGATATAGGGTGATCCGATCTGATTATAATAACTTTTTTTAATGATTTTAAATAGATTTTCTATGCATAAAGTATTAATTTAAAACAAATTAACATTAATTAGAGTTAATTAAGATATTAGTAGATTTAAAAAAAAAATTAAAATAGAGTTTAAAAAAAAAATAAAACTTGATCGGATCGGATCGGATTCAGATCTTACAAATATAATCCGATTCGGATTCGGATGGATTAATTCATGATCCGATGGATCTCGGATTGGATTTGGATCTGTCGGATTCTTAATCGGATCGGATTCGGATCTAGGCAGTTCCGGTCCAAATCCGACCTGTCGACAGCCCTAGGTTTTTTTTTTTTTTGGGAAATCCAGACAGCCCTTGGGTTGGGTTCTAGGTTGACAAAACGGTACTTAATATTATAAATCCTCAAACTTTATCTTGAAGCCATCCCTAATCTCTTCTCTTTTGTTAGATGCTCCTCATTTCTCTGAATCTTTCAAATCGTGGCTGGATCTGAATCTCTGAGATCGCCTTGATCGTTCCCTATTTCTTTGCCCTTGGAATCCTATCTTGATCTCTTTAACTTATCTTTCTCTGCGATTTTCTCGACTGTAATCGATCCATCTTTCGAGCTTACGGAACCGCCATGGAAGTTGGGACACAAGATTCTAATCAACTGCCGGCCACTGCAGAAAATCAAATCTGGGTAAATGAAATCTCGATCAGAAAGTTGATTTGCTTTTTAGATTTTGCTCTTTGGATGTTGGGAATAATCTATTCAGTTCAAATCGATTTAAACTCTAAACCCTAGACCCTAAACTAAAAGTTTAAATCATTGGACTTGGGGTTTTGGAATTGAAAGCTAAAAGTTTTAGACTGAGTAGTGCTAGGTTTTCTGGTTTTTGGTTTCTGGCTTTTGTTATTGGAATCAGTTTAATCAATTATTTCTCCTTTTTTTTAATAATTTTTTTTAAAAAATCTTATCTTGTTTCAGTAAAATCTAATTCTTGTAGGGATTATTTTAAAAGTGAAAAAAAGAAATGGGTTTCTCAGTAGGCATTCTTAAGCATAAAATTGCCTCCCATTTGTAAGAGCAAAGAGTAGGAGGACCTTTTCCCTGAAAAGGGTAGGTGTAATACTGAGTCTTAGTTCTCTGATACCTTTGCTGCTCCTTGTACAATAGTGATTTTGTTGAATTGGACATCCCTATAGACACAATGGGTCATACAGCTATGGTGGCTCTGTTTGTTGTCATTATTTGCATTTAAAGCGAAGTTAAAACCCCCATTGTTGTTCTTCATTCTCAACAGGGAAGTGAGTGTGGATATGACTGGTTGCATCCAGTTAGTCTCTTGGCCCCAACTTTTCCATTTCTTTTTCCTTAAATACTAGTGTGAATTATGCAAATTATTATTCTAAATTATCATTTATTGTTATCAGAATATGAGATTTTGAATACCTGTATTCTGTTTTCAGCCTCTTGATGGCTTGGTAGGAACCCCAGTGGCAGTTTCTGCCAGATCCGACCAGCCTCCTTTACAAATTCCAGCAGCAGCCTACATTCCTCCTGTGCAAACTCGAGCAATCCCCTGCATTTATTTCCTGAAGGGGATTTGTACAAAGGGTGACAGATGCCTCTACATGCACGAACAACAGCCCATTGGTGATCTGTGTACCCAGCAGCAGAATATCCCACAGGTGAACATAAAGGCAGTTGAAGTGCCAGACACTCCCCATTTACAAACTGGAGCAATCCCTTGCATTTATTTCCTGAAAGGGATTTGCACAAAGGGTGACAGATGCCCCTACATGCACGAACAACATCCCATCGGTAATCTGTGTACCCAACAGCAGAATATCCCACAAGTGAACATAAAGCCAGTTGAAGTACGAGCTGCAGCAAAACCAGCTGAGACTGCTCCGCCAACAAATGAAGTGCTTGGAGATTTTCCTCCAACGATCAGTGGGCAGGCTCTTAGTTCTGGTAAGGTTGCTGATGAGTTCTTGGGGGAATCCTCTCCTGGTTTAGATGATGAGCTCATAGATTCTGATAATTACAATGATGAAGATGAATTTGGAAAAATAACAAGTCATGAGGGAAAACATTTGAATTCTGTCCCTAGAGCTGAGAACCCCAATCAGATTAATAATGGTTCGAGATCTGCTGTTAGTCCTGATCGTCATGGCAACTTGTACCAGAGGGATTGCCATGTTGAGGAGCAAAGAATCCCTGGGGGTCAATTTCAGACGGATCCACGCCAATTACCTCATGAGAGCTCAGGTAGCCAATTCAGCTCCAATAGATCTCGCTCGTCTGGTGCAAAGCTTGAGTTTATCGAACCATCCTTGATTGACGGTAAGAAAGTAGCTGTCTATAGTTCAAATGAGGTTGAAGATGATATTAGAAGGTGGGATTCAACTCTGATTGGGAATGTCTTAGGTTGGAAGAAACCACCACCTTTTGCCGCTATCCGTAGGTTCGTGCAAAGGAACTGGGGAAAGTTTGGGCATGTGGAGATTTTCCTCCTCGATTCTGGACTGATTCTGTTCCGCTTCTCTGAGAGTGAGGCTTGTCAACAAGTTTTAGACCAGGGTCCTTGGAGTTTCCAAAGGAAACCCTTGATTCTCAACCGTTGGACTCCATCTGTGAGTATGGGGAAGCCGTTGGTGTCGTCTATTCCGATTTGGGTCAAGTTCCCTCACCTGAACGTCCATCTATGGAATGAAAAGGTTTTGGGTGGCATTGCAAGTACCATTGGTAAGCCATTGTTTACAGATAAGCTAACTGCAGAGAGAGCTAGACTGTCTTTCGCAAGAGTTTGTATTGAAGTGTCAGCTTCGGAGGAGCTCCCCAACGAAGTCATGGTTATGGATCAGAATGGGAGGATGGAAAAGCAGAAGGTGGAATATGAATGGAGGCCTCTGATTTGCAAGAGATGTACAACTTTTGGCCATTTGGAGGCCTCTTGTCAGACGAAGCAGGCGTGGGTGAAGGTGCACACGCCATCTGTTCAACATACTGAGCCTAAGAATTCCTTGCCTTCGACTGGCGGATGGAGCCAGGTTGGGAGGGACAAAGGTCCGGCATCCTTCTCCTTCTCCTGTATTGAGCCTTTGAGCTCTGGAAATGCTGAGTTTATGCCCAGCAGCTCTGGAAATGCTGAGTTTATGCCCAGCAGCTCTGGTGCTAAGGAATCAAATTGCTTAGCAGCGGGGCTCTCCAAATGTAGCCCTCCATCTGTAAGGAAGAATGCCCCAGTGGTGAAGGTGGTTAAGTCTGATGTTGTCGATGGCTTGAGGATCCATGCGGACGTTCTGCATGCTCATGCTATTGAGGGGGCCTTTCCACAAAACTCTCTTGTTTTCGGGCCGCATAGCCTTGTGCATAGCCCTGTGCACCAGACTTGTGGTATTAGTTAGCTGCTAAGATAAGCTTTGATGTTGTTCAGGAGGGATCTTGCTCTAGTAAGAGCAGAAGAAGATGGATCGTAAGAAGAAATCGGATTGCATTTGTGCCCTGTGCACCAGGCTTGTGGGATTAGTTAGCTGCTAAGATGAGCTTTGATGTTGTTCAGGAGGGATCTTGCTCTAGTAAGAGCATTAAGAAGATGAATCGGAAGAAGAAATCGGATTGCATTTGTAAAGAATGGAGAGAGACTTAAGCAAGTTAGTCGACTGAGTTGCGGATTTTTTGTATGGGCGAAAATTCCAGAGAGTGCATTTTTCTTCAGGTTGATCGAGTGGGCAATTCCAATCAACCTATTTTCGCGGACCTGGGTTTTTTAGGTCCGGATTTGGCTTATCTTTTGCTTAGTACATAAGATACTCTTGTACTAGGGTTTCATTATCCGAAATACTCATTGTAGCCACCAAGAGAGATTTTTCTTGATAGAGAGAGAGCTTGTATTGCTTGTTTGCTTTTGCCTTGGAGCATAGTGAAATGGTGTGAATCTGTGGACGTAGGCATCATTAGCCGAACCACATAAATCTTGTGTTGTATGTTCTTGTTTACTTTTCTTCGTTCTTATTCTTTTAGTTATTGTGTTGTGGGTTTGTTGTGCGAATCCAAACAACATTGAGGTTGTGGCTTTGAAGAATGCTGATGAGGTGGCTACTAATGTTGGAATTGGGAGTAGGGAGGAAGATTCCTTTCTTCTCAACCGCGTCTTTCAGCGTGTAAGTCTCCTCATATTTGTTGCCAAAATGCTAAGATTCCTCAGGAGCTCAGAGATTATATTTTGCGTTGCAACAAGGAGAGCAATTGCGATAGTGGGTCTCGTAGAGTTTCTTGGGCCCTTGTCATCTCACGGTGTATGAGCGATGAGGCCTTTTGTTTGTTGGGTTCTTGGTCTTGGAGTGTTTGGGTTGGGTTGGGCTTAGGCTTCTTGCCTTGTAGCTGAGTTGTTATGGCTTCACTTGGTGGATTTCGATTCTCCTTGTGGTAGCCTTTTGTTTTATTTTGATCATTTTCCTTTTCTTCTTCCTCCCTCTCTCCTGTATCTTTATTTAAATTTATGTATCTGGTTGGGGTCTGCCTAACCCAGCTATCCTCGTTCAAAAAATAAAAATAATAATGCTTCCTGGGAGATCTTTGCCAGACAAACATAATGATTTGCGTCCAGAGACAGAACTGGAGAAGGGAAGGAACTGGGGCAGTTTGTCTCCGGGCAGGCCGCCAATTTCCTCCCACCAACATTTCAAACTGTGCTGGTCCGAGAAGTCTTGCTGAGCTGAAAGGTGCTACTGATTTTGAGAGCAACATGTACACACCCAGGGGCGGAGCCACATGGGGCCTAGGGGGGGCTGAAGCCCGCCCTGAAATTTTGAATAATTTTTTTTTCCTATTAGTTCTCAGAGTGGCGGAGCTTGGGATAGGGGCAAAGTCGGGGGACGGGGGGCTCTAGCCCCCCCCCCCCCCCCCCCCCCCCCCCCCTAAACCCTTACAAACGGAGACAAACAGATGAACTTGGCCCCAAAAAATATATTTCTTACTAATGAACACAAACAAATAAGATTGCAAATAAACTTGGCACTCAAAATAAAAAATCAGGGGCTACGCCCCCGAACTCCCTTTGTTAGCCCCCCGTCAGAGAATCCTGCCTCCGCCCCTGTACACACCCCGCCTCTTGCGCCAGTGGTGGGGTGTGGCCTCTATGTTGAGGGAGGTCTGGGGAACCAATCCCCTTGGTTGATGAATCTGCAAGAGCTCCAATCCCGAAACTAACCTCTAACCCTACTAACTTAGGTTAATGATATCCGCAGCAAAAAAAAAATAGTAATCTTTTGCACAGGTTGATGGTGTAGACTTTAAGACAGGAAGATGAAAATGCGGACCTGGAAGGGGAATACTTGGATGTTGAAGATGGGGATGCTTTGCAGAGAAGATTGGTGTCATGTTCTCTTAGAGAGAGAGAGAGAGAAACGACTGCTCTTTTCGGCGATTGTGGTCGGTGCGGAAGGAAGACCTTGAAGCTTTGTTTGTATTTCAAATTAAATGATGATACTTAACGAATGATAGATGTAGCACTATGGGTTTTCTGCATAATCGTAGGAAGCCATTTTCTTGTATTAATTGAAGCCTTTTTTTTAGTGTATTTAGGCTGATTGAATGGAAATTTTATTTGCTTCTTAGTGGCCCTTGCTATTCCAATCAGTTTAAACTTCCATGGAGCAAACAATAACAGAACATTATGGAAGTTAAAAAAAGAAAATCTTATATACTAATTTTTAATAATTATATTTAGTTACAGCTGAAATATGCCTCGTTTAAGCCCATCAATGTCTGCCAACAATGGGCTGAAATATGATTCTCTATTCAGGGGAGAAGTCTCAGCTTAGTCCCTTGGGGTGCTTTGCCTTAGCTTTCAGCTTAGCCCACTGAAGAGTTGGTCTACAGTCTGGAGACCAAACTCTAAACAAGGGCTTAAAAAGAGAGCACTGAGACAAGACCATGATTTATCTCCCCTTCCGGATATAAAATAGAGAAGGCAAAGAAAAATGGTATTCTTTGAAAGTAATAGGGTCTGAGCTTCTGAAAAGATGCTAATAGGCACTTATATATAATTGCGAGAACCTTGAGTTTCGGCTCAGCACAATCTAACACAACTTCCTAGCACTTAAGCCGCCACCAACTCTACCCACCTATTTTTGACTTGCATAAACACCCAAATTGGTCAACTATCCGCCACATTATTTCCCTCGCGATATATATGGTTCATCATGAGTCAATGACTCATGAGTCAATGACTCGTGACTATGAAATCCTGTCCGAATTATCAGCATTATGACTTGAACCCAGGTCCATATTCCCCATGGCGTTTGAGTCCTTTGTCATACCATTGTCTTGCTTAAAGTAGTTGAAGCCTCTCGCATGCAAGGAAAATGGTAGTACTACCTCTGGGATTCACTCAACTTGGATTCTCTTCAGTCAATTCTTACAAGTTTGCACTACTCCACAGATGGGTACTCTAAAGGGAAATTTCCGGGCTCACGATACCTATCACGGGCTGCATGGTCCAGATCCAATACACTCGTCTGCATGCGTACTTCACCCGTACACTTGTCGCATAGCACACTCTTCGAAGGAGTTGACGTTCCGCACGGACTTGTCCAAGGTTCGGCTCGGCTTCTTCCTCAGGTTCATCCTTGGTTCAGCATGTGTTCATCTTCGGTTCATCACGGGTTCATCTTCCGCAAGGTGGGCTGTTGTCCAACCTGTCATAGACACTCTGACGGGCAATTCAATATAGGGCATAGGCATATGAATATTAGAGTTTAGAGATACTTACCACGTGGTTGTTGATCACTCGGTAGAGCGTAGTCGAATGTTGGAGGTCTATACAGGTCGGGAATCATTTCATGTATGGATGATCAGGGTGCACTATACAAGTGTACATGTGAAAGCATCGTGCAAGTGTACAGGTGAAAGCATCATATGTGTGTTAGCTCTCACGGATGCGTGTAATCATACAAGAGTGTACTTGAGCATGTCGGGGCGAGTGCATACTTTGCAGGGCGGGTTGATTACTCTCAAGGCGAGTACGGGCTCGAGGACGTGCTCATTCAAGGATGGGGACGGTTTTCGAATTTGTGCCCATATGAGGGCGGTTCCCAAATTCTTGCCCATATGAGGACGAGTCTAGTCAACGACGGGCACGGGTCAAGTCAATGACGGGGCACGGGTCTGGTCAACAACGCGGGTCTGATCAACGACGGGCACGAGTGTACTCATACAAGAGTGTACTCGGATAGTCCAGGGTTGAGTGTACTCGTGCAAGAGTGTACTCAGGCAGTCCGGGGTTAAATGTACTGATACAAGAGTGTACTCGAGCATGACATCGAATATGTGACCGTGCAAGTGGTCATGTGGCATGGGCATATCTTCAAGCAAATAAACTTAAAGAATCAGAAGTGGACAGAGTGTAGGGGCCAGGTACCGTACGACATGGTAAAGGTGATCAGATGGTGGAGGACCACGGACCGAATGGCCGAGCCCCTCAAGCCCCCTTCTTCTTCTTCTTCTTCTTCTCTTTCTTCTCTATTTTTTCCCCATCGGTTTACGCATCCTCTTGGTCCTCTCTCTCTCCCAGTACATATAGGCAGCCCTCCAATCAAAGGAAGCTTCCTTTTCCTATTAAATATCCTTTGGATATTTAATGGGTCGGTAGTTTTAAGTCGGTGGGGACTTCCCCTTTTGCCCCCTTCTCTTTATGAAAATTTCCCATTACATTTAGCCTCTTCTCAGTGCCTTGGACTTGTTCAAGGTGCTGAGAATACATCATGGGAAAAAATTCTTGAGGACGAAACATTGGTAGGTTCATACATTGTAGGTTGAGTCGTTCTTGCTCCTGAGGACGAAACATACATGGGTGGTAGGACCGCTTTTGCCCAAAATAGATGCAAATGCTTAGAGGACGAAACATGGAGGATGTAGCTTTGGAGGACGTGGCTTTGAAGATGTTGTTTTGAGGACATTGCTTTGGAGAACGTAACTTCGATGTAGCTTTGGAGGACATAGCTTCGAGGACGTAGGTTCGAGGACATAACTTCGAGGATGTAGCTTTGGAGGACGTTGCTTCAGAGGACATAGCTTTGGAGGACATAGCTTCGAGGACGTAGCTTCAAGGAAAAAACATAAGCCATTTTTAACATAAGCCATTTTTACCCCTTACAGGTGAAAGCGCTTAGAAGACAGAACATAATAGGTTAAGTCATTCTTGCCCCTTACTGGTGCAATTGCCTTGTGTCATAGTGCGGTAGGTCATCTCATCCATAATAGGTGCAAGTGCCTTTTCATTGTGCAGTTAACCATCTTGCCCGTAACAGGTGCAAGTGCCTTGTCATCATTCCATTTCAACGTGAGGTTGGCCATCTTACCCGTAACAGGTGCAAGTGCCTTGTCATCATACCATTTCATCGTGATCAAGATGACCATCTTGCCCGTAACAGGTGCAAGTGTCTTGTCATCATGTCACTTCATCATGAGGTTGGCCATCTTGCCTATAACAGGTGCAAGTGCCTTATCATCATGCCATTTCATCATGCGGTGCTTGGGCTAGCATGACTCGTAGCTCGTACATAGACCATATGCCAATGAGGTGAATGATCGGATTTGCCCATCCAGGTAGGAATGAGTGATCGGATTTGCCCTTCCGTCTAGGGATGAGTGACTTGATATACCCTTCCGTCTAGGGATGAGTGACTTGATATACCGTTCCGTCTAGGGATGTGTGATTGGATTTTCTCCTCCATCTAAGGATGTGTGACCGAATATGCCTCTCTGTCTAGGGATACGTGATCGGATTTGCCTCTCTGTCTAAGGATGCGTAACCGGATTTGCCCCTCCGTGTAGGGATGCGTGGGTGGCATTGACATCTCAATGAAGATAATCTTAAAAAATCAAGGGATAGGGATACCGTATTATGTGGCATAGACGATAGGATGGAGGAGGACCGCGGAGCAAACGGCCGAGCCCCCAATGTCATGGAGTGGACGTGTACCGCTAGCCCCCATCTTCGTAAAGAAGACATTATGTCACGCCCCCAAAATTCTTACAAAATATATATCATAAATGTATTAATACCAAGGCGTGAACCTGGAACAAATCCCAAGCTAAATGGAAATCAATAGACTAAAATCCATTTCCAGATGTGAATATCAAGTTAACTAATGTTTAATAAAGTTAAAGAAACAACTCTAGTTCAAAAAAGGTCTCACTACAATTTTTTTTTCTCTAAACTCAAATAAAGAATTCAAAAAGAAGAATGCTCCACTAGCTAACTAAGTTCTCGAAGTATCTCTAGGTCCTTCCAATATATCCTGAAAAATAGCAACAAAACAAGGGTGAGCATAAGCTCAGCAAATAAACACATCCCTCATGCAACAATTTCACTTTAGAAAAAATGCAATTATTTTCTTGCATAAGAATATTACAATAAATTTTCCAATATACACGTGATCTGATTCTTTGTCTATAGGGTTCACACATAGCTCGCCCTATCAACAATGGTTGAGTGGCATATAGCTCTTCTCATTGGGATCACATGGCAGTTCACCCTCCCAATGATTTGGCCAGGAGAGTATCTCACTCTATTGGTCAATCATCCATTCTGGCTCAATCTTTCTTTGACAGCCGAATATATATATATTTTTGTTATTTTTTTGGGGTTGCACCTAGTTCACCCAAGGATCCACCTTGGAGATCATACTTAACTCACCCCACAAGTGAACCCTACACATGGTCTCTGTCATTAATTATCCATTTAGTCTAAACAAAAAAAAAACAGTTAATTTTATGAACACATAATAATTAATTCATGGTTTTAACATAAAATAGGGTTAACAATAATAAAATATTTGCAAGTTCCAATGTAGTTCATTCCTATAAGTCATGGCTGTAAAACCTACATGGAGGCATACAGATAAATTCTGATTTTAGATTTAGTACCTTTATTTCAAGTAGAAAAGCTATCCATTGCTGATCTGATCAAACACCCAAATTGTAAACACTTTAAAAACAGCCACCACCCAACTTGAAAAGTTATGCGTTGATAATTTGTTTAAACACCCAACTTGTAAACACCTTAAAAACAGCAATTTCCCAACTTGTAAACACCCTAAAACAACAACCACCCAACTTGAAAATACTCTAAAACAGAAACGAAAACCCAGACCATTCAACCCAGATTTATTATTATTATAAATTTCTTAATAACCCTTGACCTAACTTAATCAATTACACACTAATCAACAACAATCATTCTAGATATGATTTATGAAATCTTTAACATTGTTCATAAAAATAGTGTTCTTAACCTAAAATCATTCATGCATCATATCTAAATCACAATCAAGAATATAAGATGAAAGCCTAGATCTAAGGGAGAGTGTTCACTTGCCTTCAATATCAAATTTTGGAGCCTTGGATCTTACTCCCCAAACTTCGAATCCCTCCAACAAAACTTGCAGCCGTTTCCTCCTCTCTCTTTTTTTTGGGGAAAGTACGGAAATAGGCTTCGGTTTTTGAAAAATTACGGAAACCAGCTCCCTTTTCTGGGAGTTATTTTTTCTAGCCTCCACGCGTGTGTAGAGCTGAAGCGTGCGGGAGGGCTTGTGAGAATGTCCAAAATGCCCCCGTAAAAACTTTAACAGTTTATGTCTAACTCCCCATTCCATCGAATACCTTACCTACCCATTTCGAACGCAGAGGAAGAAGAAGGAAGAAGAAAAAGGAAGAAAAAGCCTCCTCACACACGCTTTAGCCATCAGATTAAGAGGTATGTTGAAAATTTTGAAATCGAAATAGTCTTGTTCATTTTTTTGCATTTCGAACTCATAATGGATTGAAACCCTAAAATCTAAGGAAGATAAACCCTAAACCCTTGTAAGAAAAATCCAAAAAATCCTTAAACAGCCCGAATAAGATTTACAGTCTTGAATTCGAGATAACTGGCTCGAATTCGAGATGGTTATCTCGAATTGGAGACTGTTATCTCGAATTCGAGATGGTTATCTCGAATTCAAGACAACTATCTCGAATTCAGGACTGTTATCTCGAATTCATGACAACCATCTTGAATTCAGAATGGTTATCTCTAATTCAGGATGGTTGTCTCGAATTCAGCAAAACCATCTTGAATTCAGGATGGTTATCTCGAATTCAGGACAACCATCTTGAATTCAGGATGGTGATCAACCATCTTGAATTCAGGATGGTGATCTCGAATTCAGGACAACCATCTTGAATTCAGGATGGTTTTCTCGAATTCAGGACAACCATCTTGAATTCAGGATGGTTATCTCGAATTCAGAACAATCATCTTGAATTCAGCATGGTTTTCTCGAATTCAGGACAACCATCTCGAATTCAGGATTGTTATCTCGATATTGCATAACACATTTAGTGAATTCAATACATATTTTATCCGATATTTGAACTATTTTTAATATTGTAAGTCTTTATTGGAAAGCATTGACATTGTTGAGTTTTTGCATTGTTTTTTCTTGATGTTGCAGATAATGAATGTATCAGTGATTTGTTGTTATGATGGAGAATGGAAGATCCTTCCTGACAGGTCCCACGTATATGAGAGTGGAAAATCGAAATTGATACAGTTGTTTAGTGGAATGACACATGAGCAACTTTTAAGCAGAGTTTATAGATTCACTAAATCCCGGAGGGAAGAAACTGAGATGAGAGTGAGGTCTATGTTCCCTACACACCCGACAATTCCTCCTACTGATATTGAAGATGATGAAGACTTGTTGGTATTTATTTCAAAATGTGAGCGAGCACGAACTCATAATGTACTTTTGCCAATATATGTAACCGAAGTTGCAAAGGGAGTACAACAGTGTGGTCCACCCTGTTTGAGTTATGAAGGTTTTCCTGATAACGAGACTGCCGTTCCCCATGTGAACGAAGGTGATACTTGTCAGGTCCTTCAGCCTTCTACGGTCTATGTTCCCGACCCTGTCCTACCAACCGTACCTTGGCCCTTTGAAGACTTGACAACAAGACCAAGTCAATATACTTGTTTTGTGCTTAACACATATGCAGATTATGGTGATACCAGCAGGGGCGACAACTACCATAGTGAAGAATGTGGTGTTCAGGATAATGAATGTGCTAATATTGGTGAATGTGCTGATGCTGAAGATGAAGATGAAGATGAAGATGAAGATGAAGATGAAGATGATGATGATGATGATGATGATTATGATTATTCAGTGGAGGTAGATGAAGATGTTGCCAGAGACGATGTTGATGAGGGTCCTATCCGCTAAAATATCCCAACGGTTGATATCCGTAGCTCCTCTAGGTCTGCTTTTCGGCAAGTCAGTGAAGGCCCTTCAACAAATGTGATTGAGAATGATGACTATGTGAATTTCGATCCTTTAGGCTTTGTAGCTACACTCGAGAATGCGGATGATATTTCACTTGGGCAATTGTTTAAAGATAAGAGGTGCCTACAGAATGTGTTGGCACAGTATGCAATGACAAAAAACTTCCAATACAGGGTTGTGGATTCAAATAAATCAAAGTTTGTAGTTAAGTGCCTTGGGGGTAATTGTACTTGGAGGCTGCGTGCATCAAAGGTGAATGAGTCAGGTGTTTTCAAGATAAAGACTTATAATTCACATCATTCGTGTGGGTTTCCCTTAACTGGACCCGATCATCGACAAGCATCTAGTTTGGTTGTTAGTGACATGGTCGTGGGACGAATCGAGGGTCGTGTGACATCTAGGCCCAAAGAGATTATCCATGATGTTTGGAAACAATATGGAGTGCAAATGAGTTATCGGAAAGCGTGGAGATCTAGAGAGATTGCAATAGAAAATGTTAGAGGATCATACGACCAGTCGTACGGTGACCTCCCTGCTTATTTGTACGAGCTACGCAAGACCAACTCGGGAACAGTAACTGCAGTATTGAGTGATCCAGATACTGGTGCATTTGAAAGGTGTTTTGTGGCCCTTGGACCTTGTATCAGAAGTTTTCAGCTCAGTTTACGAAGAGTATTAGCCGTTGACGGGACGCATCTAAAGGGTAAGTACAAGGGGATCTTAATCATAGCAACATCACTTGATGGTGATAACCACATATGTCCGGTTGCTTATGGAATAGCTGAATCAGAGAACAATGACAGTTACAAGTGGTTTTTAAAACAATTAGCTGACTCACTTGGGTACATGGAAGGGTTAGTCATTATAACTGATCGACACGCTAGTTTGATAAGCCAAGTCCCCATTGCATTCCCACATGCAGTTCATAGTTACTGTTCATATCACATTAGCCAGAATATGCATGCAACATTCAAGGATGAGGGACTGAAACCGTTATTTTGGTTGGCCGTAAAGACATGCATGTTCAGCAAGTTCCAAGAGTTTATGTCATGTCTTGCAAGCGTAAACCCCGAGGCACATGAATGGTTATCTGCAATTCCAAAAGAAAAATGGGCATCCGCATACTTTCCTGGGCTGAGGTATAACATTGTAACTACTAATATAGCTGAATCGATCAACAGTTTGCTTAAGGAAACGAGAGAATATCCAATCACAGTGCTTTTAGAGGATGTGCGCCTTAAGATCCAACGAATGTTCTTTAACCGACGTAACAAAGCGATGGAAATGAATGGAAGCCTAACAACATGGGCTGAAGGTAAATTGCAAAGGAGACTTGCTAAAGCACGTTATTTGGAATGTGACGGAATCGTTCGGTATGAGTATTATGTGAGGGGAGAATTTAATGCTACAGTTAAGCTTCTTGAACGTACCTGCACCTGTAGGAAATTTGATGTTCAGGGGTTGCCTTGTGTACATGTTTTGGCTGCCTGTAATAAGTATCGACATGATCCGTATGCATATTTTTCTCCCTACTATACATCTGATATGTATCGAGCCACCTATGAAGAGTCAATATATCCGGTACATGACAAAAAACATTGGGATCTCCCAGATGAAGTAATAGCCGAGACCAAGTGAATGAAACCCCCTGTACAGAAAAGAAGCACGGGAAGACCGAAGAATAACAGAATTCTTTCACAGGGCGTAGAAAGGTCGACAGTAAGATGTGGTAGATGCAAATAAAGTGGTCATAATAGACAAACATGTACTAATGTAATCCCACAAGTATGATCATTTCATAATGAGAATTCAAAGAGTTTTTGTATGTTCGAATATTGTCAGAGCTTCACTTGTAGTTTACAAGTTATAAAATTTCATATGACTACTTAAATTAACATGTGAAAAATCAGCCCTTGGACCATGTACTTGAGTTGTATATAAAGCGGGACAAATGACAAAGAAGTCTCAAGACACGACCTGTAATTTAAAACTTGAGATTTAATGTAAGCAACAATCTCGAATTCGATATTGGTTAGGCTGAATTCGAGGTAACCATCTCGAATTCGAGATTGGTTAGGATGAATTCGAGATGGTTATCTCGAATTCGAGATAATTTGGATGATTTGGGGATAACAATCTCGAATTCGAGGCTTAGACCCTGTTGTACTTGAGCTTTTATAATGCAAGCAACAATCTCGAATTAGAGCTTGGTTAGGCTGAATTCGAGATGGTTATCTCGAATGCGAGATTGGTTAGGCTGAATTCGAGATGGGTATCTCGAATTCGAGATGGTTATCTCGAATTCGAGATTGGTTTGCCTGAATTACAGATTGGTTAGCTTGAATTCGAGATAGGAACTGTAAATGAGCTATATTGATCAAAAAAATTAAATCCATTATAAATCCAGTACATACATCCAATGTCGGGTGAGAAGGTTGAAACATACATCTATAAGAAAAGATGAATTTACATATGGGTGCCCCATGATTTTCTTTTGATCCCCCTCATAATCCAAGTTGTAGCATTTTGGTTTGTCTACATATACTTCTGTTCTAAACTTATCAGGGTCTTGCAATACATAAGATGAATTTACATATAGAATTTGCCTAAAGACACATGAATGGTGAAGATTGCCGTCCGGGAAATAACCACTTCTCATTTGCGCACTAGGTGCTTCTCAAGAGCCGGATGTTCTCCCTCCCCAAATAACCACCTCCCACTTGAGCCTGCAATTAAAATTTTAAAAAATTAATACATAAATGTGATTAAAATTGGAAGACCCTACATTTTTTATTTATTCTCTTAAGTGGTATAAAATATAAAAAAAAATGGATATTGGAAGAATTTAGTTTTACCTGGTAATGTATATTTCTTTCTGTATATACGAACCACCAATTTCCACTCATATTGATCTCCATTGTAAACAGAAGTATTGGTGAAGGCTTCACCGAATAATTGTGGAGACACCTGATATATCCAACAATGAAGTTCAAATTTCTATTAGGAACAACTGATAGTTAGTAAGAGCATTAGAACTTACAGTCTTTATCCTGATTGGGCATTAGAACAACTGATAGTTAGTAAGGCTTGGCAATCCCATCCATCATCTCGTAAGCTATCCGCTTTCGGAACTTGTTAACATCAATCTACAAATTAAAAATACGTTGAGCGTAATAGTGAGGCAGATAAATTAAAAATACTTGTTTGCATGAATAATGAATCCTTCAGAAAAGGTGTAATACCTGCTTAAAATTAATCTCTAAATCGGAACATAGGAAATCCACATATTTCATCATGAATATTCCACAATCGTGCCTGATACACATAAACAACACATTTCATCTATACATTCTAGGTAAAAAAAGTGATCCGTATTACAAGTAAATTGCTTATTTTCATATAGACGTACGGATTATTCTGTTTCGGTAACTCAATGACCTCCCGCACCACCCACTCATGTCCTAGAGCCTCCACGTCGCCGCACATATGGAAAAGGGTAGGGATGCACTCTGTCAGTCCACGTAGTTCTGCTTCATATCTTGTTGAGACATTGTCGAAGTATGAGTCCAGAATTAGGACCTCCCTTCTTGGAGGTTCCAACACCGCCAAGACCCAATGGTGGCTAGTAAGAAACGGGATGTACACCCTTTCAACTGACCACATGGCCGGTCGCCCATCCAGCCCCTCAACAATTGGGGTAATGTTAGTGTTTAATTGATTCCTTAACAAGTCACGAATCGCAGAGTCATTTGCATTGATATATGATCGTAAAGTGTCTTATTCTATAAGTAGGAATTCCTGTGAAGACACTAAATAATTAGAATACCGTCAAGAATGAATGTAGCTAATAAATTAATAAATACCCGCCTTACCATAAACCACGTAGGTACAAAGACACAGGACTGGGCGTAAAGATCAGGATGTCTCGCATATCGTTGCGCTAGTAGTTCCATCCATATGTCAATATGCTATGTATGTACATTGTATTAGTGTTAGATTTTTAGAATTACAATTTAGATAGACAACATTAAATTAAAGTCGGAAATAGTCAGATACCGATGAATCGATCTCACGTTTGCTTTCTGATACAATACTAAGCATCTCCGGAGTGATCTGAATGCTATAGATCGACCTTCACAATTAGAATAAGTAAAGTAAGGAAATTTGATCATCATTAATTCCTCATTTATGCATGTACTTTTCAATTCACAATTAGAAACATTACCTCGTATTATTTGGATCACCCTCCGTATTCAAAAATTCTCGCAGGGCCTTTTTTTCAGCTGTTGTAGCTGCCCTCATTGGATTTAGAGCAATCACGCCCTTGGCCATTTGTTTCCTCACTCTAGTATTCAAGTAAGGGGAGCGGAGATGCTGAGAAATCATTGTAAGTCTTTGTGGCCTTCCCTCAACTCTTGTAACGGTTCCATCATCATCATCTTGAAAAACCGTTATTGAGGCATTACCCACCTCTCCCCCTGAGAAGGCCGTTCTAACTTCATCACCCACCTCCCCCCCTGAAATGGCCGTTCTTACTTCATCCCCAACCTCCCTCCCTTCATCACCAACATCCATATACTTTTTGTCTTCTCTTTCTTTTTATCTTTCTCTATCTTCTCTTCTTCTTTCTCTATCTCTTCTTCTTCTTTCTCTTTCTTTTCTTCTTCTTTTTCTTTTTCTTTCTCTATCTCTTTTTCTCATAGCGACCATTTCTGCTACATAATTATCAAACCTCTCAGTCAGGCGATCCATTTTCATGTCTAAGGCATCAAACCGTCTGGCAAAATAACGTTTGAGTCGCTTGTATAAAGATGGGTGTGATTTCGTTTGTACATCGTGTACCTGAAATAATGGTAGACATTAGAACACAATAAAATTTGAATATATTGAATAAATGGGTCAGAATTCGAGATTACAGTCCTATATGTGCCTAGCAGCCTCATCAACATGACTTATTGTGAATTTTGGCTACTTACATGTTTTGACCTTTGCTCATATACCGGGGAGAGACTATCCTCCTCCTCATCACCATCCTCCTCGGGACTATCCTTCTGACCATCCTCATCACCATCCTCATCATCACCTTCATCATCATCATCATCATCATCATCCTCAGATCCAATTATTGCAAGGACACCCCTTACTACTTCTTGCTCATTCTCAAGAGCAGTGACTTTTAACTTAAGAACATCAAGCTGTGAACATAAAATTAAGTTAGGACTAAGCAAAAAATATATATATTGTACTAACTTTCGTACCTCTTCAAAATTAAATATCTTCTCTTCTAATGTCTTGTAGGTTTTATAGGTAGTATCTTTCCAACGTAGAACACGAGGGAACATATCAGTAGTAGGAGGAGATCCACGGGAACATAACTTTCCAAGTGCGGGAATGCACTCAAACATCCAAATCTGTCATCATTAGAATTTGAAATGAAAATAAAAACAGGAGTCTAATTACAAATTAAACATATATCAATGATATAATATACCTGAAAAGCAATACAAATCCGTTAATGTTGTATTGTGGAGTATCTATATGTGTCATTTCAATACTTTTCTTAAATATCGAGTACCCTACAGTGCCCCAAGGGTATCTGTTGAAGGTATCGAGGTCCTCTGCAAGATCCAAGTACTCAATCTCAATGTTTGAGTGTGTCTCTCTTGCAATAATCAATAACTCCACATATAGGACCAATGCAATCTTGATTGCGTCCATATCATTGTCACACGCCTCTAACACCCTAATCAGGTCCAATTTTTTTATAAGTTGTACTTCACCAAACTTGCGAACCTTTAGGGAGGTTGGAGAACTGACAGGTACTATGGCAGGAGGGACACCTATACTAGCATTTGAACCCATTATCAAGGTGAAGTCTAACAACCTAAACCGCATTACACTACCAGCCACATCAAAAGTAAGTGCATCCCTACGCCTCTGAAGTAGGTGGTGCAATGCCTGACCACATTGGGGATTTTTGGGCAAATCATAAAGATGCCCAAAGCAAGTCTGCATCCACAAAGACTTCCTCTCAGGATAGGCCTCCAAGTGCGGCTTTATTTTTTCAAACCATTCTTTCATGGTACATTTCACAGAGGGTTGGGCCTTTTCTACCTCTTTCCCTTTACCTCTACCTTCCCCTTTTTGTTTGTTTTTTGGCATCTTGAATCTGCAAGTATTAATAAAATTGCTTAGTAATACATAGAAAAACTGAATTCCAAAATAAATAGTCATAAATTCGAGATTATAGTCCTGAATTCGAGATGATTATCTCGAATTCGAGATGGTTATCTCGAATCCGAGATAATAATCTCGAATTCGTGATTGTTTTCTCGAATTCAGGATGTTGAAAGAAACATTGGGTTTTTCTATCAGGGTTTAGGGTTTATCTTCGTTAGGGTTTTAGTTCCTTAGGGTTTATGTTCCTTAGGTTTTAGGGTTTCAATTTTGTTAATTTTAAGGTTCCATAATGAATATACCTTCCCCTATAGGGTAATACATGGGAAGAACCAGTTCCTTCTTCACACTAATAAATATTAAGGCTTAATTCTGAATTCGAGATTGTTAGGTTGAATTCGAGATAACCATATAGAATTCGAGATAACCATCTCGAATTCCAGACTGTTATCTCGAATTCTATATGGTTATCTCGAATTCAACCTAACAAATTCGAGACTTATTATCTCGAATTTAAACTGTGTAAAGGAAGTTTGATTTCGATATTTTACACATACCTCTTAATCTGAAGGTTGTAGGGGACGAGTGACGAAGAATCAGTTCCTTCTTCTTCTTCTTTTTCCTCTTATTCTTCCTCCTTTACTTCCACTTCTTCTTCTTTAATTAAACTATGATGTAGGATTAATCTACTTTGTAGGGAACCAGAATCTCTGATGCAATGGTATTCTCTGTTCGAGATGGTGAAAGGGTTATCTCTGTTCTTCGTTCGAAATAGGTAGGGTAATCTAAGTTGTATTCGAGATAGTGAGAAAGAACAGTGAAACATAAACTGTTAAAGTATTTACGGGGGCATTTTGGACATTCTCACAAGCCCTCCCGCATGCTTCAGCTCTACACACGCGTGGAGGCTGGAAAAAATAACTCCCTGAAAAGGGAGCTGGTTTCCGTAATTTTTCAAAAACCGAAGCCTAATTCCGTACTTTCCCCCTTTTTTTTTGTGTGTTACGTATTCTCTTCCTCTCCTCTTAATTTCTTTTGAGACCATAATCCCTAATTAGGTCATATCTTTGCTTATATACTTATTCTAATCCATAATTACACAAGTGCCATTATTGATATGTGTTTGTTTACAAGTTCTAACTAAACTAGTTTAAGAGTTATTTCTTCTTCTTCTTTTTTTTTTTTTTTTGAAATTACAAAATTACCTTAGAAGCTAAATACTAATTCAAGGTCACTACACATTATTGGTTGTTTTGTTCGATTCCCACAGATGGCGCCAATTTGTAAAGGGAAATTTTCGGGCTCACGGTACTTGTCACGAGCTGCATGGTCCAGGTCCTGTATACTCATTTGCATGCGTACGCCATCAATACACTTATTGCATAGCACGCTCTTCGAAGGAGTTGACGTTTTGCATGGACTCGTCCAAGGTTCGGCTCGGCTTCATCCTCAGGTTCGTCCTTGGTTCATCACATGTTCGTCCTCTGTTCATCATAGGTTCGTCTTCGGCAAGGTGGGCGGTCGTCCGACCTGTGATAGACACTCCGACGGGCAAGTCAGTATAGGGCATAGGCATATGAACATTAGAGTTTAGAGATAATTACCACGTGGTTGTTAATTTTTGGTAGAGCTTAGTTGAATGTCGGAGGTCTATAAAGGTCGGGAGTCATTTCATGTGTGGATGATCAGGGAACACTATACAAGTGTACATGTGAAAGCATCGTGCAAGTGTACAGGTGAAAGCATTATATGTGTGTTAGCTCATGCGGATGCATGTAATCATACAAGAGTGTACTTGGGTAGATCGAGGCAAGTGCATACTTTGCAGGGCGAGTACGGGGAAGTGCTCACTCGAGGATGGGGATGGTTTCTGAATTTGTGCCAATATGAGGGCGGTTCTCGAATTCGTGCCCATATGAGGACAAGTCTGGTCAACGACGGGCACGGGTCTGGTCAATGACGGGGCACAGGTTTGGTCAACAACGTGGGTCTTGTCAATGACGAGCACGAGTTTACTCGTACAAGAGTGTACTCGGGCAGTCTTGGATTGAGTGTACTTGTACAAGAGTGTACTCGGGCAGTCCGGGATTGAGTGTACTCGTACAAGAGTGTACTCGGGCATGACATCGAATATGTGACCGTGTAGGTGGTCGTGTGGCATGGACATATCATCATGCAAATAAACTTAAAGAATCAGACGTGGACAGGGTGTAGGGGTATCATACGACATGGTAGAGGTGATCGGATGGTGGAGGACCACGGACCAAACGGCCGAGCCCCCCAAGCCTCTTCTTCTTCTTCTTCTCTGGTTTTTCCCCACCGGTTTACGCATTCTCTTGGTCCTCTCTCTCCCAATATATATAGGTAGCCTGTAGGCTAGGTAATGACCCTAAAGGGGGGTGAATAGGGTCTTTGGCAGATTTAAAATTATGAACTACAAGTTCAATAAGCGGAATAAAATAAAATATGCAACAAGCTAAAACAATAGAATATTAAAAGAAAGGGAGAAGAGATAAGGAGAGTGCAAACTCAAGATTTGTTTACGAGGTTCAGCAAACCAGCCTACTCCCCGCCTCAGCTTCCAGCTAGAGGATTCACTACGATTCCTTAATCGCACAGCTCCTTCACGAGTGGAGTCCAAACCCTTACACTCTCTCTTATAGGTCGAGATAATACCTTTACAAGCTCTCCTTTAGGCCGAGCTGGAACCTTTCAAGAGCACAACTCTCTCTTGATAAATCTGAAGCAACAGCTTTAGTGCAAGAATCCTAGATTCTTGACTGATCTCAATAAATGAGTTTTTGGATTGAAAGTCCGAAAAGAAAGCTCCTTAAATGAGCTGGATAAGAATGAAATACAAACTCTAATAAATTCTCTCAAAAATAAATTGGGGTTGAGTAAGCTCAAGAGAGATTTTTGAGGATTTTCTAAGTATGAGAGTGAGTAAGATTCAATAGCAATGAATGAGTGATCAATAGGAGTTATTGCAATGATCAAGAGTTGTTATTTGTTCATCAATAAACTCATTTTATAGCACTTGATCCAATAGTGTCGTTGGAGAAGCATTAAATGCTTTTCGATCCGTTGCAAACTAGCCGTTACAACGATTTTTCAATATCAGAACAGAATTCGTCGACGAAGTGGAGTTCCCACTTGAATTCGTCGCCGAATATAAAAGACAGAATTGAATTCTGAAAAACCCTGTAATGATTTCGTCACCGAATTCAATCAAACCAAAGAGTTTTGAAAAATTTTGTCATGACTTCGTCGCCGAATTCAATCTACCCAGAGAATTCGTCAACGAATTCAGAGTAAAAATCCTGAATTCAATTATGGATCAGACCAAAAGGGATGTGATTGATTTCCTAGGTCAATTAGCTATTCACTTATCATGATATTATGATTAATTAGAGCTTTAGAGTGATTTTCAAAAAGTAATTCAGAGTAAAAATCCTGAATTCAGTTATGGATCAGACCAAAAGGGATGCGATTGATTTCCTAGCTCAATTAGCTATACTCTTATCATGATATTATGATTAATTAGAGCTTTAGAGTGATTTTCAAAATGTATCCTAGGCTCTTATGGTCAATCTATGATTCTTGAGCTTTTCAACTTACCATTCTTTTGAGGACTTTTTACATATGTCCTATAAACTGTCAAAAATAAAAACTAAATACATTTACATAGTTGAGAGATGAACTTGGCTTGACTTGGGTCTAGTGATTTTGCCTTTAATCTTCAATGGACCCGACTTGGACTATGGTCTAATTCTGAATCTTCATCTTGTATACAATGGGTTGAACTTCCTCTTGGGTAATTTCCATCCTTTTTCATGATTGGAGTGTTGTCATATTGTGTATTCTGAAATGTTCAAACACTTAAACAAGATTATTAGTACTAAATATTTCATTTCATTAGTATGTTATTATCAAAATTATTAGGGGTACCCATGGTTGTAACCCTGAGGCTAACAATGTCCCCCTTTTTAATGATGACATAACAATGTAATGAAATGGGGTTAAGCTCCCCTCTCAACATGCTTTATAAAAAGCTATGAAGTAAGCTTCCCCTAAACTTATGCAAAAAAAAATTGAGACACCACAATTTGATATTTGGATGTATATTTCAGATGAATTAAGAAACATATAACTATGTTTTAATACCAAGAGAAGTTCCACAAATATAAATTTCAGATTTAATTTTAATTCACAACATATTAGGTCAAGACAGATTTATCAGGGATAAAGATCAAGAGAAGTTCCATGAATTTTAAGCAAGATGTCAATGTTTGAACAACAAATAAGAATCATATTTGTATATACTGCCAAAGATGCAAAAAACATGTCAAAGAGATTCTCATTCATTCAAAATTAAACATACAAAGAATGTCATTACATCTATCAGAATCACATCAATTTTCATTACATTCCATTTCTCCCCCTATGTCAACATCAAAAAAAATTTATAATCCGTCTTGTTTTTGTTTGTTGATTAATTCTGCAACTTTGGAGAGATAGTCTTCTGAAGGTTCTTCTTCTTCATTATCTGGGGCCTTGGTCACTTCTTCAGTGCTAGAAGGGATGGAAGATCCATCAGGAGAGTCAGAGGAAGAGGATTCTTCATCGGAAGAGGGAAGAGAGATAATGGGAGCATCCTTTTTGGAAGGAGTCTGCTTGGTTTTCATTGGTCTCTTGCCTTTGGAGGAAGAAGGTGGAGCTTGAGAAGGAGTGGCTCCACTAGCCAAGTTAACCAGAAAATTGTTCATTTTCTTCAACTCATCAGTAGCTCTTAAAATGATGGAGGCTGATATGGAATCATGCTCTGCCATATCTAGGAGAAGCTTGCCTTGAGTCTTCAACTGAAGAGCTGAGGAATCCACTTGTCCTTGGATTAAATGGGTGACTTTCTCCATTTTCATACTATCTTCTGAGTGAGCTACTCCCAATCTATGAAAGAGAGAAGACATAGAGTCAACCCTATTTTTGGTGACTGATGAATTCACGTTGACTGTCCCCAACACAGAGTATGTGGCATCAGCTCTCTCTCTTAGATCACCATGAACAGTAGCTAGAGAGGACTGTACAACCTTGGGAATATTGATTATTTCTGACTAGAAAGCTGTAAGCCTGGAGGAAGTATCTGACTGGAGGGTTTGAAAATGTTCTCGAGATTCTGATTGAATAACAGCAAGGCTTGCCCTTGTCTCAGCCATGAAGGAGAGCAAGGAAATACTCCTCTTCAACCCATAGCTCTGGCACACAAATATCAAAGAGAGTATCTGCAGACATAAAATATACAGCTGAGCATGAAATACTCAGCATGTAAAAGCTACTAGCTAACAGTGATATAATATACACCATAACATACTTGCAATTTAAAACTGTACAACTTGCATCAATGTATAAATCCAAGTGTGAACACAATCTTAAAATTACATGTGCTTACTTGCTAATCATACTTTAAAAATCTTACTTTTTGTGTTTTCAAAATATGTTTTTCGTTCTTAAAACATAGTTCTTGTTTTACATGAATCATGTTTGTCTTGTTTGAATCGTACTTGTCTTGTTTTGCTTTTACATGCTTAAAGTCAAATGTTAATGTCCTTGAAATGACTTAAAGTCGGGTATGTAAATACCTTTAATGGAATTTTTTGAAACAACTTGAAGTCGGGTATGTAAATACCTTTCATTGAACATGTTTGAAATTGACACACTAACATCCTTGACCAACCCAAAGTTTGGCATTATCATTTTTGTTTGTCTTTTCTTGAAGTCAGATATGACATATCCTGGGATATACCCTATTCTTGACCAACCCTTATGTTTGACTTTATCATGCGTACTTGTGTAAATCATAATGTGTCTCAATTGTTCATGTTGTAATTTGGAAAACTCATAGCTTGACTCATTTAAAAATCTTGGAACTTAAAATTTAAGGAAAACTTCGGTCATGCAATGCCTACATGTGCTTTATGCTTATGAACACCATGATATATTTAAAAAGTTCTTAACATTCAAACATGCTTTTGATAATTTCATTTCAACATTATTATAAGCATACTTAGGCTACACATCCTCATTTTATCAATAAACATGCTTTTCATTTCACTTTTTCATATCTAAAGCATAATAATGTAAAATAGTGGAGGGTATACACTCATGCAAGATCATATACTTTTACATCATTCACATTAAACCTTTAATCACAACTACATTAACCATTAGGGTGCATCTACCATTTCTATTCAAAATCATGCATAAAATTCTATTTTATTAACATTTGTATTATAACAAAGCTAGGTAGTAGAAGGTACCTACCTTACAAGGATTGAAATCCTTCACTCTAGAGCTTGAGAAGGAAGAAGGTTGAATTTTGAGATCCAACGTTTGAGAAACACCTTGGAAGAGATATCCAAGTTTGAGAATGGAAACCAAGCTCTAATCTTGATCTCCCAAGAACCCCTTTTTGAAACCTTAGTCTTCTCTCCTTTCTTTCTCTCAAAAATCTCCCAAATGTGTCTTAGAGGGTTTGTGAAACCCTAGCCCACGAAATGAGCTTGTATTTATAGTCGAAAGGTGATTAAAAACCCTAATCTTTACTTAAAATTCACGAAAAATGGGAAATAACTCAAATCACTAAAGGGCAGTCGATCGGCTTGGAGGGACGGTCGACCGGCCATGGAAGAAAACCTACTGTTGCCCCTAATTTTGGCCTTTTGGGGGGTAGTCGACCAACCAACTGGAGAGATCGACCAGCCCTTGAATCATACCTACTATGGCTCGTTTTGAGCCATATGGGAGACAGTTGGTCATCGGCCACCTGCAGATTTGGCCATTTCCTCTCTTTTTCCTTGGCTCTAACACTCACACAAACACTATGATTTGATTTTAAATTCATTCATCACACACCCTAAATACATCGAAGATCCTTTTTGGCCAACAATCACTATTCACCAATTAGGTAAATGAGTTCCGGGGTTATACAGTTATTGACTAGTGCTGAAGAGAAAAGAGTGTTGCTATTATGTTGTAGAGAAAATAGTGCTGTAGAGAAAAACATAGCAACTCAGTCGACTGAAAGCAAGGTCGTTCAATCGACATCCAACTCGGTCGACCGACTTCAAATTTGTTCGACCGACTATGGAAAAAAAATATAGTACATAGAGTGAGATAAAACTCGGTCAATCCGAATTGTAAACTCGGTCGCCGACTTACACACTGAATGTTAAAAACGTGATTTTTTTTCAGAAAATTTTGAAGGGTTAAGGACTCTAAACCTTATATATAGTCATTAACTCGTGGGTTTAGAGTTTCATAATCATTCTAAGAGTTTTAGAGATTCAAAAAGAGAGAAACCCAAGGTTTTGCCTAGAGAAGAAGGAAAACTTGGAGATCAAGATCCAAGAGCATTCAAAAGCGATTGATCGTAAGGAAACGATCTTGAGAAGTTCGATATATTGTCTAGGTATCAAGTTTATGAGTATTGATCCATGATTCTTGCATGATGTTCTATATATTGTCCCGTTAATGATATTATGATAATGATAAGAACTGATTAAGATTACTTTAAGTATATGTTAATGTATGATGAATATGATTCACATGTTATGACTTGCATGATGGAAAATGTTATGGAATTCAAGATTTGGAATGAACTAATGGAAATTATTATGATATGATTGTTGTTTCATGATTTTAATCGAAGATGATGATTGAAATTGTTACATGATAATGATATGATACTTTTTAGGGTTTTATTGCACGTGTGATTTGAATATGGAGGAAGGGATATATGATGGTTTATGGTTTTTTTTTGTTAAGGATGGTTTATGGTTGAATGAATAGTGATGAAGTTAATGATTTAGGTTATGCTATGATATGAATCACTTTGTTAAACATGATTCGAATGTAATACTCTACATGAATGATAAGTATTATGGTATGATGCTAAAATGTTAAATTATGATTATTTATGCATAATGATGATTGAATTTCGGATAGATAAATACTTAGAGGATGATACCAATAACCTAGAATTCTCTAACTATCGTGAAATTGGATGCTTTGGTGGAGTTTCGATGGTGAGATATTAGAATCTAAGGGATAACCTCGATGAAATTTAATCATGACACTCGAGCACATGTTCACGACATGGTAAGTTGTTAAGTCTACATAAGTTTGCACATGATCATGCATGAATTCGAACTAATTGGTATGACGGTATGGAACTGATAGAAATCTGGTATAAATTGACATGTTATTGTTATGATTTGACATGCATACGCACACATATCACAAATCTGCACAAGTCATGAGTCTGAATATGTGATGAAATGATATGCTTATATGTTTTCCGCACTCCGATCATGTAAATTATAATATGTATGATATGACTAAAAATGCATGATATTATATATTGTTATCTGTACTTTATATCCACTGAGCATATCCACTGCTCAGTTGAATTGTTATTATCAGCAGGTTTATGATTTAATAACTGCACACCAGAACCTTGGGTTGAGGAAGAATACATTGAGGAACCTAAAGGTGATTACCAAGAGAGAGAGATTGATTTGGATTGATATCCTTATTATTGATTCAATAATTAGTTTATTTGTTTTAAAGGGTTGTAATATTATAATTTTAAGATGGAGCTTAGGTTTAAAGTTGAGATTTGAAATCACAATGGATGATCAGGTTTATTTTGTTAAGTTGTGGGTTATTCTTAAATTGATGTTTGTTACTGATAGAGGAGGTATCATAAGTTGGTCATACATTGATGGTTTATTATTAATGTTACGAAGAAAATTCCAGACTCATATATTTTGTATGCATTGTATGCTGTTAAGTTAAGCAGTGTCATGGATCTAAGTCTCATTTGACGAACATGGAATTTTGGGGCACGACATTTGAGGTCCTAATTTATGAGCTGGATACTAGCATCCTTGAGTAACTCGTGAGCCAAGTATGACATACCATCGAGATCTTAGACATATTGGTACTCGTAACTTGTGAAAATAACATACAATTTATACTTATAGCATACATACTTGTGAATCTTGTGAGCTTACAAGGCTTGTGAGTTTATCATCTTGTGAAACTTGTGAGTTTGTGAGTCATGCTTTTCATAATTCATGTGAGTGAAGTGAAAGTGATAACTGGTTAAACTACACCTTAGATTACAAATCTAGTATCATCAGAAATCCATCATAGCGTCCCATACCACCATGATAAATAACTTAAGCAGCAAGACCGTAATGTAAGGCTTGTTCATTAGAAAATAAACTGCAACATACATACATCGTACATGACATACGGCATGTCATAAAAATCATAGAGTTCAATACGTATTCATAGCTCATGACAATAATTCGTAACAATCACAATATTGCAATCATATTATTTATAGATCAAATCAATCATAAATCACCCAATTTACATACATTATTCGTAAAATCATTTTACATGATAATTAACATCGGAAATCATACAAGGACCATAAAATGTACATTATGAATGTAACCCATTATTTACATGCCTTAGATTCTTGACCCTAATCTCTACTTTCACAATAATTTCAGTTCTTAATTCCAACTATTTACCATGTGTCACTAGAAATTCATATCTACTTACATATTCATTCTTATTCTCAATATCAACACCTTGAAAGAACAAACAATTGTCTTCTTTGGGCTCACTCAAATTCAACTTTCTTTTTGTGGTATGATACCAGACTTGAATGGTGGGATAGTGCTTGCAATTTCAGGAATTATGTCTTTCTACCATAGAATTTTTTGCTCCAATATTGCATTGCATAGGGTTTTCATTCTCTTCATTATACTGTTGGAGCCATGTTAGTAAGCTTGAGGTAGTGGAAGTGGTGGTGCTAGAGTCATTGCTATGAATACTACTAGTTAGGCCGCGACTTCTCGAACTTGGTTGAGCAACCAGTGTAGCAATTAAGTTGTTTCGTTCCACTTTCAAGTAGAGGCCACGTTGGCCCATCTCATGCTCTCTTACTTCTTAATTGGCCTTGTAAATCACTAAAAAATCAAGATTATTGATGAGCCACTTGAGAAAAGATTGATACAATTAATTACTTAAAATCCCAACAACTTCTTTCAATACCTTAATAACTGTCAAAATTTTGAAATTCATGCCATTTTAAGTTTTACAATAAGAACACATTGCAAAACAACTAGAGTTCACTCAATTCAATAAATATAACTTTAATTCCAAGCCTTTTTCCTTTTATCTTTTTATGATTCTGGAAAAAAGTAATGAAGAAAACTGTAAATAATATGAAATCTTGTTTTAAACAAAGCTTTGGATTCCTATTTTTAGTGATATAACAAGATATCCACTTAAAATATGACTGCACCGTTCTAATCACATATTGGGAATTCAAAGTGCTCAATTAGAGTTACTATGAGGTGTTATCAAGCTGGTTGGTCTGGCTTGATAAGTAATGCCTAACATTGTGATTGGTGTATAGTTATAAAATTTATAGGTAATTTTTTTCTTGTTTTTTGTGTATACAAGTAATTTTATGAATTTAATGTTTGCAGTTAGTTATTTTTAATAATAGGGTGAAGTCATCAAATATTGGGTTGTGCCTAGGGCCGCACTTAAGCCAAGCTAGCTTGACAACTCGACTTAGCTCGACTCATTTGAGCCAAGCTCAGGATGGCATTTCTGGCTCGAATGAATCAATCCAAGCTTTTATTTGAGCTCGATTATTTAAACAAGTCAAGCTTAAGCCAAACTCTGTTTGATTTGGCTCGGCTCGAAGCTCAACTCGTTTAAGGCTCGGTTCAGCTTGAGCTCACCTCGGCTAAAAAATAATAATTTATATGTATATATACACAAATATTTTTGTTAAAATTATTTATATTAAACTTTCTATTTATTTATTATAGACTATAATAATTTTTAACTTATAATAAATAAGTTTAAGAGATAATAATAACAAAAAATGTTAAGTTAAAAATAAAAAACTCTGATCTAACTCTCTACTCTTTAGCCTAAAGTATTACTCCAAAATCTTATTTTCGTATATAAATGCTTAATTTCCTACGATTTATTGTATTATAATTTATTAATAAATACTTTAATCAAAATTATTTAAAATTAAATAAAATAATTTGGTGAATCAAGCTTTAGCCAATTTGAGCTCAGCTTGGCTTGAATAAAGTTCGAGCTCGAATGGAGCTCGAGCTGTATCAAGCTTGTTCAAGCTAAACTCAACCCTTAACATTTGAGCTCAAACTTGGCAAAGCTCGACTCATTCGAGCTTGAATGGAGCTTGAGCTGGATCAAGCTTGTTCAAGGTAAGCTCAAGCCTAAACATTTGAGCTCAAACTTGACCAAACTCGGCACGAATACACCCTAGACTTGTGCCTAACACCAACAAAAAAAGAATGTTAGTAAGAGGACATTAGTTGTGTGGGAGAGAACAATAGGGGGAGTTATATTATAGTTTACTAAATCTATGTGCTATTTAAGGCTTTAGGGCAACCGGCTTGGAAGCAGGTGTGGAGATCGGGGAGAGGTTTGGGTACTGGTTTTGGAAGGCGAAAGCTCAGGTACGGTCACAGGTTTGGAAGAAAAATATGTCTTCCTCTTCTTCTCTATCACAACTAAGCCGTTAGAATTTTTTAATTTTCAAAAACTCAAAGCGGGTTCATAACAGAAATCCTTCAATGGCTTTAGGATTTTCTCTTCTGCTTTACCGGCCAAAAACCACTCTGAAGACGAAGAAGAAGAAGAAGAAGAAGAAGAAATGCCTAGAGTAAATTTGTTGCTGCTGATTTTCTATTTCTAGGGTTTGAAGAAGGTGGTTAAGGGTTTGTTTTCTAGGGTTTTCAGGGGGTTTTCTCCAGTAATGAGTACTAGGGTTCCTGTTCAACACTACAATTTGAGATCCGCCAATTCGTTCATTGGGAGCTCTTTGCATGATCTCAATACTGTTGATGCCCGGTCAGGGGAAATCGGAGGCATCAGTGACGTAGAACGGGATGCCGTGACGGAAGATAGCTTGGAGAACGATGACGGATCGAATTCTGTTGTATGTCTTATTCCTCAATTTTTTGTTTCTCTACTTTTTGGATTATTTGTTATTGTATGCCGAATTTGAATTCCCATTTGGGAAGTATTATGTTTCTAGAAAAAAGAAAGTTCTTTAACCTATTGAATTTCTGCACTTTGAGAAATTCTGGTTCAAATTGTACACTTGAATCAACATATAGGAAAGAATTTTGAGTCCCTTGACCACATTTAATTATAGGAATAATTTGAACAATGTCCATTGGTTGGTTATAATGCCCAAGTGTTTGTTTTGTGCCACTGGATTAATAATTTTGCATTTTTTCCAGGACTGCATGCATGAGTCTTACAGGAATTCGTTACCACTTCATGGTGTTGGTGTTGAAGAAGATCGCCCCGGCCTTGAAAACAGTGGGTCATCGAGATCCCCCTACGATATTCTGACCACTGATGGTGAGTTTCAATTTTCACTATTTGTTTTAATTAAATTCTCAAAGTATTTCATTTTTGAAATCTCCATTGGAGTTTACAACGAATATTAGTGTTCATTTCACTGTTCTTGAATGAAATTGATTTGTGTGTATTGAACTTTGAACTAGATGTTTTACCAATTGAAACGACAAGAGCAAGATTTCTGGAAACTATTGTGGATCATTTTATTAAGGAACACGTAATTGAAGTGGCTGAATCTGAGGCAGACTATAGTGCTCAGTCTGGGCAAGAAAAATTAAACAAGAGGAAGTCAAAGGAGGTCCAATATGAAGGTGATCCGAGTTTCGTTTTGCCCTTGATGTATGTGGCAAATTTGTACGAGTCTTTAGTTAATGATGTGAATATGAGGCTTGCTTCCATAAATGGTATGCGTGAAAAGACTATTGGAGTAGCCCTTGAAGCAGCAGGTGGTTTATATAGAAAGCTAGCAAAAAAATTTCCAAAGAAAGGTATTATTAATTATTATCCTTCCTTATTCATTCATTCATTTTCTTCTATTTGACTTGTGCCTTAATATTTTCATTTACAGGCTCTTGTACATTCAAAAGAAGGGAATTAGCAACTTCTCTTGAGACAAGGACGAGATTTCCAGAATTAGTAATACAAGAAGAGAAGAGGGTTCGTTTTGTGGTAGTTAATGGTTTGGTGATCGATGAAAAACCAAATAGCATTCCTATTGAGGAAGCGGAATGGTAAGTCTGAGCCCTTGCATTTCGTCTATATGATGTGACCCTTCTTACTTATTTTCACTAGTGTGGCTCTTTCTTTGTACGAATATTCAGAATCAAATTAATGGATCTTACCTTTGACGTGTGGTCAAGGGTATTTGGTAGTTCTTTTCACGAAAGAACTTCCTCAAATAAAAGAATTGGAGTTTCTGGTTTTAAATGATTAATTTTTACAATGGCTGAGCTTTAGGGGTCTGATTTGATCACTCATTAAAATCAACTGGGCATTAAATTTGTTAGATTCAGGTTTGGAATGAGAATGAATGTTCATCTACTTGTATGATCACAAACTAATATAAACCAGTCCTCAAAAAGAGTTTTACTGAACAATTTCTTATTGAGTTTGCTATATTATTTTTGTAAATGACAAACCTACATGTCTTCTATTACATTTTTCTTGAAGTAAGATTGCACTCGTGCTGCTCCAGATCTTGAAGGCACATTTATGATTTATCCCATCTGACAACCATTCTTTGTAGGGTTCTTGGAAGTTTGGCTAATGCTTTATTTTTATAAAGCTTTTTTGTCTGTTCTCTGGTGTCTTGGTGTCTTATCTTTGTGGATTCTCATTACCTTGTATAAAGATTTATTTCTTCATTCTCAAATGTTATAGGCAGGTGGATCATAAGGAATTTTTTTTTTCCGGCAAAGAAAGTTGGGGTTACATGGACCCCTACATGCACTAAACCATAAGATAATTACACCCTCACATATCTACGATTCTGTGCATCATCATGCTTCATTTTATCCAATACAATCGGAAAATGATCCAGGTCTATACTAAACTCATTCACATGATTGCACATTTTAGACAAAAAATCAGCAGCACGATTTGCCTACCTAGGGACAAAAAAGATTTCCACAATATCTAGGGTCCTTCGATGGTACTCAATAAAAGAAAGAGTGGAATTATCTTTCCAGGGCCAACGGCATTGGTTTCTAATGCAGTTCACCACCCATTTAGAGTCGGAGTAGATGGGTCGGACTCTACTCTGATGCGCCTATACCCATTTTGGACTGCCACCTCAACACCGCGTCTAATGGCCATGAGTTTCATGGCAAAAACGAACCCTCTTGCCATGGTTGTCAAGGCGACTTGAGACGACATACCCCATGGACGCTTGAGGCGGTAGCTTGAGGCGCCTGAGGCGTCGCCTGATGAACTTTTTTGTAGTGGAAAATTTCCTCAATATGAGATCTATGTATGCTGCATTTCCTAGAATAAGGGGCCATACAATACAATTCATACAAATTTCAAAATCTCTATTGTCAAGATGCACATTGATAGAACTATCCTTAGACACAGTTCTATGAATATTAAAGTTAGATTTCAAGTGTTGGGAATGAAAAAAAACATAATAAAAAGTCTACAATGATTGTTGAAAGGGGGGAGGGAAAGAGTGTAGGGGATAAAAATTGGAAAAAAAAAGGTCTACAATGACAACCGAGAGAGAGAGAGAGAGAGAGGAGTGTTGGACTGAATAAAAACTAAATAAATGATCCGACAATCAATTGGTCCACCCTTTGAGCGAGAGAGATGATGGAGTAATATCATTGTTTTAAAAGGCATGTTGAGGCTTACGCCTTAAGGCTTGCCTCGAGGTGAGGCTTAAGGAAAACGCCCTGAGGCTTAACCATGAGGCTTAAATCCCATAAGGCTCACACCTCAAAGTGTGAAACTTACATGAGGAACACGCTTCATGCCTTGAGGGTTGCTTTATGTCTATAGCATACATCTCACGCCTTGAGGCTTACTTTATGTTTATAGCATACACTTCATACAATAACTAAAATTAGGGTTTTAGCCACCTAATTGAAATTTAAACATTGTTTTTTTATTTCAACACTTTATTTATTTCAGATAAGACATTGAAAATAATGATGATGATGATATTGGTTTCAACTAACACTTAATTTATTAGGTTTAACGTTTTTAGGCTTTCAAAACCCTTTTAAATCTAATTCACACTAATTTCCCTACTAGACACTGCAAAAATTTGGAGCCATTAGCCTACAATGTAGTTTAAGACTTCTTTGCAAATTTTTATTAAAATTACAAATTCACCATATGATTTGATGATGGAATCATCTTCAATATGTATGTGAACAAAAAAGTGCTTTCTCTTATATTTATTTTTATGATAATTAAATAATTTATATAGTATTTTCTATGTCTACGTGTGTGCCCACACACACACACATGTATGCGAATAGATATATATATATATATGTATATATATATTAATTTATATTTATATATGCATGCATCTAAATTTATATGATATAATCTTTCATTAACTTTTTAAATATATTTGCAATTTCTCTTATATTTTTATTTATTAGTTAAAATGAGAGAGAATGAGGCTTTCTTGTTAGGCTTAAGCCTCACGCCTTGAGGCTTAGACCTCACGCTTCTTGAGGTCATTATGTCTCACCTCATGTCTTCGCGTTTTAATACTTTGGGTAATGTAACATATGAGAACCAAAAGGGAAGAACTCTCCCTATGGGGTTGACTTGTGGCGAGTGATTCTCGAGTCTAAGGCTTCGTTTGATAGCCATATCCGATTTTCCATAGGTGATAGGGAGGAGGTAAAATTTTGGACGGATTCTTGGAGTGGGCCCACCTCTCTTCAACAAGATTTTTCTTTATCGGTTATCCTTAGACCGGCATGGGGTAGTGGCATCCTTTTTTGAGTGGAGGTGTGAGTCTATCGTGTGGGTTCCTCGATTTAGGAGGCCTTTGCAGGATTGGGAGGTGAGCTCATTTATTGACTTATTGGGAATACGAGAGTCTATGAAACCTAATCCCAACTCTAGGGATTTTTGAGAATGGTCCAGGGACAATAAAGGCCGGTTTATTGTTAGGTCCTTCTTGCGAGCTTGGAGTGATTATCCTCATCTAGCGTTCCCTAGTAAGGTGGTGTGGAATTCATGTATGCCATCCAAGGTATCATTTTTTCTATGGAATGCTTTTGGATAAACTCTTGACATTGGACTACCTACAAAATAGAGGTTGAAATCTTCTAAACAGATGTGTGATGTGCCTTGCAGTGGAGGAAACTGGAGATCATTTGTTATTGCACTGCCCCTTTTCGCACCTTATCTGGAGTCGCTTTCTAGCCCACTTTGGCATTGCATGGGTCTTTCCCTATTCCTTTTACAGCTTCTTATCTTACTGGCATTTGAGCTTGAGGGACCCGCAACTGGGTCGCCTATAGGCACTTATCCTAGGGACATTGACTTGGTCTATTTGGAAGGAGTGGAATAGGCGCATTTTTTAGGACACTTCTCTATCAGGTGATCGGGTTACCAAGTGGGCCTGCACGCTCTTTCGAGCTTGGGCTTCTCTCAGGGGGATAGCCTCGGGGAGGGAGGATGTTGGATTTCCATCATAATAAGCTCTAGTGTAGCTGAAGCCTTTTGCTTGTATCTTTTTTTAGTGTAGGGGTGGCTATTTTCTTTTTTCTATTTGTCTGGTTCACTCTTTGTAAATATTTGTATCCTCCGTTTTGCTTTTATAAATGATGCTCTTGCTTACCTATCAAAAAACATTGGGTAACATGAAGGAAATATACTTCACACACACAATTGTTTTCTATCTGCAAGCATTTTTGTTGTTGGATATACAGACCCTAACATATTATATGATAAAAGACACGAGAAACATATAAAATAAAATGCAGACCCTAACATATTATATGATAAAAAACACAAGAAACATATAAAATAAAATGCTTTTTTATTGATCAAAGTTTGGTCACAAAACTACTAGATTGAAATAAAATAATTTTTTTATACCCTTAAAACAATAATAATATTACGAAAATTAGATTTTTAATAATGACCACTTAGGTGGTCTGTCGCTTGAGCCCATCAAAGTGCTGGTCGCCTAGGCGACGCATTTAACAACGATGCCTCCTGTTGCCCCCTGCTATAGCCAGCAGGGGAAAACCATCCGCATTTCTGAAAATGCAGCCATATCCACCGAAGCCTGTATAATACGAACCATCCGTGTTAATGGTGATCCACCTGCTCTCTGGGGGAATCCAAGTAACCCATTTAATTGGGCTAGATTCCCACTCCTCTGAAACTCCCCACACCTCCACAATACTCCTGTTCACAACATTAAAACTAATCGGCTTTCTCTACTCAATCTTACTGATGACATCATCCTTGATATGGGTTCTGAAATAGTGTAGGCAAGGTTTCTAGGCAACGCATAGGCGATACTTGATAGCGGTTCACTAGGTGCGGCATAATTCCCAGGCAACTAAAATTTATTTGTATATTAAAGTTATGAAGATTGAAGATATTATATATAATTGAAAATAACTTTTTTAAATTAGAAAATAAAGAACATAGAACACTAATGTCACTGCAAAAGATAAGTAGTGCAGTTTGGAGAAAGCGGAAGAGAGAGCTGGATGTAGAATTCCTAAAAAAAATGTTTTGCCTAAACAGACCCTAGATTGGAAGGTCATGTTTCTTATTGTGGCTTGGTGCTCTATTCGTAGGGATGTTGGATTGATTTGGAGGTTCAAATTTGGGGGTTTTATTACCTTTTGTTTTCACGGTTGTTGATTTTGATTATTTTCCTTTGTCCGAGTTCACTCGCTTATGAACACTGTTTATACCTTTCCTCTTTTCATTTATAATATGATCTGCTGATTACATATAAAAAAAACACATATCTTCATTTATAATTTTTCATTTACATAGTGTTTATTTCTATAATTTTACTGTTATATTTAATTTATTTCTTTTTGGATCTTTTATAATATTGTACATATATTTTGAATGTAATATCTTTGTTTATAGTTTTTTTATCAGTATCTTCTTTTTAATTTTTAATTTATCAATATCTTCGTTTATAAATTATACATATAATTTTGTTATTAACATAGTGTTGCTTTCCCATAATTTTGCTTTTATATTTAATTTGTTTTCTTTTTAATCTTTTATAATATTAAATATAACATTCAAAGTGTAATAATTTTTAAAATAACAATTAATGCCCTCCCCTGACCTCGAATCCTACTTTTTGTGGATCGATGAGTCTCACTTCAACACCTATGTCCGTGCCTATGCAACATATTTTTATCTTAACATTTAGAACAATGTGGTAGATTGCCTGCTCCCTGTCATCTGAATTTTTTTAGTTTTTAGTGTATGATACCTTTTTCATTTGACCATAGTTCCTGGAAAGCTATGTACAAGGTTGGAAAATCGCTTCTCAGGAAGCTCGCTTCCATAACGTCCCATTTAGTTTTCAAATAGGGGTATGTATGTAGGACGTAATGGGATAGACCTCAATCTACAACCTAGGGTGTAGACCTTAAGCAAGTATCATTGGGAGACTAGTTCTACACACATCGCAACCCTTGATATGATTCAATTCAACATTTTGTTTGTTCGGGTTTGCTTGTGTCATACTTCTAAAGCAGAATTTAAGGTATGGCTGTCCATAGTAATATATTGGGAGTGAGGCACCTATATATCATTTCTTACTTCTGGTTTTCTAAGGATTCTTTGAGCCTCACCTCCCGCTTCTTGCTGGTAACTACGCATTTAACCTTCCCAATGTTGGGATACCCCGAGTTACCCAAAAAAAATGTTGTTTTTACTTATATTCTACAGTTTGTGCTTTGCAATCATATTGGTTGTTTCTAGTTGTCCGTGTTCCAGAGAATATGATAATAGATAGTGGATTGGAGTTGAAGTTACTGATCTATTTACTTTTCTGTGACTAACATGCTTTTTAGTCCAGGTTCAAACGATTGACAGGTCGGCATGAAGTAGCTGTCTCACCTCGAGACTATAAATTCTATTCACCCAGGCATAAGTATAGGCGTGTTGCATCACATTCAGTGTCTAACATTCCTGGTCTGCCAGTAAGTTTGTTGCCCCGTTTAGGGTCACATTATTTAGCTTTACTGATTCCAGTTAAAGATGAAGCTGATTTCTCATTCTTTCTCTAAATGTTTTCAGCCATTCTCTGGCGTGGATAGTTCTTCCGTGATGTCCACTGCACCAGGATACCGTCCTGTAAGTGAAGTAAGAATTGTCTCTTAATTCTTATTCCTACTATTATTTGATATATGTTTTAACGATGGGATGATCTATATATCTGATTCCATGGTGCATAACTAGAGACTCTTAAAAACATAACTGTTCATGTCTACATAGCCAGGAACAGTGTGATAAATCCAACCTTCCTTAACCAAGAAAGTCAATGATATTGCCAAATTGTAGCCCTGTAAAAAAAAATTCCTGGACAATTCAACATACAAACCCTGGTAATGGACATCCATTTCAGTTGATCTTTGATGCAAATGATCTCATAGGTGGGATTTTATCGAATGTTGGGTTTCAATGCAAATGATCTCATAGCTGGGATTTTAAATGTTGGGTCCCATTCCTATACAATTGTCCCATGTTCCTTTATGCTGCTTATAGGTTGCATTTATGGTCTAGATTCTTGAAGACTTAAGGCCATAGGATACCTTTTCCAAATATAGTAGCTGGAGTTTGTTGTTTTAAGATATGTTAATTGGTTGTTTGGTAAGGCCTTTTCTGTACTTTCCAAATCATCAAATTTGTGAAAGATGGCTCTACTTTGCTTCAAGTTTAGTAGGGTATTAGTAATTTCTTTTGGAGAGGCAGTACAGGATAATGCAGATCCACATGAACCTTGAACAGTGGGCCACATTTGCAGAAGGCTCCAGCATTTACTCCATGAGCCCCCCACCTGTGGTGAGTTCCTGGTCTCTTACCCTATCAGGTACTTCCCATCCAATTGAGCTGAGTTTATTGGTTGTGAAATACCCAAGAGGAGGCCCTTTGAATCTGATTGAATTGTCTGAAGCTCTTCATGTATAGATGGCGGATGGGTCAGGTTTCACGAAGCTCCATGCTGATATTACCCCTTCTTTGTCTTAGAAGTACTTTCAAAGTCCTGGATGCTTACCTGCTATTTTTTTCAATGGGATGGAGTTACTTGTCTCAGTAAATACTGCTTAGACTTGATCAGTGAAAGTAGCTCTAATAGGAAAAGAAGAGCACTACGACTTGCTTACTTGTCTCAGTAAATACTGCTTAGACTTGATCAATCATCAGTGTAATGTAAGTAGCTCTAATAGGAAAAAATAGCACTACAACTTGCTCTACTTTGAATAATCGTACCATTGTTCCTGGAATCTGGTTATGCTTTCTACAGATCAGTTCCTAGAGTATTTTCTTTTTTTCACGAATTTGTAAACCCTGGTATTTAAACTAATGGCCATAGTTTCTTGTCTTACAGGGCATATCTGCCCAAGAGGAAACAGATCATGAGGCCTTGGTACCACCAATGATTGGGGTGCCCACCATCTCTACCACTGGCCTAATCATCTGGTTTTTAGTCTAGAGTATCCAACTAATGAGCTGTCTCTCAAATGGTGCATAATACAATAATGCATGAATTGAACAATCCTAACATGAAATCAAGACTCTTTCGGGAAAATTGCACATATTTTAATGGCCACGAAAGTTGGATCACAGGATGATTATGTTGATCAATTTCATACGCCATTTGAGCCATTGGCTGGTGCAGATCCTCCTTCCACAATCAGGAATAGAAATGAGGGTCACCACCATTGTTTGCAGTTTCACTTAGCACCGAACTACATTTCCTCTTTATATTGATTGCATGTGTAGCAATGCCATAGTTTTTAAGCAAGAGCCTTATGTTTCCTTGATATTTTATATTTAAAATCTACTTTTGAAAGATGGACATTTATATGCTTTTACTTGTCTGCAGCCACAAAATCAGCAGCAGCCCCCATCCAAACATCTTATGCAACCGCTCTCACATCAGCCCCAGTTTCACCCTCCTCACCAAACTCATCATCAATCCATGCAGCAAAGTCAACATCCAGCCCACTTCTCTCACACACATCAGTGCGGGCCTTCTTCCCACTTGTCTGAGATCACTCATGCTCATCAATCACCAACTATGCCCCAACACATGGCTTGCTTGCAACCTCTCACGGGAAGCCATGTTGGAGGACGCTTGCATTTACTGGTGAGGGTTCTCCTAACTGAACATAATTCTTCTTTGCTTTTTGATAACTTAAAAGTTCCCTATGACTTCTACTACTGTTTATCTGAGAAAGCTTGTGATAGTGATAACTGATAACTTATATGTTCTATTATATATTTATATGAAATAGCCTCAGTCTCTACCTTTGTACATGTGGCAGATACGCCCATTGGGACCATATCCATTTTTGTGGTCCAACTCCCTGGATTGGACAGTCTCTGTAACTTACATGAATCCAATATCGCTTACTGCTTAGTCCAATCACGTGCATACCATACAGTCATTGTCAATGGTCTAAAATAAAGTTATCTGATCAGATTGTTAGTATCACTCAGTTTCTTTGCTGTTTGTGCTCCCATAAGTTGGACCATCAACATTAATAAGCATGTGTGCCACATGTGTATCAGTTAACCTGGGGTAGGGGCAATTTAAATGTTCTATCACTTGGTTATTATGATGTTTTGGTGTAATATTTTTCAATATGTGACACTAGTCTCCTGTCCTGGTTCATTCGGTAGTTGCAGCAACATTGTTTGGCATTTTATGCTTGTAATTTCTTAAGCTAGACTTTTCTGTCCTTGTTACATTTGAGACTGTTTAATACATGTGTGCATTTTCAAGTATTAGTAATTACAAAAGGTAGAATGATGTGATGGTAGAAAGAAGAAGAAGAAAAAGAATAGAAAGTGGAAGAAGAGAAAAGAAGAAAAAAGGGATTAGAGAGATTGTGATTGTGATTCACATCCCTCATCTCCTTTAATTATTATTAGTAAAGGGGAATTACACATTTACCCTTATGTGTATTACGTGTAATAGACATGACTTTACAAGTAATACACACAATATAATTAACATGAGATATCATAAATACCATTGTCAACACTCCCCCTCAAGATGATGCATATATATCTATCATGCCCATCTTGCTTAACATTTCAAGTAACCGAGCACTACTAACTGCTTTAGTAAGAACATCAGCTAATTGATCATTAGTCTTCATATATGGAGTGCACACTTCGCTTTTAATGATTCGTTCTCTGATAAAGTGACGATCTATCTCAATGTGTTTGGTTCTGTCGTGTAAAACCGGATTGTGAGCAATATTGAATGTTGCCTTCTTGTTACAGTACAAACTCGTATGTCCTTTAATAGGAAATCTCAATTCCTGAGTGATGATCTTTAACCATAGCAACTCACATACACCATGTGCTATCGATCAAAATTCTGCTTCTGCACTCGAGCGAGCAACCACCGCTTGTTTTTTACTTCGCCATGTGACCAAATTGCCTCTAACGAATGTACAATAATCGGATGTAAACATTCTATCATCTTCAGCACTCAGTCTGCATCTGTATAGGCATTAATCCGCATATGACCATGTTTTCTGAATAAGATTCCCCTACTTGGGGATGATTTGAGATACCTCAAAATCTAGTATGCTGCCTCCAAGTGTGTGGACTTGAGAGCATGCATAAACCTGCTAACTATGCTCACAACATAAGCAATATCCAGCCTTGTGAGAGAGATAGATTATCTGCTCCATTAATCGTTGAAAACTACTAACATCTTGCAGAGGAATACCATCCATCTCATCCACTTTGTGATTTTGTTCAATTGGGGTGTCAGCCGGTATAGCCCAAAGCTTTTCAGTTTCACGTAAGAGATCTAGTATATACTTTTTTTGAGATATAAAGATGCCATCACGATATCTAGTAACCTCTATTCCCAAATAGTACTTAAGAAGACCCAAATCCTTCATCTCAAACTCACTTGCTAGATACTTCAATTGTTCAATCTCTGTCATGTTGCTATTTGTCACAACTATATCATCTACATACACACTAAGGATTGTAATATCATTCTTGGTACACTTAATGAATAATGTATGATCAACTTTGACTTTGTGAGTATCCCCTCTTTTTTACTACCGCATTGAACCTTTCAAACTAGGCTTTGGAAGACCGCTTTAAGCCATACAACGCCTTCTTCAGTTTGCAGACTTTCTTTTTGTTGATATATGTAATATCGGGGGTATACTTGTAAAATGACATATATGTAATGTTCTCTCTTTATATAATATTCTAGTAGGGTTCTCTAATCCCTAATTAAGCAATTTACCCTAACCTCTCTTTTTCCCCTCCTCGCTTTTCTCTTCTCTAAACCCTAAACCCTAAACCCTAAATCCTCCAAACTCTTTCTCCAACTTGGTATCAGAGTTACATCAAAAGAAGAAGATCGTTATTTAAAGCCGTAACAACAACAAAAGGAAGGAGCTAGCTATCACGTTTTTAGCCATACGGCTGTCTCTAGCCGTATGGCCTAGGCCTTATATTTGGGTTTTGGGTTCTTCAAAGGTATATTTTTCAAAGATTTTGATTTTAGAGGATTTTTGAATCCTATTTCATGAGATTTGGTTAAATATTGATGAAATTATGATGATCTGAAGAAAAAATACAGAAAAATTCGAAGAAAAATATTGTTTTGGTTCAGATTTTTTTACCGCTTGAATGAGTTGTTGCTTCTGCTGTTTATTGGTCATGGTTGGACCATTTTTTTGATAGGAACATCTTGAACCTGTTTCTTCTTCGTTTGGATGAGATTTGAAGAAGTTTTGATGATGTTACAGCTCCACTTCACTACCATTTTTTTGCTGAAAAAGGGTTTTTTACACCCTATTTGCTTATAACAGCAACTTAAATCATCTCTTTGGTAATCTTAATACCATTAGATCTTTTGTTGTTGATATTTTTGATTGATTGATTGTTTGCTCCATGAGTTTCTTCTATGGATGCTAAAGTTCTTGCTCCGCCGACTCTTTTTGACTCCGTTGTCCACTCTATCACCAATATTAAATACATTGTTGATAATTTTCCTGCGTGGCGATGCTCAGTTGAGCTTTATATTAAGGGTCGTTCTAAGATGGGGTATCTTGATGGTAAGACTCTACAGCCAGAGACAGGTATTGCCGAAATTGTTAAGTGGAAGGTAGAGAATTGTATTATTTTAGACTAGTTCAATTCCATGGAGTCTCAGATTACTGAGAATTATATTTTTTTATAAAGATTGCCATGAACTTTGGAAAGTTCTTATTCAGACTTATGTCCGTAGAGAATGATGCTCGGATTTATCAACTTACTCGTGACTCGTGAAATTGCTCACTTTCAGCAATGGGATATGTATATTTCATATTATTTTGGGACTCTTCAGTGTCGTTGGGAAGAATTGAGCCATTATGAGTCTCTTTTTGAATTATCTGCTGCTTTTACCAAGATTATGACGAAGTGAATTGAGCGTCACCACATTTTTAATTTATTGAGAGGTCTTTGGGCCAAATTCGAGCAGTTGTGCATTCAGATTCTTGCCACTTCTCCTTTGCCATTTCTTTGATCTGTGTAATCCACTGTGTTTGGTGAGGAACGTCGCTGGGCTGTTATGTCTTCGAGCATCACTCCTATGCCCCTTCCAGATCGTACTGCATTTGTTACTGATTTTCGTCCTATTGTTGGCCGTGGTAAGGGACTGATAGGGGCGTCGTGGTCGTAACAGACCTACTACTCCTTGTAGTCACTGTGGTATAGTGGGACACGATAGTGATCATTGTTACCGTTTGTATGGCTATCCCGAGGGTTACCAGCCTCGTCCTTTTGCTCACTTTTACTACGACTCCTGCTGATGATCCTCAGTTGTTGCTAGTGATCCTTTGGAGTCCATGAGAGCCTAGGTTGCTGAGATGATCCGAGTTGAGTTCCATCTGCAGAGTGATTCTCCTTGTACTGTTGCTTCATCGTCTTCTCCTAGTTGAGTTATTGATATTGGAGCTATTGATCATATGACTGGTGAGTCATAGTGCTATTCCATTTATTCACCTTCATTGCCTACTGCCAAGGTTCGCTTGACTGATGGTTCTTTTACTTCGGTCTCAGGAGTAGGACACATTCTTGTGTCTCTATCTCTCTTTATCTCATGTGTTACATGTTCCTCATTTATCCTTTAACCTTCTTTCAGTGAGTAGTTTTACTACCAAATTTAACTGTTGTGCTATGTTTTATCATTCTCATTGTCTCTTTTAGGACCTGACTATGAGGAAGATTGCTGGTAGAGGAGTGGAAAGAGACGGACTTTACTACCTTGACATTGATTATGCTCCTGATCGAGTCTCCTCTACTGCTGTCACTGTTTCTATTTTTCCTTTTTTTTATTGATGATACTCTTGATACTTATCGTTTATGGCATGTCAAGTTTGGGCATATTGGATCCAAGACTTTATGTTATTTGATTCCTACTTTTAGTAAACTTTGTTCTCCATCTAATTTTCAATGTGATACTTGTGAGCTTACTAAACATGTTCGTACTGTTTATCCTTCTCGTATGCATAGATGTTGTTCTATTTTTCAGTTAGTTCACTCGGATGTTTAGAGACCATCTCCTATTCCCTCAAGTGATGACTTTTGTTATTATGTTACTTTTATTGATGATTACACTCTAGCTACTTGGGTGTACCTTCTTAAGTCTAAGGATGAGGTGTTCTCTAAATTTTAGGAATTTCATGCTATGATTGTTACCTAGTTTGGTGGTCTTCTTAATGCCCTTTGTTCTGATAATGGTGGTGAGTATCTCTTTGCACTTTTTGTCCAGTTTTTCATGGGATTGTCCATCAACTTACTTGTCCTTATACGCCTCCACAAAATGACGTTATTGAGTGCAATAATCGTCATTTAGTTGGTATTACTCGTTCTTTGTTGTGAGATATGCAGGTGCGTAAGCCTTATTGGTCCATGACTTTTTTCACTGCATGTTTTCTCATTAATCGAGCTCCTTCTCGCATTTTTGATGACGTTTCACCCTATAAACTTTTTTGCCTTCAGGTTCCTATTTTTCCCATTGAGCCACGAGTGTTTGGTTATACTTGCTTTGTCTAGGATCTTCGCCCAGTCGTCAGAAATTGGGTGATAAGGCCATTCGATGTGTCTTTTTTGGTTACTCTAGCACCTATAAAGGCTATCGGTGTTATGACCCTCAGTCTCGTCGTTTTTTTGTCTCTGAATGTTACTTTTTTCGAGACAGTCCCTTATTTCTCTCCTGCTCCTACAGTGCCCCCTGTCTGTGTGCTTTCACCTACTGTTTCTCCTATCTTTATCCCTTTACCTATTGCAGGGGACCTCCCACAGTAGAAGTAGGTTCTCACGTACTCTCGCCGCTAGCCATCTAGTTTCTCCTTCGATGCGCCTCTACCACAATCTTCCCCGCAGGCCACTCCTTGAGGTACTTCTTTATCCTCTGTTATTCCTGTTTATTCTCTTGCTATTGTTACTCATGTTGCTTCTGATCTTAAGATACCTAATGCTCATTGCAAGAGTGTTCGCTCTTGTGTTACTCCTTATCCCCTTGCCAAGTATGTTTGTTATCAGGCTGTATCTCCCTTGTACTAGGCCTTCCTTTCGGCAATTGACTCTTGTGATTATTCCTCGGTCCGTTCATGATGCTTTTCTTCATCTTAAGTAGAAGAGTGTTATGGTTGATGAAATGAATGCTCTTCAGTCTAATCCGACTTAGGACTGTTCGTGTTCTCCTCTCTCTTGTGGCAAATCAAAGTTGGCCTCTCTATCAGTTTGACATCAAGAATGTTATTCTTAATGGGCATCTCACCGAGGAGGTGTATATGTATCCCCCACCTGGTTTCTTGCTCTAGGGGGAGTCTGGAAAGGTTTGTAGACTTCGGAAGTCTATATATGGTTTGAAGCAGTCACCCCGTGCTTGGTTCCATCGCTTCAATGAAGTGGTCCTTAGCATGGGATTCCAGTGATGTCACTCCTGGATTATACTGTTTTCATCCATTCTGGCACCTTAGGCCGCATTATTCTCCTAATATATGTTGATGATATCATCTTGATTGACGATGACTCCTCATTCATCTCTCATGCTAAGCATGAGCTAGGGCGTACTTTTGATGTCAAAGATCTAGGACATGTGAAGTACTTTCTTGGTTTGGAGATTGCTCGATCTAAAAAGAGAATTTTTCTATTACAACGGAAGTATGCTCTTGACCTACTCAGCGATACTAGTATGAATGGATGTAAATCCGTTACTTCTCCCATGGATCCGAAGCTCTCTTTGCATGATAGTGAGGGTGACTTCTTTCTGATCTTTATGCCTATCAACATCTTGTGGGTCATTTGATATATCTCACCCTCACACGACGTGATATTACATTTGCTGTCAACATGGTTAGCCAGTTCATGCATGCTCCCCGTGCTTCACACCTTCTTGTTGTTCATCGTATTCTCTGATATTTCAAGGTTAGACCCAGTTGTGGACTTGCATATCGCTCACATGGTCACCTTGATATCTCCGGCTATACAGATGCTGATTGAGCTGGATCTGTTACTGACCGTCATTCCACCTCGGGCTATTGTGCTTTCCTTGTTGGCAACTTGGTTGCGTGGAAGAGCAAAAAATAACCTGTGGTTTCTTGGTCTAGTACCGAAGCAGAATATCGTGCACTTGCTCATGACACTTGTGAACTCTTATGACTTCGTTTTCTCTTGTCTGAGTTAGAGTTTCTTGTTAAAGGCCCTATGTCCTTATATTGTGATAACGAGACTGCTGCAAAGATTGCCTCAGATTTTGTGCTTAATGAGCGAACAAAGCACATTGAGGTTGATATTCACTTTCTCCGTGAGAAAGTCTGGGATTGTTTTTTATCTTTTCAGCATGTTTCATCTTCTCAACAACTTGCTGATATCTTCACCAAGCCAGTTAGCCCTGCTATTCTTCAAGATATTACTGTCAAGCTGGGCATGCTTAATGTTTATGCTCCAGCTTGAGGGAGAGTGTTGATATATTTAATATCGGGGGTGTATTTGTAAAAGGGCATATATGTAATATTCTCTCTTTATATAATATGCTAGGAGAGTTCTCTAATCCCTAACTAAGCAATTTACCCTAACATTTCTTCTCTCGCTTCTCTTCTCTAAACCCTAAATCTTCCAAACCTTTTCTCCAACTCTTTTCACCCCTTCAATGGGAAATCCTGAAAGAGGAGCTATATAAATTTCTTCCTTTAAAGTACTATGAAGGAAAGTATTTTTGACATCAAGTTGGTATAGTGGCCACGATTGATTAGTTGCCAATGATAAGATTACGCCGATTGAATTCATCTTTGCTACAGGAGCAAATGTCTCATGGTAGTCGATTCCATTTATCTGAGTGTAGCCCTTGGCTACCAACCTTGCCTTATATCTCTCAACTGATACATCTGCCTTGCACTTGATTGTGAACACCCATTTACACCCTATAATTGTTTTTCCTTGAGGAAGATCAATCATCTCCCAAGTATTATTTTTATCCAGTGCAGTCATCTCTTTTATCATTGCTTCTCTCTACATTTGTTGTTTTAGAGCTTCGGTGACAGATGATGAAATGGAAATAGATAATAGCGAAGAGACAAACGCCCTGTAAGAAAGAGACAATGCTTTGTACGATATAAAGTTAGCAATGAGATGTTGAGTACACGAACGCTTACAGTTTCTAAGAGCAATAGCAATATTAAATTCATTAATAGACATTGGAGAGGAAGGTAAAGTACTTACCGGGAGGGTTTTACCTGGATCCGAGGAGATGATTTTGCCCGAGTCTGTATTCGCTTTGGCCTTTCTTTGGTAGACTAGAATCTTCCCTTGTTTTCTAACATTCTCCTCTTGAGCAGTAGTACCAGAGTCATCAAGAGCCAATGATGAGGAAGGAGAAACCAGAATCGGCAACATAATTCTTCTCTTCACACTCACTCTCCCCCTAGAGAGAGGAAAGATTGGAATAAAAGGGAACATACTCAAAGAATGTAACATACATGGAGATAAATTTCTTTTTCGAAAGAGGATGATAACATTTATATCCCTTATGATAAGAAGAATACCCAAGAAAAATAAACTTAAGAGCCTTGAGATCCAACTTATTTTGATGGGGACCCAAGATATGCACATAACAAACACAACCAAACAGCTTGGGGGGGAATAGGAAGCAAAGGACTCTCAGGTTTTATGACCTGGGAAGGGGATTGAAAGCGCAAAACCCAAGATGAGAAGTGATTAACAAGAAATACAGCAATTAAGACAGCTTCAGCTCAAAAAGACTTTGGAACATTACACTGGACTAGAGGAGCACAAGTTACCTCTAACAAATGACAATTTTTTCTCTCAGCAACTCCATTCTATTGAGGGGTGTAAGGACAAGAGTACTTATGGTCAATCCCATTTGTAGTCATCTATTTAGTCAGCCCCCCACATATATATTCTCCTCCTTGGTCAGATTGGAGAATCTTGATCTTTTTTCCAAATTGAGTCTGAATCAACATATGAAACTGTTTGAAAATAATATATACCTCATCCTTTGACTTTATGGGATAAAGCCAAGTATACTTAGAATAATCATCAACAAAACACAAAATATCGATAACCAACGATAGAGGTAACATGTGAAGGGCCCCAAACATCGATATGAATGCTATCAAACACAACGGAACTTTTGTAAGTACTAGGAGAAAAAGAAGCACGATGTTGCTTTGCAAGTTCACACATTTCACATCGAAGATCAGACATGGATATAGAAGCAAACAAGTCTGGAAACATAATTCTTAATTACTGAAAGGAAATATGACCAAGACAGGCATGCCAACACAGGACACGCTCTTTATTAACACTACTACTACTATATGACTGAAATATTTGAGGAACAGCGGGAGTTGCATCCAAGAAATAGGGGCAATTAGTTTCACGACTTGTTCCAATCGTCTTTCTTATTACCAAGTACTGAAAAACACAATAAGAAGGAAAAAAGTAACACTACAATTCAGATTTTCAGTAAGGGGAACTAACAAATAGAAGGTTTGTTGCAACATCAGGAACATGAAAACAGACATGGTTGTTAAATCTTTGCGATTTGTGATTCAAATCCTACGATTCGATTCGAATCCCAAGCAAAACGATTCAAATTGGAAGTATAAATCTTAATTGGATAAATCTCATTTGATTTGTGATTCTGATTACGACTTGCAATTCAAATCATACGATTTGTACAATTCATGCGATTCGAGCACAAAACCCCTTTTACGGACCAATACTTAAAAAAGAAATTATTCTTTTGATTTTCTAAAGGTACTTTCTCACTTTTAAGAAGAGAGAAGAAACAAAAACTCCTGTTATAGACATGCCAAAACCCCTATTTGGGTTTTCACTTTGTTGCTGACATGATGTGAAACGGGAAAAAAAAAAAAAAAAAAAAGGAAGAAGAATGATTATGGAGTTGGATTTTGGGAAAACTTGATAGTTTCCCTTCATTGTTTATTTTATTAGTCTTTTCATTTGTGCAAGTCTTTCGATACTTGATCTCATACAACATGATTATATGAGTTTACTTTTGTTGATTATTTTTAATGATATTAATATTTTTTTTCATTTTAAGGAGTTCATTCGCGTTTTTCGTAGTGTATGTAATGAAATGTTCATTACTTTCTTTTATCAATAGATATGAATGAAATCCTTTGGATAATAGATTATTCTATTTTTCTGATTTATTAAGTAATTTTTTGTATTTTTTAAACAATTTTTTTTAAATGGATTGAATCTTACGATTTACGATCGAAATCCCGATTTGAATCGAATCGGTCCTAAAACGATTTTACGATTCGATTACGATTTAATAACTTTGAAAACAGAGGTTGAAGAAAGGTGGGAAGGAAGATTAATATTCCGACTACGCTCATGGTGTAAGTATGCATAGACTTCATTAGGGGGTGGGACCGGGTCTTTGCCAAGTATTTGAACCATGACTTGTTCATAGTTCATATTCAGCCCTGCAAGTAGCTCAAACATTCGATTCTGTTCAACCAATTTTGTATAAGCAGCCGCACTCTCAGGGCACTTAGCCTGGAAGGTCTGATAGTGATCTAGCTCTTCCCAGAGACGACGAAGAATAGAGTAGTTAGTGGGAATAGACATATCCCCCTGCTTGAGTTATAAAATACTTTGACGTAATTCATAAACACGGCTGTACCCCCTATCTTAGAATAGATGTGTCACGACATCCCATATTGCTTTTGCGGAAGGAAGGAACAGATAGGTACTACTGATATCTGGCTGCATAGAGTGGAGAATCCATGACATTACAATTGCATTCTCAGCCTCCCACTTGGCATAGGTTGGATCTATAAACTTGGGAGTGGAGATAATACCTTTTAAGTTTTCCATCTTCCCATTGTCTGTAACAAACAACATCGCAGATTGAGACCAAGTAAGAAAATTTGCCCCATCTAACGTCACTATAGTTATCTGGAGGTTTGTTGCATCACTAGCACTAACCTTAATACTCCCTCCACCTTGTATAGGGACACTAGAGGACTGGCTAACCTCAGATTCATTTATCAGGAATGTCACAAGGCTGTTTTATACAAATCAACCTGAAGAGAGTACTAATCTTCAAAAAACAACATCAAGCTACGGTTTCACAACCCAAAAAAACACACCAAAAAGTACCTCCACAATAGGTAAAATAGTCAAAAACACCAAAAACATCAACCCGGTAACAACCTAACAATGTTCGGGATAATAGAAATCCATGGAATAGCCCCCAACAGCCATATACCAATTTTCAAGTAATAAAAAAAGGCCCCACTAGTAAGAAAAAAACCGGCAATTATTGGGCATTCAATACTTTTCTGATCTTCATGAAACTTGTTTCAATCCGTCAATATTTACCATATGGATCAAATACAATAGGTTTGAGTCCTCAAAAAACTCTTAAATCAATCGTACAATCCAAAAAACCAGATTTGAATTTTTTTTAATGGAAACTAAAAAAAAGTACATCTCTAGATCTTAGAAAATTTTCAAAAAATAATCAAAATTCTTAGAAAATTATGATCTATCACATGGAATAATAAAAAAAATTTTGACGCAATCCTGACAGTTCGTACGGTCCTGCTGACGTTAGGATTCCTATGAGTTCGTCCTGCTGAGTTGTACTCCTTGGGTTTTGTCTTTGGCCCTGATACCAAGTTGGTTTAGTTTGTGAGGTTATTACGGATAGAAGTTAGGGCTTGAGAGTTTAGGGTTTGAGAGAGAGAGGAAGGAGAAGGAGATTATGTTTAGGGAAAAATAGTGAGAGAGATTAATGATCTCTCTCACAGATATTCCACTAATGGTCTACTATTAGTATATTAGAGCTATTAATAGTAGACCCACAATATAGTATATAAGAGATAATAGAAAGTCATGGCTCATAGGAATAAAGTCTAAACCTGAAGAATCGAAAAATCGGGGTTGATGTTTTGTGTCCGCTATGCCACAGGGAGGACGAAACTGTGGAGCACTTATTCTAGTCTTGCCCTTGTTCCAGGTGTATCTGGTTCGGCTCTAATCTAGCAATCTGCTTCGAATCCCAGCAGGTTTCTACCTTCCAAGAGTGGTGGGTCAAGTGGTCGAACCACCCAGATTTCGCTAAGGGACGTAGCGTGTTGGCGATTAGGCTGTGCTGCACTCTTTGGGGTATCTGGAAACTGAGAAACAACGTAGTGTTCAATGGAGATGTCCCGGTTCCTATACTAACCATCCTCAACATTGAAAGACAGATTGCTGAAATTTGGATTCCTCAAATTCCAGGTCGCAACTCTTCTCTGAAACCAAGGTGGCGTCCTCCGGAACCTTCATGGATCAAGGTAAATGTTGATGGGGCATCCTTATCTACTGGACTAGCAGTTGGGGTGGGTGTTGTGGCAAGGAATCATCTGGGACAATTTTTATCAGTCATTACAAAGCCCCTATGTGGAGTCTCGAGCAGAGTGGTGGAAGCAGAGGCGATTCTCCTGGGTCTCCATATGGTTAGTAATCACCAATGGAAGCTTGTAGTTCTGGAATCTGATTCTAAAGAAATTTTGGACCATCTATCTGGCTGCTCCCCTCTTCCTCACTGGGAGATCTATACCCTTATTGAGGATATCAGATGTCTGCATAATTCCAACAAGTTCGTGAAGCTTCAATTCATCGACCGTATGGCAAACGAGGCTGCTCATCAGGCTTTAAATAGTAGTATCCAAAATATCCACTATCTTGTTATTGCTCCTCACTGGGCTACCCCTCGCCCAAGGGCTCCCCAGGTTGTTTGTAATTCAGGCTCTTTTCCGTGAATGAATATAGTATCTCTTAACCCAAAAAAAGAATTGTAGTTAAGGAATAACTCTAAATAAATACTAATTAAGTGGGACTTACTACTAGTCTACAATGCCCACTAAAACTCTATAAATTACAACAAAGAAATAACTCTAATAAACTAACTAATTGTATTTAATGTCTATGAGAATTTAAGATAAAATAAGAAACTATAGCTATTAGCCCATTACATAGATATTAATTTTAATAATAAATTTTTTGTTATGAGTAAACCATTTAAAATAGAAATCTTAAAAAAAATTTAGCCTTAAGTAATTATTTAAAAAAATACTAATTGGGATTGACCTATAGTGAATATTTCTAATATGTTTAATAAAATTTAAAATATTTCAACTAAATTAATTGAATTATCAAGTATAAGGAGTTTTGGTTTCGTAATATTGAAACTACTTATAATAGAAATCCTAATTATTTATTTTGAATCAAATTTAAATGAGAACTATAAAAAAGTAATACTAACTAGAAAGGAATTACGATATTTCTCTACTGATCACATAAACTAATTTTAAAAGTTGTTTAACTTCGCGTAAGTATTTCAATTAAATTTACTATTTATTGATGCAATATTCTTCGTAAAAGAAATTAAATGCGATATTTCCATTTTAATAATAACATAGAGTGAGTTTTTCAAAAAGAATAATTATCAATTATGAATTAATTAAATCTTAGATATTTTATAAATCATTTAGAAAATTTAAAATTTATTTTACTAACCACAAATATATCCAAATGCCAAATATATATTTAAATAAATTTATGACTTAGAAGGAGATATTATAAATAACTTCTCCATATAAAGAAAATAATATTCTTTAAATTAATTTTATGAATTAATTAAAATCTGATTTTTTTTTTACTATTTTTAAAAATAATTAATAAAATTTACTAATTATTTAATGTATTTTTATAAAAAAACTAAACTACTATAAATTATTACATGCAACACATGCAATTTTATTAGTCACAATAAAACTAACTAAATCTAAAATTCTTTAAAATATCAAAATTTACAAAAATGTCCTTAAGATGGGAGATTTTAAAATCTCTCAAGACCTATCGATGAGGCTATGACCGTTTTCCACCCCCCTTAGGTGTCTCCCCCTATAGTTAACCTAACCCTACCATTTGGTTAGGTTGCCATGTGAACCCCTAATTAGGACCAGGCAACTAACCTAGAATGACATGATTGTGAGATCGGAAATTTAATTGTAACAATGATAAAAATCATAAACTATCTATATTACTAATGCCATAGGTCAAATCACAATCCCGTAATAATAGATTTCCCAAACTGAATTGGGTGATTGTAATAGAAGTGGGAACTTCCACTAGCTTAGGGATTTTAGGCCAATAACCAATAAGATTTCCTTGCCAATTGAGGATTTCAAGGACTTTATGCTCAACAATGGTTGCGGGTTTAAATATGCTTTGGATTGTATGTTCAAGTAGTATTGAATTGGATAACATAAACCAACAACAAACTAACAAGAACAATCAGGATTTCGACGATGAGGGGTGGCTAGATAAGCTTCAATAGCGTTTTTATTTTTATCTTCATAGTTAGGGCTTTTGATTATCATGTTATATGTTTTTCTTATTTCCTTGCTACTTGGTCTTTGGTTCATTATCTGGGTGAACCTTTGATATGTTTTGGTTTGTTGTACTGTTTGCATGCCTCTATTTATATCATGGCTTGATTACCTATTAAAAAAAAAAAAAAATGAAAATCTAGGGTTAGGGATTATGGATTGTTTCTGATTTAGGGTTTGGGGGTATTGCTGTTTTAGGGTTTTGGGATTGCAATAAGGTTGTGGCTGCAATATGGATGGTTATAAAGGCTGCAACAGCAAAGGGGTTAGGGAAAAGGGGCTGTGACAGTCAAGGGATAAGGGAAAGATGGGTTGTAGCGATAAGGGTAGGTCTAGGGGTGATACGGCATTCAAATATGAGCTGTATAGGCCTAGGACAGCAAGGTTATTGTATAGAAGGATCATTTGAAGGGGCTGTAGGACAGAAGGGCAGCAAGGAAAAGCTGTATGGGACTTGCGACAGTCAAGAGAATCAGCTGTAGGGGACTGTCCTACAGTCAATACAGCAAGGAGTAGGGACAAGGAGGGATGCGGCAGTGGCTGGGGCTGATATCTGGAGCTGCGACAATAGATAGTGTGGTGTACAGTGGGATGGCAGCAATAGGAATGCTGCAGTTGGTTTCTTTTGCAAGAAAACAGAAAATAAAAAAGATAAGCAAATGACAAGAAAGAAGAGGATAACCTGGCTTCACATTGATGATTGATCAGGCTCCACACCATGGCTTTACACCATCCCTTCATAGGAGATTCCAAAAGCAAAAAAGCTCTCATATTTCATTCACAAAAATGCTATAAATTTTCAATTCCCAAAGAGTGTATTTATAAGAAAAGAATAAACCCTAAGTCTTACTAATTACTAAAACGTCATTACTACAAGTTCTTAATAATTACTAAAATACCATTACTAAAAACAATCTCAAATACTAATAAACTAAAACCAAAGTAAATAAACTAAGATTACTAATAAGAGGGCCAGCCATCCTAATATGATGGGCCATTCCATCCTATGGACTAATTGTAGCCCTCAAATCCTCCCACTCTCAATTTGACAGCGGATTTCGCTCCAAATTGCGATCTAATGGTAGATCTACATTACAGACATGATCTTACAGTAGATCTCCATCGAAAACACGATTTAATCCTTTGATGCCCGTGCCAACCCCACTTTTGAAAATCCCTATTTTTCGGGTTTTCTCCTTGTGGATCTCCGACTCTTGCAAATCTTGAATAAGGCTTCGTCTTCGTCTGTAGTTTCTATTGAATTCACAATAAGGTTGATCTATACAAGGATCAAAAATCGACAATCGCCAATATTGTTCGGTATTGCCACTTGCTGACACATTTAACAGTGTAAGAAAATTTTTACATGATAATGGGAGTTATCACCGATATATCGACAATATTGGCGATATATCATAGATAACTCACCGGTATCGACCAAAACTTGTGAAATCATCTTTTTCCCAATTTTTTTTTTTGCAGATGTGCATGCCCATCGATCTAAAAACAAAAAGGAAATCACAGACTGAAATTAGTCCTCATCCCATTGCAGACCCAAAAAAGAAGAAGGAAGAATAGGCAAGAGGGTAAATACTTGTTGCCATTGCCGTGGCTTGTAACCTTCGCCGATTGCAAAAGCCAGAAGAAGGAAGAAGAGGCAAGAGGGTAAATACCTGTTGCCATTGCCGTGGGTTGTAACCTTCGCCGATTGCAAAAGCCAGACGCTCCTTCTCCCCTCTTCGTATTCGAGCTCTGCGGACCATGGTTTTTTTTTTTGGTTCAAAAACCCGAAAACTCGATTCAACTCAAAAGTTAGCTGGGTCGAGTAACTCAGAAAAAAACTCGACTCGGTCCAAATCGGAATATATATATGTAATAACTTGAAAAACGTGGGTTAAAAGAATTCAAAGTACACTGATTTTACAGCCCCCTACCTAAAAACTAGGTTTAACGAAACCCATAGTAAGGTTGTCTTTGGGACCCAAAAAAATATGATGCAGTGTGACGTACAAGTTTAGGTTTAAAAATATGATAAAAATACCCTTCTGTGACTCGACCTAGTCTAACAAGTCGAAAAACTCAGCTCAACTGAGCCGAGTCACCCAAGTAACTCGGCAAATAGTGTCCTTCAAGTTTTGAGGTGACTTGACTCGAAATTCAGCCGGTCGAGTTACTCGGGAGACTCGTCAAGTTTTCGAACTATGTTGCAGGCCTCTGCTCCTCTTGTTTTTTTGGTTTGCTTTGATGCTTGATCAGGCGAGAATGAATGACTCCTAAGTATTAACCCTAACAAGTTTAATGCTAGGGTCACTCTCATTCTCTTGACTGTTTAAGTGTTTTAACCCTAAAAAGGGAAATGCTAGGGTCACTCTCCTTCTCTGACCCTAACAAGTGTAATGCTAGGGTCACTCTCCTTCTCTTGTGTTTTAACCCTAACAAGGGTAATGCTAGGGTCACTCTCATTAATACTCTTAAGAGTTTTAACCTATAAAGGGTAATGCTATATTGGAGGCTTTAATTTAAAAAAGAAGTTTCACTATCTTTAAACATAATTTCATCATAAAGAAAGACATGTATCTCTAACAAATTATGCCCATAAGGGCTTTTTAGGAAAATTAAAAAATTGATAATTTCTTAATAATATTTCATTAATTAAAAATTATTTGTTGGTAATAAGATAATGCTCATAAGGACTTTTTTAGAATATACTAATGCTCTGACTAATCAATTAACCATAATTTATAAGTTATCGTCACTCAGTAGCGCACATCTTTGCTCATTGCACTCTTATGTACTTTGTTGTTTTTTTAAAATGTTTTTATTCTCAAAGGTGTATTAACATCTATTTTAATATTTCCTGAAGTTTCACTGCAAAATTCTATTTGTTTGCTCCATTTGTTTGCCATTTTTTCCGAAAATCACCGATAAATGATATATCTTTTTTCCATGGCTCGACATGTCGAGCGATATCGACAGTTTAGAACCTTGGATCTAGAGGCCATTTCTAATAAATATGGGTGGGTTGGTATTGTGAAGTAATGATTTTTATAGACTTGTATTGATTGAGGCTCTATTTTTGAGGACTTTCCAAGCAATTTGTTTTTTTTTTTCTCTTGGCTAGTTTTTGCTCCAGCATTATCTCTAAAGGATAAGAGCAAGTCCTAGAACATAGTCTTTGGGAAAGTCAAAGAGAAGAAGAGACGTATTTGGAGATTGAGCACCTAGACCAATTGGAGGAAGATAAAACTCTTTATTGTGGAAGGAATACTTAAAGGGAGGAGTAAAGGAGCTGTGCTCTGTTATTCTCAAGGAGGAAGTCAGTTATCAACACAAATTCAAGGTCTAATGGTTGAAGGCATGTGATAAAAACTCAAATTTTTTTCATGCATGTGCTAATGTGGAAAGAAAAATCAACCATATCTGCAGGATCAAAGTGGGAGATCAAATGTCTTAGGAAAGCATTGATATAGAGATAATCTCCTATGAGAGACTATTCATCTGACGGAGACCCTTGACGTTCTTTAAATGACCTGGAGTTTTCTAGGCTTGGATAGACAAGACTAGGGATGGCAATGGAGTGGGTTTGGGCTGGGGCACCCCCAACCCAACCCGCCCTAATGGAAAACTCCTACCCCAAACCTGGGGCGGGGCGGGGCAGGGAATAATGAGGTAATATTAGTATTATATTAAGGGTAAATTAGTGATTTGACATTATAAACAGGGTGGGGCGGCCTGAACCCGACTCGGGTTTAACATGTAATTCCCAAACCCACCCCTACCCCATTTAAAAGCTCTCCAAACCCATCCCAATAGGGGCGGGGCGGGGCGGGGCGGGTTACTCGATTATCCTGGCCTATTGCCATCCCTAGACAAGACCTTTGGTGAGGGGGTATTGTGGGCTATCTCCTTTCATGAGGGGTTTAAGGCTTCCTGGCCAGATAAATTTACTTTGGCTTTTTATAAGGCTTGTTGGGATGCCGTGAAGGGAGAACTAATGAGGGTCTTGGCGGAATTCCACTAGAGAGGCAAATAGGACAAAGCGGGCGTGCCCGCGACTTTATCATCCTCATTCTAGTAATATCAATTATGCTACAATCAGTCAATCACCCACCCAAAAGAAAAGAATATGAGCTAATCCAGCATCTTGTGCATATGTATGGTTTGGATGCGTTTCAGCATCTTACTTGCATTGTGTTTTCACGTTGTATCTAGACCAGTCAGAAACCTATAGTCAGAGAGTTCGAAACTATAGCTTTAGTGTGGCATGTGGATGGACATTTGAATTATTCTTGCTTTTATTCAGGTTAAATGAGTGCATTATGTAAATTCTCAAATATATATATATATACACACTCACACACAAAGGTGGCCCAACATTTCCATGAATATTCTGTAAGCAACGACCTCCTTTTTCCTTTCAAAATTGTTTTTTGTTCACACTTTTATAGCGAACCTTTAAAATAAGAGTTGCCTCTATTCATGAGAAGGAAACACTTTTCACGAACTTCCCTTGAATTTGTCTACCTTTGGATCGCCTACAGTTACTAAGGCCTGTATTTTGTATTTTTCTTTTTTCCCTCCTCTCTAATAACCCATTGTGTGCTGTTTGTGTTTCAGCCGACGAGCCCTGCAAAGTTTTGCGATGAATGCGGGGCTCCCTATCTGAGAGAGACCTCCAAGTACTGCTCAGAATGTGGTTTCAAGAGGTTAGGAACTTGATGGTCTCTAAACCCATCAGCCTTGCCGCATTAATTTTTTTCCTTCTCCACTTTAAATCTTTGAGAAGCAAAGTTTGGGTTAGTGTATACTCGTGTAAAGTAATTGGCAAATTATATAGCATTTGACTCTTGTAACCTGTTTTAATATTTCATGTTTGTTTCTATCTGCCTAGGTTTCTCAAGTTTGGCCATTGCTCATATGCACTTGTTCTTTTTAGTGTCACTGGTAGGTTTGGCAATTTCATTCAAAATGCAAATATTGGAATTATGCACATCCGTCTGGATATAATCCCTGAATTAACTTCTTGATACAAGGGACTGAAAATATATGATCTATATTACCCCTGTAAAGATTAAGATTTTTGTTTGGTGTTCTTACTATATATATATGAAAAAAAAGGCGGTACTAAAATTTGGAAATGTGATGACAACGGCCTTATGGATGAGACTTGGGCTGGCTCAAGTAATACAATGACGATACTTCATTCTGGAGGGTGATTCTAGTGAAACCCCTCATAGAGATCCTTCAAGGATCCAATCATCACTTATTTTGGGATGTTCAAGTCGACTAAGGCTGGTGTTTCAGAACTTTGACAGCCCTTTCCACAGGAATGTAGCAGCCCATATCTAAGCCAAGCAGTCTGTTGCGTTGTGGTCAAGATTTAAGCAGTTGTTCCACTAGGATGTGTGCTTGTAATTCCCCTTTTGATCAAAAGAGAGCATTTATCAGACCCAGAAGAAATTCCCTTTGTAAGGATAGGGAGGGTGTAATAGTAGACCTAGCAAGAGTATCTGTTATCCAATTGGCCAAAACTACAACAGTAATGTTTTCAGTGAATACCTCCTAGAGGCTATTGAGAGTTTCCCTCCCAACGATTTGATCCTTTGGGTATATTTTGTCACAAGCAAGTGTTAAGAATTCTAATTTTGAAATGCCTCTTTTCCTGCTTTTCAGTCGAGCCAATGACGGGTTCTCTGCCCTTGCAGGGATAGAGTGACAGAAGTTGTGAGAATTCAAGAGAAGGTTGTCGAGACGAGCCGTTTATCATTACGACAGGTGTCAAGTATACATGGATGAGATTTCTCTTACGTTATTCTAATAAACTCTCTTTAATCTCTTTTAATTGCTCTTAGTTTTTCCTTCTCCTTCTTGGCTCCTTTTTCATCATTGTTGACGTCGACTCTAGGGCTGCACTCAAACCAGGCTAGCTCGATGGCTTGACTCAGCTCGGCTCGTTCGTTTCAGCCAATTTTAGGCTTGAACAAATCAAGCGAAACTTTTATCTGAGTTCGACATGCTCATGCCAAGCCCTGTTTAATTTGGTTCGGCTCAAAATATATATATATATATACAAAATATTTTTTGGTAATGTTATTGATATTATTACAAAATAATATTCTAAAATTTCTTTATTATAGATTGTAATAATTTTTAATTTATAATAAATAAGTTTAAGAGAATAATAACAAAAAAAAGTTTAAGAAATTAAAAGCAAAAACTCTGATCTATCTTTCTACTCTTTAGACCAAAAAATTACTCTTAAGTCTTATTTTTGTATAGTAATGTATTAATATACTTTACTTGAGTTTTTGGAGTTTCATCTTCATTGGTCTTGAACAACCAGAAGAACAATGACATTAGACTTACATTGATACCGTTTTGGCATAGGAATTAAGGCAATACAAAATATAACTTTTAAACTTTATCCCCAACTCTTTTTATTCTGGTTGAAGAGGTGTTGAGTAGAGGTTTAAAGAAAAATTTTGAGGATGGTAAAGTGGGTTATTTAGGTCTTCTCACCATGCTATTCCTGTTACATACTTACATTTTGCAGATGACACTCTCATCTTCTGCAATGGGCAGCAAAAATCTATTTTAGAGCTATTTAAATTTTTATTGGATTAAGAACAACTTCGGGGCAAAGACTAAACAGGCAGAAGAGAGAAGAGTGTAGTGTATGTGGCTGATAACAAATATGTTAGGGCTTGGACTATGCTGATTGATGATAGTGGGATTGTTATTGATAAGTTTCCTTTCCGCTACGTGGGAATCCCTATATTAAATGGTCGAATGAAGAATGTTTATTTTGACTATATTATAGACAAGGTGAGAAAGAAGAAGAAATGATGGAAAGGGAAGATGCTATCGCGTAGGGGAAAACTCATTCTTTTGAAATATGTTTTATTGTCAATGCTGATTCATACATTGATGGGAACCAACATTCCTAAAGGTGTAATCCTTAGAATCGAAGGTATTTTTTTTTTGTTCTTCTGGAATGATAGCGAAGGCAATAATAGAGCTCACTGGGTTTATTGGAATAAAATTTCTAAATCTCTTGATGAGGGAGGATCATGCATTTGTAAATTGGTTGATGTCGTAAATGCTTTCAGAATGAAGATGACATGGAAAATTATTTCTGAAAAAGGTTTTTGGAGCAACTATTTCAGAAGTAAATACATGAAGAATAGTCACCCTTGGATGGTTGATATATTCATGAAGGGCTCAAAAACCTGGAAAGATATTGATTTTTGGATTAAGAAAATGATTTTGAATTGTAAATGGTTGGTTGGGATGGGAAATCTACTAATCTCTGGTTTGACATTTGGCTGGATTAGCTTCTGCTAATTAACTATGCGATTGAGTGCTCTATTTCCTTCCCTTTTATTAAAGATTGCCTGATTAATAGTTCCTGGAGTTTTGATGGGATGAGTTTGCTGCCTAGAGATAAGAAACAAGCTTTATCTATTAACCCTATTTCTATATCCAACCATGAAAACATAATTATTTGGAAAAAAGAAAGCTTTAAGGAATTTTTCACAAAATCTTGTTGGGAGAGTGTGCATGAAGTTTCCCCTAAAGTTCGGTGGTCCCCATATATCGAAAAGATGCTGGTTTCTTGTATTATTATTTAGTAATTACACTTTAATTAAAATTATGAAAAATTAAACAAAATAATTTGGTGAATAAAGCTTGAGTCAACCTAAGCTTGGCCAGCTTGAATAAAAGTTTAAGCTCGAGTTCGATCAATCTTGTTCAAGTCAATCTCAAGCCAAACATTCGAGCATGAATCAAGCTCAAGCTGAGCTTGAGTATGTTCAAGCCAAGTTCAAACATAGCCAAGGTCGGCTCGAATACACTCATAGTCATCTCAAATCATCCTCCTTTTCTTTATACTTCTGTTAATACCAAGATCCTATCGCATAGAGGGATGGATAGGATTGTGACACATGGTAGAATCTCTACTAATCAATAGGCTGAAGGCAGCCAAATGAAAATGACTGTTGAAGAATGTACTCAAACTTTGGTCATGATTTTTGCCGAACGAATAGCAACAGCCAAGGAAAACTCAAAAACAATGTCGACTAATCTCGGGACATACGGTAATCACCGATGCTCAAGTATGTGTGATGTGTAGGGGTGTATCTGAGTCGGGCTAGCTCGAAGTTTGGCTCGGCTCGATCAAGCTGTGCTTGAGCTAAAAAAGTAGGCTCAATTGAGCTGAGCTACTTTTTGAGTTTGAAAATGTATTCAAGCTGAGCTCGAGCCAAGGCCTGTTTGATTCAGCTTGGCTTGAAACTTGGCCTGATTGAGGCTCAGTTCGGCTCGAGCTCAGCTCGGCTTGAATATTATATAAAAAATACTATTTTATATATATATATATATAATTTAATTATTACATACATTTTTATGTATATAATAAAAATATTATTATTTGTATTTAAAAATATTTTTTTAATAATTCAATCTGAGCTCAAGCCAAGCCGAGCTCGGCTTGAGCTCGAATTAATTTGAGCTCGATCGGAGCTCGAGCCTAACCGAGTAGATTCGAGCCAAGCTTTTCGAACTACATAGAGAGTCGAGTCGAGCTCGAGCATACAGTAGACCCTCTTGTAATTAATAACCTTGGTGGAAAGAAATTACATTAAGTATAAGAGAATATTATATATAAGAATCATTATATCGGTCCATCAAAAATTTTCTTTTCATAATTTCTTTTGAATGTATTGCCATATACGCTCCATGTAGATACAAATGTATAAGACTCATATTTGGTTATTTCAGTTTGATAAAGTTAACCTGTTTTTCAGAGAGAAGAAGAAACATCATTTATTTTATGAAGAGACAAAATTTCTTTTGAACTCTACTTTTTGTGAGATTCTCCCTTTTAACTTTTGTTAATTATTTTAAAGTCCTCATACAATGATTTTTTTAGTTTTTTATTTCTAAAATATCTTAAACTTTATATTATGTATATGATAATTTATTATACCTAGCCAAAATATCTAAAATATTTTTATCCATTTTTCTTCTTGATACTTAAACCATCATAAAGTGTTTATAAGATTCATATAACTTTGTATTAATATAGTATAAAAACCTCTCTTATAATTAATAATATATTAGAATTTTCTTAAAAAATTATTAAATAGCAAGTATACGAGATTATTAATTATACACTATAGAACCAAGTTGGTTCCTTACAAATTTATTAATTATTAGAGATTATTAAGTTATAAAATATTAAAAATTTCAAACCGAGCAGAGCAAGCCCGACTCGAATACACCCCTAGTGATGTGGCAGTCATCAAGGGTCGAAAGTATGGTTATTTGGAAGTTATAACTACTTAGATATGGACACATTGCATAAGGAGACATAAATAAATGGAGCTCTGATCGAAGGACAATTATGAATCAATTGGCATCATGACAAAAAAAAGTGGACAAATTAGCGGAAACAGTTGTTTTAACTGCTAATCGAGATCTATAAAAGAGGCAAATACGAATAAGACTATCCAAATCCAACACACTTTGATTCTCAGCAACTTACATCCTTTAGAAGAGACCTTCAAAAAGAAGTGCGCTTGATTTGTAGTTCAATTTTGACTTGCTATAGAAGTGAGAAGTTGATAAGAATTGACTTCTAAGGAAACTGGGAAGAGGTGACTTCCACAGAACGCTCACAATGAATCGCATGTTCCGCAAGAAGGGGGTCAAAATTAAACTTCTCAAGTATGCAAACCAAACGTTTTTTACCGTCGAAATGACTTCTGGTAAAAAAGAATTCAGAAATTACTTCTCAGAAAATTCATCTGGCAAAGTCTTTATTTTTAGAAGTTTATCCAAACAAGGCCTTTTGTCCTATATATGGTCTTCCAAAATTTCCAGACATGTCTTGGGAGTCATGAAATTACATTGAAACCCTCTAAACAAAGCATTTCTAGTACCACAACAATCTGCCAATGTGACAATTAAAATAAAAAAAAACACTTCACTGCATCTTTCTTTTGAATAATTTGTGAGATTTCAGTTTCCTACAGACCCTAAAGAAGATAAAGTAGTTTTGGAGGTTGATCAACATGAACCATTACACAACAACTGAGATGTCCTTCTTGGGAGGAACCACCACACATTCTTGTTTCCAGGGAAGAGGCATTGCGAGAGATGCTTACGAAGAAACCTCCAATTGCACCTTCCTGTTCAGCTGGATCTTCTCCTTCATTAGCCCATGCATGAAGTTACTGTAATTTACCGGACACAAAAGAAGAGAAGTAGAAGTAAAAGAAAAAGAAAGGAAAAGCCAAAACACATACACAGAAACAAACTGATGCCAACTGCACACCTTTCTAAACCCTTCCCCCAAAACAGGCAGGCAGAATATTTTTCTAAATTATACATTTCTCAATTAAAAAGCAAGTTTTGCATTAATTTTCTCATAACTAAATTATGCAATGATCAGTGTAGTGAAAGTGTCCAGGCGATGCTCGAATGACAGGGATATTCCATGGGAGAGGGGTTGCTTAGCGATGCCTAGGCAACCAAAACTTGCTTTATTAATTAGCATTTTTATCTTTTCAAAATTTGGGAAAATGTCACAAATTATAAGGGAAAAAGGAATAATGTAAACCAAAAGTAAGCTTGTAATATGTACAATAAAAAATTGTAATAGATTGCAATTTTTTTAAAGAAGACTTATTCTACAAGAAGAAGATCATAAAAGAAACCAAAATAATATAATAAGCTTCCAAAGTTAAAAGGAAATTCTTAACCTGACAGTAAGAAAAAGGAATAATCCAAACCTGCCTTTTTTATACTCTAACTCAATAAAACAATTGTCAGCTGACTCGGCCCGGTCAATAGTTTCATATATCTTGGCAGCCTCTTTAAGGGAAATACAGGACATTTCAGAATTTGAACCACGCATACAGTCAGCATTAGCTCGAAGTCCTGCAGCCTTGGCCCAGTTTTCCCTATATGTGTCTCCAGCTCTTTCAAAGGACATTTCACCTTGTCAAAGTTACCCTCATTGAATAACTGCCCAAAAGTCAGATTTGTTCTGAATGATTCAAAACTTCAAGCTCCAATGTTAGCTTAAGTTAGGGTTGGGATCGAGCTGTCCGAGCTCGAGATCGAGCTCGGCTCGGGCTCAGGTCAATAAATGCTCGGCTAGGTTGGCTTAGCAAACAAGCTTGAACACCATTTTGAAACTCATTTATTAAAAGAGCCGAGCTTGAACACCTTCCTACTCGGCTCGATAAAAGCTCGGCTCGTTTAAATATATATGAAAATATTAAAAATTATTAATATAGATAAATATAAAATATTATATAAATTTAAAATATAAGATAATAATAATATATGTAAATATATTAAAATATAAAAAAATTAATAATATATGTAATTATAAAATCTAAACACTTCAATTAAAAGATTATTTTTAAATTAAACAAATATTTTAAGTTTTTTTTAAAAATTAATTATATTTAATTGTGCTCAGTAAAAGCTTGAGCTCAATTTGGCTCGTTTAAAAACCTGTCGAGCCAAGCGTGAACACCTTGCAATATGTTGATGCTCGAAAAAAGCAAGGTTCGTTTACCAGGCTCGGCTCGGCTCGGCTCGGCTCGATACCCACTCTAGTCAGAAAATACGAGCAGTACAAGTAGAGCAAATATCTAATTGGAGAAATTTTTACTCAAAAGGAAATGGTGGATCCAGTTCCCATCCTTTTCATGTGTGCCACAAGTAGAACAAAGAACATACTGTCATAGTTTCCTGATGAAAGTATTCGCCAATAATAATAACAATAATAGTAAGTGAGAAAAAAATTGAAAAAAGTGAAAGCTTAGTGGTCCCACACAAACCTTGATGCCACGTAAAATCCACTCTTCTTTGCTGCTTGGAACTCGCATTGCCCGTGCAAGTGAGTCATCAAGTGGTCTAACTTGAACAAGGTTCAGCTTCTCCCAATAGTCAAACATCGGATTCGAAAAATCCTCCATATTCTCACAGATCCACAGCCGTTGCCTTGTATGAGTTATAGCCACATATAATTGCTTCAGTTCAGAGCAGAAAATGTTGTGTTTGGCCATATTGTATTTGTGGGTGGCATTATCAAAAATTGGAAAGGACCTAGGTGCAGTGGGGTCAAGCAAGTTTTTTCCCTTCATATATTCATAAACTACTCTCCAGTGATTTTTCAAAGGAGATGTGCCAAAAAAATTGTACAACAATACATCCTGCAAATGTAGCATACAGTCGAAAGGAAATCAAGTATAAAAACAGAAAATTAGAATCTTAAATCATGACAGACGCGTCAAGTAAGAATCTTCTACGATAATGTAAATGGTACAGCTATTAGCTTTCCAGTAGATATGTGCTGCATCAAACCAGACAATTGATAGGAGCCATTTTTTCATGGGCATACTCTTTACATAACACCAATTGTAGTATCCTACTCATCAAATAAGGGACTCTTTTAGGTATTATTGCCCATGGCTTTAATGACCCTAATCATTCAATGTTCAGAAATTAATCAGATGGTCAGTATCAGGTAATCAGTGTAATTTTCAGTCATTGGACCATCTAAAAGATGACCCCATGATGAATAACACATGTACTGCTTGGAAGGCCAAGAACCGGCCAGGCCATGCCATTTCTTAAAATGAAGAACTCTCAATGGGCTTATCCCTTTCGTAGAAAAACAATTACACTACTATTCACCTGAAACTCTAGGCCCTTGGATTCCACTATTGTCAGAACAAGAGCTTGCTTTCCAACATGGTCAGGAATTTCCTTCCTAGCACAATCATCTCAAACTAATATAACTTGCTCCGCTCCAAAGCCGATCATACTCCCGCCAATTTTCGACTATTGCCAAAAATAGTTATAATTGTTGGAAGTAGCAATCCGGAAGTTTCTAGGCTTGGGAAGCATTGAAAGAGGTGTTCAAAATTCAAGCTAGAACCCTCTAAAGACCATCTTGATCTTGAAGCTTCTAGACTTGTTGACTTGGAAGACATGCAAAGAAAAATCTAGAAAAATGTTCTTGGAAACATGCAATTTTTGAAAGACCAAAAGGGCATTGTACTTGTGTCTTATAGAAGTCTCTAGAATAGGGTTATTATAGTAATTATACCTATCTTGTAATCACTATAAATAGGGAGTGTGTAGTGAGGATGAAGCATAGAGTGGAGTTGTGAGTTCTCAAGTGTCTAGCTTTCTTTTCTCAATAAAGAGTGTTCTTTTTCTCCCAAGGCAGCAACCTAGTCTTCAAGTGTAGTTTCCGTAGTGTCATTCTAGCTTGCTTAGTTTCCTACAAAGTGTCATCTTCCTACTCTCCATTGTCTTGGGCAAGGCTCCTACAAAGTGTCATCTTCCTACTCTCCATTGTCTTGGGCAAAGCTTAGCAAAGCCAACAAAGTGGTATCAGAGCCAAGGTCATTCTAGAGTCACACCGGTGTTCCTTTTGTTGGATTGTGAAGATGGCCTCCAACTTGGTTCAACCTCAAATTCTAAAGTTGTCAAAAGACAACTTTGAGAATTGGTGTATACAAATGAAGGCATTGTTCGGGTCGCAAGATCTATGGGATATCATCAATGATGGGTACGTAGAACCCACCATGGAGCAAGAAGCCGTGTACACCGTGGAGCAGAAGAGCACTCTCAAGGATCAAAGAAAGAGGGATAAAAAGGCATTGTTCTTACTCTACCAAGCATTGGACGAATCAACGTTCGAGAAGATCGCTGAAGCGACATCAAGCAAAAGGGCTTGGGAGATCCTAGGCACCATTTTCAAAGGAGTTGATCGTGTTAAGAGGATTCGCCTACAAACTCTAAGAGCCGAGTTCGAGACAGCCTATATGAAAGAAGGTGAGAGCATCTCCGATTATTTTTCGCGATTACTTGTTATTGTGAATCAATTAAAGAGGAATGGTGAAAAGATTGAAGACCTCCGGGTCATACAGAAGGTGCTGCGATCCCTTACAACCAAGTTCGAACATGTGGTTGTGGCTATTGAAGAATCCAAAGATTTGGAGACACTCTCAGTTGAGGAGTTAATGGGATCACTTCAAATTCATGAGCAACGCATGCAGAAGAATTTTAGTTCCATGGTATTGGAACAAGCATTAGAGTCAAAATTGACTCTAAGAGATCAAAGGGGCAGTCACGGAAATTCACAACGTGGTGGTGGCAACCATGGTAATCGCGGAAGAGGTAGAGGACGAGGAAATTATCAAAGTCATACACAAAATCAGCGGAGTTTCAACAGTAGCCGCGGAAGAGGAACTAGCAGAGGTAAATCCACATATGGTCGTGGTAATACAAGAAGCATTCAATGCTACAATTGCAACAAGTATGGGCACTATGCATTAGATTATTGGAGCAAATTTGTGGCTCAAGATGAGCAATCCAACCTTGCCGAAACATCAAATTGTGGAAGAGAAGACTCCACACTCCTCCTTGCTCGAGAAGAAGTGTCTGGTTAACAAGATGTGTGGTATCTTGACTCGGGAGCTAGCAATCACATGTGTGGGAAGAAGGAACTCTTCGAGGAGATGGCGGAAGGCATTCATGGTAATGTGAGCTTAGGAGACTCATCCAAGGTCCCCGTGAAGGGCAAAGGTAAGGTTAAAATTTATCAGAAGAATGGTACACCAGAATATATCTCCAATGTGTACTATGTGTCCAATATGAAAAACAATATACTTAGTATTGGGCAACTCCTCGAAAAGGGGTACGTAATACACATGGAGAATCACTCTCTTACTTTGAGAGATGTACGAGGAAAACTTGTTGCACAAGTTCAAATGGCGAAGAATCGCATGTTCCCACTCTATCTTAACACAAAACTGGAAATGTGCTTCCTTGGACGCAAGGAGAATGAGTCATGGAAGTGGCACATTCGCTTCGGGCATCTCAATTTCAATGGTCTCAGGCTATTATCCACAACGGACATGGTTTCTGGTTTGCCGGTCATTAAACAGGTGGACCATGTGTGCAAGACATGCACACTTAGCAAGCAGCAGCGAATTCTTTTCCAGAGTGGCAGATTGTGGAGAGCAATAGAACCATTACAGCTGGTTCACACGGATATCTGCGAACCGTTAGACCCAATTTCTCTCGGAGGAAGTAAGTACTTTATTACTTTTATTGATGACTTCAGTAGAAAACTCTGGGTATACTTTATTAAAGAGAAATCTGCCGCTTTTACTGTCTTTAAAAATTTTAAAGCCTGTGTTGAAGTAGAGAGCGGTTATAAAATTAAGACACTGAGATCTGACAGAGGTGGCGAGTACACCTCAAATACACTTCAAGAATATTGCAGACAACAGGGCATCAGACAACAATTTACAGCAGCTTATACACCACAGCAGAATGGGATTGCAGAAAGGAAGAACCGCACCATCCTTGATATGACAAGGACCATGCTTAAAGAGAAGGGATTGCCAAAGCATTTTTGGGCCGAAGCAGTTGCATGCACAACTTATCTTCTCAACAGGTGCCCTACAAAAAGCATCAAAAACAAGACACCCCAGGAGGCATGGAGCGGCTATAAGCCTAGTGTGTCGCACTTGAAGATCTTTGGATGCATTGCTTATGCTCAAGTACCAGAGGCAAAAAGGAAGAAGTTGGATGATCATTTTGAGAAATGCATCTTCATTGGGTACAGTGAGGAGTCCAAAGCATACAAACTCTACAATCCACTTACTAATAAGGTAGTGGTGAGTAGAGATGTGATCTTCAGTGAAGAAGAAACATGGAATTGAGATAAAGAAGAGAAAATCAAAGAGAATCATATTGAGATAGAAGAGCAAGAAGCAGACCACAGAGAACAAAATCAAGAGAATATGCGGCAAACTATCTCAACACCAGCTCCACGTGCATCATCAGCTACAGTTCGGAGAAGTCCTGATGCACGACTCATAACTCTAGAAGGTACTTCATTGACTCAAAGCTCATCTATTCCTTCATTATCTATAAGACCAATCAAAATGAGGAGCCTAAGAGAAATTTATGAGCAAACTGAAAACAATGATGATATAAATCTTCTCTGCCTATTGTTGATCATGAGCCACTTACTTTTCAAGAGGCTGTGAAAGGAGATTGTTGGAGATCAGCCATGGAAGAGGAGATTTATGCCATCCAAAAGAATAAAACATGGGAGTTAACTTCACTTCCTAAGGGTCATAAGTCAATTGGTGTTAAGTAGGTATATAAGATCAAGCGAACGGCCGATGGAAAGATTGACCGTTACAAGGCAAGGCTTGTAGCTAAGGGCTACAAACAAAAATATGGTGTGGACTATGAAGAAGTTTTTGCACCAGTTGCTTGACTTGATACAGTCAGGATGCTGATCTCACTTACCGCCCATCACAGTTGGAAAATTTACCAACTGGATGTAAAGTCAACATTCCTCAATGGAATTCTTGATGAAGAAGTGTATGTGGAACAGCCCGAAGGCTTCATAGTAGAAGGAGAAGAGGATAAAGTTTATCGCCTAAAGAAAGCTTTATATGGATTAAAGCAGGCGCCTAAGCTTAGAATGCTCGGATTGATAACTACCTTCAAGAAAATGGCTTTACTTAATGTCCATATGAGCATTCCCTCTACATAAAAAGGAACAGCCATGGAGAATTACTTATAGCATGCCTCTACGTTAATGACTTGCTATTCACCGGGAACAGCCAGGAGATGTTCGACAAATTCAAGCATGCTATGTTCAAGGAATTCGAAATGACAGACTGTGGACTTATGTCTTACTTCCTTGGTATAGAGGTGAGACAGCAAGCTGATGGTATATTCATATCTCAGAAAAGGTATGCGATGGAGCTTCTTAAGAAATTCAGATTGGATGGCTGCAACACAGTAAGCACTCCTGTAGCAATGGGTTTGAAGTTGACAAAAGAAGGAGAATGAAAGACCGTGGATTCAACTCTATTCAAGAGTGTGAGCATGGGATCTTCCTACCCACTTTCACAATTATATGTTTTGACTTGAGTCGCCAGCTATTCATTCTTAGGGATAGGTCCCAGGTATTTGTTTGTTTGGATAAGGCAAATGGTCTAATCAGAGTTAGGGTAAGTGGTTCGATTAAGCCCTGAGGAAGGTGTTAGGCACCCCAAGACCCCCGTTTTATAACGGTTACCTACTCCCTAAACTTAAGCCAATTATAATCTCAAAGTTTAATTAGAATGTCCAAAGTTTTTAAGTGAGTGCTAATCCAAGAAAAATAGAAAGCTAGATGGCTAGGGTCGAACCCGAGTTGAGTTGCCTACGTACTCACATGGTGAGATCAGACCGAGCGTAGTTCTGGCACATGAGCCCGTGCCGAGGCTAGGGGGGAGTGTGTGTGTGCATAGGATGGTCAAAGGGTCTAGCTTAAAAGGCTATGGTTTAGTTGACCGGAGAGGTCAAGTGCACAAGTGTTAAGTCTAACCGCGGTTAGAGGGTATTTATCCATGGTTAGATGAGCTAACCAAAGCTAAAGAGGTCCTACAAGTCTCTTTTTGGTCTTTTTGTATTTTTTATATTTTTTGAGATTTTTGGGGATATTTGAATGTTTTTTATATTTTGGTTATATTTGAATGTTTTTGGTGTTTTAAGATTTTATCATGTTTTTGGTATTTTGAGATTTTATCATGTTTTTAAATTTTCATATAGGTAAGGTTTTGACAAACTTAACTAAAGTCAAATTTAGTCCAAGAGTTTGGCTAAAAGATTATAGTTTAAGACATAAAGAGGGATGTGCCTTATGAATAGTAAATGGTCTATTACCAACACCTATTTTGTTGGATTGATGTTGATAATAGATCAAATACCATTGTCTTTAGTATGAAACATTTTTAAGAATGTCCTCTTTAAGTCCTTACACCATCATTTATCTTAAGTCCTTAAACCATCACCTACCCATTCAACATAGAACATGAAGGAAAAATAAATGAAAGAAAATGAAAACTCATCCTCTCCCTTTTAAGGTGGTTCATTTACACCATTATTAATGATGTAATGTTGCTCTAAAGAATGTTAGGGAGGGGATGAGCTTTCACAAAAAATTCTAGAAAGAGGACTAGAATCTCAAAAGAAAACAAAATGAAAAAGAGAGGTATAGCTTTAGCTTCCACTCTCTATGGGCCTACCCATATCCACACTTGTGGGTACATAAAAAAGAAGAAAATATGTACATGGATAAAGGAGCATCTCCTTGCCTTTGATATGGGGTCCCTCTACACCATTAGATTGGTGTAGAGAGGCCCAACTATGCTTGAGAAATGAGAGATCAAGAAGAGAGAACCAAATAAAAAAAAAGATAAAAAAGAAGAGAAAATGAAAGAAGAAGTGCCTACTCCTCCAAGAATTCTTCTTCAATGCTCCAAGGGATAGGGTTTTAGAATCCACAAAGGAAGAGAGTTAGTGAAGAACTCTAAGCTTTTAGTCTTAGAATTCTTTCCAAACTCTAAACCTTAGTTTCTTCTCCCTTCTTCAAACTCAAGAGAAACACAAGTGGGTGAGAACCTTCTAGGGGTCTTGAGGGATGGATCTAAGGGGCTAAAGGATTGGTATTTATAGGAAAACTAAGAGGTTGGGTTGTGTCTTTTACATGGGGGATAAAAGGAGCTAGTGGGTAAAGACTTGAGTGTTGTAAGGTGAGTTGATAGATTGAGTGTTGTAAGGAGTGTAAGAGAGTTGGTGGGTTGAGTGAACTATGAGTTATATAAGTATGAGTTGATGTAAGAGAGGTGTAGGAGAGTTGGTGGGTTGAGTGAACTATGGGTTATATAGGTATGGGTTGATGTAAGAGAGGTGTAAGAGAGTTGGTGGGTTGAGTGAACTATGGGTTATATAGGTATGGGTTGTAGGATATAGGGTAGGTGGATATGGATATGTGGATTAGGTCTTATGGATCATGGGTTATTAGTAGATGGGTCATGGGTTATGATTATTGGACTTTGACTATGACATTTGGGCTTGGGCTATGGAAATAGGCTTTGGCTTAGGCAATTGGGTGATTGGGTATTTGGGCTTGACTACTTGGGTTGGGTAATAAAATTAGGTAATTGGGTTTGATTGAGTTGTCTAGGTATAAGTTTGGTCAAATGGGCTTGGGCCTTGGGTATACCTAGGGCTTACTAAGGTTAGGCTAGGGCTACCTAGGGTTAAGCTTAGGGTTAACTAGGGTCTTAACTAGGGTTTAGTCCTATGGTTAAGGGTTTACCTAGGGTTTGGAACTAGGGTTGATCTAGGGTTTGGACCATAGCTAAATTAATTAACCACGGTTAAGGGGGTGTAAAAATAGGGTGCTGACAAAGAGCTTGATTGAAAGCTTAAGATATCTCACAATCACAAGACCAGATGTAGTCTATGGTGTTGGATTTCTGAGCAGATACATGGAAACTCCTAAGGAATCTCATTAGCTTGCAGCGAAGAGAATCCTAAGGTACATTTCAGGAACTTTAGAATTTGGACTTTTCTATTCTTATAATGAGGATGCAGAGTTATATGGATACTCAGACAGTGATTGGGGAGGTGACCAAGATGAACATAAAAGCACCACAGGGTATGTTTTTTTACCATGGATCCACAGCTTTCACATGGAGCTCTAAGAAGCAGAGTATTGTAGCTCTATCTACATGTGAAGCTGAGTATGTGGCGGCATCATCCACAGTTTGTGAAGTAATATGGCTAAGGAATCTCTTAAAAGAGTTGAATCATCTGCAGGAAGAATCAACAATCATATACGTGGACAACAAGTCCGCTATTGCTCTTGCCAAGAATCCTGTACAATATGGAAGAAGCAAACATATTGAGACCAAGTTTCATTTTCTAAGAGACCACGTGAATCAGAAAACGGTAAAGCTGGAATATTGTGATACCAAAGAACAAGTAGCAGATATCTTTACTAAAGCTTTGCCAACTGATGCATTCAGGAGACTGAGAGAATTACTTGGCATGAGAAAGCTTCCGGTTTGAAGGGGGGTGTTGGAAGTAGCAATCCGGAAGTTTCTAGGCTTGGGAAGCATTTAAAGAGGTGTTCAAAATTCAAGCTAGAACCCTCTAGAGACCATTTTGATCTTGAAGCTTCTAGACTTGTTGACTTGGAAGACATGCAAAGAAAAATCTAGAAAAATGTTTCTTGGAAACATGCAATTTTTGAAAGACCACAAGGGCATTGTACTTGTATCTTATAGAAGTCTCTAGAATAGGGTTATTATAGTAATTATACCTATCTTGTAATCACTATAAATAGGGAGTGTGTAGTGAGGATGAAGCATAGAGTGGAGTTGTGAGTTCTCAAGTGTCTAGCTTTCTTTCCTCAATAAAGAGTGTTCTTTTTCTCCCAAGGCAGCAACCTAGTCTTCAAGTGTAGTTTCCTTAGTGTCATTCTAGCTTGCTTAGTTTCCTACAAAGTGTCATCTTCCTACTCTCCATTGTCTTGGGCAAGGCTTAGCAAAGCCAACAATAATAGCGTTCTGATTGTTCTGAGATTTAAGCAAAAGTGGAGCTTCCCCATATATATGACTTGTCACAGGGCGCAAAAAATCAATAGAGAGAGGAAGGAAACAATGAAGAAGGTCAATAACGCTCTGTGCAAGCTTGAGAATACCAGTATGGGTACAGAAGTTCTCGCTCAAATGAAAAATGTCCAAGATACGTTGTTCTCCTCTCTCTTTTGCTCCATCATTTCCATCACATATTGACTCCAACAGAAACTCTTTGTAGAACAGAGATGTTATATCTTGGAGCCTGAAATCAATCCCCCTCCCAATAGTTTTTTACCATATCACCAGAGAAAACAATGCCCTCGTCAAAATTTCTGCATATATACTTAAAAAGAGAAATCTGTCTCATAGTAAGTTCCTGGACCTCATCAATATAGACAAAGTCCATTTCCTCACCCCCATAGCTTCCATCTCTCAGTCGACGATGGAGATCAATAACTAAATCAGCGAAGTCAAAGTCACCATCCACCAGCTTTTTCTTTTCATAGTCCAGAAAAATATCATAAATTGAACATCTTATCTGACTGTTTAAATTGGACTCCCGGCCCTCAGATAGAAAAATATAATCCTCGCGGCTAAGTTTTCCATCATTGGCCTTGCCTGCTCCCAATCCACCTTTTATATGAGACATTATCTCAGTGAAAACTGTGTAAGAGTCAAGCTTTTTAGTTAGCTGGATATTGAAATGGGGCCAGTAAAATGAACTAAAACGGGTCATAATCAACCTCCTTCATTCTTATAAAAGCATGTAAAGCACATGATCTTGAAATTCCACTTTTATCCTGAAAAAGTTCTCTTGCACAACGGAACTAATTAAAGTACGAATTCCCCATACTTCCATCAAGCATCATCAAGAACTTTTGAAAAGTAATAATGAGGGGGTAGAACTTGGGTGGAATATCGATAAAACTGTCTGGGATTTCCCTGAACTCAATTGTATCATCAATGTCATGCATATCAATCAAATTGTTTTCTGCTGATATGTTTCCCCCGCAGATAAAACTGTAGATACAACAATGCATATAGTTAGCCCAAGAAGCTAGTTAAAAGTTAAAACATAAATTCACTAGGTTATCTATAGGCTAGAAATTAAGGTAAACTGGATGATCTTCATCAATTATTTATACTATTATATTAATGAAACCCATGCAATTGCCGGACCCAAAGTTCATTTTTTCTTTTGTCCAGTGTAAAAACATTATATTTTGTTAAAAGTCTTACACTAGATAAAAGATAAAAATATAAAATAGTCTTTTCGACGCGCTCCAAATAAGACTAACAATTTGTCCCCCCTCTTCTCTATGTCATTACAAATTATTTAATAAACCAGCAGGGGTCCTGTGGCTTCAGAATCGCGGAATGATTCCATTTTATATTTCAACATTTAAACCTACTTACTTATTGTAGCTTCCTATTTCAATCCTTTTTTTTTTATAACTTTTTATTTCACAATAATTCCAAAGGAGGCGTGTTCATTGTGGTTATAAATAATTACAAAACTGTCTCTGCAGAAATAAATGCAGGTTTTCCAAAGGTCAAAAACTTCCAAGCACACATTGGATATAATGTGGATCCATGTGGTCAAAGCTAGGGTGGAAGACCTGGAATTGTATCTGGAATGAGCCAACCAATATCAACTTTTGTATGCAGTAGCTATCCCTCAAGCTTGTTGACTTCACAACAACTTCTATGCCAAAACTTCTGTTTCTTTTTATATTTTCAAATTTAGTTTCAGTGACCAATTCACTTAATGAGATAGAAGTGTATACATGTTTTGATTTAGTTGAAAATTAAGGAACAAAAGAATTCATAATTGTCAAGAATAAATCCTCTTATTTTTCTTTCCAAGTCTTGATTTTGTGAAGTCCATTTCCTTGTTCTTCGCACTTATATAGGTACCCAAAAGACCATCCAAGTAAAGACAAGAAACTATTGTTGTCACAGGTTGGAACAAACACAAATGCCTAATTGAACAATTGATAAGCTATCCAAGAACTACATAAAGGAAATGAAGTATAGGAATTTTTGCTCAACTTGCCCTCTTTGTTGGACAGGTGTCCACGTAAGCATGATTTAGTGATTTACATAAAGTTCAATATTTACCAAAACACAGTATATGGCCCCCATGTAAATTACCAAACACCCTCACATGACAAACAAGGAGAACAAATTGATTTTTTTTCTCCATTTGCACAATTATGGCTAGCATTCCTCAACGAAGTACATAAGTGAAAATATTCAAGCAATCTACACACCTTTTCAAGTGAGAAATATGGTGTTTGACAGCAGAACATAATGTAGGACTGACCGTAACAAAAATCTGGCGCAAGAAAGTGCAGTTAGTCTCTCCAAGGTTCTCGTTGACCTCATTTCTCAAGCTTAATTTCGATGAAATACCACTCTTCACTTCATCCAATCCTTGGGAGGAAAGATAGTGTTGTTGCTCTCTCTGAATTAATTTCAAAGTCAAAATAGTTGTTTTCCCAGTACTAGACCTTCCCAGGATAAATGTACTTCTAGGGAAAAGAATTATCCCCAGTTCTTGGTCTGTTACTTTAAATGGAAGATTCAGTTCTCTACCATCACGGCCAGAGAGCAAGTGTCCCCCCACACCAGATGATAAGGAGTAGAATTTCATTAATAACAGACTCTCGCTCACCTTTGACTTCTCAACATAACTTATTCCATCAAGTGCACCAGCATTTGAATCATTCCCAGGCTCAGTTCTAAGTTTTTTATACTGGACAATATTGGCAGAGCTTCCCCAGCTCATTGGAACTTCCAGATCCCTAAACACGCCAAAATAGAATAAAAATATATCATTCGAGGCAACTGAGAGGTGTACTTTTACCTAAATGTAGTGACTCATACCATATATGATCAAACCAATAGCAAAAAAAAACAGTAAGATCCATTTAGAAAAGGACATTCAGAGTAAAGAACTAATAGAGCAAGTCTTTTTCATTAGAGAACTGTTTCAAAAAGTATACAAGAACCTATGGTTATAATAAAAATTAATGATACAGAAATGTGCATATACCCAGTTTGGTAGACAAAATCTCATCTATTGGCTATGAAATTGAATTTTAGCATATAAAGAAGTACATTCCAAAGTCATTATGACTAAGGCAGTATATAGTAACTGGCGGCAACATGAAAATTCATGCTTCCTTTATCATCAATCATCCACATGGAATGCAGACCAGAGGATCAGATTAATATCTATCAGAATACAAGGACTAAACATACCCCTCAAGACATTTCACCTTGCAACGGTTGACATAATCATCGGTGTAATTTGCAGATATACTATCCAGACGCTTAACCAATTTTGAAATATCCTCCAGAGGTAAAATTTCCCAAAATTTCAACACTTGGATGTAACTTGAATCCTTCACAATGTCAACTGTGCAAACAATATACAAACCTTCAACCTTGAAAAGTTTCACGAGCAGTGAGGAGCTTTCACAAACAGAGTCCACATTCATCTTTTTTGGGCACCAGCCACTGGAAAGCCTCAGCAAACGGGTAATAACTGAATTTTGAGTTTGGGTTGACTTCAGTTTTCCAAATGATTTCCTAAAGTTACAATCGAAAAGAACCTGTGGATACGGAAAATAAAAAATACCACTAATAATGGCACCCTAGTAGAGAATATTAAAATGTCAACTACTAAAATTGAAATACCTTCCATCTTGCATTTTTGAAAAGTACACTATCCCCATGGAGTAACCCATAGAGCTGATTAAAGTCTTTCTTCACCTGCAATATTGCATTAGCAAGATCCTTATCTTCACCGGCATTGAAAAAGCATTGACGGTCCTTAGCATCATGGACTACCGCTTCCCAGACAGATCCACTATTAACCAGAGTTTTTTCATTACCCAAAATCCAAAGGCTGTGCCTGCAACGTAGATCAGATCCAAGCCGGTTCAGTGAGGGGGGACCATGAAAGTCACTGGAATCAACAAGCCGATAATACAGTAAAAATTCACCATCTTCAACATAAAAGATTAGTGGAAACTTCTCAAAAGTAAATCCTTTAAAAAGCATACAGACAATCCCTAGCCCTCGTCAAAGCAATGTTAGTTCGCTGAGGATTGGACAGAAAACCAATTGATCCAACAGTATTAGATCGTACAGTTGATATTATAATGATGTCTTCCTCACCACCCTGGAACCCATCAACGGACTTCACCGTCACAGAAAAGTCACCGAGATTTGCATAGTTCTGTCCAAGTTTATCTTGAATTGCAGCAACTTGAGCAGCATATGGGGATACTATACCAATGGTAAGTTTCTGTTTTGAGCCACTACATGCTGTGAAGTTAAAAATTATACAAATAACTAACATGGTTTTAAGTATGAAAACTGTAAAATTATAATTGTCAAGAGTGCTAGGCGGGCCATAAGTGGAATATCAAGACACAACACTTAGAGAAGAAAATTAGATTTATTATAAGCATTTTTAAAATAATACTGAAGCTATCTTAGAAGTAGGGTTGAGATTACTTCCTTAGCTTTGTTGTTGGGCTTTAAGGGTTGTTATTTTATTATAAATTCATAAGTAGTTGTTATGAGAACATTGTTGAGGGGACTAAAAGAGTTTTTATAATACTCACCATGGAGAGTTTTAAGAGTAACTAAAAGAATTAAAAGATAATATACATAGGCATAATGGCTACAATCTTGTATGTCACGCACTAACTTTCTGAAGTCTTATCTTCACATGAGATTCAAAATTATCCCCTCCTATTTTCCTCCTACTGTAAGCCAACCCAAATGAACCCCAAAAGTGGAGATCCATATGAACTAGTAGAGATTTAAAACATAACTCGGCTTAACCTAGTAAAGAAATATGTGAAACCAATTCTATCTGCTGAACTAGTAGAAAAAAATAAATGAAACCAATTGCATCTGCTTTCTTATTATATAAATATGTTTCTAATCGTTAAAATTTTGAAGAAAAAAGGCAGCAATTCCACTTGCAAACTCATGTATCCCTCTTTATCAATGCAAAAAAAAAAAAAAAACTCTTCTTTATCTTTACTATTATAATGGGAGAGGCAGGCGTAGCCTGATTTTTCCGAAATTCCTAAACTACCCTTACATAAAACAAAACTTTGATTTTATGTTTTACTTTAATTCCCAAACTACCCCTTGCTCATCTATCTATTTAAAGAACAGAATCACAGCCAATCGCGATTGAACTCAGGGAGAGTTCAATCACACCTCTGGGTTAATTAACTGTGGTTAACTCCTTCCCCTTGCTCTCACGTGCATCGCACGTGCCACCCGCTAGTTGATTAATATAGAGAGAGAAAAAGGTTGAACCCCCAACAATAAGTAATGAAGTAAAAGAGCCCCAAAATACTATCAAATTCTTGTAAATTCCAAACATAATGTATGCATCTGCTTTTTATAATTATAGTATTTAGAAGCATAAATCAGCATTAGCCCATAGCACAAAACAGGTAAATAATATAAAACATTAAAATAATACACAAATATAAAAGCCGTGGAGTTCATTAGACATAATCAGAATGAAACCTTAAAGGTATCATGACCCTTCAACTAAAAATTACCATACCTCTAAAAAGATTTTGCACTATTTTCATCGCAACAGCTACCTCAACCATATTTTTCCGGCTATGTCCAACATTTTCCATTACATCTTTACCATCAGAATTGCTTATGAATGAATAGGGACCAAACATAGACCCTTGAAGATAGTGTCTTTCGTAATTTGTATTCAAAACTCTTGGCGCATTCAAGATCTGATTGTGATAGAACTTGGAATTTGGGAAGGAACTAATTGATGGATGCATCCTGTACTGCATGTTGAGAAGGTGCTTTGGGTGCCCCAATAAACTCAACCTTTCAAATAGGCTTCTTCCAAAGCCAGCTTCAGCAGAAATCTATATGGAAAAAAAAATTGAGAGTATGAAACATGATATGTTAGAAATCACAAAGTAGAAAAAATTAAGGTACAGTGGGTAGATTTTCAGCATAAAGGGCAATTCTGGCACAAAGGATCTCCTTGGTGGACCCACAACAATTTTTAGGTTCCATTTCCCAACATATGCAGCACATGCACTGGTAGTTTTGCTGACGGTCCAAACTTATGGTCCACAAGATGGGAACCTTATATTTTTCTTATCATGTTACTTAAACCAAGCTGCATATCTATACCTTGCTGTTAACCGTTGCCGGTAACTGGAACTCATCACCAATGAGAATAGCATGTCTTATACCCGGAAATTGTAGGGGTATTGCTGATTCACACTCTTTTAACTGTGCAGCTTCATCAATAACCAACAAATCCAGTGGCTCCTTCACCACCAAATGCAGGTTATATGAACTAGAAACTGTGCAGAAAATGAGGGAAGCCGTTTTAAAAGCAAAATTCCTTTATCAAAGATTTGTTCATTGCATTTGGAAGGTTAAGATCAACAAGAGACTGTCGGAGAGATCTTAGAAGATGAAGGCATTCACTTCTCCTCTTGTACAGTAGGGTTGATGTAGAACACTTGACTGCTTCACCCCCAACAGTATCCTTGAAAAATTGAGATGGATTATCAACTACTTCCAGACATGAAAAGTGTTCCTCCAATTCCCCGTAAACTACATCGTCTCGAGACAACAAACTGCCAAATGACTCGAGTAAATCAAGAAGCGAAACCATGCTTTGGAAATTAGTTCCAAGATCATTCTTAAGGGTATGTGAGTGCATAAAATCCTGACACATCTTTTGAAGGGTAACACGATAGTATTGTATCGGTTTCTTATGAACTCAAAAAATGAAATTCCTCCTTTCTTGCAAGTTTCATTTTCTTTACAAATTTTCTTCTCCTTAATTGATTCATTTTCCAAGAAGATATTGTGCTGAGAAAAACAGTCTTCAAGAAAATTTATCATCAATGTGAAACAACGAATCCAACCAGTTAGTGGCCCAAAGCACTCTACAAGCCTTTCCACAAGATAATCCAAATATCTTCAAGCTCAGAAGCCACTTTCAGACGGTCTTTATTCCCAAATAAAAGCAGATCTCCCAGCGAACAAAATGAAATAATATCTCTTTGGTCTGTTACAAATGACTTTACACGAGAAGCCACTTCTGCAATTGCAACATTTGTTGGGGCACATGCAAGGATTCTGCAATTTATTCTTAAAAGGGTCCAGAGCAATGTACTGACAGTTTTAGTTTTTCCTGTACCTGGTGGACCCCAAATGAGTTTAATGGAAGACTTGTGCTTGCACTGCATTGTAGAAAAAGAATCTAGTACTGCACCAGTTTGGGAGTGGTTCAGCACAGAGGATAATGTTGCATCAAGTCTTTCAGCCCAAATGCCATTAGGTTGTATGGAACAGAGATTGCAGGTATCCTCAAACTGTAATCAATAAACAAACCAAAAATCATATTCCCTATACAGTTACAGTAAAACTAATTTTAGCGGCCCTTATTTATTCATTTTTTTGTTTAGTGAAGCACCAGCAAGTGATGTTTATAGAAGAAAAAAAATGCATAACCCCAGTGGTGTATTCTTGTACAGCTTGGTTATTTCCTTGGTGCACTGACATCAAATCCACGTAATAGTTTGCTTTACTAGTTAGATTCTAAGATACAAGAAAGAGGAATGTTAAGGTATACATTCACAATAACAGGAAAGCCCACAGTAAGCACAGGAGAGGACACTGCAAATGACGGGATCATCCATACCAAACATATGATTGATACAATGACATAGGAGATGCCCTTGGTCTTTATCAATATGGAAGGTTGAACCTAATTACTAACCATCCAGATTCTAAACTTTTCTCTAGAATATCATCTTCTTTTTCTTTCCTTTTTTCCTGCATTTGTTTGATTTGATCCTCAATAAAGAAAGTAAACATAGAAGTCCTGAATGGTTAGGAAATTCTAATCAGGTCAATTTTTAATTTACAAGCACCAACCATCCAAAGGTGTGTCCTGAACCAGCTTCATTTGCAAAAGGCTACCTCATCCCATGACAGGACACTCCCACTTATGTGAATGTACTAAGCTACCCCCACAGTAGTAAATCTACAACAAGTTAGTGCATTTCTTACCATGGAATCAGTGCACAAAATTTGCTTCATAATCTTTGAATTCTCTAACTTGTGCAATGAGATCCATATTCTATTGTTGGTGGTTATATTTGTCAAGAAAACCGCAAAAAGCGAGTATCGCAGGCCTTTTCCATCTTGATGCTCTTTGATGTTTTTATTTTAAAACACGTAGGCATGCCATCATCCTCTACAAATTTAGTTACTGAAGCAAAAGTCCAAGTCCTTCCAGATCGCTGCAGATCAAAAACAGTTTCAGGTATCACCTTGGATAAAACAAAAATATCTCCAGGCTTTGGTCTGTAGGGCTCCTTGCGATCCGCACCAGACCCGCCTCTCCATGAATCAACTTTAATATCATATAAATACGATCCGTATGGCTTGGACTCTTCAAAGTAGATTACTTCTGCAATCGGTGCCTTGGAAATAACCTCCAACGAAGAAGATACTTCTGCACGTGTTTCTTCCATTAAAGGAACCACATATGACCCAACATAATGCTGGACTGAATGAAAAGGTTCTGGAATCTTTTCCACCTACAAAGAACATAGGCATGTTCAAATTTAAAATATAAGGTCTATTAAAGTCCATAGCAACCATTACACAATTTAACTCAATGTACAATTAAATAATCAGAAAACATATAAGGATTGAAAAGAATACCAAATGGAGAAGACAACACAGCTAGTAATTGGACAACCAGAAATATTACTGGAAATATAAATAATCCTCACAAGAAGAACACAGGGCAAAAATACTGACAAAAGATTAACTAACAGATTGTGAGAATTTTAATGCTGAAAATACTCGATAATGTATGCAAATAAATAAACAAATACAAATACTAAATGGAAAATAAACACAAAAGAAACAAACCACTTACATGGAAAAAGGGACTAAAATAAATCAGATGTAGCCAGGCGAAAATGCTTAGAAAAACCTATATATCCCAAGAACACCATTTTGGATGAGGTACTTTGTTCAACGCATATGGGACATTGGAACTTCTAAGAGATGGGGTTCATGCTGTACCCAAATTCAAAAGAACAACTCTCTCATTGCCAACCAGTTATTATTGCTAAAAAGCTTAGGCCACCTCCCAATTACCTCTCACAACCTTCGTACTCTTGTTAGGTAAATAATTGATAGTTTTTGTTACGCTGAATTTGAATAGGCAACCATAGAGTCTTCCGTAGGCACAAGCCCAGGTTTTATGTTCATCTGTCTCTGATAACCAAACACTTAGCTGTTCAGGATTACTCCTGCATAGACTCTTAATTAATTCTCTTTTATAAACTTATAGATTTTACTGAATTACATTTTGAGGATCCTACATAGTTCTAGGTTAATAGCTAATATTTTCTAACACGCTCTAACTTTACTATTTTCAGGCCATGTGAATTCATTATAAAAATTGACCGTGATAAATACAAAAATGTATATAAGCATATTGCAGTACCTTATTACGATAAGGCCAAACTGTTAACACCAAAATATTGTAGTTACTATATAATATTAAGTGATGGATGAAATATATTTAAAAAGAAAGGGATGGATAAAAATTACTGTAAAACATATAGAAATAGGACAAAATATGGGTATGACAAAGATAAAGAGTGTACTAAGCAGAGGAAGAAAGAATGTATTTGTAACAAGGAAATTTGAATATTATAAATGCTCTGGGAGAAGCAAACCAATTACTCACCTCCAGGTTGTAGATTATAAACTCGACATTATGACTGAATATAAACATGGTATTATAATATTTTCAAGTCCATTGGATCTAATGTCAATGCCTCAGGGAAATTATTAAAGATACAAGTGCTCTCCATTCATCGAAGAAACTTTCACATGCTAGATAATTTGTAGTTCAGAATGCAACACATGTTTCAAAAAATGAGTTGCTGAGTATTTATTGGAGTGTACCATTGTATAAAGGTTGTTTGAAAATGACCTATTTCAGTAAATTGATTGAGAAGGTGGGTAGAAGAGTGAAAAGCTAAAGGTCCATGGAATGATTATAAAGATTCAGACATCACTAGATTGGTTGGCACAAATTAAGTAAGCTGTCGACTGAATGCGGAATGGTGATTGGACTTTGGAGCCTTATTGATATGTCAAAGACATTTCAAATGAAACTAGTCTTGAACATCATTTTTTTAATCGGTAATTCAGAGATTATATAAAAGGGGAACAGAAAATAAATACAAAAGCAACAAAAGAGATCACAAGAAAGTGAACTCGAAAGCTGGAGCAAAGGAAGCAGAAACAGAAAATAAGCCACTACAAAGAAAAGAAGCTATAAAGAGAACATAAGAGTAGGCTAAGCTACAGGAACAACCTAAATGGGGCCCACAGCCCTAAAGCAGACCAAAAGATCCCAAGTCACTATCACAACACCGTTGAAAGATCCATGCCCTCAAGGTCGCTACTAACTGAAACTAATATGTGGACTAAGTTTTTCAAAATGGAATACCTTCAAGGATCTCTTGTTTGGTAATATCGAAGCTCAAAACCTTTATTTTGATCAGTAAATCAGATATATTAAAAAAAGGGGGATCAATACAGAGATGTAAACTAAGAACAAGAGATACAAATAGTAAGAAAACTAAGGAAAGAAAAGATAACAACGCAAAGGAGCACTAAAGCCACCAACTGCCTCCTCAAGGATGCAGGGTATCCCTCACTTCTTGATCCAAATGAGAAGATGAATTCCAATCCACAATCAACTGTCGCACCCATGACAGGATACGATGAGATGGGGAGGAGGAGTTGTTAAATAAGTGACCATTCCTCTCTTTCTAGATGGCCCATGATATCGCACTAGATAAATAAGTCCAGATTGTTTCCTTAGCACCCACCAAAGTTGTCAAGCCCCTAGGAGTTGTCAAAACCTTGGACGGGGTTGGTTAATAGTTATCTTGGGCTCGAAGTGGCTAATTGTAATGTGGAAAATGCATGACTTAGATTACCAATAATAATAATAATAATAAATCTAAGTAGCTTCTAATTATCATTGGCGTTGATCCATCTAATGGAGACGACGAAGAAGTATACAATTCTCTTGGATTTGAACTATCATGTTAAGCATAGTTAAATGATGGATAAGATTCAAGCTTCTAACTCGAACTAGTATGGATTTAAGACACTGATAACTCTACTGATGAATTGATGTTGATGATGGTTCTGAAGGTATAGATGAATTGATGTCGATGATGGTTCTAAAGGTAAGTACTAGTGCACCATTCCCATTATTTCCTTTAGATGGAAATCACAGTGTTGGTTGCCCTTGCGAAGGCAACTTCAAGGACGACACGTGTTGATAGCGTTGTTTTTATAATCGTCACATGGATTAATATTGCCAAGTTGGATACTTAGATTCTGCCATCTAGTCTGGCCAGATGTCACATGATCACATGGATCATGTGCGGCCTTTTAATTTGGACCCCAACAGCATGATCCTCGGGTGTAGAGGAGCCATTGTGCCCTCATTCACAAATTCGGAACTTAGTTGCCAGGTATCTTGAGATTCCTTACCAGGAGTTTAATGTGTTGGCTGGCCACCACTCTTCTTGTGGGAATGAACATGTGTGGGCTAGCCACCATTTTTCTCGTGGGAATGAACATGTGTGTGCCCCCCATTTCTTATCTCATCAGCATTGCTTATTGACCAGGCCGATAGTAAGGAGGGTTATGGGATGTACTTGCTCTATATCCCAATAAGCTGTGGGCGAAGCAGGGCTGCACTTCTCGATTCTCAAATAGCTTGGTGTTTGGGGCTTGATGGCAGATATTGGTGGGGGTATCTTCGTCCAACACCTATAATCCCTAATGAAGAGGCATTCTACAAGTGAATGATCGCCTTGTAGATGACGCTTTGGGAACTAACCTACCTCTTGGGGGATGGTATGGAGTCTTCTGGTTTGAGGGTATGAAGGAGACTGTCAAATGGCATTTTAAGGCTAAAGTATCTTGAAACTTATGAACTTAAAATATCGTTTAACCTATGAAGTACTTTAATAACTAACATGTTGGGCATATTTGATCATTTTGTCTAAACATATTAGTTATAATGGAATATGTGGAGACCGCAAGTCAACCAAACATTAGAAGTCCTCTTCGGGAGCCCTATAAATAAGGGGTGACCCCATTCTCTTCTAGACACTTGAAACCTGAGATTTTCTCTCTAACTCTCAAACAACTCAAAGCTACCTCAAAAGAAATCCAACTATTCTTCATAGCTCTTAACCTCTCCTCTAATCACAGATCCACCATTTTCTTTCTCTTGTTTGTCTTTTGTCCAGATCATCGAATTAGTATGGCTTGGATATCGAGTTAAACCTGATTCCAAGTTGCAGAGAATTAAGTTCATCACCATAGTTATAATTGTTCCTTTCATGTTTAAGCAAACCCAATTTCCGTCTCCACCTCTGTCCATATGGAGAGCACCAGAAACCTAGCTATCCATACAATTTCAGATTGAACTTCCCAAACTAAAAAAGTTCACATAAACCAATCCAAAAACTAAATATGGTTCTACTAATTGCGAGTTTTTTCAAAAACCCTAATTCAAGTCAGACAATAAACTGAAAGGGTATGAAATAAACAATGTGTTAGGATCAAAATTCAAATGTATCAATAGACCAAGTTATAGATTGCCATGGAAAATAAACCCTAAGGAACTAAAACCCTAACGAAGATAAACCCCTAAACCCTTGTAAGAAAAATCCAAAAAATCCTTAAACAGCCTGAATAAGATTTATAGTCTTGAATTCGAGATAACAGTCTCGAATTCGAGATGGTTATCTCGAATTCAAGACAACAATCTCGAATTCAAGACAACCATCTTGAATTCAGAACAACCATCTCGAATTCAAAATGATTATCTCGAATTCAGGATGGTTATCTCGAATTCAGGACAATTATCTCGATATTGCATAACACGCATTTAGTGAATTCGATACACATTTTATTTGATATTCGAACTATTTGTAATATTGAAAGCCTTTATTGTAAAGCATTGATATTGTTAAGTTTTTGTGTTGTTTTTTCTTGATGTTGCAGATAATGAATGTATCAGTGATTTGTTGTTATGATGGTGAATGGAAGATTCTCCCTGACAGGTCCCACGTATATGAGGGTGGGAAATCGAAATTGATACAGGTGTTTAGTGGAATGACACATGAGCAACTTTTTAGCAGAGTTTATCGATTGACTAAATCTCGGGGGGAAGAAACTAAGATTAGAGTGAGGTATATGTTCCCTACACACCTGACAATTCCTCCTACTGATATTGAAGATGATGAAGACTTGTTCGTATTTATTTCAGATTGTGAGCGAGCACAAACTCATAATGTACTTTTGCCAATATATGTAATCGAAGTTGCAAAGGGAGTATAACAGTGTGGCCCACCCTCTTTGAGTTACGAAGGTTTTCCTGATCACGAGACTATCGTTCCCCATGTGAACGAGGCTGATACTTGTCATGTCCTTCAGCCTTCTATAGTCTATGGTCCCGACCCTATACTACCAACCGTGCCTTGGCCCTTTGAAGACTTGACAACAGGACCAAGTCAATATACTTTTTTTGTGCTTAACACATATGCAGATTATGGTGGTACCAGCAGGGGCGACAACTACCATAGTGAAGATTGTGGTGTTTAGGATAATGAATGTGCTAATGTTGGTGAATGTGCTGAAGATGAAGATGATGATGATGATGATGATGATGATTATTCAGTGGAGGTAGATGAAGATGTTACCAGAGACGATGTTGATGGGGGTCCTATCCGCTCAAATATCCCAATGGTTGATACCCGTAGCTCCTCTAGGTCTGCTTTTCGGTAAGTCAGTCAAGGCCCTTCATCAAATGTGATTGAGAATGATGACTATGTGAATTTCGATCCTTCAGGCTTTGCAGCTACACTCGAGAATACGGATGATATTTCACTTGGGCAATTGTTTAAAGATAAGAGGTGCCTACAAAATGTGTTGGCAAAGTATGAAATGACAAAAAACTTCCAATTCAGGGTTGTTGATTCAAATAAATCAAAGTTTGAAGTTAAGTGCCTTAGGGGTAATTGTTCTTGGAGGCTGCGTGCATCAAAGGTGAATGAGTCTGGTGTCTTCAAGAGAAATACTTATAATGCATATCACTCCTATGGGTTTCCCTTAACTGGGCCCGATCATTGACAAACATCTAGTTTGGTTGTTAGTGACATAGTCGTGGGACGGATCGAGGATCGCGTGACATCTAGGCTCAAAGAGATTATCCATGATGTTTGGAAACAATATGGAGTGCAAATGAGTTATCGGAAAGCGTGGAGATCTAAAGAGATTGCAATGAAAATGTTAGAGGATCATACGACCAGTTGTACACTGACCTCCCTGCTTATTTGTACGAGCTACGCAGGACCAACCCGGGAACAGTAACTGCAGTAATGAGTGACCTAGATACTGGTGCATTTGAAAGGTGTTTCGTGGCCCTTGGACCTTGTATTAGAAGTTTTCAGCTCAGTTTACGAAGAGTATTAGCCGTTGACGGGATGCATCTAAAGGGTAAGTACAAGAGGATCTTAATCATAGCAACATCGCTTGATGGTGACAACCACATATGTCCAGTTGCTTATGGAATAGCTGAATCAGAGAACAATGACAGTTACAAGTGGTTTTTCAAACAATTAGCTGACTCACTTGGGTACATGGAAGGGTTAGTCATTATAACTGATCGACACGCTAGTTTGATAAGCCAAGTCCCCATTGCAATCCCACATGCAGTTCATAGTTATTGTTCATATCACATTAGCCAGAATATGCATGCACCATTCAAGGACAAGGGACTGAAACCGTTATTTTGGTTGGCCGTAAAGACATGCATGTTGAGCAAGTTCCAAGAGTTTATGTCACGTCTTGCAAGCGCAAACCCCGAGGCATATGAATGGTTAGCTGCAATTCCAAAAGAAAAATTGGCATCTGCATACTTTCCTGGGCTGAGGTATAACATTGTAACTACTAATATAGTTGAATCGATCAACAGTTTGCTTAAGGAAGCGAGAGAATATCCAGTCACAGTGTTTTTAGAGGATGTGCGTCTTAAGATCCAACGAATGTTCTTTAACCGACGTAACAAAGCGATAGAAATGAATGGAAGCCTGACAACATGGGCTGAGGGTAAATTACAGAGGAAACTTGCTAAAGCACGTTATTTGGAATGTGACGAAATCGTTTGGTATGAGTATTATGTGAGGGGAGAATTTAATGCTACAATGAAGCTTCTTGAACGTACCTGCACCTGTAGGAAATTTTATGTTCAAGGGTTGCCCTGTGTACATGTTTTGGCTGCCTGCAATAAGTATCGACATGATCCGTATGCATACCTTTCTCCCTACTATGCATCTAATATGTATCGAGTCACCTATGAAGAGTCAATATATCCGGTACATGACAAAAAACATTGGGATCTCCCAGATGAAGTAACAGCCGAGACCAAGCGGATGAAACCCCCTGTACAAAAAATAAGCACGGGAAGACCGAAGAAGAACAGAATTCTTTCACAAGGCGAAGAAAGGTGTAACGTAAGATGTGGTAGATGCAAACAAAGTGGTCATAATAGACAAACATGTACTAATGTAATCACACAAGTATGATAATTTCATAATGACAATTCAAAGAGTTTTTGTATCGAATTCTGGATTTTGTATATTTGAATATTGTATTACAAATCAATGCATTATTTTCCTCTTTGGTGGGTCAGTGGTTCACTTGTAGTCTACAAATTATAAAATTTCATATGACTACTTAAATTAACATGTTAAAATTCAGCCATCCAAGTACTTAAGTTGTATATATATATATATATTATGATATTTATTAGATCAGATATACATACCTATATCTGAATTCGTATTCGATTATAAATGGGTAGTAAAATTACTATCCAAATTCGCCCCGCTGCTTACCTATTCGGATTATTCGGATAATTATTTGATTAAAACGGATTCGGATATGAATCGGATATGACACATTAATCAATAGCCAGAAAATCTAATTTTGTAAAATCTAAAACCTAATTAGGTAAGCATTAACCTTGGTGATCCTTAAAGACAATTTGCGTTTCCTTCATGACATTGACATGGCTTTGGTCTTGAGTTTGCATACACGTGCACTTCTAAGAGGGTTAGGTGGTGACCCAGCAAAATCAGTGATTAAAGGCTCTTCTTGTCTATACCCATCAAAGAAAAACATTCAAGCTTGGAGGATACTATTTAGGAAGATTGACCTTAATTACTTTATTGATGGCTATAACATGATATGTACCATTTTACAGTATTAACAAACATATCTCTAAATTCAAGATAACCATCTCGAATTCGAGATTGGTTAGGATGATTTCGAGATAACAATCTCGAATTCGAGATTTTGTAGCCTGAATTCGAGATGGTTATCTCGAATTTGAGATTTTGTTAGCTTGAATTCGAAATTATTAATGCTGAATTCGAGATAACAATCTCGAATTCGAGATTTTGTAGCCTGAATTCGAGTTTGTTATCTCGAATTCGAGATTTTTTCAGCTTGAATTCGAAAATCTTAGGCCTAAATTCGAGACAGGAACTGTAAATGAGCTGTATTGATCCAAACCTTTACATCCATAATAAATCCATTACAAATCCAGTACATACATCCAATGTCGGGTTTGAAAGCTTAAACATACATCCATAAAAAAAATAAGTACATCCAAAAGACACCCCTCTTGACATCTCACTCTAAAGACAGTCCCACCCCTTGACAACCATCAATAAGGATTGGCAATCCTATTCATCATCTCGTAGGCTATCCGCTTCCGGAACTTCGTAACATCAGTCTACAAATTTAAAATACGGTGAGCATAATAGTAAGTCAGATAAATTAAAAATACTGTGAGCAGGAATAATGAATTAGAGGAAAACAAGGTGTAATACCTGCTGAAAATCATTCTGCAAATCGGAACATAGGAAATCCACATATTTCATCACGAATATTCCACAATCGTTCCTGATACACATAAATAACACATTTTATCAGTACATTCTAGGTAAAAAAAGTGCGGTACATTACAAGTAAATTGCTTACTTTCGTATAGATGTACGCATTAGTCTGTTGTGGTAAGTCAAAGATCTCCCACACCGCCCAGTCATGTCCTAGAGCCTCCACATCGCTGAACATATGGAAGAGGGCAGGGATGCACTCTTTGATGGTACATAGTTCTGCTTCATACCTAGTTGAGGCATTGTTGAAGTATGAGTCCAAAATTAGGACCTCCCTTCTCGGAGGTTCCAACACCGCCAACACCCAATGGTGGCTACGAAGAAACGGGATGTTAGTGTTTAATTGATTCCTTAACGAGTCACGCATCGCAGAGTCATTTGCATTGATATATGATCGTAAAGTGTCTGCTTCTATATGTAGGAATTCCTGTGAAGACACTAAATATTAGAATACCGTCAAGTGTGAATGTAGATAATGAATTAATAAATACCCGCCTTACCATGAACCACGTAGGTACAAAGATACAGGAATGGGCGTAAAGATCAGGATGTCTCGCATGTCGTTGTGCTAATAGTTCCATCCATATGTCAATATGCTATGTACATTGTATTAGTGTTAGATTTTTAGAATTACAATTTAGATAGACAACATTAAATTAAAGTCGGGAATAGTCTGTTACCGATTAATCGATCAAGCTTTTGCTATCTGACACAATATTAAGCATCTCTAGAGTGATCCGAACGCTATATATCAACCTTCACAATTAGAATAATTAAAGTAAGGATATTTGATCATCATTAATTCCTCATTTATGCATGTACTTTTCAATTCACAATTAGAAACATTACCTCGTATTATTTAGATCAGCCTCCGTATTCAAAAATTGTTGTAGGGCCTTTTTTTCAGCTGCCGTAGCTGCCCTCATTGGATTTATAGCGATCACGCCCTTGGCCATTTGTTTCCTCACTCTAGTATTCAAGTAAGGGTAGTGGAGATGCTTAGAAATCATTGTAAGTCTTTGTGGCTTTCCCTCAACTCTTGTAACGGTTCCATCATCATCACCTTGAAAAATAGTTATTGGGGCATTACCCACCTCCCCTCCTGAGATGGTCGTTCTTACTTCATCCCCCACCTCTCCCCCTGAGAAGGCCGTTCTAACTTCATCACCCACCTCCCCCCTGAGATGGCCGTTCTTACTTCATCCCCCACCTCCCTCCCTGAGAAGGTCATTCTAACTTCATCACCCACCTGCCCCCCTGAAAAGCCCATTCTTTCTTCATCACCAACATCCACATAACCCCCCTGAAAAGCCCATTCTTTCTTCATCACCCACATCCACATACTTTTTGCCTTCTATTTCTTTTTCTTCTGTTTTTCCTTTCTCTTTCTCTATCTCTTTTTCTCATAGCGACCATTCTGATACATAATTATCAAATCTCTCGGCCAGGCGATCCATTTTCATGTCTAAGGCATCAAACCGTCTAGCAAAATAACGTTTGAGTCGCTTGTATAAAGATGGGTGTGATGATAGTACATCGTGTACCTGAAATAATGGCAGACATTAGAACACAATAAAATTTTAATATATTGAATAAATGGGTTAGAATTAGAGATTACAGTCCTGAAGCAGACATTTTTAGCCTGAATTCGAGATAATCATATAGAATTCGAGATAACAATCTCAAATTCGAGACTGTTATCTTGAATTCAGGATACCAGTTTCGAATTCGAGATTGTTATCTCGAATTGGACCTTATTATCTCGAATTCAGGCTAAAAATGGTTATCAGAATTGTAATTAGGCTGTTTAAGAGCATTCCTAGCAGCCTCACCAACATGACTTATTGTGAATTTTGGCTACTTACACATTTTGATCTTTGCTCATGTAACAGGGAGAGATTATTCTCCTCCTCGTCATCATCACTATCATCATTCCCTCCCTCCAACTTATCCTGCTCTACTTCCTCCTCCTCATCACCATCCTCCTCGGGATTATCCTTCTCACCAGCCTCATCACCATCCTCATCATCATCATCATCATCATCATCCTCAGATCCCATCGTGCAAGGACACCCCTTACTACTTCTTGCTCCTTCTCACGAGCAGTGACATTTAACTTAAGAACCTCAAGCTGTGAACATAAAATTAAGTTAGAACTAAGCAAAAAAAATATATATATTGTACTAACTTTCGTACCTCTTCAAAATTAAATATCTTCTCTTCTAATGTCTTTTAGGTTTTATAAGTAGTATCTTTCCAACGTAAAACACGAGGGAACATATCAGTAGTAGGAGGAGATCCACGCAAACATAGTTTCCCAAGTGCAGGAATGCACTCAAACATCCAAACCTGTCATCATTAGAATTTGTAATGAAAATAAAAAACAGGAGTGTAATTACAAATTAAACATACATCAATGATATAAGATACCTGAAAAGTAATACAACATCCGTTAATGTTGTATTGTGGAGTATCTATATGTGTCATTTCAATACTTTTCTTAAATATCAAGTACCCTACAGTGCCCCAAGGGTATCTGTTGAAGGTATCGAGGTCCTCTACAAGATCCAAGTAGTCAATCTCAATGTTCGAGTGTGTCTTTTGCAATGATCAATAACTCCACATATAGGACCAATGCAATCTTGATTGCGTCCATATCATTGTCACATGCCTCAAACACCCTAAGCAGGTCCAATTTTTTTATAAGTTGTACTTCACCAAACTTGTAAACTTTTAGGGAGGTAGGAGAACTGGTAGGTACTATGGTAGGAGGGACACGTATACTAGCATTTTACCCATTATTAGTGTGAAGTCTAACAACCTAAATCGCATAACACTACCAGGTACATCAAAAGTAAGTGCATCCCTACGCCTCTGAAGTTGGTGGTGCAATGCCTGACCGCATTGGGGATTTTTGGGCAAATCATAAAGATGCCCAAAGCAAGTCTGCATCCACAAAGACTTTCTCTCAGGATGGGCCTCCAAGTGTGGCTTTATTTTTTCAAACCATTCTTTCATGGTGCATTTCACAGACGGTTGGGCCTTTTCCACCTCTTTCCCCTTCTCTTTACTTTTCTTTTCATGCCTCATTTTCTCTTTCCCTTTACCTCTGCCTCCCCCTTTTTCTTTGTTTTATGGCATCTTGAATCTGCAAGTATTAATAAAATTGCTTAGTAATACATAGAAAGACTGAATTCGAAAATAAACAGTCTTGAATTCGAGATAGTAATCTCGAATTCGAGATAACCATCTCGAATTCAAGACTGTTATCTTAAATTCAGGATGTTTAAAGAAACATTGGATTTTTCTTACAGGGTTTAGGGTTTATCTTCGTTAGGGTTTTAGTTCCTTAGGGTTTATCTTCCTTAGGTTTTAGGGTTTCAATTTTGTTAATTTTAAGGTTCCATAATGAATATAACTTAATCCCCTACAGGGTAATACATAGGAAGAACCAGTTCATGATTGCATCAGAAATAAATACATCAGTTTGTAAATATTTTCGAGTGAAGAAGTACCAGTTCCTTCTTCTTCGAGTGAGGACGAATCGGTTCCTTCTTCACACTAATACATATTAAGGCTTAATTCTGAATTCGAGATTGTTAGGTTGAATTATAGATAACCATGTAGAATTCGAGATAACCATCTCAAATTTGAGACTGTTATCTCGAATTCTATATGATTATCTCGAATTCAACCTATCAAATTCGAAACTATTATCTCGAATTCAAACTGTTTAAAGGAAGTTTGATTTTGATATTTTACACATACCTCTTAATCTGAAGGTTGTAGGGAACGAGTGACGAAGAATCAGTTCCTTCTTCTTCTTCCTTTTCTTTTTCTTCCTCTTCTTCCACTTCTTCTTCTTAAATTAAACTATGAAGTAGTATTAATATACTTTCTAGGGAATCGGAACCTCTGGTGCAATGGTGTTCTCTGTTCGAAATGGTGATTTCTGTTCTTCGTTCGAAATGGGTAGGGTAAGGTAAGTTGTATTTGAGATAATGGGTTGTATCTGATCTCTGTTCTTCGTTCAGAAACGGGGGCATTTTGGACTTTCTCACAACCCCTCCCTCATGCTTCAACGCTACACACGTGTGGAGGCTGGGAAAAATAACTCCCTAAAAAGGGAGCTGGTTTCCGTAATATTTCAAAAACTTAAGCCTATTTCTGTACTTTTCCCCTACATTTCTCCCACTCTCTCTATCTCGGGAAAAGTACGGAAATAGGCTAAGGTTTTTGAAATATTACAGAAACCAACTCCCTTTTTAGGGAGTTATTTTTCCCAGCCTCCACGCGTCTGTAGTGTTGAAGCGTGTGGGAGGGGTTGTGAGAAAGTCCAAAATGCCCCCGTTTCTGAACGAAGAACAGAGATCAAATACAACCCATTATCTCGAATACAACTTACCTTACCCTACCCATTTCGAACGAAGAACAGAGATCACCATTTCACCATTTCGAACAGAGAACACCATTGCACCAGAGGTTCCGATTCCCTAGAAAGTATATTAATCCTACTTCATAGTTTAATTTAAGAAGAAGAAGTGGAAGAAGAGGAAGAAAAAGAAAAGGAAGAAGAAGAAGGAACTGATTCTTCGTCACTCGTTCCCTACAACCTACAGATTAAGAGGTATGTGTAAAATATCGAAATCAAACTTCCTTTAAACAGTTTGAATTCGAGATAATAGTTTCGAATTTGATAGGTTGAATTCGAGATAACCATATAGAATTCGAGATAACAGTCTCAAATTTGAGATGGTTATCTCGAATTCTATATGGTTATCTTGAATTCAACCTAACAATCTCGAATTAAGAATTAAGCCTTAATATGTATTAGTGTGAAGAAGGAACCGATTCTTCCTCACTCGAAGAAGAAGGAACTGGTACTTCTTCACTCGAAAATATTTACAAACTGATGTATTTATTTCTGATGCAATCATGAACTGGTTCTTCCTATGTATTACCCTGTAGGGGATTAAGTTATATTCATTATGGAACCTTAAAATTAACAAAATTGAAACCCTAAAACCTAAGGAAGATAAACCCTAAGGAACTAAAACCCTAACGAAGATAAACCCTAAACCCTATAAGAAAAATCCAATGTTTCTTTAAACATCTTGAATTCGAGATAATAGTCTCGAATTCGAGATGGTTATCTCGAATTCAAGACTGTTTATTTTGGAATTCAATCTTTCTATGTATTACTAAGCAATTTTATTAATACTTGCAGATTAAAGATGCCAAAAAACAAAGAAAAAAGGGAAGGCAGAGGTAAAGGGAAAGAGAAAATAGGGCATGAAAAGAAAAGTAAAGGGAAGGGGAAAGAGGTGGAAAAGGTCCAACCGTTTGTGAAATATACTATGAAAGAATGGTTTGAAAAAATAAAGCCGCACTTGGAGGCCCATCCTGAGAGAAAGTCTTTGTGGATGCAGACTTGCTTTGGGCATCTTTATGATTTGCCCAAAAATCCCCAATGCGGTCAGGCATTGCACCACCAACTTCAGAGGGGTAGGGATGCACTTACTTTTGATGTAGCTGGTAATGTTATGCGGTTTAGGTTGTTAAACTTCACACTGATAATGGGTTTAAATGCTAGTATACGTGTCCCTCCTACCATAGTACCTGCCAGTTCTCCTACCTCCCTAAAGGTTTGCAAGTTTGGTGAAGTACAACTTATAAAAAAAATTAGACCTGCTTAGGGTGTTTGAGGCGTGTGACAATGATATGGACGCAATCAAAATTGCATTGGTTCTATATGTGGAGTTATTGATCATTGTAAGAGAGACACACTTGAACATTGAGATTGACTACTTGGATCTTGTAGAGGACCTCGATACTTTCAACAAATACCCTTGGGGCACTGTAGGGTACTCGATATTTAATAAAAGTATTGAAATGACACATATAGATACTCCACAATACAACATTAACGGATGTTGTATTACTTTTCAGGTATATTATATCATTCCCGCACTTGGGATGTTTGAGTGCATTCCCGCACTTGGGAAATTATGTTCACGTGGATCTCCTCCTACTACTGATATGTTCCCTCGTGTTTTACGTTGGAAAGATACTACTTATAAAACCTACAAGACATTAAAAGAGAAGTTATTTAATTTTGAAGAGGTACGAAAGTTAGTACAATATATATATATTTTTTGCTTAGTTCTAACTTAATTTTATGTTCACAGCTTGAGGTTCTTAAGTTGAATGTCACTGCTCGTGAGAAGGAGCAAAAAGTAGTAAGGGGTGTCCTTGCACGAATGGGATCTGAGGATGATGATGATGAGGATGATAATGATGATGATGATGATGAGGGTGATGATGAGGATGGTGAGAAGGATAGTCCCGAGGAGGATGGTGATGAGGAGGAGGAAGTAGAGCAGGATAAGTTGGAGGGAGGGAATGATGATAGTGATGATGACGAGAGGGAGGATAGTCTCTCCCTGGTACATGAGCAAAGATCAAAACGTTTAAGTAGCCAAAATTCACAATAAGTCATGTTGGTGAGGCTGCTAGGAATGCTCTTAAACAGCCTGATTACAGTCCTGATAACCATTTTTAGCCTGAATTCGAGATAATAAGGTCCAATTCGAGATAACAATCTTGAATTCGAGACTGGTATCCTGAATTCGAGATAACAGTCTCGAATTCGAGATTGTTTTCTCGAATTCTATATGATTATCTCGAATTTAGGCTAAAAATGTCTGTTTCAGGACTGTAATCTCGAATTCAGACCCATTTATTCAATATATTCAAATTTTATTGTATTCTAATGTCTACCATTATTTCAGGTACACGATGTACAAACGAAATCACACCCATCTTTATACAAACGACTCAAATGTTATTTTGCCAGACGGTTTGATGCCTTAGACATGAAAATGGATCGCCTGGCCGAGAGATTTGATAATTATGTATCAGAAATGTTTGCTATGAGAAAAAGAGATAGAGAAAGAGAAAGAAAAAGAAGAAGAAAAGATAGAGAAAGAGAAAAAGAAAGTAGAAGAAAAGATAGAGAAAGAGAAAAAGAAAGATAAGGCAAAAAGTATGTGGATGTTGGTGATGAAGACAGATTGGGCTTTTTAGGGGGGTAGGTGGGTGATGAAGTTAAAATGGCCTTCTTAGGGAGGGAGGTGGGCGATGAAGTAAGAACGGCCATCTCAGGGGGGGAGGTGTGTGATGAAGTTAGAACAACCTTCTCAGGGGGAGAGGTGGGGGATGAAGTAAGAACGGCCATCTCAGGGGGGGAGGTGGGTAATGCCTCAATAACGTTTTTTCAAGGTGATGACGATGAAACTGTTTCAAGAGTTGAGGGAAGGCCACAAAGACTTACAATGATTTCTAAGCATCTCTGCTCCCCTTACTTGAATACTAGAGTGAGGAAACAAATGGCCAAGGGCGTGATTGCTATAAATCCAATGAGGGCAACTACTGCAGCTAAAAAAGAGGCCCTTCGACAATTTTTGAATACGGAGGCTGATCCAAATAATACGAGGTAATGTTTCTAATTGTGAATTGAAAAGTACATGCATAAATGAGGAATAAATGATGATCAAATTTCCTTACTTTAATTATTCTAATTGTGAAGGTTGATATATAGCATTCGGATCACTTCGGAGATGCTCAGTATTGTGTCAGATAGCAAAAGCTTGATCGATTCATCGGTAACAGACTATTCCCGACTTTAATTTAATGTTGTCTATCTAAATTGTAATTCTAAAAATCTAACACTAACGTAATGTACATAACATATTGACATATGGATGAAAATATTAACACAACGACATGTGAGACATCCTGATCTTTATGCCCAGTCCTGTGTCTTTGTACCTACGTGGTTAATGGTAAGGCGGGTATTTATTAATTCATTATCTACATTAACTCTTGACGGTATTCTAATTATTTAATGTCTTCACATGAATTCCTACATATAGAAGCAGATACTTTACGATCATATATCAATGTAAAAGACTCTGCAATGCGTGACTCGTTAAGGAATCAATTAAACACTAACGTTAAACCTATTGTTGAGGGGGTGGATGGGCGACCGGCTATGTGGTCGGTTGAAAGGGTGTACATCCCGTTTCTTCATAGCCACCATTGGGTGTTGGTGGTGTTGGAACCTCCGAGAAGGGAGGTCCTAATTCTGGACTCATACTTCAACAATGCCTCAACAAAGTATGAAGCAGAACCATGTACCATCAAAGAGTGCATCCCTGCCCTCTTTCATATGTTCGGCGACGTGGAGGCTCTAGGACATGACTGGGCGGTGTGGGAGATCCTTGACTTACCACAACAGACTAATGCGTACGTCTGTACGAAAATAAACAATTTACTTGTAATGTACCTCACTTTTTTTTACCTAGAATGTACTGATGAAATGTGTTGTTTATGTGTATCAGGCACGATTGTGGAATATTCGTGATGAAATATGTGGATTTCCTATGTTCCGATTTGCAGATTGATTTTTCGCAAGTATTACACCTTCTTTTCCTCTGATTCATTATTCATGCTCACAGTATTTTTAATTTATCTGACTCACTATTATGCTCACCGTATTTTAAATTTGTAGACTGATGTTACGAAGTTCCGGAAGCGGATAGCCTGCGAGATGATGAATGAGATTGCCAATCCTTATTGATGCTTGTTAAGGGGTGGGACTGTCTTTAGAGTGGGATGTCAAGAGGGGTGTCTTTTGGATGTACCTATTTTTTTTATGGATGTATGTTTAAACTTTCAAACCCAACATTGGATGTATGTACTGGATTTGTAACGGATTTATTATGGATGTAAAGGTTTGGATCAATACAGCTCATTTACAGTTCCTGTCTTGAATTCAGGCCTAAGATTTCGAATTCAAGCTGACAAAATCTCGAATTCGAGATAACCAACTCGAATTCAGGCTACAAAATCTCGAATTCGAGATTGTTATCTCGAATTCTGCCCTAATAATTTCGAATTCAAGTTAACAAAATCTCGAATTCGAGATAACCATCCCGAATTCAGGCTATAAAATCTCGAATTCGAGATTGTTATCTCGAAATCATCCTAACCAATCTTGAATTCGAGATGGTTATCTCGAATTTAGAGATATGTTTGTTAATATTGTAAAATGGTACATATCATGTTATAGTCATCAGTAAAGTAATTAAGGTCAATCTTCCTAAATAGTATCCTCCAAGCTTGAATGTTTTTCTTTGATGGGTATAAACAAGAAGAGCCTTTAATCACTGATTTTGCTAGGTCACCACCCAACCCTCTTAGAAGTGCACGTGTATGCAAACTTAAGGACCAGAGCCATATCAATGCCATGAAGGAAACACAAATTGTCTGTAAGGATCACCAAGGTTAATGCTTACCTAATTAGGTTTTAGAATCTTACAAAATTAGATTTTCAGGCTATTGATTAATGTGTCATATCCGAATTCGTTTTAATCAAATAATTATCTGAATAATCCGAATAGGAAAGCAGCGGGGCGAATTTGGATAGTAATTTTACTATCCATTTATAGTCGAATACGAATTCGGATATAGGTATGTATATCTGATCTAATAAATATCATAATATATATATATATATATATATATATATACAACTCAAGTACATGGATGGCTGAATTTTAACATGTTAATTTAAGTAGTCATATGAAATTTTATAATTTATAGACTACAAGTGAACCACTGACCCACCAAAGAGGAAAATAATGCATTGATTTGTAATACAATATTCGAATATACAAAATCCAGAATTCGATACAAAAACTCTTGGAATTGTCATTATGAAATGATCATACTTGTGGGATTACATTAGTACATGTTGTATATTATGACTACTTTGTTTGCATCTACCTCATCTTACGGTAGACTTTTCTTCGCTTTGTGAAAGAATTCTGTTCTTCTTCGGTCTTTCCGTACTTCTTTTTTGTACAGGGGGTTTCATCCGCTTGGTCTCGGCTATTACTTCATCTGGGAGATCCCAATGTTTTTTGTCATATACCGGATATATTGACTCTTCATAGGTGGCTCGATACATATCAGATGTATAGTAGGGATAAAAGTATGCATACGGATCATGTCGATACTTATTACAGGTAGCCAAAACATGTACACAAGGCAACCCCTAAACATCAAATTTCCTACAGGTGCAGGTACGTTCAAGAAGCTTCATTGTAGCATTAAATTCTCCCCTCATATAATACTCATACCGAACGATTCCGTCACATTCCAGATAACATGCTTTAGCAAATCTCCTCTGCAATTTACCCTCAGCCCATGTTGTTAGGCTTCCATTCATTTCCATCGCTTTGTTACGGCGGTTAAAGAACATTCGTTGGATCTTAAGACGCACATCCTCTAAAAGCACTATGACTGGATATTCTCTCGCTTCCTTAAGCAAACTGTTGATCGATTCAACTATATTAGTAGTTACAATGTTATACCTCAGCTCAGGAAAGTATGCAGATGTCCAATTTTTCTTTTGGAATTGCAGCTAACCATTCATGTGCCTCGGGGTTTGTGTTTACATGACGTGACATAAACTCTTGGAACTTGCTGAACATGCATGTCTTTACGGCTAACTAAAATAATGGTTTCAGTCCCTCATCCTTGAATGCTGCATGCATATTCTGGCTAATGTGATATAAACAATAACTATGAACTGCATGTGGGATTGCAATGGGGACTTGGCTTATCAAACTAGCGTGTCGATCAGTTATAATGACTAACCCTTCCATGTACCCAAGTGAGTCAGCTAATTGTTTGAAAAACTACTTGTAACTGTCATTGTTCTCTGATTCAGCTATTCCATAAGCAACTGGACATATGTGGTAGTCACCATCAAGCGATGTTGCTATGATTAAGATCCCCTTGTACTTACCCTTTAGATGCGTTCCGTCAATGGCTAATACTCTTCGTAAACTGAGCTGAAAACTTCTAATATAAGGTCCAAGGGCCACAAAACACCTTTTAAATGCACCAGTAGCTAGGTCACTCATTACTGCAGTTACTGTTCCCGGGTTGGTCCTACGTAGCTCGTACAAATAAGCAGGGAGGTCAGCGTACGACTAGTCGTATGATCCTCTAACATTTTCTATTGCAATCTCTTTAGATTTCCACGCTTTCCAATAACTCATTTGCACTCCATATTGTTTCAAAACATCATGGATAATCTCTTTGGTCTTAGATACCACGCGACCCTCGATTCGTCCCACGACCATGTCACTAACAACCAAACTAGATGCTTGTCGATGATCAGGCCCCGTTAAGGGAAACCCACAAGAGTATGTGAATTATAAGTCTTTATCTTAAAGACACCGGACTCATTCACCTTTGATGCACGTAGCCTCCAAGTACAATTACCCCCAAGGCACTTAACTACAGACTTTGATTTATTTGAATCCACAACCCTGTATTGGAAGTTTTTTGTCATTGCATACTTTGCCAACACATTTTGTAGGCACCTCTTATCTTTAAACAATTGCCCAAGTGAAATATCATCCGTATTCTCGAGTGTAGCTACAATGCCTGAAGGATCGAAATTCACATAGTCATCATTCTCAATCACATTTGATGAAAGGGCCTTGACCGATTTATCGAAAAGCAGACCTAGAGGAGCTACGGATATCAACCGTTGGGATATTTGAACGGATAGGACCCACATCAACATCGTCTCTGGTAACATCTTCATCTACCTCCACTGAATAATCATCATCATCATCATCATCATCATCATCATCATCTTCATCTTCATCTTCATCTTCAGCACATTCACCAACATTAGCACTTTCATTATCCTGAACACCATCATCTTTACTATGGTAGTTGTTGCCCCTGCAGGTACCATCATAATCTGCATATGTGTTAGGCACAAAACAAGTATATTGACTTGGTCCTGTTGTTAAGTCTTCAAAGGGCCAAGGCACGGTTGGTAGGATAGGGTCGGGAACATAGACCATAGAAGGCTGAAGGACATGACAAGTATTAGCCTCGTTCACATGGGGAACGACAGTCTCGTGATCAAGAAAACCTTCGTAACTCAAAGAGAGTGGACCACACTATTGTACTCCCTTTGCAACTTCGGTTACATATATTGGCAAAAGTACATTATGAGTTTGTGCTCGCTCACATTTTGAAATAAATACCAACAAGTCTTCATCATCTTCAATATCAGTAGGAGGAATTGTCGGGTGTGTAGGAAACATAGACCTCACTCTAATCTCAGTTTCTTCCTGCAGGGATTTAGTCAATCGATAAACTCTGCTAAAAAGTTGCTCATGTGTCATTCCACTAAACAACTGTATCAATTTCGATTTCCCACTCTCATATACGTGGGACCTGTCAGGGAGAATCTTCCATTCACCATCATAACAACAAATCACTGATACATTCATTATCTACAACATCAAGAAATAACAACGCAAAAACTTAACAATATCAATGCTTTGCAATAAAGACTTTCAATATTACAAATAGTTCGAATATCGGATAAAATGTGTATCGAATTCACTAAATGTGTGTTATGCAATATCGAGATAATTGTCCTGAATTCGAGATAACTATCCTGAATTCAAGATGGTTGTCCTGAATTCGAGATAACCATCCTGAATTCAAGATGGTTGTCCTGAATTCAAGATAACCATCCTGAATTCGAGATGGTTGTCCTGAATTCAAGATGGTTGTCCTGAATTCGAGATAACCATCCTGAATTCGAGATGGTTGTCCTGAATTCGAGATAACCATCTCGCATTCGAAACTGTTATCTCGAATTCGAGATTGTAAATCTTATTAAAACTGTTTAAGGATTTTTTGGATTTTTCTTACAAGGGTTTAGGGGTTTATCTTCGTTAGGGTTTTAGTTCCTTAGGGTTTATCTTCCTTATGTTTTAGGGTTTCAATCCATAATGAGTTCGAAATGCAGAAAAATGAACAAAAGCTTGACCGAAATTTTAAATTGTTTTTATTAGGGTTTCAATCCATACCTCTTAATCTGACGATTTCGAAATTTCATTCTTCTTCTTCTTTTTCTTCTTCCATCTTTCTTTTTCTTCTTCGTTCGAAATGGGTAAGGTATTCGATGGAATGGTAAGACATAAACTGTTAAGTGTTTACAGGGGCATTTTGGACTTTCTCAGAATCCGTCCCGCACGCTTCAAAGCTACACACGCGTGGAGGCTAGGAAAAATAACTCCCTAAAAAGGGAGCTGGTTTCCATCATTTTTCAAAAACTGAAGCTTAATTCCGTACTTTTCCCAAATAGAGACACTAGAGAAAGAGAAATCCCATGATATTTGAGTTATAAAATGAGATTTCTTATAACGTACACTTTAGTCAAGGCTGCACCCAAGTTGAACCGGCTCAATCTAAGCCAAGCGCGACTTGCATTTTAGGCTGGAAGACTCAGAGAAGCTTTTATTTGAACTTGAATATTTAAAAAAACAAAAAGAAACTTAAGCTTCGGCTAGATCCTATTTAATTCTTATATTTTTTTTAGTAGGTGTTATCATTTATCTAAGTTGATAGGTGTACACCTCACCCCTCTTGTGTCAGAGGTTAGGGTGTGGCCTCCAGTGGTGGGAGGTCTGGGATCGATTCCCCTAGGTATGAGTTGCAAGAGCTCCCCTACTCAACGTTAACCGTTAACTGCCTAACTGATTCATGGTTACTAACGTGGGTAAGTGATAACTCTCAGCAAAAAAAAAAAAAAAGATTGATAGGTGTAGGTTAGGAGTACTTAGGTTAATATAATTGGTGGGCCTCTCAAACGTTCGTTTAGGCCACCAAGCTCAGAGTTCTCTCCTAAAAGGTAACATACGTCCAATCATTGGAGCAAGCCCATATGTGGCCAAGGCAGTGGGCTAACCATCATTTATTATTTTAAATGTGTGATATTGGGCTTGGGCCTCTATAAGACCAGCTCATATGTGGCCAAGGCAGTAGGCTAAGTGGCTAACCATCATTTATTATTACTGATACAAATGACTAATAATTATCCTTTCTCCTTATCACTCCAAACTTAAAAAGCTAGAGATTCCTGCAAGATTATTTAAAAGAAAAAGAGAAAAGAAAGTACAGATAGACAGATAGATAAAGAGATGAAGAAAATGGGAAGCTAACCTTGTATCTGAAAAACTCTTCATTGCGAATATCTTCAATAGACCAAGAAAACACCAAATCGATTAATGATCTTGTGACTATGCCTTTTTCCTTCTTAGCTGAAGAAAGCCCATCCATCACTTCTTCTTCTCTGCATCAATCCAATATCAAAACCCGGTTTCAGTGTCACCTTTTTAAACCCCAGACGAAGAGAGAAAGATATATCTTAGCTCGGAAGGAAGGAATTAGCTAGACTGTATGAAGAAACCTCGGAATCTCCAATATTAATACTAACAGTACCATATCATCCCTCACATGCATCCTTCTTTTCTTTCACTAAAGGCAAAGCTATTCAAAAGAACAAATGAAAAACAAAGGATTGTTAAAAGAAGTGGGCGTGCATGGCAGTTTCTAGTTTTCTATAATTCCCATATGACTTGACAGAAACTTTACTTGGAGGGAAACCATAGAAGGAGAAATGCTATTGAGACCGTATAGTCATGGAGCAATCCCATATCCCCATTGAGTATATGTATATCTTTGAGTTGATCAAGTTTTCTTCACCTGCAATATTGCTTTAGCTAGCCAGTTCGAAAAAGCATTGACGATCCTTAGCATCATGGACTAGCCAGTTCGAACAAGCATGCTTCCCTGCAGACAGATCTACTATTAAGTTGGGTTACCCAAAATCCAAAGTCTGTGCCTGCAAAGGCCAAAGGCATCAACAAGCTGATAATATTTCAGTAAAAGTCACCATCTTCAATATAAAGAGATTAGTGGATAAAGCTTCTCAAAATTAAATCCTTTAAAAGCATGCAAAAAATAACTAGCCCTCGTCAAAGCAAGCAACGTCAGTTCGGTGAGGCCGGATCGGACATGATCAACCAGTATTAGATCATTTGTCTTCCCCCATTGCCACCCTAGCTAGAACCCATCGACGGTACTCATCGTCGAAGGAAAGTCACCAAGATTTGCATTGTTCTGTCCAAGTTTATCTTTAATTGTAGCAACTTCAGCGCCATATGGGGAAACTATACTAATGGTAAGCTTGAATGAATCTTACATACAAGGACAATGTAAACCAAGGCATGGCTCTAATTAAATCTGCAAACCATTAGTTCTACTAAGGGATTGTGGATTGAATACCACATTAAATACAGTTTTAACTCACTATATGAAATTAGCAATTCTTGCCATGGAAAGTTTTAAGTGTAACTAAAAGAATTAAAAATATAAGATGCATCTATAGGCATAATGACTAGTGACCCAATCTTGTATGTCATTCACTTACTTTCTGAAGTCTTATCTTCACATGATATTCAAAATAATATTCCCCTCCTTTGTTCCTCTTATAGTCACCTAAACCAAATGAACCTCAAAAGTGGAGATCCATATGAACTAAAAGAAATTTAAAACATAACTGGGCTTATTATGATTTAGATATGTTTCTCACAGTAAAACTTGAAAAAAATGGGTAGCAGTATCACTTGCAAAACTCACTTTCTTTATGAAAAAGACATGTTATTGTCTTCCATTAAGAGAAAGACATCTGTTTTCTACTAACACACTCTCCAATTAAAAAGAGAGTGAGTCTTAAAAGAAAGTGATGCTAGCATTATCCTTAGTATATACTAGCAAATTCTTGTAAATTCCAAACATAATCTATGCATCTGTGCATTATAATTATAGAATTAAAAAAACATAAATCATATTAGCCCAGATAACAGAACCTAGCTACTATGAGTAGAATTGTATTAGTTTTGACGTGAGGTATATATGTTGGCTCACATGGCGCTATTTCCTCTATGTTTGTACAACAGTGCAATAACCGATGCTATTGGTCATACTTAATCGTTTGGGAAAGGACTTTAGTAAGCCTATGTTCTTAAAACTTAAATAAACATATAAATGTGCCATTATATTGTGCTAATGTATGTTAAATTTTGCTCCAAAATGACAAATTCATGTACATGGTTTACAAGTTACTTTCTAAAATAATAAAAATATCCTAACCACGTATCTTTATTCATAATAGACGAGAATATCCTTCTCAATAACATGTAAAGATACATTAGCTTATAACTTTGTTATCTTGGGAATTTTTTAAACTTCCATTAGCTTAATTATGTCAGTTTTAAGAGAAGAGTTATCAAAAGAGCACTTTCATTAGCACTCCCTAACTGAAAAGAGTTCGTATGGGAACAACGCAGGTTATTGTACTATTGTCGGTTTATGGTCAAAAAACACCACGTCGATGAGTTATGTGGGGCGACCTTTGTTTGATCCTTAGCTATACACATAATCAATAACCTTTATTAAAACACTTAGGTGTCGTTTGGAATGTCTAAATTTTGGGTTTACTTGTCTATACGTCTATTGTATGTGAGTAGACGTTTTCAGGATTTAAACCATTTGGTAGCATGTCTATTTTCTGTAAAAAAAAAAAAAAAAAGACAAAAAGACATGAAACATCTAAAATAGAAATTCAAGTTTTTTGTGCTTTTCAGGGATGAAGCATATGTCTATTTTGAATAGCCATTGGAACTGAGATTTCTATCATTTTTTGACCATTTTGTCACTTTATTTTTATTATTATTAATCATTCATATTCATAATTATATAAAAAAATAGTATTATTATTATTATTACTATTATTGGTAGTATTATGATTATAATTCTTATTACTATTACTACTATTATTGTTATTATTACTATTATTATTATTGTTATTGTTATTGTTATTATTATTATTTTAATAATGTTTTTATTATTACTATTTTAATTACTATTATTATTAATATTATGATTATTACTACTATAATTATTATTAATGTTATTATTATTATTACTATTACAATAATAATAATAATAATTATTATTATTTTAATTACTATTAGTATTATTATTATTATTATTATTACTACAATAATAATAATTATTATATTTTGAAAATGACATCAATTACCTCTGCAATATGATGATGTTATCATACACAGTTTTATAAGAAAATTCTATCTACTATTAAGCGTTGCCAAACAGTTTTACTACGTACAGATCTATATTTTATAGATCTTTTTGTCACATATCTATTCTAGCTTCGGAATAGACAAGAACTACCAAATGAGCCCTTAGTCAAGTGGAGTGTGGATTAGCAAGAGTCCTTGTTGTAGCCTCTGCTATTGGTCACCTTAATAAATAAAATTTTTCAAAAAATAGCTTTTCCCAACGGCGTCTCTTCCAAAATCCTAAAATTCCTTTATTTGAATATTTGATTGAGATGAGCCAATGGCGAAGCTGTTGTAACCACTGGGCTACAACATGTGTTGTCCCTAATCAACACTCCTTTACCAGGTTGAGAGTCTTGAGACTAAGGGTGTCAATGGGTAGGGCCAGCTCGAAAAAAGCCCATCAATTACCCATATTTTAGGCCCTTGGGCTAGGGCCGGGCTCAATTTTTAGGCCCATATTAATATGGGTTGGGCTAGGGCTTCATTACTTAAAAGCCCGGGCCCGGCCAGCCCAGTATATATATACTGCTTATTATCTATATACTTACTATTACTAACTTATATGTGTATATATATACATATCTAGTGTATATTATAATATACATACTATAATATAAAAAGCATCTAATACATCTAATACTTATATGTCATTATAAGATATCAATATTATGCTTAATTCTATCTCAACTCATTTGTCATATTACTATAGTAAAATTTTATAATAAAATATCAAAAAATTAGAGAAACCAATATGTTACACGCATTGCATATGCTGTTACTGTCATGCAATGCATAATAGTGTTATGTAAGCTGGGGTTTTTGTTTTTTATTTATTTATTTATTATTTTTCAATTTTTGTTTCATTCGATTATTACGTTTTTAATATAGATATTAATATATCATTCAATACTTATATTTTACACATATATATACACACCTATATTTATTGTTGGGTAGAGATGGGCCGGTCCAAGCCCGGCCCATTGACAGCCTACTTGAGACCACAAGTTAAAAGGAACCAACTCTTCTACGGTTATAACTGGATTCTGGGGAATCCTGTTATGCCCCTCAAATCATCGGGTGTCCCTTTTGACATCCCTTAACTGTGGTTAAGATTCACCCACCCCTAGGGTTCACCCACACATCCTTGGCTTTTTAAAAAAACTATTAAATGAATTTTAATGTTTAAAATATTTTAAAAAAAGAATTAGTATTTTTTAAAAATCAAACATTCTGTTGGGGGACAGACGTACGGCACTAAGTTCTTTTTTATTTACTTTTATAAAAGCAAAAGAGATGTAAATTTTTTTTAAAAAAAGTTCCTTCACTCTACTTTTATAAAAGCAAAGGAGATGTTGATTTTTTTTTTTGGGTACAAATGATACGGTTAGCTCAACCCCGGTTAATTAAGTAGTGAATTAGTATAGAACAGTTAGCGGATTAATGCTTAGCATTTGAATTTTAGTGTGAATATTACAACCGTCGCACCTCTGACGAGTCGATCCAGGATCTTACCCTTAAAAGGGAAGGGAGACACACAACCACAACCACAAAAAGCCATAGGGTCACATTAAAGAATTAGAAGAAAGCAAGTAAAATGAATGGTAGAGAAAGATACCTCTAACTGCGATACTCCACGAAAGAGAACAAGTGATACGAACGACTTAGAAGAAACAACAAACAAAGGAGTACAGTATATATACACAACGTTTAGAACTTAATTAGAGAGCTTCGAGTGTCTTCTTCCTTCTTTAACAAGTCTCTTCTTCAAGTCTATGTTGGGTTTTAAGGGCTTGGAAAGTAACGTATAGCACGGGAGGACGGATGACGTTTATTCTTCCTGTTTGGGAAAACGAAGCACAACGCTTCTTCTTCTCGTTTAGGGGAACGCAGGCTGGGCCGGGCTTGGTTAGGCCAGATTCTAACAGGGCCTGATAAATACATAAGCCGATGTCCTTTTTTTTAGTCCGGCCAGCCGGGCTCTGGTCAATCCATCTCAACTTGCAAAGATTTAAATCTTTTCTTAGGACTTTGCTATTGAAACCCATTAGGTCCAAGACCATGCTCTAAGAGCATTGGATTTTAGGTGGGGCCCATTTCACATGGTAGGCTCTACCAGAAATCCTATGCTCTTAGAGCATGGTCTCAATGGTCTCGGCCCTAAGTGGGTCTCAGAAGCTTTATCCCTTTTCTTATTAGAGAAATACTAGTGAGACCAATAAGGGCCGAGACCACCCCGAGACTGTGCATGTGATGCTTGAGACTCAAAAATTTGTTGAATCTGGTTTTTTTTGTCTTGTGCATCACATGCACGGTCTCGGGGTGGTATTGGCCCTTAACGATCTCACTAGTATTTCTCTTTTTTTTCATTTCAAAAGCATTCATGAAACTTAAGTATCCTTAAAAACATAATTTTTTTTTTATTTTTTATATTTAAGAGTACTTATTCTACAAAAGTTGTATGGTTAACTTTTTCGAATAATTAATATATATATATGCCATTGTAATAATTGGTACTCGTTATTACAAGCTCTGTGTTTTATGTTATTTCACAATTCAAAATTGATCAAAATTTTAACTTTACTAGCTGAAAAAAATATATAGCAATTAATTATATATATATACCATTGTAATAATTGGTACTCATTATTACAAGCTCTGTGTTTTATGTTATTTCACAATTCAAAATTGATCAAAATTTTAACTTTACTATCTGAAAAAAATATATAGCAATTAATTCTGCCTATTTATTTTAAGATATTGAGATTGGTTCATTGGACCAAAGACAACTACTTGCTAAATCTAGGTAGAGTTAAAAGTTGGAGCCCTTCTTCTTCCTAATTATGCAATACCTTTATTATATGTTAATGTCATGGGATTTTGCCATTCTCTCTTATTGCTTTCTTTATAATTAGCAGACTTATATAGAGCACTTTACACGTTGGTTATACTTCATAATATTCATTTATGCAGTATTCTAAAACTTGAAAACTCGACTTAGTCTAGTCAAAAACTTGGTTAAAACCGAATAATGACACACCTAAAATTCAAAAAATATTATTTTCATATTATATATATATATATATATATATATATATATATATAGAGAGAGAGAGAGAGAGAGAGAGAGAAGCATTTTGGAGGGCGTGGCTGATTTAAGGGTTAAGCGGTCCTAATCTACACCCTACAAAAGACATCCAACGGTTTGTAATTAATCAATAAATCTACCGTATAGCAACGGAATTATATACATGGAAAGTTTTCCGTGTCTAATACCTATCTTTAGACACAAAAATTTGGACGTCACTAACCTTCCGTATCTAATATTTATTCCAAGATTTACGTCAATTTTATAATTAATAAAATTTATTAGAGACGGTATATTTTCCATGTCTAAAGATATTAGATACGGATCTTGGTGTTAGTGACGGAAATAATTCCGTGTCTAACTTAAATGATCATTAGACACAGAAATATTTCCGTGTCTAATACTATCTTTACATTTTGTTGATCCCTAGCCTGCGAAACTCATTACAGTTTCCTCCCAAATGTTGTTCTCTGTTCTCTACCGCGCTTGTCTCTCTCTCTCTCCTTCTCCGGCCAGCTCCGACCACCGCCGCGCCTAGGTCCGACCTCCACTGTAAGTCCCTATCTCTCTCTCTCTCTCTCTCTCTCTCTCTCTACCTCTCTCTGTCTTTGTCTCTCTCACTCTCTGTCTCTCTCTCTCTCTCTTTCTATCGAGCTCTCCTCTCTCTATCCCTCTACTGTCTCTGTCTCTCACTCTTTCCCTCTCTACCGACCTCTCTCTCTCTCTGTCTCTCTGTATTGAGCTCTCTCTCTCTCTATCTTTCTCTCAGCTCTAATTTTTCACTCTCTATATTATCTAACTCACTTGGACTTTGTGCAGGTTCATCAGCGCCACTCAAACCCTTGTTTGCTAGGTACCTACTGATTTTTCCATTCTCATACTTTGTTTTTCTAATCTAATGAACTACTGGGTTTGTTTGAGCAATCTTTGTAGGATTATTGTTTGTATGATTTCTTTTCATTTAAGCTAAAAAATAGCTTAATCCTTAGAAACCCTAATTAGTAGCCTAATCTTTGTTGTAGTCTTATAGATAATCAATATCTTAATTTTGTTATTGAGTAGAAGTCATAATCAACCCTAGTACCAATCCTAGTGAATCATGGAGGTTTATCAACCTAATCCCTTAATAAATTAACCCTAATCCTACACTCATCTATGTTATGTTTTTTCATAAATCAAAAATAAAACTTGAATAAATCCTAACTAATCCTACACCCATTCTAAATCCTAAATTCTCATGGTGGAAGGAGAACTTCCAACAAAGGCAGTGATTCCCAGAAACTGATACTTCTCATGAATTTCAGAAAATTTGAATCAATTTACAACTTTCTTGCTTGTTTTATTATGGATATTTGGTATCCATTTGCTGTCATGGTTATGTAAATGTGAGAGATGGGGGGGGGGGTTTCGGTATCGAGAGATGGGTTTGCTTTGTTTGGATTGATTTGCTTTTTCTGGTTTTCAAACATGACCAAACTTCATATCTTATAAAGGACAAACAAAATTATAGCCATCGAAATCGAACTAGTATACACATACCCATTCAGGATCCCAATACACCTACTGTTTGCAAACCTGTACCATCACAGCAGAGCTTCCATGAAGTATTCAAACCCTAAAAACAGAAATTCGCTCAGGAAAAAAACCCACCAAGCGTTAGAATCTCAAAATCCAAAACCATAAGCACAGATCATAGATCGCTACCTATTCAGGTTCCCTAAAGAAAGTCATGTTCTTGCATTTGTTTTTGAATTAATTACATTATCATTTTTGTTCAGGAATGCTGTTCTTTTCGTATATGGTAGAAGATAAAACTCTAGAGGGGCTCTCTTATGTTGAGTTCCTTGTACATATCCATCGGCCAATCCAAACTAAAATGGCATGAGCCTTATTTTTTACTTCAGTTTGATTGGCGAATTCTCAGTAATTCGGGTGTGGAAGCGAAGAGAATGGAAAAAAAATACTTCTCATTCAATGCTTCAAACACTAATTGTTTATAGTCATTGCTCTGGATATTTAAAAACTTGAATATGAACATAAGAAGATGTAAATATTTTTCAATTCCATTTTCAGCTCATTTGTTATGCACTATTGAATCTTGGTTTAAGGAAATTGAATGCTTGGCTTTCAGGTACTAGCGGAGCATGAGAACAATGTCACAACACAATTCAGACGAGGAAAAGCTAGAGGAGAACTTAGGCATATAGATGCTGCTTGGGAAGACTTTTTTAAGGCCCGTAAATATGCCCCCGAAGACAAGGCTATTGCGAGGGAGTTGTGTTTGCTTGTTGAACATGACAAGGCTGTTTATCAGAGGCTAAAAAGTAGATTTAAAAAGGAAATTTAATTTAACTTGTAGTTGTGGATGTTGAAAGTACAGATATAGATATAGTTATGGATGTGGATGTGGAATGTATAGATGTGGATATGGATATAGATGTGGATATGGATGTGGATATGAATTTGTATATTATGTGAAATGTTTTAAAACAGGTTACAGGTTTTTTGAAAAACAGGTTATGGGATTCAGGATATTGGTTTGTAAACAAAAAAATTTAGGTATCAGAGACGGAATTATTTCCGTCTATAATGTAAAGGTGACGGAAATAGTTCAGTTGCATAATAGAATTAGACACGGAAATAATTCAGTGTCAAAAACATATTAGACACAAAATTATTTCTGTTGCTAACATTATTGGACATGGAAATATTTCTGTGTCTAATACTATCCTTAGACACTGAACATTGTGACGTCATATATGTTTTTACATTTATGAATAATGATCATTAGACACAGAAATAATTTCGTTTCTAATAATATATAGTATTAGAAGCGGATAATTATTTCTGTGTCTAATAGTATCAGTGACGAGAGCAACTGTCACGGTTTAGGCACGGTTATTATTTCCGTGTCTAATAGTATTAGACACATAAAAATGATATTAGGCATAGAAAATTACCGTTGCTATGCGTTTTGTTTTTTGTAGTGTCACTTTCTTCTCTCCTCTAACCTCTCGTCTCTTCCCCCTTTCTCAAAACCCCTTTCTTCTCTCCTCCCTTTCACAAACTTAGCACGAGAGGAAATCTGCCTCTCACGACCTTGCCGCTGTCGCTGTTCTTGCCCTTACTGCCATAAAGACATCAACTCATGCTGTTGCCAAGACCGCCTTTTCTCTCTTTTCTGTCTCTCTTGTCAAACTCAATCAAAACCATGAGAGGGTCTGCTACTGTAAGGGGTTCCCTTTGCCATTTTGCTCCAAGAAATTGATTCATTGTAAGTTGAGTGAACTTTAGGGGTTCTCTTCTCCATTATGATTACTGCATATTAATCACAATAATTGATAGATTTTGAGTAGTTTTTTTTTTTTTTTTTTGCTTTTAAGTTGTTTATATTACCAATTTCACTAAGCATTTGATTTTGGAATCATGTTTTCCATATTTTAGGGTTCAAGCAATGACGCATTCAAAAATAGCTATTAGTGCTTTTTGGGAATGCTTAACTTAGCCATGTAAGGAAATGGCGGTCTTCATTGGTCCACACTCCAAGCCCCATTTACACTCACCAAATGTTGTTAATATTCACTCACCCCTAGGGTTAAGAAATCCAACCTTGATTTTTAGAAAAAAAATAAAAATCTTAACTTTAATTAGTTAAGATTATCCAGGGTTAAAGGGGTGTTAAAATGGACACGAGGACATGGCGATAAGATATATAGAGGACTGCCTAGGGTTCACCCATCCAACCTTGTTTTAGTTTTTTTTTTTTAACCCTAGTTGTTGAAACTTGTTAATTATAATTTAACCCTCATTGGTCCACGGCCCATTTTTTAACACTTACGAACTGTGGTTAAGATTCCCTCACCCCTAGGGTTAAGCAATCCAACCTTAATTTTTAGAAAAAAAATATAAAAAATGTTAACTTTAATTAGTTAAGATTATCCAGGGTTAAAGAGGTGTTAAAATGGACACGAGGACATGACGATAAGATATATAGAGGACTGCCTAGGGTTCACCCATCCAACCTTGTTTTAGAAAAAAAAATATTTTAATCCTAGGGGTTGAAACTTGTTAATTATAATTTAACCCTCATTGGTCCATGCCCCATTTTCTAACACTTACGAACCGTGGTTAAGATTCACTCACTCCTAGGGTTCACCCATCCAACCTTGTTTCAAAAAAAAATATTAATTATTATTTAATTAAGTTTAACCATAGTTAAAAGGAGGTTAAAAGGGACACTGGACATGAGAATAGACTAAATAGCAGAATGCGTGTCGACTAATCACTGCTCAAAAATATAATTGTAAAGTAATTAAACTTAAGTAGCATTGTTTCACTGTTTGATTATTTTGATGTTGATTGTGCACTTTGCAAATTTAATTAAATTTAAGTAACATTGTGTACTTCGCTAATTTAATTAAAATTAAGTAGCATTGTGCACTTCAAATGCCTAAACCTTTATTATTTCTCATGCATTGCGCATAATAGTTTTCTTTACCAGTGCTTTATTAAGGCATATTTTCTTGGATCTTTTTATTTTTATCTCTTTCTAGCATGATAATATTATGACATCAATTTGCAGTATCATTCTCATTTGAAGATGGGAGAAGATGAGATCACAGACTTAAGTATTGGAAATGGAAAGAATGTACCGATCTACATGGATACAAATTGGAAATGGAAAGAATGTACCGATCATAGACTAAAGTATTTAAGGAGTGGCTTAGGGCAATGGGTAATCAACCTCCCTTTGCTATTATTATAGATCAAGATCCGGCAATGAGAGCGGCGATTGGAAAAGTCTTTCCGAATACGGTTCATAGATTTTGTTTGTGGCATATATTACAAAAAGTACCAGAAAAGTTGGGACATGTGTACAGAGAACAACCTACTTTCAAAGATAAATGAGACATATGCATGTATGACACAGAATTTGTTGAGGAATTTGAAAAAAATTGGATTGAAATGATTCAAGAGTTTAACCTTCAAAATGTTGATTGGCTCTAGACTATGTGGAAACTTCGTCAAATGTGGATGTCAGTTTATTTAAAAGGTACATTCTTTGTTGGTATGTCTACGACACAATGAAGTGAAAGTATGAATGATTTCTTTAAAGATTGGGTGAATGTGCATACAACTCTAAAATATTTTGTTGAAAAGTATGATATGGCTTTGCAAGAGCGGAGTGAGCAAGAAACTCGACAAGATTTCAAGTCATTAAATGAACAACCAGTATGATCTTCAAATAGTAAAATAGAAAAACAACTTGCTGATATTTTCACATACAAGATGTTAAAAAATTTCAGCGAGAATTAATTGAAACTATTGGTTGTTATCCACAATTTGTTAAACAAATTGGAATAGAGAAAAATTATAAAATCACACATGATGCCAATGTGAGGAAGGCGTGTATAGTCTCGTACGTGGAAGGTGAACAATTAGTGAGGTGCACTTGCTGTAAGTTTGAGTTTGAAAGAATTGTTGTCAACATAGTTTCAGTGTATTCAAGTTAGAACATATCTTAGAGCTACTAGTGCGTTATATTATGAAGAGATGGACTAAAGATGCAAAAGCTGGGGTTATACATGATATCCATGGTGTTGAAATGCAATATAAACCAAAAAATACAATTTTTATGAGATACAATAACCTCATGTATCGGGCAAATAAATTTGCAAGGACATGGGCAATGTGTGAACATGCTCATGATATGATGGAGGAGGCTATAAAAAATATAATTCTTGAAGGTGAGAAAATTAACAAAGAAGAAACACTTGAAGTTTTCAATGAAGGAGCTAGTAGTCTTGGAGATAAAGGTATTAGTGTTAACGATGACCTAAATATTACAACAATGCCTCAACGTTGCATATGGGACCAAGTTGGATTTTCTACATCAATTACCATTTTAGACCCAAAGCTTATAAGAGCAAAAGAAAGTGGCAAAAGAATAGGTTGAAAATGTCACACATGCCAAATGACTGGTCATGATTCACACATTTGCCAAAGGAAAAAGAAATAGTATTTCTCTTTCATGGTAATCTCTTTCCTCTCTTTATCCCTTTGATTTTTATTGTTTAAATCTATGTTTTTTGTTGCACCCTCTAAGCATGTTACTTTACTCATTACAGATTTTGATGGTGTCTTTGATATTAAGTATTTTGATGTCCAAAAGAATCTTCTTTAAATGAGTTTAGAGTGTAAGTTCTTCACTTCTTTGGGACTTGCAGATTGTTAAAGAGAGAAATTTTTATACATTATAAAGTAGGAGATGAATACACTACTGGGATATGTTGATTGTGTGAACGCATATATTTATTTATTATGTATCTTCTTTCTTCATGTGCTAACAGGAAGGTAAAGCCAAGGTCGTTGCCTTCGATGAGATTGACAAGGCTCTTGAGAAAAAGAGAGGAATTACCTTGTAAACTTGATGGGAATTACTTTGGCAATTTAATCTTTAATAGGATCATTAGACATATGATGGGCTGTATTTGGGATTAAACAGGGATAAGACATTGATGATCATTATTTGAGTTCTTACATTATCAAGATTTTGTGCTATTGTTTCTTTTATTATGTGATGATGATTTGCTATGCTGGTGGGACAAGACAATCTATGTGCCTTGAGTAATGCAAGTCACAATCATTTTTACTTCAAAATAATTTATGGGGATGGTACGAAGTTGAATATAACAACAGAATCAAGAAAAAAGCTTCTATGATATGTTGGGCTAGGAATGAACAATTGTATAACAACAGAATCAAGAATATAGATCAATGTGTACTTATATTTCTCTTATATTTTTTTAGAGCAATAGTTCGCTCTATAAACTAGAAGTGAACTATTGCTCCTCGCTCTCACAAAGCCGCCACTTCAACTGCCATGAACTCAACTCAGGTTATTTTTTTAACACTGTAATTAAATTTATTTTATTTTAATTTTCTAAAAACCAATGGTAGATGGTTGAAGAGTGAGTGAATCTTACCACAATGGGTGTGTGGTGTGTGTGGTGTGTTTCCTTTCCTTTGCCTATAGTAACGCCTTGTGGAGTTTCTGTAGTAACCAAAAAAAAAAAAATCTTATCATAGTTAAAGAGAGTTAAAAAGAGGGCACACGGGAAGAAAAGGGGAGCCGCAATGCCCCTCCTCGTGTCACCAACCGAGGATATTTTTTTTAATAGTTTTTTTATCAGTAAAATGTCATACAACTAAAAAAAAAAAACAAATTCTAGATGGTTATACCTGGACTCCCCTAAGCCTTGAGGTCACCACGTGTCCCTTTTGACACCCTTAACTATGGTTACGATTCACCAACTCCTATGGTTTACTCACCTATCATTGGTTTTCAGAAAAATAAATATTAAAAATATTTGAATATTTTTTCTAACCATGGTGTTAAAAAATTTGATATTTTTTTAACCACGGTTATTACCGTGAGGATTTCATTTCTTTTAGAGAAGACTTGTCTGGGTCTATAATGGCTTCCTCCTCAACACAACCCTTGGCCAAAAGTGCCAAGCACATGTCATCATCCAATGGGTAATCTCCCTCCTAAGCAGATGAAAAAATTCTTTTAGCTTCTCTAAACACATCCAGAGGAACCTTCAAGCTCTTCGTCCGCCAAAAAATTTATAGACTCCATCAACAACCCCAAAGGCAAACCAACTGTACTTCTCTCTATCTCCCAAGTAGAAATCACAAATCCCTTCCAGATGCATAGTGGTACCAATTACGAAATCCTAGCTGCAGTCCTATTGTTCCCTCACGGCATGGCAGCAACTTGCGGCAACGGGAAACCCCTCACAGCAGAATAGGGTTTCGTACGGGGAAGAAAAAGTGAGAGAACGGGAAATCCGTGGCAAGGTCGTGAGTGGCAGATTTCCTCTTATGCTAAGTTTGAGAAAGGGAGGAGAGAAGAAAGGGGTTTTGAGAAAGGGGGAAGAGACGAGATGTTAGAGGAGAGAAGAAAGTGGGGGAGTTCGTGAGAGTGGTGAGTGTTTAAACTACATGGGATTTATTGATTAAATACAAACTGTTGGATATCTTTCGTAGGGTGTAGATTAGGACCGCTTATTTAACCCTTAAATCAGTCACGCCCTCCAAAATTTAAAAAGAGGATTCTTTACATTCCTTGCTTCTACATATAAGTGTTGTGCCATTGTACTCTAGTGCACTAGTGGCTCATCAATTTTGTTTGGTCAATGAATAGGTTGTGCACCGAACAAAAGAAAATAAATAAGTTTTGACTTAAAGGAAGTTCAAAATTTAAAAAGGGCATAAAGTAATCACTTTTCCAAATAAAAATTCATACTTCAAAGCATGAAGTGACTACTAACTACAAGTGACTAATCAATTTTCTGGTCCCTCTCTTTTCCACAGAAAGAGGGACGAGAGAGAGAGCTGATAGAGACAAGAGAGTGAGAAAGAGGCACAAGAGAGAGATGACAGAAAGAAAAAGAGATGGATGAAAGAGAGAGGGATGAGCGAGTGAGAGAGAGAGGGATGAGAGAGAGGAGAGGTATAGAGCTGTATGATCCTCAATCAGGAGAACAGTATGATCCTCAATCAGGAACAGTAGCAAATAAGAAAGACTCCTACAAGAAGAATCCTATTGTTTCTGAGCCAGTTTCACTAATGGAGAAAGTCATGGCTAATGGAGAAAGTCCCATTAAGACTCTTACCATCATTAATTCCAATCTCTGAGATACCCTCTGAATATGAGATATCTTTAGGAAAACCAAGCAATATACTTGCTGTAAATCACTGTAAACCGTGTGTAAATCACTGTAAACCGTGTGCACGTTTGTTGTACACTTCTGTAAACCTTTGTAATCTCTCTTTATAAATATCAATGATATAACCTTCATTCCTTACGGTTGTAAGAGAGAGAACTAATCTGTAGTCTTAGACGTCTTGATGGTGTCAGAGCTACACACGACTTAGTGTGATTAATCCTTTGTTTCTACAGATCAGTCAGATCCTCTCCTCAATGGCGTCTTTAACCATATCTCTCGTTGCATAGATTAGTTCGATGGTGACAGCAAAACTCACAGAGAAGAACTATCTTGCTTGGAAGGATCAATTCCTTCCCATGATTGAGAATGTTGATCTACTCAATCATATTGCTGATGAGGTGAAACAACTAAAACAACAAATTATCTCAGATGGAAAAGAGGAAATCAATCTTGTCTACGTCCAATGGAGAAGAGATGATCAACTGCTCAAAAGCTTGATCTCTGGAACCTTGACAGAAGAGGTTCATGCCTTCGTAATCGGCCTTAAAACTGCAAGGGAAATATGGTTGTGTCTTGCAGAAAATTTTGCAGGAGGGTCTCAAGAAAGGGAGCTCGGATTGACCGCCAACTCCAAACAATTCGCAAAGGTGATCAAGGTGTTACCGATTACTTAAAATCTATTAAAATTATTTGTGATGAACTATATGCAATGCAGAAACCTGTCTCTGATAGGGACAAAGTTTTTTGGACCATTAATGGGTTGGGTCCACGTTTTGATAGCTTTGCTAATGCTATCATGGCACGTCCTCCCAACTATCGGCCTCTCTTCTTGCTTGAGAATAGCGGGCTGCAATGAACACAACAAAAAAAATTCTATTTCAGAATCTTATGCTTATGTTGGCCAACGACAAAATAAAATAAAATAGAGGGAGCAAAAATTGGAATGCACAAAAGTGCCAATCGTTTGAATCTAAAGGGCATGGCTTCACTCAAGCTAGCCAAAAGCAAATTACTCAACTAGAACCAAATAAAGATGGTGCACAAGGTATAATTCAGCAATGTCAAATCTGCAAGAAACATGGCCATGATGCTCTGCGATGTTGGCATCGCTTCAACCACTCCTACCAAGCTGAGAAGATACCTCAAGCACTAGCAGCCATGTCCATCACTGATCCACATGATCCAGAGTGGATTCCCGATACTGGTGCTACATCTCATATGACGAATAATCCAGGTATACTTTCCTCTATATCCCCTTACAATGGATCAGACAAAATAATTGTTGGGAATGGTGATGAACTATCTATATCTCACACTGGAAAAACCAGTCTTTCAACTTCATTTGGGAATCTGAAAGTAGAAAATATTCTGGTTGTGCCTATCATCACCAAAAATCTCCTATCTGTTAGTCAACTAACTGATGATTTTTCATGCTTATTTGAGTTCAACTTTAATGAATTTTTTATAAAGGACCAACAGACAGGACAGATCCTCGCGAAAGGAACTAGAGATGGGGGACTATACACCCTAAGAAGTGACACCACCAATAAGGCATATTATTCGTCAAGACTGCAAAAGACTTCTGAAGATGTTTGGCATTAGCGTTTAGGACACCCGCAGTCAAAAGTTGTTTCTTACTTAAATTCTAAGCATTTTATCTCCGTTACTCATTGGAATAAAAGTGGTTCTGTTTGTTCTAGCTGCTAGCTTGGAAAAAGTAGTAAACTTCCATTTGTGACTACACCTACTCGCTCAGAAAAATTATTTGATAAAATTCATTGTGATTACCTCTGCTCAAGGGTTCCAATACTACGCCTCCTTTGTGGATGATCATTCACGCTATACTTGGAAGTTCCCCTTGAAATCTAAGTCTGATTTCTTTGACTATTTTGTTCAATTCAAGCTGATGGTTGAAACTCAATTTAATGCCAAAATAAAGAAATTTCAATGTGATGGTGGTGGGAAATTTGAGAAAACTGAGTTTATCCAAATACTTCGTGATAGTGGTATTGTGAGACAAATTTCTTGTCCAAAAACGCCCGAGCAAAATGGGGTTGCTGAACGGAAACATAGAAATATTGTTGTTTGTCCATGCTCTTTCATAGTGGTCTTTCTACGAAGTATTGGGTCGAAGCTTTTCGCTCTGCTGTCTTTGTCATCAACCGCCTACCATCTCGTAAGTTGGACATGGATATGCCTTTCAAGCTCCTCTTCGGAAAATACCCCGATTACACATCTCTTCGTGTGTTTGGATGTCGTTACTACCCGTATCTACGAGATTATGAAAAAAATAAAATTTCCCCTAAATCTCTCCCCTGTGTGTTTATTGGTTATAGTCTCTTACACAAAGGGTATAGGTGTCTTTTTCCTGCAACGGGACGAGTTTACATCTCGAGGCATGTAATTTTTGATGAAATTAAACCTCTCTTCCTTTTTCTAACACCTCTGTCAACTCTAGTGGTGTTCCTTTACATGGGAGCAGGTTACTCTCTCAACCTTTTCAGAATATATGAATTTTGTGCCTTCTCCTAATGTACTTGCCCATGCGAACCCTAAACCTACAGTTCTTTCAGATCGAGTTGCACACAACTCTACAGATTGTGCTACTGAACCATGTGTTGATCCTAGTGCTCCCGCATCAGTGATGCTACGACTGTCTCCTACAGATCGGGCTCCTTATGTTGGACTGCCACTTGTTCCTGGAGATTGGGGTACTCACAACTTTCCAGATTGTGCTACTGAACCAATTGTTGACCTTAATGCTTTAGCACCAGTGTTTTCGCCATCGACTCCTACAGATAGGGCTCCTCATGTTAGATTGCCACTTGTTTTTACAGATCGGGGTACTCCTGGTGAACCAATTGCCCCATCTATTGACACTACACTGTCTCCACTTGCATCTACTACTGATGAAGTTCTAGCTGACCCTGATCAGCTATTGGGGCCATTACCCACATCCCAACTCAAGGAACATTCTGTTTCGACCACATTAGTGGTTCCATTTTCTAGTTTTTATTCACTGGAGGGCAACTCACCATTGATCTCCGGCCCTTGATTGCCTTGTCACCTTCACCACCGTTATCCCCTGGTGTTTCTCAGGGTCAGGATCACCACACGACACCAAGGACTACAATTGCTAATCCGGGTCGCCACCTGGGTAATAATACCCACTGTATGCAGACCTGGGGGAAGACACGAGTTGCTGCTCTTCTGCATTCTTCTTCGAGCACATCAATCCCTACTGAAACTAACACTATTTAATCTGCAGTTACTCATCTAGGTTGGTTTTCAGCTATGAAAGAAGAAATTCAAGCATTACGTACCAACTCAACTTGGGTGCTAGTACCCTGCCAAGCTGACATGAATGTTGTCGGTTGTCGATGGATTTTCAAAACAAAGCTAAAATCTGATGGCAGTCTGGAGCGGCTAAAATCCCGTCTTGTTGCTAAAGGATTTGATCAAGTTTCAAGTGTTGATTTTGAAGAAACATTCAGCCCAGTTGTCAAACCACAGAATGTTCGACTTGTCCTCACCATTGCCCTAACCAAGCAATGGCCACTTAAGCAACTAGATGTGAAGAACGCATTCCTTCACGGCTTTCTCAAGGAACCCGTATTTGTGGAACAACCACCTGGTCTTATTGATCCCTCCAAGCCTCATCATATTTGTCAACTCAAGCGGGCTCTATATGGACTCAAACAGGCTCCTAGGGCCTGTTTGATCGCCTCAGTCAAAATCTTCTCCAACTTGGCTTTCATTCCAGCATACATGATGCCTCATTATTCACTCTCCATAGTCATCATGGTGTAATCCTATTGCTTCTCTATGTTGACGTTATAATACTTACTAGGAGTAATATCTCTCTCCTTGACTTGTTCGTTCAATGCCTTGGGAAGGAATTTGCTATGAAAGATCTAGGGCGCCTACACTACTTCTTAGGGATCGAAGTTCACTCTACACCTACTGATCTTCTTCTCTCTCAAGGGAAGTATGCTCGTGATATCCTCACTCGCGCTCAGATGAATGACTGCAAAGCTATCTCCACCCCTCTTTCTACTAAAGTTGATCGTGCTCAAGAGTTTCCTCTATTTTTGGATCCCAATCTATATTAGAGTTTGGTCGGTGCCCTACAATATCTCACCATCACTCGTCCAAATCTGTCTTATGTAGTGAATCTCGTCAGTCAATATATGCATGCCCCAACTCTTGCTCACATGTAACTTGTGAAACACATTTTGCGTTATATATGCGGTACATTGGATCTTGGCACTCATATTCACCATCATAACTTTTTTGATCTGTATGCAGTCTCCGATGCAGACTGGGCCGGATGCCCTATGACTCGCCGATCAACCACTGGCTATTGTGTATTTTTTGGCTCGACATTAATATCATGGGGTGCGAAGAAATAGCCTACAGTCGCTTGATCTAGTGCTGAAGTCGAATATAGGTCTATGGTTGTTGCTACCGCGGAGCTGACATGGCTGTCATTTCTTCTTAAAGCCATTGGGATCCCTCTTCTTTAGCACCCTACATTATTTTATATCAGCGCCCTCTACATGTCTATCAATCCCGTGTTTCATGCCCGTACGCAATACATTGAGCTCGTCTACCACTTTGTCCGTGAAAAGGTAGCACTCGGCTCACTGGTCACTCGTTTTGTTCGCTCTCATCATCAACTTGCTGATATTATGACTAAACCGCTTCCATGTGATCCTTTTGTCAATCTTCGCTACAAGCTTGGCGTTCATTCTTCTTGCCTTTGATTGAGAGGGAGTATATATAGAGCCCTATGATCCTCAATCAGGACAATAGTATGATCCTCAATCAGGAACAGTAGCAAATAAGAAAGACTCCTACTAGAAGAATCCTACTATTTCTAAGCTAGTTTCACTAATGGAGAAAGTCTCAGCTAATGGAGAAAGTCAAGAAAGTGACTTATCATATTTGGCTAAAGCAGAAATCTTGCATTGATCCTTTATTGTGTCCCATTAGGACTCTTACCATCGCTAATTCCAATCTCTGAGATACCCTATGAGATATGAGATATCTTTAGGAAAACCAAGCAATATACTTGCTGTAAATCACTGTAAACTGTGTGCACATTTGCTCTACACTTCTGTAAACTTCTGTAATCTCTCCTTATAAATATCAATGATATAACCTTCATCCCTTATGGTTGTAAGAGAGAGAACTAATCTGTAGTCTCAGACATCTTTAAGAGTATCTCATCTCGGAGAGTAGCTGTAGAATGTAGTGGAGGGAGACAAGAGAAATGGTTTTGGGTTATCTAGCCTTAACACCCTCTCTCACCCTTTATATGAGTGATATAAAAAAAAAAAGTGACTAGGTCTAGTTAGTCGAGTTGACCGGTTCAAGTTGACTGACTCAACTAAGAGTCACTCTTCCATTCCTAGCTGAACCCGAGTTTTCCGTCGAGTTGGCTCAAAATCCATTCAATTCGAGTTCACTAGGCCAAGTTTCACGGCTACATAGCCAAATGCGCTGTCTCCTATCTAATTCCCTATTTATTATTATTTAATTATCATTTTTGTTATTTGTTTGTTTGTTTTTGGCATTTCTAATACAACGACGGGCCTTTGTGCCCTTGACTCCATCCATGTCAACAAGAAGATAGTTGTAGCTACATTTTCTTTTAAACTCACTTTTTGGAAAGACATGTTTTATTGTCTTCTATTGATTATAGAAAGAGAGAAGACATATTTTGAAAAAAACAATACCAATCAAAAAAGGAGTGTTGCCAGCATTATTCTCAAACAAAAATGACAATAGTTTTGAAAATACATGTAAAGAGACTACTTTTTCCTCTCTTTTTTCATTCTTTCTTCTCTCTTTCTTTTCTTTCTTTCCTTCTTTTCTTTCCTTTGGACTGTAACCCTTTTCTTTTAGAACCCTAGGTGGCCTCAATTGGTAAGTTGCATATATTTGGAAGAACCAATGAAAACAACCTCCTTAATTGTTATCATTTCAAAAATGTCATTCTCAAGTGAATACGTGTTGCACTCTCACCGACCTCTACAAGGAATCCTTGTGGAGGTCTCTACAAAAGATCTCATCTCGTTACGAATTCTTCCATCTTCAGGTCTGCTCTCGGCCGAAAAAGTGCAATCTTACTTGGAAATTTTGGATTTGGAAAGTGTTTCTCAAAGGGAAATAGTTAACGTACCCATGAAATCCATTTCCAAATCTAAGGCACCACCTGGTGAGTATTTAAGAGGGGAGGGGGGAGCATCCACCAATGAGGTGGTGCCTTAGATTTGGAAATGGATTTCATGGGTACGCCTATCACTACTCTTTCTCAAACCCTCGATTTCTACAACTGTGGGATTTTAACAAGTTTTATTCTATTTTATTTGTTCTCTTACTTGCTGTTTATTCACCATACCATTTAAAGTAGAGAAATTTTGACTTCCCACGCCAATCTCAAAGTAAGGCCTATATTGAAGGACCCGATACCATCTACTGTGAGAGACTTAACAAGTAGGGCTGTCAATGAGCCGAGCTAGCTCGACTCGGCTCGAAACGAACCGAGCTTGAGTAGGATTAAAAAGCTCATCGAGCCGAGCCAAGCCAAGTGAGTGAGCTCGTTTAGGTAGCGAGCCGAGCTTGAGTACGATGAATACCCATGTACAGTTATAGTACCCCTGCCAATATTGAGTTTTACATTAAAACGTATAAGAAAATGAAATAAGTTTTTAAAATTAAGAATATGAAATGTTCATCAGGTTAGTGAAAGCACTAGTTTATCTTCCCCTTTTCTTTGTACCCCACCATTTAATCCCTTAATTGTTAGAATATCGTCCCCACTATACAATTTTTTTTTAAAATTTTAAATTAGAGCTTAACGAGCCGGCTCGAGCTCGATGATTTGTGGACGAGTCGAGCCCGAGCTGACCTTTTCGAGCTCGAGCCAAACCTGAACAACATCAAAAATTCAATGAGCCGAGCCTGAGCAATGCCCAGCTCGGCTCAGCTCGGATCCTTGACACCCCTATTAACAAGGCCAGAATCCTTGTGGCTCTGGGATCCGGATCCCTCCGATCCAGCCCATTCCAAATCGACCATTTATGGGCAATATAAGAATGTAAAGGGCCTTTTTTTTTTTTTTTTTTATCCTTCTCCATCTCTGATCCAACCATAGGCCGCACTCACTGGAATTTCAATTCCCAAGTCTTAATTGGCAGAATTTGGACCTTTTTTTTAGGAAGGAGAATGATACTGCCACATGTCCTTTTTTAACTCATAAACAGTGCTTAAGATTCACTCACCCTAGGGTTAATTCATCTAACCTTAGTTTTTAGAAAAAAAATATTAACCTCAAGTTAGTTAACACTTATTAACTATGGTTAAAATTCACTCACCCCTAGAGTTCATTCATCTAACCTTAGCTTTTAGAAATAAAAAATATGAACCTTAGGTTAGTTAACACTCATTAACTGTGGTTAAGATCCACTCACACCTAGGGTTCATCCATCTAACCTTGGTTTTTAGAAGAAAAATATTAACCTCAGGTTAGTTAACACTCATTATTGTGGTTAAGATTCACTCATCCCTAGGGTTCATCCATCTAATCTTGGCAACCTCAAGTTAGTTAAGTTTAACTATGATTAAAAGAGGGAGTATCACGTCCCTTTTAGGAATACAAACACCCCAATTTCAATCTGGAAATAGCTGAGAATCTTGAAAATCCCATGTCAAATTCCCATGTAGGCCCATAGGGATGTTAGAAATGAGGCAGGGTGATGCAATTTCCAAACTGAGGCTGTTTGGTGCTATTTCAAAACTTCTAGTTTTTCTTCTTTTAAATCTCATTAGACTTCACAATCCTATGGATATATATTAGAGAATATAGAAGAGTATTTTAATAAGGTGAGTGAGATACACTACATCATTTAAGTGTATCTCATCACAATATTAGATTAACATTAATCAATGATAGATTAGATATGATTAGATTAGATTGATTTACTTTCTATCAGTTAGGGTTATTGTAAATCGTCCAAATTTATTCAATAAATCCATTTTCTATCATGGTATCAAAGTAGGTCGATCGGACCTTGATTTGAGTTTAGTCTTATTGTTTTTCCTTTGCCGGCGGACGGTTATTGTAAATCATCCAAATTTATTCAATAAATCCCTTTTCTATCATGATATCAAAGCGGATCGATCGGACCTTGATTTGAGTTTAGTCTTATTGTTTTTCCTTTGCCAGCAAGTGGCGCTGCTTGCCGCCCGCTGGACCTAAAACTTTTTTTTGTTATTAGCCGGACCTAAAACCTTTGTTTTAAAAGTTTATTAGTTAACTTTTATTCTCTTACTACATCTTCTCCTTGCATCAAGGTCTTCACTTTGGCACAATTCTCCAAAGACGACAAATCCAAGGACTACCACTTAAAGGACAGTTGGCTCATCATCAACGGCAAGATACTCCTGGTGCAATCCTTGAAAGGGACTACATGAAGCAACACAAGTTCAAATACTTGGATTTTTATGATGCGGGCATGGGCAGATATGAATAAGCATACATCATCAATACTGAAATGGAGTTGTAGTGTACCCTCTTGAGTATCTTTCATGTTATTGTTGGCTCATTTGGATAGTTTGTGTATGTTCTGGTCGTTTCCTACGAGGAGGTGTTTGGGTGCAGATTTCAAGCTTTGGTGTGGAAATTTAAGGGGGAAGTATTTGTGTTTGGTACTACTGGTTACAAAAAATATATATATATATATCTATCTATATATATATATATATATATATTGAAGTTGCTTAGTCAACTCATTAGGTCCATTGAGGCACCTTTTCAGGCTCAAGCCCGTTAGAGGCACATTTTCTAGCCCATAGAGGCTTCTCTTCAATGATCCACGTAGATCAACTTATCAAGCCCAAGAGGCTCATATCTTTAGCACATGGAGGCCCATTTCAAGCCTTTTTAAAGGCTGAATTTCATAGCCCATAGAGGCCCATTTTCAGGCCCGTTAGAGGCCCCTTCTTCACAACATGGCAACAAATCTAGAGTACTCAAATGTGGAGGCATCATAGCATGAAATTTAAAACAGCAAACATCATGGCATACAGATCAACCAAGCACACATTGAAGATCAAATGGTGTCAAGTGGAGATCAAGATGTGTCGAGTGGATTTCTACTAGAGAGAAACATGTGGAGATTTTTCAATCCCTATATGTTTGAGGGGGAATATTAGAGAATATAGAAGAGTATTGTGATAAGGTGAATGAGATACACTACATCATTTAAGTGTATCTCATCACAATATTAGATTAACATTAATCAAGGATAGATTAGATTAGATTGATTTATTTTTTTATAAAGTCTATCATGTTATCTCTATATAAACCCTAGTTGGGGTTATTGTAAATCATCCAAATTTATTCAATAAATCCCTTTTCTATCAGTAAGCAGTAGACGAAATAGTTTTTCCCAGTAGCAGAGATTTGAGGCAACATATGTTCATGTTTCTAGCTGGCGATGAATTTACCTTTGATCATCCAATGAAAAGATGAGAAAATTCAGTTGTCTATTATAACATGCAACTTAGTTGCATTTGCATCTAAATGCTATATATATATATATATATATGCAAGTCAATGATCAACAGATGCCATAATTTTCTGTAGGAGAGTTTCTAACACCACTAGAAGATGGATTTCATCTACTTCAAGCCTTTAATTTTTTTTCGGTATTACAGATGATGTTTAGAAACTTCATGAAATGCGGAGGAGGCCACTTGAGCCACCAATTCTGACCCCTGCATCCAAACAGACACACCATATTTGAGCAAATATATGAGGTTGTACTTGAAACAAGCTGGTTCTAATGTTCAGATTTGAGTTATTCCATGAAAAAAACAACACCAGTACAATCAAAACACGCGACATAAGCACAAGCTATTAATCTTAGACATCACAACACAAGCATTTGAATGCAAAACTAACTAAATCAATTCTGACCCCTCATTGTGTAGCCCATAGGTCCATGTGGCCTCCAATGAACAAAAAAACGAAGAAGAAATAATTGCTTTTTATTCTATATAATTATAGAATAATTCATGATTTGTCTGACTCATCCAGTTAATGCATCCTAGTCAAGCATTTACTATTTGCTCCAATTTCTCACCATCTTCTTAACTTGCTATTAGAATTGTGCCATTAATCCAAGCCATTCAGTCGATGGGTCGCACCCTTTTTACAGCTCAAAAGACTGATTAGATAATTAGTATAATTTGGTTTAACACGATTTCTGGGCGAATTTCCAACTCAACCCCATGGTTGATGGTGGAGCCAGTGTATACCTTCCTTCACTGTTAAATATGACTACATTTGTAAACTTACCTCTACTGCGCCCGGTGATAGAATTGCCCCTTGCCCATTGGTGTTAATTAATAGGTATGTCTCATATTCAAAAATGATGTAGAAATTTTGATCTATCCAATTAGCGCAATTTGAAAAATGTTATATGAAAAGATATAGATCACAACACGAAATGATGCCTCAAGTTTATACTAAGAACTCACCTAGACACTGTTGCCGGTGCATTTGGTTCCTTTTAAAGATTGAGTGAATCAAAATGACTTGACAAATAATCAACAGCTTCATCTTCCTGGATATTAATCTGCTTAACAGCATCCGAGCAGATTGGCCAGCTCATTGGAACTTCCAACTCCCTGTAGCAACCAGAAAAAACAATAAGTAGCCCAATGAAGGAAATTGTTTAAGTTTTAAACAAAAAAAAAAAAAAACACACACACACATTTCAGCCATATAAGATGTATATATTCATGTATTGTTCATTCAGTACTCCTTTAGATGTCCATTTTAAAAAAAAAATATTAGAAGGAAAATATATCAAAAGAAGGGAGACAGAGAATTGCATACCCTTCCATACATTTGAATCTGCAACGGTTCATATTTGCCACTGTATAATTCCCGAAGATTATGTCAAGACGCTTCGATAGTTTTGGTATGTCAGGAAAGTGCAGAATGTCCCAAATTTTCAACACTTGGATGTAATTCGAATTCTCCTGTTGAATATCAACACTCCAAACAAGCTTGTGCAGCTCATTGACACTGTACTGTTCCAATAGCTGAGAAGTCGAATCCATTAAATTCAGGTTTCCTTCCTTGCGAGGATGACGCCAACCACTTGAAAGCTTCATCAACAAAGAAACCACTTCCTTGCAAATTTCGACACTCTTTATTCTCTCCATAGATTTCTTAAAATCATCACTGAAGGATACCTGTTTAAATGAAGAAAGAATGCCTTGGCTCATTGTTGGAAAAGAAGATTGAAAATCTATAAAGAAGGCGACAAACACAAGCAACATACCTTCCACCTTGCACATCTGAAAAGTAAAGAATCTATTTTGAATAGATCATAAATTTGGTTAAGCTCAACCAAGGAATCTATAATTGCTTCAGCCAAGCTCCTGTCCTCATCAGCATTATAGAAACACCCCCGATCCTTTGCATCAATGACTAATTTCTTCCAAATAGAACCGCTTTTAATCAAAGTTGGCCCGTTCCCCAGAATCCAAAGGCAATACCTGCAACAGCAGCAACCAAGCCTCTTACATGAAACAACTTGAACAATATACCATTACTCAGACATGATTTAGCTGCAGTAGATTCTTAAATGAAATATACCTTGCTCTTGTTAGAGCTACATTAGTCCGTTGATGTTTCGAAAGAAAACCCACTGATCCATTCCAATTACATCTGACAGTAGAGATTATAATCACATCATCCTCACCACCTTGAAACCCATCAACGGACCGAACGCTCACAGAGAAATCACTGCACGTGCTGTACCTGTCTCCAAGTTTCTCTTGAATTGCATAAACCTGAGCATTGTATGGGGACATAACACCTACACTAACCCTCTTCCTTGTGGCAACTGATGCTGGAACAATAAAAAATAATTAGTATTTCCAATGGTGTAAGTAGAACTTTATACAGTATGCAGTCATGTACATTTGTATGTACATATAGTAGTATTACTTTTGATAATTTGCTTTTGGTTCGCAGTTCAATTTTTATTCTGATCTTACAAAAGATTTTCAATTCAAGTTCAATTACTCTGACAAAACCTTCAATCAATTCACAGTAAAACTTACCTTTGAAAAGGCTTCCCACTATCTTTGCAACCACAGCTACCTCCACCATATTTTTATACCTTGCATGAGAATCCTCCTTCCCATAAGAAACATTTATAAAGGAATAGGGGCCATACATGTTTTCTTGAAGAAACTGCATTTCATAACTCCTTTCTTGGACATTTGGAGCATTCAAAATCTGTTTGCTGTAAAACTCCATGTTTGGGAATAAGCTTATGGATGGATGCATTCTATATTGGACATTGAGAAGATGTTTCTTTTGTCCCAGTGATACCATCCTCTCAAACACACTTCTTCCAAATTCAGCCTTCTCACAAATCTAATAAATGTCAAATTTAAAATTATATAAAGGAACCAAGTATATATAATTCACAAAGATAAAGAAATTCAAGCAAAGATGAGAAAATCGAACCTCACTTTTAACCATCGCGGGCAGTTGTCGCTCATCCCCTATGAGAATTGCATGACGGATACCAGGAAGTTGTAGGGGAATGGCAGATTCACATTCTTTAAGCTGGGAAGCTTCGTCAATAACCAAAAGCTCCAATGGTGTCATCCCTTCTATGTGCAACTTAGAGGAGTTCGATGCAGTGGAGAAAACAAGGTAAGCACTTTGCAAACAAAAATTTCTGATTGAAATTTTACTAAAAGGATCTGGAAGTTCGGGAACAGTAAACGTTTCGCGAAGGAACCTCAGGATGTCAAGGCAATTTTTTATGGCCTTGCTAAAAAAGAACCTCTTAGAGTCATTAACTGTGTTTTTTTCAATATTAGAATGAATGAAGACTGATTTTAGCTCCTCACTGGTATAAGTACCAGTATGTAACAGAGATCCAATAGATTTGAGTAAACTAAGAGCTCTAATCATGTTTTCTACCACTCCTGATGAAATGAACGAAGTAGGTAGGTGGGTATACAAATTCACTATACACCGCTTCAGGCGCTCCTCAATTAAACCAAATCTTCTCTTGATGAACTCCCCAATTATCAAAAGATCCTCCTTCTCCTCTTTGTCGCCCTCATCTTTGTCCTCCTCTTCCTCATTTTTCTTCTTTTCGTTTTCTACATACAAAAGATACTGCTGTCTAGGGTCTTCAAGCAACCAAATCATTGAATCTAGACTATGTTTCCACCCAGAGAGTGGGGAAAAGCATTTTTTAAGACTATCGATACGATAATCAAGAAATACATCAAGAAGGCTATCGTGATGGTCGATCTTCATTCTCTTTCCATTTCCAAGTAAAACTACATCTCCCAACCCATAATTGCCATGTTGAAGTGAATCCCTAACCAAATTCACCAGACGCACAGTAACTTCCACTACTGCAATGTTAGTCGGGGCACACGTAAGTGTTCTGCATTTCATCCTTAGGAGTGCCCACAACAATGAAGCAACTGTTTTTGTTTTTCCAGTCCCTGGAGGGCCCCAGATAAGCTTGACAGAATTATTATGAATGCATCTCATTGCTGCAATAGAGCTCAACACTGAATTAGTTTGGGAGTCATTCAGATTGAATGAGCGAAGATCCGCTCGTAAAATTGCTCCAGCTACACTGCTCTCTCCTTGAGAAGGGCAGATAGTGCAATTATTCCCAACCTGAAAGAAATAAATACAAACAAAATTAGCTATGTAAGCAATTTTTTTTTATCAAGTTCAAAGCAAATTTATACTTTTATGCTAAGCAAGAATGCGTGCTAATACATAATTTTCCTAAATATTCTTGGGAGATTATGGATAATCCCATGTAAACAGATTGGAGTCAATTGTCTATGCGGTCACTATGAAAAGAAGTTAAAATTGAGTGATTGGTAGATAAACCCTGCTGCTTCCAAATAGCCTTTTTTTGAGTCATTTGAAATGTGTGTGTACACATGCCTTAAGGTGGAAAATATTATTGTCCACATTGTTTATCAGACTTACATGACCCTTAATTAATCTCACTTATCTAAGAGGGATTAAGCATACTTTTATAAATTACAAATCTTAAAATTAGGAAACCTCACAAAAGAGGAAATTCAAAGTCGGTGGTATTGATTTAAACATAACTAGCAGGTTGAATCGGTAAAACCAGGAACCAGCCTGGTTTACGGGGATATCGTTCCACACGCACGCACACAAACACAGAGACTCAAAAACTTATGTTTATGTAACCTCATTGCAATTTTTGTTTTATTGAGTTTATATGTGTGTGTATATATACGGGAATGTTAACCTTCACCAAGTAAGTGAAGCTTAGTTAACCTGACTTTTTTAACCCTAAGTTTTGAGTATCACTCTTAAATATAAGGGTAGTTCATAATATCCAAAATTTATGAGGGAAAAAATGATTGTTACACTCAGGGGCGGAGCCATGTTTTTTTCATTGGGGGGCCAAAATACATGTATAAAAAAAAAATTTGAATTGAGGTAATGGAATTTGGGGGCATAGCCCCCGAGAAAAAAAAATTTGGGGTAGTTTTTTTATTTTGAGAATTCTTTTTCCCGGTAATGCCTTTGAGGTCACCACGTGTCCCTATTAATACCCCTTAATTATGGTTAAGATTCACCCACCTATCCTTGGTTTTTAAAAAAATATCAAATTTCTTTTCGAACCCTAGTTTAAAATTCACTAACTCCTAAGGTTAAAATTATTTAAATATTTTTTTAAAAAAACCAAGGATAAGTAGGTGAACCCTGAGATTGGATGAATTTTAACCATAGTTGAGGGGTGTCAATAAGGACATGTGGCAACCTCAAGAGCATAAGGGGACTCCATTGGGGAGGGGGGCACTGTTATATAGGACAAAAAAAATTGGGGGTGGGGGGCAAGTATATAAAAAAAAAAAACAAAGGATTGAGGGCCCACTATACATACTACTTCAATAAGGATTTCCAAAAAATTTGGGGGGGCCATGGCCACCCCCTGCCCCCCTGGCTCCGCCCCTGGTTTCACTAAACAAGGTAAAAAAAAATCAACATAATTTAGAACTAATATGCATGGTGACTACAATAGTTCATAATACCCAAAATAGTTAGACCATGTTATTGAATTGAGTAACTAAGAATTCCCACAAGTAACCTACAAAAGAAAGAGATAAGTTATGAGTCTCACCGAGGAATCCGTATGCAACACCTCCTTAATGACGTTCATGTTCCCCCCAAGTATATCCGGGTTCAATGCTTTCCATATGCGATTATTTGTTTTCGTGTTAATCAGATAAACGGCGAAAAGAGGCTCTCTCTTCTTATTCAACCCTCGTTCCATCGTGATGGGCTTCGATGATAAAACTACGACCATATCCGAACTGTCATTCTCTCCTCTCCCTACAACTAAGCAAAGAAGATAGGAATGTCGGGGCCTGTTTATATCGTAAGCACGTACAGGTTTTACATCTGATAAAGCAATTAGATCTCCTGACTGTGGCTCATATGTACTACTTCCTTGTGTCTTAATCACAATGTTGTAATACAAGTCTTTTGGTGGCTTATAATCTTTGGATAACTCAACAGATGCTATTTCACATGTAGGTGCTTTATAGAGAAGCTTCATGCTTGATGACAAATCAGCATGTGTTTCTGCAATTAGGGGGGTGATATACGATTTGAAGTATTGTTCTATAGATGAGAAGGTTTTCGGGATCTGCTCCACCTGTAAAAGAGCATGATTTGAGGTCAGGAAATGCATAAAGTCTATGTTCTTTGATGATCGTTCACAATATGTTGTGATGATAGCTAAGAAAATATAAACAAGACCACCCCGAGATCGTGTGTCTCAGATCGGGATTCAAATGTTTTTCGAATTTTATGCTGTTTTTTTTTTTTGTTTTAAACATCCTGACCGATACACATGGTCTTGGGGGTGGTCTATATATATATATATATATATATCATTAAGGTTAGTAAAGCATTACCTTATTTTGGAAAAGCCTTACATTCAGAGCATCTTGCATAGTCCAAGAAAACACATAGTCGATTAAGCTTCTATCTCTGGGTTTTTCCTTCTTAGACGACGAAGCCCTTTCCATGGCTTCTTAAGTTCTTCTGCATCAATCAAATAACAAAACCGATCTTCATTTTCACCCTTTTAAATAGGAGGAGAGAGATTGCTTAGCTCCCAAGGAAGAATATAGAAGAAGAAACCTTAAATTTTCCAGCACTTCTTAAGCTATATTCTATGAAAGAGATTCCCGTTATCTTTCACCAAAAGCGAAAAGTCGTTCGAAAGGACGAAGGTGAAGCCTAAAGAAAGAAAAAAGGCAATTACAGTTGACAAGGGAAGAACAAAGGAAAGCTTAATGTAGAAGGCTCGGCAAATTAAAGTTGAGTCTTGTATCGTAAATACAAATACGTAGTTTGTTGCAATAATAATAGATTGGTTGCATTACACATACATATCGTTCCACGCAAGTTCCCAACAAATGAGGTTGGCATATATATATATATATGCAGTATAATATTATGCCATATCGTCTTCAATGACTTTGGTATCATTCATTATACAAATCCTTACTTTCACGTATACTATGTGTGAGAGAGGAATTAAAGACCCTAAAAGAGCATGAGTCATATATTCTGCGGAATGTTGTTCTTGCCAAATTTTGTATCTTTTTTCAGCCTACTTAAGTCCAAACCATTTGGACCCTTTAAAGGTTCTAACAAGGGAGCAGGGAGATCACAAAACCGCATAGTTTCTCCTCCAAAGAAGTTCGAATGGGCAACAACGTCGCTCGCTGTTGCATGGGAATATATTTGTTTATTTTAGTAATCGTTTAATCTGAGCTATGCACAAAATCTTAAGGATGTACGCCACTGGATTCTTTCACCTTCTTTACTTAATTTTATAAAAGTAAAAGGAAAGAAGAATCTCATGCATGTGAAGAGAAAAAAGCACAACAATTGATAGAGAGCAGTGGCAGAAAAAAGAGTAAAACAGGCTTAGAGAGAGAGAGAGAGAGAGAGACCTCCAATTGCTAGCTCCAGTCCACGAAAGATAATAACTGATAAGAAGAGTGGAACGAACAATTAGATAGGAGTGCATGAACAGCTTTGTGTTTTTTTTTTAGAGAAATCTAAGGGACGGCGACGTTTACTCTCCTCGTTTGGGTGATAAATTTTCAAGTAGGACGTATTCTTCTCCAGTTGTAACCGGTTTTGCCAAAACCGGTTACACCCATGAGGTGGCCACATGTCTCTTTTGACACCTCTTAACTATGGTTAAGATTCACTCACCCCTAAGGTTCATCTACCTATCTTTGGTTTTTAGAAAAAAATAATAATTTTTTTTGTTAACTGTGGTTAAAATTTACCAACTCCTAGGGTTAATTTTTTTAAAATATTTTTTCTAAAAACCAAAGAGAGGTGGGTGAACCCTAGGGGTAGGTAAATCTTAACCACAGTTAAGGGGTGTAAAAAGGGACATGTGGTGACCACAGGGTTGTAACCGGTTTTGCCCAAAACCGGTTACAACTGGAGAAGATCACCAGTCGTGATTTGAGTTTCTATATCCCGAACTCTCCCACACGCCTAATCGCATGGGCCAGTGATTAGCACACCCGGCAATGGACTATGTATCTAATGCCATGGCCCCGTGTCCCTTTTAACCCCTTAACTATTGTTAAACTTAAGAAAATTAAAATTAATATTTTTATTTTTTTACTTTCTAAAAATCAAAGCTTAAATTGCTTAACAATAGAATTGAGTGAACAGTTGATGATGAGGACTGTAACACCTTGGGAATAGCCCAGTGGTGCTGTATCCCTTCCTTAGGAAGGAAGGTCCAGGATCCATTTCCGAGAGGGGGAGTGTTGTACTCTCCACCCGCCCTTGACTTAGAACAGATAATAAATTCTAACCGGGGTTGCGGCCTTACCGCGTGTCTCGAGACAAAAAAAAAAAAAAAGGGATGAGGATTGTACATTACACTATATAGTCTACTGCAGCGGCAAGCCCCAATTGCATGTGTATTTTTGGAAGCGGAATGTTAGACATACTCCAACATTCTATATTGATGATCTTAACAGTGAAGAGACGTGTTTTTGCTTTAACTACTTATTTCTCCAATGGTTAGTATTCACTCACTCCTAAGGTTAAGCAATCCAACTATGATTTTTCAAAAACCAAAATCTTAGTTTTAATTTAGTTAAACTTAACCAGGGTTAAAGGGCTGTTATAAGGGACACGAGGACACCCCGGGGGAGGGGAAGATATGAAACGGACCTATGGGTCCGCTGAGATATCTCACTGTGCACTGTGACAAGGCTCTTTTTGCACTTTCTTCATCCACTCGCGGCAATTTCAATTCCCAAGTCTTAATTTGTAGGAATTTGTAAATATTTAAGGAAGGGAAAAACTTAACTTACTGCCGCAGTAGAGTACTAATTCTAATTCTAGGGTGCGTTTGGATTTATGGAATTGGAATTGAGCCAAAGAATTGAATTCCATGGAATTAAAACATACTGAATTAAATTCTACGAAATTCAAAATTTTATCGTTTGGATGCACTATTAAATTCCTGGAGAAATGAAACCATCAGGCTTCTTTTTTGTTTTTAAATTCCACAGCAACATGGATTTGTCAAATAAGATCATTTTACTGTGGAATTGAATCTTATAAATTTGTCTTTAAAATCACTGCTTGAATTCTCTATGGAATTAGAAAATCTTAATTCCACCCTATTTATAATGTGTCCCAAACGATGAAATTAGAATTATCTCATGGAATTGACAATTCCGTTCTTCAATTCCATAAATCCAAACGCACCCCAAATGTACAGTCCTCATCGGTCAAACACCCCAACTTGAATCTGGAAATAGGTGAGAATCTTAAAATCCCAAGTCAAATTCCCATGTAATAGACATGTCCATAGGGATGCCAGAAATGAAGCAGCTGGGTGATGCAATTTCCAAACTGAGCCTGTTTGGTGCTATTTCAAAACTTATTGCCTTTCCTCTTTTAAATCTCATTAGACTTCAAAATCTTATGGAGTAGACAAAACAGTTTTTCCCAGTAGCAGAGATTTGAGGCAACAGATGCTTCTGTCCCGACAATTGTACAGTGAAAACAATTTGCTTACCCACAACAAAAACCTGAAAAAACTACTCACTTCTCTATTGTAACATGCAACTGACTTGGTTGCATTTAAATATAAATGTGCTACATATATATATATATATGACCAACAGATGCCAAAATTTTCTGTAGGAGAGTTTCTAACACCACTTGAAGAAGGATTTCATCTATTTAAAGCATTCCTTTTGTATTCCAGATAATGTTTATAAGCTTCATGAAACCCGGAGGAGGCGACTTCAGCTACCAATTCTGACCCCTGCATCCAAACAGACACGCCATAAATAAGGTTTATAAACAAGCTGGTCCTGATGTTCAGATTTTAGTTATTTTAATTATGAAAATAAGAACACCAGAATAATCAAAACATGCGACATGAGCACAAGCTGTTAATCTAAGACAGAAACATTTGAATGCGAAAGCAACTAGATCGATTCCAATAGAAAAGGTTGGGATTTGGCTAGTTCAATCATAACTAAGTTGAGTTGATTAAATTTAGAACCCTTCTGAGACAAAAGCATTATATTAGCGCAAGAGATTTAATAAAAAAATTCAAACAAGTTATGTTGTCTTTAAAATAATTACATGCCAGATCCAAAAGCAACTTGATCTGGTAATGACATCTTATTGTAGAAGGTTTATATTATAGAATTAAAAAGAAATAATTGTTTTTTATCCTATATAATTAATTATAGTATGATTCATGATTTGTCTGAATCATCCAGTTAAAGCATCTTAATCCAACATTTACTAGCTCGAACCATCTCCTTTATTTCACATTTCAAGAGCTTTCATCACATGTTTAATCCATCTCAACCTGCTATTAGAATTGGCCCATTAATCCAAGCCATTCAGTCGATGGGTCGGACCCTTCTAATTAGTATAATTTGGTTTAATGCTATTTTTGTGGCAAATTCCCAACTCAACCCCCTGATTGATGGTGGAGCCATCTCATTTTTTTTTTTAAATCTAGAAATTTTGAGCTATGAAATTTGAAAAATGTTATATGAAAGATATAGATCGCAACGCGAAATGATGCCTTGAGTTTATAGTAAGAACTCACCTAGACACTGTTTCCAGTGCATTTGGTTCCTTTCAAAGATTGAGTGAATCAAATTGACTTGACAAATAATCAACAGCTTCGTCTTCAGCATCATCCGAACAGATTGGCCAACTCTTTGGAACTTCTAAGTCACTGTATCAACCAGAAAAAAAAAAAAAACAATCAAGTAGAATATTTCAACACATTCTTACAGGATTAATACTTTGAATTCCCTTAACGATCAGATCCACAAATATGGTCATTTTCACTACCCAATGATGGAAGTTTTTATAAGTTTTAGACAGAAAACAGAAACAAAATTTAAAAATAAATAAAATATTAGTAGGAAAAATTGTTGAAAGAAGGGATACAGATAATTGCATACCCTTCGATACACTTGAATCTGCAACGGTTCATTTTGGTCACTGTATAATTCTCAAAGATTATGTCGAGACGCTTTGATAGTTCTGGTATCTCGGGAAATGGCAGAATATCCCATATTTTCAACAATTGGATGTAATTTGAATTCTCCTCATGAATATCTACACTCCAAACAAGCTTGAGCAGCTCATCGACACTGTACTGTTCCAACATCTGAGAAGTTGCATCAATTAAACTGAGGTTTCCTTCCTTGCCATGATGACGCCAACCACTTGAAAGCTTCATCAACAAAGCAACCACTTCCTTGCGAGTTTCCACACTCTTTATTTTCTCCATGGATTTCTTAAAATCATCACTGAAGGAGACCTGTTTAAAATGTAGAAAGTATTTCTTCATAGTTATATATTTAAAAAGAAGATGCAAAGCCTATACAGAAGCAACATACCTTCCACCTTGCGCATCTGAACAGTAAAGAATCCATTCTGAATAGATCATCAAGTTGGTCAAGCTCGACCAAGGAATCTATCATTGCTTCAACCAAGCTCCTGTCCTCATCGGCATTATAGAAGCAACCCCGATCCTTTGCATCAAGAACTAGTTTCTTCCAAACAGTATCACTACTAATCAAAGTTGGCCCATTTCCCAGAATCCAAAGGCAATACCTTGCTCTTGTCAGAGCGACATTAGTCCGTTGATGTTTGTAAAGAAAACCCACTGATCCTTTCTCATTACATCTGACAGTAGAGATAATTATCACATCATCCTCCCCACCTTGAAACCCATCAACAGATCGAACGCTCACAGTGAAGTTGCTGCAAGTGCTGTATCTGTCTCCAAGTTTCTCTTGAATTGCATATACCTGAGCATTGTATGGGGATATAACACCAACACTAACCCTCTTCTTTGTGGCAACTGATGCTGGAACAGTAAAAAAATGATCAATTTTACCCACCCAGTGATTAAGAAATAAATGCAATGAGTAGTCCAATTTTATTCTGATCTTAAAAAGGATTAATTTCCAATTAAAATTCAATTACTCTGATAGAACCTTCAATCAATTCACAGTAAAACATACCTGTGAAAAGGCATCCCACTATCTTTGCAACCACAGCCACCTCCATCATATTTTTAAACTTTACGCGAGAATCCTCCTTCCCATAAGCAACATTTATAAAGGAATAGGGGCCATACATCTTTTCTTGAAGAAACTGCATTTCATAACTCCTTTCTTGGACATTTGGAGCATTCGAAATCTGTTTGCTGTAGAACTCCATGTTTGGGAATGAGCTTATGGATGGATGCATTCTATACTGGACATTGAGAAGGTGCTTCTCTTGTCCCAGTGATACCATCCTCTCAAACAGACTTCTTCCAAATTCAGCCTTCTCACAAATCTAATAAATGTAAAATTATATAAAAGAACCAAGTATAATTCACAAAGATAAAGGATTAATTCAAGAAAATATAATTAAAAAAAACACCGAACCTCACTTTTAACCATGGCGGGCAATTGCCGCTCATCCCCTATGAGAATTGCATGCCGGATACCAGGAAGTTGTAGGGGAATGGCTGATTCACATTCTTTAAGCTGGGAAGCTTCGTCAATAACTAACAGCTCCAATGGTTTCATCCCTTCTATGTGTAAATTAGCCGAGGTTGACGCGGTGCAGAAAACAAGGTAAGCATTTTGCAAACAAAAATTTCTGATTGAAATTTGATCAGAAAGAACAGGAACAGTGAAAGTTTCACGAAGGCATCTCAAGAGCTTAAGGCAATTGTTTCTGGCCTCACTCAAAAAGAAGGTATTAGAGCCAGTAACTGTGCTTTGTTCATCATTTAAGTGATTAAAGACTGAGTATATAATCTCTTCACTGGTAGAAGGTACTAGAGTCAGTAACACTGTTCCAAGAGATTCCAGTAACCTGAGAGCTCTAATCATATTCTCCACCACTCCTAATGAAATGAACGAAGTAGGTAGGTGGGTATACAAATTCACTATACACATCTTCAGGCTCTCAATGAAATCAAATCTACTCTTGATGAACTCCCCAATTGTCCAAAGATCCTCCTCCCCTTCTTGCTGTTTACTTTCTTTTTTCTCATTTTGAGAAAGATCCTTCTCTTCCTCCTCCTTTTGTTGTTTGCTTCTTTGTTCTTCACTTTGAGAAAGATCCTTCTCTTCATCTTCATCTTCATCTTCTTCCTCCTTTTTCATTTTTCTGTTTTGTATGTACAAAAGATACTGCTGTCTATCCTCCTTTTTCATTTTTCTGTTTTGTATGCACAAAAGATACTGCTGTCTAATCTTCCAAAAAAGATACTGCTGTCTAGGGTTTTCAAGCAACCATATCATTGAATCTAGACTATGTTTCCACCCAGAGAGTGGAGCAAAACACTTTTCAAGACATTTGACGCGATAATCAATAAATATATCGAGAAGTTCATCATTTTCATCGATCTTCATTCGCTTTCTATTTCCAAGTAAAACTACATCTCCCAACCCATAACTGTCATGTTGAAGTAGTGAATCCCTAACCAACTTCAGGAGCCGGGTTGTGACTTCCACCACTGCAGTATTAGTTGGGGCACACGTAAGTGTTCTACATTTCTTCCTTAGGAGTGCCCACAGCAATGAAGCAACTGTTTTAGTTTTTCCAGTCCCAGGAGGGCCCCAGATAAGTTTAACTGAATTCTTATGAATGCATCCCCTTGTTGCAATAGTGCTCAACACTGCTTCAGTTTGCGAATCATTGAGATTGAACGAGGAAAGATCCGCTCGTAAAATTGATCCATCCACACTGCTATCTCCTTGAGAAGAGCAGAGAGTGCAATTATTCCCAACCTGAAAGAAATAAATACAATCACATTAGATAGCAATTTTCTTTTTATCAAGTACCATATGTTTGGTTCCAGAAAACATAAGTGAAAACATGGAAAAGAAAAGAAAATTAGACAAAACACTTCTTATATTAGAAATCCAAAATTTTCTTTTCTTTTCCACCTTTTCACCTATTTTCTCGACAACCAAACATAACATAGCATTATGTTAAGCCAGAATGAGAGCTCTTTTATGGAATTTTCCTAAATTTTATCAGAAATTATAAAAAATTCCATGTAAACAGATTGGAGTCTCTATTTTCTATGGGAATGAGATACAGTGAATCTTGTTACATTACAGTCATGTTAATATTCCCTAATATTCTACTTAAAAAAAATGAAAATGTTTGCTTGATTTGCTAATTTTTTTTTGATATTTGAACTAACCAAACACACTCAACACACACCCACAAGACACACACACGCCCTACAATCTCAACTTCAAGCCTATTTGCTAATTTGGACAAATAGAAGTGGGTATTGATGAGTGGGCCTATGTGGGCTATAAGAGAAGAAGGCCACAAAATAAGTGGCCACCAATGGGTCAAAAAAAAGAGGGCAGAAGATAAATGGTCGTCTGCTGCAAATTAAGGCTACACATTCAGCTGGGTCGACTGGAGGCCCACCTGACCCAATCCGAGTTAAGGGCAGGCTGGTTTGAGGTTTCAATGGGCTTGGTTGAATTCAGTTTCAAGCTTGAGCCCAAAGTTGAGTTTGGGCTGGTCATTCCCCTGCCTAAGGCCCAGCCAAGCCCGAAATCATATATAAATGAGCAAGATTTAAACTCAATACTCATTTTCAATCGTATCATGTTTAAACAAGTCCATTATTTACATATATAAATAAGAGTCCTGAGAAGAGGACCCTGCACCGCAAGGTCACATATAAAAATAAGAGACCGCAGGGTCCTCTTCTAAGCTGATCGCAGTGTCCCCGTGTCCCTTTTAACACTCTTTAACCATGGTTAAGCTTAATTAAATTATAATATATAATTTTATTATTTTTTTGTTTTTCTAAAAACAAATGGTTAGATTGGTTAACCCTAGGGGGTTAACCATAGTTGATGATGGTGAAAGAGCGTCGTGGACGAATGAGATCAGCAGAAGCTGACCCCTAGGTCCGTTTTCCATTTCCCTATAAATAAACTACATCAATGAAAATAAAACCTAAATCTAAAAGCCCTAAAATGCCTGCTAGAACACTAATAAAATGAATGTGTCTGGACTAAGCCCAAATTAAGTTTGGGCCAACTCAGGCTTAGCCGCATTCTCAACATTTAAGTTGGGCTGGATTAGGGCTCAACTCCATGGGCTAAAGTTCATACCTGGGCAGATTTCAGGCCCATTAAAATAAACTGGGTTGGGATCGAACTAACTTCAACCCAACTCAACCAGCCCATGTGCAGCACTAGTGCCCAATAGAGGTGGTCAATAAAAGAGGGATAGGAGGGCCTTGTCCTAGTTAAGTACAGGTAAGGCTACGGTTTCATTGGGATGGGCTTAATTGGCTCGGGCTCAGTTTTCAGGCAGAGGTTGAGTCTTGGTTAGGCTGGATTTGACCGTAACATAGTGTGAGGGCCCGGTCCAAACAACTAAACTTAGATTAATTTATCTTCTTTAATATATAGGATATCTAATGGTTTAAATTACAGACTAGTATTTAGAACAGCCAGATTTGAGGTTGGTTTCAGGTTTTACTGATTTGACATGCCAGATCAGTTAGATTTCATAACACCATCTCTTCATAGGCTTCGGATTATCTCTGGCGGACGCCCGAGGTGGGCGCTCAGACATCCACCCATCAACAGACATGTAGCGATAAAAAGGGAGAGATATCAAGTGGGGAGAAGTCAAAATCATAGGGAGAAAATGAAATGACTTCTCCCCCTTTTTATCGCCACATGTTGGATGATGTGTGGATGCCCGAGCGGCGTCCGTTAAAGATAATCCAAAAGCCATCTTTGTATGCCAAAAAAAAAAGATCCTTTTCGAAATGAAATTATTTAAGACCTGCCCCTGCCCCTGCCCCTAGAACTAATATGGTGACTACAATAGTTCATATATAATATCCATTAAATGAATATTTCAATATTTTTTCATGTAATTAAACTACAAAAAAAAAAAAAAAAAAAGTTTATGAGTCATACCGAGGAATCCGAATGCAACACCTCCTTAACAATGCTCATGTTGGCCCCAAGTTTATCCGGGTTCAAAGCTTTCCAAATGCGATTATTTGTTGTCATGTTAATCAGATAAACAGCAAAAAGAGGCTCTCTCTTCTTATACAAGCCTCGGATGGGCTTTGATGATACGACTGGGACCATACCAGTAGTACTGTCATTGTTTCCTCCCCCTACGACTAAACAAAGAGTATAGGATCGACGGGGACTGTTTAAATCGTAAGCACGTACGGGCTTTACATCTGACAAAGCAATTAGATCTCCTGACTGTGGCTCATATGTACTACTTCCTTGTGTCTTAATCACAATGTTGTAATACAAGTCTTTTGGTGGCTTATAATCTTTGGATAACTCAACAGATGCTATTTCACATGTAGGTGCATTATAAAGAAGCTTCAAGCTTGATGACAAATCAGCATGTGTTTCTGCAATTAGGGGGGTGATATACGATTTGAAGTATTGTTCTATAGATGAGAAGGTTTTCGGGATCTGCTCCACCTGTAAAAGAGCATGATTTGAGGTCAGGAAATGCATAAAGTCTATGTTCTTTGATGATCGTTCACAATATGTTGTGATATTAGCTAAGAAAATATAAACAAGACCACCCCGAGATCGTGTGTCTCAGATCGGGATTCAAATGTTTTTCGAATTTTATGCTGTTTTTTTTTTTTTGTTTTAAACATCCTGACCGATACACATGGTCTTGGGGGTGGTCTATATATATATATATATATATATATATATATATATATATATATATATATCATTAAGGTTAGTAAAGCATTACCTTATTTTGGAAAAGCCTTACATTCAGAGCATCTTGCATAGTCCAAGAAAACACATAGTCGATTAAGCTTCTATCTCTGGGTTTTTCCTTCTTAGGCGACGAAGCCCTTTCCATGGCTTCTTAAGTTCTTCTGCATCAATCAAATAACAAAACCGATCTTCATTTTCACCCTTTTAAATAGGCGGAGAGAGATTGCTTAGCTCCCAAGGAAGAATATAGAAGAAGAAACCTTAAATTTTCCAGCACTACTTATGCTATTCTATGGAACAGATTCCCGTTATCTTTCACCAAAAGCGAAAAGTCGTTTGAAAGGACAAAGGTGAAGCCTAAAGAAAGAAAAAAGGCAATTACAGTTGACAAGGGAAGAACAAAGGAAACCTTAATGTAGAAGGCTCGGCAAATGAAAATTTTGAGTCTTGTATTGTAAATACAAATACGTAGTTTGTTGCAATAATAGATTGGTTGCATTTCACATACATATCGTTCCACGCAAGTTCCCAACAAATGAGCTTGGCATATATTTATTTATCTATATATATATATATATATATATATTATATATGCACTGTAATATTTTGCCATATCGTCTTCAATGACTTTGGTATCACTCATTATACAAATCCTTACTTTTACGTATACTATGTGAGAGAGAGAGGAATTTAAAGAACCTAAAAGAGCATGAGTCATATATTTTGCGGAACGTTGTTCTTGCCAAAGTTTTATATCTTTTTTCAGCCTACTCAAGTCCAAACAATTTGGACCCTTTAAAAGTTCTAACAAGGGAGCAGGGAGATCACACAACCGCATAGTTTCTCTTCCAAAGAAGTTCCGATGGGCAATAACTGTTGCCTGGGTTTGTGGGAAAATCAAGGGCCCCACATTCACCAAGGTGGCCCGACATCAGCAGAGGAGGCCCCACTTGGTTTTTCAGACACAACCGGGCAACAGCGCTCTCTCTTGTTGCCCATCCCAGAGAGAGAGAGAAAATTCATTCCTATGCATGGGAATATATTTGTCTATTTTAGTTATCGTCTAATCTGAGCTAAGCACAGAATCTTAAGGATGTACGCCACCGGATTCTTTCATCTTCTTTATTTAATTTTATAAAGTAAAAGGAAAGAAAAATATCATGCATGTGAAGAGAAAAAGCACAACAATTGATAATCTTATAAAATTGAATAAACCAGTTTCAATTTCGATGGTATAACAGAGTTAAATGTATAAATTCTGAGTATCGACTATGCATATATATCTATATATATATATTATTTTTAAAAAAAAAATTTTAAAATGGCATACCTTGGAAGAGACGGATGCGGGGAGTGGCAGGAGGGAGGGTTCGAAACTCTCGGGTGCTGGGGTTGCAGACATGGATGTATATGACCCCATAGAAACAGACAATGCCATTGCATGAAAGTAACATCTCAAAGCTGTCCAGAGGAATGTCATGGACCGTCAACTTGTGGGTGATCTCAGTGGCGTCTCCTCGGAGGACGATCGAGTCTATAACGATTTTGCGGTGATGGTCAGTGGGTGTAGCCACAAGAATCTGAGGATCCTTGTTGTTCTGATAAGAGAGGTGTGATTCCACGAAATTAGGATTAGAGATCAAGGATAGCCAAAGCTTACAAACGCACTTGAATCGTAGGAGAGATTTCACATGAAGTCTGCCCAATATAGACACCATCACATCTTCTGGGATATAAAAACCTTCCTCTTTTCTTCCCCTTTACCTACCGTCGCCGCCCATCTCTCTCTCTCGTTATAATTATTCCAACTCCGGTGTGTGCACTGCAAATTTGGCCTTAGCCTTGGAGAGATTTCAATTTCTGAAATAGATTTTTCACAATGTAAAAGTAAAACACCCCTTTCTTCGAAAATTTCGAAATTAAAAACCTTGCTCAAGAAGAATGCCAGGCAGCATACCCTCACAATCCTACTCACATCCCTTCTTTTAGGAAACGCCTAAGATGTGTATACAAATTCACTATACACATCTTCAGGCTCTCAATGAAATCAAATCTACTCTTGATGAACTCCCCAATTGTCCAAAGATCCTCCTCCCCTTCTTGCTGTTTACTTTCTTTTTTCTCATTTTGAGAAAGATCCTTCTCTTCCTCCTCCTTTTGTTGTTTGCTTCTTTGTTCTTCACTTTGAGAAAGATCCTTCTCTTCATCTTCATCTTCATCTTCATCTTCTTCCTCCTTTTTCATTTTTCTGTTTTGTATGTACTAAAGATACTGCTGTCTAGGGTTTTCAAGCAACCATATCATTGAATCTAGACTATGTTTCCACCCAGAGAGTGGAGCAAAGCACTTTTCAAGACATTTGACGCGATAATCAATAAATATATCAAGAAGTTCGTCATTTTCATCGATCTTCATTCGCTTTCTATTTCCAAGTAAAACTACATCTCCCAACCCATAACTGTCATGTTGAAGTAGTGAATCCCTAACCAACTTCAGGAGCCGGGTTGTGACTTCCACCACTGCAGTATTAGTTGGGGCACATGTAAGTGTTCTACATTTCTTCCTTAGGAGTGCCCACAGCAATGAAGCAACTGTTTTAGTTTTTCCAGTCCCAGGAGGGCCCCAGATAAGTTTAACTGAATTCTTATGAATGCATCCCCTTGTTGCAATAGTGCTCAACACTGCTTCAGTTTGCGAATCATTGAGATTGAACGAGCAAAGATCCGCTCGTAAAATTGATCCATCCACACTGCTATATCCTTGAGAAGAGCAGAGAGTGCAATTATTCCCAACCTGAAAGAAATAAATACAACACATTAGATAGCAATTTTCTTTTTATCAAGTACCATATGTTTGGTTCCAGAAAACATAAGTGAAAACATGGAAAAGAAAAGAAAATTAGACAAAACACTTCTTATATTAGAAATCCAAAATTTTCTTTTCTTTTCCTCGTTTTCACCTATTTTCTCGACAACCAAACATAACATAACATTATGTTAAGCCAGAATGAGAGCTCTTTTATGGAATTTTCCTAAATTTTATCAGAAATTATCGAAAATTCCATGTAAACAGATTGGAGTCTCTATTTTCTATGGGAATGAGATACAGTGAATCTTGTTACATTACAGTCATGTTAATATTCCCTAATATTCTACTTAAAAAAAATGAAAATGTTTGCTTGATTTGCTAATTCTTTTTTTGATATTTGAACTAACCAAACACACTCAACACACACCCACAAGACACACACGCCCTACAATCTCAACTTCAAGCCTATTTGCTAATTTGGACAAATAGAAGTGGGTATTGATGAGTGGGCCTATGTGGGCTATAAGAGAAGAAGGCCAAAAATAAGTGGCCACCAATGGGTCAAAAAAAAGAGGGCAGAAGATAAATGGTCGTCTGCTGCAAATTAAGGCTACACATTCAGCTGGGTTGACTGGAGGCCCACGTGACCCAATCCGAGTTAAGGGCAGGCTGGTTTGAGGTTTCAATGGGCTTGGTTGAATTCAGTTTCAAGCTTGAGCCCAAAGTTGAGTTTGGGCTGGTCATTCCCCTGCCTAAGGCCCAGCCAAGCCCGAAATCATAGATAAATGAGCAAGATTTAAACTCAATACTCATTTTCAATCGTATCATGTTTAAACAAGTCCATTATTTACATATATAAATAAGAGTCCTGAGAAGAGGACCCTGCACCGCAGGGTCACATATAAAAATAAGAGACCGCAGGGTCCTCTTCTAAGCTGATTGCAGTGTCCCCGTGTCCCTTTTAACACTTTTAACCATGGTTAAGCTTAATTAAATTATAATATATAATTTTTTTATTTTTTTGTTTTTCTAAAAACAATGGTTAGATTGGTTAACCCTAGGGGGTTAACCATAGTTGATGATGGTGAAAGAGCGTCGTGGACGAATGAGATCAGCAGAAGCTGACCCCTGGGTCTGTTTTCCATTTCCCTATAAATAAACTACATCTATGAAAATAAAATCTAAATCTAAAAGCCCTAAAATGCCTGCTAGAACACTAATAAAATGAATGTGTCTGGACTAAGCCCAAATTAAGTTTGGGCCAACTCAGGCTTAGCCGCATCCTCAACATTTAAGTTGGGCTGGATTTGGGCTCAACTCTATGGGCTAAAGTTCATACCTGGGCAGATTTCTGGCCCATTAAAATAAACTGGGTTGGGATCGAACTAACCTCAACCCAACTCAACCAGCCCATGTGCAGCACTAGTGCCCAATAGAGGTGGTCAATAAAAGAGGGTTAGAGATAGGAGGGTTAAGTACAGGTAAGGCTACGGTTTAATTGGGATGGGCTTAATTGGCTCGGGCTCAGTTTTCAGGCAGAGGTTGAGTCTTGGTTAGGCTCGATTTGACCGTAACATAGTGTGAGGGCCCGGTCCAAACAACTAAACTTAGATTAATTTATCTTCTTTAATATATAGGATATTTAATGGTTTAAATTACACACTAGTATTTAGAACAGCCAGATTTGACATGCCAGATCAGTTAGATTTTATAACACCATCTCTTCATAGGCTTCAGATTATCTCTGGCGGACACCCGAGGTGGGCGCTCAGACATCCACCCATCATCAGACATGTAGCAATAAAAAAGGGAGAGATATCAAGTGGGGAGAAGTCAAAATCATAGGGAGAAAATGAAATGACTTCTCCCCTTTTTATCGCCACATGTTGGATGATGTGTGGATGCCCGAGCGGCGTCCGTTAAAGAGAATCCAAAGCCATCTTCATATGCCAAAAAAAAAAGATCCTTTTCGAAATGAATTTATTTAAGACCTGCCCCTGCCCCTGCCCCTGTCCCCTAGTGAGGATGCTATATATATGTGTTTGTGTGTGGAGGGGGGAGGGGGAATGTAGATACACTAAATATGGTACGAAAATTGAGCATAATTTAGAACTAATATGGTGACTACAATAGTTCATATATAATATCCATTAAATGAATATCTCAATATTTTTTCATGTAATTAAACTACAAAAAAACAAAAAGAAAAAAGTTAATGAGTCATACCGAGGAATCCGAATGCAACACCTCCTTAACGATGCTCATGTTGGCCCCAAGTATATCCGGGTTCAAAGCTTTCCAAATGCGATTATTGGTTGTCATGTTAATAAGATAAACAGCAAAAAGAGGCTCTCTCTTCTTATACAAGCCTCGTTCAAACGTGATGGGCTTTGATGATACGACTGGGACTATACCTGCAGTACTGTCATTGTTTCCTCCCCCTACAACTAAGCAAATTGTATAGGATCGACGGGGACTGTTTAAATCGTAAGCACGTACGGGCTTTACATCTGACAAAGCAATTAGATCTCCTGATTGTGGCTCATGTGCACTACTTCCTTGTGTCTTTGTCTCAATCACAATGTTGTAATACAAGTCTTTCGGTGGCTTATAATCTTTGGAGAACTCAACCGATGCTATTTTACATGTAGGTGCTTTATATATAAGCTTCATGCTTGATGACAAATCAGCATGTGTTTCTGCTATAAGGGGCGTGATGTACGATTTGAAATATTGTTCTATAGATGAGAAGGTTTTCGGGATTTCCTTCACCTGTAAAAGACCATGATTTGAGGTCAGGAAATGCATAAAGTCTATGTTCTTCTTTATATTAATCCTTCACTGTATATATGTTGTGATTATAGTTAAGAAAAGATAAACAATAGGTTAGGCGATGATCACCATGTTTTATAACAGATGTTCTCTCTCAAAAAAAAAAAATATATATATATATAGAGAGAGAGAGAGAGAGAGCGAGAGAGAGAGAGAGATGAGGTTGGTGGGTTTGTAGTAAAGCATTACCTTATTTTGGAAAAGCCTTACATTCAGGACATCTTGCAGAGTCCAAGAAAACACATAGTCGATTAAGTTTCTATCTCTGGGTTTTTCCATCTTAGACGAAGCCCTTTCCATCACTGTCTAAGTTCTTCTGCATCAATCAAATAACAAAACCCATCTTCATTTTAACCCCGAAACAAATGAAAAGAGAGAAGAAGAGTTAAAAGAGAGATTTCTTAGCTCCCAAGGAAGAACATAGAAGAAGAAACCTCAAAATTTCCAACACTAGTTAGATTATGATTTGCAAGAGATTCCCATTGTCATCTATTTCTTCGCCAGAAAGGGAAAGTGTTAAAAGGGAAAAGGAGAAGACTAAAGAAAGAAAAAGGCAATGACAGGTGACAAGGGAAGAACAAAGGAAAGCTTAATGTAGAAGGCCCTGCAAATGATAATTTTGAGTCTTGTATCGTAAATACAACATACGTAGTTTGTTGTAATAATAGACTGGTTGCATTTCACATACATATCGTTCCATGCAATTTCCCAGCAAATGAGCTTGGCTTATATATACATATATTATTTTTGAGGGATGCTAGCCCTACTCTCATATGTTTTCTACTCTCAACATGGACCAACCATCTGTCCAAATTCTCTGTTAAAGCATTACCATCATTGAAAAGTCTGTACTTGGACAAGTGGTTGGTCCTTGTTGAAAGTAGAAAACACCTGAGAGTAGGGCTAGCACTCCTCCTTATTTTTTTGGTGTGGTCTCCGCCCTTTGCGGTCTCATAGCAAAGTCCCTATATATATATATATATATATATATCTACTTACTAATACTATATACTGATTGATGCCACGTGGCATATCTCAAATCCCTCTATTCTCGCTTTAGGTTAATGACATGTGTTTGCTCATCTGACATACTACCCTTAACTGAACTAATATATTGGGGCCACGTCATCACTAATTAAGCCAATTATTGGGTCTTAGGTCTCATTATTAAATTTCCAAAATTAATTGTATTAAATTATATTTATTTTGACTTCAGCAAATCAAGAGTCACATACCCATCTCTGGTCTCTCCTCATTCCCTCTTGGCACGTTCTGTGACACCTCTTCATTTTGATGGCTTTAGGTGGTGTGAATACCCTTTCTAGAGGGATTTACGGGGAGAGAGACAATGGAATTTGAGGGTTGTGTTAACACGATTTAATTGTGTCAATGACTGTCCGTTAATAATGACACCACATCAACGACCCACCTCTCTTTGATCCATCTTCAGTTTCATCTCCCCTCTTATTTTCGTTTCTATTCGTCCCCCATTTAACTCTCCCAATCATTCCCCTCTTAGTTTCTGCTTTCAGGGAAATCTCAAATGTTCTGCTCTGGAGAGGACCATGCAACTCTTCGAATCCTCAAATCCCAATCTATATCATGTTTAAACCACTTTAAATATCCATCTTTCTTTGCGAGGATGAACGATATTCTTTAATTATTTGCATATTGTTGTACAGGCCTGTCTACTAGAATTCTAAACGTCGATTTCTGCAACATTTTTTTTTTTGGTAATCATTTTCTGCAACATCATCATTGGTTGGGTATCATGCCCTTTGTAGTCTCAGTAGCAAAGTCCATATATATATATATATATATATTAGCAAAGGCTCCATGCGATGCACAGAATGAAGAAAGGCCTGAATATTAAAAAAGTATATTATAAAGGATTATACATTATTTTGTATCATATTATAATTCAAACATGAAAAAATATAGAGAGAATAATTATATGCAAATAATATTTAATTAAATGGAGGTCTTATTATTTAATTTAGAAAAAAAATTTTAATTAAAGGTTTTTATTAAATGAATGATCAATTAATAAAGGAGATGGAGGGTACAACCTTTAGAGAATTGTAATGGAAAAACTATCATTTAACACATTTAATATTTAATTAAGATGAGGTTCTCTTATTTAATTTAGAAAAACTAATATTTTTAATTAAGGAGTTCTTATAAAGTGGATGATCAATTAATAAGGGAGATCCAACATTTAGAGAGTTTGTGATTGAAAAAATATCATTTAATATTTAATTAAGTGAAGGTTCTATTAATTAATTTAGAAATGAATGATTAGATAAGAGAATGGGCCATGTCAACATACACATGGAGTTGGATATTGAGAAATGCCACGTGGAACCAACCGGTATTTTGGTGGTAACAAGTAAATGTGTTAATGCCATTGAAATTTATAAATCACATGCTTGGAAGATATCCCTTTATTTTTAAGTGTAGCAAGATGGGGAAAACTTCCTATGTATACTGACTTTAGTTATGAGTGAGTTTATATATGAGAGGCGTAAGCAAGGGTGGAGCCAGGAATTTTTCATTGGGGGGGGGCCAAAATACATGTATAAAAAAAATTTTGATTTGAGGGCACGGAATTTGGGAGTTCGGGAAAAAAAAATTTGGGTAGTTTTTTTATTTTGAGAATTTTTTTTTCCCGGTAATGCTTGTGAGGTCCCACGTGTCCTTATTAATACTCCTTAATTGTGGTTAAGATTCACCCACCTATCCTTGGTTAAAAAAAATATATATCAATTTTTTTTTTTGAACCCTAGTTTAAAATTCATTAACTCCTAAGGTTAAAATTATTTAAATATTTTTTTCTAAAAACCAAGTATAATTAGATGAACCCTGAGATTGGGTGAATTTTAACCATAGTTAAGGGGTGTCAATAGGGACATGTGGTGACCTCAAGGGCATAAGGGACCTCCATTGAGGGGCCCACTATATATATGATTAAAAAAAATTGGAGGGGCCACTATATTATAAAATTAATTGAGGGGCCCACTATTCATACTACATCATTAAGGATTTCCAAAAATTCCCCCCCCCCCCCCCCCGGGGGCCTGGCTCCACCCCTGGGTGTAAGGTCCATCATCTTAAATGAGCCCTACTCAAATATTGATCTGGACGGTCCATTCATCAACTTACATCTTATATGAAAAGCTAATAGTGTGGGATAGTGAGTGATGGGGACGTTGTGAGATTGAGAGTCGTGAGGGAGGAACCCTTTGGCCTTAGAGAGAGATGATGGGGTGAAGGAGTATGTAGCCTTGAGGTGGTGAGAACGTGAGAGACACTCATTATAAGACCCTACCCCTTGTATAGATCTAGTTAGAATGTTGTATGCACTTAACCAAAACCTAATGCGATGTTTGGTTGCCGAGAAAATATGTGAAAACATGAAAAGAGAAGAAAATTTCAGATTTCTAATACAAGTCATAGTTGTAGTTTGTCTAATTTTCTTTTCTTTTCCATGTTTTTACTTATTTTCTGCAATCAAACATAGGGTAAAGGAAAAATCCTATTAAAAAAGAAAAGAAACACAAAAAGGAAGAAGGAAATTATAGAGTCCTTATAAGTTTGTGATGTTGTTATTTGCAGAACATATAAAACAAAAACTTAATTAAGAGAGAGAGAGAGAGAGTGAGAGGTAGGGATAGACATTCCAGATCGAGAGACTCAGGCAGTCCATTTAAGGTATAAAACTTCAAATCTCCAACCAAACACAATCCTTCAGGAGCAATGGCAGTCATGATCACATAGCCATAATCGACACACTTGATCACATACCAGATCTGAGGACAACCGCTTGATACCGTCGAATTCCATATCCTTGAATTCAAAACACGGGCCGAGATCTTCTATGATCCCTTTCGTCTTGAATATATTGCATGAGAATACTTACAATGAAAAGCCCCACATCTGATGGTTGTGATTAGATATGTTATATGTATAATTCACCTTCGTATAAGTGAACTTAGTTTCAACTGAGACCAAGTTAGTCCCACCAGGTGATTTCAATCATCATCTGATCTGTAGACAGTAACTAATAGCCAATTTTTTTTTCCCAAAGCATCCAAATGAGTGCAATTAGAGAGAAAAGAGATAATAAGAGAGGGGAAGGAGAGTCGGTACGGATTCATTGAGAGAGATTCCTATGAATTGCTTGATTGTTTTAAACACACCTTAAATAAGTGTTTCAGAATTCAAAGGAGGAGATGAATAAAGGACAGAGGTAGAGGAAGAGTCTGAAAGGAAAAGTGGGGTGAAGGTAAACGGTAAGTGGTAACGTTTCATGTATTGGGAGAGAGATTCCTTTCCCTTACAAACATAAGGACCTATAATCAAAGACCATGATCATTAATCATTTGTTACAAACATCATGTAAATTTACTGTTTGCATTCTAAAACTGATTTGTTTTATATTTAAAAATAGAAGAGACGTGCCACAATATCCTAGAGTACTTAATTGAGGAAATGAAAAGTCTTTGAAAATCTCATTCAATATTACTTACTATGAAACCCAAGAATTACTCTACCATAATTGTCATGTAGTAATAAATAGAGGAAGGGGGAGTTAAAGAAGACACCTCCTCCAATCGCCACATGTACACAACCTCCTCTAAGGACGCCATGTGTCCACCAATAACAGTTAGAGAGAGAAAAGTGTCATTAATTTAGAAGTATTATATAGGAAGTCAAATGATCAGTTGGTTGAATAAACTATGATGAAATTGACATGTCAGCAGACACATGACATCAAACTAAAGAGAGAATCGAGAGATTTGAGGTATGCTACGTGGCACCAACCAGCATATAGTATTAATATGATAAAATTGTCATGTCAGCAGACACATGACATCAAACTAAAGAGAGAATCTAGAGATTTGAGGTATGCTACGTTGCGCCAACCAACATATAGTATTAACTAGTAAGTTACCCATGCGATGCACGGGAATGTCAACAGGAAAAAAAAAAAACGTGTATGAGAATAGTAATTTTAATTTGATTAACTTGAAATGCAATTAAGGTGGGTTGAATATATATTTTTTTAATTTATCATTAAATTTTAAATTTTCTTGAGAAGGTATCAAGTGAATAATAATAATATAAGAAACAGGGTTTTATATCATTTAATATATAAATAAAATTAAAACATAACTGTATTAGAATGTAACTAATTATTTAATTACATATCCATCTATTACGCCCAGGGTTTTTGGATCGATATAGAACATGAGCTTTTATAATGTATAGAAGATTGATATACAAATGGCCTAATGGGATGGATGCTACTAATAGTGGTACAATTAATAGCATTCATTAAGGTTTAAGATTGAGAATATTTTAATATATACAAAAGGATAAAGCTTCTGCCCCCCTTAGGGTCAAGCCCATGCTCTAAGAGCATGGGATTTCAGGTTGGGCCCCACCATGTGAAATGGCCCTATTGAAATCAAATGCTCTAAGAGCATGGTCTCGGTGGTCTCAGCCCTAATGGGGTCTCAGTAGCAAAGTCCTATACAAAAATTGACTTAAGTTGCCAAGGAAATCACCCCACTATCAGTCCATACTTTTGGAACTCATTGGTTCAGGGCCCTGAACTACTCTATGGATCAATGGATCATGGGCAATAGATTGATTTGTGGTAATTAATTGGGCTAGTTTCTCAGTTTAGAGTTCATTTTTCCCCGGAATTTCAGATATTGACCATAGCAGAATCATTAGTACCTTGGGTAACTTAATTGAGGAAACTTGACCGGGTTGTTCGAAACTTCCTGATTACAGGAAGGTCACCTTCTCCCTTCTATAAGATTGAAAATCCACTTGGTTTAGAAGTGTTGCCCAATAGTTCATCTGATCGAAAATCCACTTGGTCTGGAAGCGTGCCTGCCCAACAGTTCCTCGGATGAAGAGGGCAAGGGAGCATTATAAAGATGCCAAGGATTCATGACTCTTTGTTTTTCTCAACGTCTCTTGAATTCTGTCTTTCTTAATTGCAAATAATGAAATGCCTATCTTAATAACACCTATAATCACACTTAACCGTTACATATTAATCAATTTAAGGAGAGTCAATCCTTAGCTCAATGATGTGGCATCTCTAACTGAAGAGAAGAAGGTAGAAAAGCTTTGAGAGGGTGACATGTCAACCAAAAAAAGTCTAGCTTATAATAGTATATATATATATATATATGCACTATAATATTATGACACATCCTCTTCAATGACTTGGGTATCATTCATTACACAAATCCAGTATGTATTTTTTTGATATCGTTGATATCCTAAGCCATGAAAGCTCATACTAGTCCCACTGGCTAACATAGGGAATACCCTCACCCCATGCACTCATTATTGAGGGGAGCCAATGAATCGAACTCGAGACCTCCGGGTTTACGGTTCGTCCAAGTGACCACTGGGCTAAAGTAACCTTGGGGTTACAAGTCCTGTATCTTTATCTTTACTATTATAATGCGAGAGGCATGCGTAGATGATTTTTACGAAATTCTCAAATTACCCTTATATAAAAACAAAACATTGATTTAATATTTTACTTTAATTCTCAAACTATCCTTACATTTGATTTAATGTTTTACTTTAATTCCTAAACTACTATTTGCTATCTATCTATTTAGAATCACAGCCAATCACGATTAGCCTTTGGGAGAATTCAATCACACCCGTGGGTTAACACGTGCATCTTTTAATTTCTATTAATTATGGTTAACTCTTTTCCCTCGCTCTCACGTGTATTGCACGTGCCACTAACGAGTTCAATCGGATGTCGTTAACTCTTTCCCCTCGTTCTCACTCGCATTGCCCCGCTCGTGGATATTAAAAATATCTCAACAATTCCTATGCATGGGAATATATATGTCAAATCTGAGTTATGCACAAAATCTTAAGGATGTACGGTACTGGATTCTTTCACCTTCTTTACTTACTTTTATTATAAAAGATAAAGGAAAGTGATTAAAAAACTCTATACTTTCACCTTCTTTACTTACTTTATTGTAAAAGAAAAAGGAAAGTAATTAAAAAACTCTCGATACTTTCACCTTCTTTATTATAAAAGAAAAAAAAAAGTAATTAAGAAACTCTCGATAGTATATACTATCGAGACTTGAACTGTTGGATTTAATATTTAATGGTACCATGTCTACAATTGCTTTGAATTATGACCCCACTTAAGGTTTGGCGTCATTAGATCTTGAATCCAACTATTGAGCTCTCGATAGTTCGAAAGTTTTACATCTCATCCCAGGAAAAAACTCATGCATGTGAAGAGAAAAAGAGAGACATGTGGCATTGAAAGGGGACCGAGATGCACCTCCTCGCGTAACCGACAGAGGAGGTGATTATCTTCCTTTCTCCAATGGGTTAAAGCAACTAATTTAAAAGAATGAGAAGGTGTTTCTTTTTTGGAGGCGGTCAGCATTAATGGAGACGATCCAAGTTTTTTTTTTTTGTCACATTCTAGTTAGTAGTGGTTAGTATTTGTTCGAGGTCGAGTAACAACTACGCTCTAACCGTAATTATTTGTATCCCAATACAAAAGTGCTAAATATATGTATCTACGAGTACGGATAGCATTCCTCATTTTGCAGATTTTTATATAAATTCCCGAAATACATAAATATGAATCGGCATGCCTTGTTTGAGGGATTTTGGTGAAGGAAATTTCTGTACAAATATTTTTATATTTACATATGTTTTGAAATCTGGAGCTCCGGTCCATATTTGAACACATTCAGATACAAACACCTGCAATTAACTATCTCAAAGTGACAAGGCTAGAGTCCCTGTGGCTCCGGATCCCTCCAATCCAGCCCATTCCCAATCGACCATTTATGGGCAATATAAGAATGTGAAAGGGCTTCATTGAGTCTTTTTGCACCTTCTAAATCTCTGACCCAACCGTATGCCCTACTCACGGGAATTTCAATTCCAAAGTCTTAATTGTCTGAATTTTGACTTTTTTAGGAATTCAAACACCAAAATTTGAATCTGAAAATAGCTAAGAATCATAAAATCCCATGTTAAATTCCCATGTAATAACCATGCCCATAGGGATGTTAGAAATAAGGCAATGTGATGCAATTTCCAAACTGAGGCTATTTGGATAAGCAATGGGTATTAGAGAATATCTTATTGTAATAAAATGAATGAGATACACTGTATCATTATCACGGTATCTCTTCACAATTATATAGTATTAATTAAGTTTGAATTTAGGATCTCATTAGATATGATTATCTTTGAGAGATATTTCTATTTTAGGAGTCTTGGAATATTATTTAAACCCTTTTAGGGTTCTTGTAAATCATCCAAGATTATTATCAATAAATCAATTTCTCATTAGACTTCAAAATCTTACGGATGTAAACATTAGACAAAATAATTTAGCAGAGATTTGAGGCAGCATATGTTGCTGTAGTCCGTGACATGTTTCCATCAGGGGATGAATTTACCAATGATTCTATAGTGAAAATAATATGACCCCATCCAAATACTATATATATATATATACATTTGCTAATTCCATCCAAATACTATATATATATATATATATATATATATATTTGCTAGTTAATGACCAACAGATGCCAAAATTTTCTGTAGGAGAGTTTCTAACACCACTTGGAGAAGGATTTCATTTACTTAAAGCGTTCCTTTTGTGATCCGGATCAATGATGTTTATAAACTTCATGAAATGTGGAGGAGGCGACTTGTGCCACCAATTCCGACGCCTGCATCCAAACAGACACACCATACTTGAGAAAATAATTGAGGTTGTACTTGTAAACAAGCTGGTCCTATTGTTCAGATTTTAGATATTCCATGAAAATAAGAACACCAGTATAATCAAAACATGAGACATAAGCACAAGCTGTTAATCTCAGATACCACAAAACACACATTTGAATGCAAAACCAACTAGATCAAATCCAATAGAAAAGGTTAGGATTTGGCAATTTCAATGCCCAAAGTAATGCCTTGTGGTGTTATTGTGTTAACCTAAAAAAAAATCATAACAATGTTGAGTTGATTAAATTTAGAACACTTCCGAGACAAAAACATTAGCTAATTAGTAAGAGATTAAAAGAAAAAAGTCACCAATCAAGCGAGTTTTGTTGTCATAAAAAAGATCTGGTAATGACATCTTAAAGTAGAAGGTTTATATTAAAGAATTAAAAATAAATAATTGTTTTTTATCCAATATAATTAATGATGCCTCAAGCTTATAGTAAGAACTCACCTAGACACTGTTTCCAGTGCATTTGGCTCCTTTCAAAGATTGAGTGAATCAAAATGACTTGACAAATAATCAACAGCTTCGTCTTCGGCTTCATTCGAACAGATTGGCCAACTCTTTGGAACTTCTAAGTCCCTGTATCAACCAGAAAAAAAAAATAAATTAAGTAGAATATTTCAACACATTCTTACAGGATTAATACTTTGAATTCCCTTAACGATCAGATCCAAAAATATGGTCATTTTCACTACCCAATGAAAGGATGTTGTTATAAGTTTTAGACAGAAAAAAGCAACATAAATTTTTTTTAAAGAATTTATTTGTAGGAAAATATATTAAAAGAAGGGATATAGATCATTGCATACCCTTCGATACATTTCAATCTGCAACGGTTCATATTGGCCACTGTATAATTCTCAAAGACTACTTCGAGACGCTTTGATAGTTTTGGTATCTCAGGGAATGGCAGAATATCCCAAATGTTCAGCACTTGAATGTAATTTGATTTCTCCTTGTGAATATCTACACTCCAAACAAGCTTGAGCAGCTCATCGACACTGTACTGTTCCAACATCTGAGAAGTTGCATCAATTAAACTGAGGTTTCCTTCCTTGGGATGATGACGCCAACCACTTGAAAGCTTCATCAACGAAGAAACCACTTCCTTTCGAGTTTCCACACTCTTTATTCTCTCCATGGATTTCTTACAATCATCACTCAAGGAGACCTGTTTAAAATGAAGAAAGTATTTCTTCATAGCTCTATATTTAAGAAGAAGATGCAAAACCTATACAGAAGCAACATACATTCCACCTTGCACATCTGAACAGTAAAGAATCCATTCTGAATAGATCATAAAGTTGGTTAAGCGCGACCATGGAATCTATCATTGCTTCAGCCAAGCTCTTGTCCTCATCAGCATTATAGAAGCACCCTCGATCCTTCGCATCGACGACTAATTTCTTCCAATTAGAACCACTGTTAATCAATGTTGGCCCATTTCCCAGAATCCAAAGGCAATACCTTGCTCTTGTCAGAGCCACATTAGTCCGTTAATGTTTGTAAAGAAAGCCCACTGATCCATTCCCATTACATCTGACAGTAGAGATTATTATCACATCATCCTCACCACCTTGAAACCCATCAACGGATCGAACGCTCACAGTGAAGTTGCTGCAAGTGCTGTATCTGTCTCCACGTTTCTATTGAATTGCATATACCTGAGCATTGTTTGGGGATATAACACCAACACTAACCCTCTTCTTTGTGGCAACTGATGCTGGAACAGTAAAAAAATGATCAATTTTACCCACCCAGTGATTAAGAAATAAATGCAACTATAGTGGTTCTATTTTATTCTGATATTACAATAGATTTCCAATTAAAATTTAATTACTCAGATCGAACATTCAATCAATTCACAGTAAAACATAATTACCTTTGAAAAGGCTTCCCACTATATTTGCAACCACAGCTACCTCCACCATATTTTTATACCTTGCATGAGAATCCTCCTTCCCATAAGCAACATTTATAAAGGAATAGGAGCCATACATCTTTTCTTGAAGAAACTGCTTTTCATAACTCCTTTCTTGGACATTTCGAGCATTCGAAATCTGTTTGTTGTAAAACTCCATGTTTGGGAATGAACTTATGGATGGATGCATTCTATACTGGACATTGAGAAGGTGCTTCTCTTGTCCCAGTGATAGCATCCTCTCAAACAGACTTCTTCCAAATTCAGCCTTCTCACAAATCTAATAATTTCAAAATTTAAAATTAATTTAAAGGAACCAAGTAGAATTGATCACAAAGATAAAGGAATTCAAGCAAATGTATAAGAAATAAAAAATAAAACAATCGAACCTCGCCATTAACCATGGCGGGCAGTTGCCGCTCATCCCCTATGAGAATTGCATGACGGATATCAGGAAGTTGTAGGGGAATGGCTGATTCACATTCTTTAAGCTGGGAAGCTTCGTCAACAACCAAAAGCTCTAATGGTGTCATCCCTTCTATGTGTAAATTAGCAGAGGTTGAAGCAGTGCAGAAAATAAGATAAGCACTTTGCAAACAAAAGTTTCTGATTGAAACATCAGAAAGATCAGGAAGAGTAAATGTTTCACGAAGGCATCTCAGGATCTAAAGGCAATTGTTTCTGGCCTTACTCAATAAGAACATATTAGAGCAAGTAACTGTGCTTTCTTCATCATTTAAGTGTTTAAAGACTGAGTTTATCTCTTCACTGGTATAAGTGCCAGTATGTAACAGTGTTCCAAGAGATTCCAGTAAGCTGAGAGCTCTAATCATATTCTCTACCACTCCTAATGAAATGAAGGAAGTAGGTAGGTGGGTATACAAATTCACTATACATAGCTTCAGGCCCTCCTCAATGAAATCAAATCTTTTCTCGATGAACTCCCCAATTGTCAAAAGATCCTCCTCCTCGTCTTCATCTTTCCTAACCAAATTCCTGAGCCGCTTTGTGACTTCTACTACTGCAGTATTAGTCGGGGCACATGCTGCAGTATTAGTCGGGGCACACGTAAGTGTTCTACATTTCTTCCTTAGGAGTGCCCACAACAATGAACCAACTGTTTTAACCTGAAAGACATAAATACAATCAAAACTAGCTAGCAAATTTTCTTTTATCTGGTTCGAAGCAAATTAACACTTTTATGTTAAGCCAGAATCTTGAACAGATACTAATCCTACTAATTAGGGAGTGCAAAAAAGAAAAAAAAAAGTGAAGCCAGAATGAGAGTTTATATAGAATCTTCCTAAATTTTATTTGGCGAAAATCCCATGTAAACAGATTGGAGTCAATTTTTATGCTGCGGCAGTGAAAATAACTTAAAATTAAGTGTTTGGTAGGTAAACCATTAAATCATATGGTCTTCATTCTCTCAAAATCCTTTACTCTCCAAACCATTAAATCGTATGATTCTTCATTCCCTCAAAACCCTTTACTCTCTAAACCATTAGATCGTATGATTCTTCATGCACTATACTTCCAAATAGCCTTTTTTTTGAAGTGTATGTATATATACATACCCCCTTTTTTTTTATCGTACAATCTGAAGTATTGTTCTATAGATGAGAAGGTTTTCGGGATTTGCTTCACCTGTAAAAGAACATGATTAGAGATCAGGAAATGCAGAAAGTCTATGTTCTTTGTTTATCGTTCGCCATGTATATATATATATATATAGGCATGTATAGTTAAGGTGAGTGGGTTGGTAAAGCATTACCTTATTTTTGAAAAGCCTTACATTCAGGACATCTTGCAGAGTCCAAGAGAACACATAGTCCATTAAGTTTCTATCTCTGGGTTTTTCCTTCTTAGACGAAGCCCTTTCCATCACTGCTTAAGTTCTTCTGCATCGATCAAATAACAAAACCCATCTTCAGTTTCATCTTTTCAAACCCGAAACAAATAGAAAGAGAACGAACTAGAGATAAAGAGGTGTAGAGAGATTGCTTAGCTCCCAAGGAAGAAAATAGAAAAAGTTCAAACACTACTTAGATAATTCTATGAAAGAGAGATTGCAATTTCCTAGCAAATGAGACATATATTATGAGAGAAAGAGACGGAAAGAAAAGGTACTTGTGTGAGAGTGAGAATATCCCAAAAATTCCTATGCATGGGAATATAATTGCCTACTTCAGTTATCGTCTAATCTGAGACAAACGTACACAGAATAGTAAGTCTAGGTTGCAAGCCTGAGGGCATGCAGAATGATCAAACCTTCTGCTCGGGCACCATATGTACGCCACTGTATTCTTTCACCTTCTTTTACTTACTTTTATAAAAGAAAAAGGAAAGAAAAATCTCATGCACGTGAAGAGAAAAAAGCACAACAACTTATAGAGTAAAACAGACTTAGAGAGAGATCAGAGCGAGAGACCTCCAATTGCTAGCTCCAATCCGCTAAAGAAAATAGCTGATAAGAAGAGTACTGGGACCACATGAATCAAATAATATAGACAGCCTTGTGTTTTTGATAATTATTTTTGTAGAAATCCAAGGGACGCGCCGCGATGTTTACTCTTCACTCGAAATTGTTTCTTGTCGCTTGGGTGAGAATATGTACTTAGAGAAATGTGAAGTAACGGCGACCATTACTCTTCTCGTTTGGAGAAACCCCCCATCACATTCTTTCACTCTCTCACCGGAGAATATTACGAGTGTTTTGAGTTTCTATGAACAGGACTCCGGTTTTAAATACATCCGGAACTCCCCCAAAACCCCTAATTGTATGTGTATTTTGAGAAGAGAGATGTGGCATGTGAACCACTTAATAAAAATTAAAATAAATAATTTTGTTTTTTTGGTTTTTTAAAAGCCATGGTCAGATTAGTTAACCTAGGGGGTTCACCATAGTTGATGTATGATGAATAAGGGTGGTGGACGAATGAGATAAGCGGGTCAGCTTAGAAGATGACTCCTTGTCTGTTTTCCATTTCCCTTTCAACAATGGCCAATGTTTGGAGCCCGTTTGTGTAATAAATAGATGGGTCCCACATTTAACAAAGGTGAACCCCACATCAACAGAGGTTGGGCCTCATAATTGTTAAGACGTGTTGTTGCCCGGCTATTTCGAACTTGAGGTTGTTGCTTATCCCATTATAAAAGTGGTAATTATTTTACAGTGAAGTGACATGTTTTGTTGCTTTTAGGGATGATAGTCGGGTTAGGGTTAGGGTTAGTCCAAGCTTAACCCAAAATTCAAAACCTTAGCCAAATTTCAGCTCGAGCATGCCAATCCAAACTCGGCTCACAAATAATAATATCGTGTTTCGGGCTGAGTCCAGGCTGACCCAAAGTAAGCAAAGTGTGAGCTGAATTCGGGTTTAGTCAGGTTGCCCAAATTAAGTAGCTTGTGGGTTGAGCTCGGGTCGAATTCGGGTTGAGTTCTCCCGTTGTTACTTGTTAACTTTCCCTTAAATACCTAACTACAATGCGCATATGGACTTATTTAGTTTAGTAAAATAAGACAATCATTATTCTTGAAAAATTCGGTGAACCTCAAATCTAATGTTTAAGTTGAATACTCACAAATTCAAGGGGATGATTAGGTCTCCTTACAAGCCTATCTACTCTTTTTAAGATTATGCAATCAAATTATTAATTAAGAGATGATGAATTTAAAGTGAAGGATAAGGGAAACAAGCAAACCACAATACAAACAATTTTTACTTGGAAACCCTTCCGGGAAAAACCACGGGACCTAGTCCAGCAAGGAAAATCCACTAATACAAAGTATTAGATACTTACAGACTCGAACCTCACCCAAACAGGACTCGATTTCCTCGATCCACGACTGGTCCTACACGCCTCAATAAGTAATCACGATCTAGCAAGACTCGCAATTTACCGCAGTAGCCTGTTCTTCTCTTGTGTCTCGATAACCACGATCAATCTCCGTCAATGACGACTTCGGATTCCACCGACCAAATCAAACAACCACGATCCTCTTCGGATCGATCTCTTTTGTAAAGGCTCCGGAACACTACGGTCAATTTGTTCTTTCCAGAATGGGTTGATGGTTTATTAAAATCAAATCGTAGATAGATTCCATTAATGGAAAAGTCCAACCAAGCATGAATGAGACAATGACTTGCAAACTCTAGGATGGAAGAGAAACTAATAAAGGGAATGAGAGAAAATAAATTCAGAGTTTTTATGAACTCTAGAGATAACCCAATACCCTCTCAACACTCTCCCCAAATCCACATTCACGAACTAGCAAGGTTCCAAATAAATAGAGCAACCCAAAAAAGTTTTAGAAGGAAAAAATCGGATTTAAAAACACTTAAAAACCAAGTGGGTCGACCAAGTTAGCATTGGGTTGACCCAAAGTGGGAGTTCAGTCGACCTAATTGTCCCTTTGGGTCGACCCAAACTTTGTATGCTCTCTGGTCATTTTCCTCATATAAATTTTGTTGAGGATTGGGTCGACCCATATTGTTTCGGTCGAACGACTCTTAAAAACTCAGAATTTGCTCTGCTTTATTCTCTAAAGTTGTAGATCTTTTCGATACGGTCGATTTGATATATTATGGAGCAAAATAGGAGATATGCCTAACACTTCCATATACGGTTTGAGAGATATGCCTCTTATAAGGAACCTTGGATTTTAAGATCCTCTAACACTTTTAAAGCTACATATCTAGTCGCTTAACGTTCATTTGATCTTTTCTTCTTGTCTTATGAACTTTCTTTTCCTTTTCATATGAGCCTTTCTCGTGAGCTTTTATTTATGAACTTCCATATACTTCTTCGAATACCCGTACTTATCAGAAACCATGGTCATACATGTTATCCATGTGCATAGAGTGCTTGTAAGCATTATAAGGTACTTGTGAGCAATTGTGATAGACATAGAAGACACTTAAACATCAATATATGTTCAAGAAATTTTATGCATAATAATGACATACGAATACATGGTTTAAAATTATCAATTTCATTCCAAAATCATGCTCATATCAAATCATACAAGGCATACACGTGCATAGAGTCCTTGCGTGAATCATAGTAACTTAAAAATATTTAAACATAACATAGAAGACTTATAATCATCATGATAGTCATAAAAAAAACTCTTAATCATGGAATCAAAATCATGGACCATCATTCATAGAAGTATTATAGCAAGAACATGGCTCCTTAGCCTAAATTTATCAAGAACATACCTTAAAAATCATGGTTTTCATAAAGAATTCATAACAAGCTAGAGAGTAGGATGTATCTACTCTCTTTTCATCAAAACTCATCCCTTCATCCTTACTTAGTATAATGAAATCCTATCAAAACCATTTGGAGAGTGTATTCACACTCTCTTTATCAAAACCCTTCCCTTTTATCTTCTCTAACAAAAATCATACTTCAAGACATATTTTGCATAAATGAATCATAACCAAGCTAGGTAGTAGATTGTATTTACCTCTCTTGACTGGATCCCTATAGTCTTGGCACTTTAGAAAAGTTGTAGAAGACTTGAGGAAGTGAGAAAAGTGAAATCCAAGCTTCACTTTTGCTCTTCGAAGCCAACACCAAACCCTACCTTTGTTCTCACAATAAAACCCTTTCCAAACCAGTCCTCTCTCTCAAAAATCTCCCAAAAATATGTCTTGAGGGTTTGTGAAATCTTAACTCACGAAAATGGGGTTATATAGGCTAAGGAGTGGTCAAAGACTAACATACCCTTAATGATATGGTTTAAAAATAATCAAAAAGGGCAAAAGTGTGAGGTTCGGTCAACCGGTAGTGACCATCGGTTGACCGGTGGAAAAACCTCTCTGGAAAATTATCCCATACAAAATTATGCTCATTCGGTCGACTGGTTGTTGTTCGGTCCACCGGTAGCAAATTCGGTAGACCGATTTGCTCTGTACTTGAACTATTTTGTTGTTTTTTCCTATTTTCCACACTTAGACGCTTTCTTACTTATGTTGCTACACCTATGAACCTCACTATTAACCTAAGTTTCTCCGGGTTCAACATACATACTTAGGGTGTTATATACCCTAGCTCTTAGACACATAGAGTATTATTATACTCTTGTTTTAAGACTCCACAAACCCATATAAATCCCTCACTTCACTTTCATCAAACCAAGGACAAATGGAAGGCCTTAGGCCTTAACAAGGATGGTGCCAAGTACTATTCATTACACTATTCATCACACAATGAACTCAGATTCCGGGGTTTTACAAAGTGCTTCTTGGATGTGGGTGATGTACACTATCTTGAAGGTTTGCTTGGTGATTAGCAAATCGGTTCTCTTGGTTGTGGTGGTGTCGCAAAATTCTCAACAAGGTGAAGATTTGTTGTATTTGACTTGAATTTGAGGAAACCCAGGACCACCGATCGATCGGCCAAGGAGCGTCAATCGATTGTTGGGGTGTCGTGAAGATTAGCTTTGAGTGCCGATCGATTGGCTAGGGTGTGCCGATCGATCGGTTAGGGTGCGGGATTTGAGAGGTTATATGTTTTGGAAACCCCTAATTCGAGTGGGGACTTTTTATTTTCCAGGTCTTAGGGTTCAGGCCTATAAATAGGGGATTATGGCTCTAGGGTTTGCATCGAAAGGTCATGGTTATGAGAACAAGGTGAGTGTTTTAGGGCTCCCAGGGAGAGCGAGGTTTTCTCTCGAGGAGAGCCCTGATAGTTTTCATAGGAAGTGAGAGATAATAAAAAGGGTTTTAAGCATACTAAGGCTTGGGAAAAGGTTGAAGGGATAATAGATATGGATTGTTCTTATAGTTCATTGAAAAGGTGACTCGAGTGGGTTGTACAAGGGACTGTGGGCTTGGGTTTGGATTTAATCTGAGAGGAGAGTGTATTTTGTACTGGGTTTCTCAAGGTTTCTCTGAATAAAGAATAATCAATCGGATCTTGACCATTGAACATAAACAAGTGATTGCCGAACCACGTATATCTCTTGTGTTCTTCCTTGGTGTGTGCTTACTTATTTTAATTTACTTATTCTTTTTCATCGGGTGTTATTCTGGTATTTCCCCCAACACAAGGCTTGGTGCCATCAAGCTCCACACATAACAAGTGCAATAGCTCCTCTTTCAGACTTCATAATAGATGACAAGCTCCAAAGTGAATATTGGTGGGCTCCTTGCCAGCTAAGTACCAGAGGTGATATCGTATCTTTATTTTTCTAACGGCCACCTAGGGATTCATCATGTCCTCACAGCGATGTGCATCAGGTGACATCACGTAACACACAATAGAAACATATCCCATGCTTGAGTGATTGGCTGATAGCGGTGTCTCGCAATTAATGCGGAGTGTCACACCACTCACTTGCTCCTTGCCTTTGCATGATACATTCCTGCCTGCTGAAAGTCAGGAGTCGTTCTCTAATCGTGATTTATCATTACGGTTACGTTATAACCATGATTTAATAGTTTCCATGAGATTATTTTAACTATGATCTAAAATTTTGTCAAAAATCTCGTGTAATCTTAATTGCGATTTATAATCGATTGTAACACAGTTGTCGTGAACGCAACCATGATTAATAAACATATTGAATTTGAGGAAAGTAAAGTTGAAAATAGGGTCCAAGTTGTCCATTTAAATAATGTAGGGGTCTCAATTGGTAAATTTTACATATAAATCACGTGTTTGACTTGGTTCTGGTTTTTATGTACAAGTGCTCCAGTTCGAGTGACCCTAAAAGTCTAATTATAGGTATTTGTATGAATTTAAATATGAATTGGAGCTCTTGATTTTCGAAGCTCCCAAAACATAAGAAAATATAAAAATTTACGGACAAAATGTCCTTATATATTAACCAAAATCCTTAAAACTAGGCGATTTTTTGGAAACTCGGAAAATTTGAAGCTCGTGTTCATATTTAAACTCCATTTATCTAGGAAATTACCTAACAATTCTCAAAATGAGTAATACTAGCTATACTCACATGATTCAAACAAGTACCATTTTTGCAATGGGTTAAATTTATTGTTTTAGCCTGTTGGAGAAATACCTGGTCAAGAAACAACACGTCACTTCATTATTGAGAGTACAGGAATGCTGTGAGTATGCTATGGCTAGCACTCCTAGGCTCATCCCAAAATACAATTAGACCCTCAAATAATAGAAGATTTTTAACTATTCGAGAGAAAACTTGAGCTCCCCAAAATATGCCTTTTAACAACATTCCTATCAGCCTCACCAAAATAACCATAACTTTTTGGTTATTTTCGTGAGTCAAAACATTAAAAATTATAAATAAAAAAAATCCCTAACAACCTCATCAAAATAACGATTTTGGTTTGGTGAGTGTATATGGTGAGTACTGTACACTCATCAAACCAATGTTTCTCTCTTCCTTCCTTTTTTGTTTTCCTACATAAATAATAAAATAATGTTTCTCTCTCCCTTGCTACTAGAAGTGTTTTAAAAAAGTGATAGCCAAAATAGAAAAAAAAAATGACTTTTAGCTATTTTGGTGAGTAAAATTTGGTGAGGCTGCTAGGAATGCTCTAATAAGGATAATTTGGGAAATTATAAGAAGGGTATTTATGTCATTAGGCATATTTTGGGGAGCTCCTGCTTGTAATTAAACTCATAATAAAAACCCGGATAAAGCTTCTAAGATCCTCTTAGGGTTGAGACCGTGCTCTAAGAGCACGGGATTTTAGGAGGAGCCCACCATGTGAAATGGGCCCTACCTGAAATCCCGTACCCTTAGAGCATGGTCTCGGTGGTCTTGGCCATAAGAGGGTCTGAGTGGCAAAGTCCTGAAAACCTATACATTGAACGATAGGCAAAGGGAAATAGTTAATGTAACTGGGAAATGTATTTTAAAATCCAAGCTGGACCTCATTGGTCCATGCCCCCCCTCTTAAATACCCACTAACTGTGACGGGTATTTTGAGAGGGGGGGATGGACAAATGAGGAGCCTTGGATTTTAAAATCCATTTCCCAGGGGTATGCTAATCACTGAAAATAAGAGAGTGTAATATTGCTGCGTTTCCGAAACGAGAAGAGTAAACATCGCCGATCCTTACATTTCTCTCACCCAAAGGAGAAGAGTTAAAACACAAGAAGATACAAAGCCCCATAGTGTTCATGCACTCCTCTCTATATTTCTTGATTCAGGTCTGTTCTTATCAGTTATTTTCTTTCGTGGATTGGAGCTACCAATTTGAGGTCTCTCTATCTCTTTTGTTTCTCTTTTTTCTGCCACTGTCTGTCTATATATATTTGTTTTTCTTTATCTATTCACATGCATGACATTTTTCTTTCTTTTATAAAAGTAAGGGAAAGAAGGTAAAAGGATATATACATATTGTGCCGACGACCAGAAGGTTTGATCATTCTGCATGCCCTTAGGTTTGCATCCTGGACTTAAGATTCTGTGTTATATAATACATCGATCCTTAAGAAGTAGATTCTGTGTATATCTCAGATTAGACAAATTTATTCCCGTGCATAGGAATTGTTGGGATATTTTCACTCTCATACTCCCTCTCTCTCACACATGTACCTGTATCAGATTTGCTAGCCACAGTTCAATCGCACCCACGTTCAAGTCCCTTTAACTTCCCTTTAATTGTGGTTTAACAAATTAAAATTTTCTCTTAAAAGTCTTTTTTTTTTTGAATTTTAATTTTAAAAACTAAGATTAAAAATATTAACTTAAACGGGTTAAAGAATATTAACCACAGTTAAAGGGAGTTTCGGCACACAACTTGTGCATGTTGAGCTTAATTGTTGGGAAGTGAGGAAAGAGGCTAGGAGTGAGTAAATTTTAACCATAGTTAGTGGGTATTAAAAAGGTGGGTAGGAACCAAAGAAGACCGGCTCATGTTTTTCAATTTTTTTTTTCTTTTGTTAATAGACCCTTTTTGAAATGCAACATTGACGAATTTTATGGCCAAGACTCTTCTCCCCCAAAACCCCAATCCCATTAATTTTCTTAATACATGTAGTTGCCCCCTGGCACGGAATTCTTGGCTCCGCCCCTGGGAATGAGGATATTTTTGTTTGGAAAATCATTATCGTACCCGAGGTTCCCATTTTATAATGGAATGGCCGATCCTCATTGGTCCATGCCCCAATTTTAAATCTTTACCTATTGTGGTTAAGATTCTCTCATGGGTCTGCTAACTACAGCATGGTTAGCTTGCTAGAGGACCTTCTAATTGAACGGTGACACATGTCTAATTAACTGTGGTTAAAACAATTTGAACCTTAAAATTATTGTATTTGTTGAAATTTGTGGTGGGCTAGTAAGAGGACCTTGTGGTCGTCTAAACATTACTCTGTTTTTATCCTTGTGAGTCCCATCCATTTTTTTTTCCATGGAAAATGGTAGAGGTGGGCTAACAAAATCCTTACGGAAACTACCTAAAGCTTTCCTTTGGTCTGCCCTTTTCATTGCCTTGTTATTTATTTAGGCTTATCCTTTGTCCTTTTAAATACCTTTTGACCTTTTGATTTTGGTGAAAGATACATCTGACGAATGATAGATGATGTATGTGAAGCTCTTCCATAAAATAGTGTTGGGTGTTAGTAGTATTGGAATTTTTCTTTTGGAAATTTCGAGGTTTCTTCTTCTATTTATATTCCTATTTGGAGCTAAGCAATCTCTCTCCACCTATTTATTTGATTGATGCAGAAGAACTTAAGAAGTGATGGAAAGGGCTTCATCTAGGAAGGGAAAATCATCTAGGAAGGGGAAGGGAAAATCCAGAGATAGAAGTTTAATCGACTGTGTTTTCTTGGACTCTGCAAGATGTGCTGAATGAAAGGTTTTTCAAAAATAAGGTAATGCTTTACTGACCACGTCCAACCCCTTTGAACTATGGTTAACAACTTTTAACTTTTGTGATATAATTTTTTTTAATCAAGGTTATATGCTTTAACCCTAAAAGTTAGTAAATTTTAATCATAATTAAAAAGAGTAAAAATGGGAACACATGCCACAAAAGGGAGGGTGCGATGATAAATCACCTCCTTGGACAGAGGCAGAGAATATTTTTCGTATGTATATATTTATTTATTGGACTTTGCTATTGATATCGTCCAAAGTATTATCCTTATTAATATCATTACTATTATAAAGAGAATGACTCATTCATAACAATGATTGAATTTTTTTCATAATAACAAAATTACGCTTATGCTTCTCTTTTTATTTTCTTCCTCTTTACTATTATAAAGAGATTAAGGGTGGGACGTTGATTGAATTTTATTTTATTTACAAAATTAACCTTACACTTATTTTCTCTACTATTATAATAAAAATATTTAAAAGTTGATTGAATTTTGTCTTATTGACAAACTCATACACGTATCTTCTCTACTACTATAATGAGTGACAAAATTACCCTTTCATTTATATCTTTTCTATCCCTACTACTTTACACTAATGATAAAATTACTCTTATAGAATAGACTCTTTAAAATGTTGATTGAATCTTGTCATAGTGACAAAATTACCCTTCCACTTATATCTTTTATATCTCTACTATTATACACTATTGATAAAATCACCCTTAAAGAATAGGACTTGTTATTAACAAAATTACTCTTAAAGAGTAGAGCCATAAAAATATTGATTAAATTTTGTTGTTATTGACAAAATTATCTTTCACTTATATCTTCTTCTCTATATATCTCTACTATTATAATGAGAGAATGACACTTACAAGCATTTATCGAACAAAATTGCCCTGACAATTATATCTCTATTGTCATAAAAGAAAATAACAATTGTAATGAGGATTCTCATGTTAAAATCGTAGATTGAATAATTCAAAATGATATAGTTGTACTTTAACTTAAAAATATTTATACTAGACCTCTATCTTTTTACATATTTTCTCATGTCTCTATCCCTCTCACACACGTGCATCACATGGATCTCACTAGAGACTCTCTTCCTACTCTCTCCTCCTTTCTTCTCTCATGTGCATTGCACATGCAGCCCACTAGTATGCCCTTTTAAATTGTTAGTAAAATGTCTATTATGTCTTTAAACTATCTTTGAACTATTGTTAACAAGTTTTAACCCATGCGTTTAATTTTGTCATTCTCATTATAAAGAAAATGGGCCGGTTAAGAACGTTGATTGAATTTTATAAGAATGATAAAATTACCCTAATGCTTATCTTCTATTATTATAGTGAGAATGACACAATTACCCTTATGTCTTCTCTATCTCTACTATTATACATTATTGACAAAATTACCCTTATAGAATATGACCCTTAAAAACGTTGATGAATTTTGTCACTATTGACAAAATTGCTCTTACACTTATCTTCTCTATTATTATAAGGAAAATGACAAAATTAATCTTCCACTTATATCTTATTTATCTCCACTATTATAATTACTATTGACAAAATTACCCTTAGAGAATAGGACCCTTAAAAACGTTGATTAAATTTTGTTACTATTAAAACTCTTACACTTATCTCCTCTACTATTATAATTAGATTGATAAAATAGCTCTCCCACGTATATCTCCTCTATCTATATTATTATAATCACTTTTGACAAAATTACATCTCTATCATTATAATGAAAATGACAAAAATACCCTTACACATTTCTTTTATCTCTACTATTATAATAAGGATATGGTACTTATAAACATTGATTCGACAATATTGATCTTACACTTGTATCTTTACTAATAGAACAAAAATGACTACTATAATGGCTATTCTCATGCTAAAAACTTAGATTTAATATTTTAAAATAAAAAAATTATCTTTTTGCTTAAAAATATTTCTATTATAGATTCATAGGTAATTTTGCCTATTTTAAAATTTTAGTCTCCATCTCACCTCTCACTCCTTCCATACTTACTCACATGATATCTCTCTCTCTCTCACATGTGCATCACATGCAGGGTCCTTCTTCCCACTCTCTCTCCCCTATGCTTCTTTCATGTGCATTGTACATGCGGCCCACTAGTATTTTCACACAGTGCATGAACATTATCAAGATTCACGGTGGCTCGTGTTAGTGGCAGTTTGGTAAATAATGTTAGCTTGAGTGGTAATTTTTTGAAAAAACAGAATTTTTAGAAATGCCCAACCAACACTTCGTAATTACCATAATGTCATCCAAATAAGCCAATGTGAACAATACCTGAAGGTTAACATTACCCATATATATCTTTACTAATATAATGAGGATGAGCATGTTCAAAACGTTGATTGATGTTTTGTTAATTCCAAAACTACTATTTCCTTTCAAAAGTTGATTGAATTTTAGTTAATTCCAAAACTTCCCTTATACATATAGCTTGAATTTTAATTAATTCCAAAACTACCCTTACACATATGTGTTGAATTTTAGTTAATTCCAAAACTGCCTTTACACATATGAATTGTATTTTAATTAAAACTACCCTTACACATATGGGTTAATTTTAGTTAATTTCAAAATTGTCCTTACACATATGAGTTCAAAACATAATTTTACCTAATTCCAAAACTACGCTTTACTTTTAGCTTTTATTAATATAGAAGATTTTTTCACCAAAAACTATAGGTGACTTAAAAAATTGATTGAAATTTAATATAATCTCAAAAATGCCCTTAATTAATATATATATATATAGCAATGTTTTCATAATTGAACCGATTGTCAAACTAGTCGGGAGTCTAATTCTCGATTCGACTAGCGATTCGACTAGCCCAGTTGGATCATGTCCTTTTAATATGTAAAAAAAAAAAAAATTTCTTGGCCAAAATGTTCCTAAAGATTTTTTATTCTCAAAATGCCCTTAAGTCAGGTTTCTATACCTAAAATGCTCACAAATTTTTTCTTATAATTAGAATGTCCTGAATGTTTTTTAGTTCCCAAAATGTCCCTAAGGCAAATCTCTTACCAAAAATGCCCCTCATAAATTTTTTAACCCAAAATGCTTCTCAAGTTTGCCCATATATCATTTTCTTTATTTCTACAATATCACTCAATTTTTTCTATACCCAACGTGTCCCTCACAATTTTTTACTTAAAATGCCTCTCAAGTTTTTATATCCAAAATATTCTTTAGAATTTTTCCAAAATGCCTCTCACTAGGGTCCCTCTTGCCTATCTCTCTCTCCCTCCCCTCTCTCTCACGTGCATCACATGTGCGGCCCACTAGTTTATTGATATATGAGATTAATATCAATAGGACCTCTAGTGGAGAAGATAACCGGAGCACCCAAAAATAAGCCTTTAACAGGGGAAGTTTGTGAATTACAGGAAAAAGGTTTCATAATAGAAATACCTTTCTTTATATTTGTAATTACTAAATTGCCACTGCTCACTTTATTTTTTGTTGCTCGAATTATCTGCTCAACCCGAGCTCCTGTTGATAGTTAATCTCTCTCTCTCTCTCTCTTTAGATATATATATATATATATATGGGTATTGCTAACATTCACTCAGTGGATGAATTTATTAACCTTTACCAAGACAATTTTACATTGTATTAATTATTAAACTCATTAAATTTAAGGGTAATTTAGTCTTTTAATAGGGTACAATCATTAAATACATAAGAAAATAAATACGGTTTGACTTTTTTATATTTTTTGTCTCCATATTTAATGAATTACCCCTATGAAAATATCAAAATACTCTTATATTTAATAGAATGATATTCAATACACAAGGGTAGAAAAGACTAGTGAAGGTTAACAAGTTCACTAAGTAATTTCATAAGGGGTAATTCATCAAATAGAAAATAAAAAAAATACAAGAAAAATCAAACTGTATTTATTTTCTCTTGTATTTAATGACTAATCTCCTCTAAAATGACTAAATTACTCTTAACTTTAGTGACTTTGGTAATTAATACAGGGGTAAAAATTTATTCTTGAAGTAATAATGAATTATGTATGGGTACTCCTCAATCCTAACTGTCTATGGCTAATCCCAAAGGGTTAAGATTTGGCTCGACTTATTTTGTCTTTTTTTTTAATCTTACTTCAGCTCTAACCTTAAAACTCTTTTAAACAAGTGAATAAAGGTAATGTTTTAAAAACTCCGTAGAATTGGGAACTAGACAATAGTCCCCCAAACCAACAAAATGGGATCATTTTAAAAACTGACTATAAAATCAGGAACGGGAAGAACCGCACTATTCAATTCAACCAACGATTTTAGCTCTTGCTGAAAACCAGGATATATAGGTGGCTTTTGGATTGGATTGTTTTGGCCAAAAATCAATTCTGATAAAATTGATTGTTTAGAAATTCATGATCACATAATCATTTTTTCAAATATTATTGTTTGGAGAATACAAAATTGAGAGACTGACCTACGTATTCTCCGAACACTATTATATGAAAAAATGATTATTTGACCATTAATTTCTACACAATCAATTTTACCAGAATTGATTTTTGGCCAAAAAAAATTCAATCCAAACGCCCCAATTCTTTTTCTAGGTGTTCCTAGGTTCTTCTAAATTTTTTTTTTTTAATACTATCTTTTCATTTGGTAGCTTTCGTTCAAGGTTCTAAGGAGCTTTTTCAAATCCTTTGATAGCGGCCTAACATTATCACAACTGGGGATTAAAATGAAAATGCTTCTTAACATATTCTCGTTTCCCCTTTTAATTCTTGGTTTTGTGAGATCTTTGGATTCAATTCTCAATGATGATGTTTTGGGTTTGATCTCCAAGATCCAAACGTGAATATGATATCATGGAATGAAGAAGATGATGATAGTCCCTGCAAATGGGTCGGGGTCTATGAGCTCGTTCTTGATGGATTTTCTCCTTCTGGACGAATCGGTCCAGGCAACCTCCAATTGCAATTCCTCAGTAAGTTATCAAGAACAATTTCACTGGAAGCATAAATCCCAATCTCGCACACCTTCAAAGCCGGCAAGTTATCTACCTGAGCGAGAACAATCTCTCTAGACTGATTCCAGACAGAATTTTCCAACATTATGGGTTTCTAAGAGCAAAATCCCAAAAAAGAAATAGGTCACAGTTTGAAGTGTGACCTATTAAAGGTGAATGTTGGAATTGTGGTCAGATGGGCCACATGGCGACAACCTACAGAGTGCTAAAGAAGGATAAGAACGAGCAGGAGGCTCATATTGTGCATGATGCACTTATCCTTGCTATGGACAGTAACGCCGAGTCATTGGTGATAGATTCGGGTGCCTCATTCCACACGACTTATGACAGAGAGGTCCTGCAGAACTATGTAGCAGGAGACTTTTATAGTTGGGAGACGATGAGTCTTGTAGTATTGTGAGAAGAGGCGATGTACAGATTGAGACGCATGGGTTCAAGTGGTGTTTGAAAGATGTTAGACACGTTCTGAAATTGAAGAGGAATCTTGTTTCGGTTGGGCAGCTTGGAACAGTAGGTTATATCTCAAGATTCATAGGAGATACGTGGAAAGTCTCCAATGATACCATGGTGATTGCTCGTGGTAGGAAGAATGGTACTCTTTACTTGACTTAATATGCGAGTGACATCTTCACAATTGCAGATGACAAGGTGAGTCAAATCTGTGGCACAATAGGTTGGGACACATGAGTGATAAATGAATGAAGGTTCTACAATCGCAGGGAAATCTACCAGACATCGATTCAGTGGGTATTGACATGTGTGAGGATTGCATCTTCGGGAAACAGAAGAGGGTTAGCTTCCAGAAATGTGGTAGGTCTCTTAAGTGCTAACTAAAGCTTGTCCATACATACGTATGGGGTCCAGCTCATGTGTCTTTTCTTGGTGGCTCGATGTACTTTGTTAACTTTATCGACAATCACTCGAGGAAGGTATGAGTGTACTTCATGAAGCACAAGTCAAAAGTGTTTGAGATCTTCAAGAAGTGGAAAGCCATGGTTGAAAATGACACAGATTTGAAAGTGAAGTGCTTGAAATCAGATAACGATGGAGAGTATGGACTTGGGGAGTTCAAGAAGGCATGTGCTTTAAATGTGATTCGTTTAGAGATGATACCTCCAAACACACCGCAACATAATGGTATTGCAGAAATGATGAACAGGACTTTGATTAAGCATGCAGTTATATGCAGAGTTGCCAAAGTGTTTTTGGGCAGATGCAGTAAATACAACAGCTTACTTGGTTAATCATGGGCCTTCAATTCCGTTGAACTTTTGGATACCGGAAGAGGTTTGGAGTGGTAAAGAGGTAACTCTCTCGCATTTAAGGGTTTTTGGTTACGTGTCTTATGTTCATATTAGTGACCATGTCAGGGACAAACTAGATACTAAGTCACAGAAGTGTACGTTCATCGGGTACGACATTGATGAGTTCGGTTATCGCTTTTGGGATAACAAGAACATGAAGATCATCAGAAGCAAAGATGTTGTATTTGATTAAAGGATAGTGTATAAAGACAGGAACAACAAATAGAACAATGAGAGTACCACTAATGATGGAGACACATCCAAGTATTTGGAATTGGAGGAGCTTTCAAATGACAGTAGGGTCGAGACCAGTTCTGGCTAGGCAAATGAGACAGTCTCAAATGAGACAGTTTCAGAGGGGATAGTGTCAGAGGAGACAGTGTCAGAGACAGAGTCTAGCACACCTACTAGAGAGTTAAGGAGGTCATCCAGAGCACCCAAACCTAATCCTAGATATCTTTCATCGCTTTATTACTTGCTCTTGATGGACAATGGGCAACCAGAGAGTTATGATGAGGCTTTTCAAGTCAGTGAGTCAGTTAAGTGGGAGCATGCGATGCAGGAAGAGATGGATTCTCTCCACTCTAATGGGACTTAGGAGTTGGCTAGGCTCCCTTCAGGGAAGAAAGCATTACATAGCAAGTGGGTCTATCGAGTTAAGCAAGAGAGTGATGGTAGTAAGAGGTACAAGGCCAGATTGATTGTGAAAGGCTTCCAATAGAAGGAAGGGGTTGATTATACAGAGATATTTTCCCTAGTTGTGAAGATGACCACTATTAGGAAGTGGTATTGAGTTTGGTAGCTGCTGAGAATCTCTACCTTGAGCAGTTAGATGTTAAAATTGCTTTTCTTTATGGTGACTTGGATGAAGAAATTTATATAAATCAGCTTGTTGATTTCATTAAAGAAGGCAAGGAAGAGATGGTGTGTAGTCTCAAGAAGAGTTTATATGGTTTTAAATAGGCCCCTAGACAGTGGTACAGAAAATTTGATGGTTTCATGCAGCACAATGGCTACGGAAGGTGCAATGCAAATCACTGTTGTTACTTCAAGAGGTTTGAGTCCAGCTACATTATTCTATTACTCTATGTTGATTATATGCTTGTAGCGGGACCTTGTTTACAGAGATAAACAAGCTAAAACAATAGTTAGCAAAAGAGTTTGCTATGAAGGATCTGGGTGCAGCCAAGCAAATACTTGGGATGAGGATCAACAGGGATAAGACTCAGGGCACTTGGAAGTTGAGTCAAGCTGAGTTTATTGAAAGAGTACTCCAGAGGTTCAATATGCAAAATGCCAAGATAGTTGGTACACCCTTAGGAAGTCATTTTAAACTCTCCGAGGGGTAGTCTCCCAAGACAGATTTAGAGGAGTACATAGCTAAGGTTCCTTATGCCCCAGCCATTGGTAGCCTAATGTATGCGATATTTTGTACGAGATCGTATATAGCCCATGCAGTGGGATTTGTGAGTAGGTATGCTAGCAATTTAGAGAAACAACATTGGGAAGGAGTAAAGTGGATATTGAGATATTTGAGAGGTACCACAAATTTATTAGTGTGCTTTGGGAGGAAATATTTGGTGTTGCTGAGATATGTGGATGCTGACTTCGTCGATGATCATGATACAAGGCGAAATACCACAGATTATATCTATACTTTGGGTTCGACAACAGTGAGCTGGGTCTCACGTCTGCAGAAGATAATGACATTATCCACAACATAAGCTGAGTATGTAGCCGTGACAGAGGCTACCGAAGAGATGATTTGGTTGAGAGGTTTTTTGGAGGAATTGGGTCTGAAGCAGGAAAATAGTGTTCTTTTCAGTGACAGCCAAAGTGCTATACACCTTGCCAAGAATCTTGTGTTTCATACCAGAATGAAGCATATTGATTTGCAGTACCATTTCATTCGCTCGTTTTTAGAGGATGGGGAGCTGTCACTAGAGAAGATTTTGGGAAGTAAAAATCTAGCAGATATGTTAACTAAGTCAATCATCATTGAGAAACTGAAGTCGTATTCAACTTCAGTTGGCCTTAATGCTTGAGGAGATGAATGGCCCAATCCACACCAAGAGGGGTGAGATCACTACATTCACTTTGGTTGAGATTATGAAGTTCAGTGTTGCTTCGGTTATCTCCAAGTGGGAGATTGTTGGGAATGTAGACAACCTTCAGCAGATTGCCGGGGGTGGCAGTGCTATTTTCAGCCTTACAGTTTTAACCCTAAACTTATAACAGTGTGCGTATTTTTAGGTATGTGCATGAGAAGTGGTCGGCATTTTGAGTGAAAAAACTCTATGTACTCTGTATCTTCAAGATAGTGAATTGGCGTGGCTCCTGAGGACGTTGGCACATTGCCGAACCTCATATATCTCTGTGCTTTGTCTCTATTTTATTCTCTGCATTTTTTTTTCTATTTGCTGTGTGATTTATAGTTTTCAAGATCCAAAGGGTTTAGGAATTAAATGCGTAGTTCAAATCCCAACAAGGTTAACAAATTCACACACTGAGTGAAAGATAGCATTCCCCTATATATATATATATATATATATATATATATATTTATCCTTTTTAAAAAATGGGTATTTTTGGTATTATCTAATTGTGTAAAGGATGTCACCTCACCTATTTTACACTCATTGATCTTTCTAAAACAAGGGTTTAGACCCTAGACAGACTTATAAATATATAGGGGCGGAGCCAGGATTCTCTTACGGAGGGCTAACAATGGGGATTCAGGGGTGTGTAGAAATTCTGATTTATTGAGAATTCTTGAGTGGATTACAATGACCACAATATTGAAGATAATCCTAATATACTAAAGATACTAATCGAAGATTATCTATGAGATCCTATGTATCTCATAGATATTACATCATTATTTCTCTAACATAATATTTCCCTAATACGCCCCCTCAAACATGTGAGGATCAAGATCTTTATGGGTTTGCCACAAGTCGAGTTCTCCTCACCCTTGATCTTCTTTGATAATTTATTGACAAATAGTTAGAACATCTAACTGTACTTGATGGACACCGCTAGTTTGTGAAGTCTATTTTTGTCGCATCCCGCTCATTTTGAGTCTATCGAAGCCGATGGCCCACTAGATCAGGTTGTCATGATTTTCTCCCAAAGCACATGAAGTATGACCCACGATTAAAAGAAAAAACTCTCATTAGAGAGGATTTCAATAAATGAAAAGACAAAAAAAAGATCCATGAGTATGAGTATGATCCTGGGGGTAGTAAAAGTATAGAGGATGATAGTAGGGTTTTTATTTAAAACAAAAAATAAAAATCAAAGGTCTCAAACCCGGTGGGCGGTGGCGGCACCACCCGCCAGAAAAGCGGAATCCAACAAAAAAACAAATAGGCGGATCACCCACTTTGATACCATGTAGAATTTCTAATTTATTGAGAATTCTTGAGTGGATTACAATGACCACAATATTGAAGATAATCCTAATATACTAAAGATACTAATCTAAGATTATTTATGAGATCTTATGTATCTCATAGATATTACATCATTATTTCTCTAATATAATATTTCCCTTATTGGGTGTAGTCTCCTATTTTTATTTTTTTTTGAGGGCTAAGTTCATGAGCCATCGTGTCTGTTTGTGTACTTTTGTAAAGAAAAAATTTGTCTCAAAGGTTTTCGAGGGGGCTAGAGTCCCCCATCCCTTGGCTCCGCCCCTCTCATAGGCTATTAATATTACTATAAATATAGTTAATTTTGGAATCCAAAATTTCAGGGGGGCTTCAGCCCCCCTTGCCCTACCCCTATATATATAGTTAGATAAGAGAGAGAGAGAGAGACGAACACCTATTATAAAACATGGTGATCATCACATAATCTATTGCTTATCTTTGGCTTAATTGTCATCACAACATATGGTGAATGACCAACAAGAACTTAGACGTTATGCATTTCCTGACCTCTAATCTTGTTCTTTTACAGGTGGAGAGGATCCCAAAAACCTTCTCATCTATAGAACAATACTTCAAATCGTATATCACCCCCCTTATCACCCCCCTTATTGCTGAAACACATGCTGATTTGTTATCAAGCGTGAAGCTTCTCTGTCAAGCACCTACATGTGAAATTGCATCTGTTGAGGTATCCAAAGATCATAAGCCACCCAAGGACTTGTTTTACAAAATTGTTATTAGTGCTCCGTTTGTTTTGAAGTAAAATAGAGGAAAACAAATGAATTTCGTGGAAAATACCAGTTGTCCTAAAGGAAATACACTTGAAAAATGATATTTTCCATAGAATTCATTTGTTTTCCCAAATTTTACCTCAAAACAAACGGAGCATAAGACACAAGGAAATAGTACATATGAGCCACAGTCAGGAGATCTCATGGCTTTGTCAGATGTAAGGCCTGTACATGTAAACGATTTAAACAGGCCCCGACAATCCTATCTTCTCTGTTTAGTCGTAAGGGGAGGAAACAATGTCAGCACCGGTATGGTCGTAGTCTTATCATCAAAGCCCATCACGATTGAACGAGGCTTGAATAAGAAGAAAGAGCCGCTTTTCGCTGTTTTTCTGATTAACATGACAACAAATAATCGCGTATGGAAGGCATTGAACCCGGATATACTTGGGGGCAACATGAGCATCATTAAAGAGGTGTTGCATACAGATTCCTCAGTAAGACTCATAACTTTTTTCTTGCTTTTGTAGTTGAAAAAAAAAATTGAGATATTCATTTAATGGATATTTTGAACTACTGTTGTCACCATATTAGCTCTAAATTATGCTGAATTTACGTACTGTGCTGGAAGCAGCATGAGAGATAGAGAGAAATAATGAAGAATCATACGATTTAAGGGTTTATCTACCAAGCACTCAATTTTAACTTCTTTCATAGTGACCGCAGACTATTAGGAGTTAGAACCATTGTCATCTACCTTATTACAGTGATCCTAATATAGACTCCAATCTCTTTAGATGTGATTTTCGAATATTTAGGAAATTCTATATAAGCATGCATTCTGACATAACATAAAAGTATAAATTTGCTTTGAACCTGATAGCCGAAAATTGCTTACATGGCTAGCTAGTTTTAATTGTATTTATTTCTTTCAGGTTGGGAATAATTGCACTCGCTGCTCTTCTCAAGGAGATAGCAGTGTCACTGGATCAGTTTTACAAGCAGATCTTCACTCATTCAATCTGAATAAATCCCAAACTAATGCAGTGTTGAGCTCTATTGCAGCAAGGGGATGCATTCATAAGAATTCAGTCAAACTTATTTGGGGCCCTCCTGGGACTGGAAAAACAAAAACAGTTGGTTCATTGTTGTGGGCACTCCTAAGGATGAAATGCAGAACACTTATGTGTGCCCCGACTAACATTGCAGTATTGGAAGTTACTGCGCGCCTTGTGAGGTTGGTTAGGGATTCACTGAAACATGACAGTTATGGGTTGGGAGATGTAGTTTTACTTGGAAATGGAAAGAGAATGAAGATCGATGATCACGACGAACTTCTGGATATATTTCTTGATTATCGCGTCAAAAGTCTTGAGAAGTGCTTTGCTCCACTCTCTGGGTGGAAATATAGTATAGATTCAATGATATGGTTGCTTGAAAACCCTAAACAGCAGTATCTTTTGTATGTAGAAAAGGAAAAGAAGAAAAATGAGGACGGGGATGAGGATGAGGACGAGGACAAGGACGAAGACGAAGACGAAGACGAGGAAGAGGAGGAGGATCTTTTGACAATTGGGGAGTTCATCGAGAAAAGATTTGATTTCATTGAGGAGGGCCTGAAGCTATGTATAGTGAATTTGTATACCCACCTACCTACTTCCTTCATTTCATTAGGAGTGGTAGAGAATATGATTAGAGCTCTCAGTTTACTGGAATCTCTTGGAACACTGTTACATACTGGCACTTGTACCAGTGAAGAGATAAACTCAGTCTTTAAACACTTAAATGATGAAGAAAGCACAGTTACTGGCTCTAATACGTTCTTATTGAGTAAGGCCAGAAACCATTGCCTTAAGATCCTGAGATGCCTTCGTGAAACATTTACTCTTCCTGATCTTTCTGATGTTTCAATCAGAAACTTTTGTTTGCAAAGTGCTTATCTTATTTTCTGCACTGCTTCAACCTCTGCTAATTTACACATAGAAGGGATGACACCATTAGAGCTTTTGGTTGTTGACGAAGCTTCCCAGCTTAAAGAATGTGAATCAGCCATTCCCCTACAACTTCCTGGTATCCGTCATGCAATTCTCATAGGGGATGAGCGGCAACTGCCCGCCATGGTTAAAAGTGAGGTTCGATTGTTTTATTTTTTATTTCTTATACATTTGCTTGAATTCCTTTATCTTTCTGATCAATTCTACTTGGTTCCTTTAAATTTAATTTTTAATTTTTAATTTATTAGATTTGTGAGAAGGCTGAATTTGGAAGAAGTCTGTTTGAGAGGATGGTATCACTGGGACAAGAGAAGCACCTTCTCAATGTCCAGTATAGAATGCATCCATCCATAAGCTTATTCCCAAACATGGAGTTTTACAACAAACAGATTTCGAATGCTCCAAATGTCCGAGAAAGGAGTTATGAAAAGCAGTTTCTTCAAGAAAAGATGTATGGCTCCTATTCCTTTATAAATGTTGCTTATGGGAAGGAGGATTCTCATGCAAGGTATAAAAATATGGTGGAGGTTGCTGTGGTTGCAACGAGTGTAGGAAGCCTTTTCAAAGGTATGTTTTAGTATGAATTGATTCAAAGTTCTGTCAGAGTAATTGAATTTGAATTGGAAATCTTTTGTAAGATCGGGATAAAATTGAACTGCGAACCACAAATCAAATTATCCAAAACTAAGCACTACTTGGTGCATTTATTTCTTAAACACTTGGGAAACATTGAATATTTTTTACCTACTCCTTAAACCCAGCATCAGTTGCCACAAGGAAGAGGGTTAGTGTTGGTGTTATATCCCCATATAAGGCTCAGATTTATGCAATTCAAGAGAAACTTGGAGACAGATACAGCACATGCAGCGATTTCTCTGTGAGCATTCGGTCTGTCGATGGGTTTCAAGGTGGTGAGGATGATGTGATAATCATTTCTACTGTTAGATGTAATGGGAATGGATCAGTGGGTTTTCTTTCCAAACATCAACGGACTAATGTGGCTCTCACAAGAGCAAGGTATTTTTCATATAAAAATGTATTGTGACTAATTATTGTCAGAATGTTCAAGTTGTTTCATGTTAGAGGCTTGGTTGCTGCTGTTGTAGGTATTGCCTTTGGATTCTGGGAAACGGGCCAACTTTGATTAACAGCGGTTCTATTTGGAAGAAATTAGTGCTTGATGCAAAGGATCGGGGGTGCGTCTATAATGCTGAAGAAGACAGGAGCTTGGCTGAAGCAATCATAGATTCCTTGGTCGAGCTTGACCAACTTTATGATCTACTCAGAACGGATTCTTTACTGTTCAGATGCTCAAGGTAGAAGGTATAGGTTTTCCGTCTTCTAATTGCTTGCTCTTCTCACCAGTTTGTAGAAGATCAAACATAGTTGATCTTGGGGCATTGAGATCAAGCAGGTCATTTGGCTTGTAACTTGGCCGGGTCGTCTCGGTATTTTTCCTGAACCAAATCCTATTATAATGAAATACTTTGTTGATGTTTGAATTGCTTAGACAAAACCTATTAGTTCCTTGAGACCATATATTGGTTTACCCAAATCCTATTACAATGTGATTTCATAGAGATTATGTGCGTCTTTGAGTTTTTGTTTATGTGAACTATTAGGAAATATCCTATTGTAATAAAGTGAATGAGATACACTGTATCATTATTAGTGTATCTCTTCACAATTTGGATAGTATCAATTAAATTTGAATTTAGGATTTGATTAGGTATGATTAGATTAGGATTATCTTTGAGAGATCTTTCTATGTTAGGAGTCTTGGCATGAAACATCTATTTAAACCCTTTATGGGGTTATTGTAAATCATTCAAGAATTCTCAATAAATTCATTCACTTTATGGTATCAGAACGGGCGATCTGCCTGTATTGATTTTTTTCCCCTTTTTATTACGTGTTTCCGGCAGGCGGCATTGCCGCCGCCCGTCGGGACTAAAGTTTCTCTATTCTCTTTCTTATTTTTTTTTGTCATCAAAGCCAACATAGATGTTAGCATGGTTGGTCTAGTTTTTTTTTTTTTTATTCCTCTTTGATGGTTGTCGTAATAAGTGTATTTCCTTTTATTTTATTGAAGACCTCTCTAATGAGAGTTTTTCTTCACATTGCAAATCAATCTTCGGGTGCTTTGGGAAGACGATCATGACAGCTTGATCTAGTGGGCTACCGGCTCCGACAGACTCATAAATATGAGCGGGATGCGACAGAGATAGACTTCACAGACTGGCGGTGACTACCAAGCACGGATGTTTTAACTCTTCATGCACAAAGGGAGTACTCAAGTTGCGCAAACCCATGAAGATTTTCAATCCACATGTGTTTGAGGGGGAATATTAGGAAATATCCTATTGTAATAAAGTGAATGAGATACACTGTATCATTATTAGTGTATCTTTTCACAATTTGGATAGTATCAATTAAATTTGAATTTAGGATTTGATTAGGTATGATTAGATTAGGATTATCTTTGAGAGATCTTTCTATATTAGGAGTCTTAGGATATTTCCTAATATGAACTTTGTTAATGGTTCTTTGATTCCTTAATTGGTGTAAGGCACCAATTATTTCATTTTTTTTTTCTTTTTCAATAATGAGCCTAGACATACTTTCTTCATTTTAAACAGGTTTCTTTCAGTGATGATTTTAAGAAAACCATGGAGGGTATAAGGAGTGTCAAAATACGCAAGGAAGTGGTTGCTTTGTTGATGAAGCTTTCAAGTGGTTGGCATCATCCTCGTGCTCACAAGGAAGGAAACCTCAAGCTGTTGGAACAGTACAGGGTCAATGATCTGCTCAAGCTTGTTTGGAGTGTAGATATCCACAAGGAGAATTCGAATTACATCCAAGTGTTGAACATTTGCGATATTCTGCCATTTCCTGAGATACCAAAGCCATCAAAGCGTCTTGAAATAATATTTGGGAATTATACAGTGGCCAATTTGAATCGTTGCAGATTCAAATGTATTGAAGGGTATGCAACTATCAGTATCCCTTCTTTTAATATATCTAGCTTCTAATATTTTGAAACAATGAAATGTGTTGCTTTTTTCTGTTTAATACTTAAACAACTTCCTTCGTTGGGAAATGAAAATAACCATATTTGTGGATACGATCATTGAAGGAATTCAAAGGATTCCTGTCTGAATGTGTTGAAAAATTCTATTTACTGTTTTTTTTTTTTTCTGGTTGATACAGGAAGTTGGAAGTTCCAATGAGTTGGCCAATCTGTTCAGATGCTGTTAATGAGAGTAATTTGCAAGAAGATGAAGCTGTTGATTATTTGTCAAGTCATCTAGGTTCACTCAATCTTAGAAAGGATCCAAAAGCACTGGCAATAGTGTCTAGGTGAGTTCTTTGTATAATCTTGAGGCATCATTTCATGTTTCAATCTATATCTTTTCATATAGCATTTTTAAAATTGCATAGCTCAAAATTTCTACAACATATTCAAACATAATTAACACCAATGGGCAAGGGACAACTCCATCATTGTGCGCAGTGGAGATAACTATTCAGATTTAGGATTATATAACAGTGAAGGAACATGTACACTGGCTCCACCATCAACCAGGGGGTTGAGTTCCCAATTCGCCGAAAATTAGCATCAAACCAAATTATACTAATTCAAAGGATAATAATCGTTGTTTAAATCTTAAACAATTTCCTTCGTTGGGCAATGAAAATAATCATATTTGTGGATATGTTCATTGAAGGAATTCAATGGATTCCTGTCTGAAAGTGTTGAAAAATTCTACTTATTGTTTTTTCCTGGTTGATACAGGAAGTTGGAAGTTCCAATCAGTTGGCCAATCTGTTCAGATGCTGTTAAGCAGAGTAATCTCCAAGAAGATGAAGCTGTTGATTATTTGTCAAGTCATCTAGATTCACTTAATCTTAGAAAGGATTATTTGTCTACGTGAGTTCTTAGTATAAACTTGAGGCATCATTTCGTGTTGCGATTTATATCTTTTCATATAGCATTTTTCAAATTGCATAGATCAAAATTTATGCAACATATTCAAATACGAAATATGCCTCAGAGATTTGTGATTTTATATTAATTAACACCAGTGGGCAGCGACAACTCTATGATCGTGCACAGTGGAGGTAACTGTTCAAATGTAGGCTTTTTTTTGGATGTTAAGCTGGGGTTAGGCAGACCCCGACCAGATGTATATAAAGAACCCAAACTATCTTACAATCTCATATACAATTTCCCATCCCGATCTTCACAAAGGATAGATTGGAGCACAAGAGGAAGGCGAAGGGGAGGAAAGTCTGCACGAGAGGTATCTACATGTAGTCTTATATAACAGTGAAGGAACATATACACTGGCTCCACCATCAACCAGGGGGTTGAGTTGGCAATTCGCCCAAAATTAGCATCAAACCAAATTATACTAATTACATAATCAGTCTTTTGAGCTGCAAAAAGGGTGTGACCCATCGACTCAATGGTCTGGATTAATGGGCCAATTCTGATAGCAGGTTAAGATGGATAATGTCACGACACAGTGTCATGACCTTATCAAGTTAATTTTGGCTGTCATGTAATCATTTAAGGACGACAAAACTGACTTGATGGGTGATTTTTTTTTAAAAAATCTCGCTAAGCATTAGCTTTTGTCTCGGATGGGCTCTAAATTTAATCAACTCAACTTAGTTATAATTCAAGTTGCCAAATCCCATCCTTTTCTCTTGGAATTGATCTAATTGGTTTTGAATCCAAATGTTTGTGATATCTAAGATTAATAGCTTGTGCTTAAGTCGCATGTTTCGATTGTCCTGGTGGTGTTATTTTCATAAAATTATGTTCTCAAGTATGGTGGTCTGTTTGGATGCAGGGGTCAGAATTGGTGGCTCAAGCCCCTCCTGCGTTTCATGAAGTTTATAGACATCATCTGGAAAGCAAAGAAGGCATGAAGTAGCAGAAATCCTCCTTATAGTGGTATTAAAAACTTACCTACACAATATTTGTGCATCTTTTGGTCATGGATTTGCAAATATCTTTATAGCATTTGGATGTAAATGCAAATTATTCAGTTGCATGTTACAATAGCAACCCCCATTTCCTGGGATTCAGAACTGATTTTTTTTCCCATCTTTTTGTTATGGGTAAAGCAATGGGGTCATATTGTTTTCACTGTTCAATGGTAAGTAATAATGGTCTATGCTTTTATCTTTTGTAAATTCTGGTATTAGAGGGTCTTTCTTCATTCTGATAGGTGGGCTGGTCACTTGCAGGAAACATGTCGCGGACGACAACAGTATCTGTTGTCTCTGTCTTGCTACACGGAAAAACTATTTTGTTTGCTGCTTACTGTTGCCATGGGGTTGCGAGTCGCCACTTATTGTAATTTGGAGGGAAAGTAAAAACCATAAACTAAAGATAAGGCATAAATAGAGGTTTACGGTTAAAGGATTCTGTGTAAGTGATTCGGTTAAACAAATGTAAGGAAAGTGATTAAAAACTCTCGACCTACTATCAAGAGCTGGACCATTGGATTGAACATCCAATGGTGCCATGTTTGCACATGCTTTAAAAGATGGCCCCACTTAATGCTGGACACCATTAGATTTTCAAATCTAACAGTCCAGTTCTCGATAGTAGGTATTATCGAAAGTTTTAAATCACTTCTCTTAATTTAATAACAAAATAATTTAGTATTCCTGTCTAATAGATAATTATGCTTAAAATAAGTCAAAAGAAACATGCTATTATAGAATTAAATAAGATTAAACTAACAAGCATGAGAAATAAAATAAATAAAGAATAAATTACACTGACCTCTCCTGAGGTTTAGTGAAAATGCCAAAACCTCCCCTCTAGTCTATGGAATTACACTAACCTCCTTTGAGATTTGACGAAATTGTAGAAACTCCCCTCTTGTTATGAAATTACATTGACCTCCCCTGAGGTTTGGTGAAATTCCATAAACCTCGTATAACAACCCTGAAGTTGTTACATATGAAGTAACCAATTCGATATGACAATTCTTCATTTATGCCCCATTTAAAGATTACAACTCTAATATTCATATACTAAACAAGACTCCTAAATAAATAAATAACCTCATAACAACTAAAGATAAGACTTATCTTAATTCTAATCTAATCCTAGTCAACTAATAAGGGGAACATTACAATCCGGACCACTTGAGAACAGTCTTGTTTTCAAGGCTAAAGACCATTAAATGTTTAACCAGACTTCATCTTCGTTCTTTTCTTGAAATTGACTTTGATAGTCCATTTAGGTAGAGGGGATTATTCTGTAATATACCGTAGAAAATTTGCTTACCCCATATCTTGATGATTTTTTATTGGAACGATTGGTGTTGGATCCGAACACCCAAAATCTCTTTTGATTCAGATATAATATGTGTGATTAGATCTGAAAGAAGAGACTCATTGTAAACACTTGAAAATTTTGCTCCTTCAGATCTGATCTGTACAACATCATTTTCTTTTCGATCTTCATCTGCATCTTGTACTTTGTCAACATCTTCATCTGCATCTTTATTTCTGTAAACATCATCTTCAATTGGAAGTGTAAAAGATAACAAAAAAATGTTCAAGGCAGTTTTGAAGGCTGAAAATGCCTCTTTCACAGCTTTCATGTTATCATCTGTAGTCATTAGATCATCTTTTATAAGCTCCTTCTGAGTATAGATGTCCATAATTTGAACACAGATGGACCTTGATTGACCTTGCTCTGATACCAGTTGTAACAACCCTAAAGTTGTTACATATGAAGTAACCAATTCAAGATGACAATTCACCTCTAAACTCTTCTCTTTATTTCATTTATGCCTCATTTAAAGATTACAAATCTAATATTTATAGACCAAAGCAGACTCCTCCATTAAAAAAATAATTTCATAACAACTAAAGATAAGACTTATCCTAATTCTAATCTAATCATAGCCAACTAATAAGGGGAATGTTACACCTCCCCTCTTGTTTCTAAAATAACACTACCCTCCCTTCTACCTTAGTTGCCAGTCCCTTCCATTAGTATGTCGTTACCGCCATGTACACGTGTCCCTTTTAACTCCAATAATTAAGCTTAACTAAATTAATATTTTGTTTTTCTAAAAACCAAGGTTGGATGGATGAACACTAGGGGTGAGTGAATCTTAACCACAATTAGTTGGTGTTAAAAGAGGGGTCGTGGACTAATGAGGACTGACATTTTGCTACATAGCGGAATTCATGGTCAATTAAACATTTTCCATTTTGATTATGTCATGCCCTTCTTGAAGTTAGTCAACTTGGTTATACGATGTCATTTCCTCAAGTAAATCAATGAGGATTAAATTGTAAAAGAGCATCCTCTATTAATGGTGTCAACTTGACGAGTTTGATAGGGGGAAGGGCAGTGTAATTTCAAATACAAGAGAGGAAGTTTATGCAAATTTACCAAACTTCGGGGGAGGGTAGTATAATTTTAAATACCAGAGGGGAGGGTTTTGCAATTTTTTAAAACCTTAGGTAAGGTTAATGTAATTTCAGAAACTAAAGGGGAGGTTTCTACAATGTACTACAAACTATCCATGTACGGTAACCACTCATTTTGCACCCATATAGAGCCCACGGGACATCCTGTGACCTACTTAAGAGATTTCTTTAAAATACCCTAAATATTTTCAATATCTCCAAAATAAATTTAGCTTTTAAATTACTGATACATCCTTATCATATCTCAAAAAGAGAGTAAATACACTTTACCTTATAATTATTAAAATGATTAATTAGGAGAATTTTATATCTTTCCTATTTTTAAATACTCTTAAATAAAGAAAATTGTTGATAGGCTAATAGGGAAATGGCATGTGTCCCATAGAGGAGTTTGGACTTTGGATAAACTTTTAAATCTTAAAAGAGGGGAGTTTAATTCCTAAAAATAATAAACTATGGCTGCACTCAAGCCAAGTTAGCTTGGCGCCTCCGCTCATTCAAGCCAAGCTCAGACTGGCATTTTAGGCTTGAACAAACCAAGCCAAGCTTTCATTTGAGCTTGAATGTTTAAACAAACCAAGCTCAAGCCAAACTTTGTTTGATTTAGCTCGGCTTGTTTAGGGCTTGTGCTCGGTTCGGCTCAAAATATTGTCTTAAATATATAAACAATATTTTTTGTGTAATGTTATTTATATTAATTCAAAATAATATTTTTAACTTTTTTTATCATGTTATAATTTTTAATTTACAATACATAAATTTAAAAGAAAACAAAAAGTAGAAACTTTGATCTAACTCTCTACTCTTTGGACCGACGGATTAGCCCCAAAATATTATTTTCATATATGAATGTATTAATTTTATGTAGTTTTTATATTATAATTATTAGTAAACACTTTATTACAATATATAAAATTAACCAAAGTAATTCCCTGAGTCAAACTTAAGCCAACCTGAGCTCAGCTCAGTTTGAATAAAGTTCAAGCTTGAACTTAATCAAACTAGTTCAAGCCAAGCTCAAGCCTCAACATTCGAGCTCGAATCAAGCTCAAGCCGAACTTGAGATGTTCAAGCCAAGCTCAAACTTGGCCAAGCTCAGCTCAACTTGGCTGCAATACACCCCTATAATAAACACCTTAAAGCAACCTAAAACCCTTAAAACAGTTAAAATAGGGTATGAAACACACAAGATAAGAATAAATCAATGCCTAAAATCGGAGAGCCAATCAGGGCCCACAAATGCCACCGTTCCAAGCGGTGGCCCCCTTGTGAGTTTTAATTCCAACTCCCATTTCTTTTTTTGTTGGGATTAAAACACCCCTTTTCGACCCATTTTATGGAGTGAATGGATCTTTTCCTTGTCCCTAGTGGCTCTGGGATCATAAAAATCAATCAAATACGTAAAAGATTAATGCCTTGTTTTATTTATTTCATTTTATTTTGTTTATTACATATTTTCTCTCTCTGGTTCCCTATCTAGAATGTTTAGATTTTTTCCCTTTTCAAAGAATTTGTCATGAGAAGTTTGGAAACCACAAAGGCGGTGTTTTTATTTTATTTTTTATGAATGGATGAATTTTGAAGTATAATGGGTTAATTTTTAATTATGCATGAATAAGATAGTATAAACATAATTTCATATGCTTCATACCTTATTATATGCATGTTTTATACTTAAAATTTGTTAGGGTGGCCAACCAGAAATGATCCACCCTTAGCATTGGCCTCAGAACCTAATTTGGATCAGAGATTAATTCTAACCGAGCTGAATTCTCAACTGGACCCCATCCACTTTTGATTTGTTTCGGTTTGTATTCAAACTTTGCAAGGATTGATCAACCCCTAAATAAAATTTTAATGTCTTTGATTTTTTATATCTAGAGTAATTTGTGTCCTCTGAATCCAATTCTGGTTCATATCTTATTTTTGAAGTTAGAATAAGGTACCATAGTTATATCCCAAATTTACTTTTTGCCCCTAGTTAAAATCATTTGTGAAATTTTTTAATATGTTTTCCACCTTTGAATTCCTCGCATCCTAGAAGAAATAAGGATTAATTTTTGTATAATGAAATGAATAACCAAATGAATTTAAAAATCTATGGTTTTTTTGTCTCTAGAGTAATTTGGGTCCCCTGAATCCAATTTGGGCATCAATAGTGTAAGCATCCAATTTTTATACCCCCATCCTAACCATGGTTAAGTCCTTTTAACCATGGTTACCCCTAGCCGAGTCCCTTAACCCCAGGGCAAACCCTAGTAGACTTTAGGCAAACCCTAGGATTGAACCCTAGTTAAACCTAAGCCCAACCCTAGTTAAACCCTAACTCTAGCCTAACCACTAGTTAACCCTAGGTAAACCCTAGCCTAACCCTAAGACTCAATCCTAGTCAAAAACCTAGGTAAACCCAAACCCTATCCAATCCCTGAACCAAGCCCTAGGCCCTTGGGGCTTAAACCCTAGGTCCTCAAAGCCCTAGAAGTCCATGATCTCGGTCTGGGCCCATGCCCAGGCCCAACAAATTCAAAACCTTACTCTCGTACTGCGTGCTTGCCTGGGCCAGGATCCCAATGGTTAAAAACTGGTATTGGCGGTAGATGATCTACCGCCATTACCAATTTACACTGTTTTGGTAATGGCGGTAAAACTATTACCGCCAATACCTGTAACGTCTTCCAGTAGCTCACCTGCTCCTCTGCGGGTTTAGGCATGCGTGTAACACCCCCACTCCGACCTCAAGCGCCTCTCCGACCACTGTAGCACCTATCCAACCCTGTCCTAATGTCAGGGGTGCCCCTAACCCTTGGCCTATAAAGGGGCACCCCCCCCCCCCCCCCCCCCCCACAGCCTGCAAACCCCCATCTCGAACCCCTGTTCAAAAAAATCAAGTCTTCAGACCTCTAGGCCCCTCCAGCAGCTCCCTAGCAATCTCCAGTAGCCTCCCAAGCTCTCCTTTGTGTCTGCGCAGTACCACCACAGCTCCATCGTGCTCCACCGCCACAGCCACAGCCCCCATCTGGGCTAGGAGAGGCAACAGTAGGGTAGGGCTTCCCCCTACCCCTCTTTTACTTGCTTTGATATCCCTGTGAACCCCTGGTCCATTCCAGGGGACATTCTTCATTGTTTTGCAGGTACACCCACTGTGGGGGAGAGGTCCTTCCCACCTTTATAGGTGTAGAGAACCTCCCCCAAGGGTATAGCTCCACTCCATTAGCCTCAGGGATCTCTGGGGGTCCCTCAAGTCATGAGGGAACCTCTGGATGTACCCCCATAGCAGCCCCGTAAGGGGATTTTCATTTTTTGAAAAAAATCGCAGGGTGTTGGTAATCATAGTGCTGACACCTCTGTAGCTTTCTATTTTAAGCCCTATGGGCCCCACCTGAGCACTCTCAGGCCCCACTAAAAGGCCTAGGTTGGACCCCTTGGTCTCCCCTACATCTTACCTGAATACCTCAGGTCTAGTGGTTCAGCCTAAGCATGGTTAAAATTCGAAAACCAGAAAACTGTCTAAGTGTCGGCAATCCTATTGCCGACATTTATGATTTTATGTGACTGTGACTTTGGACCCACACCAGGCCCACATACGACATCCCTTGGGGCCCATAACAGGTCCATGGCCTTCCCCTCATCTTGGGCTTCAAGACTATAGGTTATAGGCCCCTTAAATCCCCTCCTAACTCTAGTTATGATGACATTAATTCTGGTTAAATGAGGATGGTATTGATGGTAAACCATTCACCGCCAATCTGGTTCTACAAAGAATCCTAATTGGCGGTAAATGCAATACCGCCAATTCCAAGTTTATGTTGTTTCGGGCTTTACAGTAGGCCCATAGCCCATGGGGACCCTCCTACTGACCTAATCTGACCCCTGTGATCCACTCCGAGCTTGCCCAGGCTATCCTTTGCCTTAACCATGGTTAACTCAACCATGATTAGAAGTTAATCATGGTTAACTCACCATTTAATTTGGAAAAGTTTTAGAAAATCCCAGAAAATTTAAAATATTCTAAAACTTTGGAAAATATCATTCTTGTACTATGTGCTCATGTCTAACCTTGGTTAGATGAGCTTAACCATGGTTAACACTTGGTTTAACCATGGTTAAGCCCATTTAAACCTTAGTTAAATTTCCAAAAATCATGAAAATTTCTCAAAGGGTACTCTAGCCCCAAAATTCAACTTTGTAGAGTACCTAACCTTGGTCATCTAGACTAATCATGGTTAAACTCATGTCTTAACCATGGTTAGCCCCATTTAACTTGGGAAAAATCCCCAAAAAGGTTTAAACAACTCTTAAGGACCATAAACATACATTGGACCTTGCCCAACCCCGATTAGCAATCCTAACCACGGTTAAACCCCCATTGACTTACCGGGCCTAACCTTAAGCCTACCGGGTTCACCCTTGGCCTACCGAGCCCAATCCAAAGTCTACCGGGCTTACTTTTGACCTTTGGGTCCAACCAAGGCCTACCGGGCCTAATCTTGGCCTACCAGACCCAAACCCTAGTCTACGGGACCAAACCATAGCCTTCAGGCTTACACCCTTGGCCTACCGGGCCTAATCGTGACCTACCGGGTCAAACCCTTAGTCTACCGGACTACCCTTTGGCCTACCAGGCCTAATTAAACATAACCAAGCAATTGACCAACCTGGTCAACCACCCCTAGCCTCCTGGCTAGACCCTAAGCTACCCTTGGTGCACACACAACATTCTCTTAGCCTTGGTACGGGCTCATGTGCCAGAACTACGCTCGGTCTGATCTCACTCCAATGTGAGTATGTAGGCAACTCAACCCGGGTTCGACCCTAGTTTAGTTTTTCCCTTCTTGGATTAGTATAAACTAAAACTTAGACATTTGACTAATCATCGACATTAAATTGGCTTAAACCTAGTAAGTAGGGAACCGTTGTAAAACGGAAGTGTCGGGTGCCTAACACCTTCCCTGTGCTTAACCGAACCTCTTACTCAGAACTCTAAGCAGACTAAGACCTTATCCATTATTTGGGACTTATCCCTACCAAATTAATAAGTGACGACTCTAAACATAACAACATGCCAAATGTGTATAACCGGAATCCGTGCTCACAAATATATTTTTAAATTCAAAATAGGATACCTTTTGTTATACCCAAAAAAATATTTTGACCTCTAGTGAACCCCATTAGGATAATTTTTTTTTATTTTTTTTATATGCTATTCTTCTTTGAAATTCTAGTTTTCTAAAAGAAAAAAAAAATTACTAATTTAGGATCTGAAAGGCTAAGGGGCCGTTTGGATACACTTCCGTTTTTTTGTTTTTAAAAATTGGAAATGACTTTCTCTTCCCATTTTTTAAGTAGAAAACATGTTTGACATCCGGGGCGGAGCCAGGAATTTGTAGTAGTGGGGGCACCATGGTTGATTGAAAATAGTAATAGTTGTTGATGGATTTTGTAGTGAAAGATTAGGTAGGTGCGAAATATTCCTAGTCTAGTGGGATGGAGGGCTCGGGGCGTAGCCCTGAATTTTTTTTTTGACAACTAAGTTCTCGGGTTATTTGGTCCATATATTTTGTGCATATCTTATGAATATTGTTTCTCCTTGTTACAGAGCAGTTATCCTCTTGCCTCATAGCTATGCCCAGTTAAATAATTAAATGGTATAAATGATAATTTTTTTTCAAAAATTCAAAGATAGTTGCCCCATTGTCCCATAGCTATGTCATAGTAAATAATAAAATATACTTTTTTTAGGGGACAACAGTCCTTTGTGCCATGAGTATGCCCAATTAAATACTCAAACAACTTAGTATAAATAATTCAAGTTTGGATCCTATCCAATTGCAATTTAATTCGGACAGTTCAATCACACTTACATAGCCCCCCCTCCCCCTCTTTTAACTCTGGTTACGAATTTTTAACCTTTAGGATTTTTTTTTTCTAAAAATCAATGTTAGATTGTTGAATCCTTAGAGTAATATATCTTAACCTTAGTTAATATGGGGTTAAAAGGGGCATGTGTGTGAGCATGATGATCCCAACTCAAAATAAAAATTTCCCAAAGTTTGGGCGCATCTTCCACATTCACAAGTCATACACTGCCACACACTGAAAAAAAAAAAAAAACTAGTTTTCTAAAATTTGAGTGGGGGCATGTGCCTCCACAGGCCCCCACCTGGCTCCGCCCCTGTTTGATATTACTAACTACTACTTGTTTTAAAAAGAGGAAAGCAAGAAAAACGTGTTTGGTAAATATGGTTAAATAATTTCAATTCATAGTAATGGTAGTAGTGGGTGGTGGTGGTGGGTGTAGTGTGGTGGAGAGTGATAGTGGTGGTGATGGTGATGGTGTAGTGTGGTGGTGCGTAGTGGGTGGTGGTGGTGGGGTGGTGGGTGGTGGTGGTGGTGGGTTGTGTGGTGATGGTGGTGGTGGTGGTGGTGGTGGTGTTAGTGGTGGGTGGTGGGTAGTGGTGGTGCGTATTGGGTGGTGGTGGGTGGTGGGTGGTATTGTCGTGGTGGATGGTGGTGGTGGTGGTGGTGGTGGTGGTATTGTGGATGGTGGTGGTTGTGGATGATGGTGGTGGGTAGTAGTGTGGTGGTGGTGGGTGGGTGGATGGTGGTGGGTCCGTGTTTTCCAATTTTGTTTTTAGTTTTCAAAAATTGATGCTGTTACCTTGATTTTCAAAAATCTTTGTTAACTAATTTTTAAAAACAGAAACTTACGCCCGCCTCTTGCCTGAGTAGTAGGAATGTGGCCTTCAATGGAGGGAGGTCGGGGGATCCAATACCCCCAAGGGTATGAGCTGCAAGAGCTCCAATGCCCAAGTTAACATCTAAGGTAGTGACCGTACTAACGTAAATAAATGATGCCTACACCAAAAAAAAAAAAAAAAAATTGTGTAAAAATTTTCAAATTTTTGTTTTTAAAAATCAAAAAAACAAAGAACGAAAGTGCAATCAAATGGGGCCTAAGTTATAACAAAAAAAGTTTCTGACTTGTATAAAGTCTTGCAACATTGTTACTCTGGTACCAGGTTGCAAGGCCGGGCTTTTAAAGGGTGGATCCTCTATTTTTTAACCCTAGAAATCCCAAATTTGTGGTTTTAACTCTCTAGACCCTACCTTGGCCTTATATGATTGCTTTAGTATTTTTTTAGAACCTATAATTAGCTTGTTATTCAAATTAAAATGCTTTTGCTTCACTTTGCTCCATCCCTACATCAGCTTAAACTACTTAGGCTATCCAAAATACAAAGAAAATAATTTAGAAACCCAAAAATTAAAAGGAAAAAGTCAATTAACATGCTTTAGAACTACGTGTGGCTAAAATGTCTCATGTACATATAGGTACGTAAGTAACCTGAATCAGATTTAGCTACCATAGGTAGAAATCTTAGGTTGGTATCTTTATTTCATTATTTTCATCTTATGCTTGTTACCTTAATCTAATTTAATTCTGGAATTGCATATTTCTCTTCAGTTATTTTAAAATGATTATCCATTTTAATGACAATTAAGGTAGCATATGACTTTAATTAGGAGTTATGTCAAGAACATGATTTCCTTCATCTTTGATTAAGAACATGCTTTCCTTCTCCTATTCCGCGCCAATCTTCTTCACCTATTGTGACCACCAATGTCACTGCTGCCACTATTGTTCCCACCACTCTCAATTCAAACTGAACTCTTGCAAAAATTTTACTTAAGTGACCTTCAATCTAGAATTGTTAGCATGACTCCCCAAAAAAATAATCAAAGATAATGTAGTGACTTATGGAATAGGGATGTTGTTTGACCATGCTCCTTTCTTCAAGGCTATTTATACTAAGTAATTGAAATAAAATTGAATCACGTACCTTACGGCTTGAGTGACAATACTGGTTGGAGTAGGTGAAGAAGATGGATGCAAGACGGGAGAAGACAATATAATTGGGGCCCTTGGTGGGAGATGACAGAGAAATAGAGGTTGAAAACAATTATATTATTGTCTATTTTAGACTGTAATTATGAAAATTTTAAGAGGACTGCTAGCTCTACTCTCAATCAACCCCTACTCTAACCCTCTACCAACACCTGTCCGATTTGCAATGATTAAAATACTTTTTCTCATCCATGGATGGGTGGTTGGTGGAGGGTCAGAATAGAAGTTGACCGAGAGTCTTATTCAATTTTTAATAATGAATGGTCATTAAATGTAGGCATGCACTTAGCGTCACCCTTTAATAAAATAAAATGATGGTATAGTATTTGAACAATTTTATTATGAGAATAACTATCAACGGTTAAACATTAACTATAGCAACTCAATATTTGCTTTGAAAATGGATATTTATAGAAAAATGATTAGCATACTTGGGAAATGGATTTTAAAATCTAAGACCGGACCTCATTGGTCCATGCCCCCTCTCTTAAATACTTATCACAGTTGGTGGTTATTTAAGAGGGGGGACATGGACCGATGAGCTTTAGATTTTAAAATTCATTTCCAGGTACGTGAACTATTTCCCATTAAAAAACACTCTTCTTCTTTGTGTTCATAATGGTTGAACAGTCAACCGAAGCTCCTCTTCTTACTTCATAATTAATTTCTTTTATTATATCAATATTTAATATAATAATCTCTCGTAGGGATCGAGAGTTATGGAAGGTTTTTTTTTTTTTTTTGGGAAAGTGATTTAAAACTCTAATATCATGTATTATTGAGAGTAGGGCTGTTGGATAAAAAATCTAACGGTGCGCCAACACACATATATTAAATGGTGGGTTCCACTTGATGTTTGGCACCCTTAGATTTTCAATCGATGGCTCCACTCTCGATTGTATCTACTATGCAGAGTTTTAAATTACATCCTTCGTTTTTTAAGACTAAATCCTCTATGGTGATAATCATATTTGGCAAATCGGGGTTATCACCCCTGAGGTCGCCAGGAGTCTCTTTTGACACCCCTTAACTATGGTTAAGATTCACTTACCCACGTTTTTAAAATAAAATATTATTTTTAAGAAAAATATAATTTTTTAAAAAAATCTTATAATATTAAAAAAATCCTAAGATATTTTTTTTATATTAAAAAATAGAAATAATATTTTGTTTCTAAAAATCGAGGATGGGTGGGGTGAACCTTAGGGTTGGGTGAATCTTAACCACGGTTAAGGGGTGTCAAAAGGGACACGTGGCGGCCTCAAGGGTGATAACCGGAGGATTTGGTTTTTTTTGTTTAATTGGGAAGGTTCTTCTGAATAAATAGACAATTCGCCCACCCATAAAGATAAAACTTATTTGGACAAATCTCAGACATGGACTTTTGTTCTCATCTCTCTCTGCAAAACAATTGTTATAGTTGAAAACAAAGTGTAGAAGAGAAACCAAAATAAAGAAATGCAGCTTTTATCTCTGACGTCTGGTTCCAAGAACTCATATTTCCCCTCAAGAAAGGTAGTCATGACTCTCTCTCTCTCTCTCTCTCTCTCTCTATATATATATATATATATATATATATATATATATATATGTTTATGCCTACTGAAAGACATTTTTACTTATTTGAGGATCTTCAAAATTAGGGAAATGTGAAGGAAGAACAAAACCCAGTTCCTGAAAAGCAAAATAACGTCAAATTTCTCAAGAGCATGGCTTCACCACTACCTCTAATGGCTGCTCTAGCTGTAGCCTTATCTCCTCTCTGCAATCCCCCAGGTAACCACCACTCACTCATTTTATCTTTCTTTGATGCTTTTATACTTAAATGCCCCTGCTGTTCTTTCAGAATACCTTATTGCTCCTAAGAAGTAAGAACATGACTAGTCTATATGTTTTTCTCGTGTTGTACAATTGCCTATAGTTGTTTAGAGACAATAGTTAGGTAAAAATGTAACATTAGTGGTTGATTAGAGGAGACCATTAGGTAGGTACACAATCACTAGGGTCCACATCTAGGGTATGAATGGCTAACAGATGGTATTAGAATTTAGAGCTCCGGCTGAAGAGATAATGGAGCTCTCCAAAATATGCCATATTTTACGAATTGTATTTGTAAGTCCCTAAAGTACCCCCTATCTAATATGTGATATTTTAGGAAGGGAAATGTTGAAGAGAAATGCGCTGTCCTCATTGGTCCTCGCCCCTCTTTTTAACACTCACTAGTTGTGGTTAAGATTCACTGATTCACTCATCTAACCGTGGTTTTTAAGAAAAAAAAAACTTATTAACCTTAATTTAGCACCTAACCATAATTAAAAGGGACACAGGACCAGACAGTCGACTAGATAGGGGAATGCGAGGCCGGCTAATCACTGTTCTTTTAGGAATTATATTTGTAAGTCCTAATTATCTCTTGAACCAAAGTTCTTAATTCATATTGGGTTAATTCCATATAAAAATCCACACTACAATAAATCTACCTAACTGCAATGGAAGATGGAAATTTAGCGAGGTCCATCTCTAATACATATTTATTAAGACGGAATTCATATTGTCACTAAAATTCCGTTTATAATGCTTATTTACAGAATTACACATATTTTTTTAAAATCGAAATTTATATGTAGAGACGGAATGTTTCCGTCTCTAATATGACTAAAATATAGGGAACCGTCAGTAATGAAATTTGGAACGAAAGTCACCTATTGTGACAAACTTATTTCCGTCGCTAATTTTAAAACATTATTAGAGACAAAAATATATTGCTCTCTAAAAGTTACTTATGTTAAAACCCTACCAAGTCTGCACGAAGGTCACTTTTTCCTCCTAATTTCTCTCCCACCACGCCTGTGCTCTGCTTGGGTTCTCTCATCTCGAGCTAATTTCTTCATGAGGTTATTCTGCAATTTTTTTTAGCTTGTGTTTACTTCACTGAAGTTTATTTGTCCCTCAAGTTGACTGCTTTTTTTTTTTTTTGTTATTTTAGGCTAGTGCTCCTAATCTCGACTGGGGAGGAGCGATTTCGCGCCTCGCTCTCACAAAGCCAACTCAACTTCCATGAACTCTAGTTAATTTTTTAAACTCCTGTGATTAAAAAAATATATTTTATTTTTCTAAAAACCAAGGGTAGATGGGTGAACCCTAGGGGTGAGTGAATCTTAACTACAGTTAAATGGAGTTGAAAGGAGGACATGTGGCATTAAAAGCAGACCCGAGATGCACCTCCTCACATCACTGATCGAGGAGGTTATTATTTTTCAAAAACGATACAAAATAAACTAAATTCTATAGATATGACCATTTCAAGGGACTTCTTCCACGGATGCGACTTTGGGAAATTTTTTCTTACATGTCTCATATTTCTCTTATTACCCTTGAAAACTTGATCCCTTATTTATATAGACTCGCGTATCCCCTTACTATCCCCTTACAAAGAAGCCTATATACTTCCTTTCCAACTCTAAACGAGAAGACAAATCCTAAGAAAATCTAATCTAAATATCCGCCAAAGTCTCTTAATTTATTTATTGTTAAATGGGATTTTAACATTCCATCACCCTTGAAAGAACCTTGTCCTCAAGGTTTGAAAGCGCATTGACCTTTAGATCCTCACATAAGAGAAATGGAAATGGATGCAGTTAGGATAAATCAGACCACTTTTAACTTTCATAACATCAATCTTCTATTGAACCCCACATCCTTCAATTCAAGAAAGTGCTCTAATATCAATTGTTACAAACCTGAGTATTAATATAATAAAATAAATATGCAAAATAAATTAATTTTTATAAATATACCACTTTGAAGGGGCGAAACCTGCTTACATTACTCATATTTCTTTGCTTAATCCTTAAAAGACTTCTTATTTGAAACCCATGTATTTCAAGAGTCACTCAATGGATACTCTCAAGTATACTCTCAAATCCTAATCCTTTAATTCAAATTATTCAATATTAAATTTAATGTGGCTTTAGAAAATGACAAAATAAGTCAAGTCAAATCTAATCTCGATCCTTAAATTTTTGAATTAAAGAATTAGAATTAATCAAGAGTATATTTGGGAGTACCCATAAACTGAATCATATTTCAAACTTTAAAAGGTAAGATAAATCCTAAGAAAACCTAATTTAAATATCCGTCAAAGTCACTTAATTTTTCCATTCCTCAATAGGGTTGTAACAAAATGCTAGCCCCAGACGCAAACTTTGAAGCTTTCATTCTGGTAGCAACAAGTGTCTTCCTTGTTTGCTTGAGAACCAGTATAACCATAACTTCTTCCTTCAAAAATTTTGTTTTCTTAACATGTTGAAGGGGTAGCAACGTGAGTTGTCTTACTCACACGGAGAGTCTGGAAAGAAGTTGAATTCTACATATGGGGCTAGCACTCCTCAAAACACAATGTCATCAGATCCAGAGAAAAAGGCATTGGAAATTTCATCACAAATTAATTATTAATGTTTTTATGACTTTTTTTCTTGCAATTTTTTACAACATAGAAACCTTTCATTTAACCTCTTTTTCTTCTCGCGTTTACGACTAGTCTTTCTTAGCTTTTTCATGGTGTAGTATCACTTGGACAGCTTACAGATGCTCAACGGGGAGCGACATTGTTTCATCGAGCCTGCATCGGATGCCATGATGGAGGTGGAAACATAATTCAGCCAGTGAGTCTCTCCACAACTCTTCAAACAAAAATGATCCTTTTGATTCCATCAATTCTTCTCTAATTGACACCCTCCTTCCCAGGGTGCAACACTTTTTCTAAAAGATCTCCAGAGGTAATCAAACACAAACTTCAAACCCCAAGCTTCTTCCCTAATGGACAGACCTTGAAAAATAACTAGGGTCTTCTGGTTCTGTGCAGAAATAGTGTCGACACAGAAGAAGAGATTTATCGTGTCACATACTACGGCAAGGGAAGAATGCCAGTAGGTTTTGCTCCAAAATTATCTATTTACAGCCAAGCCACTACTTGGTTTCAGATAATCCAATTATAACTCTTTGACAGGGTTTTGGTGTGAACTGCACACCGAGGGGACAATGTACATTTGGGGCTCGTCTGCAGGATGAGGAAATTAAGCTTCTGGCAGAGTTCGTAAAATCACAAGCTGAAGGAGGTTGGCCAAATATCGAAAGTTACCAGGATTAATGTTCCTGCAAAAACAAGAATTTGAATGTTGTTGCTTATGTTTGCACCAAACAAATTCATATGAGGGGTATGCTCGTATTGATTGTATTTGAGCCTGAATTTTTGTGATTTTTGATTCAGGCTCAAACCCATCCCATTGACTACTTGATTAAAAAAATAAGTTCATTTGGTGACATTCAAAACCATATAGGACTCATTTAAAGTCACCTTTTTTCTAATTCAATGGGGTGTTCCTATTTGTTGATAAAAGCAGACTTAATGTGAATTAAACCTGAACATCAACATGTTGTAAATAATTAGTGTCAACTTGTTTGTATGATATTTTACAATAGTAGTATGAAGTAAACCCTAATGTTGCTGCTCTTAAGGAGGCCATTGGGAAATAACTAAATGTTAAGGTGGAGTCCTTTGTCTCAAGCTTTTATTTTTCTTTGTTTTTATTTATTTATTATGAAAAAGGATTTTTTTTATCAGTATTATGACAGAATTACCTTAGAGAATACAGTTTATATGTCCAACGAATTTTTCCAAAAATATAGCTCGACTATTGGTCTTGCGTAGCAGAATCATAAAAAAAATCCACATTAGCATTGGATTTGACTACAGTAGTCTTGCCAGCAGCCAGACATTACCTTCAAACATAATCTAGGTGAACAAAAAGCAGACTGTCCATTATTTTTCTCTCTGCATCCCACCACCATTTAAACAATAATAATGAGGGGGAGAGAGAGAGAGAGAGACCCACCCTGGTTGATATGTGCTATAGAAAATTTGATTGACATTTGCAAAGTTTGAGTCACAATGAGAAACCTTGTACTATCGAAGGAAGAGACTTAAGAGTCTAATTCAATTTCTCCTCTTGGAGGCAAAGCTTCTACCTCGCCTCTGGACACAGTTTTAAGAAGAAAATATATATATGAAAAAAATAAACAAATACTTGAATTTCCTGAAAAGTTCAAACTGACTGTAAAATACAAAAGATGGAACATTTAACATGACAGATACACAAAATTTGAATCTGTAACTGAATTTCAAATCACCTTTTTCCACTTGTTATAGTCTCATTTGCGCACTGTTTCTCTAACAATCCATAAGGAGTTTTGTATGGAGTAACAGCAGTCTGATTGGTTTCTGGGTTTCAAGACTCTTGAGCATAAATAAGCAAACAGTTACATCTTCAGCCATCACAACTTCCAGTAAAAATAATCATTTGCATGCATCTTCTACAATCTGTTTTTTCACTCTGGACTAATCATCTAATCTCGGGATCCATCACTGCATTGTTGCCACTATTCATCTTCATATGGTACATTTCAAGGTGGCAAACCCTATGTTGATACAATATTAAACATAGATATAACTTGTACAATTCGATATACAAACTTTTAACAGCACCCCTGACCTTGAGATTCCTTGTAAGCGAAAAGAAAATGGATATCTTGGTACTGGGTTTCAACTGAGACTAGGAGATAAGTCTAACAAAGAGCGATAACAAGCAATTTTGAATCTGGACCAAAAAAGGAGCAAACTTTGGACAAAAAATGTAGTCCTGCAAATTTCACAACACATCAAAACAACGAATGCAATAGTGGTTAAGAAGCCTCGCAACAAGGCTCTCAGGCTCTGGAACGAGTGCAGATGTTAAGCCGTTCCAAAAATGAAATGTGACTGAATTGTTCAGAATCTTTATGAACAGATCATCTTCTTCAGCTCTTTCCATCTCATCTGCAGGTGCAGTGAAATATCTGCTTCCAACCCAACAGAGTAAGGCAAAAAAGAGGGGGATGAGAAGGAGATACCAGATGATCATCTAATATGCAACATACAGTTCTTTACGTTCTAACAATTATAAGGAGAAGGAGAAGCTCATTCTGTTTGACTGTATAAAGAAAAACTAAATAGACCTGGATGTCATACAATCACCCAATATCCACCAAACCATATTCCACCTTCAATAAAGCTAGAACAAATGTTATGCCCCTAGTCCACGATCCGTTGATTTTGAGTAGCTTTCGGTGGTCCACAACAACATGACTGGAATAAGGCATTCCTTTGGACGGCTATGAGCATGGTTGTTGCGGATTTTGGGCCATGGCCATACAAGATATGGTCCATCTATTAGGATTGTCTAATCGAACGGAGACTGAATCTATTTAGGAATCTTTTTCTATTATTAGAACATAGAGACTTGTCTCTTTCACAAGATTTGTGGGTGATTACTGTGCAAATGTCAGAAATAAATGCAGCACACACGAGGGTGAAAAACTTGACTTTCCCTTGGGGGATCTGCCAGATTCAAGATCAACCTATTTGGATGATTGTAACTATCTGATAAGAGTAGGCCTTTCGAGTTACTGCAGATTTATTTTCTGCACCATCCAAAAGAGCATAATAGAGTAAAAGACTGGATGGTTAAACTTACAAGTTGACTTGACTAAGTGGATCTAGATGGGACCCATTGAACATTTTCGCATATATATATGGGTCACTTAGGATTCATATTGTCACTGAATAGTAACATTCCCTGTACTTCTCTATCCCTCAACAAAGAGCTGCTTGAAGACTTTCATAGATTATCTTGTTTTTTTCTCCAAAACACACAAGTCATTTAGGATTCACATTGCAGCCGAATCTAGTAACATTTCACTGGACTTCTTTATCCCAAGACCAAAGAATAATTACAAAAAGTAGGGGTAACTGTCATTTTGCAGAAAATAGAATGGGAGAGAATCTCAGAAAAGAGCTGCTTGAAGCCTTTCATTGATTCTCTCAGTTTCTCCAAATACTATGAAATGCCTAACCCTGCATGCAAAGAATGCACACAGTATATGGACTAGAAAAATCATGTGAAGGTTTCTAAATACCATAGTTGCAACTTGCAAGGAAGACATGTACAAGGTGGGTTGCTCAGATCCCAAGAAGCTCGTTTCCCAAGTTCAATTCCATCATATCCCATTAGTGGTAAAAGAGGGCTACGTAATTAGAAGGTGATAGGATATAGTATACCCGAGTCTACAACCCAAGTTGTAGACTTGGAGCAAATATTGTTAGATTCGAACCTAAGGCACCTAATTCTCCACTCATAATTCATGTAAGCCAAAATCTAAAGTATAGATGCCCAAAACAATATAAAAAGAGTGGGACACCCATATCTTATTTCTCACTTCTCGTTTCCCAAGATTTTTGAAACCCCGCTTCCCACTTCTCACATTCGCTTCTTGTTTTTTACTTCTCGCTTTGGTAACTATGCTCAAGAAACTCATGGGTGCACACACACATATACTAAACTTCTCTATCCCAAGACTAAAGAATAGAATGCCAAAAAACAGGGGAAATTTCGTCATTTTGCAAAAAATAGTGGGAGAGAATATCAGCTAAGAACTGCTTCAACCTTTCATAGATAATCTTTTCTACTTCAAATATCATGAAATGCCTAAACCACCCCTACATGCAAAGAACTCACACAGTATATGGATTAGAAAAATCATTTGAACGTTTGTAAACACCATAGTTACAAGCACAGGTACCAAGTCAGGGTTCGAGAACTACTCGGCTAGGGAAAATTTTGGAATTAATTTGGAAAAATAGAAAAAAAATAAAAAAAAATGTTGGTCAAGAGATGAATAAATATTAATTATAAAAACTTATAAGAAATATATTTCATATCATAGTTCAAAAACTCAAAAACTCAAAAGTTAGCCGCGTTGAGTAACTTGGAAAACTCGAAAAAAACTCGACTCGACCGACTTAGAAATACATATATATATATATATATATTATCCAACATAAACAAAAAAAGTCTACTGCAAAATAATTTCTACTTTTTACAATTCTACTACAAACTTAAAATTAAAAAGTCTTAAAGTAATTGTAATGCTAAAAGCCTAAAATCAATCCTAATTTCAGAAACAGAAAATAGAAGTAGATATGGTTGCAAATTGTGATGCTAAAATCAATCCTAATATCAATGCAATTCATTGTTGTAGGGTTTAGATGCTTACCTAGTCGAAGCTGGGCAAGTAGATCACGACTCACAAGGAGGTTGCCATAGTTTCACAAAAATAGCCCTGCTTACCTCCTCCTCCTTTAAGGCTCGAATGAGACCTCGATATGGGTCGAACGAGTTTTTTTTTAAAAGACATCTATATCCTCAAGTGACTTGGCCGAGTCTTTCAAGTCGAGTCATTCAGCCTGACTCAACCGAGTCACTCGAGTAAAAGAAAGATTGAGTTTTTTAGCCGATTCGACCTGAAACTTAGGCGAGTCGAGTTGAATCAACTGAGTTTCAAATCGACTCGCCGAGTTTTGGCACAGCGGTTCATAGAATAGATATTTATTTGAGAATTTTTTTTTAAAATCCATGAATAATTTGCATTTAATCCGAAAAATTCACACAACTTTTATAAAAGTTGTATATTTTTTTTCAAAAGGTCACAAATACTTCATGAATTAATCGTTCAACAAAAAAGTCATGATCTATTCAGGACATTTTGGAAAAAAATTGAAGAACTTTGTTATTGTGGTTACATGGAAGCTATGTACAAGGTGGGTTGCTCGCTCTTATCACATCCCTTGAGTGGTCAAAGAGAGCTATTTATGTAGGAGGTTACAGGATAGACCCTCGTCTATAGACCAGGTTGTAGACCATGAGAATGTATCGTTGGATTGGAACTTACAATGCCTAGTTTTCCACACATATCTCATGTAAGTCAAAATCTAAAGTACGGATGCGCATACTAATAATGGGAATGCGACGTCCATATCTCATTTCTCACTTCTCATTTCCCAAGATTTTTAAAGCCTCGCATTCACTTCTCACATTTTCTTTGCTTCCCATTTTTTGTTTCTCGATCTGGTCAGTATGCTAAAGACACTAATAGAGGCAAGAATACATACAATCATACACACACCCACACACAAATATATATATAAGTTAGTTTGGTGCATAGTTATCACTCCCCCTCAAGTTAGTGCGTAGATATCACTCTTGCCCAACTTGCCAAGAATGATACGAAACTGAGAACTACCAAGACCCTTAGTCAACACATCAGCCAACTGACCTTTAAATTTCACAAACGGAGTGCAAATGTATTCTGCCTTCAACTTCTCAATAAAGTGATGATCAACCTCAATTGCTTAGTTTTGTCATGCAACATTGGTTGTGAGCAATACTAATTACTGCTTTATTATCACAATACAAACTCGAGAAAATACATATTATAGATGCATGTGCTATTTAATTATTCATATTTTATAATTAAATACTCACCGATGAAAGTGTTGATGCAACTTGGAGAGGATAGTACCATTGTTATGTTTGTAAATATAAAAACACGATATCATAATCTAATGAGTTGGGCAAAGTATTGTAGTCATGTGGAGAAATAGTATTCTCGCCTTCCTCGTCAGGACAAAGATGGCAACTTCGGGCTGCCATGCAAATTATGTGGATTTGATTATAGCTATGGGTATAAACTGAGAGTTTATATGTAAACCGCGAAGATTTCCCCGTTCAAACAAATTGTAGTATTCTATCAAAACCCACACACATAAAACACATGCTGTATACATACGTAGTGCAAATATGTGTGTTTGTTGTGCATGTATCAAAAAGGGAGTGGAGAAGCAATATCAAGTTAGAAAAATACCTAGTGATATTCTGAGGACTTAACGGAAAGAATATGAAGGGCTGCTCCATTTTTAGCTCCATCTGTATATCAGAATTTTTTCGTTCGATCAAATATTTTGTGCCTACTCTTGTCAAAAGATCAGCCCCATTCCACCGCAAGCGAGTATCATCATATGTCGAATAAAACTCTTTCAGGCACTCCATTATGAAAGGACTGCATAGAAATCATATACAAGGGTTATCTAGAGAAAAGTGACAGAAAAATAGGAACTGGATGTATTGGCTTCCTTGCTATATAATCTACATAGATTTGAACTGCAATTTCAAGGAGACCTACCAGGACTTAATGACATGTTTCTCTCCTAAGATGATGGAAAAAGCTGTTAAGGAACATAAAGCTAAGACCATATTCAAGAAACAGACCTGAAAATGCTAAAATTTTAAGGGATGTTCTGTGTCTACATAGGAAACAAAGGTGTTGCTCTTAATCATGCTTTTAAACTTCCTGTGAAATCAAAAACTATCTACTGAAATTTCCAAATTTTTTTCTCAACAAACGAAATTCAAAAGCATTTTCAAAGTTACAATTTTTGCATAAGAATTCCAAAAAATATCTGCCAGAATTTCACTTTCACACTGAATAGTGTTACATTTTTTTACAAATTACAATTTTCAAATTCAAGTCAAAATATTGTGAAATTACAACCGAACACCATTTTTGCTGGGAATTGTACAAGAATCCATATACTTGATTGGGTTCTATAATGAGAATCAACAAATCAATTAAAGGAAAGGGAAACATTAATCAAATACTCAAAAGTTTGATAGAAATCACCGATACTCAGTGATGTTTGTATTTTTCAACCCAAGTTCATTTATTTCTTATTTTCTTCTCATCTAATTTTTTTCATAGGAGTATTTTAGCTTGGCATGGTGTCACGGTCAACTTTTGATTTTGCGGAACAACCGTGCGGCGCCTCGATCATCCCATGATCTCGGCCAGCCTTACACCATTACACTATCCGTCCACTGAACCGACCCAACGTCTCATGCTACAATGCTACGACAAGATACAACCCACTACCGAGTCTCATCCCCAACTCCTTTGGGGTTGCTCATTAGGTGGCCCCAGATGTGCCACAGGGGAAGGTAGAGCTACGCCCTTCTCTTCAAGGTGGATGATAAACCTTTCAACCTTCACCAGAAGGAAACATCACCATTGCTGGTAGAGTCATACTGGTCTTTTACGGAACAATACATTGAATATCCACAAACCGTCTATACCATTGAACTCGTATTAACTTTCTCTTCGAATGAAGGTACTATCGGTCCTACTTCCAACATACCATGTGGGCCCCACAACCCTCGCCCACATGTATCCGACCAAGCACCAAACTCAAACTTCACTCCATGACTTTTCGTGTGCACTTCACCCAAACCATAGTACCTCATACACAACATCAAGACACCTTCATGTCCTTTCACTTTGGTACTCAACACTAAGGCATCAACCTTGCACCACGCTGCGCTATCTCTTGCATAGTGCCTCGCCTATCTCCTAGGCACCGCATTGGCATCCTTTGCCCATGCTCAGGCCATCTTGGCCCAGTATCACGGTCATGACAGTACTTGACAACTTTTGACAGTGACAATGGGGCATATGGACATTGACATCTGAACTATAGATTGGACCAAAAAAATTTAGGTTAAGAAATTATTTTATCATTTTTATTTTGAATAAAAGAATTGAGCAAAAAAGGAGAACAAAAATTAGATATATAATAGAGATGTGTGATGAGTAAACCATTATATATTTCTATTGAAGTATAGTATTGAGTTGGAAAAGGTGAAATACCATTATGAGGAGGCTATGTTGCATGTACATCCATTACTGAAACTCAACCTATGTTGCAGAGACATGGATAGGGGTCCAACTTGGATTAGAGGTGTTTGGTTTGGCGAACTCTCAAATGGACTCGAACTCAGGGAAATTTTTAATCTGTTCTTAGATAAAATATTATATCTAGTTTTATGAGAATGCTAGAAAGAAAACAAACTAGTTTTCAAATCATAAATTATTCCAAATAACACTAAATGGATCTAAAATCTATAATTGAAGATATTAAAGGTCAAATAGAACATCCAAATAACACTAAATGAATCAAAACTCTATAATTGAAAATATTTGAAAGTCAAATAGAACAAATATTAAGTTTTTGACAAAACTACTACAATGGTTAATCTATTTGTGAATTAGTTTGTCAAGTTCTAAACAAGCAATGTCACAAACAAGAATAACACAATGTATATGTAAATACTTATCGTTATGTGTCAATGCATGTAACACGCTTATTTTTGGTAGAACATAAAACACAAGCCATGTAACACGTAAAGATAAGTATGCATAATACATTATAGCATGTCAATATTTTCAAAGAACAATGGTCTAGAAGCCATATATGTGGTTACATGCTTATTGATCAGATCAGTAGAATCTAGAGTCACTCCTTCAATTAATTAATGTCACGAGTAAAGGATAATTACTTGAGCAATGATCTAAAAAAGTGTTGCATAAATTCATTCATTTAAACACATGTCATTGTCTAATAAACATAGGTTTCATATTTGTCAAATCTGAGAGCTGGTTTAAAAATTATATTATCAAATTCATGACATATTTGTATGTCTGTCACACACAAGAATAAACATTGCATTGTATATACACTAATAGTTATGCGATAATAGTAATAGGTGGGCCTGTGTCTGAGTCCAAGTCCTGAGGGATGGACACTAGTTGTTATAAGAGAATAGCCGAGTCAGTGTCCGAATCCTTGTCCACACATATGGACACATTACTTGCTGCAGACTCCAAGACTGCGCAACATAGCCAGACATTGTATAGGTTCTAATTTTTCACTTTAATATTAATAACAAATATTTGGAAAACAAACCATATATGGAAAATATAAATACAACAGCATGTGGTTGGTAACCCATCACATATTTCTGTTTCAAAACATTGAAACTTGTCTGCATTGATTTTTATAATTAGGAAAGTCAAAATATCTATTTTTATAAAAATGTCATATCTTAACAGCATGTAGTTGTAACCCATCACATATTTCTGTTTCAAAACATTGTAACATGTCAGCGTTAATTTTTAAAAATAGGAAAGTCAATATATCCTCTCTTTTCTTAAATGTAATATCTTACTAATGGAATAAAAGTCAGACTAATTAGGATGCTTGTTGAAAACACTATTTGAGTTTATTCACTTAATTTTATGATTGTTGGATCTATAAGTATTCTATGAGTGTTATCTTAGATGTTAGAATATCATATATGCCCATTTAATAGTAGTTCCCACCCCCACCCCACCAAACAAAACAAAACAAAAACAAACGAGCTCTACATTTTTCCTATTTTCCCCAGTTTCCTAGAATTACACTGTTACAATAATATTTTGTGAAATTTCCCATTTTTAATCAATCTGGAGTTTTACCTGTTAACCTGTAAGGCACCTCTTGGATGGGCAAATACGATACTCCTAAGAACCATCAAATGTATCGACTTTCTTCGTAAAAGCTTTTTTTTATCATGCAATCAAGTTTTTGATCTGGAATGGTAAGCTAAGATCTTAGATGCATTAGCGGGTATCAAGGACGAGAAAATGGTTCACAAAAGGTCAAGTAAAGAGAGAATCTAGGAAGCACCTCTTATATCATATGGAATATAAAATTTGAAACACAAGCAACTTGTTTGACAGAATTGTAAAAATTATCTTGTATTACTACTTATAAAAACCTGTTTTTGTAGGTACACATCCGGCTATCACTGATCAGTTGTCCTTTACCACATGACAAAGCCTGGTCCATTATGCGATGTAGATCTCTTGGGTGGAAGCTAATCCAGAGACATTTACTAGGTAAATTGAAAGTGACATGATTACAATTATCAGGAGATGTCTTTGTCCCCAGCGCGTTAAATGTTCCCAGGAGATCATGAAGAATATTCCATGGCAGAGCCCAAATTCAAAACTAAATTATTATAAGGCAAAATAATACAAAGTTCCAAAACTAAGGAGAAAAGGCACAAACATAAACCCCAGAAATAATACAATGTACCTAAGATGCTCTCCATTGAATGCTTAAGAGCAAAACTACTTCTCTTTGTCAACAACATTGATGAAAGCATGGCCCCTCTGAAAGACAAGCATTTTATTCCATTCTTGGTGATGGAGAATGTAGAGAAATAAAACAAAATCCATGTTCAAATTCTAGAACATTACATATATTAATGCCTTATGTAACGTGGACAGATAGGATCCAGACCAAATGTGGGCTAATCATTATTAGTTATGTTGATCAAATATTTTAGCTTTCAAGACGTTAACCATAAAAAACAGGAACTACATAGTACATATACCCACACTTGAAATTAAATCAAGTCAAAATTGAGTGTGTCTAAGTTAATGAACTCCACAAACAAAATTCGAAATGGTTTTTACTTATCCACGAGTAAACAAAAAAATTCCAACAAATGAAAAATAAAATTGGCAGTGGTGAAGTACCTGTTCTTTTTGAAAGCCATCACAGCACCATTGAAAGAACTTCCAGCTATCTGATCCTCCACGCCAACAGAATTATTAAGTGAAGACAATGGCTTCAAAACTATAATATCAGAATCAAGATAGAGTCCTCCATATCTGGATAATCAAGTAAAACAAATAAACATGCTCAAGTTAAACAGAAATCTAAAGACCAATGTATTAAAGTTAGAAACGATGTTCACTCTTTTCATCTCTAACACATGATTCATGTTATATTCGAATACTGTTAAGAATTACCACCAAATGAATGAAAAATGAACACATGTAGTAAACCAATAATATGCTCATACATTCATATTTCAGAGTGAATAAGCATGGCTATATAAAAATTTGTAAACAGAGTTCACCTCATGATCTAGTTGAAGGTTTCTCATTGTATCTAGCACGATGGAATAAACATAATTTATTTTTATAATGACATCAGCATCCTCCAATTGTTCCATGCATAGAAAATCAAGAGATCATTGAAATCCAAAAGCATAAGTTATATGTTGTGCGTATGCATATTCACTGGTTGAATGCCCTTTCTGAGGCAGCTCTGGATCCCTTATATCAAAAGCCATCAATATCACCAACCATATGCACAGGAATTATATGTTCCTAGAGTAGACAATGGAGACATTGTTGAGCATAGTTTTCCCCATTCTAGCTGGCAGTAATGCTAAAAACTTTTATCTAAGTAGCGAAAAAAGAAAAAAAGGGCGAAGAGGGGGGGGAGAGAAAGAGAGAGAGAAAAGGACATTAAGAAAGTGGACTGGTTTAATATATAGTTGTTGACAAGGACATAACACTTCATATCAATCAAATATTGCAACTTGGTATAAGAGTAGGGATCAGCAGGCTCCTTGGATTTTGCTTCGTTTTTTTAAAATTACTGTTGATGTCATTTAACCGTACAGGTGAGGTCAACCATACGGACAGCCTCCAAGAAATAAGGAAAATCTTAATAGACTGGCAGAGGATGGTTTTAAGGTGATTTATGGTGTACTTTTCCCAGCTTTTTGGAGCCGTATTCCATAAGGTATGTGCATTTCTATGGAAAATTCAAGAAAAATATAATTTTGATTAATTTGATGTGTAATTGCATGTAAATATGTGCATTTCTATGAAAAATTCAAGAAAAAAACAATTTTAATTAATTTGATGTGTAATCGCATGTGGGAAGTTTTTCTGGTAGAGATTGGTACTACTTAGGTCATTTTCACTTTTGTGAATCCAAAAAAAAAATTGGTCTCACGGTGATTAAATTTATACCGAAGGTGCAACAATGTTTGGATGTTGTTCGAGTTAAATTTCCTTGTTTGGACTTGTTAATTGTATGGATGGAAAAGTTATTTTATTTTGATGACGAGTAAGTTGTATTAGTGGTTTCTTATTTTGATTAAGTTATCTTCTTCTTTAGATTATAAGTTTTAATGAATGCGTTATAACTTTGCTGGACATTCTAATTGTGCTGTCTAAAAATCATCGCAAGGTTAAGCATGCTAAGTCACTAAATTCAAGTTGCCACATGTTTATTGGTGACAGTTTCATCCAAAATCTTAATTATACAAGCCCAACCCGACCTAACCCAACCCAACCTGCATCAACTGGAATGAGCATATGGTTAAGAAATGAGCCCTCAAGATGAGCTTGGTTAGGTTGGGTTGGGTTGAATGTAGGGTTGGGTTGGGGATCCCTAACCCATCCAGCCCATCAAAGTTGCACCCCCCAGATTTATGGAGCAGAATGTTGGGAGATCAAGAGGCAACATATTCATAGGATGAGGAGTGTAGTCAAGATGAGGATTCGAGAGAATTTATGGAGTAGCTCCAACATGTGATGAAATAACAGAGAATCAATTTAAATGGTTCAGACATGTTCAATAAAAACAAAGATTGCACCAATGAGGAGTAGATTCAAGTTGATGGCTCTAAAAGGGCAATGGGATTCTGGGAAGGCCAAAAGAATGTGGATAGGGGAAATGAGAGAACGGGGTGTCAACGGGCTGAATTAGGGTCACAAAAACCTCTTGTAAACAGGCAGTGCTAATTAAAAATCACAAAAACGCAAGCCCAAACCTGGCCCATTGACAACCCAAGAGAGAAGACTAAATATAACACATGTTTTGACCTAAGACATGGCCAGATAGAATAGAATGCCAGGACAGTATCTAGCCCCCGACCTCAAATAGTTAGGATAAGGCGCTGACAAAGAAGAAGAAAAAGAAGAATTCTCTGCGTTTTCATAGATCATTTCCCAATCCTTGACCAATAAGACTTACGTAAGAAGCCAATTGCAAGCATAGTTACCAAGTCAGGGTCCGGGAATTATTCGTCTAGGAAAAAGTTCGAAAGAATCGACAAAATTCGGAAATAAATCGGGAAGATATGAAAAAAAATATAAAATAAGATTACTAATTATAAAAATTATAAACAAATAATTTCACATATTAGATATTTTTCGTTATTTTTTCAAAAAGTAGTGAATAATTCGTGAAATTTGCAACTTTTTGAAAAGTCACTATTTTTTTTACAAGTCTCGAATACTTCGTGAATTGATCACTCGAAGAAAAAGTAAATACTCGGATATTTTTGAAAAAAAGAACTTGATAGCTATGATTGCAAGAAATTTATTTATCAAAATAAAATCTCAGTACATAAAAAGTCCAATAACCAACTAATAGCCAAAGATTTCCTTCCCGATAACATCCATAACAATAATCATCAAAGGTTAGTACCAAGACAATCTTTCTCACATATTCACTGCAGTTCTATTTAGGCAGAAAATAGTTAACAACTACCCTAAAGTCTTATATCACTTGGCTTCTCATCATTTATGTTACGATCCGAATATTTTTCGAAATAAAAATAAATATAGAAAATTTTGGATATTTCTTATTTAAATGATTAAATAATTAAATAACTATATGGAATTACATATTAAACTAAGTGTTAAAAAAGATCTAATTGAGTAAGATGATGACATATGGCAAGGTGCCACTTGTTAACATCTTATAGGGGAGGTCCAAGAAAGGGATGAAAGGTGGCAAGTGCCACATTGCAACCTCATGAATAGGAAAGAGAGTGAGGTATTAATAAAAAGGCTTAAATGGGTACATGTATTAACCCTAGAGGAGGTGGGAGAGGAAGACCAAAGGTCTCTCCTATAATGAACATCACCTCACCCCCCCCTCCTCCTCGAGGGCATCGATCCTTGAAAGACAAGTGAGCTGAAGATAGGTTGAGCCAAGTAAAGGTACCGATTAACAATCATTCTTGAGGGCATCGATCCCTGAAACATAGGTCAGCTCAAGATAGGGCGGGTTAGTCGTGTATCTCTCCTTTGTCTAAGAATGGGAGAAATGTTAACCCACATAAAAGATGTAAATACAGAAGATGAACAAATGTTATCTAATGTACTAAGATATTATTGCGACTGATATCCTTGTAAGATAGTTGCTTTTGTTAAGCTCAAATTAGTAAGATGAATATAGTATCATTGATGTATATTAGTATATATGAATGATGTTGAGTTCTGAATTATTCTTTAGAGTAAAGTTGATAGGTTGACTTATTGTGCTACATAGCTCAATGACGTATTATGTCAGCAGATGATAGGTAGAAGAGAATGTTCGGAAAAGATGGAATCTGAAGGAAGCTGGATTTTATTTTGTTTATACGTATTTGTGGGAAATGTAATTTGATATACTATGGAAAAGTAAATTCAAGTACAGTACTACTATAATGTCTATTGCGATGGATTGTACGAGAATTGTTGAAAATTAAAGTTTAACTTGTTTTAGTATTTTGCTTCCGCTATTGATAAAAGATGAGATAACAATCAGGTTTATTTTAGAATTTCATATCGGAATTCCAAGTTTAAACCGGGTCGTGACAATTTATCTCCAAGCTTTTCCCAATCAACTGGAGTCTATGGCAAATTTCTACTAATTTCTTATGGGTCTCAAGTTATCTCGCCACTTATGACCAGCATCGCAATTGAACTTCTGATGGTGCAATTATCAATTGGTTGCAAATTTCATAGCATTGAATGCTGTCATCGTGTTATTCATCAATTAATTATGTACATATCATTGTATGTACTTGTGTAAGTAAACCATAATGAGCTACTTAGGGAAGATCCCAAGACAGTTTTGGATATAGTCCCTTATGATCAGCAACTCATTTGAACTTTCAATGTCATGGTAACCACAAATCTGCACTTCTCCAAACCGGTTACAAATTTTAGAAATACATTTCATTGCAATGCATGTTTTCAAAAAATTAACAAATAACAACTTTTTATAACTTTCTACTAATCGGACCTCTCTCAAATATTACCTGCATCAATGACGGTATGAATAAGATCCCATAAACATAACATTTATAAAGCTTGTTAGTAGGACCAAAAATAAAACCTTGAAGGTAATTCTTTAATCATGAGACAAGTCAGATGTCTAGAAAGAAATCATGCATATAAAATTCTTTAATCACTACAATCCTAATACATAAACATATATATATATATATGTGTGTGTGTGTGTGTGTGTGTCACCAATAACTCAATAAGATGTCTAGAAAAAAATCCTGCATATAAAATTCCATTTTCTAATAGACAGATTAAAGAAGGTCCAAGACCCTCTGAAGATATTTGAAAGGCACCATGAGTAAACAAATTACTTGTAGAGAGCAGCAAGGCGGACAAGCTCACTGTAGTGGATAGGATAAAAGTTTGTCTTTCTCCATTCAAACCACACCGACGCAAATATATGGGTGGGCATATTCATCAGCAGTTCATCAAGATTTGGCATGGCAACAGCAATTTTGAATCTGTGAAACCAGAAAACAAAAAAATTGTGATTCAAATATTTCAACTTAACCCAAGCAAAAACAGTATCATTTTCTAACATTTAATAATATTCTAAAATAAACTAACATATTCTAATATGTAATAATATTCCCAAAAAAATACTACATTTTCTAACAATTCATAATATTCCGAAAAAAAATACTAACATTTAATAATATTCCAATTTCATAATAATATTTTCAAAAAAAATACTAACATTTAATAATTAATACTAACATTTGATGTTCCAAAAAAAAATAGAGAGAAAGAGGAATACCGAATAGGCGAATACGAGAAATTGAGAGAAAAGGGGTAGCCAAGACCAAGTGACCAATTAACCAAGAGCCTTGATGTGCAACAAAGGGTGTAGGCGACGGCGCAAGGAGGCAAGATTGAGTCGTAACTCGTAATACTTGAGGGAATGAAGTATGAAGGATTGAGTATGAGTCATGAGAGGCCGAGAGGGTTTATAAATTATATTATATAAGGAGAATGAAATCAGAGAAGAGAGAAGACTGTCTCACGGTCTCACCAAGGTCCAAGAGACACTAATGTGAAGTCTGACGAGTGAGTGTAAGGTACTCAGCTTTTTTTTCAAAAATTTTTGTTTTTTGCGTCTTTAAACTTTGAATTTTGAACTTGTAAGTTGTAACTTGTACGACAGTAAGAGTGACTAAGGTCGGCCCTCTCTAGGGAGGCATGCCACTCGATGGTCCACCAATCATAGCCCTCGGATGTCCAATCTCGCGATCGGATAGTCAATCTCCATCTAATTCGCAATCCAACAGTTGATCTCTCTCGAACTCGCAATCCAATAGTGAATCTCCATAAAAAGCTCGAATCAGCCCCATGTATATGTCTTCCATCCACAAGGAAACATGTGTACGGGCTCTCCTCCTCCTTCGCTCGTACACTTCATCTCATTTATTTACACCGACCTCTTTCTCACCACCCCGCCGATGGACTAAAACTGTCACCGCATCGCGCTTCAACTCAAGATGCCTCCTCTAGGTCTTGCTCTTTTGATATTTGTGGATTTCTAGCATTTGAAGTGGTCGACATGAGAGCCCCAATGCTGGAACATGGAATACACCTTGCCTGTTAGTCAAAGACTCAAAATCATTTGATTCAACTGAAGATAATTCTGTTTCTCGACTTAAATAGGTACTTGTTTGAACATCCAGAGTATATTGGAAAAGAGGTGACTATGACATAATTTTCATTCCAAATCCCAGAACCATTGTAGAAGAACTATGTGAGAAAGCGTCCTGCACACATGACAGCTTCATATGATGGCACTGCTCTGCAGATGTCAAGGCCTCTTGAACCTTCCGAAGTGAAACCCAACAATGGGTAAAGACGATAGAGCCGCACCGGAAAGTTATCTGGTCAACCTCAAAGAGAATCACAACACGGGAATACCGTACATTTCTGAAGGCCCATAGGCAAGGCAATGAGGTCGTTATCCGGCCAACCCCGAAGAGAATTATGGCACGGGAATGCCGTGCGTTTCTGAAGGCCCGTAGGCAGGGCAATGAGGTAGAGGAAGAACCTCAGGAGGAGGTTGGAGATAACCTCGCCATATTGGCAGAATGTCAAGCATGATATGCCTTAGGATATTATAGAAACGTGGGGGAGACCGAAGTACATCTTTATAGCATTTTGGAGTATAGGAGATGTCTCAGCCGGTCTTCTCATTACTTGTTACACTTTTTGTATACAGTCTCAATATAGGATTTGTGATACCCTTGGGAAGTGAAATCTTTTGGAAACAGACTATATATAGAATATAAAATGAAATGAATCTTTTTGGAAAAATAAATAAAAAAATTAGACAAATCAATGATAGGAAAAGGATTTGGGAATAGATTAAATGATTTACAATGACCTCATAGAAGATTTATATAGAGATAACATGGTAGACATTATAGAAAGTAAATCAACTCAATCTAATCAAATCTAATCTATCTTGATTAATGGTAATCTAATATTGTGATGAGATACACTTGAATGATGTAGTGTATCTCACTCACTTTATTACAATACTATTCTATTTTCTAATACTCCACCTCAAACAAATAAGGATTGAAAAATCTTCATGTGTTTGCCATTAGTAGAAATCCACTTGACACCTTTTAATCTCCACTTCACACCTTTGATCATTGTTGGAGTCGGTTAGATCCTTGCTATTGCTTGCTTAGTTGAGTCGATCATTCACTTGCTTGTTGATGGATGTGGTTGAACCAAATGGGCCTCTAGTGGCCAAAAAAGGGTCTCTATGGACCGAAAAAAAGTGCCCCAAGTGGGCTTGAAAATCAGTGCCGCTAATGGGCCTGATAAGGCTCAATGGCCAAGAAATTAGCCTCAATAGGCTTGAACTGGGCCTCCAATGGGTTGAAGGAGGAGGTTGAAAAAGAGCCTCAATGGGCCTGAATAGTGAGCTTTATGGGCTTGGAGAAAGAAGCCTCGAATGGGCTTGGGTAATTGACCTCTATGGGTCAGAAGAGAATGCCTCTACGGGCTTTGGAAAGTGCCTCTTGGGCTTGTGAGTGGTTTCACTTTTTTTTTTTTGAACATGTGAAGCAATAGTCCAAATTAAGGAAGAAGAGGTGGCAAGTGACATTTACAACCCATATATGACCATGAGAACAATGGTTGTGGAGTTGTATGTGAGTAGCAATAGCTTGAGCAGATTAGATTTGATTAACATTAATCAATGATAGATTAGATTTGATTAGATATTATTAGATTCTATTGATTTACTTTCCATAAAACTTATCATGTCATCTCTCTATACTCTTTGATATCATGCCATACTTTCAAAGTTACATATCACGTATTGCCTCTCCCGAATGTTGTTTCATGTTCCTTTACATCTTGTGCCATTTTTCACCATGTCTCCACACATTCACCATCCAAAATTATGATTTCCTTTGACAGTAAATGGGTTGTTTCGGATCTGATTCTTCCAGATCAAAGGCTTTTTTTTTTTGGTAGTTTAACAAAAAAAAAAAAAGACTTCACCATGGTTGTCACTGTTAGCCTCTACATCTATTGTCTCCTTAACCGATCATTGTCGCTTGCAAAGCCCCTACCCATTGCACCCACAGGCAAGAGCCTTCGTTGCCATCAAAAGTCGCTATGATAGTTGGCCAAATCCATGGCTACCATTATACTCATTGCTTCTATCTTTTAGGGTTTTGAATAAACTCTCCTTATTTGATGAAGAAGAAGAGCACGGGTATTTGCCAAAAAAAAAAACACCTCAGTCAATCAATCATCTTCTCTTCTCTACGCCCATAGAGGTTTTTATTTTATGCCCATTGGAGGCTCCCTTATTTTGGCCCATTAAAGGCCCCATCCTTGGCCTGTTAAAGGCCACATATTTTGGCCCATTATTGGCCCCATTTTTTACCCACGAGGTCCATAGAGGTCATTTTCTTGGTTGAGACATATTTTAGGCCCATAGAGGCCCAATTCAAGCCCACTGAGGCTGATTTTCTTGACCATTGAGCCATGTCAAGCCCATTAGCGGTACTGTTTTTGAAGCCCATTTGAGACATTTCTTTTTGGTCCATAGAGACCTTTCTTTTGGCCCATTAGAGGCTCACTTGGTTCGACCACATCCATCAACAAGCAAGCGACTGGCAGACTCAAACAAGCATGAAATGAAGATTAAAGGTATCAAGTCGAGATAAAAAGGTGTCAAGCAGATTTCTACTAGTGGCAAACACAAAGATTTTTCAATCCTCATATGTTTGAGGGGGAGTATTGGAGCATATAGTAAGAGCAAGTGGATGAGATACATTAAATCATTCAAGTGTATCTCATCACAATATTAGATTAACATTAATCAATGATAGATTAGATATTATTAGATTCAGTTGATTTACTTTTCATAAAGCTTATCATGTGATCTCTATATAAACCCTGGTTAGGGTCATTGTAAATCATCCAAAATTATCAATAGAATCACTTTTCTATCACCATTATGGGTGCAACACCTGGTGTGGCAACCCCTTCATCAGGTTCACAAAACAAAATTTTCAAAATAAAGGATTTATGGTTTCTACAACTAGTTCTCAAGATAACAAGAAAAATAGCTACACTTGATGATAGAGACCCTTTTTTGGCCACTAGAGCCCCATTTGGTTCGACCACATCCATCAACAAGCAAGTGAATGATCGACTCAACCAAGCAAGCAATAGCAAGGATCTAACCGACTCCAACAATGATCAAAGGTGTGAAGTGGAGATTAAAAGGTGTCAAGTGGATTTCTACTAATGGCAAACACATGAAGATTTTTCAATCCTCATTTGTTTGAGGTGGAGTATTAGAAAATAGAATAGTATTGTAATAAAGTGAGTGAGATACACTACATCATTCAAGTGTATTTCATCACAATATTAGATTACCATTAATCAAGATAGATTAGATTTGATTAAATATGATTAGATTAAGTTGATTTACTTTCTTTAATGTCTACCATGTTATCTCTATATAAATCTTCTATGAGGTCATTGTAAATCATCCAATCTATTCCAAAATCATTTTCCTATCATTAATTTGTCTAATTTTTTTATTTATCTTTCCAAAAAGATTCATTTCATTTTATATTCTAAATACAGTCTGTTTCCAAAAGATTTCACTTCCCAAGGGTATAACAAATCCTATATTGAGACTGTATACAAAAAGTGTAACAAGTGATGAGAAGACCGGCTGAGACATCTCCTATACTCCAAAATGTTATAAAGATGTACTTCAGTCTCCCCCACGTTTCTCCCCCACGTTTCTATAATATCCTAAGGCATATCATGCTTGACATTCCGCCAACATGGCGAGATTATCTCCAACCTCCTCTTGAGGTTCTTCCTCTACTTCATTTCCCTGCCTACGGGCCTTCAGAAACGCACGGTATTCCCGTGCCATGATTCTCTTCGGGGTTGGCCAGATAACTACCTCATTGCCTTGCCTATGGGCCTTCAGAAAGGCATGGTATTCCCGTGCCGTGATTGTCTTCGAGGTTGGCCAGATAACTTTCCGGTGCGGCTCCATCGTCTTTACCCATTGTCGGGGTTTCACTTCGAAAGGTTCAAGAGGCCTTGACATCTACAGAGCAGTGCCATCATATGAAGCTGTCATGTGTACAGGACGCTTTCTCACATAGTTCTCCTACAATGGTTCTGGGATTTGGAATGAAAATTGTGTCATAGTCACCTCTTCTGTAATACACTCTGGATGTTCAAACAAGTACCTATTTAAGCTGAGAAATAGAATTATCTTTAGTTGAATCAAATAATTTTGAGTCTTTGACTAACAGGCAAGGTGTATTCCATGTTCCAGCATTGGGGCTTCCATGTCGAGCACTTCAAATGCTAGAAATCCACAAATATCAAAAGAGCAAGACCTGGTATCTTGAGTTGAAGCGCGATGCGGTGGCAATTTCAATCCATCGGCGGGGCGGTGAGAAAGAGGTCGGTGTAAATAAATGAGATGAAGTGTACGAGCGAAGGAGGAGGAGAGCCCCTACACATGTTTCCTTGTGGATGGAAGACATATACATAGGGCTGATTCGAGCTTTTTATGGAGATTCATTGTTGGATTGCGAGTTCGAGAGAGATCGACCGTTGGATTGCGAATTAGATGGAGATCGACTGTCCGATCGCGTGATTGGACATCCGAGGGCTATGATTGGAGGACCATCGAGTGGCATGCCTCCCTAGAGAGGGCCGACCTCTCCATCATTAGTTTAGTTTATTCTATTTTCCTAATTTTAGGTGTTCTGGGGACTCAGAGAGGATCAAGTATAATTGGGTGAGTTTTAACAATATGAGTCTTCCTTGTGATGAAGGTGGTTTGGGCATTAGAAAATTAAATGAAATCTCTCAAGCTTTTCATACAAAACAAGCCTTGAATGTTTTAAATGCCAACAATCTTTGGACTTCTTTTATCAAGGAAAAGTACTTGAAAGGGGCGCACTTATGAATGGCTAAGGCTAAGGCTAAAGCAGGAGACAACAAAGCAAGGAAAATTATTTGTAAAGTAGCTCAAACTCAAACAGTAATCTTGGACAGAAAATGGCTTATTGGTGATGGTTCCAAAGTAAACTTTTAGCTTAGCAATTAGTGGGAGGATTGCCCCTATTATTTCAATAGGTGATGAAGCCCCTACTGAATTTCCCATGGTTAGTGAACTTTTGACCTCTGAAGGATGGGATTTTCGTAATATGCATTCTACTCTGCCTTCAAATTTAAATTCAGAAATAATATCTAGCAACATCAGAATTTCTAATAATGCTGATCGGGTTGTGTGGAAGGCTGACCAAAGAGGAGTTTTTTCCATTAAGACTTAAGAGTGCTTGGAATCTGAATCGTCAAAAGGCTCCTAAACCTGTATGGACTAAGTGGATTTAGAATAAATTAATTCCAACCAAGATTAGTGTTTCTTCTAGAAACGTATTCATAATGTAGTTCCTACATATGACGAGATAACAAAAATATGGAGATTATGCTGCCTAGTAGATGTGAATGTTGCAAGTTGCACCATACTGAGGATGTTGATCACCTATTTAGCTTTAGTGATTTTGTTGGACCATTCTGGAATCATTATGCTCATCTTTTAAGTTCCACCTTGCTGCCTATGAAACCATTCAAGACCAGCTTCAAAGAATTTTTCCTTGAAGCTCGCAGTCTAAACCGGTTGGTATGCGTTGTTTTATATATCCTGTTATGATGCTTTGGGAAATTTGGAAAGGAAGGGATATAAGAAAGTTTGATAACAAATATGGACGCTCTGATATTCTCCAAAAAAGTTTAATTAGAGCAAAGAGGTGTTAACTAACCTTAGTATGGAAGATCTGTCCTTTGGGGAGAATATTATTTTGACTACTCTTGGCATTCCTAAGGTTAACCGTCTAAGATCGATTAGTAATCTTACTCTCTCTAAAAACGGCCTGTGAGAAAATGTGTTAAATACTTAAATTAAACAATAATGGGGTTGCTAGGGTAAACCCTAATTTGGGTGGTGGTGGAAGAATTGTCAGAGATTCTAATGGAAACCTAATAGTTGCATTCTTCATCTTTTATGGTTTGTGTTCAAATACTATGATCATGGTTGACTTGCCAAGTTCCTTGGAAACTTTGGTATTGGTGGAACATTTTGCAAGAGCGTTTAAAGCTGATTTCAGTTAGTTTCAATCATCTTTATCGTGAAAGTAACACAGTTGCTGATGATTCCTTGGCAAATTGGGCTTGTGATACTAGACAAAGTCATAAGTTTTTCCACATGCCCAACCTTCCACATAATTGTAAAGGTCATTACAGTTTAGATAAAGCTGATGTAGTTAATATTCGAGTCAAGAAGTATTTTCGAGACATAAAAGTTATAATGAAAAAGATGGTTTGAGTACATACCCATCCTTCACAAAGTCTTTGAAGAAATCAAGCTCGATTGTTTCAGAAAACACCACAACACACACATCTGGATGGTGGAACAGAAGACTTTCAAGACCTCGCTGATGCCGAACATTATACATCCACGGTGGAGAATTCCACACCATAAAAACCCTCAGTAAACACTTGCCTTTCCTGAAGAAAGCATCCATGAAGTTAGAAAAAGATAGATGAGGATGTAAACCAGGAAAATAACCCCATCTCTTTCCATCAGCAAATATGTGACTAGACAACTCAGATTTAATTTGAGCTTCAGAATCCAGATTCTTCAAGCCACTCTGTTGACCCACTTCACCCATAGATGAATCTACAACCTTGTCAATACCATTCACATTACTTTCTCGTATCACCCCCTCCTTTCTGACACTCTTATATGGAGGGATCCTTTGTTCCATCACGAAATCAGTAGGTGAATTTCCATTTCCATTAACCACATCAGCCTTTTCGGTTAAATTCAGAGACTCAGAAGTATTAAAACCCTTCTTACCATCAAAACTATCACTACCAGTGTCATCTAAAGTCCTACGTTCCAACCTCTTAACCTCAGTTTTTCTACCTTCCCAATCCCCCTCAACTACCTTTTCCTCATCCTTCACTTCACCCCGCTTCTTGATCGCAACTACATTTCCATCTCCCACCAATTTGGGTTCATGTCGGTTCTCTGTAATTCCCAATGGTTTCTTGACAACAAAGGGCTGCTTCATAAGTTCATCCCACAATCCCTTCTTCACGAGCTTATCACCCCTTGTTAAAACTGTAAATCCAACTCCATCAGGATCTTGCAGAAGAGGGTTGTTCAAAGGATTTAGAAACTCCAAATTCGACTTAAACATCCTGTCCCGTCTCAAAAAATCACCTTTCTTCTCAAACCAAGTAGCCCAACCTTCCCTCAACGGCGAAACACTGCGACTCGTCTTCAACAAAAGCGCATCCTCAATTCCCCTGATCTCATCCAATTTACGCCTAATCTCCTCATCCACAGGCTGATCATCTGAACCAAACGCAATCTTACTCTGATCCTCCGACTTCGAAGACAGATCAAAACTCGAGTACTCATCCCACTGGTCAATCGAACGCTTATCAAACGCCCGTCTAGTGACTCCAACAACATGATCAAAGAAATAACCAGAACGCCTATTTATGTTACCATCTACTCCTTCAAACTCCGATTCCTCATCAAGTTCAACTCCTCTGAGAATCTCCTCTCCATCTGAAACCCTAGCTTGATCCTCGGTCTCCTCTTCTACAACATCTAGTTCATCGATCCGATCGTCATCGCCGTTACCGGAACCGCCGTTAACAACGTCTTGGAGTAATGGATCGTCGGTTGAATCATCTGAGAATTCAAGATTTGGTAAGGACTGAAACCCTAACCCTAGTCTTGAGGAGGAAAATGGCTGTGCCTGAGATATTCGATCGAAGCCGAGGCGACTGTGGAGAACTGAGACAGAGAGGAGGAGAAGGAGAGCGGCGAAAATGGCGCAGAGGTGAGCGCCGTAACGGGGCCGTCTCCTGGTACGGAGGGTTCTGAGCATTTTTTTTCGGTTATTCCGTTAAATGTAACGAAAAGTTTGACATGAAAAAGCAGATGGAGGGAGAGATGAGCTGATGAGTGGAGGGAGAAAACGTCCCCCAGAGTTTCAGGTGGTGTTTCTCTCGAAAGTAAGTTATGCATTAATCGCCTCCAGCGACTTTTTTTTGGGGCACCCCAACTTTTGCTGATAAACACCACTTTTTATAAACTTCTATTAAATATTAAAAAGACGAAAAACTTCTCCTCTCTCTGCAACTCCCTCTCTCTCAACAGAATTCCTCCTCTCTGCAATTGAGTGCAATTCTTTTATTAATTGGCTTGTATGTGGCTAATCAACAGGCCGGGTTTGGACCGACTAGGCCCGATTAATAAATGGGTCTGGCCACTTATTAGTCGGACCGAATCAGGCCGGGCCAACCCATTTAAAAAATCATATATACTTTTTTGCCTATAAACTAAATTGGACCATACCGGGCCAGGTTAGTCAGGCTAAGCATGGTTCGAAGCCTACCGAAATGGTCCACGAGCTTTGGACTCTAAGCCCAAGCCTAACCCAATTAATAATCGGGCCGGGTCAAGCCAACGGGCTCGTGGGCCAGCCTAGCCCATTAACACCCCTATATGTAGTTGTCTAAAAGGTTTATCAATAAGTGTCTCTCTCCTTATATGGGCGGTAAAATAAGAAAAAATTGCAGTGTTTTAAAAGGCATGTGAAGTTAGGCCTTGAAGCGAGCCAACTTGGCCCATTGACACCCCTATATGTAGTTGTCTAAAAGGTTTATCAATATCTTGTGTGTCTCTCCTCAAAGGGGCTATAAAATTAAAAAAAAATAGCAGTATTTTAAAAAGCATGTGAGGCTTATGCCTTGAGACTCGCTTCAAGACAAAGCTAAAGGAAAATGTCTTGAGGCTCAACCATGAGGCTCACGCCTCAAAGTGTGAGGCTCACATGAGGAGCACGCCTCATGTCTTGAGACTCGTTTTATGTTTATGACATATGCCTTATAAGTTAATTGAAATTAGGATTCTAGCCACATAATTGAGCTTAAATGTCAATTATTTGTTTATTTTTCAAAATTTGTTATTTGTTTCAATTGATAACACTATTTACTTTAGATAAAACATTGAAAATAAAGATGATGATAATGGTTTCAATTACCACTTAATTTATTACGATTAACATATTTAGGCTTTTGAAATATTTTGAGTCCAATTCACATTAATTTCCCTAGTAGACATTACAAAAACTTGAAGTCACTAGTTTATAATGTAGTTCATGACTTCTTTGCAATTTCTTTCTAAAATTCTAGATCCACCACCTAAATTGATGATTGAACATTATCTTCAATATGTATATGAAAAAAAAAGTAAGTCTAAATTTCAGCATTTATTTTCCCTTATATTTATTTTCTTGATAGTTAAATAATTATACAATATTTCTTATGTGTATGTAGGCGTCCACACACAATGTACATGAATACAAATATATGTATGCATACATCTCTCTCTCTCTCTCTCTCTCTCTCTATATCTATATATATATATGATAATCTTTCATTAGCTTTTAAATTTTTTGAAGTTTTTTTTATATTTTATTTATGGGGAGTGAGACAATAAGTGCCCACGTTCCACTTTGTGGAACGCGTGCGTGCCCACAACCCGCTACATGTCTTGTTTTCTATTTTCTTAATCATGATTAAGTTTTACTCACTTGAGATTATTACATATTTTTTAAAATCAAGGTTAAATGGATGAACCTTAGGGGTGAGTGAATCTTAACCACAATTATTGAGTGTAACTAACCTAAGGTTATTTTTCTAAAAATCAAGGTTAGATGGATGAACCCTAAGGATGAGTGAATCTTAACCACAATTAATGAGTGTTACTAACCTAAAGTTATTTTTCTAAAAACCAAGTTAGATGAATGAACCCTAGAGGTGAGTGATCTTAACCACAGTTCATGAATGTAAAAATGGACACATGGCATCCCATGGAAGCGTACTTGTTCCATTGGGCGGAATGCATCCGCGCAAACAATCATTCTCCTTTATTTATTTGTTAAAATGAGAGAGCATGAGGATTTCTTGTGAGGCTTAAGCCTCATGCATCTTGAGGCCCTAATGCCTCGCCTCACACCTTCATGTTTTAAAACATTGGAAAATAGTGAATGAAAAGAAATGCTAACGAAGTGCATTTGAGGTTTCAATGCATATTGGTGTTTACAGTTCAGATACATCAGATAAGTGTCATGTATCTACTTTTGACTTCCATTATCATGTATAGAAGAAATATGTTGAGAGCTTCTGCAAAGAAGAAGCTTTGTGTTGGTCTTTCTTATTTTTTTTCCGTCTTATGTGTTATAAAGAAGTTTTATTGCAACCCTTCTTGCCCTTTGGTTATTTGATATAGGCCATGATCATTCCTTTAATTAATCAATGCTTCTTCTTATAGAGATTTGTGTTTTATTTTTCAATGTTTGTGTCATACAATTGATGTCTTGTTTCTTGATAAGTTTACGTTGATTTTAAAATGATTATGTACAAGAATTACAGAAATTGTAGGAAGGGTATGATTTTAGCAAAAACATAAATTCTCGAATTTCGAGATGATTTTTCTTTCATGAATTAAATAAACATTTATGATTTTATGAGATTTTAAAATTAAGTATAGATTGGTTTAATTGCAAACCGTTACTTTTACAACAAGTAGGATATTCGATTCGTAGCTAATTTTTAGCCTAAAACTGGAAAATAAGATTTTGAATCCAAATGCAAGGACTTTCACTTAGAGGAGGAGAAAAGCCTTGGAGATCAAGATCAATGGCTATTCGTAAGCTTGTGATTGTAGGGAAACGATCAAAAAAGGTAGATATGACTTCCTTTTTATCAATAGCACCATCATTAATGCTAATAAGGAATACTAAGATGAGTTTTGAAGTAAGACCATGATTAAGCATGATTAGTCATCGTAGGAGCTCCTCATGTGCAAGTTTTACCATGAATGAATAATGTAAGCTGAAAAATTCAATATGGTTTATTTGTTTATGACTGAATATGGAGGAAGGGATGTTTTTGCTAGAGTTGTATGATTGAATATGGAGGAAGAGATGTTTTCTGGGGACAATTCAATGATCTATGGTTTTGATGCAAGGTTATGATGCATGTGCAATTAGGGTTTTGATGCTAATTGATTTTATGGGATTATATGTTCAACATGAAAGTGATTTGTGATGAATGATTACGATATTATTATGTTTATATTAAAGAATCATGATACCACATGTCCAAATTATAATTTCATGTTCACTTTATGAATATATGAATAATATGTCATGATTATGATGTACAATGTATGATTTGCATATTGTGATATGTACTCGGGTAAATGAGCCTTGAATTGTGGTTTTGTTGCTTGGGACTTTTATCATAATGGTGTGGGTTGCTATGATAGATTTCTTATGGCTCCACTAATAATCTAAGGTATGATTTATCTGAGGGTTTATCACATTTCACTCACGATAATGATATACGCATAAGTATTATGAAATCACGATCACAAGTAAGACACAAGTAAGTGAGTACACAATATGATTGCATGATCAAGTTTCACACTGCTCGAGTACCAACAATCCAAGATCATGGCAGAGTACCCAAGTAAGTGAATGGTAACTAAGTTTGTACGCAACAGAGAAAATGCTAAGGATTGATACCTCGGTAAGTAATCTATAAGTAATATTTTCACATATATAGTGAAGAGTTATTTTAAATTATTGCACAATTTATGTAAATTGATATCACTTACGAGAAAAGTATGAAAATTAAGCACAAGTAAGATTTGTAAAGAAAAGATGTTTCCGCACTATGATTGTAATATCCTGAACAAAAAATAATAATAATATGGGTCTAAGGTGGAAAATCCATGGGCCAAAAGCCTAGCATTTGTTTTAAATTTAAATTAAGGAGATAGAGATTAGTTTAGATAAAGTTAGTTTAGATTAGATCTCTTTTAAAATCTCTTTAAATTTTAAAAGAACTAAATACAAGAGAGAGAGAGAGAGAGAGAGATCACAGGAAAAAAAAAAAAAAATGAGAAATAAGAATTATGGAGAAACATAAATCAAGCTCGAAAAAACGAGTAAAAAGTTCGAATCGAAAGTTTTTGGGAGGAAATCAATAATCAATAAAAAAATCCAGGTAGGTTTTTGTTATTCTTTTTTTATAATTAATTTGTAGTAAAAAAATCAAATAAATATTTGATAGTGATGATATTGTTACTAAAAATTCTAAGTAGATAACATGTTGTTTGAGATTTTTAGAATTATATTAACATGCAACAATTTTTATTTATTTATTATTGTGCAAATAATGTAGCAATCTATAACATGAGATTTGTGAATAGATGAAAAATATGTGATACAATGATTATTATGTTGTAAATAGCATGTTGTGCATGATTGATGCATTAATGACAGTTATATGATGCCTTGGGTGAGAGCCCCTAAAATGATGAGCAAGCCAGGATCATGGATCCTTGGACGAAATGCCCTTAAGCCCTCGAGGAAGATCCCTTGTTTGGGATACTCAGTTTGACCGAAGTGGTACTAAAATCGGTAATGATAGTAATGCCGAACTGGTGCAAAAATTGAGTCATCATACTTGCAAGAATCATAATGTTAATTTATATATTTTTCAATGTATTTATATTATATGCCTTTTTATTGTAAATTAATTGTAAGAAAGGGAGTAGATTTTTTCTATTGGGCTTCATAGCTCATTAGACTTTCATGTCAATATTTTCAGGTATGGAGTAATGGATGCTTGGAAGTGAAGAAGAAATATGAAGACTTCTCTCATAATTTAGAATTAATTACAAAATTAATGGACCATGTTTTAGTGGATATTTTTAATGTTTTTGTTTATTTAATTGAAATTAGTGAATGATATATGAACTTTGGAAGAAAATTTATTTTCTGGAATTCATTTATATATCTTAGGAAGACATGATAGGTATAGAGACCAAATTTTAGTTTTAAATATTTTAAATAAAAGTAATGCGACATTGTTGTTTTCTTGAAATTTTAAGTTTAGTTTCGGAAAAATATTTACAGAATATTTTTCTATTATCAGAAAATTCTGAAATTTTATACGTAGTTCATAGACTTATAGAAGTATGTCTTTGTAAAATTTCAGGCCAAAATAATTGTGTTTACTATTTATTTCATAATTATTTATATGAAAAACGAAACAAAAAAAAAACTAAATTAATATACTTGAAATACTAATTATAAATTAAATTATTAATAATCATTTCCCCCGAATTCTAAATCTCAGGCCGGACCATAGATAATGGGCTGAGTTGTGTGTTTTTAGAAATTGGGGTGCAACAATGATTTATGTATGTATGCTTGTTCTATTAAATCATGATAAATGTATTACATTAATGTTTATGATATTATTAGCTAGGAGTTTATATCCGTTGAGTGTTTCGTTGTTCAATCGAATTTTGATTATTGGCAGGTTCAGAGTTCGAGGTTACAGCTGAACCTTGGATAGAAGAAAAATACATAGAAGAAGCGGAAGGTGATTATCCTGAAGAGGAGAGAGATTTGGATCGGTTCCCATATTATTGATTTTAGTTTATTAGAATTTTATTTCATGTTAGAAAGGTTGTAGTCAGATGTTAGGCTTAAATTGAGAGTTGAGAATCATGATGGATGATTTGGATAGTTTTTCAGTTTTCGATATGAATTTTGAAGTTGATGATATTGTTATTAAGGAAAGAAATTTTTGAGCTCTCATTTAGTATGCATTAAATGCTTCTAAGATTATTACAAGATAAGTAAGTAAAGTGCCAAGGTTCTACTTTATCATAGGTGGGATTTTGGGGCGCGACATGCTATTATTTTAAAAATTTTATTTGAAATAGTTTCAATCATGAAGACCTGAAAACCAACCAAAGCACATCACATGAAAATCTGTAGCATTGTGTTGGGCACATTGAGGAAGAAGGTTGAAGTTGAAGAGGGTTTTTGGTCTTTTTATCTTTTTAGGGTGTATTACTAATAGATTCCTCAATGTTGGTGTATTTCAGTAAATATTGAGTGTACCACCACCTTTTTTTTGGGAAATGAAAAACGGAGCGCTCGGTCAACTTCCTTCCTGACCGCACAATCTCATTGGTCCATGCTCCTTTTTTAACATCCATTAACTATGGTTAAGATTCACTCACTTTAGGGTTAAGCAATCTAACCTTAGACTTTAGGAAAAAAATAAACATAAATATCAACCTTAATTTAGTTAAGCTTAACCATAGTTAATGGGTTGTTAAAAGGGACACGTGGACATTGCAGTCAGCTAGGAAGAGGACCTTGAGGTCCCCTTCTCAGAACTTTTTTTTTAAGTTCTCTGATGAATTTATTTTCAACTCCCCTCAACTCTCTACTTCCTCTTCCTCCACCTTCTCCTATCTTGTGCTAGTTTTTAATGACTCAGGCGACTTGGATTCAGGTATCTCTCTATTTCTTTCTCTCTCTGGTTCATTGTCGATTTGTTTCATTGAGTGAGATAAACTGTGTTGAACCCTCCTTTGCCAATCACGGGCGAGAAATTCATGGTGAGCCTCTCTAGCTATCTTGTTCTAATTGAATCTCCTCGCTGAAAATTAAATTTTTTCATACAAACGATCCTAAGAATCCAGCATATGTGGGACATTATGGGTGCTAGAGATTGTCCCACGCTCTGCATCATCTCCAACTCTCTTGGGTTTACATCTGATCTTGAATATAAGGAACCTGATCAAGAAGGTCATGAGGAATACCCAAGTCATCAAAAGACCCTATAAGCTGAGAGCAATTAAGATTCTACGATTGGCATGGGTGCCTCTTCCTCTTGCTCTATTAATATTTAAAGGTGGTGCCGATAAAGTTGTAGTATTGGTGGGTATGGTAATGGAAGCTGCACAGAAGGTGATATGAGAGTAAACGGATAGTATGAAATGGAAGGAGACAAGACAAGGGCACCATCCACAGATAGAGAGACTAGCAACAAATCTAGACCTGAAATACTTTTGTTATTCTCTACCCATGAGATATGTTAGTAAAATGGGAGGAAGCCATGGATGCCAAATTGTCCAAATCCGACACGCGGAAGATGCCCATCATCCCCCCAAGTTTGATTTATTAGTAGAATAGGGCTTCATTGATTAGTATGTTAGCTTGAGGTTCAATAGAACTTGAGTCAAGAGGAGATCAACTTTTCCATTTTTATATAATTTCTAGCAATCAAATAAGAGAAAATTACTTTTTCTCTAATTTTTTAGAAAACGAAACAATGAAAATTATGAGGTTTTCATTTTGTATCTTTTCTTTTCCAGATTTTCTCAACAACCAAACACATTAACATTTTTTTACTTTGTCTTTAATGAAACGATTAATGATTAACAGAATTGGTGCTCACATTTTCCTTAGTACAATTATAACCCTCAAATTGTTTTGGTAGTTGAATACGGTTAGGCTACAACCCTAGTTAGCGTTGGTTAGTAGTGGTTAATGGGGTATAGAGTCAAGTACCTAGATTAGAAGTGGGTAAACATGGTGGGCCTATCAATAGCCACATCGTCACTCAAGAAAATGGAATCCTGAACTCCCCACATGGGAAGTATACACATTGCCATTGGCACAAGCCAAGCGGTGTTATACCCTTTAATTTCAGGGTAACAACGTGATGGATCTATAATTTAATATTTAACGTAACATATTAAAAAAATGTTATCCCTAGCCGCAACTCTCACTGTGGTAGCAACAAGTGCCACTACTTTTCTTCTTACCTTGAAAACTAGTGTAAATCATAAATTCCTCAATTTTAGAATTTTGTTTTTTGAACTTGTTGAAGGAGTTGCAACACCAAGTGTTGCACCTACAGTGAGAGTTTGAAAACAAAAAAAATTGAATTCCGCGTTTTGGGCTAGCACTCCTCTAAAAGTGTTTTTATGTAAATAAACTAAAAGATTTTTCACCTTATTGATGACCTTGAAAAAGCCAAAGTTCTTGTTTTGGCCCTAAACAACTTTTACATGTTACTACAACAAAAGGGATTTAGAGAAGTTTGATTCTACCCCTTAAAGAAACTCCTACCTATTTTATTGTCTATCTTCTCCATTATGTTTTCTTCTCCTCTCTATTATTTTATTTTTTCCTCTCCTATCAAACAACCATGCTTTAGACATTGCTATTTCAAAATGGTAGGTCATGGTTTGAGACACCGGACAAGGGAGTTGATTGTAATTTGTGGTTGTTCAACAAGATTTCCATTTTCATACATCTCATTTGCAAATCCCTAAGGCTTTATGATATCCTTTTATTTTACAATATTTTATGCAAGCAGCCCTATAAGGCCTATATGACTTCCTGTGACCTACGAGAGATTTTCTAAAAAATACCTCTAAACCTTTTTCAAAATGACTAAAATACTAGTGGACATATTATCAAAATATCCTTGACATTTTTCAAATGAATTAAAGATATATTCTTTTACCTTATCTTTACTAAATTAATCAATTTGGTATAATTATATACCTTTCCTATCTCTAAATAGCTTTAAATAAGGGAAATTAGTAATAGTTCAACAAGGGGTGACATGTGTCTCCCAAAATGAGTTTCGATAAACTTTAAAATCTTACAAAAATGAGAGTTGAATCTCTAGAAAGTAATAAATACCCTAAATTTAGACCAAAACCCTTCAAAAGAGTCAAATTTGAGAAGGAAAGATCAAAGATAAATCAACATTTAAAGCAATGCTGGGAAGTAACCAATCAGACCCTACAGGGTGGGCTACCATTTGAAACGGCAACCTCCCCTATGGGACTTTATTTTCACTCAAATTTTTTTTTTTTGAATTATAACTTCTCTTTGATATTATCTCTCACTCTATAAAAGGACTCCTTTAGGTCTGAATTAAAGATTGAAAAACTTTAGACTAGAAAAGAACTTTTAAGTAATTTCTAATCTCTCTATACACACACACACTACACATACACTCTCTCTCTTGTACAAACTTGCGTTTAGCTCAGGGGCTTGGCAAAAATCTTTGATTTGGAATTTTCTTGTAAGAAAGCCCCCCTTGTATCGTAAGAGTAATAAATTAACACTTTTGGCTCATTTGCTAGATTCGAAGTTGTTCGATTGTAGCCCGACTTGTTGCTTCAATTGCTCGATATGAAAGACAACCAACGCTACAACTTTTAGTGTCATATCTTTCAAAACCAAATTGTGTACCATTCGGTTCGCGACCCCTACTACATATGCCTTTACGATATTTACTAAATTTGCTTCGTCTTGAGTGATGGAACCGATCTCCATGAGGTTGGCAACAAGCTTAAAATATTGACCAGAGCCCACCCTTACCTTAAACTAGCTTTTCTTGGAGCTATGAATACTAGCACTTATGTTTCGAATAGAGTTCCTACTGAAGCACTTACTCCTTATGACCAAATGAGGGTAGCAGTCACTTTGAGATATTTATTAAAAGTAACGAATAGAAGGCTTGCACCTGCACTGGCTCTCCCAAGAGAAAATTTGATTTCAAATCTCCCTAGAGATGAGATTTGGACCGCTTTCTTCCCCTTCTACACCTCAGCTTCCAAGGCATCTTAGTCAACACCATAACAACTAATTCTCTGTCTACTTCCAACGAGTCATTTCTTTTTGCTATTTCATATTTTTTTTGAACCAGATACCTTTGTAGAGGCCACATCTCAACCCTGCTGGCAACTTTATGAAGAAAGGGATTGTAGCACTACAATGGTTTGTTACTTGGTATTGAGTTTCTCTTCCTCTAGAGAAATCAATAGTTGGCTACATGTGGGTTTATTGCGCTTTGTTGTTTGGAAGGGAACAAGAGAAAACTACTAATCAACTTATGTTTCGATTTATTGATTTTGACTTAGTTATTTTTAGCAAGGAGTCCATTTGGTGTGTGCAACTTGGCACACAAATATCGTGTGCCCCCATTGATTAGAGTGTCACATACACAAATCCTGGGTATATTAGTAAAAAAATTGAAATGAATTTGCCCTTCACAACTTGTGTTTTTATTAATAGACCATTTCTAATAGTTGGGGTGCACAAGTTCTCTGTGTTGAATTGCAGACACCAAACAAACTCCAACAAGTGTAGCTATTTTTCTTGTTATCTTGAGAACCACTTGTAGAAACCATAAATCCTTCATTTTGAAAAATTTGTTTTGTGAACCTGATGAAGGGGTTGCCACACCAGGTGTTGCACCCACAATGATGATAGAAAAGAGATTCTATTGATAATTTTGGATGATTTACAATGACCCTAACTAGGGTTTATATAGAGATCACATGATAAGCTTTATGGAAAGTAAATCAACTGAATCTAATAATATCTAATCTATCATTGATTAATGTTAATCTAATATTGTGATGAGAAACACTTGAATGATTTAGTGTATCTCATCCACTTGCTCTTACTATATTCTTCAATACTCCTCAAACATATGAGAATTGAAAAATCTTCTTGTGTTTGCCACTAGTAGAAATCTGCTTGACACCTTTTTATCTCGGCTTGACACCTTTAATCTTCATTTCATGGTTGTTAGAGTCTGCCAGTCGCTGCTTGTTGATGGATGTGGTCGAACCAAGTGAGCCTCTAATGGGCCAAAAGAAAGGTCTCTATGGACCAAAAAGAAATGTCTCAAATGGGCTTCAAAAATAGTACCGCTAATGGGCTTGACATGGCTCAATGGTCAAGAAAATCAACCTCAGTGGGCTTGAATTGAGTCTCCATGGGCCTAAAATATTTGTCTCAACCAAGAACATGACCTCTATCGACCTCGTGGGTAAAAAATGGACCAATAATGGGCCAAAACATGTGGCCTCTAACAGGACAAGGGGCCTTTAATGGGCCAAAAAGGGAGGCTCCAATGGGCATGAAATAAAGACCTCTATGGGCGCAGAGGAGAGAAGATGACTGATTGAAGTGTTTTTTTGGAAAATACCCGTGCTCTTCTTCTTTATAAAATAAGGAGAGTTTATTCAAAACCCTAAAAGATACAAGCAATGAGTATAATGGTAGCCATGGATTTCGCCAGTTATCATAGCAACTTTTGATGGCAATGAAGGCTCTTGCCTGTGGGGGCAATGGGTAGGGGCTTTGCAAGCGACAATGATCGGTTAAGGAGACAATAGATGTAGAGGCTAACAATGACAACCATGGTGAAGTCTTTTTTTTTTTTGTGAAACTACCAAAAATAAAACCATTGATCTAGACGAATCAGATCCGAAACAACCCATTTACTGTCAAAGGAAATCATAACTTTGGATGGTGGATGTGTGGAGACATGGTGAAAAATGGCACAAGATGTAAAGGAACATGAAACAACATTCGGGAGAGGCTATACGTGATATAGAACTTTGAAAGTATGGCATGATATCAAAGAGTATAGAGAGATGACATGATAAGCTTTATGGAAAGTAAATCAACTGAATCTAATAATATCTAATCAAATCTAATCTATCATTGATTAGTGTTAATCAAATCTAATCTGCTCAAGCTATTGCTACCCACATACAACTCCACAACCATTGTTCTCATAGTCAAATATGGGTTGTCAATGTCACTTGCCACCTCTTCTCCCTTCTCATCTTACTTTGGACTATTGCTTCTCATGTTCAAAAAAAAAAAAAAGTGAAACCACTCACAAGCCCAAGAGGCACTTTCCAAAGCCCATAGAGACATTCTATTCTGACCCATAGAGGTAAATTACCCAAGCCCATTAGTGGCTTCTTTCTCCAAGCCCATAAGGCTCATTTTTCAGCCTCCTCCTACCCATTGGAGCCCTAGTTCAAGCCTATTGAGGCTAATTTCTTGGCCATTGAGCATTGTCAAGCCCATTAGCGGCACTAATTTTCAAGCCCACTTGGGGCATTTTTTTTAGTCTATAGAGACCCTTTTTTGGCCACTAGAGGCCCATTTGGTTCGACCACATCCATCAACAAGCAAATGAATGATCGACTCAACCAAGAAAGCAATAGCAAGGATCTAACCGACTCCAACAATGATCAAAGGTGTCAAGTGGAGATTAAAAGGTGTCAAGCGGATTTTTACTAACAGTAAGTGTATCTCATCACAGTATTAGATTATCATTAATCAAGATAGATTAGATATGATTAGATTAGGTTGATTTACTTTCCATAATGTCTACCATGTTATCTCTATATAAATCTTCTATGAGGTCATCGTAAATCATCCAATCTATTCCAAAATCCTTTTTCTATCATTGATTGGTATAGTTTTTTTTTTTTTCCAAAAAGATTCATTTCATTTTATATTCTACATACAGTCTGTTTCCAAAAGATTTCATTTTCCAAGGGTATCACAAATCCTATATTGAGACTGTATACAAAAAGTGTAACAAGTGATGAGAAGACCGGCTGAGACATATCCTATACTCCAAAATGCTATAAAGATGTACTTTGGTCTCCCCCACATTTCTATAATATCTTAAGGCATATCATGCCTGACATTCCGCCAACATGGCAAGGTTAGCTCCAACCTCCTCCTGAGGTTCTTCCTCTACCTCATTGCCCTGCCTACGGGCCTTCAGAAACGCATGGTATTCCCGTGCCATGATTCTCTTCGGGGTTGGCCAGATAACTACCTCATTGCCCTGCCTATAGGCCTTCAGAAACGCACGGTATTCCCGTGCCGTGATTCTCTTCGAGGTTGGCCTGATAACTTTCTGGTGCAGCCCCATCGTCTTTACCCATTGTCTGGGTTTCACTTCGAAAGCTTCAAGAGGCCCTGACATCTGCAGAGCAGTGCCATCATATGAAGCTGTCATGCGTGCAGGACACTTTCTCTTATAGTTCTCCTGCAATGGTTCTGGGATTTGGAATGAAAATTGTGCCATGGATGTTCAAACAAGTATCTAATTAAGCTAAAAAAATAGAATTATCTTCAATTGAATCAAATGATTTTGAGTCTTTGACTAACAGGCAAGGGGTATTCCATGTTCCAGCATTGGGGCTCCCATGTCGACCACTTCAAATGCTAGAAATCCACAAATATCAAAAGTGCAAGACCTGGAGGAGGCATCTTGAGTTGACGCACGATGAGGTGGCAATTTCAGTCCATCACCGGGGCGGTGAGAAAAAGGTCGATGTAAATAAATGAGATGAAGTGTATGAGCGAAGGAGGAGGAGAGCCCCTACACATGTTTCATTGTGGATGGAAGACATATACATGGGGCTGATTCGAGCTTTTTATGGAGATTCACCGTTGGATTGTAAGTTCGAGGGAGATCGACTGTTGGATTGTGAATTAGATGGAGATCGATCGTCCGATCACGAGATTGGACATCCGAGAGCTATGACCATCAAGTGGCATGCCTCCCTAGAGAGGGCCGATGTAGCGCCCCGGAACTTTTCGTACCTAATGAATAGTGTTTGTATAGCCAATTGGCCTTCCACGTAATCTAATTAATAAATAAAAAAGAATTTGAAAATTTTGAAATGCCAGAAATTTTTCCATTCGAATGATGAATCCAACGCAAGTTGAATCGTTAAAATCCAACGAACGAGTCAAAAGATATGGCCAAAACAACAAAACCTGTAGAGAACCAATCGCTCGGTCCATAGTAGCGATCGATCGGTCCACAACCGATTGATCGGTATCCGTCGACTGGTTAACTTTTTTGTATGAGGAAAAATTCCAGAGAGGGTGTTTTCAACTGATCGCTCGGTAGAGAACACCGGTCGATCAGTAGGCCAGCGATTGCTCAATCATAAACATCGATCGCTCGGTCCTTCATGTTTTGCAGAAATTTTATTAAGGGTTTTTTTGTCTTTTGGCCAACACCTTTTGACCTTATAAGGCTTGCTCGAGCCTTGGGTCCCCACACACCAACCTTAGAGAGATTTTGAGAGTGAGGGAGTGAGAACCTAGGTTTCCAAAAGCTTCATTCCTTTTTTAAAGAGAAGATCAAGGGTTTGAGCATCCAAGAATCATCACTAAGCTTGGAACTCCTCAAGACCAAGCCTCAAGCTCATATGGAGCTCTTTCCCAAGCTAGGGCAGCATCTCCCATGGCATTCTCAAGGGTTTTCCTCTTTTGTTTTCAAGGTTAGTACACCCTACTAACTCCCTTAGCAATAATATAGGTTTTCCCTTTTGCAAATCATGATTATTGATCTTGTGTTCTTCTTTCCTTGAAATGTATCATTTTTCCTAAATATAAACAAGAAACAACAAGATCAAGGATGTGATTCACAATACGATTGATAAAACCAGACATCGAGCCAATCAAGGGTAGGACATATCGCAAGATATGTCATACCTGGCTCACAAGTTAAACAAGCATGATTGATAAAGCCGGACATCGGGCCGGTCAAGGGTAGGACATATCACAAGATATGTCATACCTGGCTCACAAGAAAACAAGAAAATAAGACAAGGAGTTTGGTGGTACCCTTTTTCTATATATATATTTCGCTGAAGGGAATTTACATTCCCGGCTCACAAATCGCCTCAAGGTCACTGACCTCTGGCTCACAAGTATAAAGCAAGTCAAGTCAAGAATATGACAAAAACAAGCATGACAAGTGTGATTCTCACGATACAAGAACAAGACAAGAACAGGTTTTAACACGACAAGCAAGTTTTGTAAAACAAGAAAAGTTATTTTCAAGAACAAGTCATGATTTCCAAATATGGGTTTTACCGGAGTTTTCGCATTCATGCACGCATGTCAAGATTTTCATATTGCTTTACATTCAATGCTATAAATGTCTTATATTGCTATTACTGTTTCTATTGAAATGATGAAATATTTATATCTCGTTGCTTTTGTGTGATCGTTATTGCTATGGTTAGCTAGTAGCTTGTACTTACTGAGTATTCCATACTCAACCGTACTTTTATGTCGGCAGGTACCGAGGAAGCCCTCAACCCCGAGCCTTGAGTTGAGGAAGAGTATGTTGAGGAGAGAGAACCTCCTATCCCGATGCAGTCGCAGGAGGATAGGGATTGTGATGTTTGACCTTACTTAGACTATTGTTGAGCATAGTAGGCTCGACTTTTCTTTTGTATTTTGATAGGTGGGCATGTCCACCATTACTTTGATTATGTTATATATATTTTCACTTGGAATACTAAGAAAGTTTACACAAAAGAAAATTTTGGTTTACGCTTCCGCATTCATGTTAAGCTTCCGCACTCTGATTATCGTTGTTATTATATCATGTTAGCCTTGTTTATTACAGGATGGTTTGTCAGGTACGAATAGTCACCTTTACAGTATCCCTTAACTCCTAGGGGGTATTTTGGGGCGCGACAGTCGACCACTCCATCATTAGTTTAGTTTATTCTATTTTGATTAGTAGAGGTTCTTTGTTTAGTACTTATATTTTTAATGGTGGGGGTAGTTTCGTAATTCTCAAAATAGGGTTTTTATGTTGAAGTATAAATACTCTTGTAGAGACAGATTTTAGAAAGGAAGGATAGACAGTGGAGCTTCATGTTTTTTTTTTATTTCTCCTGTGAAGGGAGTGGTGTGAAGCCGGTGTGAAGCCAAGGTATTCTTTCCCTCTCCTCTCTTCTTCTCCTTGCTATATTTCTACTCTCTATCTCTCTCAAATCACTATTCATAGGTATTGTTCACGAGTTACTGTTCACCTACAAATATTCTAGCCCATCCCTAGCTACTGCCACATGACTCTAGCCGTAATCTGGCACTGTCCCAACCATTTTAATCTGTCCATAACCTACTCCAAGCCTACCCCAGCATTCCCTATCGCTGTAGCTGTTGTCCAACCTAACCACAACCTTTCCCCTTACTGTCCAGGCCTTTTAACAATCTCTGTAGCCTGCCCAGCACCCTACAACCCCTTTCCCTATTGCCTACAGTCCCTCCAGCCCATGTCCCTTGCTTTTACAGCCTTTTGAGATTGCTGTAGCACCCCAACAACCTTCCCCTATTGCTGTTACAGCCCTCCAAAACCCTAACCTATATTTTGTGATTTTCCATATTTATTGCTGCTGGTTTGTGATCCTAGACTCTTTAATATTGAAACCCTTATTACATGCATGTTACCATCCTTAATAATTGTTGAGTTTGAGCTTGTTCTTGAAATCCTCGATTGACAAGGAAATTCAATTGATTATTGGTTTAAATCCCTAAGCTAGTGAAAGTTTCCACTTCTATTACGATTGCCCAATTCAAATTTGAATATTCATTATTGCGGGATTGTGACTTGACCTAGGGTATTACTAATCTCCTTTTCTAGCCACATCCTTCACACAGCAATCCCATGCCCGCACCATACAACTCTGGTTGAAGTTGTAAACCTTCCGGAAAGGTTCCTCCACTATCTTAGAATACTTGAATGAATTCAAATGCATCAGTGATGCTCTAGCTGTTACACAGGATCACGTTTTAAATCGTGATCTCGTTTATTATGCTCTGGGAGGGCTCCCCATTGAATTCAAGTCTTTCAATACAGCTATCTCAAACCGGGTGGAACCAATTAGTTTTTCTGAACTACGAACTCGCCTATTAGTTCATAAACAGTGGCAGGCTCAGTACTAGCACATCTCCTTCCTCACTCCTTCACCTGATCAGGCCTTCTATACAGATAGATCTTCCTCTCAACAGCCACATGGAAGGAGTCATGGTGGTCAATCCTTCGGTGGTTGTGGTCGTGGATGGTCACAATGCAATGGGGGTGGCCGTGGAGGTGGGAACTTTCACCCACGTGATCAGGGTATTTTGGGCACTGACCCATCTCATACCTATGGCGCCCCCACTCAGGCTCCATCCGCTTGTCAGATTTGCAACATACTCAATCATAATGCTTTACAATGCCGAAATCACTTCAATCATGCTTTTCAAGATGACTCTCTTCAACAAACTTTTGCAGCAATGTCTGTCCACCAATCCGGTGATGATCATTGGTTTGCTGATACTAGAGCCACCAGTCACATGACCTATGATCCATCTCTTCTCCACCAGTCTACTAAGTATGTGGGCTCTGATCACATCATGGTTGGTAATGGGCAGGAGATCCCTATCTCTCATGTTGGTAACTCCTCTATTTCTACTTCCTCTTCTTATTTATCTCTTCCTTCCATTCTTTATGTTCCTTCTATTAAGAAAAATTTATTATCTGTTGCCAAACTGACTCGTGATAATAACTGTGCTTTCACTTTCTTCCATTGGGGTTTTTCTATTAAGGATCTTCGCATGGGGAAGGCACTTCTTGCCCGCCCAATTGATCAAGATCTCTACCCAATTCGAGTTACTCGTCCTCCACGACATTCAGTGATGGTGGCTTCTCTTTCCTTTTCTACATGGCACCGGTGGCTTGGACATCCCTCCCCTTCCCTTATGCACTTTTTCTTTTCGAATAAAGATGTTCACCTTTCTTCTCCTAGTAATAAAATTTTCTCTTGTTCGGGATGTAATCTCTTTAAGAGTCATCGTTTACCTTTTCATTCTATTGATCATCATGCTAAATCTCTCTTAGAATTAATCCATTGTGATGTTTGGGGCCTAACTCCTCTTGCCTTCAATTTGGGCTTTTTTTTTATTACATTTTGTTTGTGGATGATTTTAGTAGGTTTACTTGGCTCTACCCCTTGAGACTCAAATCTGAAGCATGGCTTCTTTTCTTCTATTTAAAAATATGGCAAAAAATTTATTTAATTGTAAGATCAAGCACTTTCAGAGTGATGGGGGTGGTGAATTCATTAGTAAGGCCTTTTCTCGGCTTCTTGAATCGCATGGCATTATTCACTGACGCTCTTGTCCTTATACGCCTCAATAGAATGGCGTTGCTGAGCGCAAACATCGCTATCTAGTTGAAATTGGAAATGTTCTTCTCTCCGAAAGTGGCCTTCCTCGCTCTTATTGGTTGGATGCCTTCACCACGACTGCTTTTCTCATTAATTTGATGCCAACTCCACATCTTGGCAACACTTCTCCCTTTGAGATATTATTTCACAGAAGACCAGATAGCTTTTTACGAGTATTTGGTTGTCAATGCTTCCCTTTTCTCGGCTCTACTAGACCAGATAAGTTGAGCCCTAAGTCGGCTCGCTATGTGTTCATTGGCTATAGCCCCTCACATAAGGGCTATCGCTGTTTGGATCCTATCTTTGGCCGTGTGTACATCTCGGGAAATGTTAAATTTATTGAAGGTTCTTTTCCATATGCTGTCATCCGCAAGCCTTCCGAGCCACCACTCAGTCCGCCCCTCACCACCTTCCTGGGTCATCTCCATAGTGCCCCCAAAGGTCCATGTGCTCTAGACCCTCTTGCCGCTAGTTCCACTTGCCATTCCTATTGTCCCTGGTTCCCCCTCTACAACCCCGACCACGACTGCTTCTCCTGCCCCCCCACCATGGCCTACACCTCAACCTCATGAAGATGACCCTTCAGCTGCCTCTTCTTCTAGGCCATCTCCTTTGATGTCCCTTCCCACCATTGACCTCATTGTTGATCTTAATCACAACATGGATCCGCCCATTGCCTCGATCTCCCCTATGCCACCAGCCACAATCCCTATCCCTCCATCCGCACTTGTTTCTCACTCGAACCCTTACAATCTTTGCAGCAAAGATGACACACTTATACCAAAAGCTTGGCTCTTGACTCGACATCCCATTTCTCCCTCCTTGTTGGCATTCTATGCCTCTCAAATTCATGAACCCACATACTACACCCAAGCCGCCAAACAACCTCACTAGCGTATGGCAATGGTTGAGGAGTTCAATGCTCGATCTTCTTCGCAACCACACTTGATCTCTTGTTCCCCCTCAACCGAATATGAACATTGTTGGTTCTAAATGAGTGTTCAAAGTGAAACAACGTGCCGATGGTACTCTGGAATGTTATAAAGACCGCCTTGTGGCCAAGGGCTTTAATCAGCAACACGAAATTGATTTTGATGAGATTTTCAGTCCAGTAGTCAAACCAACAACTATACGGTTAGTTCTATCTCTAGCTGTCTCCTTCAACTGGTCTATTCGTCAACTTTATGTGAGTAATGCCTTCCTTCATGGTGAACTCGAAAAAGAAGTATTTATGTCTCAACCCCCGGGTTTCTTGATCGTGATTTTCCAGATCATGTATGTCGCCTCCACAAAGCTTTGTATGGTCTCAAACATGCCCCTTGCGCTTGGTTTCAAAAGTTTAGCTCTTATTTACTTGCGCACGGGTTTGTGTGTAGCAAGGCCGACAACTCCATGTTTATCTCCCGGTCCTCTCTTGGTACCTTGGTCTTGCTTCTCTATGTGGATGACATTATTATTGTTGGGACTTCAGATTCTCTCATTTCACCAACATGGCAAGGACCTTGGTCCTCTTCACTAAGCATGACATGATCAGCTCGAAGCCCTATTCTAGTCCTGTTGCTCTCCGATCCAAGTTATCTGCTCTTGAAGGTGATCCCCTTGAGGATCCAACTGCCTATCGCCAATTAGTTAGGGCCTTATAGTATCTCACCATCACTAGACCTGATTTAACCTTTGGTGTTAATCAGGCATGCCAATTCATGCACCGCTTGGCCTCCCTCCACCTCCAGGTTGCAAAACGGATTCTTTGGTACTTGAAAGGGCATCTTGATCATGGCTTGACTATCCGTCCCTCTAATAACTTTACCTTGACAGCCTATTTTAATGCCGATTGGGCAGGTGATCCAGATGATCGACACTCCACTACCAGTTTCTGTATTTTTCTTAGTCCTAATCTTATCTCCTGGTGTAGCAAGAAGTAGAAAATCATTTTCCGATCCAGTGCCGAGGCTGAATATCGGGCTTTAGCATTCACCGCTACCGAAACGGTGTGGCTTCGTTATTTTCTTCGAGATCTTCCATTTGTTTAGTTCCCCAATCCGGCTCTATTGTGACAACGTCAGTGCCACCTACATGGCCTTGAATCCCATTTTCCATGCTCGCACCAAGCATATAGAGATAGATTATCACTTCCTTCGTGATCGAGTTGTTCAAGTAGATCTCCAAATTTTATTTATCTCCACTGACAAACAGCCAACGGATATTTTAACAAAGGGCCTCCCTAGTCCATGGTTTCGTTTCCTGCAGTCCAAGTTGCTTTCTCATTCGCCATCAACTTGCGGGGGTGTATTAACCAATACGCATGGAGCCACCTCTCCTTCTATTCCTGGAGACTACTCTTGGAGGATCTCCAATGATCCCTAAACAGATACGGTTACCAACATAGCAAGATATATATTGGAGTATCTTCTTATTGTATTCTTTCCTAAAACTCATTGTAACTCTTGCCTGTATTATCTCCAAGATATTGGCTGATAATAGAAGTTGTAAGGCTCTATAAATATGGATTAATGGAAGAGAGAAAGCAAGTTTTCCAATTCTTCATCTTAGTCCAATATCCACCTTTTTAGTGATGAGATACACTTGAATGATTTAGTGTATCTCATCCACTTGCTCTTACTATATTCTCCAATAAATGAGAGTTTGGAAATAAAAAATGAAGTTTGAGTTTGGGGCTAGCTAGAACACCTATAAAAAAGAGTTTTTTTTTTTTTTACGTAAATTGCTCAAGATATTCCACTTATAAATGGCCTTTAAAAAAACAACTTTACTGTTTCGGCCCTAACCTCTAGCTTCAAGATTTTCCACTTAGATATAAATGGCCTTTATAAAAGCAACTTTAGTGTTTTGGCCCTAAACCTCTCTTAGACATTACTACAATAAAAGGGATTTAGAGAAAATTCATTTTATCCCTTAAAGAAACTCGAGATTCTTACATTGTCTATCTTCTTCCTTCCGTTTTCTTCTCCTCTCTATTCTTTTGTTCATTTCTTCCCCTCGCAAACATCCATGCTTTACCCATTGCTATTTTCAAAGGGCATGTAATGGTTGGGGTCACCGGACAAGGGAGCTGACGGTAGTTTGGTTGTCATTCAACATCTTATTCACAAGCCATAAGGCTTTCTAATATCATTTTATTTTATAATTCTTATGTAAGCACCCCATTTTTGCACTCTTATGGGTCCTACATGACTCCATATAACCTATGAGAGATTTTTCAAGAAATACTAACCTTTTTAAAAATGACTTAAATTATCAAAATATCCTTGACAAATTTCAAAAGAAAGATATTCTTTTACCTTATTTTTACTAAAATAATCAATTTGGTATAATTCTATACATTTTCTATCTCTAAGCGGCCTTAAATATGAAATATTGGTAATAGGCCAATGGGTGACATGTGTCCCCTAGAAGAATTTGGATAAACTTTAAGACATTAAAAAATAAAGAGTTTAAAGGTAGTGTTTGGATACACTTCTAAATAGACTTTTATTGACTTTGGGCTCTTGAAGAGTCAAAAGTCGATTAAAATGTCATTTGGTTCGGCACTTAAGAGAGTAACTTCTCCATGAGTCAAAGGAACTCTCTAAAAATAGTCAAATTTGAGAACAAAAGGCCAAAGATAAATCAAACATTTAAAGTTGTGTTGGGAAGTAACTAGTTAGGGCCCCGCAGGGTGCATGAGCCGCTGTTTAAAACGATGACCTCCCATGTGGGACTTGTTTTTTACTCCAACTTTTTTTTTTGTTTGAATTAAAATTCCTCTTTGACCCTATTTATCCCTCTATAAAAGGACTTCTATAGGTTTGATTTATGGATTGAAAAGATTTAGACTTGAAATGAATTAATGAGAATGATCTAGAAGAACTTTTGGAATATCTCTACTCTCAAACAGAAACCTCCCCTATGGGACTTCTTTTTCACTCCCACTACTTATTTTATTTGAATTATAATTCACTACTACAAATATGCTTATTAATTATGGTTGCATTTTGAATTATAATAACTATTTTTGCAGAAACAATGATTATAACCGTGATCTTATATTGATAAAATATACTTAGAATTTATTTGATTACCGATCATGGTTATACAATAACCGTGATTGTAATCAGTGTCTATAAATATTTCATATATGCAAGCAGTTGCTAAATAAATAACTTTTGGGGGTGTTCTTCTCCCTTGTTATCCCTTCATCTTTCTAATTTTCTTTGTCATTTTATTAATGCAGTTATTAAACAAGCTTTTTTTTTCTCTTGCGGAAGTTTAAGCCAAGAGTTCCTTATTATAAAGTGGAAGAAAACTTCCGGAGAGAAAGAAAATCGTGTTTTACAGCGAAAACTTTCACAAGAGAAAGAAAAATGTCTTTACTCCTCACTGTCATAAAGAACCCTTGAAGACATGGAGAAAAAGAAGAAACTCGAGAGTGAGTTATCTCTTTTCATGGAAAGAGCACACCTTTATTTTCTTTCATTTCTTTAAGTCCATTTTTTTCTAAAATAGAAACCCCCCAAGAATTAGCGTGTCTTCTAGTTTCATTGTTGCTTCTCACCAAGGGAAGAATGGATCTTCTGTTGCATTTTCAACTCCAAAGTATGAGAAAAGAAATTATTGTAGGGAAGCATGCAAAAATTACATTTTAGACAATGAGGGAGAAGATGAAGAAGTATGAGAATGAATCATCTCTTCTATTTGAAGTGGCACATAAGAACTCACGTGTTCATGTAATTATGGATATTGTAGAAGATGTATCAAATAAATGGCTATTGCATAAGATGTATTTAAAAAATACTTATGATCACAGTTTTATTGTAAATTTGAATTTTTGGATTCAGATTCACTGCCACTCCATGGCGCGTTCATTGCCTTCCCTTTTTCATTTTTCTTATTAGGATAATCTAGCGATATATGCATGTAGCATTCATAGCATTGAACCCCTCAAGAAATCTTTTTAGCACCATTGAGATTTTTCTTCGCTTCTTGGTGCTTAGGCCTTGATTTTAAAGGATTTTCGTTCTTGCTTAGGATTAAGTCCTTTATTTGTTTTAAGAAATTTCTTGAATTTCCTAACGAATATGGCCACATCATTTATAAAACTTAGATTCACTATCCGAACCCTCTACTAATTCCTTGATAGATTTCAAGGCTATATTCTTAGTTTGTATGTTTGGAGTGAACCAACCAACTCCTCAAATTTTAAAATATCAACGTAATTGCTTTCTTCAATGACCGTGTCCTTAGGCTAAAACCTCTCCGATAGAGACCTAAAAACCTTTCTGACAATCTTTCACTCTGATAGTCTTTCACCTAGGTTAAAGTTGGAATTGATAATGTTGCTAAGTTTAGCATAAAAATCATTAAATGTTTCATTGTCTTCCAACTTCAGCATTTGGGAGTTTAGAGATTTTAAATGTTGAGGTCCCTTCATGGGTATTCTCTATAATTACTCATGCCTTATTCAATGTGTCACACATAGAAATGTGCCGAAATTCTTCAAGCGTGACAACATTGACATTGAAGATAACATTGAGACCCCTGATGTTCCACCCACAACTATCAAACTCCTCTCGAGTTCATTCCAAGGAAGGTTTCTCGGTGGAATTCTCCTCTACGATTTTGGTGGGGGGCATTTCCAACCCTTTTTTATGGTTATCCATACCCTTTCGTCCAAAGATTTTAAAAATGCTCTCATTCGAGCTCTTCAATATGCATAATTATTCCCATTAAATAATGAGGGGAGCGATGGATCCACCATCTCTAAGAGAATTCATAATACAAGGTTTATGCTCAAGATCACACTAAAGGGGTTAGCCTTAATAGTGAACTGCTCTAATACCAATTGAAATTCCTTATTTAATGATTTCCCAAGACCTAGAGAGGGGGGGGGGGGGGGACCTCATCCAGTAGACACAATTTTTATGTGGAAACTATTTTGGGAAAAATGAGGGACCTCATCCAGTAAACACAATTCACTATGAGACAAGCATATAAAAATTACTAAGTTTGAACCTTTGCCCAACAAGACACGACACAACGCTCCACAACATCATGTTCTCCACTTTGTAAACCACAAACGCACAAGTCCGATCTCAATTGCAACGGCTCTAATTCCTCACCAGCCAAAGCTTTCTCAAAGCTACTCGTTCATGATCCGCCGATTGATCTCAGTCCTCGATAACTTTTGCTCACACCAACCAAGACTTAACAATTTGAGTTTAAGAGGTATGAAAGGTTTGAATAAACCTCTAAAGGGATCTCACAAGGGTTTGAAGGTCATTCAATGCAAGTTTGAATTGATAAACTTTAGACTTGCATCCTTGGAGAAAGGATGAGAGGAGAAGAATGGGGATCAACCAAAGGTATAGGAAACCCTAGATAGCTCTAAGCAATCTCAACTCTCATACACAAAAACTCTAATTTCATTCAAAGGAAAATTTGTATTTATAAGGAAGTTAAGAACCTGAGTTTGGAAGTTGCTAGCAAAAACTTTATTTTTACGAAGAGCGTTCAAACCAATATCCAATCCGTTCGAACGAGATTCCATTTGTTCGAACGTTTTTGGCTTCATGACATCTAGATCAATAACACTGTCAAACCCAAGCAATTCCGTTCGATCCACCAGAGGGCCATTCGAACGACCAAGCTTCGTTTGTACGCAAAATTTGGGCTTGTTCGAACTAAATTTGACAGAATGCTGTAACCTTCATATTTTGGTCTAGAGTTCCAAACTAAGGATCAAGACACTAGCCACCTAGGGTATAGAATATTATTTTAAGTCAATTCTTTCTAAGGTATAAAATAGGTATCTAGGTCACTTACCATCCTATAGATGTGAGCAAAGCTTCCGACATAATGTTCTTACTTGAACATCTTCAAGCTTCATTTTCACGAACTTGATCAAATGGACGACCAGGACATAAGACTCATAACCTGACACTGAGTTTGACACTTGAATTAGCCAATCCATATTTGGACTTTAAATGTTTATACATATTAAGTATTTTCATATGATAAAAACATGAGGTTCTTTCCATAATATTGTTGAAGAACTTTGTTATTGTTGTGAACTACAGACATGAGATATGATTCTTTAGTTATCACTGTAGACATAAAACTATTCTGAGTTAATTATGTGTATTCGTTGGGCATCATGCTCTATTATGGCTTATATATGTTATGCTATTATATAATAGTATGATGTTCACTATAATAAAGGGTAGCGACCCTAAAGCAAGCATGTAGGTGTATGTAACAAGTACATAGAACTAGAAGGATCAATTTGAGAACACCCCATAGAATGGTCACTATCAGATTCAAATAGTGGTTTTCATTGTCTATGTGATTTTGATATTACCAAACGGTAATGCCTAACCAAGGGTTATATACAGGTATGTTGAGTCATGCACATGATGTATGTGAAAAGATGTAGATGATCAATAAGGAATCCATTACTCCGATAATGAGAGAATATTTAATTGATATATCATTAAGACTAAACTCAATAAATCTAACTGATAGTTTTAATAAAAGTGTTTTATCGAAATATTTATAGATTATATATTACAAAAGTATATTAATTTATCAAAAGAGTTTTGCTAAGTCATTCTGAGTCCAATGAGAAGATTATTTTAAAGGAATGAAATTAATACATAATCCTGATTCTAGACAGTGGTGAATAATCTATTCTTACTTAGTCTTATATGAAATATTGAAATGTAGGAAATGGTCTTACTAATAAAGCCCTAATCTTTGGACTTTAATTATAATGTGTTGATGGATATAATTATAATATGTGAAAAATTCAAAGAAGTTTTCTATAAAATTAGAAACTCATAAGGGAATAATTAGAATAAAAATTATGAGATAATACTAATTGAATTAGTATTAGGATTCACATCCAAAAATAAAGTCCCTCTAAATTCCACTCAAGCTTTCTCTCATAGAATCGGGCACCTAAATAACACTTCTAGTGAGGAATCCTAATGCCCAAACAATAATTTTAGGAAATTAAGAGAATTGTTCTCTAAGATTTGGGTTGTACAAAGAATCAAAACTTGAAGGAGAAGTCCATCAGTTCTCCTAGTTTTGATTCATCGAGAGTTATGCGAGTGAGGGCATAAATCTTACTAAGCTTAGTGAGATAACATCTTCTATCATTCCTTAAGATTTATAATCTCATGTGAAGATCTTGAATTAAAATATAATTTTTAATCATCACAAATAGATTTAGATTTGTGATATGTATTTTTAAGAGATAAACTATGAATATGAGCTCTGGTTGAAGAGCAAACATGGAGCAACCCGAAAATATGCTATGATAGGGATAGTTTGGGTATTACAGGACCTTCATTTGTATTGTAATTTTCAAACTACCTATGCCATAAAACATATTTCTGGTTGCTCCGGCTTCTTACCTCTTGTTCATACTAGAAATTAACATGTCTCCTGGGAGAGGGCATCAAACATTAATCCATTAATCCATGAAAAAGTAATTAAGAACACCTTCTTGGTGACCACCTCCACCTTTTCTTTTATACCCGATTAATAGAATCCCCATTCTTTGGGTAATATTGCTAACTCACTTTCTTTAAAGGAAAGACGTCTTGTTGTCTTCTACCAAGAGAAACGACACTTGGTGGTTTTGCAACAACACTTTGCCTATTCATAAAGAAAGCGTTGCTAGTAGCATTATCCCTAGAAGTCACACCTAAAGCTTAATTTACAATCTGTCATTACACTTATATATATTAGGAAAACTTAAACTACATTAATTTACAGTTGGGTTCTTCACATGGATCATTGCTACAAGGATGAAAGTACATACAAATTCCTTCACTGCTTGCCAAGTTCTAACCCTGAACTTGACATAGAACATAGTTTTTCCTCCTCTTCTTGCTGCTCCAGTGTCTCATAAAGAGGAGCATTCCTAGTTTCAGGCAGCCATATTGTTAAAAGCCCACTAAAAATGGCAAAGCCCCCAAATATCAGGAAGGAAAGAGATGTGCTCAAACGGCCTAGAACCACAAGCAGAGGCGCCATTGATGCACCTAACATCAAAGATTGTCGCAGCAATGATACAGCAAAGTTCCTCACGTTCGTCGGAAACAGCTCCACACAGTAAATATATAGTAAATCAAAAGCTGTTGAAGCTGCCATAAACCCTATTCCTTCAATAGTTAACTGAGGCCAGCTTCCTCTGAATTCATTCTTTCCTTCACCCCCATCCTTCTTCTTGCCGGAGAAAAAGATGCACACAATGCACGAAACTCCGGCTATGTAAGCGGACATAGAGAGAAGTACACGGCGGTCTGTGAAGCTCAAGAGTACACTACCAATAAAAACCGCCGGAATTTCCATCATTGCATTTAGCGCGACGGTGTAGTAGAGATTGAAATTCAAGTTCTCGACGTTGAGCTGAATTCCATAATAAACAAACCCAACTCCTAAACCAGCTATCATAACCAGGATCATCCTTCTAGTAGCCCACCTTGCAGACCAAAGGCTCTTAGACTTAGTCGCATTTTGATCGCTAAATTTGGTTGAAGAGGGGTTGGAGATGGTTAGATTCTTGGGTAATATCTTCCCGTTAAGCCGGGCCAACTTGTTCAAGACATCAAATGCTTCTTTAGTTCTTCCCATGATCATAAGCCATCGCGGGGACTCCGAAACAAAAGGGAGGATTAAAAGAGAGTAGATGAGGGGAAGAAGGGAGATGATTTTGTATATGTTTCTCCAAGAGGTTCTTGTTGGATAAGCAATCAAGGGGAGGGAAAGGAAACCTGCTGTGAAGAAGAAGAAACCGTATTGGCCAACTTGGCCTCGCCATTTCCTTCCTACAGCCTCGGTAGAGAGAACAAGACAGCAGATCCCAATGCCTGATCGAGCGAACCCGTTTGAGAAGCGAAGGAGAGCGTATATCCAGACGTTTGGAGAGAGGGATGTGGCGAAAGTAGTGACGGAGGTAAGAAGGCATGAGAGGAGCACTGTATTCTTCCTTCCTAGATATGAGTCCGCTAGGCGACCGTAAAAGGCAGAGCCTGCATCAACAGGGATAAGTGGCAGTTCAGCAAAAACCACGACCAAGTATCTTACTTGTGTAACCGGAACTATACAACAAAATATGTCTTTGTAGGACATTTTGGAAGGAGACAGCGAAAGGGTCCATCTGAAATCCCGTGCCCAGATGCTCCGTCTCGGTGGTCTTCGCCCTTTAGCGGTCTCAAAAGCATTACTTTGCTAGTGGACCTCGTTAGTGTTGAAACCAAGACCATACTCTAAGAGCATAAGATTTCAGGTGAGACCCATTTCACATGATAGGCCTCACCTGATATTCCGTTACACGGTATCGGTGGTCTCGGCCCTAAGGGTCCGTAGCTTTATCTTTTTGAATTTTAACCATTGGGATTCATTTTTTTTTCTTAAAAATCTAGATGCTTTAACCATACTTGATTGAACGGAGTAAAAAGGGTACATGTGACACAAAAAAGTGATGGGCTGGTAAATTACCTCCTCTTATGGAGGAAGTGATTTTTCTATTTTGGAAATGGATTATAATCCGCTTCTCACGGTGTGTAACTTAATTCTAAAAATACATATATATATTTTTAATTCTCACTGGGTGGAACTTAATTCTAAAAATATTAATTATTTTAACCCTGATTAAAATTCACTAACACTTGGGGTTAAATTCTTTTTAAATCCAAATTAAATTCTTTTTAATAATTTGTTTTAAAAACCAAAGTTAGGTGGATGATCATTAAGGGTGGGTGAATCTTAACCACAGTTAAGAGGTGTCAAAAAGAATACGTGGCAACCTCAAGGGCATGCATAACCAGATTGGGACGGTTATAACTCATAACGGTGGAAAATTTCAAGCCTTAGAAATTACGTTAATTTTTTTTTTTAAAGAAAGCCTTTTATAGTTTCCAAATTACCCCGTAAGGAAAGCTCTTTTGCTGTGTGTGAAGTTGGTAGAAGGGAAATAAAATACGGACCCGGGGTCAGCTTAGAAGCTGACCCCCTGCTCTCATTGGTCCAGAATCCCTTTTTATCACGGAAAAAGATTACTTTTGGTGCGCTCGGGTAGCCACAAACCATTAGGCAGGTGGCATTTTACAGGGGAAAGATATCACATGGGGAGAAGTCAAAATCATGGGGAGAAAATGAAATGACTTCTCCCCTAAATTATCACTACCTGCCCAATGTTTTGTGGATGCCTGATCACCCAGCTCGGGCAGCCACAAGAGGTAATCTTTTTCCTTTTTATCACTCATCAACTGTTGTTAGGATTCACTCAGCTCTTAGGGTTAAGGGGTCAAACCATGATTTTTAGAAAAACAAAAAAACAAAAATATTAATTTTAATTTAATTAAACTTAACCATGGTTTAAAAGCTGCTAAAAGGGACATGGAACACTGCGGTCAGCTTAGAACACAGCTTAGAACAGGACTCTTGGTAGAATATGACTTGAAATTCTACAAGGTTATAACCCGACTCTTTGGAGTCAAAGGTTATGTCCCACGTGTCAACACATGTCCCTTTTAATATCTCTTAATTATGGTTAAGATTCACTAAACCCTGGGGTTCAACTATTTAAAATTGGTTTTTAAAAGACAACATTTTAACCGTTGTAATTGTAACTGGACTCAAGTTACAACCTTAGAGAATTTCAAGTGGTAGAATATATTCCTCAAAGACGTGTTGACACTTGATACCGTAACGGATTTTGGGCAGTTTTGTGTTAAACACACCTTAAGTGCGCCCAAAACCTAATATTTGCTTTCTATTAATGGCAAGATCTTAGCCGTCCAATTAACGGAGCCCGTATTGGATTGATCATCTAAACGTCCTATTAGTCAAAGAGTCCGTCTATGTTTATGAATACTCTCCCAAGCATACTCCTAAATATACGTGACTTTTGAAAATGAAAGAATAAATCAAGCTAGATTAGTCGAGCCAAATCTATTATTGACCCTTAGTTATTTGAATCAACCCTTTGATATCCAAAAAGTTAAGTCTTCGTCATATAGTGGTAGTTCAGCAAAAACCACGGCCAAGTATCTTACTTGTGTAACCGGAACTATACAACAAAATATGTCTTTGTAGGACATTTTGGAAGGAGACGGCGAAAGGGTCCATCTGAAATCGCGTGCACATCTGAAATCCCTTCAACAGATGTTCCATCTTGGTGGTCTTCGCCCTTTAGCAGTCTCAAAAGCATTTTCTTTTCTGGAAGAGAAAATGGCTCTCCCAGAACCTTTTTGAATTGGACTTTGCTACTTTGCTACTGAGACCCCCCATTAGGGTCGAGACCGAGACCATACTTTAAGAGCATGGGATTTCAGGTGGGGCCCATTTCACATGGTAGGCCTCACCTGAAATCCTGTGTTCTTAGAACATGGTCTCGGCCCTAAGAAGGTCTAAATAGCTTTATCCTTTTTGAATTATAACCATTGGGATTTTTTTTTCTTCTAAAAATCTGGATGCTTTAACCTCATTTGATTGATCGGATTAAAAAGGGTACATGTGACACAAAAAAGTGATGGGCTGGTAAATCACCTCCTCTTATGGAGGAAGTGATTTTTCTATTTTGGAAATGGATTATAATCCGCTTGTCACTGTGTGTAACTTAATTCTAAAAATACATATATATATTTTTAATTCTCCCAGGGTGAAACTTAATTCTAAAAATATTAATTTTTTTAATTCTCATTGGGTGGAACTTAATTCGAAAAATATTAATTTTTTTTACCCCGATTAAAATTCACTAACACTTGGGGTTAAATTCTTTTTAAATCCAAGTTAAATTCTGTTTAATAATTTATTTTAAAAACCAAAGATTGGTGGATGAACACTAAGGGTAGGTGAATCTTAACCACAATTAAAGGGTGTCAAAAAAAATACGTGGCAACCTCAAGGGCATGCATAACCAGACTGGGACCGGTTATAACTTGTAACGGTGGAAAATTACAAGTTTTAGAAATTACTTTAATTTTTTTTTAAAAGAAAACCTTTGATAGTTTCCAAATTAGCCCGTAAGGAAAGCTCTTTTCCTGCATGGAGCCATGGAGTGTGTGAAGTTGGTAGAAGGGAAATAAAAAACGGACCCAGGGTCAGCTTAGAAGCTGACCCCGTCCTCTCATTGGTCCACAGCCCCCCTTATTATCACTCATTACTTGTTGGATTCACTCACCCCTTAGGGTTAAGGGGTCTAGCCATGAGTTTTAGAAAAACAAAAATACAAAATGATTAATTTTAATTTAATTAAGCTTAATCATAGTTTAAGAGGTGCTAAAAGGGTCACGGGGGCACTGCGTTCAGCTTAGAACAGGACTCTTGGTAGAATATGACTTGAAATTCTACAAGGTTATAACCCGACTCTTTGGAGTCAAAGGTTATGTCTCACGTGTCAACACATGTCCCTTTTTAATATCTGTGGTTAAGATTCACTAAACCCTAAGGTTCAACTATTTAAAATTGGTTTTTAAAAAACAACATTTTAACCAGAGTTGTAATTGTAATTAGACTCAAGTTTCAAGTTACAGCCGTAGAGAATTTCATGTGGTAGAATATATTCCTCAAAGACGTGTTAACACTTGATACCGTAACGGATTTTGGGCAGTTTTGTGTTAAACACACCTTAAGTGCGCCCAAAACCTAATATTTGCTTTCTATTAATGGCAAGATCTTAGCCGTCCAATTAACGGAGCCCGTATTGGATTGACCATCTAAACGTCCTATTAGTCAAAGAGTCGGTCTATGTTTATTTATGGAGACTCTCCCAAGCATACTCCTAAATATACGTGACTATCGAAAATGAAAGAATAAACCAAGTCGAGCCAAATCTATTATTGACCCTTAGTTATTTGAATCAACCCTTTGATATCCAAAGAGTTAAGGCTTCGTCATATAGTAAAAATATTAGACGGATAAATACTAAAGGATCAGACGGCAAGAATTCTTCATCTCACTAACCCCAATTAGTTTGAAACAAAATTTTTGGAAATCCTTAAAAAAAAAAAAAAAAAAAACAGTTCCCAACTATTAAAATCCAACAATTTTTAAAAGGATTTTACTAGTCTTAATCCCCCTACATGGGCAAAAGGCAAACCCCCTTGTGCACCAAGGACCCTCCTTGCCCAAAAAAGGCGCATTAACACTAGGGATAAAACTTCTTAGACCGTATTAAGGCCGAGACCACCAAGACAGCTCTCTAAGAGTACGAGATTTCAGATGGGGCCTACACGGTCTCTGTAGTAAAGTCCTCTATGCTAGGGCCTCGGATTGTCTCTGGCGAACTAGAAAGGGCTCTCGGGGTTCCATACATTGTGTGCGACAGTTGGCGTAAAAAATAGGGAGAAATCATCCCATTTTCTCCCCATAATTTTGATTTCTCCCCATTTGATATCTCTCACCCGTATTCTCATACACTTATCGCCATATGTCTTATTATGGGTGGGGAATTCAAAATCATGGGCCCATGATTTTGACTCTACCACTTGTCACCTATTCTATGGAACCCCAAGACAAGCCCTTTCTGGCTTCGCCAGATACAAAGGCCGCTAGAAAAACTTTACCATTCCATTTCCAAGTAATAAGAATTGTCAAAAAAACAAAAAAACGTACCCATGAGCGAACCAAGGAAGAACAAGGACGCGGGTAGTCCAGCAACGAACTTGTGATCACAAACGAGTCCCCACTCAGCTATTGTAGAGCTAGAGTTGCCACCAATCCATTCCCACGTCCCAGACGGAAGCCCACACACCGACTTGGACTCGGACAAACCCCCCTTCGCGCACCAAGAACCCCCGCCTTTGCACGACCAAGAAGGCTGTGCATCGCTAAATATGGTTACCAATGTATTTTGGGAGTCGAAAATCCAGGCCAAGGACACCAAGAACACTTGGACCATCTGAGAGAATCCGAACGATCCTACATACTCTTCTATTATTTCGTCCACCGTCAGCTCCAGCTTCGTCGCTGCTGCCTCGGCTTCTCCTCCTTGGACTCTGTGGAGAACTAGCTCTTGCAGTTCTTCCATTGGGTCCCTGTAGGCTCTAGCTAAGTGAGGTTGGTTTCAGTAAATGGAAATCAAGCTGCTTCACCATTTATAGATTATTATAGAGGTGGTTCCTGTTTAATTTTATTTTAAGGAAATGCTATTGAGACCGCAAAGGGCCGAGACCGTGCACCACATGCATGGATCTCAAAATTTCATAAACGGGTTTAATAAAATTTTGAGATCTGTACATATGATATACGGTCTCGGTGTGTCTCGGCACTTTACAGTCTCAGTAGCAAAGTCATTTCTTTTATTTGACACTTAGGCTCCGTTTGTTTCGATGTAAAATAGGGGAAAACAAATGAATTTCACCGAAAATATCAATTGTCCTAAATAAATTATGTGCGAAAAATGATATTTTCCGTGAAATTCATTTGTTTTCCCCTATTTTCCATCAAAACAAACGGAGCATTAAAAGAAATGGCAGCACGGGAATAAGCGGTCCTCCTTAGTTTTAGGTTTTCAATTCCACGTGGGGAGCATGAGTGGTTGTTAGGAACCACCATCATCTTTGAATATGCGGCATAAGCAGAAGTATTTGGACATGTATCATGCATGCAGGGTCCCACTATCCACCATTGTAAAATGCGTCTCTTGTATAAAACTTTCATGAATATTCTGAATCAATCCGCAAGTTGAACGGTAGAGATCATACAGTCCTTTGAAGAAGTGGGTTCTAGCCTGGCCTCTTTATCTTTTTTTTTTGGTTGGACTAGCTAGCCCTCTGATCTTTACTTTCCTTTAGTGAGTACAATCAATTATGAGTGGGATCCACTCTTGCAATTGCAGGAGAATCTCTCTTTTACTTGTAAATACATAGCACGTGTCCCAATAGCATTAACCCTCAAGATTAATTAAGTAAATTTTAGAATTTGAAAAAGCATACAAAAACCTGAAAGCCCTGGACAGGTGGTGCAACTTTTTTTTTTCTCTTCATGCATATGAGGTCATGAATTTACATGATTGTGAATTACCAAATATATTAGTGGGTCCTACTTGGTCTTTTTCTCCGTCCTCCCATCATAAAAGTCCGGATCTGCCCAATTGCAATTGAACTCCCGAGTTCCATTGCATACCCTTTAACTATTTTTAACTGGCTTCGGATTATCTCAGGTGGATACCCGAGGTGGGTGCTCGGGCATCCACATATCGTCCGACATGTGGCGATACAAGTGGCGACAATTAATCGAAGAGTTTTGATTAGAGGACCACAAGGTCCTCTTTGAAGCTGAGCACTCCCATCAAGTTTCAATACATTGGAAAAAAGAAAATGATAAAAAACTAAAATAAAAGTTTTATTGTCTCATGCTAGGAAGCACGAATACTTTGAAAATGGAAACGTACCCATATTGTTGTATCGGATACGTATCAGATACGACACTCTAAGGTAAAACTTAACTATTTTTCATAATTTCTGTTGTATCGTCGTACCCGTATCATATCGCCGTACCCGTGCTTCCTAGGCCTCATGTCATTTAGCAATTTGGTGGTTTGTTTGGAAGAAGATCCTGTAATTGATTTTCTAATTTTTTTAATAGAATTAATAAATCGTAACCACAATTTAAAGGTGCTGTTAGGCGCAGCCAACTTTTTGATGACTGCACCCTATTAGTAAAAAATTATTTATTGCATGCCATTAAATTCATAAAATTACTTATACACCCCAAAAATAAAATAAATTTATAACTATGCACCAATCACGATTTAAGCATTACCTATTAAGCAAGACCAACCAACGACAACAGGTTCAAAGCTTCTCCCATTAATCTTTACTATTCAGATTTTGTACGTGTGTGACTTCTCCAATTAATCTTCACTTCCCAGATTTTGTACATGTGTGACTCCTGATTTATGTTGATCATTCCTATTCATAAAACCATGATACCTTCCACCTCTTGTTGATAAGAGTTTTTAGGGGTTTTTCCCAGATTGCCCCTCTAGTATGGGGTTCTTCCCCAAATAACCAGGTTTTGAAAACCCTTCTATAAATGCCTTTATCATCTATTTTCCATAATTCAGTATTTATGAAAAGTCTTAAACACCTCTCCATTGATTTTGAAAGAAGAAGAAGAAGAAGAAAAGGGTTTTAGGTTCATGGATGAGAGATCTTCGTTCTCACCCTATTTCCAGCGAGAGTTATTCGTTCCCACCCCATTTCCCGCGAGAGTTCTTCATTCCAAGAAGAAGAAGAAGATATGTACGTGGATGAGATGAATGAAGCTCACCCACTCCCCTCATCTTCCAAATACTCATCCATTACCATTTATACTGATTTTGAAAGAAGAAGAATAATTAAAAAAAAAAGATGAAAAAATCGCAAAAATCTGAGTTTCCCGAAGTTTTTTGTGTGCAGGGTCAATTCAGTGCATCGACCTCGTGCATTTTTTGCATCGACCCCGTGCAAAATGCATCGACCGCGTACAAAATGTACTAAGTCGATACAATGCATCGACCTCATGCATTTTATATATCGACTCTGTGCAAAATGCATCGACCGCGTACAAAATACACTAGGTTGATGCAATGCATCGACCTCGTGCATTTTATGCATCGACCTCGTGCAAAATGCATCGACCACGTACAAAATGCACTACGTTGATACAATGCATCGACCTCGTGCATTTAATGCATCAACCTCCTGCAAAATGCATCGATCGCGTACAAAAAGCAGTAGGTTGATGTAATGCATCGACCTTGTGCATTTTATACATCGACCCCGTGCAAAATGCATCGACCGCGTACAAAATGCACTAGGTCGATACAGTGCATCGACCTCGTGCATTTTCTGCATCGACCCCGTGCAAAATGCATCGACCGTCATCTTCAAGCTTGGAAATATGACTGTAAATCATAGAAAATGAAAAAAAACACATGTAAACACATATATAACATGAAATTTAATGTTTTGAACTATAAATACAATGATTATAAACATTTTTCAATGAATTAATCATACATGCAATGATTTTTTTGAATTCATTTTTTTTAAACACAAGAAACCTGAAAATGAGAGTTGTTCTTCGGTTAATGATGTTTTTTCACGAAAATAACATGGAAAGAACGCTCTTGGAACAAAGATCTCTCACCGGAAATGGGGTGGGAACGAAGTTCTCTCATTGGAAATAGGGTGGGAATGAAGAACTCGTCGGAAATAAAGTAGGGATACCCAAAGTCTTTTTTTCAAATGATTTGGATAAAATGGGAAAAATTCGCATGTGCGAATAGATGCACATGTGTTTGGGGACATTTAGAGAATGGTTTTTAAAACCTGGTTATTTGGGGAAGGACCCCATACTAAAGGGGCAATCTGGGAAAAACCCCGAGTTTTAAGCCCAGTACATACCAACTAACATTACTTGAGCATATCATACAACAATTTTTTTTTAAATTTTTTTATTTTATCGGTAGCATACCATGAAACATTGGTTTGAGAATCCAAACACACTATGTCTATAATCCTCAAACACTCTGATATGTGCGATTCACATGGTAACATTAATAGAAAAAGGCCTCGGATTGTCTCTGGTGAGGCCAGAAAGGTGGTCTCGGGCAACTACAAAATAAGGGGCATGTGACGTTAAAAAGGGGAGAAGTCATTCCATTTTCTCTTCATGATTTTGACTTCTCTCCACTTGATATCTCTCCCCTTATCTCACCACTTTATCATCATGTGTCAAATAATGTGTGGAGAAATCAAAATCATGTGCCCATGAAATGACTTCTCCAACCACTTGTCCCCTATTTTATGGTTGTCCTTCTGGTTTCGCTAGAGAGAATTTGAGGCCATAGAAAAACTGGTGTTTAGATGAGAGAGTGTTTATCCAAGCACACTGATACCGTGTCTAGATTCCATAACCATGAAATGATGTATCATTAATGCAATTACAGACATACAATGATACCATGTCGAGCGGAAGAACAAAGAAAGAACCAAGGAGAATGGCATGTCTTCCCTCCAAGAAAATTTTGGGATGCGGCTATTAAAATTTAAAAAATGGGGTATACTCGTAATAAAGTGGGATGCGCCTAACATCAACCTTCAATTAATAAGAGTTGAAAGAAAAACGTATTGACCTCTGGGCACAATTGAACTCTGGTTCAATTGTGATGATCTGATCATCTTGATGAGAGTACCTCTGACATTGAAATATTCTATTTTGATAAGACAACATTGAGAATTGTCCAATGGACAACAAGGTTTAAAATAAAAAGGTTTAAAATTTTGTGAAATTTCTGTTTCAGGCAACCCAACGACATCGAAACTGGGTGTATTTCAAAAATCAAATTTTGGTTGAAATTTTGGAAAATTTCAGATTTCGGAAATTTCAGAATTTCGGTCGAAACCTGATCTTTTAATTTTTAAATAGTTTTAAAAAAAATTTTTCTTAAAATTCTGAAATATTCCAAAATATTTCGAAATGTTTACTCAAATTTCATGAAATTTATATATTAATTAAAAAAATAAAATAATAATATTTATATAAATATGTAAAATTTTAATAAAATATTATTTTTTAATATATATATTAATAATATATATATATATATATATATATATAAAATTAATAAATTATTAATATTTCGGATTTTGAAATTTTGCCGAAATCCCGTAATTTTTCAGGATTTCAGTTTGGGTTGGCTGGGTGAAATCTTCGAAAATTTTGAAATTAAAAACCTTGCATGGACCTCGAGTTCTGGTTTGTGCTGTGTTTGCCACCTTTGTGTGCGTTCGTTTTATGTGGTGGTTACACATAGAGATCTTGTTGGCCACCTCTCTCCTTTTGGAGTGCCATTTGACGTGTTTAGGCACTTCCCAAATATATTATGTTAACTTAAAGAAAAAAGTGCTATTATAATTCACACTTACTCCTCAGTTCTACTTGACTTCTCATTGGAATGTGACTCAAGTAAATAGACAACCTTATACTCAAACCATCAAGAACATTCAATTAGTTATTGTGTATGGGTACTCCTAATTATACTCCCAAATATATTTCCTAATCCTAACTATTTATAACCAATCACTAAGAGTCAAGATTTGAATTGACTTATTTTATCTTTTCTACTGCCACATCAGTTCTAATTCTAATCCTAACCGTTTAATAATTGAAATCAATGGTTAGGATTTTGGAGTAGGCTTTAGGAGTATGCCTAGACTAATTCATTTTTTTTTAGAATGATCCATCAAAGGTCAATAATAGTCAACCAATTGGACGGCAGATTGGGAAAGTTGAGCCTTTGTAAGGTCCTGCTCTATAATCTCACCTCTAGTCAAGAAAACGAAAATTGTTGGTGCTTGCTTTGTCATGCATAGGAATGGAAACGAAGACAAAGTGGAATTTGAAAGCGACTTAAAAGATTCCTTAGACGAATACTTGTGGCTGAAATTATCCAGCTTCAGTGCAATCCATGCTGGACAAGGGAATTTGTGACTGTCAATGCAACCCATTATGGAAATGGAAAGGAAATGGAAATGGGAGTTTGTTACTTCGACAAACGATATTCATACGTATCTCTTTTTTCAAATGCCCCGTTCATGTGCTTAGTGGTTGCTTCAATATTAGAGCACCTCCATTAATACATACTATTCACGTTGACCACAACAGAGAACAGTAGGCATCCCACGAACCCACTGTATTGAGTTGTGGACGCGGCTCCAGCACTTGGTCATTGCATCTTGCCTCAACTCCTACGAGTCCTTGGCAAGCAAGCCTCATTCCTTGTGTTCTTCGGCAATCTAAGCGAGAGCTAGCGTAGTCCAAGGTTCGGTACCCATGCTCATTAAAGCCATTAATAAGCAGTCTCTCGTACAAGACATCTGACAGATTTTTTTAGAATCTGACCGTTGGATCTCAAGATGGGTCTCATGAGGAAAACGTGATAAAAAACACTTGGATCGGACATTTATAAACCGTCCAATAAAAAAAAAAAGAGGAAGACCGACCTACTAACAAAAGAGAGAATTTGTTAAGAGGATAGATGTAGAGGGGAGAGCAGTGTAATTTTAAAAATAAGAGGGGAGGTTTTAGCAATTTCACCAAACCTCGAGGAAGGTCGGTGTAATTTAGCTTCTTAATTTTCTGTATAAACAACAATTTTGTTATGCACAACTAGCACCACACAAGTAAAGGAATGGAGAACACCTTTTTCACTGATCCTTGTGAGTATTCTTTTGCTCTATGACGTACGTATCTTCTTGCTCGACAGTGGGTTCTATTACACTACTTCTTTATCATGGTTAAGTAATTTAACTATGCTTAGTTTGGCCAAACCATAAGTTAAACACTAGGTCAACCCTGGTTAAATCCTAGGTCAACTCTAGTCAAACCCTAATCAAATCCTAGGTCAACCTTAGCTTAACCCTAGGTAAACTATAGCCTAACCCTAGATGAACCCTATGTCAAATCCTAGGTTAACCATAGCCTAACCCTAGATGAATCCTAGGTCAAACCCTAGTTAGCACTAACCTAGCCAAGGACCTAGGGCTAAGCCCCAGCCCCTTAGGACCTAAACCCATAGACAAACAGTCCTTAGGCCCAAACATACACCCGTGACCCAAGCTAAGCTCTAGGGGGCGCGGGGGGGGGGGGGCTAGCCCTGAAATTCAAATTTTCTAAGAATGTAGATAATCTAATTATCGGCTCTAGGGGGGGGCTAGCCCTGAAATTCAAATTTTCTAAGAATGTAGATAATCTAGTTATCGACATTCCTTTTATGGTAAGCAAAGTACCGCGTGCATGAGCATTTAAACCTGAGCAGACCCATTTCTGAAAAAACCCAAGAATGGTGGTAAACTATTTACCGCCATTTAGTCTTATACCTTGCAAAGAATGGCGGTACTAGAATTACCGGTATTCCTAGAGTTTGCATTCCACGCAAACTCTGTTCCCCCCAGTGCTTTGGCACAACTTCTGGCAACCACTCACACCTTCTGTGACCTTCACCAACTCCTTTCCTATTCCCTTTGGTGTCCCTAACCTCCCAATCCAGTAAAATGAGACCCTTGGCCAAGCTTAAGGATACACTCCGAAAATACTGGGCAAATCTCTGAAAGAATTCTGATCAAAGCTTCTAGTTCTTTGAATTCTGCCTCTGGAAGCTGAGTGTGAACCTAGAGGAACAACTTAAGCTTTCCCCTCTACTGCGAGCCTCCCCTTTTAGCCACCACCACCATCATCCAGTACTGTTGGAGCTCAGAAATCAAAGGGTAGGATCACCCCAATTTTTTCTTTTTCCTCCTATTGAGCATCTGTAAACCCCTGGTCACCTCCAAGGGGTCTCAGCTCGTTGCAAATCCAAAAGTAGGTAGTAGAGGACCCCTCTTGTCTTCTCCCATAGGCAAGGGGACCCCCTTGCAACTTTCGATACTGCCCACACTTCACACACGAAGCACAACCCTTCCTCTCACTCCCCATGCACTACAAAAATCAAGGTTTTTAACGACGGTTCAAAATCGCGTTATAATATGAGAACCCACCGTCACTGGATATAACGACGGTGGAGTAAACCGTTGTCGATTATCTTATTGAGGAATCCTGTAGCGGCGGATATTAATGGTGGTTTAATTGAACCACTGTCATACATAAATATTTTACGGCGGTTTCCAACTGCCGCCGTTAACTTTTTAATATGATTATTAAAATGCTCTATTGCGTTGTATATCTAACCGTCGTGACAAATCCGCCGTTACAGAGTAAATATATAACGGCTGGTCAAACTGCCTTCCTTTATCAAATACATGTAACGGCAGTTCTAAACCGCCGTCGTTAAGTTATAAATAATTAAATTAATATTTTTTATATCGGAAGCTGGAACCGTCGCTAATAGTTAAAAAATAAAAAAAAAGAATTTTTTTTGGGAAAAATTTTGGTTTTTTTTTCCTGTATTATTTGTACTTGACAGCAATAAAAAAATCAATAAACGCATATTGTACCTATAAGCAATATATAATTCCAATAAAAAATAAAAATCTCATGTAAGAAAAACATGCACCAAACATGTAATAATAAAATTACATATACATACCCATAAAAAGTGTCACAAAAAGTACACATAGTAAAAATAGAAAAAAAATCCTAAACTAGTCGCCTAGCTCCTTTGCCGGTGCTCCAAAACCCGACAAGTGTGTGTTGTCGGCTCCCTCCTACAAAAAACAACAATATACAATTTATTATTAAAATATCGACATAATAAAATTTTAGAATGTAATAATTAATTAATATGCGAAGAACCAAACCCATCTAAGAATATTAATAGTTTTTGGTAATACTTTGCCCTAAACCTACAACCTTTTACCAAATCCAAAATAGGAGTCAGATTTCGATGTCATTTCTTCTAACGAGTGTATTTCAATATATCCTGAGTGTTGGAATTGGTTTCGAGAGAATCTGAGGCCGTTTGCCCAATTTGGGCACCGAGAACGCCAAATTCTAATTTCTTAAGTATACTTTGGCCTAAACCTACAACATTCTACCAAATCCAAATTGGGGGTCAGATTTGGATGCCATTTCTTTTAACGCATGTATTTCAATATATCGTAAGTGTTAGAATTGGTTTCGAGGGAATCTGATGCCGTTTCCTCGATTTGGGCACTGAGAAGGTCGAAATCCATGTTTTTCAAGTATACTTTGGCCTAAACCTATAACCTTCTACCAAATCCAAACCGGGGGTCAGATTTCGATGTTGTTTTTTCTAACGCGTGTATTTCAATATATCCTAAGTGTTAGAATTAGTTTCGATGGAATCCGAGACAGTTTAACCGATTTGGGCACCGAGAAGGCCGAATTCAACATTCTTAAGTATATTTTAGCCTAAATCTACAACCTTCTACCAAATCCAAACCGGGGGTTGGATTTCGATGTCATTTATTCTAACGCATACATTTAATTAAATCCAGAAAGTTAGAATTGATTTCGAGAGAATCCGAGGCCGTTTGCCTGATTTGGGTACCAAGAAGGCCGAAATCCATGTTTTTCAAGTTTACTTTGGCCTAAACCTACAAACTTCTACCAAATCCAAACCGGGGGTTGGATTTAGATGTCGTTTCTTCTAACATGTGTATTTCAATATATCCTAAGTGTTGGAAATAGTTTCGAGGGAATCCGAGGCCGTTTGCCCGATTTAGGCACCGAGAAGGCCAAAATCCATGTTTCTTAAATATACTTTTGCCTAAACCAACAACCTTCCACCAAATCCAAACTGTGGGTTGGATTTTGATGCCGTTCATTTTAACGCGTGTATTTTGATATATCCTAAGTGTTGGAATTGGTTTCAAGGGAATCCGAGACCGTTTGCCCGATTTGGGTACCGAAAATACCGAATTCTATCTTCTTAAGTATACTTTGTCTTAAACCTACAACCTTCTACCAAATCCAAAAGGAGGTCGGATTTCGATGCCGTTTCTTCTAACGCGTGTATTTCAATATATCATAAGTGTTGGAATTGGTTTCAAGGGAAACTGAGGCCGTTTGCCCGATTTGGGCACCGAGAAGGTCGAAATCCATGTTTCTCAAGTATACTTTGACCTAAGCCTACAACCTTCGAGCAAATCCAAACCGGGGGTCGGATTTTGATGTTGTTTTTTTAACGCGTGGATTTCGATATATCCTAAGTGTTGGAAATGATTTCGAAGGAATCCGAGGCTGTTTGCTTGATTTGAGCACCGAGAAAGCCGAATTCTAACTTCTTAAATATAATTTGCCCAAAACCTACAACTTTCTACCAAATCCAAAACATGGGTCGGATTTCGATGTCGTTTCTTCTAATGCGAGTATTTCAATATATCATAAGTGTTGGAATTTGTTTCGAGGGAATCCGAGGCCGTTTACCCGATTTGGGCACCGAGAAGGCCGAAATTCATGTTTCTCAAGTATACTTTGGCTTAAACATACAACCTTCCACCAAATCCAAACCAGGGGTCGGATTTTGATGTTGTTTTTTCTAACACGTGTATTTCAATATATCGTAAGTGCTAGAATTAGTTTCGAAGGAATCCGATGCCGTTTGCCCGATTTGGGCACCGAGAAGGCCGAATTCCAACTTCTTAAGTATATTTTGGTCTAAACTTACAACCTTTTACCAAATCCAAACCGGGGGTTGGATTTTGATGTTGTTTCTTCTAACGTGTGTATTTCATTATATGCTAAGTGTTGAAATTGGTTTTGAGGGAATCTGAGGCCGTTTGCCCAATTTGAACACTGAGAACGCCGAAATCTATGTTTTTCGAGTATACTTTAGCCTAAACCAACAACCTTCTATCAAATCCAAACAGAGGGTTGAATTTCGATGCCGTTTCTTGTAACGCGTGTATTTCAATATATCCAAAATGTTGGAATTGGTTTCGAGGGAATCCGATGCCGTTTGCCCGATTTGGGCATTGAGAAGGCCAAAAAATGCTTGTTTTTTGAAAAAATTCAGTGAACCTCAAATCTATGGTTTGAGTTGAGAACTCACAAAATCAAGGGGATGGTTAGGTCTTTCTACAAGTCTATCTACCCTTTTTAATATTTTAACAATTAAGTTATTAATTTAGGGGATGATGAACTTAAAGTGTGGAACTAGAGAAAATAATCAAACCACAACACAATGAATTTTACATGGAAACCCTTCCGGGAAAAACCACGGGGCCTAGTCCAGCCAAGAGATATCACTAAGACAAAGTCAACAAGAACTTACAAGACTCGAACTTGACTCATTTGGACTCGACACTACGATCCTTCAGTTCTTAGTCTTTCACGTCTCAAAAAGTTATCATATACTCACAAGTCCCGTGATCAACCGCAGCCGCTTGTACTTCTCTTAGATCTCCAAAATAACCATGATCTTCCGATCGATCTTCATAAATGACGGCTTCGGATTCCACTGACCAAATCACAAATCCACGATCATTCACAGATCGATCTCTTTCGCAAAGGCACCAGAACACTTCGGCCAATTTGATCTCTCCAGAATGGGTTAATGGTTTGATTAAAATCAAATCCTAGATAGACTCCATCAATGGGAAAGTCCAAGCAAGTAAGCAAGAATGGAATATTGACTTGTAAAATCTAGGATGAAAGAAGAACTAAGGAGAGAAAATAAAAAAATAAAGCTTTTATGAACTCTAAAGATAGTTAAAAATGCCTTTTATACTCTCCCAAAATTGTTCTCCATGAACTAGAAGGGTTCACAATAAATAGAGAACCCAAAACCCAAGTATAGAAGTTACTAAAACTCAAAAATAGCATGAAAAATGAAAAAGGAATGAAATCCCATATCAGGGTCGACCTTGGGAGTCACTTTGGTCGACCCAACATGGCACTTCGGTCGACCCAAGTATCTTCCAGGGTCGACCTTGGATATTTCAAGCTTCTGCCCTTTTTTCCCATACATATTTTTGGAGACTCAGGGTCGACTAAAAGTGCTCAGGGTCGACCTTGAGGTGAAAACCCATTTTTAGCTCTTGTATGCTTCACAAAAGTTGTAGATCATTTCGACGCGGTCGATTTGATATAATATAGAGTAAAATCTAAGCTACGGTTTGAGAGATATGCCACCTACAAGCAACCTTAGTTTTTAAAGAATTTTTCAGAACTTTTAACTTGTTTTGGGCTATATATCTAATCACTTAGGGTCCATATGATTAGTCTAAGTCAATTTCCACCTAAGGTATCATATTATAATTATTCTAAGTCAATTTCTACCTAAGGTAATATGGTATTAGGTCACTTACCATCCTATGAGTTAAACGAAGGATATGATCAACCGAGTCTTCAACCAATTTTCTTCGGTCTTCAACTTTCACTTGTTGTGGATACTTGAAGGCAATGACACAAGATACACATCTAATCACTTAGACTCACTTGTTTTGACACCGGAATAAGCCAACACTAAAATATGGACTTTACAATCTCCCCCTTTGGCAATTCCGTGGCAAAATCAAACTGAAGTACATAACTTGACACAAATTCACCCAAACACATTAAAACGGTGAATTAGGGCATTACATGACTCTAACACTGTTACATGACAGCAATTGACAAAAATTCTTAAAGTGAAGACACTGAAGCTCTTGTCAAGTAAGATCTGTCTGCTGCAGCCTAGCACATGCTCATAAAAAAAACACCCAGTGAAGCATGTATAGAATAAGGAAATAAATAAACACAGGTATTGTAAGGAATGTACTGAACTTGGGAAATAGTACCCTAACATTCTCCCCCTTTTTGGCACAATTTCCAAAGGTAGGCAGGAAGCCAATATCCCAAAAAAATATACTAATTTAGCACATGTGAAATATCAAGGCAACCATAATACAACCAAGCATATGCAGACAATGAGGGGACTAAAGAGCGGGAACAAAATAGCAATATAAAGCACAAAACTCCACCTCAACAACATAACTTGATCTTCTCCCCCTAAGATCAAGGACACCACCAAAATTAGGGCACCTAAGCTAGAAAGGCCCATACCAACTAATAAGGAAACATATAATACTAATGCTAAAAAGGTATCATGTGCCACACAAACTTGCATCAAAAGCATTCTAAGCAGTAGTAATTTAAAATTACAAATCCAATGAAGAACATGATTAGTTAGTCCGACTGAGGATACACATCTAACTAAATCTCATGGAATGCTAAAGCATAGTCAATTCACTTAGTCACATTTAGGGAACAGTTCAAAAGTGAAGCAATATGTGTGTAGTGGAGGTCTGATTAGATACTAGATCAAGGTTTCTTTCACTTTCCAAGGAAATGACATTAACCACTAAGGGGACTCCAAGAGACAATTCTTAGAAGTCAAACCTAGTTAGATCCAGATATGCTGATTTTTTACATTTTGGTGCGCCTTTATCCATTTTATTTGAGTCAATATTTTTCTTTTACTTTTGGTCAAATACTTCCAAACATTGTAAGATTTCTTTTGATGTTCTTTATCTGAACATATTTTTTCATGCAATGATGACTTTCATACTCTCTAGGTAGGTAGTCTTGACTATTGGCAGCAGAGGCTTTCACTCTAGTGACCCAGATAAATATCTACTGTCTACCTAGGTAGTCATTTCATATTGTTTGCATCTAATAGTGACTTTCATATTAGCCCAGTAGGTAGCCATTTTCATTGCAACAATTTTTTCTCATAGAGGATACACAAAATGAGTATGACTAATAATATGGTCATTCTAGATTGGTCATCCAAGGTCACACTTTTGAGATAAGTCAAACACTTACAGATTGGAAAATAGACATCTCAACAAAATCAGTCAGAGTGCATGTGAAATTTATGAAACATATACACATGAATAAGTCTCTGATTGTTCAAGGTAAAATCGGTCTAATTTTTAGCCTAATCAAGAGACTATGAAGGTGATATATCCTCAATCAGCAACAAACTCATGTTCAACCCTGGACATGTATAAAAATAAAGATCACACAAGAAATGCATATCATGCAAGTCAAGCAAGGGCAACATGACAAAAATCTTTTTGAATTTTAGTTTTTCAATGTTTTTGGATTTTTTAAAATAAAGAAAACATAAAAACAAACCAAAACAAATAACAACTAAAAAAAATAAAATCTACTAGTATATACAAGTAGCATAGCACTAGGACAAGATATAACAATACTAGCACACCCTAGGCTATGACATGCAAGGGCTAAGTGAAGCCCTTCAGGTCTTCCTTTTTCACCCAAACAGTTTTAGCAATTTGATTGACCATTTGGTCTTTAACTGTTTCAGTTGAGGTAGGTATGACCTTTTGCCTCTAACTCTTGTTTCTCCTTTTCCAGGATTGAGTCCTAAAATTATGGCTGACATTATGGTTCTTCCCATTACCTTCTTTATATTTAGCATAAGGAGTTTCATGACCATGCCACTATCTAGAGTTGTGAGCAATTTTCATCACATCTTCACACAAACTCCTAGACTAGGGTCTCAATTCTCCTTTGAAGATTCCCATTAAGATTATTTTGGTTCTCAAAATCATGATTGGGCATTCTTCGAAGTTTAGGACATCAAGGCTTAATATGACCCTTCACTCCACATTTATGACATGTAGGAATCACTACGTCAAAATGCGCTAAAAACGACGGCCCAAACCCGTCCATGAAACAAAATTACGACGTCCTTTGGCCGTCGTGTAGTCCGTGGGGAACGGGGTGTAGTTCACCATAAACGACGGCCTATAGCAGTCGCTATTATGTCGGAAAGAACGACGGCCATTAGCCGTCGTTTAAATAAACGGGGTATTAAAGCCGTCGTTGATTGCGCGATATACTTTTTAGAAAAAAAATTAATTTTATTATAAACGACGGCCAATAGCCGTCGTTTTTGACGAAAAAATTAAAAAAAAAATTACTATTTTTTCCTGAATGAACCTGTCAGTTATACATTTTACCTGCAAATTCGCTTAATATACATTTAGTCCAACCCATCACACAATACAATACACAACTTCATCTTCTAATTATCAAGCAAACGAGGCAATTACACGCACAAACAAAGAAAACATAAATACTTAACCAATTTATATGTCAATACAAAAGTCAAAGAAATTTAACACAATATTTGGGCCAAATGATAGTTTCGCCAATGCTAATATCTCCAAGTGTTCCCACTCGTTCATACAAATCTGTATTTTGATCATAGATGTCATCTACTATAACGCTATATACTTCAGGATTTTGTGCTACATCGCCATGAATCCGTCCCAAGGCAATAATTGCCCCTCTAAAATTCTTTAATAAACATTGCCTGGAAGTTGGGGGTGACTCGGGGAGAGAATGCCGCCTTCCCTACAAACATTAAAAAGAGTTTGTTTAACAATAAAATTTTTAAAAAAACAATATAAGAGTAGTCAATATGATCATTTACATGTCAAGCTTCCATAATAACAAATAAACCAATAAGATACTTTACATATATGCTAAGCTTACAAAAAATATATAATAGCTAAGTCAGAAGTATGGATTCCAATCTGGGATTTTGAGGATACACAAATACGGGCAGTGATGCTCATTTCTGTGTTTTGTTTCTGATCCTATTGTTGGGCTTGAAGCTGTGGTTGTCGCTTTGTGTGGGTCTTGTTCTCAAGCTTTTTGGATGATTTCTTTTGAGCTCCGTTAGTAATGCTTATTTCTGTTGTCATACTTGATATAGATATCTGATTTCCCAAGATTTTAATATCACTCCTATCAAATAAAAGACTTATCAATCTACCTACATTCACATGAACTACAAACATTCCGGAATTCACAATTCAAAATCAAAGAACACCCATTAAGATATTAATTACAGATTGCTTGAGTTTCTTAAGCTTACGACGGTGTATAGTATAATTGTTGGTTTGTAATTCTGAACTTGATGAATTCAATCTCCTCGCAAAATCCTTTACCTCACTGCATAAAAAGAATGCAATATATAGATGAGATAAGAATATATACGTGCGACAGAAGAAGAATAAGAACATGATCATCATTTCATATTTGTCAATCTTCTTCTTGTAATGATCAGATAAGTTTCCATGGGACAGCAGGAGATTTATTGAAGCAAATGTGAAAATAAAAAAGTGGGAGAGATGAGGGACAAGCTGATGCCAAAGTGTTCCAATCACTGAAGGTGGGTATTAAGAGATGAATGATGAATCTATGGTAGTTACATATATCATCTCTCATAAACTTTTTATCTGACATATGTAAAATGATACCGTCGCCTTCATAACATCCACACCATTCATGTAGAAACTTATGAATAACCATGATTCCACTTATCTTAATCCATCTGTAATCTTTTAAGCCTAAATGACTTGAATAGTAGGAAAACTAATCAAAATTTATTTCAGAAAAATACTTTATGGGCTCATGCATCATTTTCAATACTTAGGGGTGTTTTAAGAAAGAACGTGAGTATGCCAAATGCCTTGAAAAGAGCTAGTTGAAACGGATTATATATATATATATATATATATATATATATATAAGCTCATGTAAGAGTATTACTAACAGTTCAGTGATAATATCATGAACCTGCAGGTTACATAAAATCTACAGCAAGTAATCTAAACTCTAAATTGTTGTAATCAAGTCTCATGGTATATTCTTGCTTCAATAGTATAAATAATCAACAAAGAAATCAAAATATACATCAAACTCTATAAGAAGCTAATAAGAAACCATCCAGCTACAAGGAATTATGGCATTAATGTACGACTGTATCACTTGGATTGTTATAGTCACCTGTAAGTAGTTGTTGCTTCAAACAATTGTTGCAAAGAAGATGCAGCCTGAAACGTGGAAAAAGAGTTAGGTTCAAGGTGCAAAGAAGCACAAAAGAGATCAACTGGCCTCAAAAGGTTTCCATCACAGATCATATGAAATATCAAATCGCTGAACCAGATTAACTATTTTGTGGAAGAAAGGAAATTATTTCTTATAATTTTGATATTTCAGAGTCCAGAACTCTGGCAACCAAAGTCCCAAACCCAACTCAACGCCCAATACACTACCAGGTAATACTGGTGCCGATACTCCGGAAGGAAGATATAAACTGTGTCGGATCCGGAGAACAGATTCTAATCTGTGTGAATTCCAGAGAGTTTAGCAGCTCTGTTTTAATGTGATTTGGTGGGTAGTTTGGAATAATGGGTCACTGGGTTGTGAAGAGTTCAACCCACTACTTTGCAGTAATACCCACTTTATAGTGCTGCCCGGATGAAGTTACTTTTGCAGTAATACCCATTTTCTCTTGCTTTAAGTTCATACCACTTTATAGATAGAACCCAGATTACAGTTCAACCATTGATGACTTAAGCTGAGCCTGTACCACTCTCTCAAGTTAAGCTTGGACAGGAATATGAGGTTGTTCTCACCACTTTTACAGGTCATCTCTGATTATGTGAAGATTTGAAAATTAGAACAGATTATGATCTGTGTGAATTCCAGAGAATATGCCTTATTATTGGGCATTTGACCTGCATCTAGATGGACACTAAAATGCTAGCACTAAAAAAAGTGGACCAATCTATCAATCAAACAAACCAAAACATAATGTCCATAAAGTATACATCAAAGTATTGTCTTTAAAAAAAAATACTTTGATGTCAATGTGACAAGAAAATCTATTTTGCATTGTTAACTAATTTCTTAGTTACAGTTCTTTTGTCTTAAATGCCAAACTTACCATTAGAGATTCAAATTAGGATAGTCAAACACCAAAAACCATGAAATAGGCCCAAAAAAGGGGAGAGATCAAGGTCTTTTACCTGCCAATCAAAAACCAGAGCTTTCACAAGCTCCATCTCTCTCTCTCTCTCTCTCTCTTTCTCATTCCAATAGAAGCCCCAATTTAAAGAATAACTCCTTATAGTTACTCCATGTCTCTGACCAACTCCCTTGTTTATATATACCTATACATTAAAAAATGTCAAAGTAGGTATAATAGAGCATGCCATAACCCAAAAATTGTAAAGAATTTAGGTAGACTTTATTATTAATATGAGATGTAAAAAATTGTAAAGAATTTAACAGAGCATACCAAAAGAGCGTGTTGTTCACTTCTTCTTGAGACTAGAAAAAAATATGAGAAAAAAAGATAGAAGGTCAAAAAAGTAAGCACGTCAAGTTTCCATGAAAGAACACAAGTAAACAAAGTTCCCCAATTCCTTTCCACCATCAAACTAAATCTATCTATGACCCTGAATGGTCATATAACTCTTAGATTAAACTAGAGTGCTAATTTCAAAGATAGAATTTTTTCCCTCAAATATCCAAAGCCTCCTAAAAACTGCACAGTATATCCTATTGACCACATTCATTTAGTGTACCATCTCCAATATCCATAATAAAAAATCTTCCACAGTGTAGCTACTCTATCTAACTAAATAAGATAGTCAAACCTAATGTGGCCAACTATGGCAAAACAATCCATGTAATGAAAGCTTAGGATCTTCAGATCAACATCGGTCATAAATTTGGCACATCCAGAAGTGCCCCACCTACCAAAATGCTCTAAATTGGAAAGTGCATGAGTCCCAGCACAGTTATATTATGGGACAGTAAAAATCCCTCCAGTGTCGGTGCCACAAATACTACTAAAATTTCTTATGAACTTGTTTTTACAATTAAAAAAAAGTATATTTTATAACAAATATCTTTGAACTTCTGAAAATATGTTTGAGCTTCCAATAGGTTGATCTATAGATTAAACTAGCAAACTAACAAATGTAATAAACCCAAACAGTCATTCTTGTGACAACTAAAAATAGTAGCCAAAGAGTCCTAATTAGAACATTACCAAAAAAAAATAAATTTCAAAACTATGCATAGCTGATCTGCAAAAAAAACCATTCAACAGAGCATTGAGCTTCTGAAAATATGTTTGACTATCTCATCATTTCCCAAACACCAAAACCCAACACCAAAAGCACCACCATCAAAGAATTTGGTTATCATCTACACACTACAAGTAATAGAAAACACATTAAACTCGGTAAAGCTAACATGCAATGAAGAACACCCAAAAAGGGAAAAAGAAAGATGCTCTTGAGAATTGGATCGTATCTTTTCATTTCTAAATGCTTGTCATAAGTTCTATAGAAAAGAACATATTACCAGCAAAAACTCACAAAGCATAAGAAAACAGGGATTTTACATTTTTTAGATCAATGACACAAGCACATTACATATCTGTACTTACAATAAAGAAAAAAGAAAATATCTATTTTCCACTTAATTTTTTCCCATTACAGATCTTTACTTAGGGTAACAAAACCCTCTCCTTGTTCTTACCCTTTTTTTTATACTCTATTTGCGCCATTTCCCTTTCTCGAGCAGCCTCGAGGAATACCACAAGTCTAGAATATATATAAAATACCTTGTTTAAAAAACCCAAGTGCAAGCATTTCAATTCCTAAATGCAGAAATTTTGGATTTAACAGAGCAACAAGAGGTTTACTTACAAGTGCTGATCCGCTCTCGATTTAACAGAGCAACAAGAGGTTTACCTCCACGCAATCCAGAATCATATAAACCAAACATCACAACCATAATCTTATGTTTGATTACTTACTTTTGAGGGACATTATATTTATGGCAAACTGTCCAGGAAACAGGTCCTTTGGTTGGATGGTTTGATCATTTAATAGGTGTTATGGGGTTAGTTTGTGACCGAAGGTGACGGTCAGCCATGGTTCTATGGTTTGGGTGGATGAACTTGTGCAGTTGTGCATCATATTTGACTATAAAAAAATTACCCCCACAGATTTAAATATAAACGAATTACACCCATGCTCACACACACATGGACACAAAGAATAAGCGTGCCCATTCTTCAACAAGAAGAGGATATTAAAGACTAATCAAATGTATAAAGAAGATTATAACAGACATGATTGTTTGATTATCAAAGGCCGTGTAAGGCACTATTTCAAGGATTATATCATCTTGGGTTTTCAAGTGAGCGTAGAGCTCACTTCACCAATATTGGGTTTTCAAGATCAAAGTAAAAATAAAAATAGTAAAAAGCCCAATCATCGACTAAGTAACTTACATATCTAAAGCACAATCACCTATATTGGGTTTTCTGATTGTTTCCAGGAAATTAAAAGCAACATATATATCCAAATCAGAACATGTGGTTGCTAAGTATTTTTGAGTTAGAGATTAAAGATTGAATCTTCTACTTGTGGACAGCCATATATCATCGACCAAGCTTCACAAATATGTGCCAATTGAAATATCTGGAAAACAAAAACTAAGAAATTACTCAAAATACCTAAAGGTTAATGGCAACTTCGAGAACCCCACAAAGTCTGCAACACCAAAAAATCAGGTTATTAACCCTAATCCATGTGAAGCTCACTCAGGCTCACAAACCTAAACCTTTAGTACATAAATGCATATAAATACCAACACCTTCCTAAGTGACTCTATCATCTTATTTCTCTCCTCTAAACTCACCTCAATTTTTTTTAAAAAAAAGCCTAAAAAGGAGCAAAATTTCATGCAAAATATGAACAAATTCATTTGATAAAGTGAACAAATGCATATAAATGTCATCCAAAAAATAGCAGATCTAACGCTAACCATTACAAAACCAAATCAACTAACTAAAATTTCCAGCTACAGTACTAACCTAATTGAATTTTCCAGCATATGTCGTCCAAAAAATAGTAGATCTAACCCTAACCTTGAAACAGAATCAATCGTTCATTAAACCATTAGAAAACCAAAATTTCTTAATTGAAACATTCAAATTCTAGCTACATTACTAACCTAACCCAGATTGCATAAACAATATAACCATATCTCGAAAAAAATAACAAGAAATTTGATAGAAAAACCAGAAATCTAGTACGATCCAATACCTTTTATGATCGAGGGATCTATGGTGTTTATTCTTCAAAAGGATTGAACGATTCAACTATGGCTTTGATTTGAGAGAAACCGAGAGAGAGGAAGAAGTAGCCATCCGGGAGAGAGGCAGAAGAAACCTTCCGAGAGAGAAAGGAAGAAGAAGCCATGCCAGAGAGAGAGAGAGAGAGGAAGAAGAAGTCGTTGAGAGAAACTGAGAGAGAAGGGAAGAAGCTGTCACCGGAGATCTGACCCACCGGTCATCTCTCACCCTTCTCGCCGTCCCTAACAACTTCCTCCGCTCCTCCGATCTGCTCCACCGCTACTCTCCTGCCAACGTCGCTGACGTCATCCGCTACCACGTCCTCCTCCAGTACCTATCATGGTCCGAGCTCCGTCAGATTCCGTCCGCCGGCAAACTCGTCACCACTCTCTACCAAACCACCGGCCGTGCCACCAACAACCTCGGCGCCGTTAACCTTACTCTTAACCCCATTGACGGAATGGTGTATATTCGGTCGCCCGTCGCTTATTCTCCGTCAAATGCCACCATTCTCTCTTTGGCCAAAACCGTTCCTTACAATGTCAGCATCTTTATTGTTAATTCCATCCTTATCCCTTACGGGTTTGATTTAATGGCGTCGGAGAATCAATTGAACATAACTAGGGTTTTGAAAGACGGGCGTCATTTTAACGTTGCGGCATCGATGTTAACAGTGTCTGGGGTGGTGGAGGAGTTTGAGGCGGATGAACGTGGGGCAGGGATAACGGTGTTTGCTCCGACGGACGTTGAATATTACGAGGGTTAATGGGTCGGTGGCAATTGATACGGGGATCGTTCAAGCGTCGATAACCCAAACAGTTTTTGATCAGAATCCAGTGTCCATTTTTGCAAAAGAGTAAAGGGGAAAAAAGGAACATTCACAGGTTAGGGTTATTTCGCAAAAGAACGACGACTCTGAGCAGTCGTTTACTGTGTTACACGTATATGACTTCCACAAGCCATCGTTTGTTGTAAAATAGCCGTCGGATACTTAACGACAGTGGGCTGTCGTTTTCCCCGACTACTCAGCGTCGTTTTTTACCCATTTTCACGTAGTGAATGAATTTCTGAGTAGAAGAGTCTTTCCTATTTTCAGGAGGGTGCCTTTTATCATCAGACTCAGTGTTTGAGGTAGGTGGAGTTCCCTTCACATCTCTATACGTCTAATTTTGCTCAAGGTCAGCCAACTTGATTTCAAGACTTATCTTTTCATCAAGACAAACATGCAAATCAGATTCAAGAAGCTGAGTCTTGATAAGGAGGGAAGCCTCCTCTTCCTCAAGTTGTGACATAAGAGCTTTCAACCCTGAAGTCACTTGGTCTAAGACATTTCTTTCCATTTCAGTAGATTTGACCTTTTTGATCATGAAAAATTGAACATTTTTCAGCTTTAGGCATTCTTGAAATAGCTCATTATATGCTGCCTCGAGGTCTCTTTCAGACTCTGAGTCATTCTGACTCTCATCATCATCCTCACCATCACTATGGTGTTGGTTACTCACAACATTTGAAGAAGATTCTTCAATACCAGATAGAGATGCAGTGAAGGCCATATAACCCCTAGTCTTCTCACAAGAAGAACTATCTGATTCCTCAGATTCAGATTCACTGTCATCCCTTGCCTTGTCCTTGAATCTTTTCTTATTGGAGCACTCAGCGGCAATATGGCCGTAGCCTTGACATTCATAGCATTGAACACCTTGGGATTTATTGTCAGCACTTTTAAGATGCTTTTTACTTTCAAAGTGCTTGGACTTTAGCTTTTCAAAAGATTTTTGTCCTTTCGGATTAAATCTCTTATTAAATTTCAAAAATTTTCTGAATTTCTTTGCAAATAAAGTCAACTCTTCTTCATCATCCTTAAAGTCATTATCTGAATCATTTCTGGATTCCTTGACAGATTTCAAGGCAATAGATTTTGGTTTCTTAGATGGGTGTAGATTTAACTCATAGGTTTGGAGAGAACCAACCAACTCTTCAATTTTGAGAGCATCAACATTTTTGTTCTCTTCGATGGTGGTAACCTTTGATCGAAATCTCTCAGGTAGAGATCTCAAAATTTTTCTAACAATTTTGGATTCACGAATTCTTTCCCCTATATTGAAACTAGAATTGACAATGTCACTCAGATTAGGATAAAAACTGTCAAAAGTTTCATTATCATCCATCATCAACTTTTCAAACTTGGAGGTAAGCATTTGAAGTTTGGAGATCTTGACAGTTGTAGTCCCTTCATGAGTTATTTGAAGAATATCCTATGCCTCATTCGAAGTGTCACATTTAGAAATGCGCTGAAATTCTTCGAGTGTGACAGTAACGAATATTGCATTTAGATCCTTACTGTTCCATCTACAACTTTCAAGATCTATATTGGTCCATTCAGAAGAAAGTCTAGGGATGGTCTGATCATCTATGGTCTTTATTGGATGAGTCCAACCTTGTTCAATGGAGATCTATACTCTCTCATCTAATGAATTTAGAAACGCTCTCATTCGAGCTTTCTAATAGGCATAATTATTCCTATCAAATAATGGGAGACAAGAGATGGATCATCCATCTCTTTGAATATTCATATTTACCGAAAATATGAGACAAGATCACACTAATAAATTAGTGAACCCACTCTAATATCAATTGAAAAAATTTGGTGAATCTCAAATCTAAAGTTTGAGTTGAGAACTCATAAAATCAAGGAGATAGTTAGGTTTCCCTACAAATCTATCTACCCTTTTTAATATTTTAAAAAATTAAGTTATTAACTTAGGGGATGATAAGCTTAAAGTGCGAAAATAGATAAAATAATCAAATCACAACACAAGAAATTTCACGTGGAAACCCTTTCGGGAAAAACCACAGGACCTAATCCAGCCAAGAGATATCACTAAGACAAAGTCAACAAGAACTTACAAGACTCGAACTTGACTCATTCGGACTCGACACTGCGATCTTTCAATTCTTAGTCCTCTATGCCTCGAAAAGTCATCACGTGCTCACAAGTCCCGTGATCAACCGCAGCCATTCATACTTCTCTTAGATCTCCAAAACAACCATGATCTTCGGATCGATCTCCTTCAATGACGGCTTCGGATTCCACCGATCAAATCACACATCCATGATCCTTTATGGATCGATCTCCTTCGCAAAGGCTCCGGAACACTCCGGCCAATTTGTTCTCTCTAGAATGGGTTGATGGTTTTATTAACATCAAATCCTAGATGGACTCCATCAATGGGAAAGTCTAAGCAAGCAAGAATGGAGCATTGACTTGTAAAATCTAGGATGAAAGAAGAACTAACAGAGGAGAGGAGAGACAATAAAAAAATAGAGCTTTTATGAACTCTAGAGATAGTTAAGAATACTCTCTATACTCTCCCAAAGTTGTTCTCCACGAACTAGAAGGGTTCACAATAAATAGAGAACCCAAAACTCAAGTATAGAAGTTGCCAAAACTCAAAATAGCATGAAAAACGAAAAAGGAATGAAATTCCATATCAGGGTCGACGAGTCACTTGGGTCGACCCAACATGGCACTTTGGTCGACCCAAGTGTCTTCCAGGGTCGACCTTAGATATTTCAAGCTTCTGGCATTTTTTCCCATACATAATTTTGGAGACTCAGGGTCGACCCAAAGTGCTCAGGGTCGACATTGAGGTGAAAACCTGTTTTTAAAATCCTATTTTTAGCTCTTGCATCCTTAAAAAAAGTTTTAGATTATTTCGACATTGTTGATTTGATATATTATGGAGTAAAATCTGAGCTACGGTTTGAGAGTTATGCCACCTACAAGCAACTTTGGTTTTTTAAGAAATTTTCAGAACTTTTAACTTGTTTTGGGCAACATATCTAATCACCTAGGGTCCATATGATTAGTCTAAGTCAATTTCCACCTAAGGTATCATATTATAATTATTCTAAGTCAATTTCTACCTAAGGTAATATGGTATTAGGTCACTTACGATCCTATGAGTGAAACGAAGGACATGATCAACCGAGTCTTCAACCAATTTTCTTCGGTCTTCAACTTTCACTTGTTGTAGATACTTGAAGGCAATGACACAAGATACACATCTAATCACTTAGACTCACTTGTTTTGACACCGGAATAAGCCAACACTAAAACATGGTTTTTACATTTTTCAAGTATACTTTGGCCTAAACCTACAACCTTCTACCAAATCCAAACCAGGGGTCAGATATTGATGTCGTTTCCTCTAACGCGTGTATTTCAATATACATACGTGTTAGATTTGGTTTGGAGGGAATCTGAGGCCGTTTGCCCAACTTGGGTACCGAGAAGGCCGAAATCCATGTTTTTCAAGTATACTTTGGTTTAAACTTACAACCTTCTACCAAATCCACACCGGGGGTCGGATTTCGATGCCGTTTCTTTTAACGCGTATATTTCAATTTATTCTAAGTGTTTGATTTGGTTTCGAGGGAATCTGAGGCCGTTTGCCCGATTTGGGTACCGAGAAGGTCGGAATCCATGTTTTTCAAGTATACTTTAGCTTAAACCTATAACCTTCTATCAAATCCAAATCGAGGGTCGGATTTTGATGTCGTTACTTCTAACACTTGTATTTCAATATATCCTCAGTATTAGAATTGGTTTCGAGGGAATCCGAGACCGTTTGACCAATTTGGGCACCGAGAATGCCGAATTCCAACTTCTTAAGTATACTTTGGCCTAAACCTACATCCTTTTATCAAATCGAAATCGGGGGTCGGATTTCTATGCTATTTCTTCTAATGCGTGTATTTCAATATATCCTAAGTGTTGGAATTAGTTTTGAGGGAATCCGAAACCATTTGCCCGATTTGGGCACCGAGAAGACCGAAATCCATGTTTCTCAAGTATACTTTGGCCTAAACCTACAACATTTTACTAAATCCAAATTGGTAGTCAGATTTTGATGCCATTTCTTCTAATCAGTGTATTTTAATATATCCCAAGTGTTGGAATTCGTTTTGAAGGAATCCGAGGTTGTGTACCCGATTTGGGCATCGAGAAGGCCGAATTCCAACTTCTTAAGTATACTTTGGCCTAAACCTATAACCCTCTACCAAATCCAAAACGGGGGTCGAATTTCGATGCCGTTTCTTTAAACACGTGTAGTTCAATATATCCAAGTGTTGGAATTGGTTTCGAGGGAATCCGAGACCGTTTGCCTGATTTGTGCACCGAGAAGGCCGAAATCCATGTTTCTCAAGTATACTTTGGCCTAAACCTACAACCTTCTACCAAAATCAAAATTGGGGGTCAGATTTCGATGTCGTTTCTTCTAACGTGTGTATTTTAATATATCCTAAGTGTTGGAATTGGTTTCAAGGGAATCCGGGGCCATTAAGAGATAGAAGCCTTGGAATTTGAGATTCATTCTTCATCGTAGAAGATAGAAAATTATCGGATCTTTCTTGTTTATTATCCATAGAATCAGTACCCATTTATAAAAAACATTTGCACAATTCTTTCATTAGTTCCACCAAATCCAGACCGGGGTCAATAATTTTATATGAATAAGACATTTCTTCCATTAATTTTTGAACTGCATTCAAAGTAGGTATGTGGAAGTCAGATCGTTTGAGAGTAGAATTACAGCTCAGAAAAATCTTCACCTCTCCCAATCTTCTATGGGGAAGAAAAACTGGGCATTCAAAGTTTTCTACCACCACTACCACTACTACACCATCCACAACCACCACCATTGGTTATGCACCACTACCCACCACCCACCATGACCTGCATATTTTGTAAGGTATAGAGTCCAACTCACAAAAGTGAGGTTCATCCATCACTAACATACTACATAACTCATAAAAGTGAGTTACAACCATCACTAACATGCAAACTAAATACACAACCCACCCATGACCGGTCCACCGCTAATACCTCTACCACCACCCCCACATACATGCCCACCACCACAATAATATATAATGCAGTTAAAAATAGAACTAAAATCTTATAAAATTAACATTTCCTACCCCAAACGTGTGTGGTGCTATAGAAGGCTCACTTGCCCCTATAATACCTGATCGAGCAGAAGGTGGATCTCATCGAGTTAAGCTTGCTGGGATGCCACTTGTGCTCTTGTATCTGCGAGTTGATCCCTCAACATCTGGGTCTCGGCAGCTCTTGAACCAGAACCGGCATGGCTCGACGATCGTGACCAACCTAACTGGGTGGCGGTCGGGCCTAATCCAAATCCATGTATTCTCCTAGGATGGTCAGGCCCCATGACCTGGGAAAATACATAACCTCGAGCCGTGCTGTCCTACGAGCCAATCGGTAGCTGCGTTAGGAGCTCCGTCATTTTTCCCTACAAACAATTGGAAACAGTTGTTGTATGTCACAAATGTTAAAAAATTTAGTATTTCAGATTATGGATTATTCCAACTTCTTATGATTACCGACCATCAGCTCTCCCGCCTCATCGTTAACCGGTGCACCATTCTTATGTTGGTGCGTGACAATCCATACCTCTGCACGCCTAGGGGCTGTCTGGGTGGGGCTTTCCTTTTTCTGTGACAGTTTCAATAATGACAACATAAACCAGTAAACACAACATAAAGATATAATAATTTTCAAATTAAGACCACAAAATCTATCATGTCACTTCATCTCTCATACAAGTGAAGCTCTTCGACTCAAAAGTATGTACGACCTTTTGCTTTCCTCGATTCACTTTATTCTGAATACTTCTTTTCTGAAAAATTGAAATTTATTACCTACTAGAATGGAGAAGTAACATAATTGAAGTCTATTACCTATTAGAATGAAGAAGTTAAATAAGATATACCATCCAGGTAAGGTGATGGATGGAGTTAAATAAGTTCAATAAGAACTTTAAGAAGGAGTTGAATATGAGGCAGCTTTGATGGATAGAGTTCATGAAGGACTATGATTATTCCATTCAGTACCATTCGGGTAAGGCGAACGTGGTAGCCGATGCTCTTAGCAGGAAGCCTTACAGGGTTATGGCTCACGTGAGAGTCCAAGAGTGGAAGTTATTGAAGGATAAGTGTAACCTTGACACTACCCTCAGACTTGCTACTTATGGGCCGGAGATGTCAAGCATCTCAGTTAGGCCGCATATCTTGGATTGGATCAAGGAGTTGCAGGATTTCGATGATGAATTGCTTGCTTACTTGGACAAGTCGGTGAGTAGCAGTAGTCAGGATTTTGCTGTGAGTAATGGATATACTATCACATTCGAAGGCAGGTTGTGTGTTCCCACCGACGCGGTGTTGAGGGGTGAGATCTTGGATGAGGCTCATCGATCCAAGTACACGGTACATCCTAGAGGTACTAAGATGTACCAGAATCTCAAGAGGCACTACTGGTGGCGAAACATGAAGAGGAAAGTCGCAGGGTACGTTTTTAGATGTTTGGTGTGCCAGCAGGTGCAGGCCGAGCATCAGAGGCCAGCAGGTGTTTTACAGTCCCTCCCTATTCCAGAATGGAAATGGGAGAATATCTCGATGGATTTCATCATTGGCTTACTGCGGACGACGAATGGCTCCGATGCTATCTAAGTGATAGTGGACAGATTGACAAAGTCTGCACATTTTCTTCCTTACCAGACTACGTTCAGTTCGAATTAGTTCGTAGCCTTATATGTTAAGGAGGTGGTCCGTCTGCATGGAGTGCCGGTTTCCATCGTGCCTGATCGAGACCCTAGGTTTACTTCCAGGTTCTAGAAAACTTTTCAGAGCGCTATGGGTTCTCGGTTAGATTTCAGCACTGCCTTTCATCCTCAAACCAATGGGCAAACTGAGCGGGTGAACCAGATTGTAAAGGATATGCTCCGAGCTTGTATGTTGGACTTTCAGGGAAATTGGGAGGAACACTTGCCGTTGGTAAAGTTCACCGACAACAACAGTTACCAGGCGAGCATCGAAATGACGCCTTTTGAAGCTCTGTATGGTCAAAGTTGTAGATCTCCTCTATACTGGGATGAAGTTGGTGAGAGGAAGATACTGGATCCTGAATTGATTGAATAGACCGCAGAAAGGGTCAAGGTCATCAAGGAGCGGTTGAAAACTGTTCAGGATAGGCAGAAGAGCTATGCGGACACTCACTGCAGAGATTTGGAATTCCAAGTTTGGGATCGGGTCTTTGTGAAGATTTCGCCGAGCTGGGGAATCATGAGGTTCGGGAAGAAAGGGAAGCTCAGCCCTAGGTACGTGGGGCCATTCGAGATCATCACTAGGGTTGGTGAGGTTGCTTATCGGGTATCCCTACCGCCTCACATGGCAGTGGTCCATAATGTATTTCACATTTCCATGCTCAGGAAATACATTCCGGATCCGTCCCACGTCATTGCTCTTGATCCTGTGGAGATTTGAGAGGATCTCACTTTGGTTGAGCAACCCGCTCAGGTCTTGGATCGTCGAGATCAAGTCTTGCGCACCAAGACTATCTATTAGTCCTTTTGAAATGGCAGCACCATTCTACAGAAGAGGCTATGTGGGAGCGTGAAGCTGAAGTGAGGGAAAAGTACCCTCATTTGTTTTCTTGATGTTTTGTGTATGTAAATTATTTCTTCTTGTTCTTTTGGTATCGTTCCAATTTCGGGGACAAAATTCTTGTAAGGGGGGAGGATGTAGAATCCTGAATCTTCATTTCACCAAGTAGTGAATAGCGTGTGAATAGTGTTCAAGTGGAGTCTTGTACACTAATGAGTTTTATGCTAATGAGAATGTTTGGATATATGGTGTGCGTGTGTTGATAGGTATATATAGCCTAAGTGAGTATGTTTTGAGTGTACAAGGTGTTAGAGTTGGAATGGAGAATGTCCAAGTAGTGGAAAAAGGGTTTTACAACAAAAACAGGGGAGAACCGATTGCTCGATGATAACATCGATCGCTTGGTCAACTAGCGATCAATCGGTATCTATCGACTAGTAAAAGTTTTTGTATGGGGAAAAATTACAGAGATGGTGTTTTCAACCGATCTCTCGGTCAAAACACTGATCGCTCGATCCTGACCACCGATCGATCGGTGATACACAGATTTTCTTCATTAAAGGTTTTTGAGTCTTTAACCACCACCCATTTGCCTATAAAAGGCCCAGCTCGTGCCTTAGGGTTTCAGAAACCCTTAAGGCATATTTTTGAGGAGAGTTTGAGAGGAGAAGAAGGAGAAAAAGCTAGGGTTTGCTCAAGCTTGTAGAAGAAGATCAAATCTTCCATTCTTTGGTGTTTTTCAACAAAGAACTCGAAGTTCTCACTTGTTCCAAGCATTTGAAATCGAATTCATCGATTTCACCAAGGTAGATACATTCTACTACTAAACTTGTGATAATACTAGTTCACCATATGATGTTCTTCTCATTCTATGTTAAAAATCTTAGGTTAATTATTAGGCACTCTATGTGTTTGGTTTAATGCCTCTAAGGGCTTTTGTGTTCAAATATGCTATTGTTCTCATATGTTTCGCATGTCTCGCATGAATTGGGTTTTTATATGGATTTCTCAAAGTTATAAGAAGGGTTTTTGAATAAGTCACTCACATGATGATTTTAAGAAACTCCATGATATTGTCTAAGATCGGTTCACAAGCTCCAAGGATCATCCAAAACTTGTAAGGAACTCCATGATAAGGTCTAAGATCGATGTACAAGCTCGAAGGATCATAAATGTAATTGTTCTAAGATCTCTATGGTTTTGCTATACGGTATTGCTCTAAGGCTCTATGGATCATAAATGACTCTAAAGGACTCTATGAACTTAACATGACTCAAATAACTCACAAGGCTATGATTATCGCAGGACTTACACGGTTTTGGTTTTCGGATGTCATTACACGTGCTATTTCATGGTTTCCACACTTTGATATGTTTTAAAGATCTCAGTTTTCATGACTTGCATGTTTCTATGATATTATTGCTTTATTATTAGTAATATGTATTCGCTGAGTATTCCACGCTCAGCCGATATTTGTTATCATCGGCAGGTGCTCGGGTCTTTCGACTTGTGTGGTTTGGAGCCTTGGGTAGAGGAAGAGTACTACGACCCAGAACCTTCCATGGACCACTACTAGGATGGTGGATCGCTAGATAGGTAGCTCGACTTTGACTTCTGCTGACTATGTTAGGAAGAAAAGACATTTCGTTTATATTGAGAGTGGGACTTTTCCACTACATATTTTGGATATATGTTTTGTTGGTTCAGACTTGAACCGAATGATAGGAGTAATTGTTTTTAAATCGTTTTTGCTATGTATAATTTGTGTACTTTGACAGGTTAGTATGTGTGTCTTATGTGTCATACGGGATGGTATGTCACGGCGGTCACGAGCTAAAATATCCCTAACTCGTAGGGGGTATTTTGGGTCGTGACATTAATGTTTGAAACAAACCTCAATCAAATCAAATTAGACCTAATCTAATCAAGTCCCAGTTAATTCAAATATATCTTGTGATGAGATACAATGTATGTCATCACACCTTATTATAATACAATATTTTATTCCCTAATACTTCCCCCCGAACACATGAGGGTCGAAAGATATTCATTGCTTTGACAAAAATAGAGCCTCGTTTGTTGTAGTAAATTGAAATCTCCCTATAGATTGCTAGTTTGTTAGTTGCTTTGCCACCATGGAGATGGTAATGACAAAATTGAGATAGAACATAAATGAGCCTTGTTGGGCCAAATATACCATGCTCTATGGGTTGAAACAGCACCTCTATGGGCTTGATGAGTTGGTTCCAACTGAATTCAACTTGAATTGTGCCTTTGTGGGCCCAAACTATTAGTCTCTTTGGACTTGAAAACAAGGTGTCTACAGGTCTGAGAAGCCTCAAATGGGCTTGGATAGAGGGACCTCTATCAGTCAAAGGAAGGTCCCTAATGGATAAAATTTGGTTGTTACAATAGAGAATCAATGGAGAATCATAATTGTCGAGAGCAATAACATGGTGGGTATAGTGAAGGATATATAATCCTTAGAGAACAATTTTGACTAGTTTGTTGATTCAATTATCAAAGACATACGAACCTATACTGATAGGTTTATGGAGAATGATTAGCTGGGTATGAAATATTATGGGTCCATGTGTTTTGTACATATCCTACGAGTATTATTTCTCCTTATTTAGAGCAAACTCATATTTATATTCTTGTTATGACTTTTATTAAGGTTCATCTATAATTTTAGAGAGAACGAAGATATGCGACTTCTTTTAAAAAACGAGGAAGTCCATAAAGGCTTCAAATCTTTGGCCCATGAGGCCAATATCCTTGACTCAAAAGGCCACTTAATTATCTTTGGCCTAATGAGACTTACTCGCACTCTATCTCCATCTCCAAGTCCGCAAAGCCTATTGTTGTTAAAGATATGAATATATTTCTATCCCCATATGTTTGAGGGGAAATATGAGAGATATTATGACGCTTAGTAATAAAGTGTGATGAGATACATCTTAGATTTGAATTTGCATGCATATTGATTTAGGATTTGTTTAGGCTGATTTATTTTCCATAAAATCTCTATTGTTATCTCTATATAAACCATATTTAGGGTCATTATAAATCAGCCAAGTCTCTCAATAAAACCTTTTTCTTCAGATATAACAGAGGGTTCATCTGTCGTAAATTTCTTTGCCTTTGTTTCCTTTAGTTGGTATCATCGTTTTCGGTGGGTAGCCCTCAATGCTGCCCCGTCCGGCTTCCACTTTCTCTTCTATTTTAATTTTCCACACAATCCCAGAGCAGTTTTGCACTCTTACCACCTTCTCTCTTCTAATTACCTTTCAATTCTCTCATTCCCCCATTAGTCTCTCCTTGCGTATGAAAATTGCCGCCTAATGCTTCTTTCACCATCAACAGTTTCTTATTTGTCGCAACCCCTTTCACTTTCCTTTTGATTTATGGTACAAAGATGAAAATGAAAAAAAAAAACATTTCTCCTTAAGGCCCACAAGTCAATTCGGGTCCATAGAGGTTATGTTCTTTGGTTCATAGAGACCAATATTTTAGGCCCATGGAAGCTCAATTCAAGCCCATTGAGGCTGATTTTCTTAGCCATTGAGGCATTTTCAAGCACAATTTGAGGGTTACTTTAAAACTCATTAGAGACACTTTTTCCTAGCCCATAGAGGTCCATCTCTATGTACCGAAATCCTTGCTAGGGATGGCTAAATTTAGCGGCATACAATTACGTATCAACATTTGGAAGCATGAAGGATACTCAAGTTGCAACAAGCGCAATTCACTCAAGCAAACATCATGGCATTCAAATTTTCATAATGGCAAACTCATGAAGATATTTCTATCCCCATGAGTTTGAGGGGGAATATTAGAGAATAGCATGGAGTGTTCTAATAAGTTGTGATTAGATATTTCACAAGATTGCCTATATCTATTTTAGAACCGAATAGATTAGTTTAGATTAAATTAAATTGAATTGTGATTGGAGTATGTTTCCATCTTTAAATACCTTTCACCTCTATATAAACCCTAATTAGGGTGATTGTAATGATCATCTAATTCTAAATAAAACCAGTTTCTTCAGTTTGTTCCTCTACTATGTAGGGTTTATTCTGTTGGTTTGAGCTATAGTGAATAGATATGAATCTCTGTGGATGTAGTCCACATTGGATGAACCACATAAATTACTATATTACTTTTCTTTGTATTTATGTATTTTATTTTCCCTTCATTTTTTTCATCATGAGGAAGTTCACTCATATTAGAAAGATCTAGAACACACTTGCTCACCAGTTACCTCTATTGGCCATACATGTTAGTAGTTGTTTGGAACCCTAGTTACCCTAACATACATGTAATGCTCCAGACTGCTTTTCAATTATTACTGAAACTTTGCATTATAGCAAAAATAAATAAATAATAAAAACAACAAATAAATAAATAAGAATTTTAGACAACTTTTAGATTTGAGCTCTTCTTTATATTTAAAATTTTTATTTCTCTTTTTTCTCGTTTTTCATATTTTAATGAATCACCCAGTGGGGGTGTGGGTTAGGCTGACCCCTAACTGTTTATTATTAATAAAATCAAATTTGGGGGACATAAACCTTACCCCTACAAAAGGATGAGTGAACTCATTTATTGACCATTCTTATTAAACCAAGACCAAAATTTATCAAAAAAAATCAAAGGATTAATACAAGAAAGAACTTGACGAGGATTACAAAAACAAAAGAAGAACTAGAGTCACACCTTTTTCATTTTTGGTATATAAGCATTCAAACATTATGCATACACATACATATATGCCTGAACAAGTACATCCAAGAGTGGAGAGAGAGAGAGAGACAAACATGGCCCTAGCCTCAAGATGGATGCAATTATTATTATTTTTTGTAATGCATGCATGAACATATATGTCTATGCATTCATCTAGGAATGTACAAACATAGTTGCTTATTCGTAGGTACGTGTTTAATTACATGCACGACTCTCTCTCTCTCTCTCTCTCTCTCTCGTGAGGAGCGAGAAATGCTAGCTGCCCCAGATGCAGAGTTCCAAACTCTCACTGTACAGTGAGATGGGTCCTGCTTTGATTCAATGCCTGCAGAACCGCTCTCCTTTTTCTATTTTTTTTCCAGTCTCATCCATAGCCCAACAATGACTCCAGATTTCCTTAAGGAACACATCTAGCCAGAGAATTTTCCTCCAGGATAATTGCCATTGCGTAATATGCTAGAACAAGGGTACAATTTTATAAAACTTTGTTGGATAGTATTAATCGTAAGAGTTAAGGCTGACCAATTAAAGTTAACTGGATAGGTGGGGAAATCATGAGGAAATCCCAAGTGACTAATAACTTGAAATTACCTCCCTTTAAAATCCAATTTGGGAAAGAAGCTTTTTGGGAAATTGAAAGGAGGGCTTATTTGTTACTGGGCTCTCTCCAAATCAGCCCTCCTTTTTGTAGTTGTTGAGAAAGTAGGTCAAAACATAGCAAAGAAAAAAAAAATTGTATTTCTATCACAAATTTAGTTAGGTTTTCACAATTTTTATTTTCTTCTCTCTTTTTACTTATTTTCACCCAAATATAGGTAAGATTCTTCTCCCAGTATTTCCAACTTAGTATCTGTGTATCTCCAGTCTCCACTTTGTGCTAAAAAAAAAAAATCAACCAGACATGGGAGGCCATCATTGCCTCAGGTCCACGTGTGGACGATCTCAGAACACCCTTGTTTTTATATTTAGGTCGCAGGTCACCCTCATTCACATGCGTCGCGCAGGCAAAGCACATGCTCGTGTGTTGCATTTTCTTGGTACTTTTCGAAACATGTGATTCATGTATGATTTTTTTTTTGGTAACAGTTTGGTTTAAAAGAACAAAGAAAGGAAGAATAATACCAACTAAAACTTTGGAGCAAAGGAACAAAGACCCCTCTACAAGATTGAGATAGGGTTTCCAAAAACAAAAGGATTTAATTAGGGTTGGTGAAGATCTGTGTATAGTAATCATTTTTGTTAGGCCCTTCGAGAAAGCTTACAGAATAGAGAACCTCTCTCAGATTTTAGTAGACCAACTAAGACTGTAAGATAGTAGGTTCCCAGAATTGTAAAAAAAAAAAAATAGAGTGCTAAAAATTAATATATGAATATATGTAGTAGAATAAAGAAATGGTAGAAAATAAGAAAAAAAAAATTGGGAAGTTGAAAGCTTTCATAATAGAAAACCCATCTCAGATTTTAGTAGAACTAAGAGTACTGTAAGATACTATGTTCCCCGAATTATATATAATAAAAAAGAAAAGCGAAAAAGAAGAGTGCTAAAAAATAATAATAATAAAAAAAAGTGAAAAAGAAGATTGCTAAATATAATAGACAAATATAAGTAGTAGTATTATAGTATAAAGAAATGGTAGCAAAAAACATGTGAAGTTGGGTAGGTAAACGTAGTTATGTTCCCCAATGCTTAAAAAGAAAAACATAAAATAAAGAGTTAAGTACGATTTTGCCGCCCTAAACAAAAAATATCAGGAGCATTGTTTGAGATGTACCCAAAGAGGAGTATGTATTCTATTAAAGCAGTCATTAGCGGACCCTGGGTCCGTTTCTCATCTTACCCCATGCCTTGGTGTCACTTTTAACAATCAATTAACCTTGGTTAAGTTTAAATAAATTAAAGTTAAAGATTTTGGTTTTTTGTTTTTTATTCTCTGAAAAACCATGGTTGGATTGTTTAACCCTAGGAGTGAGTGAATCTTAACTACAGAGTTGATGAGTATTCAAAATTAAGGTTTGGACCAATGAGAACCAACCATTTAGTTAAAAAATGGAAACCACACGTATACCTTAAGTGTTTTCCATTCTAATGTCATATTTATTAGTGTTTGACTTTTATATGTATATTTAAGTATATGCCTTTTTAGATAAGAAAATTAAAGACATACCATATTTGATAAACATGTCAAAAGCATGCCTTTTAATCCTGGACTCCTGTCAATATCGGTTGTATGGGTGGCGAATTCCTTATGAAGCACGTGTGATTAGTCTGAGCCTTCCCTATGTTGTAAGTACAAAGTAAACTTTCAAATTCTTTCAAATGTTTCGTGGAAACTATTACGAGGAAACAAGAAATGGAACAATAACAAGAGTTATAACCGCAGTAACAATAACAACCTAGTCCTGTGTGGGTTTGGTTTCCAGGCCTTAAACAACCAGAGTTGGTCCCGAAAAACTCTTAGCCGAATCGCTATCACCATGCTTGAAGTTCTTAGCCAGTTTTTCCGCCCTGCAGCTCCCCCATCTTAGTGTTGTTCCTGGTATTATTCGTGACATTCGAGCGGGGATTACTTTTCTCATCCACATGTTTTGGAAAAACTTCGAATTTGAATCCCCTCGTCCCTTACTTAAACAGGGCTAGATACCAATTGTCGTGTCCTACTCCTAAAGTCAAGTCTTCTTAATGGTCACTTTCGTTGATTGAGCATACTGGAAAGCAGTGCTCTCAAAAATACAAAAAGTGATGAGCAGGAAAAGGTAGTGTTGATCACTACTATGGCTCTGTTTGCCAATATTTCAAATAGTTGGTGGATCGGTTCTTTGCATCTGCATTGATGTTTTCACTCCCCACTCTCCACCATAAAACAAGTCCTTGCATTAGTAGTATGAGTTTGTTGATCGCGTAAGGGCGATCCATCTTGATGACGAATTCCACACTAACTGCTACTCACTCCTTTCTACTGCTCCGCTTGGTAGATTTTTTGTCTTTTTAGTGTTTGCGTTATAAAAGAATGGGTTCCTTAAGGGTCAGGAGATCGCTATAGGAGTGGTTGCTTGGACTTAACATTATGACACCTTAACGGCTACCTTATGTCTGACTGTATGTATATGTGTGTGTTTAGAGAGAGTGTCAGTTACATACATAATAATAAAAAAATAAAAAAAAGATATCCATATTTATCAACAAGAAAGAAAAAGGAAAAGAGAATAAAAATGCATGGCATGCCCACTAATGACTAATAATCATCCTGGAGGGACTGTTTAAGAAAAGACAAGGCGAGGAATGTGTGTAATTTATGGTGTGGTTATAGTGGTGCCGGCAAAAATTCCTCACCATTCCAGTAGGACCCAACGCAGTTTCCTTGAAGGTGTGCACGTCACTACCACCATGACCGTGGGAGACAGGGAATCTTCACAACCAGCAAAAGGCATCCCCTCCTGATAACGACAGTCCCTAGAACATCCATTTCAGCTAATAAAAAGAATAATGCTTCTTTGTATTCTAATTTAAAATGTGATCAGCTAAAAATTAATTCTGGCAGAAATATTAAAAATAAGAGCAATAATCCTCTATTTTGGCTATAAATTTTTTTCCTCTAATTCCCAAGGTTAGATGCTTTAATTCAGGGATTAATGAATCTTAACTACAGTTATAAAGGAATTAAAAGAGAACACGTGGCAAAAAAACGGAGTGAGACTCATTTTCCCTCACCTCGCACGAGGAAGGCACCATTTTCTTCAAAATAAATCGAGGATTCTTCACAATTCCATTAGGACCCCATCCCTGATTCTTCATATTTTTGATTTGCTGATCTAAAAAAATTAAATACAGAAAAAAAAATAAAAAAAATTCAGCTGAAACCGAGAATGACGAGCGTTGGGCTAGTGGTCAAGGCCACGCCTCAAGATGCGGAGGTCAATAGTCAGGGCGGAGCCAGGTGGGGGCCCTGTGGGGGCAGGTGCCCCCACTCAACTTTTGAAAAAATTAGTCATAAATAATAAATTCTGGGGGCTACGCCCGGAACCCCATCCTCTACGCTCAGAATATTTCATACCAATCTAATAATTCGCTATATATCCATCAACAATTACTACCATTTCCACCAACCATCACGTGCCCCCCACTATTGGCTCCATTCCTATCTATAGTAGTTGAGTTCGAGTCCCTTTCCCTTGTTGGCCACCCTTCAGGATTATCCTGACTTTCCTAGAGTGTAGTATAACGGGATCTGCACACCCCGAGGGACTTAGTGGGTGCTCTAAGAGGGTTGCTCTAAGAGGCCAGGATACCCTCGTTCCAAACAAAGAATAATTTTTTTTAAAAAAAAATGAATGGAGCAACATTTTGGTATTTAAAAACTTTTGTCATGGAGTACTTTTCAAGTAAATTCCGTCCTTAAAACCTTCTTATTGACTGATATATTGGTAGTTTCAGACTAGCTACTTATCCTTAATTAAAATTTTCTTCTCTACTCTTGTTTAACACTCCTCGAATCTTTTTCCACCTTGAGATTGTCCATTAGAGTCTCCAGTGGGCAATACTCCTCCTTGTGAATCAGCTCCGTGTGATACTCTTTCCATGATGGTGGCATCTTGGAGATGAGAGTGCTAACATGGAAGTTCCCTCCCAGAACCATTCCAGGGAACTGATAGCCTTTGTTATATCTGGAACTCATGGAGCTGCTGCAGAATGTTTTTTTTCCCACCTTTTTGAACTCTGCTTAATTTGTAATATTGAACTTCTTGTTCAAAACTATACAAACAAATATGTAGGGTATGCCCTATAGGTCTTTACCATGCTTCATCTTTTTGGAGTGTTGATCGTATACTTGATAATTAGAGAAGTAGTTGAGTATGTGGCTATGTGCAGTTAGGGTGTTATCAAGCCGAGTAGTGGGATGTTCAAGCTCGAGCTAGGCTTATTTATTAAAGGGTGTTTCACCTAAAAGGACATGCTTTGCATTTTTATTATCTAAAAGGGCATGCTTTTGACATATCTAAAAAAAAAGGGGATGTTTTGCATTTTTATTATCTAAAAGGATATGCTTTTGACACATTTACCCCTCAGCTATGCTTATAAAAAGTTAAAAAAAACCAAACACTAGAAGGATAATATTAGAATACATACCCTTTTTGGTAAAACTTTTCAAACCATGCCCTTTAGGTTATTTTTTTAATTTAGGGTGACAAAACGGTACTTATCCCTATATTAAATAAACAAGCTCGAGCTTTTAACACATGAACTCGAGAAGTTCAGCTTTATTCATTAGATATAACAATTTATTAGGTTTTAATTTTACTTTATTATCCTCGTATAGGCAAAAAAATTATAGTGTTACCTAAAATTTTAGGAAAAGTTTATAATTGTATAAAGGATACTCTTATTATGTAAAATGCATTATATATTATTAATCTTTACTAGTATATAATAAATATACTGAATTTTAAGATTTAAATGAAGTAAGTTTATTTACATAATTTAGTAGGCTAATTATATATATAATCGAGTCAGGCTTTTAATGAGCCGAGTAAGGGTGTGTTCAAGCTTGACTCATTAACTAAATTAGCTCGAAAATCAAGCTAGAGCTTGCCTTGTTTATTAAATCAAAGAACGATCGAGCTCGAGGTTTTAATGAGCCAAGTTCGAGTTGTTGTGCCTTTGGAGTTGCAGCTTTAAACTCTTCATTGGTCAAGCCTGATCGAGAGGGGATGCCAAAGCATTCTTCTATCGAAACATAATTGACATTGGTTTGGTTGAGTTTTATCATCTTTTCCATCCTGGAGAGTTCTTGTCGTCAAATTAGGGCCTCTTCTCGAGGGTTCTAGTTCTAAGGTTTGAAAGTAGCCATAAGAATAAAATATGTTTGTATTTTTGGATATCTAGGCTATAATCTTGAACAACTGGCTGCTTTAACATAGTAACTAATAATAATTGTTAGTATCACTTAGCTCAGAGTCAGAAAGCCTCCCACTTATAAGGGACATGGCACCATTATCTCCGTCATTCAACCTAGCTAGCTCAAATTCTCTCTGCCTATCCATACGAGTTGCACTACTCTACTAAAATGACATCCTTGTTCAGAATTCCCAAATAAAATAACTGATGTGGGAAAAGTACCAATAGAAATAACTAGATGGAAAAGAATAAACAAAAAAAAAACACACAAAGGAACACAAGAGATATACGTGGTTTGGCAACAACCCGCCTACGTCTACGGGTCAAGATCCGATCACTTCTTTATTCACAGAAACTTTGAGGAACCAGTACGAAAGCACTCAACTCGCCTTCTCTATTAAAACCCAAAGAAGAATCTCTATCTATCCTCCCTTAAACCTTTCCCAAGCCCTAGTATGCTTTAACCCTTTCTATTATCTCCCACTCCCAATGCAAAAGCATTCCCTTGATCATTCGATTACAACCCTAGACCCATAAATACGTATTTATAGGCCTAAACATGGAGTCCTAGACAAATGAAAAGTCCCCCAATCGGAATAGGGGTTTCCCAAAGCATAAAACACTTACAATAGCAATTTTCCCGAAGAAAACTGTGCACCTGGGCCGTTAAATAGCGTCCCAGCCGATCGATCTCCACTTGGGCAATCTATCGCCGACCGGCGATCGATCTCCTTTGGTGGGCGATCAATTGCCCCTTTGTTCTTGTCGAATCCGAGCCAAACTCCAACATTCTCCACCTTGGCAAGAATTCCGCGACACCACCACAACCAAGAAAACCGATTTGCTAATCATCAAACAAACCTTCAAGATAGAACACCACATCACCCACATCTAGGAAACACTCCTACTTTGAACCAAAATCTCTCTCAAAATTTTGAAACCCGTTTGCAATTACCGTAAACCCATTTGTAAATACCGTAAACACCCCTTTGACCTTGCACATCTCTGCACCATCTATGATCGAGACCCACTAACTACATACATCCTCAAATCCACCCCGGAAAGCACTCCACCGGATTCGATAAAACATGGTCAAAACCCATGTGTAGCTTGAAAACTCATTCTCCAATCTAGATGAACCCCGGACGAGGATATAGATCCGTCCTCTCCATCAAAGGCATAACATCACCATCTCCAACTTTACGAAAACCTATCGGAATACCCATCTCTGCACCGACTGCGAAAGAGACTTTGGGTGAGCTTTCTACTCTCTGCATCACATCAGGTTTTTGTTTTCCTGCAGACCTTGTAGTCGCTCCGCCTATCACTGTATTCCCCTCTAAGAGATATAATCCACCATACTTCTTTCCCTTCATCAAAACTAAGCAACCCTGCTTTTCGCATTTTATTTTGATAACTCCACCTGCAACTGTGTAGCAACAACCATCGGAGTCTAATTGCCTGAGTGATATTAAATTCTTTCGCAACTTAGGGACACAAGTTATGCCTCCCAAAGTCCGAATAACTCCATCAAACATTTTAATCTTTACATTACCAAACCCCGTGATTTCACATTCACATCCATCACCCAAGAACACTTTTCCTGTCCCTTTCTGGAATGTATCAAAAAATTCCATATTTGAGAAAATATGACATGAAGCCCCCAAATCTAAAATCCACTCACCAGAAGAACTGTTCATACCTTTAGAGACTGTGAAAGCATCTCCAATGTATTCTTCATTGTCCATTGCTATTGCTGCCGAAGAATCTCTTCTGGAAGAATTCCTCTTCCCATCAGAATGCCTCGAACACTCTTTTTTGAAGTGCCCTAATTCTTTGCAAAGATAGCACTAGACCTTGCCTTTTCCCTTGGATATGGATCTGCCCCTGCCTTTTCCAAATCCTTTCTCCAAGTCCTTTCTTCCTCCCGGAGCAACCAAGGCGTGATTATTTCCATCATGCGATGGCTTCCGCCTAATCTCGTAAGAGAGTAGCACCGCCGTGACCTCCTCCATTAGCAATGTCTCCTTGCCATACATGAGGGTTGTCACCAAGTGATCATTTGAGTCAGGAAGTGATGTAAGAAACCCCACGGCCTGGTCTTCTTCATCCACCTTGACACCAACTTTTTGCAGTTGATTAAAGATCTGGTTGAACAAATTAATGTGTTCCATGAGAACTACACCCTCTACCATTTTTAAGGTATTGAACTCCTTTTTCAAGTATAACCTGTTGGTAAGGCTCTTTCCGATATAGAGGATTTCCAACTTCTTCCAAAGATCCGGTACCGATTCCTCATCCATAACGTTATGCATCACGTTATCGCCAAGAAAGAAACGTATTGTGTTGACTGCCCTTGCCTCAATGTCCTCCCAATCTACATCGGACATTTTTTCTGGTTTATTGGAACCTCCCTTCAACGCCCTTACGAGACCCTGTTGAACTAGGATATCCTTTACCCCCCTTTGCCTCAGATTGAAACTCCCTTTTCCGTCAAACTTTTTCAAGGAAAATTGCCCTGAATTTTTCATAGCAACTGAAAAATAATTTAACCTGGCTCTGATACCAATTTGATGTGAGAAAAGTACCAATAGAAATAACCAGATGGAAAAGAATAAACCAGAAAAACACACACACAAAGGAACAATGTGTGTCACCTCTGAAGCGTTACAAGAATTCCTTCTAAAGATGTTTTCCCTCTATTTAACAAAACTTCTTTCAAGCCCTCCAAACCACAACTCATCATCCTCCCCTAAAACATTCAATTATATCATGAAAGTGGGTCATATGCTTTTATGACATCTTATCCTAAAAGAAATCATAGGTGTTGGACGAAGACACCATTCCCTATTTAATAATCTCATGTTCTAATGGAAATCATAGGTGCTGGACAAAGACACCATTCCCGGCGAAAACTATATCCGTTGTTAGGCCTCAAACAACCCTATTGTAAGAGAACAGAACTATGGAGGACACAACCCTCAAATAGCTCACAAGAAAAAAGTGCAAGTAACATCTCAAATCCCTCTTGACTATCAACCCAAAGCAATCCATACTACTGGAATAGGTAATGGGGGGAACACACACATCCATTCCCACGGAAAGACAATCCATAACTTAACCCCTTCACAAAGCAAGCTTAGGGTACATGGTGATCAAATCCCACTGAATCCCTAAGGAAAAAAAACAAGGCTTTTAATCAGTAAACCGCCTTCAATCCCTCGACCTGTTCTTGATCAAATCATTAGGAAGGCGTTGGAGTCAAAGCAACATCAATGGCGTTAGAGCCAAAACATTAGCAAAATATAAATCAAGATCTGTTCTTTGGATAAATCATCAGAAAAAGTGTTAGAATCATTAATTCGCTATTGAATCATGATAATATTAGTTTATTAAAACCTCATGTGTAATCCACATGTCATTCATCCCGTAAAATATTTAATTTAATTAAATCAAATATTCCAAGTGTCAAGCTTTTCATTATACGCCATCAACAAATTTTAACCATCTGATGGTATATGCATTTTTTCGTTCCACCTGCTTTGGATATTATTTATATATTTATTGAGTTGGAATGTGTGGTCCATACACAAAAAAAAATCTATTTACTGATATTCTTGGATTGATTGTTTACAAAAAAATCCTAAGATTTATATATTAATGAAATATATTGAAGGATGGAAATATAATATCCAAACAATTCTATTCTAACGTAATGACATACATTGTATCTCATTCACCTTTTTCACTATTCCATTTTATTCACCAATACTTTTTCTCAAACACATAGGGATTGAGAAATCTTCATCGATCTACTGCAAATGGAAGTTCGCTTTTAGATCTTCATTGCAGCACAGTTAGATAAGTCGCGTTTTGTGTTGGCACCAAGGACATTATATATGTGGTTTCAAAATGGTAATAGAGCTCAATTACAAGAAACTACAAATAATACAAGAAACTACAAATAATCATTACTTTCATATGGAAAAATAAGATTTTAAGGGTAGTCCTTCGATCCTAAGAATAGAGAGATCAGAATTTCTGCTTTTAACTTCTTAACTTTTTTTTATATCATTATTATCTCTTAAACATATTTATTATAAATTAATAATTATTATAATATATAATAGAGAAAAAGTTTAAAATATTATTTTGAATTAATATAAAAAACATGATAAAATATTATATATATATTTCGAGCTGAGTTGAGCTCAAGCAGAACCAAGCATTAAACAAGTCGAGCCGAGCCGAGCCGAGCCGAGCCGAATCAAACAGGGTCTGGCTTGAGCTTGGCTTGTTTAAACATTCGAGTACAAATAAAAACTTGGCTTGATTCTTTCAAGCCTAAAATACCAACATGAGTGTGGCTCAAATGAGTCGAGCCAAGTCGAGCTAGCTTGACTTGAGTGTAGCCCTAGTAATGACTGGTGTCGTTGATTCTATGTTGAACGTTTACAGTGGTGGAGGTAGCTAATATAAACAAAACAATTGTAGGCTGCAAAGGAAGATGGTTTTAAGACTTGGGGACTTGATGTTGGCATGAATTAAGATTAGTAAGAAAATAAGTTTTTTAAAAAAAGAATGCTAACCGGCCCTACTCTCAGTCAATCCATACTCTCACCCTCCATCAATCATTTGTCCATTTTTTTTTTGGTAAGAGAGTGCTTTAATCATCACTTAATGAACATAAGGTTGGTGGAGGGTGAGAGTAGGGCTAGCACTCCTCAAAAATAAATAAAAAGCTTTAGGACCAAATAACAGATTTATTGCTAATATTAGTTGACTGTTTATGAAATACCCATTTGATTTATCTAGAGATGAAAGATACATAAAATAGAAGTACAATTCAAAAAAATAATCTAACTAAAACATTGCAATGGGAGGGATAAAATAGACTTGCAAAAAGTATTATGGTCATAAAAGGCATTTGAAAAAAGGTTTTTAGAGAAGTAAAAGTCACATTTTAAATGAACTAAATGTTCACAAATAAATCTCTACTCACTTTATCATAATAAGTTGAGAAAAGAGATTAACCTTGACTCTTTGAGGTTACTTATTATTCAGAGATAAAGCTTCTTATACTAAAATATTTAGACTAATTTTGATTAGACGTTCTTCAGATAGAGTTTTTTAGGAATAAGCCCTATATTTTAAAAAATTAAAGAAATAAACTCTATTTTCTAAAGTTACCAAATGCTATATAGTATTAATATACAAAATGTAACTATGAACAGGAGGTCTGGTTTAATAAACCGTGAGAGCAACCCAAAATATGCCTTGACAGAGGTATTTTAGGAATTAAAGAAAAAAGCTTATTTGACAGAAATACACTTTTTCATATTTATAATTTCAAATTACCTCTGCCATAAGGTATATTTTGGGGTTTTCAAGTATCTCTTCATGCCACAAATCCTATTCGTAGTTAATCTCTTGATATAATCTAAATTTACCTTGTATTGCTTATTACGTTGCATAATTTACTTAAAAATCAATCAAAAATAAAAACAATGGCGATCAAAACGACAGAAAGAAAATAAACAACCAGAAATGCAATTACACAGGACACAAACAATTATGTGATTGGCTCAGGATCCTCTCGAGTTGAACTCGAGAGAATCTCTCGAGTTCGAACCCCTAGAGGTCGCCACGTGTCTCCTTTGACAGCCCTTAACCATGGGTAAGGTTCACCCACCCCTAAGGTTCACCCATCAATCCTTGGTTTTTTTTTTAAATATTAATTCTTTTTTTAAAATTAAAAACTTTTTTAATATTAAAAAAACTCTAAAAACAGTTTTTTAATTAAAAATAATAATTAATATATACAAAAAAACCAATGATGGGTGGGTGAACCTTACCCATGATTAAGGGGTGTCAAAGGAGACGTGGTGACCTCTAGGGGTTCGAACTCGAAATGCAATTACACAGGACACAAACAATTATGTGATTCGGCCTAAGCCTATGTCCACAAACAAGATGCGAGAAAGGTAGAGGGGCATGTTTTTGCATATAAGGTGCACATACTCTACAATAACACGAACTCAAGTAATGTGTGAGGTACGTTATAGTTACTGATGAATCATCAGTGATGACACCTAAAGCTACATTTCCCAATGTATTCCTCCGTTAGGTATTTTTTTTTTTTTGGGAAAATAGTCACCTCCTCAATCGAGGAGGTGACCTACCGTCTCATCCCCCCTTTTTGGGGCCATGTGTCCCCTTTTTTTTTCCCATTAATTGTGGTTAAGATTCAGTCACCCCTAAGGTTCACACATCCACCTTGGTTTTTAGAAAAAATTATTTTAAAAAATATTAATCACAAGAGATGGTTAATTTCTTAACCATAGTTCTAAGTGTTTGTGAGATCGAGGAGGAATAATCCCCTCCTCAGTCGAGGTGGTGATTATTGCTCTTTTTTTTAAGCTTGGTTAGGCAGACCCCTACAAGATATATTGATCAAAAAGACGATTATATATGTGGATATTTATATTCAGACTTATCCTTATCAACTATTGGGGTTGACGGAGAGTAGGGCTAGCATTCCTCAGCAATTTAATCATTCTAAAATGAGCAGCTAGTTGTGGAGGGTGAGAGTAGGGTTAGCTAGCATTCTTCATTTAGGTTTAGTGGTGTAAGATGGATAAAAACAAAAAAAGAAATGTAGTTTAATCTAAAGTTTATTATGTATTGTTACTATTTAATTTTGACTGTGGCGGCCGTGGGATGGTGATGAAGGGAGGTTTGTCCTGACTCGAGTGAGGAGAGATGAGATATTGGGGAAGGAGATGGGAGAGGGTAAGGCCTACACAGGTCTGTGGCCCCAATCCATCGCCGCATAACGACACAGTAGCCTGCGTGAGACGGGCATGAATAGTAACAACTTCCCTAATTAAATATTCATTTTTTTTTTCCTTTTATTTGTGGTAGGAAAATCTGGAAGATAAACTCTTCTACGGAGAAAGAAAAGTATGTATATCTGGGTATGTATGTGTCTGTGTGTGTTCATGACAACAAAACTTTGAAGAACATCAACAGCAATCTCTTCATTTTTTTCTCAATAAAAGACAAGAGAGTGAGGAGAAGCGAAAGAGCTCCTGAGTGTACCCTTTGCTTTAGATTTTTCCTTTTGGTTCTATTTCCTTGGGTGGAGTTGGAAATTTTCAGGGCATATATATATATATATATATATATACCCACTGATAGAATTTCATTTCTCATTTCATTGCTCCCCATTTTAATATTTTTTTTTTATACAAAAAACTGTGAAGGGGAACTAGAGAGGAGTATGATTTCAAATGGGGGTTCTGAAAAATTGTTTTAGTTCTTGAATTTTTTATTAGCTGCTGAGAAAAAAAAGAGCTGTTGAAGATGGCGGCTCCTTCTTCATCGACACCATTCTTCGGAATCAGAGAAGAAGATCAAAACGAGATGAAACAGCAACATTCCTCTGCACCCACTTCATCAACAGCTCAAACCACAGCACCTCAGAAGAAAAGGAGGAATCAACCAGGAACACCAAGCAAGTAGCTATATTTTTTATTTTATAAAAAAGGGATCTCTTTCTCAATGATAAGAAACTCTAATTCTAACATTAATATTGGAATGAGTACTTCTTTATCTCCCCAACTATTTTTCTTCTAACTATTGTGATTTTATGTTTTTTTTTTTGACTTCTCTTACAACAAACAGATCCAGACTCAGAGGTGATTGCACTATCTCCCAAGACTCTAATGGCCACAAACAGATTCATTTGTGAGGTATGCAACAAAGGGTTCCAAAGGGAACAAAACCTACAGCTTCACAGAAGAGGACACAACCTCCCTTGGAAGCTAAAGCAGAAGAGTACAAAAGAGGTGAAGAGGAAGGTGTATCTGTGTCCTGAACCCACATGCGTCCACCACCACCCTTCAAGAGCTCTTGGCGATCTCACAGGCATTAAGAAGCACTTCTCTAGAAAACATGGTGAGAAGAAGTGGAAGTGTGACAAGTGTTCAAAGAAATATGCAGTGCAATCAGATTGGAAAGCCCATTCCAAGACCTGTGGTACTAGAGAATACAGATGCGATTGTGGAACTCTTTTCTCAAGGTAATCACACCCATTATAAATATTAGCAATAATCATTCATCATTTGTAACTTTTGGTTGATTTAATTGTTATCCTTATTCCTTAGGGTTTTTTTTTTGGGTTTTCGTTCTTTCTGCTACAACTACGTGTAGGGACTGCTCCCACGTGAATAATCTGTGGAACTGGCATGGTAGTAGAGGTTTCAGAAGACAAAAAAACAGTTCATCTTTCTTCCTCCTAGGAACCACCGCCCTTTTTACTCTTCCTTTCCTTTTCCAATTCACGTGCTGCCAAGGAGGGTGTTGTTAATTACCAGGTTTGTTCTCTTATGGGTTGGCTAGATGTCACCAGTACTGGGTTCTTGCAGGGTCCCCATTTGATAAAAACGTTAGGGTTAGGAGGACAAGAGACCAAGATGCTCTCTCTCTCTCTCCTGAAGTTATTCAAGTACAGGTACGGAAGATGGGATTCTCCATTGATAGAAGTGGAGCTCAAATATTGAAGCTTTGTTAAGTGTTATAGAAATGGGGTTATTGATGCCTGATTTTCATGGTTTTAGAAAAATTCTTGCATTGGAAAACTAGACAATTCATGGAATTCGCATTTAATAAGGAATTACTCCCTGAAATGGGCTTCTTGATCGATGATTTTTATCAACTTTGAAAAAATTCTCCTCTTACATTTATTGAAGATCCAGTCCTGAAAATAGGAGTTCTTGGGGATGATTGATTAATAATACTCAACTTTTAGAAAAATTCTTCATTTCTCCTTTTTTAAGTCCCATCCATCTTTTTGGCAAGTTAAGTTACTTCCTGCAACCACCCCCTTTTTTTCCCATTTTTTTCTTGAACAAAAGAATTTTTTATAGTGGTTGCTTGGACTTACCCTTATGGAACTTAGCGGCTATATACCTTAGGTCTCGTTATGTATGAGTTTAGTGTGTGTTAGGGAGCCAAATCGTCTGGGTTTATCTCTGTGGCCTTCCCTGTGGCCAAGGGTGTTTATTGGTTAGCATCAATTGTACAGTTGTTAAATTCGTACTCTGGCCTTTGAACACCCCTGACCACAGGGTATGCCATAGGGATAAACACAGATGATATGCTTTTGTGTGTTAGTTACATGATAACATTTCACCAAAAAAAACACCTTTTTTCCCTCCTACAATTTTTTTTACTTATCTTCCCCTTTTTTTTTTGGAAGTTACTTACTTATCTTCCCCTTATAGTGGAAGAATTAAACCTTTTTTTTTTCCTGTGAAATTACAGCATTGCTTGATTGAATAAAGAAAACAAGTCCTAGGATGGATTTAATTTTACACCAAGGATTTTAATATTTCCAACAAAATCCTAAAATGCATTTCTAACTAGCATCTTTGTGATTGAACAAGAAAAGAAAAATCTAGCATCTTTGTTTAGACAATTCTTTTGTTAGAGAATTTTTAGATTTTCTTTTCTTACAAGAGATATCCGTAACTTCTTACATCCCATTTCAGTTTCGTAATTACTGACCAGTGGAGTGGCAGTTTCACAAAAATTTTCTGTATAATTACAAATTAAACTGCCACAATATTTGTACTCAAAATGGAGGGCTACGGATACATCTTGAACCCAAAATCCTGTTCAAATTTAAACCCTACTTTTAATATATTCTTTAGTTCAAATAATAATGTTCAATTATTTAATTTGAATTTGTGGAATAACTCATTGTAAACGTGAGTTTCTGTATACATTTTGTTTTTACTTCTTTTTCTCCCCACTTTTTCTTGTTACTGAAGTAAAGCCTAATTTTCCTTTGCGACATTTTTACTTTCTATCTGAAATGATTCTTATTCAATTCTTGCAGGCGTGATAGTTTCATCACCCACAGGGCCTTCTGTGATGCACTGGCTCAAGAGAGTGCAAGGCTTCCTACTGGTCTAAACACCATAGGTAGCCATTTATATGGAAGTGGCAATATGGGCTTAGGCTTATCTCAAGTGGGTTCCCAAATTTCCTCATTACAAGATCAGAACCACCCAATTAGTGATATATTACGGCTTGGTGGAGCCGGGGCACAGCCTTTTAATCACCTTATCCCGCCATCTAACGCTTCATCGTTCCGACCTCCACAGCCCACCCATTCGTCTGATTTCTTCCTCCAAGGCTCAAACCAAGACTTTCATGAGGAATCCCATTCCCCCCATGGATTATTGCAAAATAAAACCTTTAATGGGTTGATGCAACTTCCTGATCTTCAAAACAATAAAAACATCTCTTCCTCCGCTGCCACGGCTAATCTCTTCAACCTCAGCTTCTTTTCCAATAGCAGAACAAATAACAGCATCAACAATAGCAATAATGCAAACAGTAACAATAGCCATCTATCCTCTGCTGGCTTGTTAATTCCTGATCAGTTTAACAACGGAAATTCTGGCGTTGATGGGAGGGACCTATTTTCAGGTAACATAATTGGTGATCACATGGTCTCTTCACTCTACAACACTTCTTTGCAAAACGACAATGCCATCTCTCAAATGTCTGCTACTGCACTACTTCAAAAAGCTGCTCAAATGGGTTCAACTACAAGCAGCAACAGTGCTTCTTTGCTAAGAGGGATCGGAAGCTCTTCTTTAAGTGGTGCTCAATCAGATAGGGAACACTTGTCTTCTAATTTTAGGGGCAGTTTTTGCAGTGGTGGAGGAGAGAGCATAAGATCACAGATGGAACATGAAAACCAATTTCAAGACCTTATGAATGCTTTTGCAAGTGGGAGCTCTTCCATTTTTGGAGGTGGTTCTACAGTAGTCAATACATTTGGAGGGAATTGCACTAATGGTGAACATGAACAAGAGATCAGCTTTGGTGGATTTAATGAGAATAGGATTTTGTTGGAACAACAACATTGTAACTCGAATTTGGGTAGCACAGACGAATCTAAGTTGCATCAAAATCTCACGGAGAGTATTGGCGGATCAGATGGACTAACAAGGGACTTTCTAGGTGTTAGTGGAATGGTAAGAAATATCGGTGGGATTTCACAGAGGGAACAGCATCATAGCATTGATATCAGCTCTTTGGACTCGGAAATGAAGTCGACAATAGTGAATCGAGCTTTTGGGCGCAGCGGCAATATGCAGTGAAGATGACTGAGAAACAAGAAGATGTTCAAGTGTGGAACTCAACTTGGTGAATTTTTTGAGCGGGGGAATTGAGTTGTTTAATTGTAGTAGGATTGAATACATATAATTGCCTTAATACTTCCTATTTCACCCCGTTTCAATTGATTTCTTTTTGGGAATAGCTGTTTTGCTTAGAGTTAGGTACAATGAGGATTTTGTCCTTTAAACTTTATTTTAATTACATATTTATACATTTAAAATTCAGAAAAGAAAGTTTAAAAAGTATTTATAATTTAAATGGATTACTATAAGTATTATATAGAGAGAGAGAGAGTAGCATTCTAGTGAGCCATGCTCATTAAAGGCTTTAATGAGTAATCCCTAATAACTTGACATGTAGCAGGTTGTTCCGGAATTCAACCGTTGGATGTCAAAACTCTTCAAGAAAACTAAGGTTGCTTCAAGCTATTTGAAAACTGTTCCAAGGAAAGGTCTCCATTAACTCTAGTACGCCCTAGGACTACGACTGAGCGTTTCTGCTAGCAAAGTCTTATAGCTATAGTCTGATGTAGCCTAACTTTCTTTCACAAGAGGTGAGAAGAGAAAATCAGCCACAAAGAGGTATTAAAATCAAGATGAAGGATAATTTTAAGTAATAACAAAGAAAATGGTAAAGAAAGGTAGGGAGAGTCCCAAACTCCTCTCTCGCCCAAGTTTATATTCTTTAATTTTCAAAATTCAAAGTGTTCTTCACCTCAAGCATAGAGGCCTATATATAACACATTCTAACAACAAGAATTAAAGACACCTTGACTACTAGTCCCTAGACAATAATTAACTCAAGCCAAGTTCCCACAGCATATTTAAACAAAACAACAAAAAACTATGTCTAGGAAACATGTGTATTTAATCATTCTCTTTCTAAGGTCATGCTTAGAGAATAAGCATTAGTCTTGGAAACGTAAAGTATCGCGCCCCAAAACCCCACATAGGAGAATGTGAGATCTTGGCACATGACTTACTTAATAGTTCATCCTGTTATAAGCAATTAAGGCATGCTAAAATATAGATATAAAAATATTTCTTCAATTAAACCATCAATTAAAATCCAAACTCCATAATGCAACTGAAAAGTAATAAATCCCGGTCACCCATCTTGACCATAAACATAAAGACTAAACTAACATGAGTCTCTGTAAAATTAACTAAAGTCTCCCGAAATTTAAATAACCAATAAATAACTTCAATAATAGGATTATCGATCAAGGTCCCTTTCTTCCTCGGGATAGTCACCTTCGGGTTCCTCGATGTACTCCTCTTCTTCCCAAGGTCCGAGAGCAAAAATGTCAAAACCTGAACCTGCCGACAATAAAAGTCATCGGCTGAGTAACGAGTTACTCCACGTATATAACAGATCATAATAAACCATATAATGAATAATATTGTGCATGCATTTCATTACTTCATACATCAGTTCACATATAAAATCAGAGTACGGAAAATAAACAAGTACATTATGTCAATTTCTTTCTTTTCTTTCTTTCTTTTCTTACTTTCTTACTTTTCTTATTTTTCGTATTTCATACATTATCATCTCATCAATACACATTTACATGCATTTGTACTAAATTAAAATACCACTTTACCGTATAAAGAAAAATGTTACTATACTTTACTTTACCGAGATACCACCCTTCGTACATTATCCGGCACGGACAGCTTAGTACATTTTCCTGTACGACGGCTTACTTACTTTGACATACATCTTGCCCTTTCTGATGGTATCCGGTGGTGAAAACACATACATGCATTTCCATTTTCGTGTGTCTTTCTTTCTTACTTTTCTTACTTTACTTTTGGTCTTAACATCTTATTAATGTCTTTAATTCTTTCTTCATACCTTTGCATATTTTTCATTCGTGAGTGCACAATGATATATCTCTTGTTTAAATTGCACCTAAGACTAACCGTCAAGGGTCATAGGACATCTCACCATAGCGTCCCATACCATTATGTTAACCAGGCCTAGGCAGACATGACTTTCATCAGAGGTTCGTTTACCCAATGGTATATCACGTGTTAAGACGTATAATAGAAGTACACAACCTCTCACATTTCCTATAATTCGATAATCAAACATCACAGTTACTATTACAAATATTCATAAATTACGATCTAATTAAATATCAAAATCTTCTTTTTGTTTAATCAAGATCAACATCCTAATTAAAATACCTTTCGTCAATCATAATTCTCATGAATTTTAAACATAAAATTAAACTCACATATCATTAAAATACTACAATTAAATCTTCCATTCAATTTTATCCATTATCTCATTCTCCTCATAAATCCACATACTTCAAATAACTTTCCTAATCCCCTTGTTGAATCATAATTAATTTAAACATAATTATTCATATCATAATTTAACAATTCAGAATAATGAGACAATATCATAAATAGGTTCTTCACATCCTATTTTAACGATTCGATAATAATGAAACAATATCATAAATAGGTTCTTCACATCCTATTTTAATAATTCACGAATAATAAACTGAGATCATAAATATAGTTCTTCACATCCTATTTTAACCATACAAAAATAATAAACTGAGATCATAATTATGGTTCTTCACATCCTATTTTATTCATCCATGAATAATAAACTGATATCACAAATATGGGTTTTCACATCCTATTTTAACCATCCAAGAATAATAAACTGAAATTATAGATCTAGTTCTTCACATCCTGTTTTAATCATCCACGAATAATAAACTGAGATCATGATTATGGTTCTTCACATCTTATTTATTTTAACATTCATACATAGGTTTCCTCCTTTCACTACAAAATTTAAGACTTTTGACGGCGTTTTTAAATCGCCGTAAAAAACCCCAAAAACGCCGTTATAGTTAATAACGGCGTTTTAACCAAAACGCCGTTATTGCCTGCGTCGGGGAAAGTAAAGGCGGCATTTATATTGACGGCATTTGTAAAACGCCGCTGTACATGACCCTATAACAGCGTTTCTGAAAACGCCGTGATAGATACCCTTTTACGGCGTTTCTTTAAACGCCGTTACAAACTCACCTTCGACGGCATTTATATATTGGATCTTTGGCGGCATTTTACAAACGCCATTATAGGGTGACATTCCACGACGTTTTATACCGATATCAATTATGGCGTTTTAAAACGCCGCGAATAGTCATGACATAAAAAAAATTGAAAATATTTTTTCTATTTTTTTAAACCTGTTTTGTACCTGTCAATAATATAAATTTTTTTTTTACCTATCAACAATATTTTTTTACCTGTGTTGTACCTTTCAACAATATAAAATAAACAAAATAGTGTCCATAATGACATTATATATAAAAAGAACCAAAACCTACATGGAAATCAGTATAAAATAAATACATCCAATCACATGTAATAATACAATACACATGTCTATAAAAAAAGTGTCAATAAATCGTAAGTCTAACTATCTTCATCTCATTGGTTCCCTCCCGCACCTCTAAAACTCGACAAGTGTGTGCTCCCTGCTCCCTCCTACAACAAAATTAAATAAAATTATTTATTAGAATATTGAAATGATAAAATTTACAGATTTCATAATTAATATGCAAAGAAAGTTCAAAAAATATATTGATTAAATAGTAAAGTCACTAGGAAAGAACTCAGGTTTAAGCATGTACATGATTAGGTATCTTAGACTGAAAAAAGTTGGAGAGACAGTCTCTGAATATAGCTAGAGAGGATCCACATCTAATGTTGTACTGGCACATCATGTCAGTGGTTACTAATATGATACCATGTTGAATTTTAGGCAACCAGCTCAGTTGCTAATCCTTATTCAAGGTGGGGGCAAAATACACTGTATCATAAGTGTGGCTCATTACTATCACAATCTTTAGTAGATTATGATTATATTTAGCATGGCATTTAGAACTTACAAGTAAAATCATTCATAGACCACAATTTTACAGTCTATAAGACACGGACTGGAGACCACCCCCATAACAGCAATAGTCAGTCTCACTGAGAGCATCTCTACCACACACATAGTATGCATGCTTATCGATACTCATTACCCATTTAAGACATTTAAGAGAGAGAGAGAACCTTAGTTTCAGGAGGTGCAGTATTAGTAGCGATAGACATGCACAAATGCTGCCTAACCATCTTAGCAAGGTCAAATAATCAAAACACTTGTGTCAAAAGAAATTGGCATACAAGTGGATATCATGTCTAAAATCTCTGCCAAGATGGACAAGGCTTAAAAGGTCTTGGCTCACGACTTATGCAAATCTCCCACCTGGACTAATCAGGGACTAATAAGGGAACTCCTTCATATCACATTGGATTTTGATTCTGGTTCGGTGATTCGTTCGAAGTTTTTGTGTGAGGAATTCCGATTTTTGGTCGATTTGGGACCTGAATTAGGGGGTTTGGAATCATGTTGTCAACGGTGTTGCCCTCTAGGGCTACTCGTAGCTCGCTGGAGGAAATGCTGGATTCCATCCGGCAAAGAGACGACAGCCTAAGGATGTACCACCAGCATTGCCTGCTCGTCTGACTTCGAAGGCTCGGCTTCCATCGGCGAGAAGGTCGTTGCCCGGTAACTTTAAGATTGGTGTCGATGCTCCTGAGTGCCTGCCTAATGATTCCAAAGAGAAGGATGAGAAAAAGAGGGATCAATGTTTCACCAGGGAAGATGAGGAATCAGGCTTCAAAAGTGGCGATTCTGGGAGGAAAAAGATGAAGGCAGAGACACCTGCCGAATCACCCTATGTTAGGAAGTCAGAAGAGGAGAGTTATGTACAAGGATTGGAGGAAACTGATGATTTGGATCTCAAGGATGCAACTTCGACCTTGCCCCAATCGACTGAAGAATTTGAGTGGGGCGGCAACATCAGTTTTGTTCTGAAGAAGGTACCCTATCCTATGCTTTGTGTAAATTGAATATCCCTAATAAACAAGAGAAATGATAACTAATTTGTTAAGATTTATTCATCCCTCGGGTTATCTATCTAATCTTGATTTTTAGAAAAAAATTTATATAATATTTATCACAATTTAGTTAAGCTTAATCAAGTTTATAAAAGGATTAAAAGGGACATCTAATTACTTAAACTGAAATCAACACCAGAATTTTAATTAGTAAAAAAAAACTAACCATAGTTAACATGCTGACTTACAAATTAAACTAACCATATAGTATATTAAAGCTAACCACATTAACTCTACCAACAACTAACAGATTTTATGTAGGAGGATGGCAAGGTGGCCACAGCAGTCTGGGCGTGCGGCAACTGGATGAAGGCATATGTCATTGTTGGCGTATAGAGCTAGGGGCAGCTGCTATTTGGTGTGTTTGATGTAGGAGGATGGCAAGGTAGTTGCTTGCTGCTACTGGGTATGTGACAGAGGGTCATACATGGGCTGTTTGGAAACTGAACTGGGGATGTTTGAGGTGATATTTTGGGCCTGCACAGGTGCTACCCTCGGCTATAGGTGGGGCAATTGCTGCTGTATGGACTGAACAAAGGGGATAAGGGGCAGCTCTAATGGAATATCTGACACCAAAGCACCTAATATGGCTGCTACGTTTTTGCCCGAGACAGAGAGTGGACACGGCTACTAGAGGCGTCACAGGTGGAAGGGGGCAGCAACTTTCAATGGCTATGGACAAAGTTGAATGATGCAAGGGACTTTAGGTGGGAATAAGGACTGAACAAGAGGTTCTTTGGGTGGGAATGTTAACCATTGGCACATGGCTACCCCCACAGTGTGCCAATGGTTAACATGCAATGGATGATCATCATCAACAGTTCATGGGAACAAGAACTTTGCATGTGATCACCGGACCAAAATACCAGTCCACCACCCCCACAGTGTGCCAATGGGCGCGTTTCTCTCAACTTGCCAACTTGCTCTCTCTAATGAATATATTCATAAATGAAATTTTGTATTGTGGACTTCCTCTGATTGGGTATCACTGGCAGAGAAACGCGGATCAGAATATTCATATACACACACACACAAAGAAAGATCAGATGGGTTTGAGGATGGGTATGGCTGGATATGTCCTTCTTCTTGTTGTGGGTGCAGCCCTTCTACATTGCACAGCGGCACAGACAACACATGTGGTCGGAGATAGCATGGGGTGGGTCATTCCCCCTGCTCTATGAAAGTTGAGTTGCGTATCTCTGATGATTTTGAAGGCGATTTGATTGGGAGGTAAGAAAGAATTGCTGAAAATTCTGTTGTTCCTTTCGATCCATTTATGATAGATAGTAGCACAAAAAACGACTCTCTTGATGTTTGATATAAGAGAATTTCCTTGAAACGAGGTAGCAGCCCAAGCCAATTGGATGTCCCAAGGTTGAATCTAGCGGTTGCTATAGTGGCACTTGCTTAAAAAATACTTCCAAATTTTGTTAGTGTAGCAACAATCAAAGAAAAGATGTGGGATGTTCTCTGAATTTGATCGACAAAAAGAAGCACCTGGACCTCTGAATGATGCACCTGGAGCTTATCTTGGGTTTGTAGACTAGTGGAGAAAGCAAACCTGGAGATAAACGAATGTCGAGGGACATGATTTTGGCCCAGAGAAGGTTGTGCCAATGGGCTAAAGGCTGGACAGAGCAGATACTGTTCAAGGCTGATTTCAGAGAATAGGAGCCAGCAACCTTTTTGAGATCATTCCAAATAACTTGGTCTTCGTTGAGGGCTGAGTTAATGGCGACATTTTGAAATCATTCCAAACATCAATAGGAGCAACTGAATTTGCAGGGGGAAGGTGACCACTCATTGTCCGAGATCAGCTCAGCAACCTTGGCTATATGGACTCAAATTTAATTCCTTGTTTTTCATACTAATTGATCTAATTTTCTAGAGAAATATGTCAAAAGTTTATGCATTATTCCTATGAAAATTAATGTTTGATATCTTGAATAAGAAAACTCATTTATTTAGTTCTTTTTTTTTTTTTTTTTTTTTTTTCTGTAAGTGCCTTATAATAATCCTTTTCAAAATTTCTGTTTATACATACATGTCCATTAAAATCTAATCTAAGACCAAAAACTAACTGTTTTTTACTTCAATTTTTTCTGTGCATTTGAATAGTTTATTTTTTATTTTTGGATTATGTGTTCTGTTTCCTTTTGCTTCATTTCTTTTTACTTTCCACCTTTTTTGTTTATACTTTCCACCTTGCCAAGGAGTCACAGTCCTAATTTTCTTAACATTAAAATTAACTATCACCCACCACCACCATCACCCACAACCACCATACACCACCACTACCCTCATTATATATAATGTAATTAAAATGATAACTAAAATCTTTTTAAATTAGCATTTACCTCTGGAGACGCATGTGGTGCTGGAGTACCCTGACCTGCAACCTGTTGTGAAAAAATTGAATAAATAAATGAATTAATATCTAAATTTAAAAAATAATTATTTAATGCTTGTTAGTATATATACCTGCTGCCCCTGTAAGAACTGGTTGAACGTCCGTTGCATTTCATTGAGCTGAGTTTGTTGGGCCTCCACCTGAGATTTCATCGCCTCAAGTTCATCCCTTAGCATCCGAGTCTCGCCAGATGAGGAGCCCATAGCACCGGAATGGCTCGAAGATGACCCCCATAACTTGGTGGGAGTCGGGCCCAATCCACATCCACGGATGCGTCCATCTCTCTCAGGCCCCATGACCTGAGAGAGAACATCATTTCGGCCCGTGCTATCTTCTTGCGAGCCAACCGGTAATTGGCTAAGGAGATCCTTCAACTTGTTCTGCAAACATTTTGAAATAATTACTATCTCGAATTTCAATTAAAGTGTTATATGATATAATGAATATTTAAATTACTTACAATCGTTTCTCCTGCTTGAGAGTTGACTGGCAATCCATCCTTCTTAGTGTGGGTCTTTATCCAGACCTCAGCACGGCCCGGAGCTATCCCTGATGGACTCGCCAATCGCTATGGTAGTGACAATAGTAGAACAACAAATTTTTAACCCATTTGCATCAAATTGTGATATAAATTATTAGAATGAAACCGCATACCTCCTCCTCTCTGACTCTGGCGAAGCTCTTTGAGCCCGCTGTATGAGGAATTTCTTGGCACTCGCGACTCTTTTTGCCCACTGCCTTCCGTTTCTACAATATTACATTTATAAATCATATGAGATAAGGGATAATTGAAAATTGTATAAACATAATTAACATTCAAATAAAATATACCTGGGCCTCATCGGTGTACAAGTAGTCGACGTACGTATGCCATTGCTCCAGAGGAATATCGGAGGGGCACCGCTCATAGTTGACAGCAGGAGGGGCGTCCAAATCAAAATGTTTTCTCCCCATTGCGGATCTATTGTCCTTCCATTTCTTACCCAAAGACTTCAAAACAAAGTCCTCTGCGATAGGGGGGAAATCGAACCTCTCCTGCAAAAACGTTGTTAAATTAATCATATATCAACTAGGAACATAAGTATGTTTTAATAATAAATGATCTATTTATTTTGTTCTCACCCGTGCCACTTCCAACCCACGAGTTTTATCGGCATCACTCATCGCATGCCAATTCCGGACATCGATATGAAGTAAGTGGGCATCTCGTGCAATATTGCCCAAATACCCAGCCAAAAGTTGTGCATTCTCACCCACAGGCTGTGCCTTTTCATTTCATTTCACCTTTTTTCTCTCCCCTGCAGGCATCTTATGTATTGCAATGCATTTTGCTTTACCGCGTACCTTCCTCGTGGCCGCGGTAGCAAGTGTGGAGGAGCTACCCGAATGAGAAGGTGGTGTGTCTGTAGGATCCATCTGCAAAATATTAATATTAGCTTCTGATAGAAATAAACAATGAAAAGGAATATAAAGTACAAAGACATGAGATCTAACTAGCATATATCATCACCTGCTGAATATAAAGAAGGTATAGGTAGTGAACTACAAGAGATTTAAGGATTATCCTCAAGAAACAACATAATGTTGTAATTTCCATTTTGTTTTCAGCAATTCCTCATTTGAAGTTGCTTTCTAGTTTCTTCCTTTCATTTCCATCTCTTCCCCTTTCAATAAAATCTTCTCATTAACTATCTTGACAAGCAATTTATAAATGCAGACGCCCAAAACCCACCTAAAGTTTATACTAGGTAAAATAAAGCAGATATTACATAATATCAGGGCTCTAAAAGGATCCCTTAATGCTATGTTTGGTTGATGAGAAAATAGGTGAAAACATAGATGAGGTAGCATATCTGTGTCATGCATGCTTTCCAAGGTTTCAATAAAAACGCATTAGAGATGCACAACTTTCCAAGAAAACATGAGCAACAAAAGGAATGAATGTTACCAATATAGAACATGAACATAAAAAGGGCACCGAAGACACATTTAAACAAACAAAATCTTATGCATCGCATACCTCATCATTATGTTTCATCGCTATATATTGATTCAACATCATCGGCATCACTAGATTCGAAAGAAGGAGCCTGTTGTTGTAACACTTGGGGAGGAGCATCAACAGTTGCTCCAGTAATTCCTAATCTCACCTAACCGACACCTCTGTCATCATCATGTTCAGTGTCATCTAATTGTTGGTCGTTGAAGGGCTCGTTCTCCCTGAATGTATTATCGTCCAGAACAGATTCTTCATTCATGTCGAAGAAGTCTCTTGGTTTAGTCTTGATGACAACATGCCAATCTTCTTCCGTTGGATCTTGGACGTAAAATACCTGCTCTGCTTGAGATGCCAACACATAGGGTTCGCTCGACACCAAGTGTGCCGGAACCAAGCGTGTGAAGTTCACAAGCTTAAACCCAAATGCATCGGTCTTTATTCCGCTACCCCGTGACTTCACATCGACCCAATCGCACTTAAACAATACAAATTTAAAGCTTTCAGAATACGTTAATTCGACTACGTCAGTTAAGCGACCGTAGTAGGTGATCTCTGTGACCTTGGGGGTTCTGTCCTTAGAAGTTGAATAGCTTGTAGTCGTTGCTTTGACCGCAACACCACTATTCTGACTTTTGCGTCCTCGCTCTCTATCCTTAGTACAAAACCGATATCCATTTATGACGTAGCCCTTAAACTTTTTTGTGACTTTACGTGGACCATATGCAAGACATGTAATCTCATCAGAAACTGGATGACCTGAATCTTGTAACCTTTGAACCTATTTCAAGACCAAATAAGATTAATAAATAAATAAATATATATATATATATATATATATATATATATATATATATATATCAAAACATAACTAATGTGTTATGCAGAATTCACAAGTTAAGACTTATATAGCCCTTAAACCACTCAACAAACTCAGTGGTGTGCTTTTTTTGGATTTCGTGGGGGGTCATTCTAGGTCTTTGATTTGTCATTTTAATTAGATTCATGTGCTGCCTGCAAAGAATATCATTTTCCAATCATTGTAAGTAAAAAAAATAAAAATAAATAAGTAACGAACAACATATATGAAGATTGTGCTCTTACTCTATATATTTTGGGACTTTATCGCAGTTAATCAACACATAACGATGTGCCTGTTGCCATTCCAAGTCACTTAAGATATATGGCTCTGCACTACCTATTACACTTTCATCGTCATTCCTCATCGGCCTGTTTAATCTCGATTCCATATTATTTAGATACCTGGAGCAGAATTTCATGCATTCTTCTGCCAAGTACCCTTCTGCAATGGAACCCTCTGGTCGGGCTCGATTGCGCACATAAGACTTCAGTGTATATAAGTACCTATATGAATTAAATTTTGTTAAGATAAGAGAAATTCTCGATAACAAGAAATTTGAACACTACTATAAAATTATAATTGAAGGCATACCTTTCGATAGGATACATCCACCGGTATTGTACAGGTCCACCTAGTCTTGCCTCTGCAGCCAGGTGTATAGGCAAGTGCACCATAATATCAAAGAAAGTCGGTGGGAAACTTTTCTCTAAATAACAAAGTGTAAGTGCAATTTTCTCCTCTAACCGTCTCAAATCCTCCACTTGACAGACTTTTGAACATATACCAAGAAAGAAGTTGCTCAATTCAATTAAGACTGAAGTTACATTATTCGGCAATGTTTTCCTCACAGCCAGTGGTAGGAATTGTTGCATTATAACATGAGAGTCGTGACTCTTTGGTCCATAAAATTTACGCTCTTTGATATTGACATGTCTTGCAATATTTGACGAGTAACTATCTGGAACCTTCACACTCTTCAAAACTTTGCAAAACAACTCTTTCTCATTCTTGTCCATCGAAAAGCATGCAGGGGGCAGATAAACTTTGCTTCTTCCAGGCAGCAACTGAGGGTGAAGTGCATGCCGAATTCCCATTTCAACCAAGTCGTTACGTGCTTTTAAACCATCCTTAGATTTTCCTTCCAAACCCAACAAAGTCCCAATCACATTGTCGCATACATTTTTCTCAATATGCATTACATCAAGGTTGTGCCTCAACAGATTGTGCTCCCAGTATGGCAACTCGAAGAATATACTCTTCTTCTTCCAATTATACGGCATATCCTCATGGCCCGTTTGCCTTCGTCCTGTTTGCCCAGTCTACTTACCAAGGGAGAAAGGAATACCCTCCAACTGGCACAACACATCAGACCCAGAGATTGGAGTTGGAGCACATCTGAACTCTGTAGTGCCATCGAAAGAGTTTCTATTCCTCTGAAACTTGTGATCCGGCTTTAAGAAACGACGGTGCCCCATGTAACATTGCTTCTTGCTCTTAGACAAGTGTCGGCTACAAGTGTCCTTATGGCATGAAGGGCATGCCAACTTTCCTTTCGTGCTCCAACTTGACAACATGGCATACCCTGGGAAGTCACTAATGGTCCAGAGCAATGCCGCACGCATTACAAATGTCTCCTTCTTTGACGCATCATAAGTTGTCAACCCATTCTCCCACAAGTCCTTCAACTCCTCAACTAGAGGCCTCATGTAAACATCAATTGCATTTCCTGGCCCAGAGGGACCGGGAATAAGCAAGGATAGAATGAAGTTCGGCTGCTTCATACACATCCACGGTGGCAAGTTATAGGGAATAAGAACCACGGGCCATGTCCTATGAGCAATACTCATCGTCCTAAATGGATTGAAGCCATCACTCGCCAACCCAAGCCTGACATTGCGAGCATCTGAAGCGAACAAAGGATACTTTTTATCCAAATTTTCCCAAGCCGGTGAGTCTGCAGGATGCCTTAACATCCCATCCTTAGTTCGATCCTCATCATGCCATCTCATTTCAGTAGCAGTCTTGGATGACATGAACAACCTTTATAACCTGGGTTTTAATGGGAAGTGACGCAAAATCTTTGCCGGAGTTTTCTTCTTGCGTTCCGCTTGATCATCTCCTGCCTTCCATCTTAATTCACCACACATGTCACATGTTTGCTTCTTTGCAGACTCTTTCCAGTAAAGCATGCAATCATTAGGACAGACATCAATTTTATCATAGTTAAGCCCCAAATCTGACATCACCTTTTTTGTCTGAAAGTAAGTATCTGGTAGTGTTGAACTCTCAGGGAGTACTTCCCTCAATAACTCAAGCAACATAGTGAATGACTTATTGCTCCATCAACTAAGACACTTAATGTGATATAATCTTACGATAAAAGACAACTTGGTGTGTTTCGTACATGCTGGATACAAAGGCTGTCCCGCATCCCTTATCAATTGGAAAAATCTATCAGACTCAGGATTGGAATCCCGACTACTAGTAGCCTCATCTTGGTTTGGAACCCCGAACACATCGTGCACCATATCTTCCATCTCATTAGCTCTGTCTTGCACATAAGGATTTTGAGAAACTTGGACAGCGGGTGTGTGTTGCAATATGTCTTCCCCGTGATAAAACCAGATTTTATAATTCAAGTCGAATCCATTACATATCATATGGTCGAAAGCTGTAAGTCTATCTTGGTAAACCACATTGTTGCATTTGGGACACAGACACTTTATACTGCCATTGTTATTAGTCGCTCCACGAGCTAATGCAAATTGTATAAACTGCTTTACCCCTTCTATATATTCCTTTGACATCCTATGTAATACAACAATTGCATTCACAATTGCTTAGATACTAACAATACATAATTAATTTGATACTTCATAAAAACTTATAGATAAAAGTACCTTGACATTCCAATCCAACTCTTATCCATGAGTTATAAGATTAGATTTATAAGTCCGTCTTCGTTTGTTATTCTGAGAAATAACAAAAGTTTATCACGTCAGTAAGTTTTAATAAAACATGTGTCAACTAACTTGACCATCTACACAATCATATATATGCATGCATGCTTCCTATCATCATCAACTCCTCTTCTAATGGGTGGGGTGTTCCTATCCCATTCAGGAATGCATAATCCCCAGAAGTCAATAGCTCAAGTGTTTTGTTCCATTTCAAGGAAATTTCGGCAGCATTTCTCTATGATTCTCCAAGTACACGACTTAGACTAGGGGCAAGCATGCATGCCACATTGTCTAAGTATGTACCCAGAGAACAAGAGAAACGACTGACAAAATTTTTCTCAATTTGGACCAACCATGAGCAACTGACTACACTGGAGATTATGCATTCCCAAACTGTCCAACCGGATAATTCAAGAATCATATACAGACAAATACATTTTATCACAAACAAGACCGAAAAGTTGTTAACCAGCATTTAGCCCCGCAAGAGAACTAAACGTCATAGTTTACAACTAATCCGTCCAAATAGGTGATACAAGAAATGCACTTGTCACACAATGATTCTTGAACGGCAGATCTAAGGTTTAATGCATGCATGAGTATGAACTTAAGCCAACACAGTCAATACTTAGTAAATAAACACTTTTAATTAGCAGTTTAAACATTTAACATAGACCACAAGGTAGAAGTTATACGACGACTAATACTCGCAACTATTTAGTACCTACATGAATTCATATTTAGTAATTGATAATGCACTAAATAGGCAATCTGTAAATTATACATTCCTAATTGACAAAGATTCACATAACTATTTAGTAACTCGAACAATTTTTATTTTTTAAGAAAACAAAGATTCACACAAACCAACTGGAAACCCTAGGGGTGGGTGAACCTTACCCACGGTTAAGGGGTGTCAAAGGAGACATGTGGCAACCTCTAGCGGTGATAACCGGATTTGCCAAATCCGGTTATTACCGTAGAGGATTTGACTCCAAAAGAATACCGAGTAATAGTGGAGACTTAGACAGTCCATGTTGCATTTCTCATTTCGCAAGTTATTTTCATTGGGTAATGTATGTATTAGGTAGGAGTCTTTGTAGGTGTATCGGTATTGCAAAGATGGCCAGGTTTAGGTGATCATTTAGCTGTCCTAGCTAACGTGCACCAATAGTTGTGTCTCCCCTCTTCCCTCTTTCATATCTACGCCTTTAAACGCGGGTATCGCTACATCTTTCAAATTGCTTCAGTACTTGAAGCATGGAAGGCTTTGGAGGAAACAATGCTATAATGGAAGTAATTCTATTTAAAATAAAAACATAAAGAAGGCTATTAGAGCAAAAGCTCTGAACTAGCAACACAAAGCAATACAGGGTTGGTTCAAAAGAGGGAAGAGCTAGCCTGTTTTGAGCAGAAATATAGGAGAGTATATCATTGGTGTACTTGGAAAGACGTTGAATTTAGGTGTGTTTGTGTGAGATTTTCTGCTTGAATTTAGGTCTATCCCATATCACTAAATCCGGCCTTTACTAATTTTGCAACTTGGAATTCTTTTTTTCAGTTTGATCTTTGTCTTGATACGAATCTCAATTCATTTTTTTGTTTTTGAATTGAAATTTAGGAATACCCTGATTCATTTCTGCTTAAAAACTCTCATCACACCTTTCTGTGGAAATATTGAGGAACATGTATTGAGAAATTGGTATTGAGAAATTGTTGAAATCAACGCAGTCGAGAGCACAAAGTATGTTTCTAAATATCACCTTAACATGAGCAAATAAAAGAGAAAAATAGAAACCTAGTTATTTAGCTGAAATTTAGAATCATGCTCTCAACAATAATTCCCTATTCAACAAAAATCACAATCAATGGTAATCACCAAGACTAGTATTTATATCATCTATAGTCTATTCAGTAAACGCCCAAAATCATATCTTTGGTTAATCTCGCCATAACTGAGATCCTCCACAGAGACAAGTAGGTGTTTTATTTTAAGGATCCATATTCCATATTTAAGTGGGAAAAGAGAAAAAATCCAAACACCGAGCCCTTACTACTCCGAACTTAAACAAATAACAGATAAACCCTAACTGAGACATCTAACAGTTAGGGCACCATTAACAAGATCAAAATAAGACCTACAATACATTTTAAAAACTCAGCTAAAAGCAGACCAAAATCAGATTTCCAGCACAAAAAGCAAAAAATGAGATTTTCAGCTTGTTCAGGTTACCTACTGCGCAAAACCTATAGAGATTTGCAGAGAAGAAGATTAAAAAAATTGAAAAACCCCTTTTTGTTGTCATCGAGATTGAAGATGGAAAATGAAGAAATGGAAAATGATGGATCATAAGATTTTCATTCCTCAGAAAACGTAAATTAATCGAATTAGTAAAAACCGAAAAAATCAACCTTGAATATAAATCGAACAATCACGATACTGATCTATTCATTTTTTTTTCTATCAGTAGTAATGATCCATATCAAAATACAGAATAGCATAATTGCGGAACAAATTTAGTAATACAAACCCAAACCCTAAGAAAAACCAGATTTCAGCCCTTTTCCGAAGCAAATCGACCGAATCAGGCTATAAATCTCAAAGCTTAGCCGTAGAAACAGCAAAACAAATCAGATCTAAACGATATGCACATCTAAGGTTTGAAAAACCTTAAGAAGTGCTACCAATTCGAGATCAGAAGGAAAAATGAAAAAAATCATGAATCACAAAAGGGGGGCTCTGTCATCTTAGCAGACCGCTGTGACAAGCAACATTTGGTGAATACTATATATTTTGAATTTGCAGATAAAATACCACCCAACAGATTCCCATTGACACATGAAATGAAGTAAAAATGCCTATTTGGGTAGACGAACATGCAGATATAAAGCATGTTACGTCCCTTCGTGCCAGAAATTCGATATCCAGTGCATTAAGTTCTTTCCCATTCATAGTTGAATAATAATTACTTCCGAGAACAGTGTAGACTATAGCTAGAAAAAAATGATTTTTTTTTCTTTTGTGCCCAATCACAGAGTATACCTCACACAATTTCTTCCATCAGACAAGCACTGCAAATATATCATTCCATCGGAAGATAAAACCCTAAAAATCATCCAAAACCCAAAATAGGAAGAAAAAAAAAACCTTATTTTTACAATATCTAGTTATTATTACAAGAACATCGTTGCTCAAACCCTAGAAATCATCAAAAGCTCCACATTTGAGAATCCAACACCATGTGAAGAAACGAGAACAATGTAACAAACAGCTAAGAAAGCTTACCTGGAGAGAGATACTCGGGGTTGAAAAGCTCGATAATGGCGGATTTGGGAATTCAGAATCAGATCTATACAGATCGACTGGTACGCATGTTTTCGTTTTCGCGCCTTGGATTTCACAGATCGTCTATGAAATTTGCAGAGAAATGGGGAAGAAGAGATTTTTTTTATTTTTTTTGACGATTCGAGCCAATCGGTTTTCGATGATTCGAGCGAGCAGATCTCAAGGAGCTGTCCTCCCCAAATTGATTCCCAATTCCGTCCAAATAAGAAGACCTTTTTAATTACCAAAAAACAAAAATTATGGGTCAGGCGTGCATTCATCTTGTGCTACATAGGGATAAAAACGGTGATAAAAAGAGGGGGGAGAAACTAGGAGAAGTCATAAAACAGGGGAGAAACTAGAAGAAGATTAAAAAAAATACCTCAGTTCCGGCGATGTTGGACGGTCGGAGATGAATGGCGGAGATAACAACCAAAACCCTTTGTTTTTTTTTTTTTTTTTTTTTTTTCTGAAAACTAAAGGAGCCGAAGGCGGAGCATGGCCGGAGAAGGTGACCGGAGCTTGGAGCACGGAGCAGGGGAGCCGGAGAAGGTGGCCGGAGCTTGGAGCACGGAGCAGGGGAGCCGAAGCAGAGAGGAAGGGAAAAAATGGAGGGAAAGAGACGAGGGAAAGGCTCGGGACCTAAAACCCCAAATACGAGGCTTTTCACGGCGTTTTCTTAAAAACGCCATAAAAGGCCCTTTACTACCGCCTCGTTTGGGGATTTTCGGCAAGGCTTCCGCGGCATTTCTTTTAAAAATGCCGTCATAGATTCCCCAACAACGGCATTTTTTATAAAACGCCGTAAAAAAGTCTTCCCGACACCTCATCAGCGGCATTTATATAGAAACGCCGTGTTTTAATGCCTTTCGAAGCGTTTTTTTATTAAACGCCGTTAAAAAATTGCCACTAAAGCCCTATTTTTTTGTAGTGTTTTAATTCATCATTTAAGTTAACTATTCAAAATATTTAATACTAGATCTATTATTTACCTCACTTGATAGTCTCCCTACGATCTATCGCTTGCGAATAAGGTTCTATCTTGATCTTCACGCCTCTTTTCTCTTTTTTCTGACCAAATCTTTGAACTCCTTCAGTTTCCCCATTTTTTATCTCTCAGAAACTCTCCATTTTCGCTCTTTTAGGTTTAGAATGCCTTAGAAACCCTCAACCCTTGTGTATAAAGAGTATTTATAACATTGGGAGCCTTAGGAACTCAAAACACAAAAAAATAAGCAGCCCGTCGCCGAAACGGCATTTTGGACGATCAATCGTGTCGCGATCCAAAACCCACCCTAGGAGTTAGACTGAATCTTGGATGACTCATCATGACTTGCTTGACCAAAATAACCTGCAAAACACCTGGAGCATACACAGTAGAGGACAATAATAGTGGAAACATAATTACAAAGCACAGTGAAAGTCTAAACAAAACCTCTATGTGTATATATACATGATCCAAGTTTTTATACAAAAGGAATGAAAGAAGGTGTGGACAGGTCTGTCAAAATACATAAGTATAACTCTCTCAAGCTCACACCCACAACAAAATCACTCAGAATCTACCACCTAGTAGTAGCCCTCGACGGGAGGTTCCTCCACAGGTTGTACTCTTCTTCTACCCAAGGGCTAGGAGTAAAGATGTCACAAGGAACAGCCGCTCCACTATCACCTGCCCGACATAAGAAGTACGGCTGAGCATGGAATACTCAGCGAGTACCAAATACTAACCAACAGTCATAGCAAAACAATAGCAATATAGAAAGCAGGAAGCAGTTCATATAGTAACAGGAAAGTAAAGCAATTTATATTCATGCTTGCATCACAGAAAAGCCGATAAAACCTCTTGAAATAGTCGTGCACTTGACTTGACTTAAAATACTCTTTTCATGCGTGAAAACCTTGTCACGTCTGTCTTGCTTGATCTTGTCGAGTGTGTCATGCGTGTTTGCTTGGAATTTAAACATGTTCATATGCTCGTGAGATGCACTTGAGAGGGAAGGGAGACCCTTCTTTATGATATGCACTTGAGATGGAAGGGAGACCCTTCTTTATGATATGCACTTGATAGGGAAGGGAGACCCTTCTTTATGAATGCTTGTCTTGTTCTTGTCAAAAGCGAGGCAAAACATGTCATAAGACATGTCCCACCTCTAAACCTCATTTTTGAAAATGCCGAGAAACCATGTCATGCTCGTGAGATCGTGTACATACTTGCATTTGGAATTAAATATGACATTTGGGGATTTCAACAACACATAACATATCAATAATTGAACGAGTAATAATTATGCAATTTAAGGAAAACGAGGAATGACACTATCATATTCCCTAGTAATTTCGTAAGTGTTTAGGCATGCATTTCTTAATTTATAACTCATTTTATTCACCTTGGCATTTCATCAAACACGTAGTGTGTACATTATTCGTTAAACCTATCACATGATTTTCTAGGTGGGTTTATATTCACAACATCCACGTGTATTCATTACTGGTGCAATGCCCTCCCCATTTCCTTCATCACATCACATTTATATGGCATCCATCGTCTAACGTCCATCCTCACACCACATTCATCCACATCCCATTAGGTTCATACATTAGGAAACAATAAAGAAGAAGGGAAGAAAAAGGAGGATATGAACTAGGAGGGTAGCAAAAGGTACCGACCTTGAAAAGAATGAGGAAGAACCTTCCAATCATGCGTGGAGTCGCTGCCCTAGCTTTGAAGAACGTGTTCCTCACAAGTTTGAACCTTGGATTGAAGAATCCAAGCCTTGAGGATGATTGTGGGTTCTCAAAACCCAAGACTTTGCTCAAGAGGATGCCCTAGGTTAGAATTCCCTTTCCCTTCTTCTCACTCTCTCAAGATGCACGATTGAGGGTTTGTGAAACCCTCAACCCACGAACTTGGGTTTATATAGGAAAGGGGATGGTCAAAGTGAAAGTATGCCTCTTTTTAATTTTAGAAAAACAGTTCTTGGGGGGCATATATCGAATCCCAAGATTTGACTAAGATTCTAATTGATTTTATTCAATGAGAGTAAAAATCACAATACCTTTGCGACTTTGAAATTGTTAAGTCAAATCCATGATAATAGTGATACCAGCAAAACTTCACAAATGCCAAGTCTCATTCGCAATCCACACGGACCTTCTTTTTCTTTAAAGCTTTCTCTAATGGAAGCTAATGGCCCTTCCAAAATCCAGCTCTAGGAATCTTGAATAAAAGATCTAATCTTGATCTTCAAGAACCTTGAAATTCCTCTTCTTTATTTTCAAACTAGAAAACAAAAGGAAGAATAAAAGGGGAGAAGGTGTGACCGTACACCTTAGGGAGAAGGAAGGCTTGGGCGTGAGAGATAATGAGGGAGGAGAGGGATTTCCAAATCTTGAAAAATTCTGGAAATTTTTCTTGTGTCCACTAAAGTGACCGTACACCTCTATATATAGGAGTTTACTTGGGTTGCTTGCAACCCAAGTCTCCTAATCCTTATCCAATAAGGATTTCTCATTTGTTTCCTTTTTGATTTCTCCTTTAATTAATTAGGATTAATCAAAATAGAAACTAATTTTATCCATTAGTAACTAACTAACCAAATCCTTATCCAATAAGGAATCTTTTTAATTAGTAACTAACTAATTAATGATTAGTAACAAACTAATGGAATCCCTAACAATTAGGGAATCTTTAATTAGTAACTAACTAACCAACCTTATCTCATAAGGAGTTATTAATTAGAAACTAATTAAAAATTAAACAATAATATTATCCTCCTTGAAGTGGGCGTCCCACCCTAGGTGGGCCCCACTCCACACGCCCCCATGGGTTCCAAACCCATTTTGGTCTCTTATTTGATCTTCTATCAAATTCCCCAATGGGTCCTACCCATTTGGTTTTTCATATTTAATGTGATTCTACCTTTTAGAGCTTCACTATACTATATAGTGATTTCTTAGAGAAATAAATTAATTTAATAAATTATTAAATTAAATATTTTAAGAAAGTCCTTGTGTGTGGGATCTAAAGGGATCTCCTATTTCTGGTTGTGGGACCAAGTACTTAACCTTTTGGTTAAAGTTTGTTACTAGGAAACACCTTTCTTACACTCTATTAGGATTATAGAATTTTATCTATATCCCTGGACTTCCACCAATCACAATTAATGTCCATTAACACAATGTGATTAACCTCCAGAAAATAGAGAATTACTTGCAGGTATTTCTATCTCAAGATTTGTTTACAGATCATTCCCTCCACTTCCAATATTGTTATAAGCTTATGGGACAATATCTAATACTGTCTTTAATCCCTGGCTTATATTGAGAACTCATTCTCTTTGATACTTTTAGTCAAACTTGGACTTGCAAAAACATTTTAAAAAATTCATTAAAAGAAATAATAATTATTATTACATTTTTTTTATACATAAAATAAATTCCTCGATAAAACCATTTCATCGATAAATACCAGCGCTGGGTTTTTCAAATCCGGTTTTGACAAGTATCAACTCAATATTATTTACTCTGTAAGAGTAGTGAAATCCTTGTCGAGCGTACACACACTTCTTCAAGTACAGCGTACATAACCCAATGAGCCCGTATTTAGTCCGGTGTGTTGGACATTGACGATTGGCTACATCAAAGCTATATAGGCAAATACTAGAGAAGATGTCGACCTCTCAAGTTAAGGACAATCTCTTAAATGGACTACCCTAAATATAAAGACCGTATATTTCTAAGGGTATCCACTGAGCGATCCAATTGCAATATAAGTACTTCTTACTTATATCCACATCTTAGTCAAGAGACCCTTCTCTCAGTGATTGAGATCCATCACTTCATCATATGGAACTAACAATGTGTAAGTTATTAGGAATACATTGTTCAGATGTATCCTGATTAACTTAGAACTATTTTAGGTCTACAAGGAACCGGAAAAACCATATCTCCTTAGCAATCAGTTATCAACTAATTGTATGATTTTCCTTCAATATTACCTAAGGGACAAAGTAGTCTCATCTAATGAGATACTTTTGATATATTAGCCAATATAGAAGAAAATATGTGAATGTAAAATATCCATTCATTGATTAAATAGATAAATACAATTCCGGAATGGCTTTCGTCGGCATATATGTCTAACAATCTCCCACTTGCACTCAAAGCCAATCTCCTATGTATCTAATACCCATCGACTCTAGATGTTTCTCAAACACCTTCTGAGGTTGTGCTTTAGTAAATGGGTCCGCCATGTTATCCGCTGACGCAATCTTGGATAACACGATGTCTCCTCTCTTGACAATGTCTCGAATCAAATGGAATCTCCTTTCAATGTGCTTTGTCCTCTGATGTGCTCTAGGCTCTATGGCTTGAGCTACAGCACAACTATTATCACAATAAAGTGTGATAGGAGATTCAATCGAGGAGACAACACCAAGTTCAAGAATGAACTTTTTTATCCAGACTGCTTCCTTTGCAGCATCACATGCAGCAACAAATTCAGCTTCAGTGTTGAGTCAGCAGTTGTTGATTGCTTACAACTTCTCCAACTAAATGCTCATTTTCCAAGAGTAAAGACAAATCCTGAGGTGGACTTTCTATCATCAACATCTACCTGAAAATTTGAATCTGTGTACCCTATAACAGTCAGATCTTCTCCAATGTAAACCAAACAGTGGTGCATTATCCTCCTCAAACACTTGAAAATATGCTTAACTGCTGTCCAATGCTTAGGACCCGGATCTGATTGATATCTTCTCACGATACTCACTGCATGACAAATATCAGGTCTTGTGCACAACATAACATACATGAGACTTCCCACTGTAGATGCATATGGGATATGACTCCTCAAATTCATTTTTTTTTTTTGAATTGAAATTTAGGAATACCCTGATTCATTTCTGCTTAAAAACTCTCATCACACCTTTCTGTGGAAATATTGAGGAACATGTATTGAGAAATTGGTATTGAGAAATTGTTGAATGAATAACGCAGGCGACGGCAAAAGTAGGTTTCTAAAGCACTTAATGAGCAAATCAAGAGAAAAATAGAAACCTAGTTATTTAGCTGAATTTAGAATCATGCTCAAACAATAAGTTCCTATTCAAAAAAAATCACAATCATGGTAATCACAAGACTAGGATTTATCATCTATAGTCATCAGTAAACGCCCAAATCATTATCTTGGTTAATCTCGCCATAACTGAGATCCTCCACAGAGACAAGTAGGTGTTTTATTTTAAGGATCCATATTCCATATTTAAGTGGGAAAAGAGAAAAAATCCAAACACCGAGCCCTTACTACTCCGAACTGAAACAAATAACAGATAAACCCTAACTGAGACATCTAACAGTTAGGGCACCATTAACAAGATCAAAATAAGACCTACAATACATTTTAAAAACTCAGCTAAAAGCAGACCAAAATCAGATTTCCAGCACAAAAAGCAAAAAATGAGATTTTCAGCTTGTTCAGGTTACCTACTGCGCAAAACCTATAGAGATTTGCAGAGAAGAAGATTAAAAAAATTGAAAAACCCCTTTTTGTTGTCATCGAGATTGAAGATGGAAAATGAAGAAATGGAAAATGATGGATCATAAGATTTTCATTCCTCAGAAAACGTAAATTAATCGAATTAGTAAAAACCGAAAAAATCAACCTTGAATATAAATCGAACAATCACGATACTGATCTATTCATTTTTTTTTCTATCAGTAGTAATGATCCATATCAAAATACAGAATAGCATAATTGCGGAACAAATTTAGTAATACAAACCCAAACCCTAAGAAAAACCAGATTTCAGCCCTTTTCCGAAGCAAATCGACCGAATCAGGCTATAAATCTCAAAGCTTAGCCGTAGAAACAGCAAAACAAATCAGATCTAAACGATATGCACATCTAAGGTTTGAAAAACCTTAAGAAGTGCTACCAATTCGAGATCAGAAGGAAAAATGAAAAAAATCATGAATCACAAAAGGGGGGCTCTGTCATCTTAGCAGACCGCTGTGACAAGCAACATTTGGTGAATACTATATATTTTGAATTTGCAGATAAAATACCACCCAACAGATTCCCATTGACACATGAAATGAAGTAAAAATGCCTATTTGGGTAGACGAACATGCAGATATAAAGCATGTTACGTCCCTTCGTGCCAGAAATTCGATATCCAGTGCATTAAGTTCTTTCCCATTCATAGTTGAATAATAATTACTTCCGAGAACAGTGTAGACTATAGCTAGAAAAAAATGATTTTTTTTTCTTTTGTGCCCAATCACAGAGTATACCTCACACAATTTCTTCCATCAGACAAGCACTGCAAATATATCATTCCATCGGAAGATAAAACCCTAAAAATCATCCAAAACCCAAAATAGGAAGAAAAAAAAAAACCTTATTTTTACAATATCTAGTTATTATTACAAGAACATCGTTGCTCAAACCCTAGAAATCATCAAAAGCTCCACATTTGAGAATCCAACACCATGTGAAGAAACGAGAACAATGTAACAAACAGCTAAGAAAGCTTACCTGGAGAGAGATACTCGGGGTTGAAAAGCTCGATAATGGCGGATTTGGGAATTCAGAATCAGATCTATACAGATCGACTGGTACGCATGTTTTCGTTTTCGCGCCTTGGATTTCACAGATCGTCTATGAAATTTGCAGAGAAATGGGGAAGAAGAGATTTTTTTTATTTTTTTTGACGATTCGAGCCAATCGGTTTTCGATGATTCGAGCGAGCAGATCTCAAGGAGCTGTCCTCCCCAAATTGATTCCCAATTCCGTCCAAATAAGAAGACCTTTTTAATTACCAAAAAACAAAAATTATGGGTCAGGCGTGCATTCATCTTGTGCTACATAGGGATAAAAACGGTGATAAAAAGAGGGGGGAGAAACTAGGAGAAGTCATAAAACAGGGGAGAAACTAGAAGAAGATTAAAAAAAATACCTCAGTTCCGGCGATGTTGGACGGTCGGAGATGAATGGCGGAGATAACAACCAAAAGCCTTTGTTTTTGTTTTTTTTTTTTTTTTTTCTGAAAACTAAAGGAGCCGAAGGCGGAGCATGGCCGGAGAAGGTGACCGGAGCTTGGAGCACGGAGCAGGGGAGCCGGAGAAGGTGGCCGGAGCTTGGAGCACGGAGCAGGGGAGCCGAAGCAGAGAGGAAGGGAAAAAATGGAGGGAAAGAGACGAGGGAAAGGCTCGGGACCTAAAACCCCAAATACGAGGCTTTTCACGGCGTTTTCTTAAAAACGCCATAAAAGGCCCTTTACTACCGCCTTGTTTGGGGAATTTCGGCAAGGCTTCCGCGGCATTTCTTTTAAAAACGCCTTCATAGATTCCCCAACAACGGCATTTTTTATAAAACGCCGTAAAAAAGTCTTCCCGCCACCTCATCAGTGGCATTTATATAGAAACGCCGTGTTTTAATGCCTTTCGAAGCGTTTTTTTATTAAACGCCGTTAAAAAATTGCCACTAAAGCCCTATTTTTTTGTAGTGTTTTAATTCATCATTTAAGTTAACTATTCAAAATATTTAATACTAGATCTATTATTTACCTCACTTGATAGTCTCCCTACGATCTATCGCTTGCGAATAAGGTTCTATCTTGATCTTCACGCCTCTTTTCTCTTTTTTCTGACCAAATCTTTGAACTCCTTCAGTTTCCCCATTTTTTATCTCTCAGAAACTCTCCATTTTCGCTCTTTTAGGTTTAGAATGCCTTAGAAACCCTCAACCCTTGTGTATAAAGAGTATTTATAACATTGGGAGCCTTAGGAACTCAAAACACAAAAAAATAAGCAGCCCGTCGCCGAAACGGCATTTTGGACGATCAATCGTGTCGCGATCCAAAACCCACCCTAGGAGTTAGACTGAATCTTGGATGACTCATCATGACTTGCTTGACCAAAATAACCTGCAAAACACCTGGAGCATACACAGTAGAGGACAATAATAGTGGAAACATAATTACAAAGCACAGTGAAAGTCTAAACAAAACCTCTATGTGTATATATACATGATCCAAGTTTTTATACAAAAGGAATGAAAGAAGGTGTGGACAGGTCTGTCAAAATACATAAGTATAACTCTCTCAAGCTCACACCCACAACAAAATCACTCAGAATCTACCACCTAGTAGTAGCCCTCGACGGGAGGTTCCTCCACAGGTTGTACTCTTCTTCTACCCAAGGGCTAGGAGTAAAGATGTCACAAGGAACAGCCGCTCCACTATCACCTGCCCGACATAAGAAGTACGGCTGAGCATGGAATACTCAGCGAGTACCAAATACTAACCAACAGTCATAGCAAAACAATAGCAATATAGAAAGCAGGAAGCAGTTCATATAGTAACAGGAAAGTAAAGCAATTTATATTCATGCTTGCATCACAGAAAAGCCGATAAAACCTCTTGAAATAGTCGTGCACTTGACTTGACTTAAAATACTCTTTTCATGCGTGAAAACCTTGTCACGTCTGTCTTGCTTGATCTTGTCGAGTGTGTCATGCGTGTTTGCTTGGAATTTAAACATGTTCATATGCTCGTGAGATGCACTTGAGAGGGAAGGGAGACCCTTCTTTATGATATGCACTTGAGATGGAAGGGAGACCCTTCTTTATGATATGCACTTGATAGGGAAGGGAGACCCTTCTTTATGAATGCTTGTCTTGTTCTTGTCAAAAGCGAGGCAAAACATGTCATAAGACATGTCCCACCTCTAAACCTCATTTTTGAAAATGCCGAGAAACCATGTCATGCTCGTGAGATCGTGTACATACTTGCATTTGGAATTAAATATGACATTTGGGGATTTCAACAACACATAACATATCAATAATTGAACGAGTAATAATTATGCAATTTAAGGAAAACGAGGAATGACACTATCATATTCCCTAGTAATTTCGTAAGTGTTTAGGCATGCATTTCTTAATTTATAACTCATTTTATTCACCTTGGCATTTCATCAAACACGTAGTGTGTACATTATTCGTTAAACCTATCACATGATTTTCTAGGTGGGTTTATATTCACAACATCCACGTGTATTCATTACTGGTGCAATGCCCTCCCCATTTCCTTCATCACATCACATTTATATGGCATCCATCGTCTAACGTCCATCCTCACACCACATTCATCCACATCCCATTAGGTTCATACATTAGGAAACAATAAAGAAGAAGGGAAGAAAAAGGAGGATATGAACTAGGAGGGTAGCAAAAGGTACCGACCTTGAAAAGAATGAGGAAGAACCTTCCAATCATGCGTGGAGTCGCTGCCCTAGCTTTGAAGAACGTGTTCCTCACAAGTTTGAACCTTGGATTGAAGAATCCAAGCCTTGAGGATGATTGTGGGTTCTCAAAACCCAAGACTTTGCTCAAGAGGATGCCCTAGGTTAGAATTCCCTTTCCCTTCTTCTCACTCTCTCAAGATGCACGATTGAGGGTTTGTGAAACCCTCAACCCACGAACTTGGGTTTATATAGGAAAGGGGATGGTCAAAGTGAAAGTATGCCTCTTTTTAATTTTAGAAAAACAGTTCTTGGGGGGCATATATCGAATCCCAAGATTTGACTAAGATTCTAATTGATTTTATTCAATGAGAGTAAAAATCACAATACCTTTGCGACTTTGAAATTGTTAAGTCAAATCCATGATAATAGTGATACCAGCAAAACTTCACAAATGCCAAGTCTCATTCGCAATCCACACGGACCTTCTTTTTCTTTAAAGCTTTCTCTAATGGAAGCTAATGGCCCTTCCAAAATCCAGCTCTAGGAATCTTGAATAAAAGATCTAATCTTGATCTTCAAGAACCTTGAAATTCCTCTTCTTTATTTTCAAACTAGAAAACAAAAGGAAGAATAAAAGGGGAGAAGGTGTGACCGTACACCTTAGGGAGAAGGAAGGCTTGGGCGTGAGAGATAATGAGGGAGGAGAGGGATTTCCAAATCTTGAAAAATTCTGGAAATTTTTCTTGTGTCCACTAAAGTGACCGTACACCTCTATATATAGGAGTTTACTTGGGTTGCTTGCAACCCAAGTCTCCTAATCCTTATCCAATAAGGATTTCTCATTTGTTTCCTTTTTGATTTCTCCTTTAATTAATTAGGATTAATCAAAATAGAAACTAATTTTATCCATTAGTAACTAACTAACCAAATCCTTATCCAATAAGGAATCTTTTTAATTAGTAACTAACTAATTAATGATTAGTAACAAACTAATGGAATCCCTAACAATTAGGGAATCTTTAATTAGTAACTAACTAACCAACCTTATCTCATAAGGAGTTATTAATTAGAAACTAATTAAAAATTAAACAATAATATTATCCTCCTTGAAGTGGGCGTCCCACCCTAGGTGGGCCCCACTCCACACGCCCCCATGGGTTCCAAACCCATTTTGGTCTCTTATTTGATCTTCTATCAAATTCCCCAATGGGTCCTACCCATTTGGTTTTTCATATTTAATGTGATTCTACCTTTTAGAGCTTCACTATACTATATAGTGATTTCTTAGAGAAATAAATTAATTTAATAAATTATTAAATTAAATATTTTAAGAAAGTCCTTGTGTGTGGGATCTAAAGGGATCTCCTATTTCTGGTTGTGGGACCAAGTACTTAACCTTTTGGTTAAAGTTTGTTACTAGGAAACACCTTTCTTACACTCTATTAGGATTATAGAATTTTATCTATATCCCTGGACTTCCACCAATCACAATTAATGTCCATTAACACAATGTGATTAACCTCCAGAAAATAGAGAATTACTTGCAGGTATTTCTATCTCAAGATTTGTACAGATCATTCCCTCCACTTCCAATATTGTTATAAGCTTATGGGACAATATCTAATACTGTCTTTAATCCCTGGCTTATATTGAGAACTCATTCTCTTTGATACTTTTAGTCAAACTTGGACTTGCAAAAACATTTTAAAAAATTCATTAAAAGAAATAATAATTATTATTACATTTTTTTTATACATAAAATAAATTCCTCGATAAAACCATTTCATCGATAAATACCAGCGCTGGGTTTTTCAAATCCGGTTTTGACAAGTATCAACTCAATATTATTTACTCTGTAAGAGTAGTGAAATCCTTGTCGAGCGTACACACACTTCTTCAAGTACAGCGTACATAACCCAATGAGCCCGTATTTAATCCGGTGTGTTGGACATTGACGATTGACTACATCAAAGCTACATAGGCAAATACTAGAGAAGATGTCGACCTCTCAGGTTAAGGATAATCTGTCAAATGGACTACCCTAAATATAAAAACAGTATATTTCTAAGGGTATCTACTGAGCGATCCAGTTACAATATAAGTACTTCTTACTTTTATCCACATCTTAGTCAAGAGACCCTTCTCTCAGTGATTGAGATTCATCACTCCATCATATGGAACTAACAATGTGTAAGTTATTAGGAATACATTGTCCAGATGCATCCTGATTAACTTAGAATAATTTTAGGTCTACAAGGAACCGGAAAAACCATATCTCCTTAGCAATCAGTTATCAACTAATTGGATGGTTTTCCTACAATGTTTCCTAAGGGACAAAGTAGTCTCATCCAATGAGATACTTTCGATATATTACCCAATGTAGAAGACAATATGTGAATGTAAAATATGCATTAATTGATTAAAATTAGATAAATACAATTCCGGAATGGCTTTGTGGGCATATATATCTAACAATCTCCCACTTGCACTCAAAGCCAATCTCCTATGTATCTAATACCCATCGACTCTAGATGTTTCTCAAACACCTTCTGAGGTAGTGCTTTAGTAAATGGGTCCGCCATGTTATCCGCTGATGCAATCTTGGATAACTCAATGTCTCCTCTCTTGACAATGTCTCGAATCAGATGGAATCTCCTTTCAATGTGCTTTGTCTTATGATGTGCTCTAGGTTCTATGGCTTGAGCTACAGCACAACTATTATCATAATAAAGTGTGATAGGAGATTCAATTGAGGAGACAACACCAAGTTCATGAATGAACTTCTTTATCCACACTGCTTCCTTTGTAGCATCACATGCAACAACATATTCAGCTTCAGTTGTTGAGTCAGCAGTTGTTGATTGCTTACAACTTCTCCAACTAAATGCTCATTTTCCAAGAGTAAAGACAAATCCTGAGGTAGACTTTCTATCATCAACATCTGTCTGAAAATCTGAATCTATGTACCCTACAACAGTCAAATCTTCTCCATTATAAACCAAACAGTGGTGCATTGTCCTCCTCAAATACTTGAAAATGTGCTTAACTGCTGTCCAATGGTCAGGACCCGGATTTGATTGATATTTACTCACGATACTCACTGCGTGACAAATATCAGGTCTTGTGCACAACATCGCATACATGAGACTTCCCACTGCAGATGCATATGGGATATGACTCATCTGCTCTCTTTCATCATCAGTCTTTGGAGACTTTGATTTGGAGAGACTAATTCCATGTCTACAGGCTAAAAACCCTTTCTTGGAATTTTCCATGCTATATTTGCGCAAGATCTTGTCAATATAATTGACTTGGGACAATCCTAGCATCCTTTTCTTTCGATCTCTAAACAATTTAAGACCAAGAATATAGGAAGCTTCACCGAGGTCTTTCATTACAAAGTTACATGACAACCAGATTTTAACCGTTGATAACATTCCTACATCATTCCCAATGAGTAGAATATCATCTACATAAAGAACTAGGAAAGTTATTGCACTCCCACTGACCTTCTTGTACACACATGCCTCATCCATGTTTTGTTGAAAACCAAACGATTTGATTGATTCATCAAAACGGATATTCCAACTCCGAGAAGCTTGCTTAAGGCCATAAATAGATTTTATCAATTTGCAGACTTTATTATTTTGGCCATGGAGTTCAAAACCTTCGGGCTGGTCCATATAAATATCCTCTTGAATGTTTCCATTCAAGAATGCGGTTTTGACATCCATTTGCCATATCTCATAATCATAAAAGGCTGCAATTGATAATAGAATCCTGATGGACTTTAGCATTGCTACTGGTGAAAAGGTTTCCTCATAGTCGATACCAGCTCTTTGACTATACCCTTTTGCCACAAGCCTTGCTTTAAAGGTCTCTACCTTTCCATCGGATCCACGTTTCCTCTTGTAGATCTATTTGCACCCAATAGGTCTAATTCCCTCAGGTTTTTCAACCAGGGTCCAGACACCATTCGAGTACATGGAGTCCATTTCAGATTCCATGGCCTTTTTCCAATTATTAGAATCAATATCACATATTGCTTCTTGATAACTGTAAGGATCATCATCTAAGGAATCCGATTCCATAGAATATACCTCATGCTGATAAGACAATTTATCTGGAGGTCGACTGATCCTTGTACTTCTCCTGGGCTGTTGTGTATTTAAAGGTTCAGTTAAGATGGGATTAACCATGGTCACTTTATCCTAACTTTGCTCCTCAAGATCAATTCTAAGTCCATCTTTTCTATTGAGGATCATATCCTCTTCTAGAAAAATGGCATTCCTGCTCACAAACACCTTTTGTTCGCTAGGATTATAGAAATAATATCCGAGAGTTTCTTTTGGGTATCCTATAAATAGGCACTTCTCAGTCCTACTTTCCAACTTGTCAAAGTTCTGCTTTCGCACATGAACTGGACAACCCCATACTCTGACATGCTTTAGACTAGGCTTTCGCCCATTCCATAGCTCAAATGGAGTTTTGGAAACAGACTTAGAAGGTACTTTATTCAATAGATAGATTGCAGTCTCTAATGCATATCCCCAAAAAGATATTGGCAAATCAGTATTATTCATTATTGAACGAACCATATCCAATAGGGTTCGATTTCTTCTTTCTGAAACACCATTAAGCTGGGGTGTTCCTGGGGGAGTCCATTGGGATAAAATTCCATTATCTCTAAGATAATCTATGAACTCATTCGAGAGGTACTCTCCTCCTCTGTCGGATCTGAGAGTTTTAATACATTTACCTGATTGCTTTTCTACTTCATTTCGGAATTCTTTAAACTTTTCAAAAGATTCTGACTTGTGTTTCATTAGATATATGAAACCAAATCTAGAAAAATCATCTGTGAATGTAATGAAGTAGACAAAGCCACCTCTGGCTGAATGATTCATGGGTCCACATACATCAGTGTGAATTAATTCCAATATACTTATGGCTCTCTTAGGTTTGCCTGTAAATGGCTTTTTGGTCATTTTACCTTGCAAACAAGGTTCACAAGTTGGATAAGGTTCAACATGTAAATGGTTTAAAGGACCATCATTTACCAATCTATTGAGCCTATCCAAATTGATATGGCCTAATCTGAGATGCAAGTATGTTGGATTCATAGAATCTCTACCTCTTTTCTGAGGTGTCACACTGGTGGACTCTTTATCCTCAATGTTATTTACAGAATTGCTTACTGGATCAAGATAATAAAGACCATTAGACAATGTGCCGGAAACAATAAAACTATTATTGTATTTGATAACTACATTAGTATCAAAATGTACTGAATAACCATTAAAGATTAAACTAGAAACAGAAATCAAATTTCTGCGCATGTCTGGCACATATAAACAGTCTTTTAAATCTAAGATCCTATTAAAAGCAAATTCTAAAATATAAGTTCCGATGGCGATTGCAGCAACACTTGCTTTTGTTCCCATCCTTATTTTGACTTCCCCATCACTGAGCTTTCTGCTCTCCTGAAACCCCTGTAACATATTACAAATATGTGAGGTAGATCCACTATCTACATACCAAGAGTTTGAGGAACCAATAATAAAATTGGATTCAATGATGAAAGAATCTGACATACCTTCCAAAGGCTTGTCCTTGAGGGATGCTAAGTAAACTTTACAATTCCTCTTCCAGTGACCTGGTTTCTTGCAATAGAAATAGACATTCTGATTCTTTTCCTTGTCTTTCCTCTCAGAAGCTTTCTTGTTCTTATTCTTACCCTTCTTGCCTTTGAGGAACCTAGAGAAATTGGACTTCTTCTTTTTCTGGCCTTTGCCCTTAGGCTTGGGCCTTGAAGGTCCAACTCCCTCTGCCACATTTGCATAGAACTTAGTATGCTTCATAAGGTCCTCAGCTCATTGCAACATGTTTAGGAGCTCTGGCAGAGATGTCTCCAATTTGTTCATGCTGAAATTCAACACAAAAGCAGAAAAGGATTCCGGGAGAGAGTTCAGGATCGCATCCGTTTGACTCTGTTGATCAAGATCCGCTCCAAGGGTCAAGAGTTCATTAATGAACCCCATCATCTTGACAACATGCTCCCGGACTGGGCTACCATCAGACATCTTGGTCCCCATCAGTCCTTTCATTGCCAACTGCCTAGCAGTTCTGTTCTGTTCCCCAAACATCTCCCTGAGATTAGTCAATATATCCTTAGCTGTAGCAAAACCCTCGTGTTGTTGCTGAAGGACATTTGACATGGATGCAAGCATGTAGCATTTGGCCAAACTATTTGACTTATGCCACTTTGAGGCTTTCTCAACTGCCTTAGGGGTTTGAATTACCTCATCAAATTCCGGATAGTCGGATGTGAGGACATAAGCTATCTTCTGAGAGATAAGCACAGTATCAAGGTTTCTTTTCCAGTCCACAAAATTTGGACCAGTCAACCGATTCCCTTCTAGAATCTTGGAAAGGGGATTCATGGCTTATATCTACACAATAAAATAAGCATAAATTATTACATTTATTTTCACACATATATTCATCGGATTTTTGGGATTTTAAAATCTGATGATCCTCTCATCTTTCTTCAAATTTCATCATTCCCTTCAGTATATGAAATTAGGAAATAAACCTTTTATTCCAGATGAATATTGGGATCCTCATAACACACATGTAATCTTCCATACTAGGATAGTACCACACATGCACTACAAGGTGGATATTAACCATCCATCACTGAGCATCTCATGCATAACTCCTTACGTAAATCAGTGATTCCCAATTTTCTTGCGACCTACAAGGACAACATGACTGTCACTGTGTCAGCCGCCATGTTTCCTTGTTTAAGTGAAACCCATTATTCTCGGTTGTCATATGATCAAGTAGAGATGTGCCCCCATGCTAGTTGACACTCCCTATCAGGCCATATACAGACCTATCTACAATAGAAATAATGTACTAGGAGTTAAATTTAGACTGAATTATGTCGAACTCCTATCAGAGAGACAACACTCAGGCTAATTAATTCCTAGTCTTTATTGATAATGGAAGGCCTTAGGATTAATAATCCCATTTATTATTACTTAATATTTTTCTTGAAGGGAACAATATTAAACAGGCATGATCATATCATTATCCAAGTATTCATCATATGAATTATGAAAATTTTCGATAATAGGATTATAAAGGAGTGATAAACTCCCACTAGCCCTTACAGGGGTTTTTGATCATTAGGATTTTAATCTTATAATCAAAACCTACTCATCCCTATTACCTTAGGGTATTTGGATGTTAGTTTAGTGATCCATCTACGATTATTGTCTTTTCGGACACGATTGTCCAATAATCTCGTATGCAAAGATTTTACGTAAAAATCTTCGCATGGGTCACAAACTCCACGTCCAAAAGAGTACTAGTAATGTATTGTGTCTAAATATAAACAATTTATAATTAAACACAATGCATTAATAGAAGTAAAATCCAATTATCCTAAATTATCATAAAAGCGATAATCTCAATTATCGCAACTTCATGGCTTAAAGGAAAAATTATTAATCATCACATGAATAATAAAATAATAATTATAATCATATTATAATCTCACAATGGGTTCACAAAAATCATACGACCTTATTTAACTATAACAGGGGAATTAAATAAAGCCCTACTACAATTTACTATCTTGCAATGGTTCTCTAGGCATCTCATTCGGTTGATTTAGTCCACCATAAATCAGCAACTCTATTCTAAAAAAATAAGAAAAAGGAGAGGGGATGGGAAAGAACAGGAGGTATGATTTGTGGAACCTATCCAACACATAAAATAATATTTATTTATCATGATAAATATTTTATATATTATTTATGCTAGCCCGGGGCTCTTAGAATAAATTAAACAATTTAATTTACTACTAAAAAGGATCTCTAAATCCTTAAAGGCTATAATCAAGATTTAGATATCACTAAATATTTGTCCCTACTAAATTTCGAGAGGCTTTGGAATCATCCAAACTTGAAATTAGTCTCACACTAATTTCTAGGGGCTTAATTTTTATTCCCTCAATAATAACAAGAGAACCCCTTAGCCCTACTAATGATTATCTAATAATCAAGAAGTGATCAAGAATCTAAAAGATTCATCACTAGTGCAACCGAAATTTAAAGTGGAAGTATGATTTATATATATAAATCTTGATTAAGCAATAAAATCAAAGAGAAGCATAGCCATGGCTCTTTTTAATTTTAGAAAAATAGTTCTTGGGGGGCATACATCGAATCCCAAGATCTGACTAAGATTCTAATTGATTTTATTCAATGAGAGTAAAAATCACAATACCTTTGCGACTTTGAAATTGTTAAGTCAAATCCACGATAATAGCGATACCAGGAAAACTTCACAAATGCCAAGTCTCCTTCGCAATCCACACGGACCTTCTTTTTCTTTAAAACTTTCTCTAATGGAAGCTAATGGCCCTTCCAAATATCCAGCTCTATAAATCTTGAATAAAAGATCTAATCTTGATCTTCAAGAACCTTGAAATTCCTCTTCTTTATTTTCAAACTAGAAAACAAAAGGAAGAATAAAAGGGAAGAAGGTGTGACCATTCACCTTAGGGAGAAGGAAGGCCTGGGCGTGAGAGATAATGAGGGAGGAGAGGGATTTCCAAATCTTGAAAAATTCTGGAAATTTTTCTTGTGTCCACTAAAGTGACCGTACACCTCTATATATAGGAGTTTACTTGGGTTGCTTGCAACCCAAGTCTCCTAATCCTTATCCAATAAGGATTTCTCATTTGTTTCCTTTTTGATTTCTCCTTTAATTAATTAGGATTAATCAAAATATAAACTAATTTTATCCATTAGTAACCAACTAACCAAATCGTTATCCAATAAGGAATCTTTTTAATTAGTAACTAACTAATTAATGATTAGTAACAAACTAATGGAATTCCTAACAATTAGGGAATCTTTAATTAGTAACTAACTAACTAACTAACCAACCTTATCTCATAAGGAGTTATTAATTAGAAACTAATTAAAAATTAAACAATAATATTATCCTCCTTGAAGTGGTCGTCCCACCCTAGGTGGGCCCCACTCCACACGCCCCCATGGGTTCCAAACCCATTTTGGTCTCTTATTTGATCTTCTATCAAATTCCCCAATAGGTCCTACCCATTTGGTTTTTCACATTTAATGTGATTCCACCTTTTAGAGCTTCACTATACCATATAGTGATTTCTTAGAGAAATAAATTATTAAATTAAATACTTTAAGAAAGTCCTTGTGTGTGGGATCTCCTATTTCTGGTTGTGGCACCAAGTACTCAACCTTTTGGTTAAAGTAATGTTACTAGGAAACACCTTTCCTATACTCCATTAGGATTATAGAATTTTATCTATATCCCTGGACTTCCACCAATCACAATTAATGTCCATTAACACAATGTGATTAACCCCCAGAAAATAGAGAATTACTTGCAGGTATTTCTATCTCAAGATTTGTTTACAAATCATTCCCTCTACTTCCAATATTGTTATAAGCTTATGGGACAATATCTGATACTTTTAGTCAAACTTGGACTTGCAAAAACATTTTAAAAAATTCTTTAAAAGAAATAATAATTATTATTACATTTTTTTTATACATAAAATAAATTCCTCGATAAAACCATTTCATCGATAAATACCAGCGCTGGGTTTTTCAAGTCCAGTTTTGACAAGTATCAACTCAATATTATTTACTCTGTAAGAGTAGAGGAATCCTTGTCGAGCGTAGACACACTTCTTCAAGTACAGCGTACATAACCCAATGAGCCCGTATTTAGTCCGGTGTGTTGGACATTGACGATTGACTACATCAAAGCTACATAGGCAAATACTAGAGAAGATGTCGACCTCTCAGGTTAAGGACAATCTGTCAAATGGACTACCCTAAATATAATGACAGTATATTTCTATGGGTATGCACTGAGCGATCCAGTTGCAATAAAAGTACTTCTTACTTATATCCACATCTTAGTCAAGAGACCCTTCTCTCAGTGATTGAGATTCATCACTCCATCATATGGAACTAACAATGTGTAAGTTATTAGGAATACATTGTCCTGATGCATCCTGATTAACTTAGAATAATTTTAGGTCTACAAGGAACCGGAAAAATCATATCTCCTTAGCAATCAGTTATCAACTAATTGGATGGTTTTCCTACAATGTTACCTAAAGGACAAAGTAGTCTCATCCAATGAGATACTTTCGATATATTACCCAATGTAGAAGACAATGCGTGAATGTAAAATATGCATTTATTGATTAAAATTAGATAAATACAATTTCAGAATGGCTTTGTGGGCATATATATCTAACACTGCATACAGATCAAAAGAGTTATGATGGTGAATATGAGTGCCAAGATCCAATGTACCACATATATAACGCAAAATGTGTTTCACAAGTTGCATGTGAGCAAGAGTTGGGGCATGTATATATTGACTGACGAGATTCACTACACAAGACAGATTTGGACGAGTGATGGTGAGATATTGTAGGGCACCGACCAAACTCTGATATAGATTGGGATCCAAAAATAGAGGTGTAGCGACCCGAAACCCACCCTAGGAGTTAGAGTGAACTTTGGACGACTAATCATGACTTGCTTGACAACAAACCTGCAAAACCCACAGAGCATATACGATAGAGGACAAAACAGCGGAAACATGCTCTAACATGGTATAGCGGAAGTCTACTAAACCTCTATGTATATACTTAATCAATCCAAGTTTATAAAAAAAGGATCCAAAAGAAAGTGCAGACATGCCCGCCAAAATACATGAATCTAACTCTCATCTCACCCACAGCTAATCCACTCAGAATCTAATCACCACCTACTGATAACCCTCTACGGGAGGTTCCTCCAAAGGCTCCTCGGCGTACTCCTCTTCCACTCATGGACCAGGAGCACAAACATCAAAAGGAGCAGCAGCTCCCTCAGAACCTGCCGACATAAGAAGTACGGCTGAGCATGGAATACTCAGCGGGTACTAAATACTAACCAACAGTTATAGCATAGAAATAGCAATACATAATCAGGCGCAATTCATATATGTCAAACGGAAACAATTCACATCATACAAGGAAGTAAAGCAGTTTATAATCATGCTTGTAATTCGTAGAAAACCGATAAATCCTCTTGAAACATTGTGCACTTGACTTGACTTGAAATATCTTTTTGTACTTGAAAGCTTGTCATGTCTATCTTGCTTGATTCTCGTATGTCATGTCATGTCATGCGTGCTTGCTTGTGATCATGTAACTTGTGAGATATCCTTATGAGATGTCCTTGTGAGATGCCTTGAGAGGGAAGGGAGACAATTCTTTATGCAATGCACTTGCGAGGGAAGGGAGACCCTTCTTTATGATATGTATGTACTTGCGAGGGAAAGGAGACCCTTCTTCATGATATGCACTTGTGAGTGAGGGGAGACCCCTCGTGGAATGTTGGTTCTTGTCTTCTTGTGAAAAACGAGGTAAAACATATCGTAGGATATGTCCCACCTCTAACCATGTTCTTGAAAACCTCGATAAATCATGCCATGCATGCCGTGCTCGTGGGAACCGTGTACATACTTGCATTCAAATTTAAAGATGACATTTGGGTAATTTCACAACACATATAGCATCAAAGATTGAGTAATGTAATATTCATAGCATTATGGGAAAGCAGGAAACACACTATCATAGTCCCTAGCAATATTCATAATTTATTAGGCATGCATTTCCAGATTTTCAGCTCACTGTGTTCACCTTGGCATTTCATCAAACATGGTGTGTTCATTATGGATTTACCCTACAACATGCTTTTCTAGATGGGTTTTACTCAAATCATACATGTACGTTCATTATTGGAACAATGCCCTTCCCCATTTGTTCATCACACACAACCATTGGCATCCAATCGCCCCTTTCCATCTCCAATCACCATTCACCATTCACCATTCACCATTCACCATTTACCATTTACCATTCATCCATCTCATAGCACATGTGTAAATGAAAGAAATGAAAAGAAAAGAAGGGGAAAGAGGAACTATAACTAGGAGGGTAGTAAGAAGCACCAACCTTGAAGAAATGAGGAAGAAACCCTCTTTCCAAATGACTGTGAGTTGCTGCCCTAGCTTGGATTGCGAGCTCCACAATGCCTGAACCGAAATCTTGAAGAAAACGGGTTTGAGGTTGATCTAGGGTTTCAAACCCTTTGATTTCCCTCCCAAATGGAAACCCTAGGTTGGAATCGCCTTCTCCTCTTTCTTCTATTATCTCAAACTCTCTAAGTGTCGAATGATGCCCTAAAGGCTCAGGTTAAACTCTTAAGGTAAGAGTGAACTGACCAAAAGACCGTAATACCCTTACTGGGATTTCTGTGAATAGTGCTGTGAATAGTGCCAACTCGTGGTGCTTGTGAATAGTGCCACTCGTGGTCCGTGAATAGTGCCAACTCGTGGTGCTTGTGAATAGTGTCAACTCGTGGTCCATGAATAGTGCAACTCGTGGTGCCATGAATAGTGCCAACTCGTGGTGCCGTGAATAGTGAAACTCATGGTGCCATGAATAGTGCCAACTCGTGGTGCCGTGAATAGTGTCAACTCGTGGTGCCGTGAATAGTGCCAACTCGTGGTGTTGTGAATAGTGCAACTCGTGGTGCCATGAATAGTGCCAACTCGTGGTGCCGTGAATAGTGCAACTCGTGGTGCCATGAATAGTGCCAACTCGTGGTGCCGTGAATAGTGCAACTCGTGGTGCCGTGAATAGTGCAACTCGTGGTGCCGTGAATAGTGCCAACTCGTGGTGCCGTGAATAGTGCAACTCGTGGTGCCACGAATAGTGCAACTCGTGGTGCCATGAATAGTACCAACTCGTGGTGAGCTGTACAACGTACCCGTGGTGAGCTGTACAACGTGCCCGTGGTGAGTTGTACAACGGATGCACACAGTATACGTTTTTCTACAGGTACAGACTGTTTTGGCCATATCTTTTGACTCGTTCGTCCGATTTTGACGATTCAACTTGCGTTGTGTTCGTACTTCGAAGAGGAACAATTCTGACATTTCAAAATTTCCAAGTTCTTCCTCATTTATTAATCATACCTCTTAAAAAGGCGAGATGACAACGAAAGTGTCATGTATTAAGTATGAAAAAGTCTGGGGCTCTACAAGAGGAGACTCTTGAGCACGATCACGAGCATACTTCCCTTGAGAGAGAAGAAGATCAGTAGGTGTAGAGTGAACTTCGATCCCTAAGAAGTAGTGTAGGCGCCCTAGATCTTTCATAGCAAATTCCTTTCCAAGGCATTGAATGAACAAGTCAAGGAGAGAGATATTACTCCTAGTAAGTATTATAACGTCAACATAGAGAAGCAATAGGATTACACCATGATGACTATGGCGAGTGAATAATGAGGCATCATGTATGCTGGAATGAAAGCCAAGTTGGAGAAGATATTGACTGAGGCGATCAAACAGGCCCTAGGAGCCTGTTTGAGTCCATATAGAGCCCGCTTGAGTTGACAAATATGATGAGGCTTGGAGGGATCAATAAGACCAGGTGGTTGTTCCACAAATACGGGTTCCTTGAGAAAGCCGTGAAGGAATGCGTTCTTCACATCCAATTGCTTAAGTGGCCATTGCTTGGTTAGGGCAATGGTGAGGACAAGTCGAATAGTCTGTGATTTGACAACTGGGCTGAATGTTTCTTCAAAATCAACACTTGAAACTTGATCAAATTATTTAGCAACAAGATGGGGTTTTAGCCGCTCCAGACTGCCATCAGATTTTAGCTTTGTTTTGAAAACCCATCGACAACCGACAACATTCATGTCAGCTTGGCAGGGTACTAGCACCAAAGTTGAGTTGGTACGTAATGCTTGAATTTCTTCTTTCATAGCTGAAAACCAACCTGGATGAGTAACTGCAGATTAAATAGTGTTAGTTTCAGTAGGGATTGATGTGCTCGAAGAAGAATGCAGAAGAGCAGCAACTCGTGTCTTCCCCCAAGTCTGCATACAGTGGGTATTATTACCCAGGTGGCGACCCGGATCAGCAATTGTAGTCCTTGGTGTCATGTGGTGATCCTGGCCCTGAGAAACACCAGGGGATAACGGTGGTGAAGGTGACAAGGCAATCAAGGGCCCGAGATCAATGGTGAGTTGCCCTCCAGTGAGTAAAAACTAGAAAACGGAATCGCTGATGTGGTCGAAACAGAATGTTCCTTGAGTTGGGATGTGGGTAATGGCCCCAATAGCTGATCAGGGTCAGTTTGAACTTCATCAGTAGTAGATGCAAGCGGAGACAATGTAGTGTCAATAGATAGGACAATTGGCTCACCAGGAGTACCTCGATCTGTAAAAACAAGTGGCAGTCTAACGTAAGGAGCCCCATCTTTAGGAGTCGATGGCGAAAACACTGGTGCTAAAGCATTAAGGTCAACAATTGGTTCAGTAGCACAATCTGGAAAGTTGTGAGTACCCCAATCTCTAGGAACAAGTGGCAGTCCAACATAAGGAGCCCGATCTGTAGGAGACAGTGGTAGCATCACTGATGCGGAAGCATTAGGATCAACACATGGTTCAGTAGCACAATCTGTAGAGTTGTGTGCAACTCGATCTGAAAGAACTGTAGGTTCAGGGTTCGCATGGGCAAGTACATTAGGAGAAGGCACAAAATTCATATATTCTGAAAAGGTTAAGAGAGTAACCTGCTCCCCTGTAAAGGAACACCACTAGAGTTGACAGAGGTGTTAGAAAAAGGAAGAGAGGTTTAATTTCATCAAAAATTACATGCCTCGAGATGTAAACTCATCCCGTTGCAGGAAAATGACACCTATACCCTTTGTGTAAGAGACTACAACCAATAAACACACAGGGGAGAGATTTAGGGGAAATTTCATTTTTTTTCATAATCCCGTAGATACAGGTAGTAACAACATCCAAACACATGAAGAGATGTGTAATCGGGGTATTTTCCGAAGAGGAGCTTAAAAGGCATATCCATGTCCAACTTACGAGATGGTAGGCGGTTGATGAGAAAGACAGCAAAGCGAAAAGCTTCGACCCAATTCTTCGTAGAAAGACCACTATGAAAGAGCATGGACAAACAACAATATTTCTATGTTTCCGTTCAGCAACCCCATTTTGCTCAGGTGTTTTTGGACAAGAAATTTGTCTCACAATACCACTATCACGAAGTATTTGGATAAACTCAGTTTTCTCAAATTCCCCACCACCATCACATTGAAATTTCTTTATTTTGGCATTAAATTGAGTTTCAACCATCAGCTTGAATTGAACAAAATAGTCAAAGAAATCAGACTTAGATTTCAAGGGGAATTTCCAAGTACAGCGTGAATGATCATCCACAAAGGAGGCGTAATATTGGGACCCTTGAGCAAAGGTAACAAGTGCATTACCCCAAAGATCACAGTGAATTTTATCAAATAATTTTTCTGGGCGAGTAGGTACAGTCACAAATGGAAGTTTACTACTTTTTCCAAGCTAGCAGCTAGAACAAACAGAACCACTTTTATTCCAATGAGTAACAGAGATAAAATGTTTAGAATTTAAGTAAGAAACAACTTTTGACTGCGGGTGTCCTAAACGCTGATGCCAAACATCTTCAGAAGTCTTTTGCTGTCTTGACGAATAATATGCCTTATTGGTGGTGTCACTTCTTAGGGTGTATAGTCCCCCATCTCTAGTTCCTTTCGAGAGGATCTGTCCTGTCTGTTGGTCCTTAATAAAAAAATTCATTAAAGTTGAACTCAAATAAGCATGAAAAATCATCAGTTAGTTGACTAACAGATAGGAGATTTTTGGTGATGATAGGCACAACCAGAATATTTTCTACTTTCAGATTCCCAAATGAAGTTGGAAGACTGGTTTTTCCAGTGTGAGATATAGATAGTTCATCACCATTCCCAATAATTATTTTGTCTGATCCAGTGTAAGGGGATATAGAGGAAAGTATACTTGGATTATTCGTCATATGAGATGTAGCACCAATATCGGGAATCCACTCTGGATCATGTGGATCAGTGATGGACATGGCTGCTAGTGCTTGAGGTATCTTCTCATCCTGGTAGGAGTGGTTGAAGCGATGCCAACATCGCAGAGCATCATGGCCATGTTTCTTGTAGATTTGACATTGCTGAATTATACCTTGTGCACCATCTTTATTTGGTTCTAGTTGAGTATTTTGCTTTTGGCTAGCTTGAGTGAAGCCATGCCCTTTAGATTCAAACGATTGGCGCTTTTGTGCATTTCAATTTTTGCTCCCTCTATTTTATTTTATTTTGTCGCTGGCCAACATAAGCATAAGATTCTGAAATAGAATTTTTTATTGTTGTGTTCATTGCAGCCCGCTATTCTAAAGCAAGAAGAGAGGCCGTTAGTTGGGAGGACGTGCCATGATAGCATTAGCAAAGCTATCAAAACGTGGACCCAACCCATTAATGGTCCAAAAAACTTTGTCCCTATCAGAGACAGGTTTCTGCATTGCATATAGTTCATCACAAATAATTTTAATAGATTTTAAGTAATCGGTAATACCTTGATCACCTTTGCGAATTGTTTGGAGTTGGCGGTCAATCCGAGCTCCCTTTCTTGAGACCCTCCTGCAAAATTTTCTGCAAGACACAACCATATTTTCCTTGCAGTTTTAAGGCCGATTACGAAGGCATGAACCTCTTCAGTCGAGGTTCCAGAGATCAAGCTTTTGAGCAGTTGATCATCTTTTCTCCATTGGACGTAGACAAGATTGATTTCCTCTTTTCCATCTGAGATAATTTGTTGTTTTAGTTCTTTCACCTCATCAGCAATATGATTGAGTAGATCAACATTCTCAATCATGGGAAGGATTTGATCCTTCCAAGCAAGATAGTTCTTCTCTATGAGTTTTGCTGTCACCATCGAGCTAATCTGTGCAACGAGAGATATGGTGAAAGACGCCATTGAGGAGAGGATCTGGCTGATCTGTAGAAACAGAGGATTAATCACACTAAGTCGTGTGCAGCTCTGATAACATCAAGACGTCTGAGACTACAGATTAGTTCTCTCTCTTACAACCGTAAGGAATGAAGGTTATATCATTGATATTTATAAGGAGAGATTACAAAGGTTTACAGAAGTGTACAACAAATGTGCACACGGTTTAAAGTGATTTACACACGGTTTACAGTGATTTACAGTAAGTATATTGCTTGGTTTTCCTAAAGATATCTCATATTCAGAGGGTATCTCAGAAATTGGAATTAACGATGGTTAGAGTCTTAATGGGACTTTCTCCATTAGCCATGACTTTCTCCATTAGTGAAACTGGCTCAAAAACAATAGGATTCTTCTTGTAGGAGTCTTTCTTATTTGCTACTGTTCCTGATTGAGGATCATACTGTTGTCCTGATTGAGGATCATACAGCTCTATACCTCTCCTCTCTCTCATCCCTCTCTCTCACACTCGCTCATCCCTCTCTCTTTCATCCATCTCATTTTCTTTCTGTCATCTCTCTCTTGTGCCTCTTTCTCACTCTCTTGTCTCTATCAGCTCTCTCTCTCGTCCCTCTTTCTGTGGAAAAGAGAGGGACCAGAAAATTGATTAGTTACCAGTAGTTAGTAGTCACTTCATGCTTTGAAGCATGAATTTTTATTTGGAAAAGTGATTACTTTATGCCCTTTTTTAATTTTGAACTTCCTTTAAGTAAAAAGTTATTTATTTTCTTTTGTTTGGTGCACAACCCATTCATTGACCAAACAAAATTGATGAGCCACTAGTGCACTAGAGTGCAATGGCACAACACTTATATGTAAAAGCAAGGAATGTAAAGAATCCTCTTTTTAATTTTTTGGTCAAGATTAAGGAATGCCGGAGAGTAAGGCTAACATGACTCATATATATATATATATATATACATACAGAGAGAGAGAGAGAGAGAGAGAGAAGCGTTTGGAAGGCATGACTGATTTAAGGGTTAAATAAGCGGTCCTAATCTACACCCTACGAAAGATATCCAACGGTTTGTATTTAATCAATAAATCCCATGTAGTTTAAACACTCACCACTCTCACGAACTCCCCCACTTTCTTCTCTCCTCTAACATCTCGTCTCTTCCCCCTTTCTCAAAACCCCTTTCTTCTCTCCTCCCTTTCTCAAACTTAGCATGAGAGGAAATCTGCCACTCACAACCTTGCCACGGATTTCCCGTTCTCTCACTTTTTCTTCCCTGTATGAAACCCTATTCTGCTGTGAGGGGTTTCCCGTTGCCGCAAGTTGCTGCCATGCCGTGAGGGAAGAATAGGATTGCAGCTAGGATTCTGTAATTGGTACCACTATGCATCTGGAAGGGATTTGTGGTTTCTACTTGGGAGATAGAGAGAAGTACAGTTGGTTTGCCTTTGGGGTTGTTGATGGAGTCTATAAATATTTTGGCGGACGAAGAGCTTAAAGGTTCCTCTGGATGTGTTTAGAGAAGCTAAAAGAATTTTGTCATCTGCTTAGGAGGGAGATTACCCATTGGATGATGACATGTGCTTGGCACTTTTGGCCAAGGGTTGTGTTGAGGAGGAAGCCATTATAGACCCAGACAAGTCTTCTCTAAAAGAAATGAAATCCTCACCGTAATAACTGTGGTTAAAAAATTAACAAATTTTTTAACACCATGGTTAGAAAAAATATTGAAATATTTTTAATTTTTTTTTTTCTGAAAACCAATGATAGGTGAGTAATCCATAGGAGTTGGTGAATCGTAACCATAGTTAAGGGGTCAAAAGGGACATGTGGTGACCTCAGGGCGTAGGGGAGTTTGGTTATAACCATCGAGAATTTCATTTTTTTAAAAGTTGTATGACATTTTACTGATAAAAAAACTAAAAAAAAAAATCTCCTCAGTTGGTGACACGAGGAGGGGCATTGCGGCTCCCCTTTTCTTCCCATGTGTCCTCTTTTTAACTCTCTTTAACTATGATAAATTTTTTTTTTTTTTGGTTAATACAGAAACTCCTCAAGGTGTTACTGTAGGCAAAGGAAAGGAAACACACCACACACCCACTATGGTAAGATTCACTCACTCTTCAACCATCTACCATTGGTTTTTAGGAAATTAAAATAAAATAAATTTAATTACAGTGTTAAAAAAATTTAACCTGAGTTGAGTTCATGGAAGTTGAAGTGGTGGCTTTGTGAGAGTGAGGAGCAATAGTTCACTTCTAGTCTATAGAGCGAACTATTGCTCTAAAAAAATATAAGAGAAAAACAAGTACACATTGAACTATTTTCTAGATTCTGTTGTTATACAAGTGTTCATTCCTAGCTCAACACTTCACAGAAGCTTTTCTCTTGATTCTGTTGTTATATTCAACTTCATCCCATCCCCATAAATTATTTTGAAGTAAAAAAGATTGTGACTTGCATTACTCAAGGCCCATAGATTGTCTTGTCCCACCAGCATAGTAAATCTTCATCACAGAATAAAAGAAACAGGAGCACAAAATCTTGATAATGTAAAAACCCAAATAATCATCATCAATGTCTTATCCCTGTTTAATCCCAAATACAGCCCATCATATGTCTAATGATCCTATTAAAGATTAAATTGCCAAAGTAATTCTCATCAAGTTCACAAGTTAAGTCCTCTCTTTTTCTCAAGAGCCTTGTCAATCTCATCGAAGGCAATGACCTTGGCTTTACCTTCCTACTAGCACATGAAGAAAGAAGAAACATAATAAGTCAATATAACCGTTCACACAATCAACATATCCCAGTGATGCATTCATCTCCTACTTTATAATATACAAAAATTTAACCTGAGTTCATGGCAGTTGAAGTGGCAGCTTTGTGAGAGCGAGGAGCAATAGTTCACTTCTAGTCTATAGAGCGAACTATTGCTCTAAGAAAACATAAGAGAAATATAAGTACACATTGATCTATTTTCATGATTCTGTTGTTATACAAGTGTTCATTCCTAGCCCAACACTTCACAGAAGCTTTTTTCTAGATTCTGTTGTTATATTCAACTTCATACCATCCCCAAAAATTATTTTGAAGTAAAAAAGATTGTGACTTGCATTACTCAAGGCTCTTAGATTGTCTTGTCCCACCAGCATAGCAAATCATCATCACTGAATAAAAGAAACAAGAGCACAAAATCTTGATAATGTAAGAACTCAAATATCATCATCAATGTCTTATCTCTGTTTAATCCCAAATACAGTCCATCATATGTCTAATGATCCTATTAAAGATTAAATTGCCAAAGTAATTCCCATTAAGTTTACAAGGTAATTCCTCTCTTTTTCTCAAGAGCCTTGTCAATCTCATCAAAGGCAACGACCTTGGCTTTACCTTCCTGCTAGCACATGAAGAAAGAAGATTCATAATAAATAAATATATGCGTTCACACAATCAACATATCCCAGTAGTGCATTCATCTCCCACTTTATAATGTACAAAAATTTCTCTCTTTAACAATCTGCAGGTCCCAAAGAAGTGAAGAACTTACACTCTAAACTCATATAAGGAAGATTCTTTTGGACATCAAAATACTTAATATCAAAGACACCATCAAAATCTGCAATGAGTAAAGTAACATGCTTAGAGGGTGCAACAAAAAACATAGATTTAAACAATAAAAATCAAAGGGATAAAGAGAGGAAAGAGATTACCATGAATGAGAAATACTATTTCTTTTTTCCTTAGGCAAATGTGTGAATCATGACCTGTCATTTGGCATGTGTGACATTTTCGACCTATTCTTCTGCCACTTCCTTTCGCTCTTATAAGCTTTGGGTCTAAAATGGTAATTGATGTAAAAGATCCAACTTGGTCTCATATGCAACGTTGAGGCATTTTTGTAATATTTAGGTCATCGTTAACACTAATACCTTTATCTCCAAGACTACTAACTCCTTCATTGAAAACTTCAAGTGTTTCTTCTTTGTTAATTTTCTCACCTTCAAGAATGATATTTTTTTATAGCCTCCTCCATCATATCATGAGCATGTTCATACATTGCCCCTATCATTGCAAATTTATTTGCCCAATACATGAGGTTATTGTATCTCATAGAAATTGTATTTTTTGGTTTATATTGCATTTCGACACCGTGGATATCATGCATAACCCCAGTTTTTGCATCTTTAGTCCATCTCTTCATAATATAACGCACTGGTTGTAGAGCTCCGGAATTTAGGTTCACTGCTCATGTGAATAGTGTGTGAATAGTGCCTTCAAGGCCTAAAGCCTTAATGAAATTGTGGGTTCATGTTTTTTATGGAATGAGGTTTTGAATGAATCAAAATATGTATAGAAAGTGTTTTTAGGGGTTAGGGATAAATGAAAAATGAGAGTATAACATACTCCAAGTGTCAAAGAAAGGGATGCCTAAACATACCCTCAACTTTAAAGAGCTCTAGAATTCTCTCCATTGATCGGAATTGAGTGATTCTTGAATTTTTGGAAAGGTATTAAAACTCTCTTCAAGGTTCATGGCTATCGCTTTTTTAGATTTTGAGTCGAGGCTGGGTCAAACGTCAGATTTCCGGAAACGAGTCTGCTGAAAATCTGTGCTGCTGAAACCTATTTTCATACTAGTCATCTTTAAGGGCAATTTGGTCCATGAATAAAGAATTTAGAAATTTTTCAAAACATGAAAATTGTTCCCCTTTGAAAGACGAATCCAACGTAAGTTGAATTGTCAAAATCAGATAAGCGAGTCAAAAGTTATGCTCGAAATACCAAAGCAAGAAAAACTCAAGCCTGTCACAGTATCACTAGTCGATGAGTGAGCTTCACTAGTTGACGAGTGAGCGTCACTCGTCGACGAGTCAGCCCCGAAAATGCCAAAAACGACCCTGTAACAGCCCAGAACTCTTCCACCGACCTTGGAAGATATTTTGGGATATTTTTCTAAGATATTTTGGGATTTTTGGCAACCTTTAGGCTATAAATAAGGTCTGAATTTCGTGTATAAAGGTTACCAAACCCTTGAATGTAATTGAGAGAGAGATTGAAGGAGAAGAAGAAGAGAAACTTTGTTCCTTTCCAACTGTTCTTCCCCAAGCTCATGTGAGGTTCCAACCTTGTCAAGCTTCCTTCCTTTAGAGTTCTCAAGCTCACAAATCATCACTAAGGTGATTTCAAAGCTTGAAATTTCTCCAAAGAAATTCTGTGCGTGTTCTTGAAGAAGGGGGTTTTCAAACCCAGATTTTCCAAAGCTTCAACCAAGCTTTCCTCAAGCTTGATTTAGTTCACAGAAGTGTAAAAACTTCATTTTTAAGGTAGATACACTCTACTAGATTTTATGCCATAACCCATATTGTAAAATTAAGATAAAAATTGTTATTTGTGATGTGAGTTAACTTGTGATGCCTCTATGCCTTAACCCAAAGCATGAAAAACATGGATTCCTACTACTTAGTAATTATGTAATGATTCAGCTGAGAAAAGCATGATTAAAAGACTGAGTTTTATGGAAAACCAAGAAGAAAACCTATGTGCTTTGACAAAAACTATAGGAAATCCTACTAGTCATGATATGATGATTCTACGGTCAACACCAACTGAATGAAGTGATTATATGACAAATTCAAGCATGTGCCATGTGTAAGTAATTATGTGATTTAGATTAAATAAAGTAGAAAAGCATATGTTATACGATCAAGTGTTTCCAATTGCCTATCATGTTCACTCACCATTGTATATAAACACCGTATATGCATGATCAAGCTTCTGTATATGTACATGTATTGTAAAAGCAAGTAAAAGATGAAAAGTAAAGCAATTGTAAAGAAAGCAAAGCAAAAGATGACACGCAAACAATTGTATTGAAAGGATGATAGTAGGCTCTTACCACAAGCAGGGTGAGCATTATCATCTGATTCCAAGTAAAACCATGAACAAGCATATGTATTGGAAGGAGAATAGTAGGCTCTTACCACAAGCAGGGTGAGCATTATTCTCTGATTCCAAGTAAAAGTAATTGTATTGGAAGGAAGATAGTGAGCTCTCACCACAAGCAGGGTGAGCATTATCTTCTGATTCCAAGTAAAAGCATTTGTATTGGAAGGATGATAGTGGGCTCTCACCACAAGCAGAGTGAGCATTATCATCTGATTCCAAGTAAAAGTATATGTATTGGAAGGATGACAGTGGGCTCTTACCACAAGCAGGATAAGCATTGTCATCTGATTCCAAATGACAAGCCATGTGTAAAGCAAGTGAAATGATAAGAAAACAAAAGTACGGTATAAGAAAAGAAGCGAAAGAAGTATATGTACAGTATTATGCATAGTGTAAGTAAGAAAAAGGGATTTCCGTGATTGTTTACAGTATTTGCATGTGTATATGATGAAATGTCATATGAAAGCATGTTATGTTATAGCATTATTATCTAATGGTTTGTAGACGCTGAGTATTCCATGCTCAGCCGAAGTTGTTATCTTTGGCAGGTTTTGATGAGCGCGCTCCTGAACCTTGGATAGAAGAGGAGTACTATGATCTAGAGCCTACCATGGATCATCCTCGTGAAGATAGAGTACTGGATAGGAGGCCTTATTCAGATTATTGGTGAGAGAGAGAACATGTATATTTTGATAGGGGGCATATCCACTTTACACTTATATGTTTTGTATATGTTATGACGGACAGGACTTAGAATACATATGGTTTTATATGCTTAAAAAAGTTTTATGCTTCCGCTATTATGTGCCTTGTGTATTTCACAGATTGGTAAGTACGCCTTATATGTCATCACAGGATGGTATGACACGGCGGTCACGAGCCAAAGTATCCCTAACGCCTTATATGTCATCACAGTGGTTGACCGGTTGATCTATGTTCTGCCTATTTTTGCTGATTTTCCTCATTGTTTTCTACTTCGGTGTTTTGGCCATATCTTTTGACTCATTTGTCGGATATTGATGATTCAATTTACGTTGGATTCGTCTTTCGAAGGGGAACATTCCTAGCATTTTAGAATTTCCAATTTCAGCTTTATTTATAGACTAAATTGTCCCCAAAGTTGAATGATCCGCCAAAGGAGTTCAACAAACCGGATTTTAATATATCTGACTTAGGAATCCTACTTCTTAACACTTAAGTTCTTTAAAACTTCTCATTTCATAGAAATTGGAGATTACAGAGGCATAAAGTCTTGGCACAAGTTCCAACACATGTACAAAAGTTCCGGGGTTCTACAGATCGCCGGCGCTGATCCCCCTTTTTTTTTTTTAAAGTCTTTTGCTACTTTTTGTTTTTCTTTTATTTAATGCAATTTATCTCCATAAATTCGTAATTGAGTGAATTAAATGAGTTTTATAACTCAAGATTTTTAATACATTAATCTCCCTAGGATTTACGTATAATTTTAAGTACATTTATTTAGAAAATTAACTCATAAAATTATGAAAACCAGTGAATTTAATGCGGGTCATTACATAAAGGCTTCTTTATTACTCTCTTCCCAAGGCTTTGATCCAGTACATCATCGTAGTATTGTTCTTTGCTTGATTCACCATTGGATGGTCCGCCATCAGACTCCCCGGGTTCGAAAGGACTTGTCCTCGAGTCAAGATCTTTGACGACTGCATCATCATGATAAGGCTGCAAATCCGCAACGTTAAATGTAGCTGACACCCCCATACTCCCTGGAAGGTCAATTTTTTAAGCATTCTCACCAATGCACTTCAAGATATGGAATGGACCATCAGCTCGATCTTGTAATTTACCATGCTTGCCTTTCGGGAATCTTTCTTTTCGTAAATTAATCCAAACCAAATCCCCTTCCTTGAACTCAACATGCTTGCGATGTTTGTCGGCCTCTATCTTGTACTTCTTATTACTTTCCTCCAAATTCCTTCGAACTTGTGCATGCAAATCTTTGATGTGATCAGCCATATCATCCGTAACTCCACTTAACCGGTTGGTAATTGGCAAAGGAACAAGGTCCAGCGGACTACTAGGAATCCAACTATAAAATATCTCGAATGGTCACTTTCCAATCGACCTATTCTTTGATCGATTATATGCAAATTCAGCTTGTGATAAAGTAAAATCTCATTGCCGTTTGTTTTTCCCCACCAAGCTTCTTAATAAATTTCTAAGGGATCGATTAACCACCTCAGTTCGGCCATCCGTTTGTGGATGTTGAGAGTTACTAAATTGAAGAAAAGTTCCCATCTTTCTCCATAAAGTCCTCCAAAAATGTCTAACAAACTTTGAATCATGATCCGAAGTAATGGTCTTAGAAACCCCATGAAGGTTGACAATCTCCTTGAAATACAATTCCACTACGTGAGATGCATCCAACGTCTTGTTACAAGCATTAAAATGTGTCATCTTTGAAAACCTGTCCACCACAACCAGAATGGAATCTGTACCCCTTTTTTTTTTAGGAAGTCCCAAAATAAAGTCCATAGATATATCTTCTCAAGGTGCTTCAGGAACCGGTAATGAAATGTAAAGACCCACATTTTTTGAACATCCTTTGGCCAATGACAAATCTTACAATTGTTCACGTACCTCACAACATCGCTTCGCATCTTTGGCCAATAACAACTTTCTTCTAGTAGGCCCAATGTCTTATCATGACCAAAGTGGCCACCAAGACCGCCACCATGTAATTTAGCTATAATTGCTTCACGTAATGAACATGCCGAAATGCATAGGCGGCTGCCCTGAAATAAGAAACCATCCTGCACAAGAAAAATAGCATACAAGCCATTTTGACAATTAGCCTATATCTTTTCAAAATCAGGATCATTAGCATATTGCTCCTTCAAGATGTCGAACAAGATCACCTTGATTTGCATAGTACTCAATAAAGTATTTCTCCTGCTTAATGCATCATCAACTTTGTTTTGACTACCTGCCTTGTGCCTAATGACAAAAGAGAACTCTTGAAGATATGCCACCCATTTTGCATCACGAGCATTTAACTTGTGTTGCCCATTGATGTACTTCAATGCCTCATGATCAGTAAATAAAAGAAACTCCCTTTGGATCAAATAATGACCCCAATGTCGCAAAGCTTGAATAATGGCATAAAATTCAGCATCATAGGTAGAGTACCATCGTTTAGCATTATTTAGCTTCTCACTAAAAAAAGCAATTGGTCTCCCTTCTTGTCTCAAAATAGCACCTATGCCCAAATGGGAAGCATTACAATCAATGGCAAAAACTTTCTCAAAGTCGGGAAGGGCTAATACCAATGCTTCGGTCATCTTTTGTTTCACAAACCGAAAACCCTCATCGGCCTCTTCAGTCCACTTAAACACACTCCCCTTCAAACAATCTGTGATTGGTGCAATAAGAGAACTAAAATTGTGAACAAATCTTCTATAGAATGATGCTAAACCATGAAAACTCCTCACTTCATGAATACTCTTGGGAATAGGCCAATTTAGAATAGCTTCAACCTTACTTGGATCTACCTTGATTCCATCAGCCGAAACAATATACCCCAAAAATATCAAGCTATCGGTCATGAAGTCACACTTTTTCAAATTTGCATAGAGCTTTTGTTTTCGTAGCACATGCAAAACCTGTTTAAGATGCTGAACATGTTGATTCACATCCCTGCTATACACCAAAATATCATAAAAATATACCTCAAGAAATTTACCAAAGAATGGTCGGAAAACTTGGTTCATCAAACGCATAAAAGTACTTGGGGCATTTGATAAGCCAAATGGCATAACCAACCACTCGTATAACCTGTCTTTTGTCTTGAATGCTATTTTCCATTCATCTCTGGGCTTGATTCTAATTTGGTGATAACCACTTCTTAGATCAATTTTGGAAAAAAATTTAGAGTCACTTAACATATCTAACATGTCATCCAAACGAGGAATTGGAAAGCGGTACCTCACTATAATCTTGTTCACCACCCTATTATCCACACACATATGCCATCTTTCTTTGGTGTCAAAAGTGTCGGAACCGCACAAGGACTCATACTTTCCCGTATCAGTCCCTTGTCAATCAATTCCATAACTTGTTTTGGCAATTCTTGATGCTCATTAGGACTCATTCGGTAGGCTGCCATGTTGGGTAAACTTGACCCCAAAATGAGGTCAATTTGATGTTAGATATCTCTCATTGGCGGCAATCAAGCCGGTAATTCATTGGGGATAACATCAAAATATTCCTTCATTAAGGGTTCAAGCCTAGGTCGAATTGGCCTACCGGTGTTTTGTTCTTTAACAACCAACACATACATATTCTCATCTTTTGCTTCATCTAAAAATTCAGCCATAGTAAGGAAATTAGTCCCTCCCCCTTAATGGGCTTGTTGGGTCCCGTAAATGAGAGGAAGAAGAAGATGATGGAAGAGGAATGCCGTGAGGCTGGTGATCGTCAGAATGAAGGTTTTCTCCACGACCTTGCATTGGGGTATTGCATAACCATACCAAGATCAGTATAGATCTGGTCCATATATAATAGACCCATTCATAACGGTCGGATGTCCCTATTCATTCTGGAGAAATTCCCCTTCATCAATGTGATGACAGTTATAAGAAGGAGCATTCAAGTGGAACGTTACTTTGGCTCTAAGACCATAATGTTTCCTACATCTCCCACTTGGCCATAAGAGCCAAATATCTCCCACTTGGCTATGTGGGGATTACATATCATAAAATTCTTCTCAATTGAAGAAGTTAACCATTATGAATATGTCAAGCCATGAGGTTCTCACAGCATGTTGTATATGCCATTCATGCTACAATCATAATGAGGTTTTCCTGATGTACACGGATATACCCCTCATGCTACAGTCATGAGGTTTTCCCAATGTACACAGATATGTCTGTCATGCTCCAATCATGAGGTTTTCCCAATGTACACGGATATGTCCTTCATGTTATAATCATGAGGTTTTCCCAATGTACATGGATATACCCTACATGACAAAGTCTAAAGTTCAGATAATAGTCAAATATACTTATGTATCTCATAAGATTTATTCCTACTAATCAATGGATGTACCATTGTGATCATACACACCTTCATGAGATTTTACATACTTTCTGCGGTTATCCACTCACGACAAAATAATAAGGTGTCAAATAAATATACAGATATACAAATATATATCATATGTCATAAGGTTTTACACACATTTATCAGTGGATTTCCCATTGTGAACATATACATAATCATGAAGTTTTACATGTCTTTGCAGTTGTGTCTCTCATGATAAGTGCCTTTGAATTCACCGACTTAGGCGTCCCTAAGTTCTATAAAGCCAATAAACTTTAAAATAATTCTGAACTTTATCCTTATCAAGGAATTTCTTAATTATATCAGTTTAATGTAAATAATTTACATTTACATCAACAAGATCTTAAATGTAATTTACATATATGCCTCTAGAGCTATTAACTCTATTTAAAATCCAGTCTCATAGCAATTTGATGATTATCACAAAACAAGTGAATTAGCCCACCGATTTTATCAATCTTCATATTTTCTATGAAGTGTTTTATCCAGACGGTATTAAGATGAGACAATATTAATGCTATAATAAAGTTTTAAATAAGTACATAGGCATTACATATTTGTTTCTTACTTTACTAAGAAATAACAACTCCTCCAAAGAGGAAAAACAAAACTTGAGGTGGATTTTCATCATCCTTATCCCCAACAAAAGTAGCATCCGTATATCCATGAATTTTAAGTTCAGCAGTTTGAAATACAGTTTAAGATGTTTTCCTATTAATAACAACACAGGATCCCTTGTACCACTTGTCAATAAAGCATCACAATTCATATACATCATGCTTTCATAATTTTGACAAGCCCTAAAGTTTTCTCAACGAAATACATGTAATTTACCATCACATATACCTTTTCAATATATGACTATTATTATTTTATATTATAGGTTTCATCCTATATCTCAACATGAGATTATTATCATATATATTCCTCCATCAAGTTTATCATATTTGAATTCAATAGTCACAATGATTTAATCCTAAAGTTCTACATTATATGCTCCCACTATTCTATACATGCTTATGTTGAGAGTTTATTAGCTTATAAGCTAATCTTACCTATTAATTATCAAATAACATGGATTTAAAGCTAAGATTGTTAGCCTTTTTAACCAATCTCATTAACTATGTTATTTGTACACTCTATTTTCATACTTGTGTCCAACACCTTATTTCAAGTGTACTCTATCTAGTCATAAAAAATCATATATGACTAACATAGCATGCAATATATATAGCAAAATTAATTAAAAAATAATGTAAAGAGTTTGGGTTTCAGAAATCTGACCATTTTTCATAGCGTTACCGTAGCATATATGCACGAATTGCAACCCATTCTTTACTTTGTTCTCCACGTCTCCAAAGCATGCCGGTTCAAACAGATCTCAAATATTTGATGTATAACGAATCACAAAAATTGTGTTGACAACACACATTTTTGTGTGTATTTTTTTACACCAAATCCATTTTCTTAGATAAAACTCAAGCACAAATCTCCGTTTTTGTAGTTACTTGAATCAGCTTAGCTCGGCTCTAACTTGACTCAATAGCTTAGCTCAAGTAAATTGGCTTGGCTTTGTAAAAGGACAAAAACTAAAGGTATACTAGTGGTAGCGGTAGCAACTGGTCCATATATAGACCCATTCATAATGGTCAGATGTCTCTATTCATTCCGGAGAAACGCCCCTCCATCAATGTGGTGATAGTTACAAGAAGGAGCACTGAAGTGGAACGTTACTTTGGCTCTATGGCCATAATGTTTCCTACAGGGCTTAGGTATAAAATCCTTCGTGGATGGACCCAAGATTACTTTAACACCATCTTTTAAAAATGTGTAGGTGTTCTTGTACCCATCATGGATAGCCTTCCGATCATATTGTCATGGCCTTCCCAACAAAAGATGACAAGCATCCATTGGTACTACATCACACCATACACTATCTTGATAAGATTTTCCAATGGAAAAAGAAATTAAGCATTGCTTATCAACAGTACCTCATTGCCCTTCTTGAACCATGCAAGCTTGTAAGTTGTTGGCCTCTTCTCGGTCTTTAATTTCAGCTTGTTGATCATGTCTTATGAAACCACATTTTCACAACTTCCGCCATCAATTATGTTGTTGCATAGTTTTCCATAAGCCGTACATCTTGTATGGAAAATATTCTTGCGAAGCCAACCATCCTCTTCTACACGTGCCGTATTCATGCTACGTCAAATGACAAGAGCCTCACCTTGATCACTCCAAGTGACTTCATCATCACCATCATCTTGGTAATTGTCATAGGTTGGTGGTTCATCTTGATTCATTGATTCTTTCAAAAATTCTGCTTCTTCGGCAAGATTTATAAACTTCTTGTTTGGGCATTCCGAAGATATGTGCTCAACACCCAAACATTTAAAATATTTTATCGCCTTCTTGTTGAAAGGACCTTGTCGACTTGAACTTGATCCTATCTCAATTCAATTGGTGTTGGCATGTTCATAATTTTTCATGGGTCGCTTCTCCATTGCTCGATTTGTCTTAGTAAATTGCTCCTTGCGATCAGTGTCACGAATACTAAAGCCAGCCACTCCCTGATTGGACTTTGTTTTTTGTTGCTTTCTACCTTAATAGCCAACTTGTAGACATCATCATATGTCCAATAAGGTTGTAATGTTACCACATCATGAATCTCCCTTCGCAATCCCCCCAAATATCGAGCAATAGTTTGTTCTTTGGGTTCAACCACTCCGCATCGAACCAAAAGCAAATCGAACTCCTCGGTATATTCATCAACCGATTTGTTTCCTTGTTGAAAATTATACATTTTAACATACCATTCTTAACGATAATTTTCAGGAAAATTTTTTTTTCTCAATTATTTTTTCATCTTGTCCCATGTAGTGATTTTTGTTTTTCCCATCCGCTCCCTTCAAATTTTTAATTGTTCCCACCAAGCCGACACAAACTTTGTCAACTTGATCGCAACAATTTGAACTTTGCAAAAATCCGGAATCTCCTTATAATTGAAAATAATTTCAACAGTATTTAACCAATCAATAAATTCTTTAGGTCAGATTTTACCTTCTAACTCCGGGATGTCAACCTTCATGTTGATGTCTTGAAATCGATCAAATCAAACCGCACATTCTTCTTCCGCCCCTTCATTTGGCTCTCCACGTGGAGCATGGAAATAAAAAGGGTTAATGTCATCCTCGGAGGTGAGACCATCATCTACACACGACTCCGAGTTTCAAAATGCTCTAAGCGCTCCGTTAATTATTGTACATGCCTTCTCAAATCTTCAACCTCAACATCTCGGATATCTCATTCTCGCTAAGGAGGATCACACCCCGGCCACGTCCACGTGCCATTGGATAATAACAATCCAAAGATCCCAATGGAACGAACAATGCTTAGATACCACTTGATGTAGCCCAACTTTCTTTCTCAAGATGTGAGAAGAGAAAATCAGCCACAAAGAGATATTAAAATCAAGATGAAGGATACTTTTAAGTAACAACAAAGAAAATGGTAGAGAAAGGTAGGGAGAGTCCCAAACTCCTCTCTTGCCCAAGTTCATATTCTTTAATTTTCAAAATCCAAAGTGTTCTTCACCTCAAGCATGGAGGCCTATATATAACACATTCTAGCAACAAGAATTAAAGACACCTTGATTACTAGTCCCTAGACAACAATTAACTCAAGTCAAGTTCCCACACCATATTTAAACAAAACAACAAAAAACTATGTCTATGAAACATGTGTATTTAATCATTCTATTTCCAAGGTCATGCTTAGAGAATAAGCATTAGTCTTGGAAATGTAAAGGCTTCTTTATTACTCTCTTCCCAAGGCTTTGATCCAGTACCTCGCTGTTGTATTGCTCCTTGCTTGATTCACCATTGGATGGTCCGCCATCATAGTCTGTTAGTAAAAATTTATATGTAGCACTATAATTCAAATAGAAAGTATACAGAAAAATACTCGAATGTTAGAGTAAATAAATACTCCAACGCATTAATTGAAAAACGTGAATCAATCGACAATATTAAACTAAAAAACTAAAGGTAGAAAGAACTCTTATCCATATGGAGACAGAGACACATGTTGAACACATTTTCCTTAAGGTAATTAACGCTCCCGCTATGTTGCTTACAAGTCTCTAGTGCACACCCCTAGGATTCAATAATCTCAATCCGTCGATAGCAAGTACTCATAAACCGGCGGTTACAACGAACTCAACATCAGTCATAAATTGTTGAAGATAAGAGGAAGATAAAATCAAATATGTACACAACTTCTTCTCTATATCAAAAGAAGAGGACGTTTCCTCTTCTTATAAGAACAAACAATTAGATGAAAGACCTTTCCCAATGTTTTAAAATTTATTTAATACTAATAATGCTAAAAATGTTTGGACCTTAAAGAGAATGATTCAAATGATAAAAGGCTTTAATAGGAAATAAATTATAGGTTTAATGAGTATTCCATAAATTAATTTAGAATTCTTAAAAGAAACACAAAATTTTGTTTCATGCAACAATTCCCCACATAAAACAAAATTTTGGTGGAAAAAAGCCTCTGTGAAATGGACTAAAGTGTCTTTTGGACTTGAACATTAGCTTTGTAGACATTCATCTAGCGAAATCTCAAGAGCCAATTCAAGACTTGCTATCAGGGCTTCATATTCAACTTCATTGTCTAAGGATCCTTCAGTTAGTGCAAAAGAATAGGGTAGGATTACGTTGTCTGGTGTGACAAAAACAATACCAACTCTTGACTTGTTCTCCTTCGGATTGATGCGCTTGATTCCATCGGGGCTTCTTGAAAATCAGTCAAAATACATCTTCTAGCCTGGTTTGACCTGTACTTGCATAACTTCTTCGTCAGGAGATCGGTGACCAGTGGCGAGTTTGTAGGAACCGGATGTGCTACAAGGAAGTTAGTGAGGGTTTGCCATTTCATCGCCTTTCGGGGCACGAATTCGATTTCAAATTCTGACAAGAGTACCACCTATTTTTTCATTATGTCAGAGAGAGTGGGGCGGGACATTATGTATTTGAGAGGATTGGCTCTAGATATCTGCTTCACCGAATGTTCAAGCATATAATCCCTTAATTTCTTCAGAGCAAAGATGATTGCCAAATAGACCTTCTCTATCAGAGTATACTCTTAGCCCTAAGGTATCAACCATATGAACCTCAATTAGTTTTAAGGATGACAAATAATGAAATGAATCTTGTAATACTAATGTCTTTCATGAGCAACTTATTCTATAGAATTCAAGAATTAGAAAAATGATTTCAAGCATATTCAAGAACCTTCAATGAAAAGACCAAGTCAAGACATGATGAAAATTCCAAATCAAAGCTTCAAGAAGATGTTCAACTATCAACAAAAAGGATTTTGGAAGCTTGTCTTGAAGACACTGCTACTAAAGACCGTAGGAGCTTAAAGATCATCTCCATCAAGGCCTTGGTCCAGGTAGTAAGTAGTCTGTTTTGGATTTCTTGTAAAAATCCTTAAGTGGTTAATTAGGTGAAAAAGCTCAAAATACCTTAGATTGACCATAGGTCCCTTAAAAATTATTAAAATATGATTAAGGACCTTAAAACATTTTCATCATACTCATAAAGGTTAAATACAAAACCTTGGAATCAAATCCTATCATAAAGGTTTTGAAAATAGATTCTGTAAATAAAATTAGCCTATCTAGTCGATCAGATAAGCCATCCAGCCGATTAGGCAGACCATCCAGTCGATCAGGCAAGCCCTATGATCGACTGGGTAGAACAAATTTTTTCAAAATTTGTCTGCATGTACTGATCGGGTTGGTTCTCTTTGCTAATCCATCTTAGATTCAAAAGATCATTATGAGTTGTTAATCATGTTTTACTAACATAATTAAAGACTTTGGAATTCGTGCAAATCATTAAAATTAAAGAAAAAGCATTAAAAATCAGAAAAATCAAAAATTGAAAACTTTTTGGTCTATCCAGCCAATCAGGAGGACCATCCAACCGATTAGATGGTCCATCCAGCCGATCACTCCTTCCTCTAATCGACTGGATAGAAAAAAACTCCATAAAATGTGTTTTTATGGTCCAGCCGATCAAGAAACTAATCTAGGCGATCAGGTAACCATCCAGCCAATCAGGAGGCTCCTCTAATCGATTGGATAGTTTAGAAAATTTTGAAAAATCGCATTTAATGCCAACAACTATTTTTACAATGGGTATTTCGCATTCAATGCTCATCAACGGTAATAAATTTTAGATCAGTATAAATATAAGTGATCTTTGAATGATCCTATAACGAATACACTCACTCTTACACTGTTACATTGAAAATCATTCTCGTGAGCTAAAAATCTCAAATCTGCAAAACGATACTCTGTTTTTTTTCTTTGAGCTAAATTTCAATCTTCTACTTGAGAGATTTATTAGAACTTGCTATTTCATTCAAATCCAACTCTTAAAGGAGTTTTTCTTTCGGGTGTAAAACCAAAAATCTTCTATTGTATCCATCAAAGAACCTGCGTGTTCTTCAAGTGAAGTTGCTGCTTCGGTAAACAGGGAGGGTTGTGCTTTGTTGTTGCAGGTTCCATCTCGACCTAAAGAGAGATTGTAAAAAGGTTTAGGCTTCACCAGATTAAGAAGCCTATGCAGTTGTGGACTGTAGTGGAATCCTCCAAGCTGGTGTTGCTTGAGGTAGAGAGTAGGCTGGGTTTGCCGAACCTCGAAAACGAATCTGTGTTTGCATCTCTTAACTCTTTCTCCTTCTTCTTATGCAGTTTATTGTTTTATCTATTTTGTGCATAGTTTCATTTCCCTTAGTTTTTATTTTCCGCATTTAAAGAAAATAGATTTTAAAACTGCCATTGACCCTATTCACCCCCCTCTAGGGTCTATATCTGGGCAACAAGTGGTATCATAGCCTGTAGCTCTTAGCTGATCTAAAAAATCTTAGAGTTTAAAGATCTTAATGGCGAACAATAGTTTTTCAGCTGGCCTAGGAGAAGGACAATCCACAACCAGACCACCCCTATTTAATAAAGAACACTATAATTATTGGAAGACCAGAATGATGTATTACCTTCAATCTTTAGACTATCAATGCTAGAAGGTTGAAACACGGTTTTTCGGTTGTTGAAACGAATCACCCTATTTCAATACTTTAATTTACTCCGAATCCTGCATACATATGAGAATGGTATAGGGCTTGTGTCGGATGTCGAATCCTCACTCGGGGTTAGTTAGTTAGTGCAATAAAGAAAATAAAAAAATAAAAAAAAAGAAAAGATTAAAATGGTGGAGTGGTGAGAATGATGGAATGATGAGATTTTTAAAAAAAATACTTTTGTTTGAGAAATTATTAAGGTCTACCACTATCCATGAAACAAGCATAAAACATAATTAAACATGAGAAAAAAAAACTAACATTTATTTAGAATGATTCATTAAATTAAAAAGTACTTACAACACTTGAAGACAAAGAAATTGCAAGAACATTCGAAAGTAAAGCTGTAAAAATGGTGAGATAGAGAGCTTTCTTCTTCACTTTCTTTCTTTTTCTCCTTCCATTGCAAGAGTCACCAAAGATGGAGATATACCGAGAGATAGAGAGAGAACCAAAGATCCGTAGGTGAGAGAGAAGAGGTTAGATGATAGAGAGTGGGGTGAGAGAGAGAGAGAGAGAGAGAAAAGGGATTGAGAAATGAGAGAGAGATGAGAAGAGAAGTTAGGGGGGAAGGAACCATTTTTTAGAAGAAGAGATGGTGTAGGTTATATAGGATCATAGTTAGGGGTTGGAGAGAAAGAAGGTGTGATGGGATGGATGGCTAGGATTTCGTAGAGAAAAAGAGAAATTAGGGTTGCACTTTTGAAAAGTGAGTTGTTAGGATGGGAGAGAAATTAGGAAAGAATGTAAGAAATGGAAGGGGATTAGGGTTTTGAAAGAAAATGAGATGGGTGGCTAGGTTTAGGAAAAAGAGATGAGATTAGGGTTTTTGAACCAACTAGGGTTTTGAAAAGTAAGGATGGACGGCTAAGATGATTAAGGTTGGACGAATAGGATTAGGAGAGAGAGATTAGGGTTTTGAGAAATAAAAGAGAAAATGATGGCAGAGGGTTTTGAACCCTGGTCTCTAACACAGACTCCCATAGATTTCACTAACTAAGCAATCTTTTCTCATTTGTCTTGTATAGTGATCTTTATTACTCAAGTCCTCTTTCTTGGAAATCAACTCTTCAGCTCCCTAGGCCTCATTCTGTAATTGTGATCTCTTGGCTTAGCCCATACTTAGCCTCCATCTACTTGGTATAGCCTATTGGCTCTTTAGTCTTCGGTAATGGGCTTTGATGCTTAACTACGGCCTCTGGTCCTTGAAAATCATCCAGTTAGGGTTCCTGAGACAGTTAAAACACGTAATGAGGGTTCATCGAAATGACTCAGTATCTAGAATTTCATAAATGTGTTTAAACTATGCAAATACACCATTTTAACTAGAAAAGTGTGTTCTATGCAATTGATAAAACTCTTACGTAGAAAAGTTTGTAAAAATAAAAGTTTTACGTAGGAGAGTTAAATAATTCTCAAAGGATAATCGTGAAAAACAAACACTTTTAAGCGAATATCAAAGGTAATCATCAATGGTCCCCATCTCCCTTGCAAGACCATAAATGATGTTAGAGTTCCTAAGGTTGAGGAAGAATGGGATGAAAATGACATTAAGTTAATCCAGATAAATGCCAAAGCCATTAGCAACCTCTATTATGCTCTTAGTTCTCAAGAGTTCAACAGAGTATCTAGCTGTGACTCAGCCAAAGAAATTTGGGATAAATTACAAGTTACATATGAAGGAACTAACCAAGTCAAAGACGAGAAAATAAATATGTTAGTTCATAAATATGAACTGTTTAAAATGGAGAAAGATGAATCCATTGCTGATATGTTTACATGTTTTACTAACATTATTAATAGTTTAAAATCTATTGGTAAAACGTATACAAATGCTGAAACAGTAAGGAAGATACTGAGATCTTTGCCAAAGGACTGGTCTCCAAAAGTCACTGCTATTCAAGAAGGCAAAGACCTCACCAAGCTAACAATGGATGAGCTGTTAGGTTCACTGATGACTCATGAAGTCATTATGAAGGAGCATCAATCAGATGAACCAAGACCAAAAAGAGGACTAGTCTTAAAAGCCTCTCAACATATTAAGAGTGAAGAAGAAGAGGAAAGTGAAGAAGATGAAGACTTTTCACTAATGGCTAGGAAGATCAAAAAATTTCTAAAACACAAGAAGAACTTCAAGAAGAGGCCATTCAAGAAGGAATTCTCCAAAGAGATAGCTAGATCCGATCACATGCTTTGAATGCAAGAAGCCAGGCCATATTAGATCAGAGTGTCCTCAACTTGCCAAAATCAAGAAATACAAGAAGAGAGCCATGAAGGCCACTTGGGATGATTCAGAAGACAGCAATACTGAAACATCAAGTGATGAAGAAATGGCTAATCTATGCCTCATGGCACTTGAGAATGATGAGGTAACCTCTCCTTCTAATGACTCTCTTTCCGATGAAGAAATAAGAGATGCTTTTGATGAACTATATGCTGAAATTAGAAAATTTGTTTCTAAAAATAAATCTATTAAAAAGGAAAATCTTTTGCTTCTCAATCATCTCTAATTCACAAGAAAAGCTTCAAAAGGAAATTGAAGATGAAAGAGAAGGATCAATCATCTCTAATTCACACATGCAATTGTGATGAGAATGAAGCAAAGATCAAGGACTTAACTGAAATTGCTTTTAAACTTTCAAGTGGAGAAAAGAATTTAGCAAGAATTTTTGGATAGCAAACTTGTGTTTTTGGAAAAGCTGGTTTGGGGTATAATCCTTTGTTAAAACAAAGAGACTATCAAAAATTCTTTTCAAAACCCCTAATAGTTCAACTACACCTTCAACTGTTTTTTATAATTTTAATAAAAAGGTAGTACTTAGACAAGTTTGGGTTCCAAAAGGGACTTCTCCTCCCAAAACTAACTATGGAGGACCTAAGATGATTTGGGTACCAAACTTGTAGGTTTGTTTCAAGTCAAAATCCTTCAAAACAGTATGGTTTTTGGATAGCAGCTGTTCAAGGCACATGAGCGGGAACAAAGACCTATTCATTTCTATCTCTCCCAAGGATGAAGGGCATGTGACCTTCAGGGACAACGCGAAGGGGAAGATCATCGGCATAAGCAATGTTGGTAAGAATTCATCTACTCAAATTGAAAATGTTTTATTAGTTCAAAGAGTTAAACATAATCTAATTAGTATAAGTCAACTTTGTGATAAAAGTTTAAATGTATGTTTTAAATCAAATCTTTGCATGATTAATGATAAGGACAATGTTAACACCTTGTTTATAGCTCATAGAAATCAGAATATTTATACTCTTGAATTTGATGATTTAACTGCTCAAAACATGATGTGTTTATCTGCTGTTAGTGAAACTAGTTGGCTGTGGCATAAACGTTTAGGTCATGCTAGTATGGATTTGCTTTCTAAACTGTCTACGAATGATTTATTAAAAGGTTTCCCAAAGACTACATTTATCAAAGATAAAATATGTGATGCATGTCAGCTTGGAAAACAAATAAAATCCTCATTCAAGAATAAGAAATTTATCTCAACCTCTAGGCCCTTAGAACTTCTTCATATGGACTTTGTTTGGACCCAATGAAGTAGTTAGCCTAGGTGGTAAAACATATACCTTTATGATTGTTGATGACTATTCTAGATATACATGGGTATTGTTTTTATCACACAAAAGTGAAGCACCTAATCTATTTAAAAAATTCTTTAATAGAGTACAAAATGAAAAATGATATACTATCAATAACATAATAAGTGATAGAGGTGGTGAATTCAAAAATAAGGAGCTTAAGCTTTATTGTGAAGAAAATGGTTTTAACCATAACTTCTCAACTCTAAGAACTCCACAACAAAATGGAGTTGTTGAAATGAAGAATAGATCTCTTCAAGAGATGGCTAGAACAATGTTTAATGAGCATAAACTTCCTAATTATTTTTAGGCTGAAGCCATCAATACTTCTTGTTATGTTATTAATAAGGTAATAATTAGAAACAAATTAATAAAAACCTCTTATGAACTATGGAAAGGAAGATCCCCAAATATTGGTTACTTTAAAGTATTTGGTTGTAAATGTTTTATTCTAAATGACAAACATCACTTAAAGAAATTTGATCCTAAAGCTAATGAAGGAATCTTCCTAGGATACTCAAATAATAGCAAAACTTATAGAGTTTATAATAAAAAATCTTTAATGGTTGAAGAATCAATTTATGTAGTCTTTGATGAAGCTAATCCATATGAAAAGACTAAACCTATTGAAGATGATGAAGTTACTAATATTGAGAAAATCTCTAAAGAAATATCTAATCTTGAACTAACTAATCAAGAAAAAGAACAACAAGAATCTAATGAAGCTAGTCATGAAAATCTTGTTGAAAATGAAGAAGAAGAAATTGATATTGAAGAATCAATCAAACTACCTAAAACTTGGAGATTAAATAAAGATTATCCTAAAGACTTAATCCTTGGTGACTTAGAAAAGAGAGTTAGAACAAGAAGAAACATATGTAATAATCTAGCTTTCCTTTCTCAAATTGAATCTAAGAATGCCCTTGAAGCTATTGAAAATGAATCTTGAGGTATTACAATACAAGAAGAGCTTAACCAATTTGAAAGAAACCAAGTATGGGATTTAGTACCTAGACCAAAAGATAAATTTGTTCTTAGTACAAAATGGGTGTTTAGAAACAAAAAGGATGAATCCGGAAACTTAATTAAAAACAAAGCTAGGTTGGTAGCTCAAGGTTACAATCAAGAAGAGGGGATAGCTTATGATGAAACCTTTGCCCCGGTTGCTAGACTTGAAGCCATTAGAATGCTACTAGCCTTTGCAAGTCATAAAGACTTTAAGCTATTCCAAATGGATGTAAAAAGTGTATTTCTAAATGGATTTATTTCTGAAGAAGTCTGTGTAGAGCAACTTCCTTGCTTTGAAAATCATAATCTACCTAATCATGTGTTTAAATTGAGAAAAACTTTGTATGGATTAAAACAAGCTCATAGAGCTTGGTATGAAAGATTAAGTAACTTTTTGATTGATAATAAATTTATAAGAGGAAAACTTGATATAACTTTCTTTGTAAAAACAAAATCAAATGATATGCTATTAGTTCAAATTTATGTTGATGATATTGTTTTTGGTTCCACCAATGAATGCTTGTGTAAAGAGTTTGCTAATATTATGTAAAAAGAATTTGAAATGAGCATGATGGGAGAATTAACATTCTTTCTTGGACTTCAAATAAAGCAAACTAAATAAGAAACCTTCAGAAATCAAAGTAAATACACTAAAGAACTTTTCAAAAAATTTCTAATGGAAAACACTAAAATAATGGACACTCCTTTGAGTACATCAATCAAGTTAGATAAAGATGAAAATGACAAAAAGGTTGATGAAAAGAAATATAGAGGCATAATAGGAAGTCTACTGTACTTAACTGCAAGCAGACCTAACATTATGTTTAGTGTATGTTTATGTGCTAGATTTCAATCTTGTTCAAAAGAATCTCACCTAACTGCTATTAAAAGAATTTTTAGATACTTGTTAGGTTCAACAGACTTAGGACTTTGGTATCCAAAGAATATATCTTTAGAATTAATAAGCTACTCAGATATTGATTTTGCCGGATGTAAAATAGATAGAAAAAGTACTAGTGGTACTTGTCACTTCTTAGGGTGTTCCCTTGTTTCATGGTTGAGCAAGAAACCGAATTATGTAACCTTATCTACAGCTGAGGCTGAATATATAGCTGCTGGAAGTTGTTGTGCTCAAAATCTGTATATGAAACAACTCTTGGAAGATTATAAATTATGCTATTTAAATATTCCAATTAGATGTGATAATACTAGTGTCATTTGTATGACTAAAAATCCTATTCAACACTCAAGAACTAAACATATAGAAATCAAATATCATTCATTAGAGATCATGTACAGAATAGAGATGCTGTGTTGGAGTTTGTGGATACAAACAACCAACTTGTTGATATATTCACAAACCTTCAACATGAAAGATTTAGTACCTTGAGAAGAGACTTAGGCATAAGTAAGCTATCTGAAATCTTATAATCTCAAAATGTTCAAAATCTAAACTTAAAAAAAATCATCTTAAAAAGAGAAAACTTAAGAATCTGTAAAATTTAATAAAAATTGCCAAAATATACTTTTAATTGATAAAAATAATTTATGTTGTTTTGCAATGATTAATTGATGTTTTGGATTAAGTATGTAATGATCATTGTATAGAAAATTGGATTTAGAAGAAATCTGTAAATTTTCAGATTTTTTTCTTCTATCTAGTCGATCACCCTAGTGATCTAATCGACTGGATGATGGATCCAACCGATCAGACAAGGTCTCTAATCGACTAGATAGTGTATAAATGAATGTTGTGCCCAAATCATTTTAAAACTGTGTTTTTCTTCTATTTAGCCGATCACATGTATGTTCTAATAGATCAGATGGACAATTCAGCTCATTAGATTATCCATGTAATCGACTGGATAGTGAATTTTTTAGAAAAATTTTTTCTTTAAAACCCGAAATCTGCCTTTCATTTTTTTTAAAAAAAATCTCCTGTTCCAAATTCATTCGTACTTCCCTCCAAAACCTAGCTCTTCGCATTCCTTCCTCTCCAAACCTTCAAATCTTCTCAAAAGCTTCTGAAATTAACTCCAATCTACTCCAATGGTGAGAACAAAGAACACAGAAGAAGGGTCTAGCCCTAAAAGACAAAGACGCTCCAAGGAACCTGCCATGGAAGAAGAAGCTCCTGTCTCATGCTTCAAGACCAAAAAAGCTGTAAAGAAATACAGAGACATCATCCATTCCAGATCCATCATGTATGGTAAGGTCCTCAACTCTGATGTTCTAGGTGAGTAGGGCCTAGGTCACATCTGCGAGCTCTTTAAAGCTCTAGGATGGCTCCAACTCCTTCAATTCAAGGAACCCATGTTCCCTGAATTAGTCATGCTTTTCTACTCTCACCTTCACTTCAGTCCTTCCACCGACACATTCACTTCCTATGTCTGTGGCAAGGACATCACCCTATCCATAGAAATTCTCACTTTCATTCTCTCTGTCCCTGCTGGAAGCATAGAGATGTTTGCTTCCAAAGATTGGCCAAATTATCCTAGATTTGAGCCAATTGAAGCACTTAATCTCATCCGTTCTAAAGAAATTACCCAAGCTTCTCTATCCACTCTTAATAGTCTGACTCTGGATGCCAGACTGGTTCATCACATTATCTCCTATAACATTTTGCCTAGAAGAGGTAGTAGAAATTACCTATCGTATTTTGATGTCTTTCTTATTTGGTGTGTTTTGACAACCAAACCTTTTGATCTCTGCTATCTCATCTTCCACAACATGGTGGAATGTGTCCTCAAGAAGAATGCCTGTCTTCCCTATGGACAGCTTCTTACCATTATTTTAAAACACTTCGAACTCTCTTTTGACTCCACACTTGAAGTCATTCACCCTGCTTACTATGATATCTACAGCCCAACTACACTAGTTAAGATGGGATATCAGTGGAATCAGGGACTCCAAAAATGGTTTCCCAAAAATTCTGGCACTTAGCCTTTCTCCTCCATTGCACAGTCTCCTTCATCTGCTAATCCAGCACCTCCTCTTGCCCCCTCAGTTTCTGATCCTTTTACTGATCCACCTCTTGATCAGCCCTTCCATTCTCCATCTCTTGCTTCATCCCCTACTAAAGCAGCCTTCTCTCCTCCCTCTTCTCCTCTTAGAGCCCCCACTCCTCACTTTGAGGCTGGTGGTTCTTCTGCTCAACCTGAGCACCCTTTCAAAACTTCCATTTCTTATGATGTTCTCAGTCTCTTGATGGGCAAGCTAGACTCCATTAGCACTGGAATGATCAGCTTCCAAGCTGAAATGAGAGAAAGATTGGAGATCCAATGTCACGACCCAAAATACCCCCTAGGAGTTTGGGATACTTTAGTTCGTGACCGCCGTGTCAAATCATCCTGTTTGACACATAAGGCATACTTAACATCCTGTACAACATATGAAACATAATATAGCGGAAACAAAATACAAAATTTTATACACATACTATATCCAAGTTTATACAATAAACCAAAATAAAGAGCGAACATCCTCGCTCATCAAAATACATGTATCTGTCTTTCCCAATACTCACTCATTAAGGGGCCACCACCTATCGAGTACCCTCTGATACTCCTGAAGGTCTTTCGGAGTAGGTACTTCCTCAACATATTCCTCCTCGACCCAAGGCTCCTGAGGACGCTCGCCACAGATGTCGAGAGAACCTGCCAACATAATATGTACGGCTGAGTATTGAATACTCCGCGTATACAAACTACTAGACAGTAATGTCATAAACATGAATACAGCATATATATAGCAATTCACATCATTTCACATGCATTATCTTAATCGAAGTGCAGAAAACATAATTTGAAAACAATCATGTGCATATATCTCGGAGAAACATCTTCTTTTGCTTTATCATCTTTACTTTACGTTCCTTTACATCTTTACATTACGGGTATTGTAAAATACCTTAGTTTCATTACTTTCCATCTACAGGTATTTAAAATATCCTAGATCCGCCTAAGGAGTCGGACAACTAGTACCCATGTACCCACATAAACTGGGTGGGCCTACTGTTATCATCACCTTCGGCTACCTTCAGAGTAGACGACCAGTATTTATCTCCCATCCGGGTGGCCTGCTATTTGTCAGAATCCGACGACCAGTATCCCTTTCCCTTCCAGGCGGCCTGCTATTGTGCCTCCCCGATCGGTATTACTTGATTGATTAGTACCCATGAACCCACAGGAGATGGGTGGGCCTTCTATCAACCTGAGATAGATGACTAGAATCATCCTGTACCATTACTTTCCTTTTTCTTGCCATTACTTTCCATTACTTCCCATTACTTTCCATTACTTTTACTTCCTCTTTGGATACCCGTTATTGATAAAATCTCGATCATGCAAACATATGTGCTTGTGTAGAAATTGTGTATAACATGGTAGACAAAATTTGAAAACTCTACATATCACCAATATTTCACCTTTTCATTTATAGTACTCGCCAAGGTATAAGGAAAGTCATACACATCCAAGCACAAGTAGAACATATGGTTTTCTCATTGGTTTTCCCAAAAATTTATATCTTTTAAGCATGCTTTTCATTCTTTGAATTGTAACATCAAAGCATATCATAAAATAGGGTTAGATACCCTTTTTACTTGTGGGTTTATACCATAATATCATCACAATTTACTAGTAGGATTTCCTACTAGTTCAAGCATAACTAAAGGATTTTAGCATGAATTATAAGGTGGTTTATGCCATTAAAAGCTAGTATCTTGCTCTACATATTAAGATTCATAATAAACAATCTAGTAGTTTGTTCTACAAGCTCATAACAACAAACAAATGGAATTGATCTAGATTGACAACATATGGTTTATGAGATTAACATCTAGTAGAGTGTATCTACCTTTGAAAACCAAACCCTTTTTGGTTTTGTGCTTTGGAGTTACCAAGGAAGCAAGATCCAAGTCTGAGAAGGAAGCTCCTCCTTTGTTGTTGAAACTCAAACAAGAACACTCAAGAACACCCAAGTTCTTTTCTCTCTTTCCTCTCAACTTTCTCTCAAAAATCTCCTCTAAGGGTTGTGGTAACCCTAACCCACGAAATTGCCTCTATATAGGCAAGAGGAGTGAGGCCAAAGACCATTCCACCCCCCCCTTAATATCTCAGGAGGTCGGTTAGTAGGCAACCCAAGCCATTGTTGGATCTATCGGTCAAGAGAACTGATAGATCCCTCAAAAATCCACTCACTGTACTAAAAACCCATACAAAATTTCTCTCCATAGATCTATCAGGAAAATTCCTAAGCTTTCTGGTATGCCACTGATGAATCGAAATTGACCCTACTAAAATAAAAAGCACTCACGAAATGCCTCCTCCAAGAAATCTGCGCGAGTTGAAAGGATTTCAGGGTCGACTTCCTTACATCTGGAGATTCATCTCCAACCTGGCTAGAAGGTGCCAACCGTTTTCCGACTGATGAAGAAGCGAATACCATTCCAATGGGATCAAGCTTGTCAAAATGCACTTGATAGCATCAAGACCTATCTCACCAACCCACCAGTTCTCATGGGTCCTATTAGAGGAAAACCACTTATCCTCTAGATAACAACACTCGAAAGATCCCTTGGAGCACTCCTTGGAGCAGGACTCTGGTTGGAGTAGAATACAGGTATATGTTGCCCAAATATGGATGCTAGAGGGGGGTGAATAAGGTCAATGGCAGTTTTAAAATCTGTTTCCTTTAAATGCAGAAAATAAAAACTAAGGGGAATGCAGCAAAGCACAAAATAGATAAAACAATAAATTGCACAAGAAGAAGGAGAAAAAGTTAAGAGATGCAAATACAGATTTTTTTTTGAGGTTTGGCAAACCCAGCCTACTCCCCGCCTCAAGCAACACCAGCTTAGAGGATTCCACTACAGTCCACAACTACACAGTCTTCTTAATCTGGTGAAGCCTAAACCTTTTGACAATCTCTCTTTAGGTCGAGATGGAACCTTCAACAACAGAGCACAACCCTCCTTATTTATCGAAGCAGCAGCTTCACTTGAAGAACACGAAGGTTCTTTGATGGATACAATAGAAGATTTTGGGCTTTACACCCGAAAGAAAAAATCCTTTAAGAGTTGGATTTGAATTGAATAGCAAGCTTTAATAAATCTCTCAAGTGGAAGATTGAAATTTAGCTCAAAGAGAAAGAACAGAGTATCTTTTTACAGATTTGAGATTTTTAGCTCAAGAGAATGATTTTCAATGTAACAGTGTAAGAGTGAGTGTATTTGTTATAGGATCATTCAAAGATCACTTCTATTTATAGTGATCTGAAATTTATTACCGTTTATGAGCATTGAATGCGAAATACCCGTTGTAAAAATAGCTGCTAGCATTAAATGCAATTTTTCAGAACTATCTAGTCGATTAGAGGAGCCTCCTAATCGGCTGGATGGTTATGTGATCGCCTGGATTAGATTCCTGATCGACTGGATCATAAAAACACATTTTATGGAGTTTTGTTCTATCCAATCGATTAGAGGAAGGAGTGATCGGCTGGATCGACTGGGTCAGATTCCTGATCGACTGGATCATAAAAACACATTTTATGGAGTTTTGTTCTATCCAATCGATTAGAGGAATGAGTGATCGGCTGGATGGACCATCTAATCGGCTGGATGGTCCTCTTGATCGGCTGGATAGACCAAAAAGTTTCTAGTTTTTGGTTTTTCTGATTTTTAATGCTTTTTCTTTAACTTTAATGATTTGCATGAATTCCAAAGTCTTTAATTATGTTAGTAAAACATGATTAATAACTCATAATGATCTTTTGAATGATCTAAGATGGATTAGCAAAGAGAACCAACCCGATCAATACATGCAGACAAATTTTGAAAAAAATTGTTCTATCCAGTCGATCACAAGGCTTGCCTGATCGACTGGATGGTCTGCCTAATTGGCTGGATGGCTTATCTGATCGACTGGATAGGCTAATTGTACTTGCAGAATCCATTTTCAAAACCTTTAAGATAGGATTTGATTCCAAGGTTTTGTATTTAACCTTTATGAGTATGATGAACATGTTTTAAGGTCCTTAATCATCTTTTAATAATTTTTAAGGGACCTATGGTCAATCTAAGGTATTTTGAGCTTTTTCACCAAATCAACCACTTGAGGATTTTTACAAGAAATCCTAAACAGACTACTTACTACCTAGACTAAGACCTTGATAGAGATGATCTTTAAGCTTTTTGGTCTTCAGTAGTAGTGTCTTCAAGACAAGCTTCCAAAATCCTTTTTGTTGATTGTTGAACATCTTCTTGAAGCTTTGATTTGAAATTTTCATCATGTCTTGACTTGGTCTTTTCATTAAAGGTTCTTGAATATGCTTGAAATCCTTTTTCTAATTCTTGAATTCTGTAGAATAAGTTGCTCATGAAAGACATTAGTATTACAAGATTCATTTCATTATTTATGACATCATTAAAACTAATTGAGGGTCATATGGTTGTAACCTTAGGGCTAACAATCTCCTCATTTTCGATGATGACACATAAAATGGAATGAAATGGGTTAGGCTCCCCCTTAACAGATACTTTTCATAAAACATATGAGGAGGTTCATTTTAAGCTGGTGCTGTTACAGCATGTCAAAGATTTCCTGGAGGTCATCCATATGCTTGCTTCATTGTCTTGTTTTGACAACCAAGTCATCAACATGGTACTCGACTTTGTCATGGAGAATATCCCCAAATATGATGGTCATAGCCCTTTGATAGGTTGCTCCGGTATTTTTGAGGCCAAATGACATGACTTTGTAGCAGAACACCCCCTTAGGGATGCGGAAGGCTATAAGTTCTTCATCTTCCGGAGCCATCTTGATTTGATTGTATCCGGAATATCCGTCCATGAATGATAAGGTTTCAAAGTTGGTTGTTGCATCGACCATCATTTCTATGATGGGTAAGGGGAAGTCGTCCTTGAGGGTAGGCTTCATTCAAATCCTGAAAGTCTATGCTGTTAGCCTCAAGGTTACAACTCTATGTACCCTTACTAGTTTCAATGATGACACAATAATGAAATGAATCTTGATGTACTTTTATTTCCATTGAGTATGTGAAATTTCAGAGAAGAAGTCCATTAAGATCAAAATTCAAGATATGGAGAATTGAAGAGCTTAAATCAATTCAAAGTAATCAAGGTCAAAGTTCAAGTGCTAGTTCTTCTAAGAAGCCCCAAGAGCTCGAAGACAATTCATGAAGATCCATCAAGAGTAGAGCTTCTCAAATCAAGATTAAAGATCATCTCTCTATGAAGACTAGTGTCTAAGTTGAAGTGTCTAGGACCATGTAAAATTCCTCAAGACATTGGAATAAAATTGCGCAAAGACTACCTAGATAGACCCTAGGAGACATAGTATAATTTGAACATCATTCTAAGGGCCTAAAAATGATTAAAATAATATTAAATTGATTGCCTAAGGGTCCTAGCATGTTTTCCATCTTTTTGGTCTCAATAAGATGAGTTTACTGAAAAATTTCAGTAAACTCATAGACGAGTACAAGGGACTCGTCGACAAGTGGGTGATAGGAAAATGAAGTAATTGTTTATGTCTCCACTCATCGACGACTCAGGCTGAAATTACTCTCACTCATCGACGAGTGCCTGAGGGAAAAACCTATAACGGCTAGTTTTAAATGACTAGAAAGCATTAAATGCTACCCCAACAGCTATATTGATTGCTCAACTATAAATAGAGTTGATTTATGATCAAAATAGAGGATTCTAGAGATTATTACACTATTCTATTGATTATTCATCATTCACCAACTTCTAGCAATCAATACTCTGTTTTTGCATTGAATATCCTAAAATTCAATCCCTCATTCTTTGAGCATTCAATTCTAATCCATCTTGAGAGATTGTCAACCTTGTATTCAATTCTTATCTAGCTCAAATTAGGAGCTTTCAATTTGGATTCAATATCCAACAAATTTCTGTAATTTTCTAGAAGTCAAGAATAAGGGATTCTTGCACTACTTTGAGAAGAGATTTCTCGTGTATCCAAGAGAGTCTCTCTTGAAGAGGTTATTCCTGAACCTGTCAAAAGGATTGTAGAGGTTTTTCCTGAGCTTGGAAAAGAATTGTAAGGCTTGCTCTCTACCGGAAAAGAAGAGTACGATTAGTGAATCGTGTGAAAATCCTTAAAACGGAAAGACTTAAAGGTGAGGACGTAGGCAGGTTGTTGAACCCCAAGAACATATCTGGTGTCTGGTATGTCTAACTCTCTCCTTATTCTTTCTCTATGATTTTATCTTGGTTTTTTTAGTGATTAAATATAAACTTAAAATTTGCCACACCCTATTCACCCCCCCTCTAGGGTCCATTATCTGAGCATCATATGCAAACCCGGATCTGTCCATTCTTCTTCTTTATAGGAACAACATTGGCAAGCCAAGTAGGGTATTGAACTTCTCTTATAAACCCGGCTTTGAGGAGCTTATCGACTTCGGCTTCAATTTGAGCAACCAATTCTGGGCGAGCTCTTTTTTGTGTCTACTTGATTGGCCTGGCATCATCTCGAGTTGTGAGATGATAGACTGCAATTTTCATCTCTAGGCCAGTTATTTTTGTGTAGTTCCAGGCAAAGACATCCTTGTACTCTTTCAAGAGATAAAGATATTCCTCTTTTTCTGTTTGAGAGAGTAAAGCACTGATGAATGTTGGCCTTGGGTCTTGTTCTAAGTCGAGGTTAACTTCAAGGTGATCATCAATTGTTGCCTAACCTCTTGCTTCAAATTCTGGAGCAGCCGGACGCACTTCTGTTTCTTCCAGTGGTTCCTCCATGATCATTTCCTCTCCTGATGAAGAGTCTTCATATACTATAATAGTGTTTACAATCCAGATCTGATCTTCATTTGATGAAGGATTCGAATCTTCAGACCCGATTCCTCCCAAATCGGAGCTAGTCTGCTCACTGGTAGCCAAAGACCTGAGTGCTAGCATAATTTTGTGCTCAACCTGCTCTTTTTCTTCAATATTAAAAATCCAAGTTTCTCAAGCATTTTTTTGATTGCTGGATTAAACATAGGATTCTTCTGGTAAGGATTCATTCTTCTGTTCCTTCTATTGTTCTGGGAGGTGGCTTTGCCTGTTTGCCTGCATGAAAAACAATGGGTTTTTCCATTGCTCCTCTGGATGGAACAATGACATTGGGAACGACCTCTGTTATTGGACATTTTTGCCATACATCAAGACTGACCTTAGCTAGGCTATCAATCATATCCTGATGCACTGCCTCCACCCATGGGGATGCTTGACGAGACTCTGTCTCTTCCGGGAGCCACACTATGGATGCCTCTTTTAACGAGGGAACTTCTCTGGCCTTGACCATATTTATGGTCCGGTTATGATTTCTTCCAAATACAAAGACTGGGGCTTCATAACCAATTCCTAGCGTATCTGTATCAACATAGTCACCAGTATCTAAGGCCTTACATTGGTCCATTTTTAGTGCAGTTTTATAAACAGGTAGGAGAGTTCCTTTGACCTATTCTCCTTCTTCAGGATTCAGTCCGTGATTTTTGAGGACTGTGAGGGTCTGTTTGTCATAACTTGACTTCTTCCTGTCAGGATTGTTCACTATGTGCCTTTCATCAGTGTCTGCAGGATTAATTCTTTCATATTGACCGAAAATATTGCAGAGTATGGGCTTATGTCCTCTTCTTATGATTGGAACAGTGCGACTGGAGCTAGTTTCTACCATTGCACAATCTATCTTCCTCAAAGGAACCAGATGATTAGTTTAAGAGATTGAAGAGGGTCGACTTGTTTGACCTCGCAAATCTGGAAGGGGTCAGCCGGTTTGTCCATTTTGAGATTCCAGGGAGATTCGAACAAAGCTAGGATCAGTCGCCCTTCTTTTCTTTGAGACTTCGGGGTATATTTGAACACCCTTTTCAGAACTTCAGTTTAGGCAAGTCCTAGACCACTTTTTGGGTCACTCCTAACTTTTTACCCCTTGGGCTTTTGCTGAATGCTTCTTTGGGCACTTTTGACATAAAAACGCACATCTGCATAATATGCCTCTGCATCATTGAATGGATCATCATCAACATCAATCATTGATTGTTTGTTTCTTGTAGGTATTTGAGGTATTGTTGATGGATGGATGGGACAACAAGATGGTTATGCATCCATTGACGCCCCATCAAGGTGCTATATGATTTATTAACATCAATCGCCAGAAATGTTATAGTTTCATCAATATCTTCGAACCTAGTTTTAAGGTTAACCATGCCCATGGGCTTTTGTTCATTTTGATTAAAACCTTAGATGATCAGGTTACTTTTATGAAGCTTCCTTATTTGTTAGCTAAGCTTGGGTAACATCTTCTTTAGGAGAATATTGACGGTCGAACCCCCATCAATCATCACTCTGGAGATACTAGTTTTATTAACTAGACCTGTGATAAACAGTGGCCGATTATGTTGAAGAGTTTGGCCTGCATGTCTTTATCATCAAAAGTGATTATGAAGAGGCATGAGATTCCTGTATGAGGAGGCTGAGGCGGTTGACTTATAACTTCTTCACAGAAGTCCTCCAGATTAGAGATGACATATATAAGAGACCTTCTCAATTGAGGAGACATCTTGAGAGCATCATAAACACTAAATAAGTAAGGGATTTTCTTCACATGAGGCAGGATATCATACTTGAGCCTTTCGTTGCCAGGAGTCGTTTGTGCAGGGGCCGGTTGAGCCTTAGTCCAATTTTCATGCTAAACTGGTACAAATCTTGGTTGTACCCTTCTGCCTCACAGAAAATTGAGTTGATAGACTTTGGTAATTGTCTGATCCATTGATTCAGATGACTCTCCTTTCAAGAGTTGGACCATGTTCACGGAACTGAAGTCTAACTTCCTCTTTTTGCTTTGGAAGGGCAACTGTCTTTGTGCTTTATATTGCCTGGTTGGATTTCAAGACTGGGCTGAAATTAGCATAGACTATCGAGTTTTGCAACAGCGTAGGCCTGATGCCTTAATAACAGCTGATGTTTCCTATCGAGTTAGAGTTGAGGATTCTAATTTAGAACCCTTAGGAGAGCCAAGCGGTGCTCATTTACTGTTCTCTTCTCATTCTTTCTTGGAGATATTGCCATTGGAGAAGTTCGAAAGCCCTCGGAGTGCTGAAATCTGTTCAGACATGAACAAACTGTCAGTTAACCATGAGTTTAGGACTACTTCTTCTGTTGGAGGGTCTTTGTTTGAATCGACTGCAGCAAGTGAATCTTGATTCTCAGGCTAGCAAAATATTTTCACCGATCGTCGTGTTTGACGATGATATTGACTTAGTGTCTCAGGTGTACCTAGTGTCTCTTGAAGGGAACCGAATTGTACTCATCCCCTCATCTACTTCTCATTCTCCTCCAGATAAAAATCTTTTAGAAAGATCTGAAAATCCTATAGGTGTCTGTCCTGGTGTGGACAGTCTCCTTTCTGGGAGTTCAATATCTTTAGATTGATCCATCAAATCCTGAAACGCCTGGTGTCTTTCTGGACTGTAGGCTACTACTTCACTTGGGATATTCAACCATGAAAGGTCTTCACTCGGGATCGCATTGATAAAATGACAAGAGAAGATGTTACATTCATATCCCGAGTCTGTGATTGGAGGCTATCATAGTCACAGTCGGAGCAAAAACCTGGAGGGATGAAATCCATCAAGGTGATTACCATCAATGGCTTTTGTTCCAGAAAAGTGTCTTGGGCAGGGCCATTTATCATGGCTTTTCTTCTTTTCTCTGGGCTTGAGCCTACCTTCTAGCCTAAGCTTTCTTTCTAGCATCAACATTTTAGGCCAATTACTTTTTTTTCTTGGCACCTTTGCTTTCGAACAGGCTCCAATCTTCATCTGACGGTTTATTGTCAGAAGGGTTGTCACTTGAAGAGGCTTTATCTTTATCAAGTGGTTCTGAAGCAACCACCGTATTAGATGTAGCTACCTGTTGGAGATCTTAACCAATGACAATCTCTTTATTGTCCAAGATTCGTTGAATGATGTCCTTCAGTACAAAGCAGTACTTCATCTTATGACTGATTATACGATGATAAGAACAATATTTGGGATCATCCTTCATCTCGATCTCTTGGGGTCTCCTATTTTTTGGGAGAGTGATTAGTTCATTGGCGAGGAGGTCTTCGAACAAGTCTTCGAAGATATCCACAGAGAAAGAATATGTTTTATTCATTTTTTCTTCAATGATGACTTTTTTTGGTGGGTCGCGCTTATCTTGCCATTATGGCCTTCTAGCTCCACCTTGAGCTGGTTTAGTACCAACTTTAACTAGTCATTTTCCATTGTTTGATGGACCAGTTGGTCTAACTGCACTTGGTACTGGTTGTGTAGCCTTTTTCGTTTTAACTACTACAACTGTTGAAGATTCAAGACAATCAGTGTCTCTACCTCACCTTCTCTTTCTTATGTGGCTCTCCATGTCATCTGCTTTTGTGCACAGATCTTTAAAACCTTCAAAGGTTTGGGTCATGAGAGCAGTCAATAAATCATGCCTGAAGTTGTTGAGGCACATCCGAATGATTTCCAGCTGAGTGAACTTTTGAGGACAGGAGAAGGTCAAGGCTCTCCATTGGACAATGAACTTTGTTACAGACTCATTGTCTCTCTGCCTAGTCTCAATCAATTTTGGAACACCTACTCGTCTTTGAGTGTTATAGAATTGTTTGCTGAATTCAGACACCATTGTATTTCAATCCGAGATTGAAGCCTCAGAAAGATTGGCATATTATGTGAAAGCATCACCTTATACGGATTACACGAAGAGTTGGAGACAAAGATTTCCCGTCTTGAATGCTAATCCACACCTCAAAAGAAAATGAGATAGATATTGCATCGGATCTTTAGTATCATCAAACATTTTGAATGTTTGTTGAATGAAGCCTAGAGAGAACGGAACCGCATCGATGTTAATAGAATATGATTTCACAATCATGTGAACATTCTCTTCTTTTTCGTTTGTATTTGGTTGTGAACGGTCTCTTTGATTGCAGCAAGAAGAGACAGTGACACTCCTCCTATGAGTAATGTTTAGTTTGGGACTGGCCATGTTCATGGTACATGCAATAGGATGATTCGAAGGTGCAGGGAATGTGCCTTGATTACTGCTATGTCCTTGGTATGAGAAATGCAGTCCTAGTGTCGATGCAGACTTGAGAGCTGATAACTGAGTAGCCAATTCTTGCATTTGAGATAGAGCTGACAACTGAGTAGCCAATTCTTACATTTGAGACATGATGGTCGTAATTTCATCATTTTTGTACTGGAGTTAGGCCTATAAGGCAGCTGTTTGATCACATGATGTTGGAGGTACCGATGCTGAAGGAAGATTTTCTTAACTTTCGTTCCCTTCTAAGTTTTTCATCATGACTGCTACCAGTCGCTTGACACTTGGTTCTCATGCAGGAACATATTTGGGAACTCTTCTTCTGTGAAATAAGCCCTAGTCATTCCGTACAAAGGGTTGGGTGCATTAAAAATCTCTTGAGGTAATTCTGGCACCACTTTCGACCTTGCAGACTTAGTAATCGGTTCTTCAGAGTCATAATCCTCCATTGGAGGGGTTCTTCCCAACTATCTTGGAGAGGTTACTGGGGTTAATTCTTGCTCTGATCCCTCTTAGGATTCATTGATGTTTGGTTCCGGAGCCGATTGAGTCGGATCTTGAATTGCTTCTTTACCTTGGCCTTATTTTTATGGCTTCTTTTCCTCCTTGAAATCCTTGGATTAGGAAAAAATGTTTCAACTGCTCTGGAGGATTTAGTTTCGTCTAACGCAACTAAAACGGCATCAGTCGAATTCTATGAACGTTGCCTTTCTGATAGGTCTTACTTAAGCAATGCTCCAATTCCTTGGAATACCGGAGTTGTAAACTCTTTTGAAGCTGGGTTAAGTCTAGTGTCAATCACATTCACAGACACCCTTTCATAACGAGAGTGAGACATTATGGTCCTTGATTTCTCCCGAAAAGGATGAGCAGAAGCAGGGATGTCGGTCCTCAATTTCCTATGCACAGAGTGAACTGTAACCAAGACATCAGTCGACTTTCTTGAACTTTCCTTTCTAAACCTTCTCGGTTTTGACTAATAATTGTATATCCTCTTTGGCGGAGCCGAGGGGTATTTCTAATTTCTGAGCTGAAGGATATTTTCTGGAATTTTCTTCCTTAGCATCTCAAAAGCAGAAGTGTTTCTGTTCAACACTTTAACTCGAGGGTCATATAGTGCTCTGGTTCTTCTTTCTGGTTTCGTATTTGTTCAACCCCATAATGGACTAACATCTCTAGACGGAGTTCGTTGATGTTGATGATGAACAACTGTTATCATTGCTGTGAAGGTTATCAGATTAGCACCTCGAAAGGCATTCGGACCTATCCTGGACAATAAGTTTCTGTCTGATTGTGTTAAGTCTGTGTTAGCTCTTGCATTAACAACCGGGTGAATTTGATCACGGCTGTTAATGCCCCATGCGTAGTTTGAAGAAACTTGTAAGTTTGCCCTTTCCTTTCTTGATTCGATGACGTCATTGATGATATCATCGGGTGTTGAATGTTGTCTCATGGAAACCTTGTCCCTGTTGGACTTCAACTACCAACTTTTCTCTTTTTTGTAAAAGGAACTATCTGTGGATGATGTTGAATCTATCTACATGTCCCTCCTTCTCTTGAGAGGGACTTGTCCGTCGACTCTTCTGTCCGCGGACTCAAGTATGCTTCTAGACTTGTCCACGGAGTTGCTTGCAACTTTACCCGTGGGTCAACCTAGGATGGACCCTTCGATCTGGCTGGGCTTTGGGTCTGTGGACCCTGATTGGTGTTCGCAGATGGGCATTGCCACTTGCCTTCGGAGTGGCCTTGGCCACTTCTCCTTCTGTTCACAGGATTGGCTTGCGGACCAGTCTTCTGGTGGATCTAGTCCGCAGACTGGTTCCCTACACTTGGTTATTTTTAACCAATTTTATTGAGTAAGTTCTTGTTAAGTCCCTTAGGCCAGTAGCCTTGTTCTTTTGTCCTGAGAAAATTTGGGCAGCATCTCCCCTCTCTTGATAAACTCTTGAGGGGTGAGTTCCAACAACCAACTTGGGCTGAGGGCTCTTAATAGTTTGTTTTAAGATTGACCTATAGGGCTTTTTCTATTTAGACCTTGCCTGGATCAAGTTTTGGACTTGAAATGAGCTTGCTCCATTAGTGGACCCCGAAAGGCTAACTAGTTTATAATCATTTTTTAAGATTTTCAATGACATAAGTATGCCTTTTGGGCTGACTTATCGCAAAGTGGTCGAGCCACTTTGCCTTGTGTGCACCCCGTTGGGTGCACCCTCCTTGGTGTCAACGGACTGATGTGTCTACAGGTGGGCACTCCTTTTTTGAGGTGCCCACGGGCTGGATGGTGTCCGTTGGGATACCTGCGAGCTGGCGACCTGTTGTGGATGGGCAGCCAGCCTTTTCGCCCTTGAGTTGATGGAGTGGGTCTTGCTCCTACTGAGGGTAGGGGCATCCTCAATAAAGACCTGGTTTGGTGACCGCGGCCTCTTGGCAGGGGTCTGACCAGTTGGCCGAACCCTCCTGGCTAAGGCTGCTCCTACCTCAGCCCATGTGAGTGGCTGAGTCGCCGAAATGGCATCAGGGGTACATACACCCACCGGTTGATCATCAGGACATAGGGTCGATGCACGATCCCTATCATCCTGCACAAAGAAGGGAAAAGATCACTTCATCTTTCCCTTTTTTTTTTGTTCTTCTTATATTTTATTCTTTTTCAAAGACGAGAGGAGAAGAAAGTCTCACTGGGGGTGCCAGAAATTTGTAACACACAAATTTTGTAGCAGTCAAATTGCCTCCATTATTGTATGAAGTTTATTATTTTGTGTGGGGGACTGTCATTCCAATCCGAGTAAACCCGGAATATTAATTTCCTTCTCGATTTAGGGAAGAACCTCTGATTAAGAAGAAGAATTAAAGAACAACAAGATATTTGAATAAAGTATTTGTATTTATTCAATGAGGTTGCCCAGATCCCATGTAGGCGTTACAAAGACCTCATAGAGGTCTTTGTGTCAAGAAAATGGAAAAAGAAAGAGAGGTGACCACATTGAGGGGTTCACTTGATGTTCTCCATTGATGGAAGATCCTTCTTCTTCCTCCTTAGTTGTTGTTTTCCTGCCAAAGAATGAAGACTATCTTTTGTGCTTTTTTTCTTGTGGTAGTCACGTGTGTGTATTCTTCGTGAGGGTTTCTTATGAGAAACCCTCTTTTGTAGCTTTGGAGAGTCCTTTTTAGACTCCCTTTGACTTCCTCTTTTTCAGGAAATCAAAGATTATCTCCTTTTCAAAGAGAGTCATATGTCATTTGACAGCTGGTTTATCTTATCTTAGAGAAACTTCATACAATTGGGACTCTGTTTTTCTTGGAGGACTCAAAATTATTTCTTTTTTTGGGAAACCTGGGAGGATAAGACATTTTCCTTTAAAAGGGAAAGAATCTTATCTTCCAAAAAGGGGAGAGATTACTCCCCCTTTCGGATGGGGTGCCATATGACACTCTGTCATTAGAGAAAAAAAGGATCTTTATCTTGGGATCCCCCAAAACTAGCAGGGAGTCTTTTTATATCAGGGATTCTCTACCACTTGGCAGTCAATATTTGACTACCATCTGGGAAAGGACTGACCTTGGTCAGTCCACAAGGGTTAGGTCCAAAGCCTATTTGGGATGCGGACCAAGGTCTGACCTTAGTCAGTCCATGGATCAAGAAAGAGTGGGACCATGGGTCCTGCCCTTAGTCTGGGTTGAGTCATTGGCCATTTATGGTCATAGACTGGGGCTAGTCATTGACTGGTCCGCGGATGAACTCATAGAGTCTATCCGTAGAGTTGAATGAGGATCTGCCCGCAAGGGCAAACCCTAACCACGTGTCAATCCCCTGAGGGCTGACACAAAGGGATGTCCGCGGGGCATAATTGCCTTGTTGCCAGCATTTAATATTAGGCGGGCTTGTAGTGAGCCAACCCTTGGCCAGCTGGTGCACGTGCCTTTGGCGTGTGCAAAGCCTAACCGCCCATGGGTGGTGATCCTGTGTAGGCTAGTGCACCATACACCTGCCTTGCGGGCGGTGAAATTTTGCTGCCCACACTATGATACCAAGTGTCGCAACTCAATTTATTTTTGTAATTTTGAAATGAAGCTCAAGACATAAATCTAGTTATGAGCTTCATCCTTATATTATAGCGGAGGCAAAAATATATGAAATTTTAAAAACTTAATGTTAAAGCAAATTCATTCCATAATCAACCAGCAATAATCCAGTCATAGCAATACATAGCTGATCTCCATATTGTAAATACTATATTGCATTGTTGCACATCCCCAGTAAGTGTTTTAAACAAAATTAGAAATTCTTCTTCTTCCATCACAGTCCATGATCTTCATTCAAAAGTTCTTCACCTCTCTAGTTATCTGATGATACAATATGTCAGTGAGTTATGAAGCTCAATAAGTTCATTATTAATCTGACTTTGAAAATTAATCCTTACAAGGTAGTTACTAATCATAGAATCAATCAATGAATAATATATTAACATGAGAATATCGAATGCGAATAACATAATCAATTGTCACCTGATATCATACCACAAAATAAAGGTATAGGTTAGAAACTTTTAGTTTAACAATTCTTAAGTGTTTTGGGTCAAATTTCATCATGTATTCTTTGTGTTATGTCTTTTACATAACCATTATCGTGCAATCTTTGTTTTGCGTTATTATATATTCTAATATCTTTATTTTATTTTATATCCTTAAACATAAGTATCATTTTACTTTTTTATAAGTATACTCTTATTGTTGTTATTTTAGAAAATTTATTAATTCATCCATGCTATTTCACTTCATCAGAAACTTCTTCCATGAATAGGTCTTGCTCAAATTTTGTACTAAAACAATTTTTACTTTCTAGTTCATTGTCTATAACTGAATATAAATATTAAAATTTTAATATCCATTTTCTAAAATAAATGAAAAAAAAAATTTCAATTCTATATATTAATGTCTGACATTTTCACCAATGACGGTTAAAAAGTTTAGCTTCAGAAAACACGCCAAATATTTTCTACAATTAAACTCATTTATAGCTTATAAATATTATAGCCTAAAAATTACATGTTATCTAAATTTTTTTATCAAACTCATATAGTCTAATAAGACTTCTCCAAAAAAATATTTAAACACTGAATCATTTTCTGTATTTTTGTAAAATTAAATCAAAAAACTAATCCGTAAGAAATGAAAAATCATAACTTATTATATAAAAGTTGAAATAATCCAAATTTTAAATCTAATATATATTACATCTTTTCAAAGCTATAATAAAAATTTTAACCATTGAATCATTTTTTGTGTGTCCCAACTATTATTTCAAAGAAATAATACATAGGAAATGAAAATTTCATTATTATTATAGAAAACTTGAAATGTTCCAAGATTTAAATCTAATGTATATTATATTATTAGAGATTTATGATAAAATTTTAGATCAAATCTCAAAGGAGAAATGATCAATCACTTGCCTTTTCTTCTCCTCCTTGTCCCTTTCCTCTATTTCTCATTTTCTTTTGTAAAGTGAAGTGAATCCCCCATCCCAAAACGTGTGGTATAGAGGAGACCATCTTTTTGGCTTCCCCACTTAATTAAGTCGTGTTGATTTAATACTCTTATTATTCTATGCATATTCTCCTTTTTCCATGTTTTATCATTTTTCAATAGATTCTCTCTTAATCATTACTCTCTCTCTCTCATCTTTTCCCAAGCATTTCTCATTTTCTATATACTCTCTCTCTCTCTCTCTTATCTATTTGGGCGTCTCTCATTGGGGTTTGACATGTGCCACTCCTTGCCACATGTTATGACTCGTATTATATATACAATATATTAAATTTTTGAATCTACAAGTATTTATGTGTATATATGTACGACATAATTCTATATATATTAAAATCCTAATTTTCACGACTAATGGTTACAATATTATGACATAGTTGTATGCAATTAAATTAATTTAATTGGGTCATGACATAATGTATATGATTATCTGAGAATATATTATAATATATTTATATTTAAATAGGGGTCATAACAAGAATAATTAACATAAGGGTATTTACAAGGATTTCTAGAAAACTGAACTTTCAATAGCACCCAATATTCTTGTTATAAGAGGATTTTGAGTTTTTATAAATAAATAAAAAAATTGATATTGTGATTGTACAATAAAAATGCATCAACACGCCATGAAAGAGAAACATCAATGGAAATCCTTAATAAGTTTTTTTTTTAAATCTAGTATACTAATTAGCTCCTTAGAAAGTCTGAAATATATATAAGTTGATTGTCAATCTTTCCTTCTTTATTCAACATTATTTTTGAGTAAATCGTTGCGATGAAAGGACACAACACTGCAAAGAAATTGCCACCAAAAATTATTTATAGACCATAAACACCGTAAGAAGATAAAGAACATAATTAACTGTGTATTTTTCGATAGTATGATATATATTGATTGAAAAGAAAAAAGTTGGATGACTAAGTATGAAAGTATCCATCATACCTGCAATGTTGTGGGACCCTCCAAGATGATAGTGATGAATTCTTCATAGTTGGTGATAAAGACATAAAATTTTTCCAATCCTCGAGAATAATTCTAAGATCATGGATCTTGTTATCAAGACCTAAACAGCAATTTGCATGCATTGTACAAACTAGATTCAAATATTTGCTCGGCTCACAGAACCCACCAAAGTAAGCAGTATCTAAGAATCTCATCTTTAGTCCTATATCAGTGATGAATTTATCATTTTTTATCATATTCAGCACATCTTGTTCATTCTTTCCTGGATATGTCTCTCTTGATAAGTACCAAAACTTGTAGAACTCTATCGACCGGTTATTAGATTTTACATATTTAAACCCTCCATTGGGCATGTTGCCCATATCATAAGAGTTGCCCTCAAAATGATCACATGCAATCTGAAAATCAGCATCCACATAAAAGCGTGGAAATGGGTCTCGAAGCCACATGATATCAGAATCCTGGAGAAGAAAAAACAATCATACATGCATTAAATTAACATTACATAATAAGAAGAAAAAGTTTCTACAAATGCTAATAAAGGTAAGTAAATGAAATTGGAATATGAATGAAAAAAACATACAAGTCAATTACCATGACATGTGAAAAGAATATAAATATATTTTAAAAGAAAATCTAAGATTTCCCATCTTACAAATTGTAAATGTGACCAATAAATAGAATATTAGACATGTATTGTACATGAGAGTAGAATGCCACTATCCAACTTATCCTTTCATATATGAACAAAATAATAGATTTAATTCTGCAAATGGTAGTTGTCGTCCATAAATTCAAGAAGGGTCTTCTACCGTACATACATTAAATGCAAATACTACTTCAATAGAGTCGTAGATCATTACCATATATTTGAATCAATTTTTTATCCTCATCCTTTCCTTCTACATTTCATATGGAGAACACTCTACATTTTTTGTTATCAATTCTTGTAATCTTATACATGAGGGTAATATGATGAACTTATCGAAGAAAATAGTATGGGTCGTAAGATATAAAAGTGGTATATTGTGCATAAGGTGGTCACTAATCAATGTGTCTTGATGTTATAATTGAAGACTTTTTAGATATCAACTAAAAGTTTGTTATCCTCTTTCAACCCCCTTTTCTCTCTCCTACAACACAATTGATCTAACTCAACCAAGTCAAGACAATATCCCTCACTTTTGGTGTATATTATCCCTTTTCTTCAAATATTTCAATGTTAATTGGAGGGACATTTCTATAACTTGGAGCCATGTTACAAAGACTTTTGAGATAGAGCAATATTTATCTTAATTCCACTATGAATACAAGAGATTCATTTCCAAACGAGGTCTCCAACTTTATTTTCTTTTTATTATATCTCAAAATTTGTAAGCAGATTATACTTTTTCCATTAATAAGGTAACAACTCGCAATCTATCTAGACAGCTATATCTTTCTATAAACTTTTAAAATTACTCTTAATGCCTTGTTGGAAGGTAAAACTAATGTCCAAAAAAAGGCTTCTTACTAGCTCAATAACTTGGCCAAGTAAATTCAAATTGGTCACACTCAAATACCAATAAAAAAAAAATTGAATAGATAAATTTGACTTGGTCATCTCAAGCTCCACAAAGTTACTTTTAACTATATTATAATGGTCACACTAGGCAATGTCATGTCTATTTAGAATGCTAAAAATTCTAAGCAAAAATGCATATCATATAATTACACAAATAAAAGAATAAAAGGATGAAGAACTTAATATCATATTTAAAAAATGACAGGCGTAGAACTTTACCTATACGACTCAAACACACCATCATCTCAATTATCAACAAAGTTGATTGGGCTATTTTTAGGAATCTAGTGAGGCTTGCATGAACTCACCCAATTTAGAATCAAAAACAAAAGAATCATTATAAAAGTCAACTTCAAATTTAGAAATATTATTATGTTTTTTCAACAGAGTAAAATAGCATTGGAAAACCATAAAACAAAAATTCTACAATCATAGTTTGCTACCAATTCGTGAAAAAAAATCAATTACAATGTTATAGATTAAAGCAGACATAGACAAGGGTTATTCGAGTTAAAATAAAATGTGTGTGCGTATAAGAGAGTACCGTGAAAATAAAGTTATATCCCATCTCAAGAACAGTCCTTAAGAAGTCAGTCCTTCTCCACATCATTTTCAAGTATTCTGGATTCATATAGTATGCTTCCCTAGAGAAATTGACTCCTTCAGTGACAAGAGAAAAGCAATGGTTGTGTATAGTCATGCAACGAGCATATGCCTTTTGGTCCAACGCAATAACCACCAAATGGTCCAAAAGTCTACGAGTGTGATCTCCAATTTGGAAGCTTTCAAGGAAGAGATCAAAAATAGAATCTGGAGATGTCCATGCTTCATTTAAAGTGGTTAAGATAACTGTTCTGTCTTCCATGGCTGCCTTCTTCAAAACTTTTTCCAGCCTCATCAATTCCACGCTATCCTATAAAAGAAACAAAATTTAGAAGAATGAAAAAAAAAATGCAACTTAATAGTTCATCCAACACCAAACTTAGATTTCACTTTCCAAATCATGAAATGAAAACAAAATGAACTCCTTTTTAGTCTTCTTTTAAAAAGATTAGTAAACAAGATGCAAAATATTATATGATAATATCAAAAGAAAATATTTATTTTCGATGTATGTTGCATTTGGTACAAAATCAGAATTCAACAAAGTATGAAATGTCATATTTAATGAACCTTAATAGGATTAATTTATTCAACTGGTGATAACAATAATAATGGAACAAAGTCTTTCGATTAATTGTGTATGCAATTGCTGAGTAAAGTTTGATTTTTTTTCTATTCCAAGTAATGACTTTTATATTGGGAAAGATGAATGATAGAAATAGAAAAATTAGAGGTTCTCAAGAAAGTTACTGCTACAATGTTATGCATTGAATATGTTGGTATAATATTGAACTCTTTTAGGTTTTAGGACCTAAATTTGATCTTGTAATTGGTTACAACATAATTGAACACTCTGAGACCGTCGAGTAGTCGTAGTTTTGGGCAATCAAACTTTATAGGCTAAGAAAAAAAATTACACAGAATGTCAAAAAACAACTAGGAATACAAAAAGATACTTAGAATTATAAATAAAATTAAAAAAAATCTTTTTAGATACACATTTGATTATTTAAAAAAAAATCAAATTATTATTACAAAATTGACTAAAAGAGACTTCTAGAAAAAATTTCTAGAAGATTTTTTAAAGTTATTTTCTAATTCTCTCCCTTAATTTAAAACTTCTTGAACTCCCATCATCTTCTAAACTCGATAAATTTTTCAATAGTCGCAACCTTGGTAAATATGTCTACAATATGATATTCTATTTTGCAAAACTTCAACTTATTTGTCTCTCGTCTTCAACTAGTTATCTAATAAAGTGATGGTAAAACTTGCTATGTTTTTATCGATAGTGAAATACTGAATTTTTTGTCATGACAATAGCTAAGATATATCATATATTTCTTGTAGTGAACGTACATTTTTAAGAGATGAATCAAAATCTAATAAAGAGCCACTTGAATTAGAGTCAGACGTGCTCAAACTTCTAATGGCTAGACTTGGTGAATGGGAATTTAAAGTTGGACTAACCCTCTATATAATCTATGGTTCTTCAATGCTACAATTTTATCACATACTAAATCTCTAGAAATCATTAATTTATCCTTTTAGATTATTGAGTTGATATACTTTGAATTCGTTACTATAATCAATATATACATATTTTTCTCTTTTTACATCAAACCTGCATATGCGACCTCCAAAAATGAGGCTTTTTTCTTCTCTAGAGCCCAAGGGCCGGGTTGGGTTTGATATTATAACGCATGCACACTTAAGGGCCGGGTTTGTTAAAGACCATGTAGAGCCCATTCTAGCCCTCATGCTTATACATATACTAGCATAAAAAGTTCTCAAACCTGCCAATAGCCCAACGGAACTTATATTGTTGCACGAAGAAAGAGACAGAGAGAACGATTTGAACTTGTACTCTTGTACACATACATACATAGAGTGCTACTTGAACTCAAACTCGAGCTAAGTTAGGGTTAACCTGAATTCAGCCTGAACTTAGTTTCGTGCTAGAAACAAAGCTCAGTCCAAACCTAAACCTGTTGAAACCCTTCCTAGCCCACTCTTAATTTAAACTCCATTGAGTGGGCTTTGTGCCAACCCGGCTCTATGTGACGCCCAGCCCACTAAGCTCACACATTTTTTTAAACAATAGAGCCGATATATGGGTACTCCCCAATATACTTCCTAATCCTAATTGTTTATAACTAACTACTAAGGGTCAGGATATAGTTTGGTTTATTTTGTCTTTTCTAATGCCACATTATCTCTACTCCTAACCGTTTAATAGTTAAGTTAAATGGTTAGGATTTGAGAGTATATTTGGGAGTACCCATACTAATTTTAGATAATAATCAAATGAAAATAATTAATTTTTAAAGTAGTAATAACTAATAACGTATTGAGTATATAAATGTAGACTTGTAAGCTTCTCCAGTTGTAACCGGTTTTGTCAAAATCGGTTACGCCCCCTTACCTGGCCACGTGTCCTAACTGTGGTTAAGATTCACCCACATCTATCGATTACTTTTGTAATTAAATAACACACTTATCATAAAAGTGTGTTCAATATGACAAGAGGAGGAGGGGTGCTTATGCTTTAACCGTTTACTTGTAGAAAAAGGTGATTAGTGGAGGCTCAGAGTAGGAAAAGCCATTTTTTTGTCTTTTTAATAGATTGGTAAATGAGCCTAGACGGCCAGCTAAATCCGTACCCGACTCAATTATAATAGGGACGCGAGGGATGGATCTACACAGTCAACCCAACTCGTCAATAAATCGGACGGACTTAGGCTTGGATGACGGTGTCGGCCTATTATCAAACAATGTCTGCAAATTCTCTCAAGTTGTAACAGGACTCCATAGAGTCTCGGTTATGCCTCCGAGGTTGTCATGTGTCCTTATTGACAGCTCTTAGTGGTTTAGAATCACCCACTCTTAAGGTTCACCCACTTATTCTTGGTTTTTAGTTTTTTAAAAAATCAATTTTTTAATCCTAGTTAAAATTTTGGGAAATGCTATTGAGACCGGAAAAGAGCCGAGACTTCCAAGACCGTGCATGGATGTACGGGATTGCAGGTGGGGCCTACCATGTGGACGTGGACCCCACCTGAAATCTCGTGCATGCATGAACGGTCTCGATGGTCTCGGCCCTTCTGGGGTCTCAGTAGCAAAGTCCTAAAATTTAATAACTCGTACTTAAATTTTTTCGATATTCTTCTAAAAGAGCAATAGTTCGACGGCCGAGGAGGGAACTATTGCTCCTCACACTCACAAAGCTAACCTGTCGTGAACTCAGATTAATTTTTAACCTCAAGTTAAATTTTTCTTACTTTATTTTTTTAAAACAAAATGGTAGATAAGTGATCAGCTCTAGGGGTTAGTAAGCCTTAACCACAATTAAAAGGAGTTAAAAGGATGACACTTGGCATGAAATGGACCCAAGATACCCCTCCTCGCATCACCAACCAAGGAGGTGATTATTTTTCCTTATGAAAAACCAAAGGAACACGTGGCAACCTCAGGGGAACAACTGTACTCCAAGGAGTCCTGTTACAAATTGAGAGAATTTCGAGTCTATCACACAAATGAGTATGGAAATGCCTCTCAGGAGATATATCAATTAACTACGAACAGAGCTCCGGTTGAAAGTTAACCGGCCAAAATATTACGTGGCAAGAAATGCAGAAGTGAAGAAATCACCCAGATCATTTGCTAAACATAAACAAAAGACAGTGAGGTAAAAGAGAGAGAAACTCACAGAAGAAGCGTTGGTGTGGAAAGAGGATACGTCGTCGTTGAATCTGGAGGAGCGAGGGAGAAGTTGGAAGGGATATACGTCCTTGTAGTTGTAGAGAACCACGCATGATAATGCAGTGGCCCCCAATATGAGGGCAAGGAAAGCACCTGATTCCGACCCCTTTTCCGCTTTATAGCCGATCATCTTCGTCGCCTTAGGAGGGCCAGATGAACTGGGGTTATGGTTTATGTAGAAATTTCTTTGTTCATTTATGGGGAAATAGTTGACGTATCCATGAAATAATTTCTCCCTTAACTACTCACAAGATTTAGGAGTTGTCAAAAAGCCGAACTTAGAGGATCTCCAACCCTATCTCTAAAAGTGCCCTATTTTTACTTTAAAAAGAAGTTTTAGATTATTTAGAAATAACCTCTTTTTCTACTTGTAACTCCAACCCAAACCCCCTATTTTTTTATTTTTTTGAATGAGATGACACTCAATAATCTTTTAAAAAATATATTAAAATATTATACGGCGGAAGAAAACGCTTGACATCATTATCGAGCAAAATCTCTTCTGGCAAAATGCCGTTCAGATTTAGGGTGTACGTTGGAGCAAGCTTTTTTGAAAAAGCTAACTAGTTTGCCAATAAAGTTGACTTTAGGGAGTGCGTTGGAGGTGCTCTTAAGCAGGATAAAATAACTCATCCTGCCAAAGCGAGATGATCGAGCGCCATCACCTGGTCGCCCATGTTGTCATTTCCAAGCAGAATGTGAATGGGCTCATTTAATAAAAGAGTGAAACCAGAGCAATAGGTAGTTCAATTGGCTCAGCTCAGCTCAGGGGTGGAGCTAGAAATTTTTCATTGGGAGCCGAAATACATGTATAAAAAAAATAATGGATGTAAGCGTATCGAGCTTGAAGGTCAGGGGGCGTAGCCCCTGAGGAAAAAAAATTTTGGGTACTTAGTTTTTTTTGTGAAATTTTGTTCCCCCATTATGTCCTTGAGATTTGCCATGTGTCCATATTGATAGCCCTTAACTATAGTTAAGATTCACTAATCAATCTTTGGTTTTAAAAAAAAAATTCAAAACAAAAAAATTTCAATATTTTTTTCTACAAATCAAGAATAAGTAGGTGAACCCTCAGAATGAATGAATTTTAACCATAGTTACGGGGTGTCAATAGGGACATGTGGCAATGGCATAATTGGACTCCAAGGAGTCCAATCAACCTGCCGGAATAAACTTAGTTAGGCACTAAAGATACACAACAATTGAGGCCCATTATATATGGCAAAAAATTAGGGATTAGACAAATAATTTGGGGGCCAACTATACTACTTAAATTTAAAATTTAAAAAAGTAGTGGGGCCCACTGTTGGCTACTGCATTACCAAAGAATTCCAAAAAAATTTGGGATCCCCTTGACTCGGCTCAATTAATTTTGTATAATACATTAAGGATGATGTTACGTGCACTCATCGGCTCAATTATTCTATCCTTTTACTAAAAAAAAATTTGGGATCCCCTTGACTCGGCTCAATTAATTTTGTATAATACATTAAGGATGATGTTACGTGCACTCATCGGCTCAATTATTCTATCCTTTTTTAACTAAAAATTGCTTAGGTCAACGGAATAAAATTGACTTTCGTCGAACCCCGGACATTCAAAATTTTCGTCAAACATTTATACCTAAAATACCCCCAATAGCATAACTACAAACACCTTCGTCTCTTTTTACTTTTCCCGGTACTTCATTTCCTCATCATCCTCTCCTTCTTCAAAACCTTGCCAGTTGCCACTCCAACTGCCCCATTGAAGACTCGACCGTTACATGGCCACATCTTGATTTCGAATTTTTGTTGTGTTATGGATCACGATGTTTATAAGTTCTCCATTCATTAACGTATTCAAAAAATACAACCCTCACTCAAATGTCAAAATGATCAAACAAATAGTAAAATAACAACTGAAAAACCTGAACCAAAGTTGAGGGAAATTTTTAACAATCGAAAACCTCTCGATCGAGCCCTAATTAATGAAATAGATTATCCAGAGATTCAAATGAGGAAATTTCTAGGGTTTTATAGTTGACGAACCACCAAAAAAAAAAAAAACTGCCAAAATATTGTCCTTATGCCATTTTTTTTTTCTTCGTCATTTGCTTTAAATCTATATCTAGTCTTTGTTTATGCTTGCGGACGTCAAAACATATTTCAATCAAGTATTCCCTCTCTACTTTTTTTTTTTTTTTGGTAATAGGTCGATAATTCATTGAAAATGAAACATTACAACTCCCATCCCAGGAGTGTTAGGACGCCGAGATACGGGATCAACAGGTCCCTTTAAACTATTGTTTAGAGCTCTCTGTGCTTGGATATGGGCTGCCACATTGAGCTCTCTCTTTACATATTTAAAGATCAGATTTTGAAAACTTCCTTGAATGCTTCTAATATCTTGAATCACCGCATGGATTTCCCAAGGATCAAATGACTCACCTGACGATAAGATATCCACCACCTCCTTGGAATCAGACTCCACAATAATCTTGTCCCAGTGTTCTCTCTTCGCCACCATAACTCCCAGCCGGATAGCCGCTGCTTCTGCCATGATGGCCGAACCTCCAAACAGAGGGAGGGCAGCCGTAGTAAGACACTCGCCTTCGCTATTGCAAGCCACAATACCTGCTCCTGCAGTGAGACCGGACTGCAAGGAAGCTCCATCGACATTAATTTTGATCCAGGGGTGGTCTGGTGGTTTCCACACTTCTTCATGCTCGCCAATGGGGCAAGATGGATAGGCTAAATGCACCGCTTTACTCATAACTCCCACAGACAGAAGCTCGTGAGCCATATGATCTGCCATAGCCACTGCATAGGCTGGATCCGGGCAATTTTCCTGAAATAGGCTCTCATTTCTGAGCCTCCAAATACTCCAAATAGTTGTGCACATCCTAATAGCGATGTCATGATCGTCCAAGGTGAAACTCGGGTGATCGCACCAACTCTTCCACCATGAGTAAAAGGAGGCCGGTGATGTCTCCGGGATACGAAGAGACAGTTGAGTGCCAAACCATATCTGCCTAGAGCACTGGCATGTCAAGAACAGATGCACCACCGATTCCGACTCCATCCGACACTAGGGGCACAAGTCCTCTACTTGGATGTGGCGCCTTACAAGATTACCACTGACTGCAACAGCATTATGACATAGACGCAACAGGAGAATCTGTAGCTTTGGCTGGACCGGAAGCTTCCATATCTTTTTCCACATGGGATCTACCATTGGTTGTTGGACAGAGCTCGACGACGGTCTGCGATTTTGGGCTGCTGCAAGCGCCACATGGGCTGCCGAGCGGACTGTAAAATTTCCATTTTTTGAAAAATGCCATATTAGCTTGTCTGGAGCCCCCATGAGGCTAACCGGAATTTTCCGAATCTCTTGTACTGAATCTGGGTGGAATAAGCTTCTTAAGAGTGGTAGATTTCATTCACCCCTCTCCACATCAATAATGGCAGCAACTAATATATTTGAGAATTGAACTCCAGGCAATGCACGCGGGCAAAAGCTTGGTTGAGTCGGAATCCAAGGATCATGCCAAACTCTTACTTCTTCCCCATTGCCAATTTGCCATCGCAAACCTTGTTGTAACACCTCTCGCCCCGCCAACAAACTTCTCCATCCCCACGATGGGCAACTACCCACCCTCGTGTCTAGGAAACTCGAGTTAGGGAAATAAAGGGCCTTAATAGTCCGAGCCCATAAGGAATGGGGCATCGTCATAAGCCTCCATCCTTGCTTGGCTAATAGTGCTACATTAAACGCATGAAGGTCACGAAAACCCATTCCACCTTTTTTTTTCGGGAGACAAAGGGTATGCCACGATTTCCAATGGATCTTCCGCTCTCCCGATTGGCTCCACCAAAATCTTGCCGTTGCCGCCCCCATTTCATCAACCAATCGACTTGGTAATTTGAAACAACTCATCATATAACAGGGGATTGCTTGCACCACCGCCCGAATCAACACACCCCGCCCAGCTTGAGTTAAGAAAGAAGTCGTCCACCCCTGCAATTTCTTAGTAATCCGCTCCTTTATGCTATTAAACACTTAAGTCTTGGACCGCCTCAGTTTTGCCGGAAGACCAAGATAATTCCCCTCGGATGAGACTTTATGAATATGAAGGATATGGCGTATCATGTGTTGGAATCTCCGTGGAGTGTTAGAACTGAAAGTGATCCCCGACTTAGAATAATTCACTTTTAACCCCGAAACAGCCCCAAATTCGTCTAACAGATTTTTTAAGATGTGCGGCTCCTCCAGATCTGCTTTCAAGAAAATTAGACAATCATCCGCGAAGAACAGACTCTACGGTTTTTTTTTTTTTGTCACTCTCTCTACTTTTACTGCTTACATATTGTCCATCTCAAGATGCTCATCATCCAATGGCCTGTGATTTATTTTTAGATTTAATTACTCAAATGACCTCCATAGACTTTGCTATTACGTGAGTGACCCTATACCTACAAACCACCGTCCTTCAACAATGCATGTAGACACGCGGTATGCATTGCAGATGATCATGATCAATATAGAGATCAGACCACACCAATTGCGATTGCACTTTTCATGAGTTCAATCACACTCATAGGTCAACACATGTCCCTTTTAACCATTATTAACTGTGATTAAGATTCATTAACCCTTAAGTTTCACAATATAATCTTAGTATTTAGAACAATTATTGATCCTAAGTGTTAAGAATTCTTAATCATTTTTAAAAAAAAATTAAGGTTATATTATTGAACCTAAGAATTAGTGATTCTTAACTGCATTTAATAGGGGTTAAAAGGGATACTTGTTGACCTACCAGTGGGTGCATTTGAATTCTGTGAGAGTTCAATTACAATTGCCGTTGATATGATCTCCCCAATGAATGGCGGGTCAAGGATCTACATGGCTGAAATGATCAATATCATCTCCGTTGACTATGTTTTAACCATTGAATTTACTAATTTATTTTTGAGTTTTTTCCTCAAATACACCTAGGGTTTACTGGGAAGACCTATATACACCCCTTTTAAAAAAATTTACTTATCTACACCTAATTTTTTTTCGTGACATAAGTGCCCCTACCTTTCCCAAAAGAATCAGTTTGGGTTTATTTTCTCCCTAAACTCACGGCTTAAAGAAACCCCAAACACTTAATCTCATTAACGATTGGTAATCCTAAGACGACACCTCTTCTCTGAGTCCGAATCATGTGAACTTGTGGGCAGTCATTATTCTTTTCCCAACTCCTCCTTCTCCTTCCTATCTACGGTCTGAGTGCAAGTGTATCCTTTCTTCATATGTCCCAATCGTTATTTTGTTTAATTTTTCCGAGCACTCATCTACTTGTTGCAAGGAACCATGCCATTAATGTCAATAATAGCCATATTGGGTTTTCTTAACCCCACTAAAACCAAAGAAATTTCTCTCTAAAATCAAAACTAGTTCATATGCTTCAAACCCTCTTGGAGAACTTTCTCCTCTCTTTGAATTGAGATTTTCTAACATCCATCTGAGCCTCCATATTACTCCACGAAATCAAAGAACCGATTACAACACCGAATCTATAGACATTGTGAAGTGGGTGATCTAGAGTGTCGTGGATTTACTTTGGAGCTCTAAAAAATGTCAGTTCAAATCGAGAACTTACTGTTCCATGTTGTAGTTCTGTGCGGATCTTAAAATGCTACAAGATGGTAGAAAGGAAGGTTCATGACTTCATTCTATCATTTCCTATAATGGTATCGTGGTTGATGGTGTTTTGGGTTCGAAACTAGCTTTCATGTAGTGTAAATTGCAGGATTTTGGGGGAAGAAAACCCAACCTTGTTCTTTTAGGAGGGAGAGGGGCTCTTATGTCAAAGAAAAAAATTTGGGGTGTAAAAAAGTAAAAGTTTTCAAAAAGGGTGTATATACGGTCCCCACTAAACCCTAGGTGTATCCAAGGAAAAAACCTTTTATATTTTAACCGTGTTATTCATTTTTAAATTACATTATTTACTTAACATTATTGTAAATACATATTATATTATTTTAAATACATTGCACGTGCAACTCAACTCGTTTTATATAGTCATTAAGGATGGTGTTACGTGCACCCCATCGGCTCAATTAATTTTGGCTCAGGATCCTCTCGAGTTCAAACCGGAGAGACTCTCTCCGGTTTGAACCCCTAGAGGTCGCCATGTGTCTCCTTTGACACCCCTTAACCATGGGTAAGGTTCACCCACCCCTAGGGTTCACCCACCCATCCTTGGTTTTTTTTTATATATTAATTATTATTTTTTAAATTAAAAAAACTGTTTTTAGAGTTTTTTTAATATTAAAAACATTTTTTAATTTTAAAAAAAGAATTAATATTTAAAAAAAAAAACCAAGGATGGATGGATGAACCCTAGGGGTGGGTGAACCTTACCCATGGTTAAGGGGTGTCAAAGGAGACACGTGGCGACATCTAGGGGTTCAAACCGGAGAGAGTCTCCCCGATTTGAACTCGAGAGGATCCTTGGGCCATTAATTTTATATAATACATTAAGGATGTTGTTACGTCACCCCCATCATTTAATGAGTATACACCACAATTTTTTTTTTTTAAATAACACCTTTTTTTGTCTCACCTTTCCTGTAAATTTGAGTTTTTTTTCAATTTTAATATTTTTCTCGAGGGTTTGGTACTAATGATGGGTTTACCACCATCCCAATCAGCAGGGGCGCAACCACATGGGGCCCAGGGCTGACGCACCCTCTCAACTTTGGAAAAAAAAATTGTTTACCGTTAACATAAGCATACTCGAAGAGAACCAAAATCGTATAATTTAAGAGGGCATAGGCATGAGAATTATTTAGTTTAAGATAGCCTAACCATGAGGAAGTGAACCCTTGCTCCTAACTATATATATATATATATATATTATTTAAAAACGAACAAAGAGATGAGATGGCCCACAAACTTGACCCTAAATAAATTTTGGGGCCTACTCCCCAAAACCCCACACCTCATTGTTAGCCCCTCCCGGAAGAAAATCCTGGCTCTGCCCCTACCAGTCAGTATCTTAATAATTTTTGTAGGTGGCCTAACCATGAGAAAGTGAACCGTTGCCCTCAACTCTATAAATATAAATTATTTACAAACGTGAACAAAGAGATGAGATGATTCACAAACTTGGCTCTAAATAAATTTTGGGGCCTATAACCCAAACCCCCACACCTCATTGTTAGCCCCTCCTGGAAGAAAATCCTGGCTCTGCCCCTACCAGTCAGTGTCTTAACAATTTTTGTAGGCTCACCCCTCACAGAAAAAAAGAAAGAAAAAAAAGGTGCATTGCACGGCTCCTAACACAAGACTACATAGTCTAATGCGTGGTGTGCTAATCACTGTCCTTCAAAATTTAAGGTCCCAATTTTACAAAGTCAATAAATTATGGGTAGTGATTATTGCACCACACATTAGACTATGTAGTCTAATGCCATGGCCACGTGTCCCTTTTAACACTCCTCTAACTATGATTAAGCTTAAGAAAATTAAAATTAATATTTTTATTTTATTACTTTTTAAAATCAAGGTTAGATTGCTTAACCTTAGGAGTGAGTGAATCTTAACCACAGTTGATGTTTTGTAAAGAAGAGGGCAAGGACCAATGAAGGCTGCACATTAGACTACATAGTATACTGCGGCAGTAAGTTAAAGGGTCGTTTAGTTCAGTTTTTCTGTTTTTATTTTATGTTTTTAAAAAATGAACCAACTTTCTGGTTTCAATTTTTATAAGCAGAAAACACGTTTGACATTACTAATTGTTACAAATTTCAAAAAAAGAAAACAAAAAAACATGTTTGATAAATATGATTAAATAATTCCATTCCATGGTGGGTGGTGGGTGGTGGTGGTGGTGGTGGAGATGGGTGTTGTAGTGCGGTGTTGGTGTAGAGGTGTGTAGTGGGTGGTTGGTGGTAGTGTGGTGTGATGGTGGTGGGTGGTGGTGGTGGTGGTGTAGTGTGGTTATGGTGGTGGTGGGTGGGTGTAGTGTGGTGGAGGTGTGTAGTGGTGGTTGTCATAGTGAGGGTGGTGGTGGTTGGTGATGGAGGTGGTTGTGGTGGTGGTTGTGGTGGCAGTGGTGGTGGTGGTGATGGTGATGGTGATGGTGGTGGTGGTGGTGGGTGGTGTTGTGTGGAGGTGCGTAGTGAGTGTGGGTGTGGGTGTGGGTGGGGGTGGTGTGGTGGTGGTAGTGATGGTGGTGGTTGGTAGTGTAGTGTGGTGATGGGTGGTGTGGAGGTACATAGTGGGTGGTGGTGTGGTAGTGAGGGTGGTGGTGGAGGTGGTCGTGGTAGTGAGGGTGGTGGTGTGGTGGGTGTGTGGGTGGTGGTGTGGTGGTGGCAGTGGTGGTGGTCTTGTGGTGGTGGGTGTTGGTGTGGTGGAGGTTGTGGGCAGTGGTAGTGGTCCGTGTTTTCTAATTTTGTTTTCTGCTTTAAAAAAAATAGAGGTAACAGAAATTTTATGATTTTTTTATTTTCGAAAATTTTGTTACTAATTTTTAAAAACAGAAAATAGAAATAATATCATGACCGTTATAACAATTCTAACGGCAGTCAAAACCGTGGCTGTTTTCTATATTTTTTTTTATTACTTTATAATTTTTAATGTCAAAATATCAAGTACTAGACCCCTTGCTTGGTAACATCTTGCTTCTACCCCATATTTTGAGATAGCAGCTCTGACGAATGCGTAACAGATTCCTTTTCCTAGCCAGGAACTAGAACCATCTTCCGGCTTAGCCCGAGTAGCCCTAGCTAGTGAAGTAATCTTCCTCAAACGATTGAGAGAGCACTGCCATCTCTTTGAATCACACTCACAGCGGGACAGAGAACTTCATTAGACATTAGGAAAGCAAATATTATCCTGATCCCACTCTCTCCTCTTCGAGTCAACCCTCATGATCATAGACATAATTCAAGAAACCCAGCTTTTTCAAATATTAAATAACAGGTGGGGGGAACTTCTAGCTGCTTAAAAATTCCTGAATAACCATTAATTCATTCTAAATTTCAGTCCAGCAACCAAGTGCATAGACCATATTTCAAGAACCGACCAAAATGGGCTTCTTATTAAGTACTTTCTGTTTCGACAGAAAAAAAAAAAGTACTTTTTGTTGGGCTTTTTTAATCTAGAGAAGTGATTTAAACCTCTCAATACCTACTATCGAGAGCTGGGCTATTAGATTCAAGATCTAATGATTTGGAGCATTAGGTGGGGCCATCATTTAAAGCACGTCTAGAAAAGGAACCATTGAATCCAACAGTTCAGCTATAGTAGGGACTATGGAGAGTTTTTCATCACTTTCCTTTAATTTATTTAAATAAATTTTACAAACATGAAATGCCTATTTTAATGGATATATGCATAATAACTCAAACCTTTGTTTGTGTTACAAGAGAGACTTGAACCTTGGATGTCTTGAAATTTTTTGATTTGGTACTTTTTTAGATTTAATTCAAAAATTGAATCCACTTTAGGCTATGAAAATCAAATTAGTAATTCATACTACTTGCTTATTTGCATGCTATTTGATCTTTATTTAGTTTCTAAATCATGTTTCAATACATATTTTGTAATAACATTTAGGCTAGTTTAGGCAAGAATTCAAACCTTAGTTGATCATATACAAGCATTCTTAGGCAATCAAACATTAGGGTTACTTCTGATTTCGTATCACTTACATCATATTAGAATTAGAAATCCATTATTTTCTATCAAGATAAATCAATTAAGTTTACGTTCATCATATGAATGGTTATCGTCAATGAAGGAACCCAAAGATTCGTGAATGTGTATTGATCATGACCTGGGATAGTTATTCTAGGTAAATGTGATTGAACTCTCATGCTCGCACCAGTCAATCTTTGAGGCACTTGGTTAACCCCCCATCCCCTCCCCTCCCCTCCCCTCCCCCTATCGAAGCATATGCGGTTGAGTGTCCATTTCCGTATTACATACATATGCCTGAGCATATAGTTAATAGTCAATGATGTCTCAAGAGAATGGCTTTGTCAGGGCACATTGAACTAATAGGATTTGGGGTTGTTATTTTAACTCATTTATAAACAGGTCAGTTTTAGGCAATGGATATTCTTATTCATCCAAATAGGCTAAAAAATTTTTACTTAGTAATTAAACTACCAATATAGAGGGAATATTCCCAAATGTGAGTGAACAAAATAGTGTTTAAAAAATTATTCTATATGTTCAAGAGAATCCTATAAAGGAATTAAAATAAAAGACCATGCTTTCTTATTTAAGAGAATCCTATAAAGGAATTGATCGCAAACCTGCACACCTTAACCATCCTAACTAGAGGGGCAAGTGTCTCTTTAGAGGATAACTAGCAAATAGCATCAGTGTGTTAAAAATTTACCCAAGAAATATAGAACCAACGATAGTGCCCAAGTGATACTGGAAATGATGTTGAATCTCTTCTTCTTGGCTTTGCTCCGGTTGAGCTGCCGAAGTAGTAGTCGGGTGCTAGGACAGTAACTCGATGAGCTTGATGATGGCAAACTTGGCCTTTTTGATTAGCCAATCGATGGCCTTGCTGGGTCAGTCGTAGCCGAGCTGGTCGTGGACCCCGTAGAACTAAATAGCAGTAAGAGCAAAGTTGGACTCTCCAATCTCTCGGGCTTTTCTTCCTACTGATCGGACAATGTGGCATCCTTGGACTTCGGCAATCACTCCTCTAGCGCTCTTTATACCCAATCTCGACGACAATTGATGGTTTCTCTCTTCCATCATCTCCCTTGAATCTTGCATATTCAAAGTATCGAAGATCCTAAACTAGAAGAAGAAGGGAAGGAAGAACGTTTCATTGGGGTTTGTGTTTGGTAACTTCCCCGTCTAATCTTCCATAGAACTGTTGTTATTCCATAGATCCCTCGTACCAATGAATCCCTTTGTAGAAACCCGATATTATATTCGTTTTTAGTCTTTTTCATGATCTGAATTCATAAAATTGAAGTTCATAAAAAGTAACAAAAAAGTATTTAAAAATATTATGGGGAAGCACCGCTCGAGCGCCCAAGAGCTTTGCCTGAGCAGTGGTATCTAGAATGCTATTTGTTGTCCAGATTTTTGCCCGCTCGAGCGGCCACTAACTTTGCCCGAGCGGAGGTTTTGTACAGAATTGTGAAAAGACGCAATTTTTCAAGTTTTAAATGGTTTAGGGTTCCAAACCCTATATATATTCATTAACTCGTAGGTCTAGGGTTTCACAAACATTCTAAGATTTTTAGAAATCTAGCTAAAAGGAGAGAAATCTAGGGTTTGCAAAGGGCCTAGATCAAGGGTCATTTGCAAGCGTGAGATCATAGGAAAACAATCAAGAAAGGTAGATATAATATCTTTGTCAATAATTTCATAACCATTGACCTAAATTAAGAATAAGGATTAAGATTTCTAACAAGAAGAAGAACAAGCATGAATGCTTATATAGATATAGATCCCTCACTATTAATATCATGATCATTGATGTTAATTAAAAAGAAAGGGTTAAGATTTCAAGTTAGAATAAGAATAAACATGGATTTGTATGTAGATCTAATCTTTCGTGCTAGAAATATTATGATCCTTAATGCCAAGATAAGAAAGTATAAATAATCATGGATGAAATCAAGAATAGGGATTATGATTTTAATATATATATATATATATGATTGAATATGTAGGAAGTGATGTATTCCAAAGTTTTGTATGATTGAATATGGAGGAAGGGATGTATTTAGGGGTTTTGATGGAATGATTCGGAATTTGATTTGAGTTTATGGAAATTCTGTGCAAATAGGGATCTAGGTAAATTATCTTTGTACAAATATTATATGAAATTGATGTATGATGTTATATGATTTATTTTTAAGAACCATGATTAGGTGTTTTCACCCTATAAATTATGAGAATGATATGTCATGATGTATGATGTATGATTTACATGTTGTGATCTATTTTTGGGTAAACGAGTCTTGATTATAGTTTTGTTCACTTAAGTCTCATAGTGGTATAGGACACTACGATGGATTTCCGATGACACTTGACTAATAATCTAAGGTGCAATTTAACTAAGGGTTTATCATTTTTCACTCACGATAATGATAAGCACACAAGTATGATAAGATCACGATAACAAGTAAGTCTCAAGTAAGTAAATATGCATATAAGATTGCATGTTTGAGTTTCACAATGTCCAAGTACCATCAATCTAAGATCATAAGGGTATGCGTACCTAAGAAAACGAATAATAAAAAGTATTTGCGCACCAGCGAGTGCTAAGGTTGGTTACTTGGTAAGAATAATGTATATCATAACCCTTTCACGTATATGGTGAAGATTTATTTTAAGTTATTGCACAAATGTATGTAAGTTGATGATATTCACGATGAAAGTAAAATAAGAATGACCCAAGTAAGATAAGTAAGATAAGATGATCACAATTACGATAAGATGCTCACAAGTTCCACACTCTAATTTATGTATGTATGTATGTTGAGTTAAGACATAAGTTTATTATTAATATTGTGATATTGTTAGCTAGAATTTTATGTCTACTGAGCCGCTTGTTGCTCAGTCGAGATGTTTTGTGTCGACAGTTTCAAAATTTGAGACACAGTTGAACCATGGGAAGATAATGAATATATAGAAGAACATGAAGGTGATTATGTTGAAGTGGAGAATGATTTGGATCGATATCCATATTACTAAACCCCTAGTTTTATTAGATTTTGAATATTAAGGGGTTGTAATCATATTTATGATGATGATGATGTTTAGCTTTACCTTTATGGTTGGGAATCATGACCATAGTTAGTAATTCGGTGTACATCAAAAGTTTGGTACAGAAAGTATTCATGTATAATTCGGGATAATTATTTAATAATTCGTTTAAAAGTTCATTGAAAAAAATGCAGGACGTTAAAAATACGGTACGGGAATAATTCGGGTTAAAAATTCATTGAAAAATTCGGCTAAACAAATAACAAACATGTAAATATAAATAAATAAACATTATTTTAAATTATAGTAAAGTTAACTTAAAACTAATGTTATATATATATATATTATAATATGTTCGGTCCAACTCAAACTTTTTTTTTTTTGGTGAAAATGTTTTCATGTAACACACAAACTCTTTATCAATCTAAACATGTAATAAGTTGGGCAGATTGATGGGTCTATTCAGAAATTGCTACTCTTTGGGCTATAAGCTTTAGCTTATGACCACAAGTTGTTTGTGGTCTAAATTTGGGCTTTTAGCAAAAGTACCTATGGATCAGGTTTACGTACCTTCTGTAAGCACCCAATTTTTACACCCCCTCCGTGAGCATGGTTAATTACCTTAACCATGGTTAAAACCCTAGCAACCCTAGGTACCCTAGTCAAACCCTAGACCTAACCCTAGGTAGACCCTGAGCAAACCCTAGCAACCCTAGTTAAACCCTAGTCAAACCCTAGGCCTAACCCTAATTAGACCCTGAGCAAACCCTAGCAACCCTAGGTAAACCCTAGCAACCCTAGGTAAAGGCTCAGTCAAATCCTAGCAACCCTAGGATAAACCCTACGCCTAACCCTAGGTAAACCCTAGCAACCCTAAGTAAACTCTAGCAACCCTAGGTAAAACCTTAGTCAAACCCTGGGCAAGCCCTGAGGTCAAACCTAAGCAAACTCTAGTCAAACCCTAGGTAAACTCTAGTTAAACCCTAGGCTTAACCCTATGCCCATTTCTAAGCCCAGGGACTTGAAAACCATCTTAGACTACCCTATGGGCCCAAATAGGGGCCCACATACCCTTGGAGCCCATTGGTGTGGGGCCCACTATTCAAATTTGAAAAAATCAGAAATTGCGGTAATAACTTTACCGCCATTTCTTATTTTGGAAATTTCTACAGTGCAGTAAGCCAATTGCAAACAAGTCTGGTATTTTTTAGCAAAAATAAGGTAATGGCGGTAGAGTTTCTACCGCCATTCTTGATTTTAGCTAAATCATGAATGGTTGTAGAAACTCTACCACAATTCCTGATGTTTTCTTCCAAACCTGCTAGCACCCTCCTACACCACTCCAGCTTCGCCCCCATAGTGTCCAACACCATTTTATTAATCCCTAAACTACCCTAGGTCCCCTCTAACTCTATAAACACTCCCCTACTCCAAGCTTTCAAATATCATTCCAAAAAATCAGTAGAGAAGCCCTATTGGACTTTGGATAGCCTGAGCACCAGTCTTCTAAGTCTTGGTCCTTCACCTGAGACCACCGCAGGCTAACCAGGAGCTACCCAGCCCACCTCTCCAGCCAGCCACCACTGTGAACCAATCCTCCACCACTGTTTCACCACAATGTGGATCAGCCCAAAGAGGGGTAGGACCTCCCCCACCTCCTTTTTACTTTTGTAATAGCATTGTAAGGCCCCTGTCCTACTCTATGGGCCATCTTATTTCTTTTTTGCATTTGTGCAACTAAGGATAAGGGTCCCCCTGCCTTCCTCATAGGCATGGAGGGAACCCCCTTGAGGTTCTAACTCAGGCACCATGGCCACCCTGTGAATGGAACCTCCCCTGCCTTTCTGGGGGTCCCTTAGACCATAAGGAATCCCCTGGAGCAGCCCTGGCCCAAGCCTAGGAGGAAAAAATTTGTTTTCTAGAATGTCATGATTTGTGGTAATCTCAATACCGCCATTCCTGGGCTTCTCTTTGCAGCACCTGTAGCACCCACTTGGGTGGGCTCTAGTCCATTCCAGGGTCAGGGTTAGGTCCCTCAGACTCTTTCTTGCTTACCCTGGTCCTTCTAGGATAACTGGAGTAGCTTAACCATGGCTAAGACCCCCCTTTTTGAAGATTGTTCAGAATGGCGGTAGATGGTCTACCGTCATTCTATATATTCTATTACAGTGTGTTCAGGTCCACTTCATACTAGTTGCAAGGCCCACCAAAGGCTCAGGACACTTAGGGAAGTCCCCTCTTCAACCTTATGGGTCATTGACCCCTATGGGTTCACCCTTAACCAAACCCTAGACCTGCAAACTCAGTTTTAGAGAAACCTGGAAATGGCGGTAATCCTTTTACTGCCATTTTTGGTTTTCTGTATTTTTGGGCTTTGCACAGGGCCCAGACTATCTAGGAGGCCATTCTAAGCCCTATCATGCTATCTGAGCCCATTCCAGAGCTGCTTAGACCCTTAACCAGGGTTAACTCGGCCCCGATTAACTTTTAAACATGGTTAAAGTATTTTTAACCCTTGCAAAAATCTAAAAAATGTCAAAAACACTCAAAAAGTGCAAAGTGACCAAAAAGTTCTGCTTTGAGCTTTTTTTACCATGGTTAGTATTCCTAACCATGGTTAACTTTTTTTTTAACCCCGGTTAGCAATCCTAACTCCAGTTATACCTTTTTGGCCTACCGCGCCTAATCTTTTAGCCTACCGGACTTATCCTTAGCCTATCGGGCCCAACCTTGTTACCCTAAATCATGGTTAGCACCCCTAACCATGGCTAGCTTAACCTCTAACCTTCGTTAAATCCAACCTTGGCCTACCGGGCCTAATCCTTGGCTTACCGGACCTAAACCTTACACTTGACCAACCCGGTCAATCAAAACATAGTCTACCGGACTAAACCCTTAGCCATCACAATGCACACACATACACCCCTTAGCCTTGGCACGGGCCATGTGCTTAACCGAACCTCTTACCTATAACTCTACCGTAGACCAAGACCTTCTCCACAACCCGGGGACTTATTCTTTCTAAATTAATAGGTGGTGACTCTAAACACAACCTGTGAGTAGTAAAATCTTGTGCTCACAGCTCTAGCGACTCTATTGGGGATCTCTCTTAAGGTTCAAACCTGAACCTAGGTTTAAGCCAAATAAACTTCAATTTTGTTCCAATGCTTAAGTATTTAGCTTAATGCTAACTGTAAGCACCCAATTTTTACACCCTCAGTTAACCATGTTTAAGTCCCTTAACAATGGCAATCCCTTAACAAACCCTAGTAGACCCTACGACAAACCATAATAGACCCTAGGACTAACCTTTGGTTGTAACCCTAGCCTAGCCGTAGCATAGCCAAGCCCTAGCAAACCCTAGGCTAAATCCCTATTCAAATCATAGGTTTAAACCCTAGTTAAGCCCTAACCCCAGGTAAACCGTAGCCTAACCCTAGGACAAACCCTAGTTAAACTTAGGCAAACCCTAGCCTAGCCCTAGCCGTAGCCTAGCCAAGTCCTTGCAAACCCTAGGCTAAATCCCTATTCAAACCTTAGGTTTCAATCCTAGTTAAATCCTAACCCCAGGTAAACCCTTGCCTAACCCTAGGATAAACCCTAGTTAAACTTAGGCAAACCCTAGCCTAGCCCTAGCCTAGCCCTAGCCAAGCCCTAACAAACCCTAGGCTAAATCCCTATTCGAACCCTAGGTTTTAACCCTATTCAATCCCTTAACCCTAGGTAAACCCTAGACATCACCTTAGGTAAACCCTAAGTTTTAACCCTAGGTAAGCCCTAGTATAACCCTAGAACCTACTAAACCCATGCTAAGCTTCTGAAAGCTTCACTAAGCCTTTTTGGGATCCTCAGCTCCCCCTGTTCGGTTTGCACAGCACCCTAGTGTGCACCACCACCATGCCCAGGTCACCACTCTTTTGAGAGAAATACAGAGCATTCGGGTAGGGCCCCCCTACCCATTTTTCTTCTTGATTCATGTACTACTTGTGAGCCCCTGGTCATCTCTAGGGGAGATTTTTCATTTATCTTGGTGTTAATCTATAAACCGAACCCAACAAGGTGTTCACCTATCTTTGTCATAGGTAGGGTGAACCCCTACGGGTATACCCGTCTTTCCCAAGCATTGCAGACCATCACGGAATCCTCTGGGGGTCCCTCAGTTCTTGAGGGAACCCCTAGTTACCTCTATGTACAGCCCCATGGGCAAAAAACCAGAATACATTGAATGGCGGTAGATCATCTACCGTTATTTCTCTTTTGTTTACTATGCATAATCGCGGTAGATGATCTACCGCCATGTATTTATTTTGCCTATTTTGAGGTTGGCGGTAGACCATCTACCACCAATATGTGCTTTGTAGGTACAGTGCATTTGGACCTCTGTGGGGCCCACTCCAGGCATCCTTTGGGGTTCACACCAGACTCAAAAGCTTCATTAGAGTCCCCCTTCATCGCCATGGTTAACCCCTGAGTAAAAAATACTATTTTTAATATCGGTAATCCTATTATCGATATTAAATATATTTTGATTTTTGGCTTTTGCAGGGGCCCAGGCCTGGTAGGAGGCCACTTTAGGCCCTACATAACCCCCTGGGCCCACTTTGGACTTAACCATACCATTAACCACGGTCAAATGCACCTCCAGTTAACATTTAACCATGGTTACAAATCTTGGGTAATTAATCAAAAAATCCTAAAAATCAACTTGGACCACAAAACTGACCTTGGCCCATTCCTAACCCTGGTTAGCAGCCCTAACCACAGTTAGATTCCCCTTACTCCTGTTAACAACCCTAATCACGGTTACTTTCGGTTTACGGCCTACCGGGCCTAAAAACCAAGTCTATCGAACTTATTTTAGGCTTATAGGGCCTCCCCTTAATCTACCGGGCTAAATCTCACATCCCTTCAACTGTGATTAGCAACCCTAACCATGGTTAGTTTGGCCTAACCCCGGTTAGCAACCCTAACCCTGACCAAACTCCGCCCTAGTCTACTGGACTATCCCTAAGCCTACCGGACTTGGAAACCTTGCACTTGACCAACCATGGTGAACAAACCCTAGTCTATCGGACTAGTTCATGTTGGCCACCCTTGGTGCGCACACACATGCCCCTAGCCTTGGCACAGGCTCATGTGCCAGAACTACGCTCGGTCTGATCTCACCCTGTGAGTACGTAGGTAACCCAACCTGGGTTCGACCCCGATTAGCTTCCCCTTTTTTAGATTAGTATTAACTTATAAACACTATGGTATTTTGATCAAGATTAACTTTAACTGGCTTATACCTGGGGAGTACAGAACTGTTGTAAAACGGAAGTCTCGGGGTGCCTAACACCTTCCCCAGACGTAACTGAACCCCTTACTCTGATCTCACTCGCAGACCAAGACTTTATCCAAACCCGGAGGACTTATCCCTTCTAAATGAATAGGTGGCAACTCTTAAACATTAACCTTTCACACCCATGAGGGTATACAGGTATGCACACCAAATCCCATCCTTGTGAATGTCACAGAAATCCGTGCTCACAACAGTGTTAAGTGACCTTCATCCTTTTATGAACACACTTACATTACCCCAACATTCAGCATATAGACTAGGCTATGGTATAGTCTACAAGCAGCCCATCCGGGGAGGATTACTCTAAACCCTAACCTTCTTACACCCTATACCTATCCTCAATCATGGTTGACTATCCGGGAACTCTCACCCTGGTGAGCACCCACCCAAGAGCATGGAATGAACCAAACTTATCCTGACATTGCATATGGGGTTCAAATCCCAAGCAAATAGGTCTTCATAGGACCTATCCCCAACCTTGACTTGATAAGTTCCTGGTTCCCAACAACCCGGGTAAAGCATGTCGAACTTCCGTCTGCCCTATCGGATCACATATGTCTTGTCACACCCAATCAAAATTAGTAAAATAAAAAAAATACAATCATCATCTTTGCATTTTCATCTGCATACACAGTGCACTCAGACAGAGTTTATCTTCATCGAGGTAGATGGCAGGTCCTTTAGGGATTGTTAATCAATTGGTCAACCGTCACGGCCCGTGAATTTGACATCTCAGGCGGCATATGACGATAATCTCCAGAAATCAATTGAAGCCCTCACTTAGAGTTAGCGTCTCGCTTGAGCTTGGTACTATAAAATGAGGACCATCTTAAACCTATCCATGGTTAAACCAGATCCGCGCCTCATTAATGCTGCTATCCAGTGTTGGAACTCATCATATATGGTGTTCCGTATTGGTAAGAATAAACTATGTCCAACACTGAAAGAAATCCAGCGCATTATGGGTTTAACCATGGACGACGAAGCCATAGTACTGCGCTATAAAACAACATACCAGGCAGGCCTTTCAAGGTTCTTGCATATCAAGTCTGCCTGCTTACAGCACGGTCTTAATGGCTCTCTTGATCAGATACCTGTAAAATATCTAGAAGATCAGTACAGCCACCAGTGTAACCCTGACACCATAACAGCTGAACTTCCTGGTCTCAACACCTTTGCACTGATAGTAATGTCTTAGTTGGTATTCTAGAAGTGCTGCACCCTCACCAACTCAGAAGTGGTAGCGATCATTGAAGACATGCGCAGCTCCGGAATAGGTGTACCCGTCATTTTAGTAGAGCTTCTCAGGGCTATCAACCAAGCAGTCGACTGTAGAAAGGGCATCTTCCATGCCAGTGCACCACTCTTACATCTATGGCTGGTAGGACACCTACCAACAATCATCCCGGTGCCTATAGATCTCTGTGATGCTTACAATTTACCCAGGAAGATTTCTCAGAATCAGAGACAGATAGTGACTACAGATGCCAGAACGCTTTACCATCTTCTCCAAAGCCTGTCAAAGGAGGAGATCACATGGTAATGCGAGTGGCTAGTCTTGAAAAAGCTACCTCATGTCATTATAACCGGGAGAAGATGCTTGACCCTCGCTAGTGTAACCGGCTCAGTAGTCTATGCACCACTTCGAGTCCTCCGTCAATTTGGACTCCCTCAACGAATCCCAGTGATAGACCGCAGGTAAATGATTATGTGAACTTCACAGTGCACTCCGAAAGCCTCACTCATCGATTCCAGTCGGTTTGGCAAAGCTCTAAAAGAGAACATTGGCCAGGCTTTGTGGTTACAGCAGGACCACCAACTAATTCAGCATACCGACTCTAGGTAGAAGATCCTGACGTTCTGTCAGGTATGCTAGCACCAAGGCAACTTACCACACCAGTTTCATCTTCGGCACAAGGAACCATACCCATAGCTGAAATGGTGGTTCCTTGGAGGGACATATTCTTGGAGAGACAACTACAGATCCAGCAGAAGGAAAAAAGGCTGTGGAAGGCCCAGTAAGCAATAGGAAGCAGAGCGGAGCCATGAACAACAAGCCATGAAGGAACAGATCGATCAGCTCGAGCGGACTATTCGATCTATTCAGAAGAAACGCAAAGGAGACGCTAGAGAAACAGTCGTCATCAGGGCCCAACTACACTTCTACCAAGAGCAGTTTGATAGTGCAAAGGTTGAGATGATTGACCGGATCCGATAGTTCAGATTCCGAATGTTCAATGCTACTGAGGTAATTAACAACATAGAGGTTGAGGTCATATCCCTCCAACAACAAATCATAGACCTCAATGGTGTGTCCCAGCCACTTGACTTCGCGATCCTTAACGGACCTGCCTCAGATTGAGTCTTTTACCTTTCTTTTAGTCGTACAGTCTTGCATTCACTTTGCATGCATCAATGAAAAATCCTTTCTAGCATCTTCTTTCTTACGCATCATACATATTCATGTTTAGTCATCGCATTCCTTTCAGTTGCATGAGCCGACCCATGACTCGCTCTATAACTGCAATTCTTACAGAAGTAGCAATCGTAGACACAATTCTGATTGAAGTGCCAGTCACGGAAGAAGCATCTAGTACTGCCTCTTTTGATAGTCAATTAGAATCAATGGTAGAACCTTCCGTTCAGCATCAAAGAACCAACGAGATCCTGCAGTCCCATGAGAGAGATATCACTGTCATGTAAGCCAAGCTCGACAGTGTTTTAGATTCCTTGAAGATTCTCATTAGTACCTGAACCGAAGAACCTCTCATCCGAAACCTTACCAGAGAACACCCTGAACAATCTCAGCTTATTCTCATCATCATTCCTAACCTCGGACCCACACCAGGCGGAGGTGTAGCAGAATATGATCAGTTTGAGGGAAAAGAGCAACCTAAGGCCTCCCATATCAACCAGGACAGGCCATCGTCATCAGGCCCTACCCCATCTTTCAGACACCAGCATGAAGAGATTAAGCAAATGAAAGAAGAGATCAGACGTATGAAAGGGGCATCTGCCAACTCCAATTTATCATTGGAAGAACTGACTTTCTTATCTGGGGACACTGTACCCCCAGGTTTCAAAGTGCCAAACTTTGACAAATATGATGGCACAGGCTGCCCAAAGCAACACCTGTAGATGTACCTAGGGGACATGCTCCAGCATAACAAAAACCAACCTCTTCTCATCCAGTATTTTCAGAAGAACCTGAAGGGAGCAGCCCTTACTTGGTGGATGTCAGTTGACAAGCAGTAAGTCAAGACCTGGCAAGATGCCATGTACATCTTCGTGGATCAATACTCTTTCAATCAAGAGCTTCTGCCTCAGAGAAGCCAATTGGAACAGATGTATCAGCGTAACAATCAGTTTTTCCTGGAATACGCTACCCGCTGGAGGGAGATGGCAGTAAAAATCCCTACTCCGATCCTAAAGGAGGAGTTAGCAAACATGTTCATGGGCACCCTGAAGCAGCCATACTCCACTCTAATGGTAACCCTACCAGTTACAGACTTTAACACCATTGTCAAGACAGGTGCCCACATTGAAACAGCTATCCAGAGCAATGTCATTCACTCCTGCTTAAGGCTCGCTCCTCCCAGGGTAACAACGCCAGTCAATAGAAACAGCAGTCCCAGGGACCAGAGGAGGAAGGAAGATGTTCAGATGGTGGCTTCCGCAGCACCTATCAGATTGCCAGCTCCAACGGCTCAATCTCAACCAGCACCCAAAAATACCGAGCCAGCCAGACAAAACCAGGGGCAAAACCATCCCCCTAGAAACTGAACCCCTCTTCCATACACTCTCAGCCAATTGTTGGACTTTCTGATTAAGCAGGGTCTTCTTACCTTGAGATGCCCTACCCCTATTTTGCCACCTGACAAATAGAACAAAAACTATAGAGCCGATCATCACTGCGCCTTTCATCAAGGCCCAGGCCACGCTACTGACTATTACATTAGCCTAAAATACATCATCCAAGATCTTTTGGATGAGGGAAAGGTTGAATTGGCCCCCAGGAACACCAGCATCAACCAGGCACTACCACCCCCATATAACAATCAAGTGAATTTCATTGAGTGGGAAGAACCCGGAGCAGGGAAGCTAAGACCTAGCGCATTAGCAGTGGATGACAACATAATCAGGCCTTCTTACGAGCCTCCTATCATAATCCCATTCCCCTAGTCAAACACCCAGAGTATCCAACCACCAGTACAGATCCCTATCCTTGAACCAATCAAAGAGCAGATCGTCTACACCATCCCATGCCTAGCAAATTGGCCCACAGCTCCAGCTCAAGCCTTTTACAGGCCCCATCCGGATCCCTTACATCCCATCTTCGCCTTTTAACCTCGACCGAGTACCCGCTCCCCACTCTCTCATCATTGAGAGCGAGAGCATAGCCTACCTCACCCGATCTGGCCGGGTATACCAATCTCTGGTGACTGAGCCGGTAAAAGAGAAAGAGAAAGTAGGGGTATCAGACCCGGAAAAAAAATCAGTAGACTCAGTAGTCCTATTGAAAATCTTAGAAAAAATAGAAGAATTCAATATCACTCAGCAGTTGAGCCAAACCCCTGCACAGATCTCCATTATTGGTCTCCTCCTAACTTCCAGGCATCACCGAAAGCAGCTGATCCAGGTATTTAGCAACACCCATATAACACCAAGCATTCACCAGAGAAATTGGGGCAAATGGTGAGGCAAGTACTAGAATCGAGAATCATCTCCTTTACAGAAGAAGAAATATCAGACAGCAACAGAGATCATACCCAGGCTCTCTACATTACAGTACAATGCATGAATAGAGCTTTATCATCAGTTCTAATTGACAATAGCTCCAGCCTAAACGTTTGTACTTTATCTACACTGCAAAGGCTGGGTCTGAACCTCACTCAGGTGAAGAAGAGACCCATGACCATCAAGGCTTTTAATAACTCCACCCGATAGAATCTGGGTGACATCGACTTGACCATCAAGGTCGGACCTGCTCAGTTCGCAACCAACTTTCAAGTTGTGAATGTACCAGCCTCATTCACTTTACTACTAGGGAGACAGTGGATCCACTTGGCTGGAGCCATTCCCTCCTCTCTCCATCAAAGAATCAAATTCATTTAGGATGACCACTTGGTCGTGATCCCCTCAGAGGAGACGCCAAGTTCCTTTGAGGACATCCAGGAACTGGGGCAAGGCATTGCCTTCATGATAGACCAGTTCGAGCAGGTCAGATCTATTGTCTAGATAGAAGAGTAGAGCAATCAGGCAGTACCACCATTTGTGAATTAGATGGCTAGAATGAACTACCAACCAGGATTAGGACTGGGAGTCAGGAATTAGGGAATGAAGAAGAGATACATACCTCCTCGCTACACTCCGCCTTTTGGATTGGGCTACAAGCCCAAGTTTGAGGACTATCTCTCAATGCTAACAAAGAAGAACAACCGATCGGTAAAACCAAAACCCCAACCTCACATCTCTATAACCTTCCTGATAGGGACATTCGAAGCTTATACCCCTCTTGCACCAGTTGCCAAAATCTCAAACCCTTAACCCAATGCCGAGTCTTCAAGGATTCCAGATCCAGAAGTGTTCAGCATGACACAGATGTTCGACAAGCTGACTGTCGAAGATGCTACAGAAGTAAAAGATTCAAGAGGAGAACAGATCTGCACCTTCTCCAACAGCGCTGAGGCATCATCCAGTCATCGACCACTGATCCATTGGTTGATTGAGACTCTCATCATCAAGGCCATCTAGGGTCGGGTAAGCATAGTACAGGGCAGGTTGGTTCGATCAAGCAGTGACCGAAGCACCATTCTTCTCCTCCTCCTATTTTCTCTTTGTTCCTATTGGAAAAACCAAATGTCGGCCACTGTAGGCCCCTTTTTGTTGAGTCACCATTTTTTGTAAACAAGAGTCATTAGTTTTAATGAAAATCTGATGTTTTGACTTAAAATCATGTTTTGCATAAAACATTTCAAAATTAGCTGATGACGAAATCACACTGACTCTTTCCCTAGAAGGCCTAGTATCTTGAAGCCACTACAAATAACAAAAAGCATGCTAAACTAAGCTAAATGATTTGTCAGGAAATCACTTCTGATAAGGCCACCTCCAAAATCCTTTTTGAACTTTCGAAAGTTGAGTATAAGTCAGAACAGGAAGAGGAGCCACCTCAAGAGATTCTGGACCTCCTAAAGCACAGTGAAGGGTTACTATAGTCTAACATCGAGGACACTGAGACCATAAATCTTGGATCCAAGGACAACCCTAGCTCATCAAGATCGGCACAACCATTAGCCCTCAGTAAAGAACAGACATGATCAGCTTCCTGAAGAGCTACAATGACGTCTTCATCTGGTCCTATGCAGACATGCCTGGGCTAGACCCAGATTTGGTGGTACACAAACTACCCCTGAACCCTGAGATGAGACCAGTTAAGCAGAAACTATGACGGATGAGGCCCGAATGGTCACAGAAGGTGAAAGAAGAGGTAGAGAAATAGATCAAAGCAGGCTTCCTAGCAGTAGCAACCTATCTTGAGTTGTTAGCCAATATTGTGCCGGTACCTAAGATGGATGGCAAGGTCCGAATGTGCATCGACTACCAAAATCTGAACAAAGCTAGTCCTAAAGACAACTTCCCTCTCCTGCACATTGACGTCCTGGTCGACAATACAGTAGGGCATGAGACGCTCTCATTCATAGATGGTTTCTCCAGATACAACCAGATCAGAATGACAGAAGAAGACATGGAGAAAACCTCTTTCATCACACCTTGGGGCATATTCTGCTATAAAGTAATGCCCTTCAAACTCAAGAATATAGGGGCAACATATCAGAGGGCCATGACCACACTATTCCATGACGTGATCCACAGGACAGCTGAAATCTATGTGGATGATATAATCGTCAACTATTCAATTGCCAGGCGACACCTGATGACCTGAAAAAGCTTTGCGACAGGCTCAGAGAGTTCGGCCTAAGACTGAATCCGGCTAAGTGTGTCGTTGGAGCCTCATCAGGAAAGCTCCTTAACTTCATAGTGAGCAAAAAAGGTCTTGAGATCAATCTAGCTAAAGCCAAAGCTATCATCGAAATGCCAACACCCCAGATTGAAAAGGAAATCCGCAGGTTCCTGGGCAAAATTCAGTACATCAATCGATTAATCTTTCAGCTCAGTCCAATATGCGAGCCAATCTTCAAACTTCTCAGGAAGAATGTACTAACAGTCTGGATAGATGAGTGCCAGGAAGCCTTTGATAGAATAAAACAGTATCTTCTCTATCCTCCAGTACTTGTGCCTCCTACACCGGGACGACCACAGCTACTCTACATCTCAGTACAAGAAACCTCCATTGGATGCATCTTGGCACAACACAACGAGACAAGCAAAACAGAGCAAGCCATCTACTACATCAGTAAGCGCCTGCTAAAGTATGAGAAGAGGTACAGCCCGCTTGAGAAAACTTGTCTAACACTGGTCTGGGCTACTCAGCGTTTACGGCACTATCTTCTTTCCTACCCGGTAATCCTGATCTCCTAGATGGATCCTCTTAAGTACCTACTGGAAAAGCCAGCCACTACCGGGAGGATAGCTCAATAGCTTATGATGTTATCTGAATTTCAAATCACATACATGACTTAGAAGTCAATCAAGGGGCAAGCAATTGCAGATCATCTGGCCCAAAACCAAGCACAATACTATGTGTCGGTACCTAGAGGAAGCCATCCTGTATGCAGAATCTGAAGAGCAAGAATACCTCAGTTGGGAATTGTACTTCGACGGAGCAGCTAACAGTCATAGACACGGGGTAGGGCTAGTCCTGAACTCTCTAAAGGGAGCCCACCTCCCCATCTCAATCAAGCTGAAATTCAGATGTTCAAACAATGAAGCAGAGTATGAGGCATGCATAGCCGGACTGAAAGAAGCCCTGGGCATCGGAATCGAAGAGATAGACGTCTACGGTGACTCATCTTCGATAATCTGTCAAGCGAACGAATCTTGGGCCATTCAAGAAGCAAAGCTAGTCCTGTACCTGGCCTACCTCAATATCCTAATCACTCAGTTCGGAAGAATCACCTTCAGTCACAGATCCAGGAACCACAACAAATTTATTGATGCATTGACTATTCTTGCCTCCATGGTACAGATTCCCAGGGGCATCATGCTCTAGCCAATCGAGATTCGGCAACAAGATCAGCCTGCTTACTGTCTTGAGATAGAAGAGGTATCAAACAATAAGCCTTGGTATGCTGACATGAAGCAGTACCTCGAGGCCGAGACCTTCCCCCTCAACACCACCAAAACGGACCATTGGGCAATCAGAAGACTGGTCATTCAGCTTATCCTCTCAGGAGGAATCTTTTACAAGAGATCGCCAAACTTAATCTGGCTCAGATGCATCGACACTCATGAAGCTGCACAGGTAGTTAAAGAAGTTCACGGAGGAACTTGTGGCCCACACATGAACGAGTTAATGTTTCCAAGAAGATACTCAGACTGGGTTACTATTGGTCTACGATGGAATCTGACTGTTGCCGGTATATACAGAAATGCCACTAGTGCCAAATCTATGCTGACAAGATCAATGCATCGTCGTCTACGCTGCACAATCTCACTGCTCCATGGCCATTCTTAGCTTGGGGCACCGATGTCATCGGACCCATAGCACCGAAAGTATCAAACGAACATTGATTCATTCTGGTAGCAATCAATTACTTCACAAAATGGGCCAAGGCAGCCTCTTATGCCAACGTCACAGCCTTCGTGGTTCAGCATTTTCTAAAAAGGGACATCATCTGCTGATACGGTGTTCCATATGAGATTGTAACAGATAATGCCCTCAACTTCTACAACAAGGGGATGACAGATCTCTGTCAGAAGTTCAAGATACAGCATCACAACTCTACGCCAGGCAGGCCACAGACCAACAGTGCTGTTGAAGCTGCCAATAAGAACATTAAGAAAATTATAAAAAAGATGGCTACCAATTACTCTGCCTGGCAGAAGATACTCCCTTATACACTCATGGCCTACAGAACGTCCATCTGAACCTCAGCTGGGGTAATACCATTTTCTCTGGCTTATGGTATAAAAGTAGTCCTCCCTATTAAATTACAAATTTCATCACTCCAGGTGTTAATGGAAGTAGAAATCTTAAAACCATAATGGGCACAGACCTGATATGAGCAGCTGAATCTGATAGAAGAGAGGCGACTGAAAGCCATCAACCACTCTCAGGCCTACCAGAGGCGCATGGCTAGGGCATTCAACAAGAAGGTCAAGCCCCAAAGCATCGAAATCGATAACCTGGTTCTCCGAAAAATGTTGCCAAACTGCCCTGACCCAAGAGACAAGTTCACACCCAATTACAAAGGCCCATACATCATCCGAGACAAATTCTCTGACGCTGGCCTTTGACTCGAACATATGGATGACGTAGACCTCCCAGAGCTCATCAACATAGATAAAGTCAAACGATACTATGCTTAGGGTCTAGATTTGATAGGTACTTTGCACTCGTAGATTCTCCGAGAAATGACAGGAGGTCATCATTGGCACACTCCTTATCCCCAGCAATGTAAACCATTTTCAAATCAATGAAATCCATTAGTTAGCCCCCTTGAGCCTAACAGTCTTCTTTCATATAACCCTTTTTTCAAGGATACCCTCCCTTGCTCTCTGCGGCATTTGCCTGAACTACGTCATAACCTAATCCTGTAAAGGGTACGTAGGCAACCTGACAATCAGGTGTGGTCACCAATGGGATCCAGATATCTCTTAAGTCATCCCCAAGCAGATTCAAAATCTCTCTAAAGATCCCCCATTAGAGTCACTTTCACCAAGCAAAGTCGGAACTCTCCCAGTTTCCCCAATGGAGTCAACTCTTAAGGGTACAAAATTTCCATCTGAGGAAAACCCAAAATAGAAATTGAAACATTCTCAAAGTAAGAGACTCCCCCACAGAGACAACCTCTCCGGACTCTTCCCCCAGTAGAATCAACCTCGACACAAAGATTTTTCAGGGACAACCTCTCCCGAAAGTATTCCCCATACAGAGACAACCTCTCCCAAAACTCTCCCTAACAGAGTCAATCTCACCTAAAGTCAGTCTCTATCAGAGAGGAGAATTCCCCAATGGAGTAAAAGAAAAATCTACAGGGAACAAATCAACTGCAAACAAGAGAAATCCCCAATGTCTCTGTAAATTGATGCACAATACATGCCTATGCAAATGGATTACTGTGTGTCTCGGTAAGAATCGACGAGAAACAAATAACAATTATCATACATAAAATGAAACCAAATATGAGTTAATATCATATTATTTTGTGCATGTTGGTAAAAAAGCTAGTGTTATAGGAGCCATAAAGAACTGGAAAAAATAGAAAGGATATAAATTGTTCCAAGAAGCCACGAAGGATTTAAAATGCATACCTGGTTTAAGAAATGAGTAAAATTAGATACCCCGAGTTCAAACTTAAGAGATTCACAAAGTATGGTTTTCTTTAAGGTGGCCAAGTCACATGGATCACGAGAATTTGCCACATAGATACTCCATTATCCACCAAATGATTACTATAATTTCTTACTAACATGGAAAACAATAAACAAATGTATTTCATATTTTAGATATTTATTCACGACTTTTTCAAAATATCATAAATAATTCGTGTTTAATTCGTAACTTTTTGAAAAAGTCGCTATTTCTCATCGAATAAAGAATTCGAACAAAATTTAATTTTTGATGAAAAGTATTATGTGCACGCTCTACCCAAAACTATGACTCTTGATAGATTGGAATGGCAAAACAAGATTATGTTGCCGACCCCAAGGTTGAGATAAGGCACTGCTAAAGAAGGTATAATAACAAATCACGGAAAATGAATGTGTGTGTCAGAATAATAACAAATCACTTTTTCCACATTGTAAATATGGCATTAGGACCCACGGAAAATGAATATGAATGTGTGTGTCAATGTGTGTGCATATATATATATATATATATATATATATATGTGTGTGTGTGTGTGTGTTTGTCTCTGTGTCTGTGTCTTACATTTTCTTTGATATAATCGTTGAAGGAAGTTAGTTCGCTGAGTAAGGCCTGCTCTGTTCCGTCATTGGGATCTTTCCTTTTAAGGAAACTGATAAATGTGGAGAAGATCTTTGATCCACTACAAGTATAAAAATAGATATGTAAATGAAAACAAGTTAGAGCATGGACAACCAAAACTTCTAATAGAGAATTATGGATAGTTACCAAAATATTACGCTCAGTATGTCTACTACTAAAATTTGATTTTATAAAATAATTGTCAAATCTTTTCGCTCAACAATCTGCATCAGAAACAACATGAAAAAGTATATACTAAATTTATTGTCAAGCCATCCACAGTCCATATTTCTAGCACAGCTTGAAAATTAAAACTATGAAGTTCCAAGAATTAAGATTGAGGTTCGTAGTTGATGAACACAGTATAAGGAAAATAATCAGGTCAAAACAGGAGTTAATTTTCTCAAATTATAAATAATTGGCACCAGATACCAGTTTAATAAAATCATGATTGATAATTGCAATGTGTTATTGGCATATAGATAAAGAACATAAATGAATAAACACTAGTTTGGCTCCACAGTAACTTATCTAATATGGAACAAATACCATAATTCAATGAGCAGCTTATCATGGTCTTCATATTTGAGTTTTGGAAGATCCATTTAAATGCTTTATGTTATTTTTATGTTTTTTACTCTTTTTTATGCCTTGCGTATTGAGGGTATTTTGATTATTACAATGTAATTTATTTCATTAATATATAATAGTGTAATAGATGAGAGTCCCAGTTGCAGCCATCAAATTCAGTGATTGTTTTTTAAAAGTTGCAATTTAATCACGACATTGGCAAAACATCACAAACTAAATGCAAAATTCCCTCTTCTTCTTCTAATCTAGGAAGTGAAGATTTAAAGGGAGAGATTGAGATTGGGTAAGGTCATTAGACTGTAAACCTGACATCAACAATTGTATGGTCAGTAATCTCAAATCCTCTGGGAAAGCACTGCCCTGTAGATCTAATTTTATCAAAAAAAATTTATAATTTCTCCTCATCTTTTTGGGAGTTTTTGAGGATGTTTTGAATGATGCGAAAAGAAAATCAGATTTTGGAGTTTCAGTTACAATGTTGTGATTAAGATCCTGTTTGATGGGTTGCCTGGTCTGATATAATACATAGAATGCCATAAAATTTATTTATTGTCTAACATAAGAGATTTGAGGTTTCTGGGTTTTTCTTCCAACCATATGATACCCACCCCCATGGTTTTTCACCTTGTTTAGTTCGTTGAAGCTTAGGGAGTTGTTGGGTTATTTGTGCATACCAACCTAAAGGTTGATGCTTCCTCTCACACGATTTTAAGAAATGGTGACAAGGCAGGCTAAGGAGCATGCTAGGGTTTGCACTCTCCTTAGCATGATCCTTTGACACAATTTTACAAGTGAAAAGCAAGTTGAAACAGGAATATGTGTATATACGAGCAAAAACCTAGTGCAAATGCACGGGGTGTGGAAAGAAAATGAATAAACGAAAAATATGGTGAGAAAATTAAAAATAGAGAGTAAGAAAAGAATATAAAAATAAAATAGATGAAAAATGATGATAGTTTAGTCATCTCTTGTAAGATTTTTCATATGTATCCTATTAAAAGTAGATAATTTAGTCATTTAAAAATTCACAATTTTATTGTTATATATAAATTTTAATCTTATTATTATATAACTTCAAGAAAGTAAGTTTGCATCATTATAAAAAAATAAAAAAATTTATCTCATCTCATCTAAAAATTTAATGTGTCAAAGTTATTTAAAGGTTTTAGAGATGATGATATTTCTTGTAAATAAATAATATCTTTAAATAATTAGTTACTATAAAGAAAAGTTTACATAGAAGAGAAAATGTTAATCTCTTCCTATTCTTCAACCCGAAACAACATCTAATTAAATTTTTTTCTAGTGGGACTCACTTTAACACTACCACTAATTTGCATAATATAACAAAATGCAAATTAAAAATTAAATAGAGATACCATGTCAAGAAACTCAATTTCTTATAGAATATTTTTTATATGTAGAGATGAAACCGCTTGACACTTTAACACCAATGAATATCAAGAATAATTTGAATTATATTTTTTACTCATATCAATGATAGTGTGAATCTCATTAATTTCAGTGAGAATAATCTATGCTATTTCAAATCGCTACTGCAAGAGAAAAATAAAATACCCAAAATAGTGCCTAAAATGCACTAATACTCTGCCAAAGCTCCATGTAGAGACCGATAAGTAAAAAGATAAGTAATGCCAGAACCTGATAGCTTCCAATAGCATCGAATTATCCAAAATATAGTACCCGAAAATGTACTCATGCCATAATGCACCCAGACTTAAGAACTTCCTAATAGCTGATGTTAAAACAAACTTCTTAAGATTTCCACTCTAGATGCTCTAATGTTTAGGAAAAACCTCCCTACTGAACCATACTAATTAAAATGTACAACATGCCAAATCCTTACATGTTTGAGAATGAAAAATGTCTTGTGGATTTGTCTACTATTTATAAAGGATTAGGGAGAAGGTAGACCAAGAGTAAGAAAAATTTGAGGATGGTAGATGTTACAATTTAATAAATTGCAATTAAAGAATGAGAATGTGGAGAGAAGGAAAAAGAGACACTTAAACTTCATATTTTTAATAATTTAAATGTTACAACTTAATTAGTTGTAATTAAAGAGTAGAATTAGAAGAAAAAAATAAATATTTATTGTTACAATTTAATTATTTGTAATTAAAAAAAAATAGAATGTGAGTGGGTGAAGGTGAGCAATTAACCCATCACTTAATTAGGCAGGAAGAATAATAATTGAAGGGTGACGTGACGTTTTCTTATTGGATCAATTAGAAGATATGTTGCATGAACCAGAATAGAAAATAGAGGCCAATGAGATATGCCACGTGGAACCAACCAGCATATAGTATTAGTATAGATATTTTGTCGCGCCCCAAAATCCCACCTAGGAGAATGTGAGATCTTGTCACATGACTTACTTGACAAACCATCCTGTTAAAAGCAATTAAGGCATACTAAAATACTAACCTAAAAATTTCTTCAATTAATAATATCAATTAAATTCATAATCCCTAACTGTAACTGAAATATAATAAATCCCGATTATACATCATGATCATAATTTAAACTAAACTAAACATGAGTCTCCATAAAGTCAATTAAAGTCTCCCTGAAGTTTGACTACTAATAAATTAACTTCAACAGTAGGGCCAACGATCAAGATCCCGTTCTTTCTTGGGATAATCACCTTCCGATTCCTCGAAGTATTCATCTTCTTCCCATGGTCTGAGCACAGAAATATCAAAACGTAAACTTGCCGATAACAAAAGTCATCATCTAAGTAACAAGTTACTCCGCATATATAACAGACCATAATGAACAATACAATAAACATTAAATTACATGCATTTTACAGATTCATACAACAGTTCACATACATAATCAGTGCGGAAACAAACAGGTACATTACGTCAATTTCTTTCTTTCTTTTCTTACTTTCTTACTTTTTATACTTCATACTTTATTGTTTCATGAACAACGCATTCACATGCAATGGTAATAACTTAAAATACCACTTTACCGTATAAGGAAAGAGGTTACTATACTTTACTTTATCGAGATTCCACCCTTCGTACATTACCCTGCACGGACGGTTCAGTACATTTTCCGGTACGATGGCTTACTTACTTTAGCATTCTTCTCACCCTTTTGATGGTATTCGATGGTGCAAAACATACATTATCGTTTTCGTGTGTCTTTCTTTCTTACTTACTTTCTTACTTTACTTTTGATCTTACTTATAATCTTCTTAGTGTCTTTAATTCTCTCTTCACTCATATGCATACCTTTCATTCGTGAGTGCACAATGATATACCTTTTGTTTAAATTACACCTGAGACTAACCGTCAAGGGTCATAGGACATCTCATAATAGTGTCTCATTCCACTATGTTAACCAGGCCTAGGCAGCTTGACTTTCATCAAAGGTTCATTTACCCAAAAGTATATCACGTATAAAGAAACATTAAAGAAAACACTCAACCTTGCATATTTCAAATTATTTGACAATCTAAAATCACAGTTTATATTAAAATACACCCAATCACGATCTAATTTAAATATCAAAATCTCCTTTTTATTTAATCAAGATCAATATCCTAATTATAACACCTTTCATCAATAATAATTTTCATGAGTTATAAACATAAAATCAAACTCACATATAATTAAAATCTCATAATAATTCATCCATTCATCTCATTCTCCTCATAAATCCATACACTTCAATAAAATTTCTCAATCCCCTTTTTAAATCATAAATAATTTTGACATGGTTCTTCACATCCTAATTTAGCGATTCAAGAATAATGAAACCGAATCATAAATATGGTTCTTCACATCCTATTTTAACTGTGAACGCAGGAAATTCATTCCCCCAACTGTTTGTGGCTCATGGGTTTTTGAGAGTCGCCACCTATTCATTCAGAAGGGATGAGTCCCCCAAAGTTTTAGATAAGGTCTTGGTCCACGAGAGAGATCAGGGTAAGGGGTTTGGTTAAGTCCAGGGAAGGTGTTAGGAACCTGAGGCTTCCATTTTACAATGGTTCCGTACTCTCCGAGTTTAAGCCAAATAAAGTTAATCTTGTTTAGAATGCCGAAATGTTTAAGTGAACACTAATCCAAGAAGGAAAAAGCTAACTGGGGTCGGGCCCATGTTGGGCTGCCTACGTACTCACAGGGTGAGATCAGACGGAGCGTAGTTCTGGCACGTGAGCCTGTGCCAAGGCTAGGGGTGTGTGTGTGTGCACCAAGGGTGGCTAACATGGATTAGTCCGGTAGACTAGGGTTTGTTTGATCGAGGAGGGTCAAGTGCATGGTATGAAGCCCGGTAGGCTTAGGGGGTCCGGTAGACTAGGAAGGAGTCCGGCCTGGGTTAGGATTGTTAACCGGGATTAGGCCAAACTAACTGTAGTTAGGGTTGCTAACCATAGTAAAAGGGGAGTGATGTGCAACCCGGTAGGCTAAGGCGGGACCCGGTAGGCCGAGGTAAGTTCGGTAGACTTGGTTTTTAGGCCCGGCAGGCTGTAAACCGAAGTTAACTACGATTAGGGTTACAAATCGTAGTTAAGGGGGTCTAACTTGGTTAGGGTTGCTAACCAGGGTTAGGGAGAGGGTCAAAGTCAGGATTATGGTCCGAAGTTTGTTTTAGGAATGTTCGTTTAATTTCCAAAGATTTGTGGGGTTAAGGGGTGCTTAACCACGGTTAAATATTAATTGGAGGTGTATTTAAGCGTGGTTAAGGGTCAGGTATAGTCCAAGGTGGGCCCTGGGGGCTAGGTAGGGCCTTAAATGGCCTCCTACCAAGCCTAGGCCCTGGAAAAGCCCAAAACAAAAAACACAGTTAATGTCGGTAATGGAATTACCGACACTAATGACAGTGTTTTTGGTCAGTGTTTTTGTCAAAATTAGCTTGGGTTAACGGGTAACCCGAGGTAAACCAAAGGCATGGGAGTGTAGGGGGGACTCCTGGGAAGAGTTCAGGCCTGGTGTGGACCTCAGAGGGTGTCTGGAGTGGGCCCCACAAGAGTGTAAAGCCACTGTAACAGACAATGCAAGTTGGCGGTAGTCGTTCTACCGCCCATCCCAAATCAGGCGAAAAACAGAATGTCGGTAGAGGTATGACCGATATTCTGGAAAAAACTCAAAAACAAGGGGTCGGCAGAGGGATCACCGACAAAATGAAAATCAGACCATTTTAGGAATGACGGTACTGAGAGTACCGCCATTCCTGGATTTCTGTAAAACCAGGTCTGTAGCTACTGGGGTTGTACACCAATGCTACTAGGGGTTCCCTCATGATCTGAGGTACCCCAGAAGCTTCGTGGTGGTTTGCAATGTGCTCAAGGGAGAGGCTATAACAGTAGGGATTCACCACGCCTATGGGCGAGGCGGGTGAACACCCTGTTTGAGCTTGGACTGGTTAACTAGACACCGACAAGAGCATAGAACGTCCCCTGGAGATGACCAGGGGCTCACAAATATTGAAACAAGAAATAAAAGGGAGGGGAACAGACCCCTTCACCAACGCTCTGTTTTGCCTCGATGGAGTAACCGTCTGCACGATGATGATGGGCCAGTGGAGGTGCTGCCAATGCAAAGGGGAGAACTGGGATGTTCCCTGTGGTCTTAGTATTACAACCAAGGTGTTGGAGAGGCTGAGGGGGATGGTTTTTGATAGATTTTTACCTTTGGAGATTTCTGTCGACCGTTTTGAACGGGAGGTGGGTTTGAATTTATAGGGAAGGACCTAAGAGGGATTAGGAAGAAGGGTATTGGACCCCGGTAAGGTCGACTAAGGGCTGAGGGGGGAGAGACCGAGGTGGAGGTAGAGTGTGCAGGGGTGTTGCAGGCCTGCAACTCGTAACTTGAATATGTCGGTAGACGATCTATCGACAGCCTGAAACAAGGCCAATTTTTAATGTCGGTAGACCTTCTACCGACATTCTGGGTTTCGTTTTTAAATGGGCTGGGCCCTGCACACACAGGTTATGGGGGTTATGTCCTAAGGGTTTTTGGGCCTTGTGGGCTTGGATTAAAGGGTTTGGGCCTATAGGCCATGGGCTTCACTAAGGTCACCTACGGCTAAGGGTTTAGGACATGGTTTTGATTCCTAAGATTAACTAAGGGTTTAACTAGTGTTCACCTAGGGTTTAGTCCTAAGGGTATGACTGGAGAGGCTTACCTAGGTCGTGAGGGACTTGGTAGGAAAGGTAACCATAGTTAAAAGATTTTAACTACGGTTAGGATGGGGTGAAAAAATCGGGTGCTTACAGCTGCCCCTCTTTGCTGGAGAATGCCAGGGTTGGCGATTCGAATGGCAAAGACTGGAATCATCCTATTTTTATACCGAGCTCGGATAACAGGGATGCAGAATGATGATGTGTATGCATGCAGTGCAAAAATAGTGAGTGCAATGTAGTGGCAAGGCGCTGCTGGGGAAGGGCGAGTAGTCCAGACTACTTACTGGGGATTGATGGATACAGGGATGGCATAGCCCGGAGGCGTTGGCTGGAAGGCTTCGGTCGAGTTTGATCGAAGAGACACACGGGGTATCCAGAAGGAGGACACGTAAGTGGTATACGCTGTAAAGGTATACACAGGATGTCGAGGACACACGGGGGTGTCGAGGATGTGACATGCAGGTGGTATACGTTGTAAAGGTATACACGGGATGTCGAGGACACACGGGGGTGTCGAAAGGTGAGACATGGAGGTGGTATACGTTGTAAAGGTATACACAAGATGTCGAGGACACACGGGGGTGTCAAAAGAAGGGAGGACATGCAGGTGGTATACGTTGTAAAGGTATATACGGGATGTCGAGGACACACGGGGGTGTCAAAAGAAGGGAGGACATGCAGGTGGTATATGCTGTAAAGGTATACGTGGGATGTCAGGGACGCACGATGGTGTCGAGGATGAGACATGCAGGTGGTATATGCTGTAAAGATATACACGGGATGTCGAGGACACACGAGGGTGTCGAGGATGAGACATGCAGGTGGTATACGCTGTAAAGGTATACACGGGATGTCGAGGACAGACGGGAGTGTTGAAAGGTGAGACATGGAGCTGGTATACACTGTAAAGGTATACACGGGATGTCGAGGACACACGAGGGTGTCGAGGATGAGACATGTAGGTGGTATACGCTGTAAAGGTATACACGGGATGTCGAGGACAGACGGGGGTGTCGAAAGGTGAGACAGGGAGGTGGTATACACTGTAAAGGTATACACGGGATGTCGATGACACATGGGGGTGTCGAGGATGAGACATGGTGGTATACGCTGTAAAGGTATACGCGGGATGTCGAGGACACACGAGAGTGTTAAAGAGGGGACATGGAAGTGGTATACGCTGTAAAGGTATACGCGGGATGTCAGGGAATGTACACTGTAAAGGTACAAACAGAAAGGGTGGTGTACACTGTAAAGGTACCCACGGATGTTGAGTAATGTGGCCAAAAGGCGCTGAAGTTGATCAAAGATGATGCTGAGGAGTTTGGTCACACAAGGTGTGATGCTATGTGGGGATGTCATACAGGGGATAAAGGCGAGGATGCTTTCCCATGACTCTGCTGATTGCGACTTACGGGGAGGTATGGTGCCAGCTTCTTCTGCTCTGACTTGCTGGGACTGCTCAGTACAGGCTGGTACAATCCGGTCAGGATACCAAAGAGTTTGTTTTTTGAAAACATTTTGTAAAAGGTTTTGGTCCTTTGTAAAAAAAATTTTCTTTCAGCAAAAGAATGTTCAACTAGCTATCAGTTTTACCAGGAAAGTGCTTTAGTCAAGGCTTTATGGATTTTGTAGTCTACCTTTTGCTGTTTGAAAGTGGAGTATAACCCAGAAGAGGCTTTGTCATCGCTGAGGATGCTCATGGGTAGACCTGTTTGTTTTGTCACTGTTGGAGATTAGACTCTGACTGGGGAGAACCTTACTGGGGGAGCAAATAGGATGCTCCTACTGGGGAGATCCGCTGGGGGATGTAATGCCATTGTAGACCGTTGTTGGGGATTTGCTGAGGGATATGACACTACCGTAGATCACTGCTGGGGATCTAAACTCTGCTGGAGCCTAGTGTTAGGGAAGCTGCTCTTCCATGCCACCTTCCGGAGATTGCTGTAGGGGATTTATCTGGCTAGCCTGATTGCTGCCTGATGTTGTTGCCAAACTGTCTTCAGCCTTTCTCCCTTTTTTACCCTTAGAATGACCAAGTCATGGTGTTCACATAATTTTTGCGCAATGAGGCCATTACTGGTTTTCCTCATGTCTGCGAAGCTGATTGATTTTTGTCCTTTTTTTGCCCCTAGTCACAAGACTAGGTTTGGGGATCGCGTGATTTTTGCGCAATGAGGCCGTTGCCGGTTTTCACTCATGCCCGCGACTTACTGGGGAAGTTTTGTTTATGTTCGGAAAGAAGGTCTTCTCCCATCATAGCCCTGAATGGCACTCCTCTAGGGATTTGAGGATGATATTTCCGCTAGGGATTCAGATGTGATATTTGCACTTGCACTCATAATTCCTAAGGGATCGAGGAGGACTTATAGTAGGACGAAATGTAGGCTGAGGGACCAAGTTTGGGACACCCTGGGATTTCTCCTGTTTGTAGTTGATTTGCTCTCCCTTGGAGGTTTTGGTTTGATATAATTGATTTTCACTCTCTGGGGAGGATTTTTCTATTTTTGGGGGGATTATTTGGTTAAGGCCCGTGCCTTATGATTCCCGGTGATGATTTTTTTTTTTTGTTGGCGACTCCACTGGGGTGGGGGAGAGAGAGCGAGAGAGGTTGTCTCTACTGGGGATAGAGAGGTTGTCTCTGTCCGAGGAATTTGTTTTTCTGGAGAGGTTGTCTCTGCTGGGTAAAGAGTCCAGAGAGATTGTCTCTATGGGGAGTCTGTGAAATGTTTCGACTTCTATTTTGGGCTTTCTTTTGATAGAAACTTTGTACCCATGAGAATCGATTTGCTTGGGAAGTTGGGAGAGTTTTTCTCTGCTTGGGGAGAGTTTATGACTCCTTTGGGGAAAGAGGGACTCTGTTTGGGGAGAGTCGAGGAGTGGATACCCCTAATGTGACTGCAGCTGATTCGATTGGTTGCCTACGTACCTTTGCAGGATTAGATTATGACGTAGTTCGGGCCAATCCCGTAACGGGCGAGGGAGGGTGTCCCTGAAAAGTGTAATAAAAGAGGGGCTGTCAAGCTCAAGGGGCTAACTAGCGAGATTCATTTGTTTTGCAAATGGATTACAGGAAAGAGAGATGAAGAGTGTGCCAAGGATGGCCTCTTATCATTTCCCAGAGAAACTACAAGTGCAAAGTGCCTATCACATCTAGACCCTAAGCATAGTATCTTTTGACTTTGTCCATGTTGACGGGCTCTGGGAGGTCTTCGTTATCCATACGTCCGAGTTGAAGGGCAACGCTGGAGAATTTGTCTCTTGGGTCAGGGCGGTTTGGCAACATTTTCTAGAGGATCAGGTCACCGATCTCGATGCTTCTTGGCTTGACTTTCCTGTTGAATGCCTTAGCCATGCGCCTTTGATAGGCCTGAGAGTGGTTGATGGCTTTCAGTCGCCGCTCTTCGATCAGGTTTAACTGCTCCTACCGGGTCTGTGCCCATTCTGCGTCTGAGAGCTTTGCTTCAATTAACACCCTGAGTGATAGAATTTGTACTTTGACAGGGATGACTGCTTCCATACCATAGGCCAGAGTGAATGGTGTTGCCTTAGTTGAGGTTCGGATGGACGTTCTGTAGGCCATGAGTGCATAAGGGAGCATCTCATGCCAGGTAGAGTACTTGGTTGCCATCTTCTCTATCATTTTCTTTAGATTCTTGTTAGCGGCTTCAACTGCACCATTGGTCTGTGGCCTGTACGGTGTAGAGTTGTGATGTTGGATCTTGAATTTCTGGCAGAGATCAGTCATCCCCTCATTGCACAAGTTGAGTACATTGTCTGTTACAATCTCATATGAGACCCCATATCGACAGATGATATCCCTTTTCAGAAAACGCTGAACCACTGAGGTTGTGACGCTGGCATAAGAGGCTGCCTCGACCCATTTCATGAAATAATCGATTGCTACCAGGATGAATCGATGTTTGTTTGATGCTTTCGGAGCTATGGGTCCGATGACGTCGATGCCCCAAGCTGAGAATGGCCAAGGAGCGGTGAGATTGTGCAGGCTACTCAGCAGTGCATTTACCCAGTCGGCATAGATTTGGCATTGGTGGCACTTCTGTACATGCTTGCAGCAATCTGATTCTATGGTGGACCAGTAATAGCCTAGCCTCAATATCTTCTTAGATAACATCAACCCGTTCATGTGTGGGCCGTAAATTCCTCCGTGGACTTCTTCGTCTACCTATGCTGCTTCACTGGTATCTAGACATCTGAGCCAGAGTAGGTTCGGCGACCTTTTGTACAAGATGCCCCCTAATAGGACGAACTGAATGGCCAATCTTTTGATTACCCGGCGGTCTGTCTTAGTAGTATCGAGAGGGAAGGTCCCGTCATCGAGATACTGCTTGATGTCTGCATACCAAGGCTTATTGTCTGATACCTCTTCGATCTGAAGGCTGTAGGTAGGCTGATCTAGTTGCTAAATTTCTATCGGCCAGAGCATGATGTCTATCGAGATCTATACCATTGAAGCTAGAGTGGCCAGTGCGTCGGCGAATCTGTTCTGGTTCCTGGATCGGTGGCTGAAGGTGATTCTTCTGAATTGACTGATTAGCAAATTGAGGTAGGCTAAGTATGGGACTAGCCTTGCTTCTCGGATGGCCCAAGACTCATTTGCCCGGTAGATTACCAAAGATGAGTCACCGTAGACGTCTACCTCTTCAATCCTGATGTCTAGGGCTTCTTTCAGTCTGGCTATGCATGCCTCGTACTCTGCTTCATTGTTGGAGCATCTGAACTTCAACTTGACTGAGATAGGGAGTATTCTTATTTGTCCACTTCTGTATACAGGATGGCTTCATCTGGAAACTGATCATGTACAGAGACGTAGTCCTGGGTCAGACCGTGGGCCAGGTGATCTGCTATCGCCTGCCCCTTGATTGACTTCTGTGTCATGTACTTGATGTCGAATTTAGATAACATCATAAGCCATCGGGCAGTCCTTTCGGTGGTGGCTGACTTTTCCAATAGATATTTCGGTGGGTCCATCCGGGAGATCAAAATTACCGGGTAAGAAAGTAGATAGTGCCGAAGACGTTGAGTTGCCCAGACCAGTGCCAGACATGTCTTCTCAAGAGGGCTGTACCGCTCTTCGTACTCGAGCTGATGCTTACTGATATAGTAGATGGCTTGCTCTATTCTGCCAGTCTCATCATGTTGTGCCAGAATACACCCCATGGAGGTTTCTTGCACAGAGATGTAGAGTAGCAATGGACGTCCCAGTGTAGGAGGCACAAGTACTGGAGGATTCAAAAGATACTGTTTTATTCTTTCAAAGGCTTCTTGGCATTCTGCTATCCAGACTGTCAGCGTGTTCTTTCAGAGAAGTTTGAAGATCGGCTCGTAGATCGGAGTTAGCTGAGAAATGAACCGACTGATGTACTGAATTCTGCCTAGGAAACCACGGATCTCCTTTTCAGTTTGGGGTACTGGCATTTCGATGATATTTCTGGATTTAGCTGGATCAATCTCAATGCCTCTTTTCCTGACCATGAAACCAAGGAACTTTCTTGATGAGGCTCCGAAGACGTATTTGGCAGGGTTCAGTCCTAGGCCGTACTCTCGGAGTTTATTGTAGAGTCTCTTCAGGTCTTCTGGGTGCTGTTTGGCCATCGACGATTTGACGATCATGTCATCCACATAGATTTCAGTGGCTTGTGCATCATGTCGTGAAACAAGGCCGTCATGGCCCTCTGGTAGGTGGCCCTTGCGTTCTTGAGTCCGAAGGGCATGACCTTGTAGCAGAATGTGCCCCAAGGTGTGATAAAGGAGGTTTTCTCTATGTCTTCTTCTGCCATCCTGATCTGGTTGTACCCAGAAAAACCATCCATGAATGAGAGAGTCTCGTGCCCAATAGTATTATCGATCAGAACGTCAATGTGCGGGAGAGGAAAGTTATCTTTGGGACTTGCCCTGTTTAAATTTCGGTAGTCAATACACATGCGGACCTTGTCATCCTTCTTGGGTACTGGGACTATGTTGGCCAACCACTCAGGGTAGTTTGCAACTTTCAGGGAGCCTGCGCTGATCTGCTTCTCAACTTCTTCCTTGACCTTCTGTGACCATTCGGGCCTCATCCATCTCAGTTTCGGCCTTACTTGTCTGACGTCGGGGTTCAAGGGAGTCTGTGTACCACCAATGCTAGGTCTAGGCCTGGCATGTCATCATATGACCAGGCGAAGACATCACTATAGCTTCTCAGGAAACTGATCATGTCTGTTCTCTGCTGAAGGTTCATGGTAGTGCCGATCCTGACTAGCGGGGGGTTCTCTATGGATCCCAGATTGACTATTTTAGTGTCCTCCCTGTTAGATTGTAGAAGTCCTTTGATGTGCTCGAGGAGGTCCATAATTTCCTGAGGCGGTTCCTCTTCCTGTTCTGAGTCATACTCTGCTTCAGAGAGTTTAAGGAGGGTTTGAGGGGTAGCCCTATCAGAGATAATTTCCTGACAAACCAATTAGCTTCAGTTTAATATTGCTTTGATGATGATGATTTGTTGGCTTCAGGACACTAGGCCTTCTAGGGGAAGAGCCCATGTGATTTCGTCATCAGCCTATATGAAATGTTTTTTTTTTTTGAAAACATGATTTTTGAGTCAAAACAATCTGATTGGCAAAATGACTTGTTACACAAAGACTCAAACAAAAAGAGGCCGACAGTGGCTTGGCTTTTGGCAAAATGACTTGTTACACTAGGCCTTCAGGTTTCGCCGGCTGTCTACTCTTCCTAGCCAGCTTAGAAAGGTAGTCCTCGTATCTGGGCTTGTATCCCAAACCAAAGGGAGGTGTGTAACAAGGAGGCGTGTATCTTTTCTTCATGCCTTGATTCCTGGCACTGAGACTATTTCTGGGCTGATAGTTCATTCTGGCCATCGTTCTGACAAACGGTGGCACTGCTTGCTTGCCTTGCTGTTTAACCTGGGCGATAGAAATGACCTACTCGAACTGAAATGTCATGAAGGCAGTGCCTTACCCCAGCTCTTGGACGTCCCCAAAGGAATTTACCAACTCTTCAGACGGAATGACAATCAGACGGTCATCCTGGATGAACTTAATTCTTTGATGCAAAGAGGAGGGAATGGCTCCAGCCACATGGATCCATGGCCTCCCTAGGAGCAGAGTGAAAAAGGCTGGCACGTTCACCCCCTGAAATTTTGTTGAGAACTGAGCAGATCTGACCCCGATGGTCAGGTCAATGTCCCCCAGGTTTTGCCTGGTGGTATTATCAAAGGCTCTAATGGTCATAGGTCTCTTCTTCACTTGACTGAGGTCTAAGCCCAGTTTTTGCAGTGTGGAGAGTGTGCAGACGTTCAGGCCGGAGCCATTGTCAATGAGCACCGATGATAATGTTCGGTCCATACACTGTACTGCAATATACAAGGCCCTGGTGTGGTCCCTGTCACTATCCAGTATCTCCTCTTCTATAAAGGAGATGATTTTGGGTTCAAGGATTTACCCTACCATTTGCCCCAGTTTCTCGGGCGTTATGTCTGGCGTTACATGGGCATTGCCAAATACTTGGATCAGTTGCTTCCTGTGATGCTCTGAAGTGAGAAGAAGACCCAAGATGGATATCTGTGCTGGAACTTTGCTCAGTTGTTGAGTGATACTGAATTCCTCTGCTTTTTCCAGGATTTTTAATAAAACTACTGAATCTGCTGCTTCTTTCTGTGGGTCTGATACCTCTGCTTTCTCTTTCTCTGCACTCTTCACCTTTGCCAATTTTGTTGCAGGAGGTTGATATACTCGGCCAGATCGGGTTAGGTAGGCTATGCTCTCGCTTTCAAGGACGAGAGAGCGAAGAGCGGGTACTCGGTTGAGGTTGAAAGGAGGTTCTGGGATGTAAGGAATTCGAACAGGGCCTGAAGAGGTTGAGGCTTGAGCTGGAGCTGTTGGCCAATTTGCAGGGCAAGGAATTGTGTAGATGATCTGCTCGGGGGCAGGTATCTGGGTTGGAGACTGAACAGTCTGTATGTTTGATTGGGGGAAGGGGATTATGACAGGTGATCGGTAAGAGGGCCTGATGATGCCGTCATTCACTGGGGGCAGTGGCACCTGATTGATGCTGGTGTTGCTGGGAGCCAGCTCAACCCTTCCCTCATCCAAGCGATCTTGATTGCACACTTTAGGCCTATGCAATAATCTTTAACATGGCCTGGGCCTCTGTGAAAGGTGCAGTGATGGTTGGCATTGTAGTTCTTGCCTTGCTTGTCTAGAGGTAGAAGAGGTCTAGGACCTCTCAACTCAAGAAGACCCTGTTTGGTAATGAATTCCAATAACTGGCCGAGGGTATATGGAAGAGGGGTAAAGTTTCTGGGAGGATGGTTTTACCCCTAGGTTGGTCAGGCTAGCCGAGTATTCCTGCTAGCTGACTGCTGCTGAGCTGCTAGAGCTGGCAATCTGATGGGTGTCTTAGAAGTAACCATATGTACATCTTCCTTCTTTCTGTGGTCCCGGGGATCGATATTTCTGCTAGACGAGGCTATTGCCTTGGGGGCATCAAACCCTAGACTGGAATGAATGGCCCCGCTCTTGATAGCAGCCTCGATACGGGCACTTGTCCTGATGATAGTACCGAAGTCCACTACCGGTAAGGTCACCATGAGTGTAGAGTAGGGCTGCTTAAGGGTGCCTATGAACAAGCCTGCCAGTTCCTCCTTAGGGATAAGAGTTGGGATCTTTGCTTCCATTTCCCTCCAGCGGGTGGCGTACTCCAGAAATGATTCGTTGTTGCACTGGCTTAGTTGTTCAAGCTGGCTCATCTGAGGGCAGAGCTCCTAGTTGAAGGAGTACTGCTCTATGAAACTATCTATGGCATCCTGCCAGGTCTTGACTTTCTGTTTGTCCACCGACATCCACCATGTAAGGGCTGCCTCCTTCAGACTCTTTTGGAAGTACTGGATGAGCAAGGGCTGGTTTTTATTATGTTGGAGCATGTCCCCCAAGTATAACTGCAAGTGTTGTTTTGGACAGTCCGAGCCATCATATTTATCAAAGTTTGGGACCTTGAAACCTGCGGGAACAGCATCCCCTGATGAAAAGGTTAAGTCTTCCAGTGATAGACTTTTACTGGTGGATGTACCTTTCATTCTTCTCATCTCCTCTTTCATTTGCTTGATCTCGTCCTGTAAGGAAGGGGTTGGATCTAAGGATGACGGTTGGTCCTGTTGGACGTGTGAGAGCTTCGGCTGCTCTTCGTACTGGTCATATTCCTCTCCTCCGCCTGTTGCGGGTATGGGATTAGGTATGATGAAGGGGAAATGGCGAGGCTCAGGTGTAGGTCGCTCGGCTGGTTCTTCGGTTGGGATCCGGGTGGAGGGTTCTTCGGTCTGGGTGCCAATCAGAATCTTCAGGGATTCCAGAACACTGTCAAGCTTCGCCTACATGGCTACTATGTCTCTGTCATGTGATTATAGGATCTCTGTGGTCCGCTAGTGCTAATCTGCAAGTTCTGCCATCGATCCTGTATTGCTTTCCGATTGTACTGTGTAAGAGCTGTTCTCTGAGCGGACTATGCAAGGGGGTATCTCTGTGATTGGTACTTCCATCAAGACTGTGTTGACAGCTGCTGCTTCTACGAGAATCACAGTCAGAGAATGAGTCACAGGTCGGCTCATGCAACTAAAAAGAATGCAACAGCTAATCATGATTATGCATGAGGGCAAAGGCAAATGCTAGAAAAAGATTTTCATTGATGCATGAAGAGTGCAGTGGGTACATGCATAGTGTGACTCAAAAAAGAGGAAAAAGACTCGATCCTAGGCAGGCCCTTCAGGGATCGCAAAGTCAAGTGGACGAGGCACGCCCTCAAGATCCATGATCTGTTGCTGGAGGGACGTGACTTCAACCTCCATGCACGTGAGGGTTTTGGTAGCGTTGAACATGCGGTATCCAAATTATTGGATACGGGAGGTCATCTCCGCCTTTGCACTATCAAGTTGTTATTAGTGGAAGTGAAGCTGGGCTCAGATGACGACAGTTTCCCTGGCGTCACATCTGCGTTTCTTGTGAAGAGATTGGATTATCTATTCCAATTGTTCAACCTGTTCTTGTACGGCCTGGAGTTCATGGCCTTGTTTTGCTTCCTGCTGCCTAAATGCATGTTGGTCTTTCTGGAGCTTCTTCCATTTCTGATGGATCTGGAGCTGTCTCTCCAGGAAGAAGTCTGTACAGGGAACCACCATCTCTGCTAGGGGTATGGTTCCTTGTGGTAGAGCTGCAACTGGTGTGGGCAGTTCCCGAGGTGCAGGCATATCAGGTAGAATGTCAGGATTATCCACCCATTGTCGGTATGCTGAGTTGGTTAATGGCCCTGATAAGACCATGAAGTCTGGCCATTGGTCTCGCCTGGAGTTGCGCCTAGCTGACTGGAAGTGCCCGGTGAGGTTGTCGGAGTGCACTGTGAAAGTGATCCAATCATTTTCCTACTGGTTTATCATGGGGATACGCTGAGGGAGTCCAAACTGTCGGAGGACTCGGAGTGGTGTATAGACTGCGGAACCTATTAGACCAGCAAGAATCATGCATCGTCTGCCGGCGATGACAACACGGGGTAGCCTGTTCAACACAAGCCGATTGCATTTGATTTCTTCCTCTGAAAGGTCTTGGAGGAGCTGGTAGAGCTCTCCAACATCTGTACTTACTATCGGCCCTTGATTCTGAGAAATCTTCCGAGGCACTGTAAGCGTCGCGGATGTCGTCTGGTACTGAAATGATTGTATACAAGTGACTTACCAACCAGAGGTGTAGGAGAGGTATACTGGCATGGAAGATGCCTTTTCTGCGGTTTGTAGACTCGTTGAGAGCTCTGAGAAGCTCAGCTAGGATGACTATTACAACCGAGTATGAGTTGTGCATGTCCTCGATGAGCGAACGGCACCTTGGGAACACCAGTTGAGACATAGCTATCAGTGCAAGGGCATTAAGACCGGGAAGTTCTGCTAAAATGGAGTCAGGGTTCCATTTGCGCTTGTACTTCTTTTTGAGAAAAGACACGGATATCCGATCAAAAGAGCCGTTAGGACCGGGCTGCAAGCAGGCAGGCTTGATATGCAAGAACTTGGATAGGTCTGCTCGGTATGTTGCCTTGTAGCGCGGTACTATGGCTTTGCCATCCATGTTTAACCCCAGAATACGCTAAATCTCTTCCAGTGTTGGGCAGAGCTCATTCTTACCAAAACGAAATACCATGTGAGATGGGCTCCAGCACTGGATAGCAGTGTTCATGAGGCGCGAGTCCGAGTTAACCACAGATAGGTCTAGGATATTTCCGGTTTTGTAGTACTGAACCCAAATGAGACGCTGACTCGAGGTGAAAGCCCCAATTGAAGCCTAGAGGTTGTCATCACATGCCCCCTGAGATGTTGGATGCACAGGCCATGTGTCGGCCCATTAACTGAGTTACCCCTGAAGGGCCTGCCTTCTACCTGGACAATGATACAGACTCTGTGAGTGCACTGTGTATGCAGATGGGATGCAAAATGATGATGCAGATTTTATTTGGGTATAACACGGCATACGTGATCTGATAAGGTAGACGGACAAAGGTCCGACGTGCTTTAGCCCAGGTTGTTGGAAACCGAGGGACCTATCGGATCAAGGTTGGGACAGGCCCAGTGAAGACCTGTCTGCCTGGGATTTGGACCCCATATGCTATGTCAGGAAGCAGGGTTGGATGTAGTTCATTACAAGCACAAGTTTAGCTCATTACATGCCCTTGAGTTGGTGGTTATCCGGGTAAAATGTGTCCGGGTAGTCAGCCATGATTTGGGACAGGTATAGGGTGCTAGCAGGTTAGGGTTTGTAGTAGCCCTTCCAGAATGGACTGCTTGTATACCGAAGCGTAGACTACATGTATGAATGTTGGTTTGATGCAAGGGTGTTCCTAGTAGGATGGGGGGATCACTTAACACCGTATATGTGACTGTCCGGTTTAGAACATACCTGAAAAGAGACAATTGGTGTAAGCGGGAGCATTCAGAATCCGTCCCTGAGGGATATCACCCAACAGGAGCAACTCCGTGGACCTCCAAGACGTTTAAGTCACTGACACTGAGGATGATCATCCAGCAGCCGTTAACGTAATAAGCCTGTCTACTGGGTTGAATGAGATTAATTACACTACTATGACATGTATGGATGCACAGTACACAATTAATCAAGAGATGTAAAATGATTAGTATTTAGTAAAACGCTTAGGCATTTTATACAAGATTAAGGTTTAGCTGGCTTAAACCCGGGTTCCTGATTGAACCTTAAAGATGTTTAGGAACCAATTCCCCAGCAGTGTCGCCAGAGCTGTGAGCGCAGGAAATTCACTCCCCCAATTGTTTGTGGCACATGGGTTTTTGAGAGTCGCCACCTATTCATTCAGAAGGGATAAGTCCCCCGAAGTTTTGTATAATGTCTTGGTCCACGAGAGAGATCAGGGTAAGGGGTTCGGTTAAGTCCGGGGAAGGTGTTAGGCACCCCGAGGCTTTCGTTTTACAACGGTTCCGTACTCCCCGAGTTTAAGCCAAATAAAGTTAATCTTGTTTAGAATGCCAAAATGTTTAAGTGAATACTAATCCAAGAAGGGAAAAGCTAACTAGGGTCGGCCCGTGTTAGGCTGCCTACGTACTCACAGGGTGAGATCAGACCGAGCGTAGTTGTGGCACGTGAGCCTGTGCCAAGGCTAGGGGCGTGTGTGTGTGCACCAAGGGTGGCTAACATGGACTAGTCTGGTAGACTAGAGTTTGTTTGACCGAGGAGGGTCAAGTGCATGGTATGAAGCCCGGTAGGCTTAAGGAGGGGTCCGGTAGACTAGGATGGAGTCCGGCCCGGGTTAGGATTGCTAACCGGGATTAGGCCGAACTAACTACAGTTAGGGTTGCTAATCACAGTAAAAGGGGAGTGATTTGCAGCCCGGTAGGCTAAGGCGGGGCCCGGCAGGCCGAGGTAAGTCCGGGAGACTTGGTTTTTAGGCCCGGTAGGCCGTAAACTGAAGTTAACTATGATTAGGGTTCCTAATCGCAATTAAGGGGGTCTAACTGTGGTTAGGGTTGCTAACCAGGGTTAGGGACAGGGCCAAAGTCAAGATTATGGTTGGAAGTTTGCTTTAGGAATGTCCGTTTAATTTCCAAAGGTTTGTGGGGTTAAGGGGTGCTTAACCGCGGTTAAATTTTAATCGGAGGTGTATTTAAGCGTGGTTAAGGGTCAGGTATAGTCCAAGGTGGGCCCAGGGGGCTAGGTAGGGCCTAAAATGGCCTCCTACCAGGCCTGGGACCCTGCAAAAGCCCAAAACAAAAAACACAGTTAATGTCGGTAATGGAATTACCGACACTAATGACAGTGTTTTTGGTCAGTGTTTTTGCCAAAATTAGATGGGGTTAACGGGTAACCCGAGGTGAACCAAAGGCATGGGAGTGTAGGACGGACTCCTGAGAAGAGTTCAGGCTAGGTGTGGACCTTAAAGGGTGTCTGGAGTGGGCCCCACAAGAGTGTAAAGCCACTGTAACAGACAGTGCAAGTTGGCGGTAGTCGTTCTACCGCCCATCCCAAATCAGGCGAAAAATAGAATGTCGGTAGAGGTATAACCGACATTCCGAAAAAATCTTAGAAATAAGGGGTAGGCAGAGGGATCACCGACAAAATGAAAATCAAACCATTTCAAGAATGATGGTACTGAGAGTACTGCCATTCCTGGATTTCTGTAAAACCAAGTTTGTGGCTACTGGGGTTGTACACCAATGCTACTAGGGGTTCCCTCATGGTCTGAGGGACCCCTAGAAGCTTCGTGGTGGTCTGCAATGTGCTTAAGGGAGAGGCTATAACCGTAGGGATTCACCAAGCCTATGAGTGAGGCGGGTGAACACCCTATTTGAGCTTAGACTGTTTAACTAGACACCAACAAGAGCATAGAACGTCCCCTCGAGATGACCAGGGGCTCACAAAGATTGAAACAAGAAATAGAAGGGAGGGAAACAGACCCCTTCACCAATGCTCTGTTTTGCCTCGATGGAGTAACCGTCTGCACGATGATGATGGGCCAGTGGAGGTGCTGCCAATGCAAAGGGGAGAACTGGGATGTTCCCTGTGGTCTTAGTATTACAACCAAGGTGTTGGAGAGGCTGAGGGGGATGGTTTTTGACAGAGTTTTACCTTTGGAGATTTCTGTCGACCGTTTTGAACGGGAGGTGGGTTTGAATTTATAGGGAAGGATCTAAGGACCTAAGAGGGATTAGGAAGAAGGGGAAGAAGGATATTGGACCCCGATAAGGTCAACTAAGGGCTAAGGAGGGATAGACCGAGGTGGAGGTAGAGTGTATAGGGGTGTTGCTGGCCTGCAACTCGTAACTTGAATATGTCGGTAGACGGTCTACCGACAGCCTGAAACAAGGCCAATTTTTAATGTCGGTAGACCTTCTACCGACATTCTGGGTTTTTTTTTTAAATGGGCTGGGCCCTGCACACACGGGTTATGGGGGTTATGTCCTAAGGGTTTTTGGGCCTTGTGGGCTTGGATTAAAGGGTTTGCGCCTATAGGCCATGGGCTTAGCTAAGGTCACCTACGGCTAAGGGTTTAGGACATGGTTTTGATTCCTAAGATTAACTAAGGGTTTAACTAGTGTTCACCTAGGGTTTAGTCCTAAGGGTATGACTGGAGAGGCTTACCTAGGTCGTGAGGGACTTGGTAGGGGAGGTAACCATAGTTAAAAGATTTTAACTACGGTTAGGATGGGGTGTAAAAATCGGGTGCTTACATTAACGATTCAAGAATAATGAAACAGGAATCATAAACATGGTTCTTCACATCCTATTTTAATAAAACAAGAATCATAAATAATAAAATAAGAATCATAAATATGTTCATAGATCCTACATATTCTTACATTCTTACTTAGGTTTACTCCTTGTAATTCATCCTTTAGGTTAATATTCAAAATATGGATCCCTAGATTTATTATTTTACCCCACTTGATCGTTTCTCTATGATCTATCACTTGCGAATAAGGCTCTATATCGATCTCCAAGCCTCTTTTCTCCTTTTTCTACTCCAATCTTTGAACTCCTTCAGTTTTCCCCCTTTTGATCTCTCAGAAAGCTCTCCCTTTTTCTCTCTTTTAGGTTTAGAAGCCTATACAAACCCTAAATCTCGAGTGGGAGGGTTATTTATAGAGTTTGGAGACCTCAGTGAGTTAAAAGGGTCTAAAAATCGCATTAACAAGAAAAAGTCCGTGTCGAGCGATCGATCGGCAGCACCGATCTCCATTTTTTTTTTACTTTTTATTCTTCTTTTATTTCATGCAATTTATTTCTATAAACTCGCTAAATTGAATGAAATAAATGGGTTTTCTTAATCGAGATTTTAACACATTAATTTCTCATAGGATTTATGCATAATTCAAGCATATTCATCTAGAAAATTAAATCATATAATCATGAAAACGAGGAATTCAATTCGGGCCATTACATCCTCCCCCCTTAAAAGAATTTCGTCCTCAAAATTACATACCTTAGTCAAACAGGTGGGGATACTTTTCTTGAACTTCAACCACTCTTTCCCATGTGCCTTCTTCGGAGTGATTTTTTCAACGTAGGAGAACAAAGCAGATGGTCTTCTTTTGCATGACATGTTCCTTTTAATCCAGAATTTGGACTGGTTGTTCAATCACAGTCAAATCTTCTCGAATCTCTAGTGGTTCCAAGTCAATGACATAAGATGGGTCCAGAATGTACTTCTTTAGCATTGAGACATGGAAGACATTATATATGAGGAGGTAAAGCAACCCGATATGCTACTTCGCCTACCCTTCTGATGATTTCAAATGGCCCAACATACCTTGGACTCAACTTGCCCCGCTTTCCAAATCTCATGATTCTCTTGGTAGGAGATATCTTGATAAAGACCTGATCTCCAACTTGGAATTCTAAATCTCTTCTTCTGGTTTTTGCATAACTCTTCTGTCTACTCTAAGCAGTCTTTAATCTTTCCCTGATCAAATTAACCTTATCCGTAGTCTGCTCAACCAACTCAGGTCCTAGAAGTTTCATTTCCCCTACTTCATCCCAACAAAGAGGAGACCTACAACTTCTACCATATAATGCTTCAAAAGGAGCCATCTGGATACTAGCCTGGTAGCTATTATTGTAAGCAAACTTGACCAATGGTAGATGTTCATCCCAACTGCCCTGGAAGTCAATCATATAAGACCGGAGCATATCTTCAATGATCTGATTTACTCTCTCTATCTGACCATCTGTTTGTGGGTGAAATGTTGTGCTAAAGTCTAGGCGAGATCCCATGGCTTGTTGAAAGCTCTTCCAGAATCTTGATGTAAACTTGGTATCTCTATTTGAAATGATACTAACCGGCACTCCATGTAAATGGACTACTTCCTTTATGTACAGTTCTGTCAGCTTGTTAGAATTGTAGGTGGTCCGATAGGGAAGAAAGTGAGCCGACTTTGTAAGACGGTCCACTACGACCCAAATGGCATCGAAATTCTTAGATGTTCATGGCAAACCTACAATAAAATCCATGGATATATTTTCCCACTTCCACTTGGGAATGGAAAGAGGCTGTAGTAATTCGGCTGGTCTCTTGTGTTCAGTCTTGACTTCCTGACACACCAAACATTTGGACACGTGTGTAGCCACATCTCTTTTCATGTTCTTCCACCGAAAATGTTTCTTGAGATTTTGGTACATCTTCGTACCTCCGGGATGAACTGTATATTTAGATCTGTGTGCTTCATCCAAAATCTCACGCCTTAACTCTTCATTTGCTGGTAGTCAAAGTCTACCCCTGAAGATTATAGCTCAATTCCCATTCATTGAGAAATCCTCCTACCTAATTTCCAAGGATTTAGCTCGATAGGCTAAGAGTTATTCATCTGACTCCTACAACTCTTTAATTCTAGCCTGAATATATGGTCTAACTGAAAGGTTAGCCATTAATACTCTACCGTGGTAAACACTGAATATATGTTCTTCCACTCCTTGACCATTAGTTATGCAATTAAACTGGAGGGTCTTCTGCAAAGTGCGTCAGCTACAACATTTGCTTTCCCCGGATGATACTGAATTGAGCAGTCATAATCCTTCAAAAATTCTACCCAATAGCGTTGTCTCAAATTAAGTTCTTTCTGTGAAAATAAATACTTGAGACTTTTATGGTCCATGAACACCTCGAATTGCTCACCATACAAATAGTGTCTGCAGATCTTAAGGGCAAAAATAACTGTTTCCAGTTCCAAGTCGTGAGTAGGATAATTTCTCTCATGATCTTTCAATTGTCGGGAAGTAGAAGCGATAACTTTCCCGGGCTGCATCAAAACACATCCTAAACCCACATGAGAAGCACCGCTATAGACTACAAATCTTCCACTACCCATTGGGATTGTAAGGATGGGTGCTGTGGTGAGGCGCTTCTTAAACTCTAAGAAGCTTGCTTTGCACTTCTCAATCCAAGTAAACTTGGCATTCTTCTTAGTTAAGTGGGTGAGCGGTGTTGTCAAGCTCAAAAATTCCTCTACATACCTTCTGGAATACCCAGCAAGGCCTAAGAAACTTTTTATCTCTATCACACTCTTCGGCCTCTTCCAATCTGATACAGCTTCAATTTTCGTAGGATTTACTAAAACTTCATCCCTAGACACCACATGACCTAGGAATGCCACCTTCTCTAGCCAAAATTCACATTTACTCAGTTTAGCATACAACTTATGCTCTCTTAAGGTCTCAAGTTTGATCCGGAGGTGATGGTCATGGTCCTCCCTAGTCTTGGAGTATACAAGTATATCATCCACAAAGACTATAGCATAACTATCAAGGGCTGGTTTGAACACCATGTTCATCAGATCCATAAATGTTGCAGGTGCATTTGTTAACCCGAATGACATCACCAAGAATTCATAAGTCCATATCTTGTACTAAATGCTGACTTAGGAATATCTTCTAATCTAATTTTCGACTTATAGTATCCCGCTCTTAAGTCGATCTTGGAAAAGAATTTTGCCCCTTGCAATTGATCAAATAGGTCATCTATTCTTGGTAAGGGATATTTATTCTTTATGGTGACCTTGTTTAATTGCCTATAATCAATGCACATTCTCACCGATCCATCCTTCTTCTTTACAAAAATTACAAGAGCTCCCCATGGTGACACACTTGGTCGGACAAAACCATTGTGAATTAATTCTTCTATTTGTTCCTTCCATTCTTTTAATTCAGCTGGAGTCATTCTATAAGGTGCTCTCGATATTTGTGCTGTCCCCGGGGCTAAGTTTATCATGAATTCTATTTCTTAATCTGGTGGTAGGCCTGGCAGTTCTTCTGGGAATACATCCATAAATTCACTAACCACCGGAATGTTTACCGACTCTGGCATTTCTAAAGTAGTAGCAATGCTCAATGCCGTAAATCCGGTAAGGTCCTTTTTCCTCAATCCCCAAAAGTGGAAAGGACTTCCATTGGCTGGTTTGAAATCGACTCTTTTTTCGAAGCAGTCGACATTTCCGTGGTAGGTTGAAATCCAATCCATGCCCAGAATTACATCAAAATCCTGGAAGTTGAGTACTATCAGATCTGCTAGTAACTCGTGATGTCCGATACGAATAATACAGGCATTGTACACCTCACTTGTGATAACTGAGCTACCATGGGGAGTGGCAATGGACAACTCACTATCTAGCTGACTCGACTTTGATAGAAAACCTTGGGTGTGACGAAAGAGTGTGTTGATCCCGTGTCAATCAATACGTGTACTAGACAATCATTTATTAATAGGGATACTGAATTCATAAATAACTAAGTGTTAATTTAGAATGTCATAATCTATATATATATATATATATAATGTCATGTTTCTACAAGTATAACATCATACAATCAATCGGCAATATGCAAATATTTCTACTTAATTAAATTATAAGTCATATGTACCCTAGACCACATCATCTGAGGCTAGAGCATCCTGCTCTGAGATGGCAAAGACTCTCCCCTGAGTGTTCTAGCAAGGGGGCTGAGGAGCTTGCTGAGTCTTTGGTGCCAGAGGAGGCTTTTGTTGTGGTGCCTGCCTAGCTGGAGGCCTGTTTCCTTGCATCTGGGACCGCTGAGTTACCAACTGTGACTAGGGATGGCAATATGACTCGCCCCCATAGGTCCCCCGACTTGTCCCACCCCTATAGGGGTGGTTTTTTTCAAATAAATCGGGGGCGGGACGGGGACAGTATAAAAAATAGAGACCCGACTTGGTTTCGGGGCGGTTTTAGTATACCCCGCTCCGGTGCCCCGCCCTGCCCCGGAACCACTTTAATTAATTAATAAATAAATATATATATAAGGCAGTAGGGTCGAGGTGGGGTAGAGTGGGTTGGGGATTTTATAAGCGGGGCAGAGCTGGTTTCACCATATATAAGCCCCAGTCGTGGGCAGGGCAGCTTTATAATCGGATTGGGGCCAAGAAGGTAGAAAACCACCCTGCCCAATGCCATTCCTAGCTATGACCGTTGAGAGAAATCCCTAATCTGATGTCCCAACTCATCACACTAAAAACATCCGCCAGTGAGAGTGTGGCATTCCCCAACCTTGTGTTTCTTCCCACAATGAACACAATTCTTAAACTCTACTGGAGAAGTATGTTGGGCAGGACGATTGACTGATGCCATAGTCATGGTAGGGCGAGGGACAAGTGTAGGCCTCTGAGTATTTTGCACTGGCCTTGTAACCGGATATGGGGCAGGCCTGGCCCTCTTCTTTGGTTGCACTGACCCACTGGTTTGGCCTCTGACTATTCTTCTATCCCTTAGGTTGTTGTCCCTCCTCTTGAAGAACTTCTCAGAATTCTTTTCTGCTGTCTTAGCCTTGTTCACTATCTCTCCAAAGGTTCCTAGTTGTAGTATAGAAACCTTGTCTCTGATGAATGCCCTTAGACTTCTTTCAAACTTTCTGACCTTCATATTCTCATTCGAGATCAGTTGAGGTGCAAATCGAGATAGTTCAGCAAACTTCACTTCATATTCTACCACTATCATCTCTCCCTATTCCAAGGTGAGGAACTCAATTTCTTTCTGTTCCTTGACAAATGCTAGAAAATACTGCTTGTAGAATAAGTCCAGGAATTTTGCCCATGTCCATGGCTGTCCTAATCTCGTAATGTCTCTCTACCCTACCGTAGCTCTCCACCAGTGCTCGGCTTCCCCTTCCATTAACAAATGCAGCCCAATCAACCCTGTGTTCATCTGTACATCGGAGCACCCTAAAAATCTTCTCCAATTGCATGATCCATGCTTCAGCTGCCATTGGATCAATGGTACCATAAAATGTTGGGGGCCTCAGTCTCCTAAAAGCTTCAATTTCTACAGTATGATGTAGAGGAGGAGGTGGTGGTAGTACATGCACTTCTATATGTTTAGGTGCAGCTGCAACTGGTTGCCTAGCTGTAAGGAGTGTCATCGTTTGGGCAATGGACCCTAAAACCTATGTCAAGTCGGGCTGGTCATAACCTCCTGGATGTCTTTCACCAATTCCCTCTCCAACACTCCCCCTAGTATTGTATCCACGTCCTTGTCCACTGCATCTCATTGTAATAATCCTGAGAACAAACAGTAATTATAAGTTTAATCTTGGAAACACCTTTAATCACTAAAATTCATACAAGCATACAATGACTAGTCCTAGCATCCAATGACTCATTCTAACACATGGGATGGCTAAACTGACGCCCTAGCTAACCTACTGCCTTTGCTTTAATTCCACTTCTGTCGAGCCCCAAAATCCCACCTAGGAAAATGTGAGATCTTGGCATGTGACTTACTTAACAAACCAACCTGCTAAAAGCAATTAAGGCATACTAAAATACGAACCTAAAAATTTCTTCAATTAATAACATCAATTAAATTCATAATCCCTAACTGCAACTGAAATATAATAAATCCTGATTATCCATCATGATCATAATTTAAACTAAACTAAACATAAGTCTCCATAAAGTCAATTGAAGTCTCCCTGAAGCTTGACTACTAATAAATTAACTTCAGAAGTAGGACCAACGATCAAGATCCCGTTCTTTCTCGGGATAATAACCTTCCGATTCCTCGAAGTATTCCTCTTCTTCCCATGATCCGGGTGCACAAATATCAAAACCTGAACTTGCTAACAACAAAATTCATCGACTGAGTAACAAGTTACTCTGCGTATATAACAGACCATAGTGAACAATACAATGAACATTAAATTGCATGCATTTTACAGATTCATACAATAGTTCACATACATAATCAGAGTACGGAAACAAACAGGTACATTACGTCAATTTCTTTCTTTTCTTTCTTTCTTTTCTTACTTTCTTACTTTTCTTATTTTCTTCCTTTTTATACTTCATTCTTTATTGTTTCATGAATAACACATTCACATGCAATGGTAATAACTTAAAATACCACTTTACCATATAAGGAAAGCGGTTACTATACTTTACTTTACCGAGATACCATCCTTCGTACATTACCCGGCACGGACAGCTTAGTACATTTTCTGGTACAATAGCTTACTTACTTTAGCATCCTTCTCGCCCTTTTGATGGTATTCGGTGGTGCAAAATACAACATACATTATTGCTTTCATGTGTCTTTCCTTCTTATTTACTTACTTTCTTACTTTACTTTTAGTCTTACTTATAATCTTCTTAGTGTCTTTAATTCTCTCTTCATTCATATGCATATTTTTCATTCGTGAGTTTACAATGATACACCTTTTGTTTAAATTACACCTAAGACTAATCGTCAAGGGCCATAGGGCATCTCACCATAGAGTCTCATTCCACTATGTTAACCAGACCTAGGCAGCTTGACTTTCATCAAAGGTTCATTTACCCAAAAGTATATCACGTATAAAGAAACATAAAAGAAAACACTCAACCTGTCATATTTCCCGTTGAAAGCTGACTTTTTTGATTTTGAAAATCTTTTTCAGGAAAAATGCAACAGACTTTTTTGATTTTGACAGAAGAATGCTTAGTTAGTTTTCAGATTTTCTAGTAAGTTGCCTTTACTCAGGGCTTAAGGGGGATTATGAGTTATCTTTCACTCTCAGGGAGTGGAGTATGATTCAGAGCAGAATGCTGCCGAAGGTAGACAAACTTGTCTTGATGTTGTTGCAAGCTGAGGACCCTGACTGGAGAAAGCTTTGCTGGAAACTTTTGGGCTCTTGCTGGCACAAAGTGCTGCTGAGAGCAATTGGGGCTTCCACTGGGGATCCGCTGGGAATTGGAAGATTGTTATAGCCTGATGCTGGGGATCTGCTGGGGAGTAGGTCTCTGTTGTAGACTACTGATCCACTAAGAGAGGTTGGCTGTTGGGGGATAGTTGGGGAGTCTGGTGAGATTGATTGCTACCGGATTCTGTTGCCAAACTGATTTTCAGCTTTTTTTCTCATTTTTTACCCTTAGAATGACCAAGCCCTGGGGTTCTCATAATTTTTACATGATGAGGCCGTTGCCGGTTTTTCTCATGCCTGCGAAGCTGATTTTTGTCTCTTTTTTGCCCCTAGTCGTAAGACTAGGCCTGGGAGTCGTGTAACTTTTGCACAATGAGGCCGTTTCCGGTTTTCACTCATGCCTGCGATTTTGTTGAGGGTTTGGCTCCTCTCCCGTTATTACCTTGATTGACATTTGTTGAGGATTGATAATCTGCTGAGGGATGTAGAGCTGATATCGCGCTTGCACTCGCAGTTTCTAAAGGATCTAGGAGGACTTAAAATGGGACGAAATGTAGGCTCGGGGACCGAAGTTTGGGGCACCCTTGATTTTTTTTACTGCAACTGACTTGCATGAGGATTTTCTGTTGGAGATAGATATTTTTTATTTTTTCTATTTTGGCTACACTGGGGATTGTCCTCTCTAGTAGAGGTTTATTTTTTGGGATTCTTCCCCATTTGAGGGAGAGATTGACTCCTCTGGGGAGAATTTGATTCCACTGGGAGATGCTTTGGGAGAAATTGATTCGGTTGGGGGAAGGCTCAAAGAGATTATTTTTGCTCGGGGAGTCCTTGACTTGGAGAATGGTTCAACTTCTATTTTGGGATTTCCTTTGATGGAATGTTTTGTAAACTTAGTGTCAACTCCATCGGGGGAATTAGGAGAGTTGGTCTCTGCTTGGGGAGTAACTCTATGGGGAATAGTGGTCCCTGTGGAGAGAGAGAGTTAGAGGAATTTTGGCTTTTTTTGGGGGAGAAGAGATTCTGAGGGGTTAAATCCCTTTTTGTGACTGCACCTAATTTGTCAGGTTGCCTACGTACCCTTTGCAGGATCAAGTCATGACGTAGTTCAGGCAGTGCCACAGATGGCGAGAGAGGGTGTCCCTGAAAAATTTTTGTGAAAGAAATGCTGTTAGGCTCAAGGGGCTAACTAGCGGATTTCATTGATTTGTAAAATGGGTTACATTGATGGGGATAAGGAATGTGCCAAAGATGGCCTCCTGTCATTTCCCAGAGATTCTACAAATGCAAAGCGCCTATTAGACCTAGACCCTAAGCGTAGTATCGTTTGACTTTGTCCATGTTAACGAGCTCTAGGAGGTCTTCGTCATCCATAAGTCTGAGCTGAAGGGTGCCGCCGAAGAATTTGTCTCGGACGATGTATGGGCCTTCGTAGTTAGGAGTGAACTTGTCCCTTGGGTCAGGGCGGTTTGGCAACATTTTTCGGAGAACCAGGTCACCGACTTTGATGCTTCGGGGCTTGACTTTCTTGTTGAAAGCTCTGACCATGCACCTCTGATAGGCTTGAAAGTGGTTGATGGCTTTTAGTCGCTTCTCTTCAATCAGATTCAGCTGCTCGTACCAGGTCTGTGCTCATTCTGCTTCTGAGATCTATGCTTCCATTAACACCTGAGTGATGGAATCTCTACTTCGATGGGGAGGACTGCTTCCATGCCATAGGCCAGAAAGAATGGTGTTGCCCCTATTGAGGATCTGATAGACGTTTTGTAGGCCATGAGTGCGTATGGGAGCATCTTATGTCAGGCAAAGTGATTGGTTGCTATCTTCTCAATGATTTTCATAAGATTCTTGTTGGCTGCTTCCACTGCACCATTAGTCTGAGGCCTAAATGGTGTAGAGTTGTGATGTTGTATTTTGAATTTCTAGCAGAGATCAGTCATCCCCTTATTGCAGAAGTTGAGAGCATTGTCTGTTACAATCTCGAATGGGACGCCGTACCGACAGATGATGTTCTTTTTCAGGAAACACGGAACCACGGAGGTGTGACGTTGGCATAAGAGGCTACCTCGACCCATTTTGTAAAGTAATCAATTTCAACCAGGATGAATCGATGACCGTTTGATACTTTCAGAGCTATAGGTCCGATGACATCGATGCCTCAAGCTAAGAATGGCCAAGGAGCAGTCAAATTGTGCAGCCTTGTTAGTGATGTATTGATTTTGTCAGCATAAATTTGGCATTGGTGGCACTTCTGTACCTACCTGTAATAGTCTGCTTCCATGGTGGACCAGTAGTAGCCTAGCCTGAGAATCTTCTTGGAGAGCATTAGCCCGTTCATGTGTAGGCCACAAGTTCCTCCATGAAATTCTTCGACTACCTGTGCTTCTTTATTGGTATCAAGGCATCTGAGTCAGATTAAGTTCGACGATCTCTTGTACAAGATTCTCCTAAGAGGACAAACTGAATGGCCAGTCTTCTGATTATCCAGCGATCTATTTTGATAGCATCGAGAGGGAAGATCTCATCCTCGAGGTACTGCTTGATGTCCGTGTACCAAGGCTTGTTGTATGATACTCCATCTAGCTCGAAGCAGTAGGCAGGCTGATCCTTTTGCTGAATTTCAATTGGCCAGAGCGTGATGCCCCTGGAGATTTGTATCATGGAGGCAAGAGTGGCCAGTGCATTGGCAAATCTGTTATGGTTCCTGGACCTGTAACTGAAGCTGATTCTTCTGAACTATGTAATTAGTATGTTGAGGTAGGCTAGGTACAGGACCAGTCTGGCTTCTCGGATGACCCAAGATTCATTTGCCTGATAAATTACCAAAGATGATTCGCCGTAGACGTCTATCTCTTCAATCCCGATGCCCATGGCTTCTTTCAGTCCAGCTACGCATGCCTCGTATTCTGCTTCGTTGTTGGAGCATCTGACTTTCAGCTTTACCAAGATAGGGAGGTGTGCTCCCTTGGGTGAGATCAGGACTGCTCCTGCCCCATGCCCATGACTATTAGCAGCTTCATCGAAGTATAACTCTCAGTCGGAGTATTCTTACTCTTCAGCCTCTACGTACAGGATAGCTTCATCTGGAAAACTGATCATGTAAAGAAATATAGTCTTGTGCTAGACTGTGGGTCAAGTGATCTGCAATCGCTTAACCCTTTATTGACTTCTGAGTCATGTACATGATGTCGAATTTAGACAACATCATGAGCCATCGGGCAGTTCTTCTGGTGGTGGCTGGCTTTTCTAGTAGGTATTTGAGTGGGTCTATCCGAGAGATCAGGATTACCGGGTAGGAAAGTAGATAGTTCCGAAGACACTGAGTAGCCCAGACCAGTGCCAAGACATGTTTTCTCAAGCAGGCTGTACCTCTCTTCGTACTCTAGCAGGTGCTTACTGATGTAGTAGATGGCTTGTTCTGTTCTGCCCGTCTCGTCGTGCTGTGCTAGGACGCACCCCATGGAGGTTTCTTATACTGAGATGTAGAGTAGTAAGGGCCATCCTGGTGCAAAAGACACAAGTAATGGAGGATTCAAAAGGTACTGCTTTATTCTGTCAAAGGTTTCTTGACATTTTGTTGTCCAGACTGTCGGTGTATTCTTTCGGAGAAGCTTGAAGATCAGCTCATATATCAGAGTGAGCTGAGAAATGAACCGGTTGATGTACTGAATTCTGCTCAGGAAACCACGGATCTCCTTCTCAGTTTGGGGTGCTGGCATTTCGATGATAGCTTTGGCTTTAGCTGGATTGATCTCAATACCTCTTTTGCTGATTATGAAGCGAGGAGTTTTCATAATGAGACTCCAAAAACACATTTGGCCGGATTCAGTCTCAGGCTGAACTCTCTGAGTATGTCACAGAGCCTTTTCAGGTCTTCTAGGTGCTGACTGGCAGTTGAAGATTTGACGATCATGTCATCCACATAGATTTCAGCTATCTTGTGGATCATGTCATAGAACAGCGTCGTCATGGCCCTCTGGTAGGTTTTCCCTGTATTCTTGAGTCTGAATGGCATGACCTTGTAGCAGAACGTGCCCCAAGGTGTAATGAAGGAGGTTTTCTCCATGTCTTCTTCTGGTATTCTGATCTGGTTGTTTCTGGAAAAATCATCCATGAATGAGAGCGTCTCATGCCATGCAGTATTGTCAACCAGAATGTCAATATGCGGGAGAGGGAAGTTGTCTTTAGGGCTTGCCTTGTTCAGATTTCAGTAGTCAATACACATTCAGACCTTGTCGTCCTTCTTGGGTACTGGTACAATATTGGCTAACCACTCAGGATAGTTTGCTAGTGCTAGGAAGCCTGCACTGATCTACTTCTCTAGCTCTTCTTTGACATTCTATGACCATTCGGGCCTCATCCGTCTTAATTCATGCTTAACTGGTCTGAAGTCAGGGCTCAATGGTAGTCTGTGTACTACCAATGTTGGGTCTAGGCCTCATATGTCTACATATGACCAGGCAAAGACCTCACTGTTGCTCTTCAGGAAGCTGATCATGTTTGTTCTCTGTTGTGGGTTCATGGTTGTGCCGATCATGACTAGCCAGGGGTTGTCTTCGGAACCCAGGTTTACTGTCTCAGTGTCCTCAATATTTGACTGCAGTAGTCTTTCACTGTGTTTTAGGAGGTCCAGAATTTCCTAAGGCGATTCCTCTTCCTGTTTTGAGTCATACTCAACTTCTGAAAGCTTAAGGAGGGTTTCAGGGGTAGCCTTGTCAGAGGCGATTTCCTAGCAAATCAATTAGCTTAGTTTAGCATGCTTATGATTTTTGTTTTTGTTGATTTTAGGACACTTGGCCTTCCAGGGGAAGAGTCCATGTGACTTCGTCATCAGTCGAATGAAAATGTTTTTTTTTTTGGAAAACATGTTTTTGAGTCAAAATTCCAGATTTTCATTGATAAAAAGTGGACTATTTACAAAATGACTCGACAAAAAGAGAGGCCTACAGTTGGCCGATACTTTTGGATTTTGCAACGAGAGCAAAAGAGAGATAGATTAAGAGGAAAAGGGGAATGGTACTACATCACTCGTCATCAGTTGGCTTCGATGGTGAGAGCCTTGGTCCACCAACAGATCAGTGGTCAGTGACTGGAGGATGCTTCTGCGCTGTTGGAGAGGGTGCAGACCTGCTTTCCCACTTGATCTTCCATTTTTGTTTCTGCAGCATCTTCGACAGCCAATTCTTCAAACATTTGTGTCATGCTAAATATTTCTGGTTCGGGAATCCTTGAAGACTCAGTGCCGGGTTGTAAGTTTGGAGTGTTAGCAACTGGTGCAAGAGGGGTTTCTGGATCGGTTTCAAAGATTCTCACAAGGAAGGTTACAGAAACGTGGGGTCAGGGTTCAGGTTTCGTCGACTGTTTACTCTTCTTTCTCAGCTTGTTGAGATAGTCCTCGTACTTGGGCTTGTATCCCAATCCAAATGGAGGTGTTTACCGAGGAGGTGTATATTTCATCTTCATGCCCTGGTTCCTAACACCCAGGCCTAGACCCGGCTGGTAATTCATCTTTGCCATCATCTTGATAAACGGAGGCACTGCTTGCTTGTTCTGCTGTTCTATCTGTGCGACAGAACTGACTTGCTCAAACTGGTAGGTTATAAAGGTTGTACCTTGACCTAGCTCCTGGACGTCTCCGAAGGAACTTACTAACTCCTTTGAAGTGATGACGACCAAGTTATCATCCTGGATGAATTTGATTCTTTGATACAGTGAAGAGGGAATAGCTCCAGTCGAGTGGATCCATGGCCTCCCCAGGAACAAGGTGAATGAGGCAGGCACATTCACAACTTGGAAGTTTGTCAAGAACTGAGTTGGTCCAACCCCGATGGTCAAGTCAATATCACATAGGTTCTGCCTGGTGGAGTTGTCAAATGCTCTTATAGTCATGGGTCTCTTCTTAACTTGGATGATGTTCGAGCCCAGGCTTTGCAGTGTGGAGAGTGTGCAGACATTTAGGCCGGAGCCGTTGTCAATGAGTACCGAGGATAATGTCATATCCATACACTGAACTGCGATATATAGGGACCGAGTATGATCCCTATCTCCATCCGGTATTTCCTCTCTGTGAAGAGGATGATTCTGGATTCAAGCACTTGCCCCACCATCTGCCCCAATTTTTCGGGTGATATGTCCAGTTTTACGTGAGCGTTATTAAATACCCGAAGGAGTTGTTTTCTGTGATGCTCTGAAGTCAAGAGAAGACCCAAAATAGAGATCTGTGCCTGGGTTTTGCCCAACTGCTAGGTGATATTGAATTCTTCTGCTTTTTTCAATATTTTCAGTAGGAGAGCTAAGTCGGATGTTCCTTTTCTAGGTCTGACACCCCCATTGGTACATCTGTTCTAGCTGGCTTTTCTGAGGTTGGAGCTCCTGATTGAAAGAGTACTGTTCTACAAAGGCATCCATGGTGTCCTGCCATGTCTTGATTCACTGCTTGTCAATTAACATCTATGAAGAAGCAATATCAAAATATCATCATTTTAATTCTATGAGACAATCAGAAAACTTTCATTATGCATGACAACCAAGAAATTTTGAAAGAATCTCAGTTCATCTCTTAGTAGCATCACCCATCTGTGACAATGATTTCAACTCAGATTTAAGAGGCAGAATATAGTCAATCAATTAATCAGGATAATAACTATAAAGCATGACTAACAATCCTCCATTTCAAAACAGATTTATCTTTTCAAAACAATTGAAGAAGAACAAAAATTACTCATAATAAACTTCTTCATGTTGCACATTCTAATCAAGGCATCAAATTTAGAATTATTAGGGCACTGGTTTTCATTATATTTCAGCCACATATTCCAGCATTCTAAATAAAGTCCAAATCACTAAGTCACCATTTAGAAACTTTTGAGTGCATGTGCAGTCTGACAAATATCCAAAGTATCGGCTTCTTTAAGCAGAGTCAACTTTTTTTTTTTTAATCACCACAGAATACTCGGGTTGGCCTAAGGATCCGATTCAAAACTAAGCTAATCTATCCAGGATCACGAAAGTTGTGGATATTCACCTTAATACCTCATGGGCTTTATCTGTGATATTCCAGTTTATTCATTTTTTTACAATGACGAGTTTCACCCAACTTGTTTTAACAAGGTCATAGCAAAACAAATTGATATTTCAACATTGAGAGCACATTTTCAAATGTCCATATCCTCTTTCTTTCTTTCTTTCTTTTCCTTTTTTTTTCTTTTTTTTTCAAAGACTTGACAAGAGGTAGCCCTTTTCAAAGTACCTGGACTAATTCACTGGTTTCTTTCCATGACTTCATCATAACCCAGTTCTGTTTTTCTTCTTACCAGTAAACCAAGTGAACAAGATAGTCATAGTTCATCAGACTTGGTTTCTCCCTACATTCCAGACAATTATCAAGTCAACAACTACCAAATTCAACCTAGCTCCAGATATTGAGTCAAATGTGTAGTGAAAGTTCAAAAATTCAGCAATTTATAATTTTCACTAACTGAGAATTAGTAATAAAGACTTTTCATTTTAAACAACTGGAATTGAGCTTCTTAAAGATTTTCACCGTGTGCCTTTATAATCCAAAATTCAATAGCTTAATAGATAAAAGGCAAGGAAGAAATAGACAGTAGCCAGGACAAAAACACAAATTTTTTTTATTTTTTTATTTTTTAATTTTTTTTTGTAAAGGAGGAATGTGATGGTCTACTATTAGCAGAGATTATCCCAATAATAAAGCACAGATCTACACCCCCCAACCTAAATCGAACATTGTCCTCAATGTTTCAAATAGAGATTTATATGAAATATAACATTGAGAGATCAAAAAGAGATAGAGGGTATGAAACATCATATGGATATGAACTAATCAATCAAAGGAAGTAAAAAAAATAAAAATGCATAGTATACACAGAAGTTCTCCTCAAGTGAGAGAAATGATCAATCAGGATAAACGGGATCTTCCAGAGTTGTGGACTCAACATCTGGGGTGAAATTCTCCAAAAACGATTTCAATCGTTGACCATTGACTTTAAAAACATTACCGTTTTCAGGATTCTCAATCTCGACAGTTCCATAAGGGTAAACAGTTTTCACAATGAAAGGGCCGGTCCAACGAGATAGAAGCTTACCAGGAAATAGATGCAAACGAGAATTGTACAAAAGAACTTTTTGAGAAGGCTCAAAATATTTTCGAAGAATATGCTTATCATGAAAACCTTCATTCTTTCCTTGTAAATTTTGGCACTCTCGTAAGCATCATTTCGAATTTCGTCCAACTCATCCAGTTGGAGTTTGCGAAGCGAGCCTGCTTTCTCCAAATCAAAATTGAGTGTCTTTATCACCCAGTAAGCCTTGTGTTCCAATTCAACAGGCAAGTGACAAGCTCTTCCAAAGACAATTCGATATGGAGACATTCCAATCGGGGTTTTGAAAGGTGTACGATAAGCCCATAGCGCATCGGTTAGTCGTAATGACCAATCTTTACGGTCTGGATTTACAGTTTTTTGTAAAATATGTTTAATCTCCCGATTGGATATCTCCACTTGTCCACTTGTTTGTGGGTGATAAGGGGTAGAAACTTTATGGGTTATCCCATATTTTTTCATCAATGCCTCAAAAGGCCGATTACAGAAGTGCGTACCCCCATCACTGATACTAACTCGAGGTGTTCCAAACCTTGATAAAACATTTTCTTTTAAAAATTGCAAGACCGTTTTGTGGTTATTGGTTTTTCTTGGAACAGCCTCGGTCCATTTTGACACATAATCAACGGCTACTGAGATATAAAGATACCCAAAAGAAGGAGGGAATGGTCCCATGAAATCGATGCCCCAACAGTCAAAGACTTCAATAATTTTTGAGAGGCATCATATTCCGACGGGGAGATTCCTCCTAATTTTTGGCAATGCTCGCATGCTTTGCAAAACTCATGAGTGTCCTTAAAAAGAATGGGCCAGTAAAAACCACATTGCAGAATTTTTGCGGTAGTCTTTTTGGCTGAAAAATGACCACCACATGCTTCAGAGTGACAAAAGGAGATGACATTCAGGTGTTCAGAATCAGGCACACATCTCCGAATAATTTGATCAGAATAATATTTAAATAGATAAGGATCATCCCAGAAAAATCTACGTACCTCGGTCAAAAATTTCTTTTTATCTTGTTGTTTCCAATGAATAGGAAGGTTACCTGTAACAAGATAATTCGCAATATCCGTAAACCAAGGTAATTGGGAGACAGCAAAAAGTTACTCATCGGGAAACGTGTCTTTGATCGGCATTGTCTCCAAGGAATCAGAGAGCACAAGACGGGATAAATGATCAGCCACTACATTTTCTACTCATTTTTTATCTTTAATTTCTAAGTCAAATTCCTGGAGTAGAAGGATCCACCTAAGGAGTCTTGGTTTAGCATCCTTCTTAGAAAGAAGGTACTTTAAAGCTACATGGTCAGTGAATATAATAATTCGAGATCCAATCAAGTAAGATTGGAACTTATCAAGTGCAAAGACTACGGCTAGGAGTTCTTTTTCTGTAGTAGAATAGTTCATCTGAGCACTGTTCAAGGTCCTACTTGCATAGTAAATGACACAAGGCTTCTTATCCTTGCGTTGCCCTAGCACGGCCCCAACTGCATAATCACTAGCATCACACATGATTTCAAATGGTAAACTCCAATCAAGTGGTTGCATTATAGGAGCAGAAGTCAACATGCCTTTCAGCTTTGCAAAAGCATCCTGGCATGCTTTAGTCCATTCGAAGGAGTTTTCCTTTGATAGAAGGTTACACAATGGTCTAGATATTGCACTAAAGTCTTTAATAAACCTTCTGTAAAATCCTGCATGACCTAGAAAAGATCTAATGTCCTTAATGGTCTTTGGGGTAGGCAAATTGGCTATCAAATCAATTTTGGCTTTATCCACTTCGATTCCTTGGGATAAGACAATGTGGCCAAGCACGATCCCTTTAGAGACCATAAAATGACACTTCTCCCAATTCAGAATGAGGTTTTTCTCCTCACATCCAACCAAAACATTCTTTAAATGAAACAGACAATCATTAAAAGAATCACTAAACATAGAAAAATCATCCATAAACACTTCAAGAAAATGCTCTACCATATCGCTAAATATACTCAACATGCATCTTTGGAATGTGGCAGGAGCATTACACAACCCAAATGGCATCCTTCGATAAGCAAAAGTGCCGAATGGACATGTAAAAGTGGTCTTTTCTTGATCCTCAGGTGCAATTTCTATCTGATTATAACCAGAGTACCCATCTAGGAAACAATAAAATTTATGACTAGCTACTCTTTCTAAAATTTGCTCCATGAAGGGCAACGGGAAATGGTCTTTCTTAGTCACTGAGTTCAACTTCCTATAGTCAATGCACACTCGCCAACCAGTTGTGACTCTAGTTGGGATTAATTCATCATTAGCATTCTTGACTACAGTTATACCAGATTTCTTAGGTACCACTTGGGTAGGACTTACCCACTGACTATCAGAAATAGGGTATATGATCCCTACATCCAAAAGTTTTAGGACCTCTGCTCTAACCACATCTTTCATGTTGGGATTCAACCTGCGCTGCATCTCTCTAGAGGGTTTAGCATTATCCTCCAAATATATCCTATGGGTACAAATTAAGGGGCTGATTCCCTTAATATCAGCTATGGTCCACCCTATTGCACCTTTGTGTTCTCTAAGAAGATCAATTAATTTTTCTTCCTGAGTCTCATTCAATTGTGAGGAGATGACCACTGGGAATGTTTCTGCTTGTCCCAAAAATGCATATTTGAGATCAGCTGGCAAAGGTTTCAACTCAAGCTTTGGTGTTTGGATACTTGACGGGAGGGGTAGGGTATCGCGAGGTGGCAATTCCTCAAAACGTGATCTCCACTTGTTAGTATCCAACACCGGAACAGATTCCAACAAAGAGTTTACAGAAATTAATTAAAATGTCCTCATTAAAATCATTAAAATGTGCCAAACAAGCTTCTAGAGGATCAGAAAAAGAAGATTGAAGAAATTGGTCTTTCACAAGAGTTTCAATCAAGTTTACTCCATGCACATCAGCATCATCCCGAGGTTGTTTGTAGATATTAAAAATATTTAATTCCAAAGTCATGTTGCCAAACAAGAGTTTCATGACACCATTCTTGTAATTAATCAAAGCATTGGAGGTTGCATGGAATGGGCGGCCTAAAATAATAGGAATTTGAGTGCATGCATTCAACACAGGTTGTGTGTCCAAGACAATAAAATCAACAGGAAAGTAAAATTTTTCTACTTGGACTAACACATCCTCAACTACCCCTCTCGTTATTTTTACTGAACGGTTAGTAAGTTGGAGTGTTACCTTAGTGGGCTTTAGCTCACCAAGACCCAACTTCTCATACACCGAGTAGTGTAAGAGGTTAACACTAGCCCCAAGGTCAAGCAAAGCTTGCTCTATCCTGAAGTTCCCAATAATACAAGAAATTGTTGGGCATCTTGGATCTTTGTATTTGGGTGGGGTATTATGTTGAATGATTGCACTCACTTGTTCTGTTAAGAAAGCTTTCTTTTGTACATTAAGCCTATGCTTGACTGTACATAAATCTTTTAAGAATTTGGTATATGATGGAATTTGTTTGATAGCGTCTAACAAGGGGATGTTGATCTTTTCCTGTTTGAAGATTTCTAATATATCAGCATTATGGACTAACTTTTGAGGAGGTTGTAACCTTTGGGGAAAAGGAGCAGGCATCGGACATTGCAAAACCATATCAGATTTAGACTTAACAAGTTCATCATCACTCTTTGATTTTAAAGATTTCTCAGGTTTGTGAACCTTCTTTGAAATATCTTTATCAATTATTTTTCCATTTCGTAGAGTAGTGATGGACTTGATATGTTCCTCTTGAAAATCTGAAGAATTTGAATTACTTACCTCAAATTGACCTCTAGGATTTGGTTGAGGTTGAGCAGGAAATTTGCCATTTTCTTGAAAGCTCAATGAAGAGGTCAACTCTTTGACAGAATTCTTCAGATCATTGATAGCTTGCATTGTCTGATTATTAATGTTTGTTTGACCTTGCATGAATTGTTGCAACGTCTCTTCAAGGGTCTTCTTATGTGGAGGCACATAAGGAGTATGAGTGGAAGGCCCCTGAGGAGGGTTATTTGCAGTAGGACCATTTTTCCAACTAAAGTTGGGATGGTTCCTCAAATCAGGATTGTAAGTTTTCGAGTAGGGAGAAGAAAAAGGCCTTTTATAGGTGCTCATGACATTTGCTAGATCATGTAACACCTCTTGAAAAGTTGGGATTGTTGGACAATCCTGAGTTCGGTGTACATTAGTCTCACATATGCCACAAACATCTTCCACTTTTTCAGTGGCCTTAATTGAGTTTACTTTCATAAGTTCCATGGCTTCTACTTTTCTGGTCAAACTGGCTATTTTGACATTCACATCATTATTCTCTTCTTTCAGGAGGTACATACCTCCCTTAGTCATGGCATTAGGTTTGGTCTTATCTGACCTATCAAATCTATTAGTTTTATCCCAAGATTGGGCATTTTCAGCTAATTGGTCAAAATAATCCCAAACCTCTTCGGGATCTTTATTTAGAAACTCACCATTGCACATCATCTCTACAAACTGGCGCATTTGAGAGGTTAAACCTTCATAGAAGAAACTAACGGTGCGCCATGTCTCGTAGCCATGATGGGGGCAAGTCAACAATAATTCTTTAAAACGTTCCCAACATTGGAAAAAAGTTTCATTCTCCTTTTGGGAGAAATTCATGATGTTCCTCCTAAGAGTATTAGTCTTATGGGTAGGGAAGAATTTTTGTAGAAACTCCCTGGTCACTTCTTGCCTTGTGCCAATGGATCTTGGCTTTAGAGAATTTAGCCAATTTTTGGCCTTCTCTTTTAAAGAGAAAGGGAACAATTTTAACCTAACCACATCATCACTAACATTTTGATTGCGCAAGGTTGCACAAACCTCATCAAATTCTTTCAAATGTAGGTAAGGACTTTCTGAGTCTAAGTCATGGAACTTAGGAAGTAATTGAATCACTCCCGATTTTAAGTCAAAAGTATTTGCATTAGTGGGAAAAACCATACAAGACGGAGAACTCGTCCTTGTTGGTTGCAAATATTCACGCCAGGTCAGCATTGGTGGATTATTATAAACTCCATTATCCCCCTGATCACTTTCATTGTCAGTCATAGTGTCTGATGAATAAGAATGATCAGAATCTTCAAACAAGTTATTAGACAAGTCTTCAATCGCAAAGTCTGTTCTCCTCAAGCGGCTTGTGTGATCTCGATTCCATGTGATCATACAAATGAGAGAACTCAAAGGGAAAGTCAGGGATTCAAACAAGAATGCATGCACCTCCTATAAGTCTTTTATACGAACAAGCTAGCTAAAGGTGCGACAGACGAGGCACGTATACAGAGTATACGCCGAGCTTTCCCACTAGGTTGTAAGTTGACAGTAGATGTAAGATAAGAAGGAGAATAACGAGAGTGAAGGAGTGAGTTTACCAGAAGTGAAGAAATTCCTGAACTTAGGCAAAGCAATGTTTGTTTCCAAGTAGGCAAGCAATAGATGTACCTATTTTACACGAGCAATATCAATCCACTTAATTACCTACCGTGGGAGGGTGCACGAAATTCCAACCTTCCACTAAAAATAAAAATAAAAATTCAGACTTTTTTTTTTTTAATCAAGTTAAAAAGCAAGAAAATAGAAGTTAGAAGTTAAAAGTTAGAAGTTAGAAGCAAGAAAGTAAAAGTTAGCAGTTAGCAGTTAGAAGTTAGAAGTTAGAAGTTAGGAGCAAGAAAGTAAAAGTTAGAAGTCAGGTCCAGAAAGTAAAAGTTAGGAGTTAGTATTAGAGGGAATGGGGAATAGGAGAATTTCGTAACCCGTGTTCTCGTCACACGTTGCAATCCCCGGCAACGGTGCCAAAAACTTGTTACAACTTAATTTAATCCAAATTAATGGACATAAAATCAAGAGTAAAAATAATATACTTGCAAGTACACAAGTGACACAGTTGATGTATCTGGTGAGCACATGGTCGAATCCACAGGGATTGACTATTGTGCAACAAGAATTAAGGAAACGAAATCTAAAGAGAAGAGAGATTTAAAATCGGTTTTACACTCAATGAGAATGGAGAAAAATCACTGATAACTGTAAAGCAATGAAAAAGAGGTCTAAGGCTTCAGGAAAATCCACCTATCCCTCCTTATGCTTAGATTTGGATGAAAACACATCTAGAATTAAATAAAGATTTAATCTAGATGAAAAATTATACGATAAAACCACTGACCATTAAATTCAATTGAATAATTAAAGAAATTTAAAGAGTACTCTGTATCTAACTCACAGGGGATCCAAGCATTCCATATATCAATAGATCATATGAAATCAAAGAGCATATAGAGAAGAAAAATTAACCAAAATAAGAACTATTCAATTAAAATTAATGATCAAACTATCCACATCATCCACATAAATCGGAAAAAGGTTTCAAATCCCTAACCTTAGAAAGGTGTTTAGCCCACCATGATTGGAGTTGTCATCCTCCTTAATGGTGTTCCAAACACTACAATAAAATAACTCAAAAAAAAAAAGCTAAAAGAAGAAGAGAGAAAAGAGAATGAAAAAAGATCTGAGAGCCCCAAAAGTCTCTCACTTTAGGTTTATATAGACTAAAGGGAAGAAGAGAAGGAGAAAAAAAAAAAAAAAAGAGAAACTTCTAATTCCAAAATTCCAACCAAAATTACACTTCCCTTCACTTGACGACATGTTTTGACCCCTTAAACATCCGAATTAGGAGATCTTCGTCAAATCCAATTTTGTTCCCCTTTAAGTCTTCTTTCCAAAACATCAAACCTTGTCTTAATTCGAATTTTGAGTCAAAAGTTATGTCCAACTTAGTAAGTACTATCCAGATTAGGCGGGAATCCGGGAAATCCTCATTCTTTGTTTGGGATTGGTTGCTAAATAATAGCACTCCTCTAGCTATCCACGAAATTTCTTGCTTTTCTTGTAGATTTAGTTGACCTCCATTAAGCTCCTTGCTTGAATTCCAAAATCCACCCAAAATAAAGAGTTCTTATGACCAAAATAGGCTTTTTCCTTTTTTCTGAAATAGAAACATCAATATATCACACTTCTTCTTTCTAATTCAAGAGAGTTCCACCATTTTTATGCCAAAATCATATTAATCCATATCTTTCTAAGATTCTCCAGCCATGTTGTAGAATCTTTCTATACTTGGTCTTAGGCTTTGCTCTTGGGCTTTGACTCTTTGACTTGAGACTTAGCTTCTTGGACTTTTGGCTTGGGCTTTGCTCTTTGGGCTCTAGCTCCTTTAGATCTTTGAGTTGAACATGGGCTATTTGAAACTTTGGACTTCTTGAATCCCGAGAGTAGTCTAGGGTTAGGATTCCTACAAAAAATAAATACACCTAATAAGTCTCTCTTAAAAATATTTTGCATGCGGCCTTCCAAGACATGTATGAATATTTGCAAATGTATCATGAAAATTAAGAGAAAGAGGACAACACAATGGTGAGAAGAGAATACACCACTTTAAGTGTAAAAATGAAGATATAAACCAAAGAAGTATGATAATGCTTATTTAAATGGGAATAATTAAGCAAAATTAAGCACTTATCAACATCAACCAGCAAGGACTGCTCCCTTCAGATTTTTCTCGAAGTATTGGATAAGCAAGAGCTGATTCTGGTTAAACAGGAGCATGTCCCCCATATACATCTGCAAATGTTATTTAGGACAGCCCGAGCCATCATATTTGTCAAAGTCAGGTACTTTGAAGCTCAGGGGAACAACATCCCCAGATGAGAATGTAAGCACCCAATTTTTACACCACATCCTAACCGTAGTTAAAATCTTTTAACTATGGTTACTTCCCCTACCAAGTCCCTCACAACCTAGGTAAGCCTCTCCAGTCAAACCCAAGAAAAACCCATGTCCTAAACCCTAGCATTAGGTGACCTTAGCATACCCCTTAAACCCATGGCCTATAGGGCCTGACCCTCAGCCTCGAGCCCACAAGGCCCAAAACCTTAGTACATAACCCCAATAACCCGTATGTGTGGGCCCAGCCCATTTAAAAATAGATTTCAGAATGTCGGTAGAAGTTCTACCGACATTAAAATTAAGCCTTGTTTCAAGTTGTCGGTAGACCTTCTACCAACATCTTCAAGTTCCGAGTTGCAAGCCTGCAACACCCCTGCACACTCTACCTCCATTTCGGTTTCTTCCTTCTCAACCCTTAGTCGATCTTACCTTGGTCCAATACCCCTCTCCCTCTTCTTCCAAATCCCACCTAGGTCCCTAGTCTTCTCCTCTATAAAAACCCAACGCCACCATAGTTCATATGGTCTGCATTTTTTTGGAGGAGAACCCCTATTGCAAAATTGAAATCCTTACCCCTCTTCACACCCTGGGTTCGGTTCTAGGCCTCCCCTAGACCTGCCTCTCCCCCCTGCTCGTGCAGCACCACTGGAGCGCCACCACCGTACACCCGAAGGCACTCCCTATTTGGCTAGAAACAGAGCTTGGGTAGGGACTTCCCCTACCCACTTTTCTTTTGTTCTCTCCATCATGTGAGCCCCTGGTCATCTCCAGGGGACCCTTTCTCATTTTTTGTTATTGCTTAATAGGTATACAGACCCATACAAGGTGTTCACCCACCTAAACCATAGGTGTGGTGAACCCCTACGGGTATAGCACCTCTTCAAGGCTCTCACAGCCATCACAGAACCTTCTGGGGGTCCCTCGTATCATGAGGAAATCCCTAGTGACCTCTGTGCACAGCCCCAGTAGCTACGGATCCAGTTTTCAGAAAAAGCCCAGAATGGCGGTACTCTCAGTACCGTCATTCTGAAAATGGCCTGTTTTCATTTTATTGGTGATCCCTTTGCCGACCCCTTGTTTCTGAGCTTTTTCCAGAATATCGGTCATACCTCTATCGACATTCTGTTTCTCGCCTGATTTGAGATGGGCGGTAGAACAACTACTGCCAACATGCGCTGTCTGCTACAACACCTTTGCACTCTTGTGGGGCCCACTCCAGGCATCCCCTGGGGCCCACACAGAGCCTGATCTCTTCCCAAGAGTCCCCTCTACACTCCCCCACCCTCAGTTTACCTCGGGTTACAGCTTAACCCTAGTTAACAGTGGCAAAAACACTGAACAAAAACACTGTATACAGGTCGGTAATCCAATTACCGACATTATCTTTATTTTTGTTCTGGGCTTTTGTAGGGGCCCAGGCCTGGTAGGAGGCCACTTTAGGCTCTGCCTAGCCCCCTAGGCCCACCTTGAACTATACCAGACCCTTAACTATGGTTAAATCCAACTCTGGTTAACACTTAACTGCGATTAAGCACCCCTTAACCCCACAAACGTTGGGAAAATTAAACGGACATTCCTAAAAATATCATCGGACCATAATACTGACTTTGGCCCTCTCTCTAACCTTGGTTAGCAACCCTAACCATAATTAGACCCCCTTAACTGTGATTAGCAACCCTAATCGTAGTTAACTTTGGTTTACGGCCTACCGGGCCGAGAAACCAAGTCTACCGGACTTACCTCGGCCTACAGGACCCCGTCTTAGCCTACCAGGCTACAGCTCACTCACCCTTTACTGTGGTTAGCAACCCTAACTACAGTTAGTTCGGCCTAATCCCGGTTAGCAACCCTAACCCGGGCCAGACTCCTTCCTAGTCTACCGGACTACCCCCTAAGCCTACCGGGCTTCATACCATGCGCTTGACCCTCCTCGGTCAAAACAAACCCTAGTCTACCGGACTAGTCCATGTTAGCCACCCTTGGTGGACACACACACGCCCCTAGCCTCGGCACAAGCTCACGTGCCAGAACTACGCTCGGTCTGATCTCTCCCTGTGAGTACGTAGTCAGCCCAACACGGGCCCGACCCCAGTTAGCTTTTCCCTTCTTGAATTAGTGTTCACTTGAACATTTCGGCATTCTAAACAAGATTAACTTTATTTGGCTTAAAACCCGGGGAGTACGGAACCGTTGTAAAACGGAAGCCTCGGGGTGCCTAATACTTTCCCCGGACTTAACCAAACCCCTTACCCTGATCTCTCTCGTAGACCAAGACCTTATCCAAAACTTCGGGGGACTTATCCCTTCTGAATGAATAGGTGGCGACTCTCAAAAACCCGTGAGCCCACAAACAATTGGGGGAGTGAATTTCCCGTGCTCACAGCTCTGGCGACTCTGCTGGGGACTTTTTCTAAACATCTTTTGGGTTGAACCAGGAACCCGGGTTTAAGCCAACTAAACCTTAAGCTTGTATAAAATGCCTAAGTGCTTAACTAAACACTAATCATTTTACATCTCTCGATTAATTATGTACTGTGCATCCATACATGTCATAGTAGTGTAATTAATCTCATTCAACCAGGCTTATTACGTTAACGGCTGCTGGATGATCATCCTCAGTGTCAGTGACTTAAACGTCTTGGAAGTCCGCGGAGTTACTCCTGTTGGGTGATATCACTCAAGGAAGGATTCTGAACACTCCCGCTTACACCAATTGTCCTTTTTTAAGTATGTTCTATACCGGGGAGTTGTATAAACGGTGTTAAGTGATCCCCTCATCCTACTAGAAGCACCCTTGCATCAAACTAGCATTCATACATGTAGTCTAGGCTTCGGTATAGTCTATAAGCAGTCCATTCTGGAAGGGCTACTACCAACCCTATACCTGTCCTCAATCATGGTTGACTACCCGGGCACATTCTACCCGGATAACCCCCCACTCAGGGGCATGTAATGAGCCAAACTTGTACTTGTAATAAACTACATCCAACCCTATTTCCCGACATAGCGTATGGGGTCCAAATCCCAGGTAGACAGGCTTTTACTGGGCCTGTCCCAACATTGATCTGATAGGTCCCTCGGTTTCCAAAAACTGGGCTAAAGCACTTCGGACCTCCGTCCGTCTGCCCTATCAGATCACGTATACCGTGTCACACCCAAATAAAATCTGCATCATCATTTTGCATCCCATCTGCATACACAGTGCACTCACAGAGTCTGTATTATTATCCAGGTAGATCGTAGACCCTTCAGGGGTAACTCAGTTAATGGGCCGACAGTCACGGCCCTTGCATCTAACTCTCAGGGGGCATGTGATGACAACCTCCAGGCTTCAATTGGGGCTTTCACCTCGAGTCAGCGTCTCATTTGGGCTCAGTACTACAAAATCAGAAATATCCTAGACCTATCTGTGGTTAACCCGGACTCGCGCCTCATGAACACTGCTATCCAGTGCTGGAGCCCATCTCACATGGTATTTCGTTTTGGTAAGAATGAGCTCTGCCCAACACTGGAAGAGATTCAATGCATTCTGGGGTTGAACATGGACGGCAAAGCCATAGTACCGCGCTACAAGACAACATACCAAGCAAACCTATCCAGGTTCTTGCATATCAAGCCTGCCTACTTGCAGCCCGATCCAAATGGCTCTTTTGATTGGATATCAGTGTCTTTTCTCGAAAAGAAGTACAAGCACAAATGGAACCCTGACTCCATTTCAGCAGAACTTCCCGGTCTCAATGCCCTTGCACTGATAGCCATGTCTCAGTTGGTGTTCCCAAGGTGCCGTTCGCTCGTCGAAGCAGTTCTGGTCGGGATCATCGAGGACATGCACGACTCCTGCTCGGTTGTACCAGTCATCCTAGCCAAGCTTCTCAGAGCTCTCAACGAGTCTGCAAACCGCAGAAAAGACATCTTCTATGCCAATACACCTCTCCTACACCTCTGGTTGGTAAGTCACTTGCATACAATCATTTCAGTATCGGACGACATCTGCGACGCTTACAGTCTACCTCGGAAGATTTCTCATAATTAAGGGCCGATAGTAACTACAGATGTTGGAGAGCTCTACCAGCTCCTCCAAGACCTTTCAGATGAAGAAATCACTTGGCAATGCAATTGGCTTGTGTTGAACAGGCTACCCCGTGTTGTCATCACCGACAGACGATGCATGATTCTTGTTGGTCTAATAGGCTCTGCAGTCTATACACCACTCCGAGTCCTCCGACAGTTTGGACTCCCTCAGCGTATCCCTGTGATAGACCAGTAGGAAAATGATTGGATCACCTTCACAGTGCACTTCGATAACCACACCCGGCACTTCCAGTCAGCTTGGCCCAGCTCCAGGTGAGACCAATGGCCAGACTTCATGGTCTTATCAGGGCCATCAACCAACTTGGCATACCGACAATGGGTGGATAATCCTAACATTCTACCCGGTATACCTGCACCTCGGGAACCGCACACACCAATTGCAGCTCCACCACAAGGAACCATACCCCTAGCAGAGATGGTGGTTCCCTGGACAGACTTCTTCCTGGAGAGACAACTCCAGATCCAGTAGAAATGGAAGAAGCTACGGAAAGACCAACCTGCATTCAGGCAGCAGGAAGCAGAATAAGGCCATGAACTCCAGGTTGTACAAGAACAGGTTGAACAATTGGAGCAGATAATTCAGTCTCTTCACAGGAGACGTAGAGGTGATGCCAGGGAAACTGCCGTCATCCTGGCCCAACTTCACTTCCACCAAGAACAGCTTGATAGTGCAAAGGCGGAGATGACCTCCCGTATCCAACAATTTGGATACCACATGTTCAACGCTACCGAAACCCTCACGCGCATGGAGGTTAAAGTCACGTCCCTCCAGCAACAGATCATGGATCTTGAGGGTGTGCCTCGTCCACTTGACTTTGCGATCCCTGAAGGGCCTGCCTAGGATCGAGTCTTTTTCCTCTTTCTTTGAGTCACAATATCCATGTACCCACTGCACTCTTCATGCATCAATGAAAATCTTTTTCTATCATCTGCCTTTTACCCTCATGCATAATCATGATTAGCCGTTGCATTCTTTTCAGTTGCATGAGCCGACTTGTGACTCATTCTCTGAATGCGATTCTCGCAGAAGCAGCAGCTGCCGACGCAGTCCTAACGGAAGTACCAATCACAGAGATACCCCCTTGCACAGTCCGATCAAAGAACAGCTCCTACACGGTACAATCGGAAAGTAGTACAGGATCGATGGTAGAACCTACAAATCAGCACCAGCGGACCACGGAGATCCTACAGTCACATGACAAAGACATAGTAGCCATGCAGGCGAAGCTTGACAATGTTCTGGAATCCCTGAAGATTCTGATTGACACCCGGACCGAAGAACCCTCCACCCAGATGCCAACCGAAGAACCAGTCGAGAGACCTACACCTAAGCCTCGCCATTTCCCCTTCATCATACCTAATCCTATACCCGCAACAGGCGGAGGAGAGGATTATGACCAGTACGAAGAGCAGCCGAAGATCTCACATGTCCACCAGGACCAACCGTCATCCTCAGATCCAACCCCTTCCTTACAGGACGAGATCAAGCAAATGAAAGAGGAGATGAGAAGAATGAAAGGTGCATCCACCAGTACAAGTCTATCACTGGAAGACTTAACCTTTTCATCAAGGGATGCTGTTCCCGCAGGTTTCAAGGTCCCAGACTTTGATAAATATGATGACTCGGGCTGTCCAAAACAACACTTGCAGTTATACTTAGGGGACATGCTCCAACATAATAAAAATCATCCCTTGCTCATCCAGTACTTCTAGAAGAGTCTGAAGGGGGCAGCCCTTACATAGTGGATGTCGGTGGACAAGCAGAAAGTCAAGACCTGGCAGGATGCCATGGACAGTTTCATAGAGCAGTACTCCTTCAACTAGGAGCTCCGCCCTCAGAGGAGCCGACTTGAACAACTAAGCCAACGCAACAACGAATCATTTCTAGAGTACGCCACCCGCTGGAGGGAAATGGCAGCAAAGATCCCAACTCCTATCCCTAAGGAGGAACTAGCAGGCATATTTATGGGCACCCTGAAGTAGCCCTACTCTACACTCATGGTAACCTTACCGGTAGTAGACTTCGGCACTATTGTCAGGACAGGTGCCCGTATCGAAACTGCTATCAAGAGCGGGGCCATTCATTCCAATCTAGGACTTGATTCCCCCAAGGCGACGGCCTCATCTAGCAGAAATATTGATCTCCGGGACCACAGAAAGAAGGAAGATGTACATATGATTGCTTCTACGGCACCCATCAGATTACCAGCTCCAGCAGCGCAGCAGCAGTCAGTTAGTAGGAATACCCGGCCAGCCCGACCAACCCAGGGGCAAAACCGTCCTCCCAGAAACTTTACCCCCTTCCATACACACTCAACCAGTTGTTGGAATTCCTCAACAAGCAGGGCCTTCTCGAGCTAAGAGGTCCTACACCTCTTCTACCTCAAGACAAGCAAGGTAAGAATTATAATGCCAATAATCACTACGCCTTTCACAAAGGCCCAAACCATGCTACAGATTATTACATAGGCCTGAAGTGTACAATGCAAGATCTCTTGGATGAGGGAAAGGTTGAGCTGGCTCCCAGCAACACCAGCATCAATCAAGTGCCACTGCCCCCACATAACAATCAAATCAATTTTATCCAGTGGGAAGAGCCCGGGGCAGGGCAACCAGGACCCAGCACACTCGCAGTGAATGACAGCATCATCAAGCCCTCTTACCAATCACCTGTCATAATCCCCTTCCCCCAATCAAACATACAGACTGTTCAGTCTCCAACCCAGATACCTGCCCCCGAGAAGATCATCTACATAATTCCTTGCCCGAAAAATTGGCCAACAGCTCCAACTCAAGCCTCAACCTCTTCAGGCTCTGTTCGGATCCCTTACATCCCAGAGCCTCCTTTTAATCTCAACCGAGTACCCGCTCCTCGCTCTCTCATCCTTGAGAGCGAGAGCATAGCCTACCTAACCCGATCTGGCAGGGTATATCAACCTCCTTCAACCGAGCCGAGAAATGTGAAGAATGCAGAGAAAGAGAAAGCAGGGGTATCAGACCCACAGAAAGAAGCAGCAGATTCAACAGTTTTATTGAAAATCCTGAAATAACAGAGGAATTCATTATCACTCAAATACTGAGCAAGGTCCCAGCATAGATATCCATCTTGGGTCTTCTTCTTACTTCAGAGCATCACAGGAAGCAACTGCTCCAAGTATTTGACAATGCCCATATAACGCCAGACATAACACTCGAGAAACTGGGGCAAATAGTAGGGCAAATCCTTGAACTCAAAGTCATCTCCTTCACAGAAGAGGAGATACCGGACAGCGACAGGGACCACACCAGGGCTTTGTACATTGCAGTACAGTGTATGGACTGAACATTATCATCGATGCTCATCGACAATGGTTCCGGCCTGAACGTCTGCACACTCTCCACACTGCAAAAACTGGGCTTGGACCTCAGTTAAGTGAAGAAGAGACCTATGACCATCAGGGCCTTTGATAATACCACCAGGCAAAACCTAGGGGACATTAACTTGACCATCGGGGTCAGACCTGCTCAGTTCTCAACGAACTTTCAGGTGGTGAACGTGTCAGCCTCTTTCACTCTGCTCCTAGGGAGGCCATGGATCCATGCAGCCAGAGCCATTCCCTCCTCTTTACATCAAAGAATCAAGTTCATCCAGGATGACCATCTGATTGTCATTCCATCTGAAGAGTTGGCAAATTCCTTTCGAGACGTCCAAGAGCTGGGGCAAGGCACTGCCTTCATGACATTTTAGTTCGAGCAGGTCAGTTCTATCGCCCAGGTAGAACAGCAAGGCAAGCAAGCAGTGCCACCATTTGTTAGAATGATGGCCAGAATGAACTATCAGCCCAGAAGTGGTCTCGGTGCCAGGAATCAGGGCATGAAGAAAAGATACACGTCTCCTCATTACACAACTCCCTTTGGTTTGGTATACAAGCCTATATACGAGGACTACCTTTCTAAGCTGACTAAGAAAAGTAGACAATCGGTGAAACCTGAACCCCAACCACACATCTCTGTAACCTTTCCCGTGGGAATCTTTGAAACTTACCCGGAAACCTCCGCTGCACCCGTTGCCTTAACACCCCAGCCCAGTGATGAGTCTTCAGGGATTCCAGAACCCGAAGTGTTCGCCATGACCCAGATGTTCGACGAGCTGACTGTCGAAGATGCTACTGAAGCAGAATATCCAGCGGGAGAGCAGGTCTGCACCCTCTCCAATAGCACCAGAGCGTCATCCAGTTGCCAGCCACTTATCCATTGGTGGACTGAGGCTCTCACCATCGAGGTTAGCCAGGGCTGGGGCAAACACAGTGCAAGACAGGTTGGTCCAAGACAGTAGTGAACCAGCATCACCCTTCTCCTCCATCTACTTCTTTTTTTTGCTCCTATTTGTAAAATCCAAAAGTCAGGCCACTGTTGGCCTCTTTTTGTTTGAGTTTTTTTTGTAACAATTCATTCTGCTAATCAGATTGTTTTGACTCAAAAATCATGTTTTCGACAACAACATTTCATATCGGCTGATGACGAAATCACGCGGACTCTTCCCCTGGAAGGCCTAGTGTCCTAAAGCCAACAAATCATCATCATCAAAGCATGCTAAACTGAAGCTAATTGATTTGCCAGGAAATCACCTCTGACAGGGCTACCCCTCAAACCCTCCTTGAACTCTCCAAAGCAAAGTATGACTCAGAACAGGAAGAGGAACCGCCTCAGGAAATTCTGGGCCTCCTCGAGCACAGCGAAGAACTTCTGCAATCTAACAAGGAGGACGCTAAAACAGTCAATCTAGGATCCACAGAGAACCCCCGGCTAGTCAGAATCGACACCAGCATGAACCTTCAGCGGAGAGCAGACATGATCAGTTTCCTGAGAAGCTACAGTGATGTCTTCGCTTGGTCATATACTGACATGCCAGGCCTAGACCCAGCATTGGTGGTACACAGACTGTCCTTTAACCCCGACGTCAGACCAGTGAGGCAGAAACTGAGACGGATGAGGCCCAAATGGTAATAGAAGGTCAAGGAAGAAGTTGAGAAGCAGATCAGCACAGGCTTCCTGGCAGTTGCAAACTACCCTAAGTGGTTGGCCAACATAGTCCCAGTACCCAAGAAGGATGGCAAGGTCCGTATGTGTATTGACTACCGGAATTTAAACAGGGCAAGCCCCAAAGATAACTTTCCTCTCCCACATATTGACGTTCTAGTCGACAATACTGCTAGGCATGAGACTCTCTCATTCATGGATGGTTTCTCCGGATACAACCAGATCAGGATGGCAGAAGAAAACATAGAGAAAACCTCCTTTATCACGCCTTGGGGCACATTCTGTTACAAGGTCATGCCCTTCGGACTCAAGAACGTAGGGGCCACCTACCAGAGGACCATGATGGCCTTGTTCCACGACATGATTCACAAGTCCACTGAAATCTATGTGGATGACATCATCGTCAAATCGCCAACGGTCGAACAGCACCTAGAAGACCTGAAGAGACTCTGTGATAGACTTCGAGAGTACGGCCTAAGACTGAACCTAGCCAAATGCGTCTTCAGAACCTCATCAGGAAAGCTCCTTGGTTTCATAGTCAACAAAAGAGGCATTGAGATTGATCCAGCTAAATCCAGAGCTATCATCGAAATCCCAGTACCCCAAACTGAAAAGGAGATCCGTGGTTTCCTGGGCAGAATTCAGTACATCAGTCGGTTCATTTCTCAGCTAACTCCGATCTGTGAGTCGATCTTTAAACTTCTCTAAAAGAACACGTCGACAGTCTAGATAACAGAATGCCAAGAAGCCTTTGACAGAATAAAGCAATATCTTCTGAATCCTCCAGTACTTGTGCCTCCTACACCGGGACGTCCACTGCTACTCTACATCTCTATGCAAGAAACCTCCATGGGGTGCATTCTAGCACAACATGACGAGACTGGCAGAATAGAGCAAGCCATCTACTATATCAGTAAGCGTCTGCTTGAGTACGAAGAGCAGTACAGTCCTCTTGAGAAGACATGTCTGGCACTGGTCTGGGCAACTCAACGTCTTCGACACTATCTGTTTTCCTACCTGGTAATCCTGATCTCCCGGATGGACCCACTAAAATATCTACTGGAAAAGCCAGCCACCACCGGAAGGACTGCCCGATGGCTTATGATGTTATCTGAATTCGACATCACGTACATGACACAGAAGTCAATCAAGGGGCAGGTGATAGTAGATCACCTGGCCCACAGTCCGACCCAGGACTACGTGTCTGTACATGATCAGTTTCCAGATGAAGCCATCCTGAATACAAAAATGGACAAACAAGAGTACTCCGGCTGGGAGTTGTACTTTGACGGAGCTACCAACAGTCATAGGCATGGGGCAGGAGCAGTCTTGATCTCGCCTAAAGGAGCACACCTCCCTATCTCAGTCAAGCTGAAGTTCAGATGCTCCAACAATGAAGCAGAGTACGAGGCATGCATAGCCGGACTGAAAGAAGCCTTGGACGTCGGGATTGAAGAGGTAGACGTCTACGGTGACTCATCTTTGGTAATCTGTCAGGCGAATGAGTCTTGGGCCATCTGAGAAGCAAGGCTAGTCCCGTACTTAGTCTACCTCAATCTGCTAATCAGTCAATTCAGAAGAATCAGCTTCAGCCACCGGTCCAGGAACCAGAACAGATTCTCCGACGCACTGGCCACTCTAGCTTCAATGGTATAAATACCTACAGACATCATGCTCTGGTCGATAGAATTCAGCAATAAGATTAGCCTGCCTACTGCCTTCAGATCGAAGAGGTATCAGACAATAAGCCTTGGTATGCAGACATCAAGCAGTATCTCGATGACGGGACCTTCCCTCTTGATGCTACCAAAACAAACCACCGGGTAATCAGAAGACTGGCTATTCAGTTTTTCCTATCAGGGGGCATCTTGTACAAAATGTTACCGAACCTACTCTGGCTCAGATGTCTAGATACCAGTGAAGCAGTACAGGTAGTCGAAGAAGTCCACGGAGGAATTTGCAGCCCACACATGAACGCACTGGCCACCAGTGCCAAATCTATGCCGACAAGGTAAATGCACCATCAACCAGGCTGCACAATCTCACCGCTCCTTTGCCATTCTCAGCTCGGGGCATCGACGTCATCGGACCAATAGCTCCGAAAGCATCAAACGGACATCGATTCATCCTGGTAGCAACCGATTACTTCACGAAATGGGTCGAGGCAACCTCTTATACCAGTGTCACAGCCTCAATGGTTCAGTGTTTTCTGAAAAGGGATATCATTTACAGATATGGGGTCCCATATGAGATTGTGACAGATAATGCTCTCAACTTCTGCAACAAGGGCACGACTGATCTCTGTCAGAAATTCAAGATCCAACATCACAACTCTACGCCGTACAGGCCACAGACTAATGGTGCAGTTGAAGCCACTAACAAGAATCTGAAGAAGATCATAGAGAAGATGGCAACCAAGTACTCTGCCTTGCATGAGATGCTCCTTTATGCACTCATAGCCTACAGAACGTCCATCCGAACCTCAATTAGGGCAACATAATTTGCTCTAGCCTATGGTATAGAAGCAGTCATCCCTGTCGAAGTACAAATTCCATCACTTAGGGTATTAATGGAAGCAGAGCTCTCAGAAGCAGAATGGGCACAAACCCGGTATGAGCAGTTGAACCTGATCGAAGAGCGGCGACTGAAAGCCATCAACCACTCTCAGGCCTATCAGAGGCGCATGGCTAAGGCATTCAACAGGAAAGTCAAGCCAAGAAGCATCGAGATCGACGACTTGGTCCTCTGGAAAATGTTGCCAAACCGCCCTGACCCAAGGGGCAAGTTCACTCCCAACTATAAAGGCCCATATGTCGTCCTAGACAAATTCTCCGGTGGTACCCTTCAACTTGGACGTATGGATGACGAAGACCTCCCAGCCCCCGTCAACATGGACAAAGTCAAAAGATACTACCCTTAGGGTCTAAATCTGATAGGCGCTTTGCACTTGTAGTTTCTCTGGGAAATGAAAAGAGGCCATCCTTGGCACAGTCTTCATCCCTCTTTCCTGTAATCCGTTTACAAAACGAATGAATCTCGCTAATTAGCCCCTTGAGCCTGACAGCCCCTCTTTCATTACACTTTTCAGGGACACCCTCCCTCGCCCTCTTTGGCATTGGCCCAAACTACGTCATGATCTGATCCTGCAAAGGTACGTAGGTAACCTATCAAATCAGGTGCGGTCACATTAGGGGTATCCACTCCCCGACTCTCCCCAAACAGAGTCCCTCTTTCCCCAAAGGAGTCATCAACTCTCCCCAAGCAGAGACAAACTCTCCCAGCTTCCCAAGCAAATCGATTCTCATGGGTACAAAGTTTATATCAAAAGAAAGCCCACAATATAAGTCAAAACATTTCAACAGTTAGAGACTCTCCACAGAGACAATCTCTCTGGACTCTTTACCCAGCAGAGACAACCTCTCCAGAAAAACAAAAACCATGGATAGAGACAACCTCTCTATCCCCAGCAGAGACAACCTCTCTCGCTCTCTCTCCCCCATCCCTAGCAAAAAAAAAATCATCACCGGGAATCATAAGGCACATGCCTTAAGCAAACAATCCCCCCAGAAACAGAAAATCTTTCCCAGAGAGTGAAAATCAATTATATCAAACCAAAACCTCCAAGGGAGAGCAAATCAACTACAAACAGGAGAAATCCCAGGGTGTCCCAAACTTGGTCCCTCAGCCTACATTACGTCCTACTATAAGTCCTCCTCGATCCCGTAGGAATTACGAGTGCAAGTGCAATATCACATCTGAATCTTTAGCGGAAATATCTTCCTCAAATCCCTAGAGGAGCGCCATTCAGGGCTATGATGGGAGAAGACCTTCTTTCCCAACATAAACAAAACTTCCCCAGCAGAGTCGCGGGCATGAGTGAAAATCGGCAACGGCCTCATTGCGCAAAAATCACGCGATCCCCAAACCTAGTCTTGTGACTAGGGGTAAAAAATGGACAAAAATCAATTAGCTTCGCAGGCATGAGGAAAACCTGCAATGGCCTCATTGCGCAAAAATTATACGAACCCCATGACTTGGTCATTCCAAGGATAAAAAAGGGAGAAAAGTTGAAGAGCAGTTTGGCAACAACATCCGGCAGCAATCAGGCTAGCCAGATAAATCCCCTACAGCAATCCCCGGTAGGTGGCATGGAAGAGCAGCTTCCCTAAACACTAGGCTCCAACAGAGTTCAAATCCCCAGCAGTGATCTACGGCAGTGTCATATCCTTTAGCAGATCCCCAATAACGGTCTACAATGGCTTTACATCCCCCAGCGGATCTCCCCAGTAGGAGCATCCTATTTGCTCCCCCAGCAAGGTTCTCCCCAGTGTACACTCCCTGACATCCCGCGTATATCTTTACAGCGTATACCACCTGCATGTCCTCCCTTCTCGACACCCCCGTGTGTCCTCGACATCCCGCGTATACCATTACAACGTATACTACCTGCATGTCTCATCCTCGGCACCCTCGTGTATCCTCGAAATCCCACGTATACCTTTACAGCGTATACCACCTGCATGTCTCATCCTTGACACTCTCGTGTGTCCTCGACATCCCTTGTATACCTTTAGAGCGTATACCACCTGTATGGCTCATCCTCGACACCCTCGTGTGTCCTCGACATCCTGTGTATACCTCTTGACACCCCCGTGTGTCCTCGACATCTCGTGTATACCATTACAGTGTATACCACCTGCATGTCCTCCCTTTCGACACTCATGTATCCTCGACATCCCGTGTGTACCTTTACAGTGAACACCACCTGCATGTCACCCCTTCATCACCCAGTGTGTTCTGGACACTCCGTGTGTATCTTCGATCAAACTCGATCAAAGCCTTCCGACCAATGCCTCCGGGCTATGCCATCCCTGTATCCATCAATCCCCAGTGAGTAGTCTGAACTACTCGCCCTTCCCCAGCAGCGCCTTACCACTACATTGCACTCACTATTTTTGCACTACATGTATACACATCATCATTCTGCATCCCTGTTATCCGAGCTCGGTGTAAAAATAGGATGATTCCAGTCTTTGCCGTTCGAATCGCCAACCTTGGCATTCTCCAGCAAAGAGGGGCAGCTGTAAGCACCCAATTTTTACACCCCATCCTAACCGTAGTTAAAATCTTTTAACTATAGTTACCTCCCCTACCAAGTCCCTCACAACCTAGGTAAGCCTCTCCAGTCAAACCCTACCAAAACCCATGTCCTAAACCCTAGCATTAGGTGAACTTAGTATACCCCTTAAACCCATGGCCTATAGGGCCTGACCCTCAGCCTCGAGCCCACAAGGCCCAAAAACCGTAGTACATAACCCCCATAACCTGTATGTGCAGGCCCAGCCAATTTAAAAACAGATTTAAGAATATCGGTAAAAGTTCTACCGACATTAAAATTAAGCCTTGTTTCAAGCTGTCGGTAGACCTTCTACCGACATCTTCAAGTTCCGAGTTGTAAGCCTGCAACACCCCTGCACACTCTACCTCCACCTCGGTTTCTCCCTTCTCAACCTTTAGTCGACCTTACCTTGGTCCAATACCCCTCTCCCTCTTCTTCCAAATCCCAACTAGGTCCCTAGTCTTCTCCTCTATAAAAACCCAACGCCACCACAATTCATACGGTCTGCGTGTTTTTGGAGGAGAACCCCTATTGCAAAACCAAAATCCTTACCCCTCTTCACACCCTGGGTTCGGGTTCTAGGCTTCCCCTAGACCTGCCTCTCCCCCCCTGCTCTTGCAGCACCACTGGAACACCACCACCGTACACCCAAAGGCACTCCCCGTTTGGCTAGAAACAAAGCTTGGGTAGGGACTTCCCCTACCCACTTTCCTTTTGTTCTCTCCATCATGTGAGCCCCTGGTAATCTCCAGGGGACCTTTTCTTGTTTTTTGTTATTGCTTAATAGGTATACAGACCCATACAGGGTGTTCACCCACCTAAACCATAGGTGTGGTGAACCCCTACGGGTATAGCACCTCTTCGAGGCTCTCACAGCCATCACAGAACCTTCTGGGGGTTCCTCGTATCATGAAGGAACCCCTAGTGACTTCTGTGCACAGCCCCAGTAGCTACGGATCCAGTTATTGGAAAAAGCCTGGAATGCCGGTACTCTCAGTACCATCATTCCAAAAATGGCCTATTTTCATTTTGTCGGTGATCCCTCTGCAAACCCATTGTTTCTGAGCTTTTTCCAGAATGTCAGTCATACCTCTACCGACATTTTGTTTCTCGCCTGATTTGGGATGGGCGGTAGAACAACTACCGCCAACATGCACTGTCTGCTACAACACCTTTGCACTCTTGTGGGGCCCACTCCAGGCATCCCCTGGGGCCCACACAGAGCCTGATCTCTTCCCAAGAGTCCCCTCTACACTCCCCCACCCTTAGTTCACCACGGGTTACAGCTTAACCCTAGTTAACAGTTGTTAAATTACTGAACAAAAACACTGTATACAGATCGATAATCCAATTACCGACATTATCTTTATTTTTGTTCTGGGCTTTTGTAGGGGCCCAGGCTTGGTAGGAGGCCACTTTAGGCTCTGCCTAGCCCCCTGGGCCCACCTTGGACTATACCAGACCCTTAACTGTGGTTAAATCTACCTCCGGCTAACATTTAACCGCGATTAAGCACTCCTTAACCCCACAAACGTTGGGAAAATTAAACGGACATTCCTAAAAATATCATCGGACCATAATATTGACTTTGGCCCTCTCTCTAACCCTGGTTAGCAACCCTAACCATAGTTAGACCCCCTTAAATACGATTAGTAACCCTAATCGTAGTTAACTTCGGTTTACGGCCTACCGGGCCTAGAAACCAAGTCTACCGGACTTACCTCGGCCTACCGGGCCTCGTCTTAGCCTACCAGACTACAGCTCACTCACCCTTTACTGTGGTTAGCAACCCTAACTGCAGTTAGTTTGGCTTAATCCCGGTTAGTAACCCTAACCCAGGCCGGACTCCTTCCTAGTCTACCGGACTACCCCCTAAGCCTACCGGGCTTCATACCATGCACTTGACCCTCCTCAGTCAAAACAAACCCTAGTCTACCGGACTAGTCCATGTTAGCCACCCTTGGTGCACACACACACGCCCCTAGCCTCGGCACAAGCTCACGTGCCAGAACTACGCTTGGTCTGATCTCTCCCTGTGAGTACGTAGTCAGCCCAACACGGGCCCGACCCCAGTTAGCTTTTCCCTTCCTTAATTAGTGTTCACTTGAACATTTCGGCATTCTAAACAAGATTAACTTTATTTAACTTAAACCCGGGGAGTACGGAACCGTTGTAAAATGGAAGCCTCGGGGTGCCTAACACCTTCCCAGACTTAATCGAACCCCTTACCCTGATCTCTCTCGTGGACCAAGACCTTATCCAAAACTTCGGGGGACTTATCCCTTCTGAATGAATAGGTGGCGACTCTCAAAAACTCGTGAGCCCACAAACAATTGGGGGAGTAAATTTCTCACGCTCACAGAGAATATCTGATCCTCCAATGATAGAGTAGGGTTAGCAGATGCTCCCTTCATTCTCCTCATCTCCTCCTTCATTTGTTTGATTTCCTCGTGTTGGTCCCTGAGGGATGGAGTAGGATCCGAGGATGATGGCCTGTCCTGATTGACATGTGAAGCCTTGGGCTGCTCATCGTATTGATCATACTCTGCTTCACCTCGACCAGTTGCAGGTCCAAGGTTTTGTATGATAATGGAGATAGGTCGAGGCTCAGGGATAGGTTGCTCAAATGACTCGCCGATCGGGATCCGGGTGGAGGGTTCTTCGGTTCAAGCACCAATCAGAATCTTCAGGGATTCCAAAACACTATCTAACTTGGCCTGTATGGCTGTGATATCCCGGTCATGAGACTACAACAATTCATCTGTTCTTTGCTGATGGTTTGATGGTTCTGCCATTACTTCTGAGCTGCTCTCAGATGGGACAGTGTAAGGTACAATCTCCGTGATCGGCACCTCTGTTAGAACTACATTTGTGGCTGCTGCTTCTGCGAGAATGACAGTCATAAAACGAGTCATGGGTCGGCTCATGTAAACTGAAAAAAGATGCGACGGCTAATCACAATTCTGCATGATGAGAAATATGATGCTAGAAAATGGATTTTTTTTCATTGATGCAAGTAGTGATGTGTAGTGAGTACAGGATTGTGACTCAAAAGAAAAAGACTCGATCCTGGGCAGGCCCATCAGGGATTGCGAAGTCAAGTGGCCGGGGCACACCCTCAAGATCCATGATCTGTTGTTGGAGGGATGTGACCTCAACCTCCATGTTTACAATGGTCTCAATGGCGTTAAACATCCGGTATCCAAACTATTGGATACGGGAGGTCATCTCTGCCTTTGCACTGTCAAACTGTTCCTAATAGAGGTGCAGTTGGGCCCCGATAACGGCTATTTCTTTGGCATCACCTTTCCGCTTCTTCTGACAACGTGTGCTGAGCTGGTTAATATGCCTGGCTGTTCTGTATTTTGGGCAATCCTTGCCTCCTCTTCCTGATACTGGCCAATGTGTGGTGGCGGGATGTTGAAGGATGGTTGGTTCAGTGGTAGTGGATTATGAGATGGCCGGTTTGAAGGTGACGGGTTATGAGATGGTGGATTTGAAGGTAGTGGGTTATGAGATGGTGGATTTGGAGGTACTGGGTTGTGAGGTGGTGGATTTGATTATGATGGGTTGTGAGATGGTGGATTTGATTGGTTTAAGGCGAGTGGTTCGGCGATCAGGATAGAAGAGGAGGACGGTTGCTGTCTATTCACGGTATTCAAGATATCCTGCATGATGTTTTTCAACTCTAGGATGCCTTGTTCAGTCCCGAATACCCTTGACTCTAAATCAGGGACTTGCTGCAGTACATGTTGAGGAGATATTGGGCTGTCAGGGTCGGTTTCCAAACCTTCGACAACTGGCTCATCTCGATCAGTTAGTCTTGTGCTTACTGGAGTCATCTCGAAGAGGGCAGGTAGCTTAGTACTGCTTCCGCTCAGGGTGCTATAAACTGGGTGGTAATAAGACGTATGTACAGATGGATCAGATGACGGTCAAGATACTGAAGGAAGACTGAGTTAAGACAATGATGAAAGTAGTGATGCGACACACATATGATCTGATGGATGACGTTTCGACATGGGACGTTGCCCCTTGTCTGGTCATGAATATAAATATGTACAAAGAATGATGGATGCACAAAATTTCAATTGTTAGCATGTTGAATGTGTTGATACACACAAATGAAATGAATGAATTAAATTGAGGCAAATGAACTGAGCAAGTATACTCAGAAAATGGACAAGTCAGCTCAATGTGTGATCCAATGAGGTGAGTGGACAGAGGTCCATTTCACTTTCTGGGTTGTTGGGAGCCAGAGCCCAATGGGTCAAGATCGAAATGAATCAGTGGATTCTCCATATGATTCGCTTTAGATTCTAGGCTTTTAAACCTCACATGATTGAGTTAGCTAAAGGATGGATTAGGGTTAGACCTATCTAGCAATCAAGGCTCACACAAACTCCGAAAATGGTTTAGGTATAGAGATACGGTTGTCCCTATACCTGAACAATTGATGTTGGAGTGGCTTAAACCAGTAACAGAATAGGGATAAGGTTGTCCCTCCTGAAGGGTGTTCTTGGTTCATGCCCGAACAAAGACCTATAGTATATATGCTTATGCTGGTGTATGCAAGTTTTTTGTTTAAAAGGTTGATGAGCACTTGACCGTATATACGACTCCCCGGTATAGGACATACCTGAAAAGGGACGATTGGTGCAAGTGGGAAAGACCAGTCGCGTTAACCAGAGATAACCATCTCTCGGTCTACAACCAGTACTTTCCACAGATCTTTGGGCTCCAGCATCGGGGATAACCATCCCTCGATTGTAAGCTTACCGGATCCAATCTAGATAGGTGAAAGGGTTCTTATTCTAGTATGCAATAAATGTGAATGTATATACATCAATCAAAATCAAGCAATGAATAAAAAATGGAATCCTAGGCATGTTGCTAAGTTGGCAAACAAATGTCTGAGATTCGATGAATGATAGAAGTATGAGTTAGCATATGTGCAGATTAATAAAATTAGCAACATATAGATATAATTAAAAGTTTCTGATATGGTTTCCCTTGTTCAGTTCAGACTTAGGTTTTGGCTCGAATACTGGTCTGCGAAACCAGAGTCCCCAGCAGAGTCGCCAAGCTGTAGACCCGGGATTTTAACCCCCACTCCCGATCAGGATTGAACCCGAGGAGGAATAGTGCTAAAAATATTGAAAAGATAGAGTCGCCACCTATTTAGATTGTGAGGGAAAATAGGGTCCCTTAAAAGATTGGATAAGGCTTCGATCTGGAAATAGAGTTCAAGGTAAGGGTTCATTTGAGTCAGGGGAAGGTGTTAGGCACCCCTAAACTCCCATCCGGAGATGGTTACCTACTCCCTAAGTCTGAATTAAAATGGGGGAAACCATAAGAGAAGCTTGTATTTCATCTATATGCTGAAAAATGTTATATGAACAGTAATGTACAAGTTGAAAGTAATCTGGGATAGGATAAGGGTTTTATCCTAGGTGAGCTGAACCCGATCAGGGTTGCTTACGTATCAACAGTCAGTGGAATCAAGCCACACGTAGTTCCAGGTGGGTAGTTGATGGTTTGATTTGTTGGGTGTTTGGATCATGGGTGTTTGACAAGCTGAGATTGGTATTTGGATGTTAGGGTGTTTTTGAATGATTCAGGGGTTTTTGCTCCTGTTAGAGGAGCGAGGTGACCTTTTAAGCTCGTGCTGAGGAGCGTTTGGACAGTTTTAGCTCATGTCAAGGAGCCTTTGGGTTTAGGGTTTGATGGGATTTGAAACAGGGTTTGAACGGAGTTTCTAGACAAAAGTTCGACTAGGTGGGTAAGGTTTGACCTAGGGTTTAGTTAAGGTTTAACTAGAGGTCACTAAGGTCTACCTAGGGTTAACTTAACTAGGGTTCAGGTAGGGTAACTGGGGTTTAGGTAGGGTAACTAGGGTTTAGGTAGGGTAACTGGAGTCAACTAGGGTTTGATTAGGGTTTAGGAAGGGTTTAGGTGAGGTTTTGAATCAAGGCTTGAGCCGAGATTCGGACAGGGTTTCGACAGGGTATGGTATGTTTGAACCGCAGTTCGGACAGAGGTTCGACAAGGTAAGCCGGGTTTAAATAAAACCAGGCAGAGGTTGGACAGGGTAAGCCGGGTTTGAATAAAACCGGGCAGGGGTTTGACAGGGTAAGCCGGGTTTAAATAAAACCGGACAGAGGTTCGACTAGGCGGGGCTAGTGTTGAACTGGGATTTGGGCAGAGGTTCGACTAAGCGGGGCTTTTAGCAGTCTAAAAGTAAAATTTAAAGACAAAACATAATTTAAGCAATTAATAATAAAGCTTAAAAAATTGAAAGCAAGATTAGGGATAGAGAGATTACCTTCCCGAAAGTACGGTGAACTTTCGGACAAAGAGGGGATGCTCAAAAAGAAAAGAAAAAGAACTTAGAACTTTGAACACCCGGGAAATGATTTTCCAAGGGTTTTTCTAAGTCATAGGACTTTAAAAAACCAAGGAAAGGGTGAGTGAATTGGTGAGATTTTGAGGAAAGGGGTTGGGCTTTTATAGGGGATGAAAAAAAAAGAGAAAAAACCAAAATTTTCGATGTGGGACTATCTTTTTTTGAAAATATTTCGCTTTGGTCGTTTTTGTGAAAAACGACCAAGGCAAAAGGTCGGCGATGACGGAAAGTAAGTCGGTTTGCGGGGGGAAAAGACCAAAATAACCGGATATTAATTTGGTCGTTTATGACATAAACGACAAACCAAAAAAACCAAAAAAAATTCAGTCGTTTTTGCCAAAAACGACCAGCCAAAACCTGCCTAAAAAAGGCTGGTCGTTTTTGGTATAAACGACCAAAATAAAGCTTTTAAAAAGTGATTTTGAGCTATATTATGCATTTGAAGCCTGATTTGAGTCCCGGAAACAGCCTAAATTTAACTGATAAATCCAAGAAAAATATTATAGATAAAAAGTGAGTTTTGAAGTATTTTCTAGGGGTATTTTTGTCATTTTCCACCTTAGGGGCATTTTGGTCAATTTTTACCTATGGGGCATTTCTCGGAAATCGAAGCACATGGAAAGATGGTTTTAAAAATGAATTTTTTTAAAGGGTTTTTAGAGGTGTGCAAGGTGATTAAGGGGGTGCAAAATTGGGGTGTTTACACTTCTTTTTCTTGTCAAAGCAAGGCAAAACATATCTTAAGATATGCCTTACCTCTAATTACCAACCCTTACGTTTGGCCTTGTCATGGTGTTCGTGAAACGAGAATAAAACTCCTGTTCTTGAAAAACCCGATAAACCATGTCATGCATGCCATGCTCATGAAATCGTGTACAATTAGCTCATGTCATTTCAACCATCCATAGCATTTATTCACTAATTCCATCTCATATCATTTGAAACATTTAGGGAAAAGCAAGGAAAAATAGAGAATTATAGCAATAGAGGAAAGAAAACATGACAAGAAGGGTAACATAGGGTACCGACCTTCAAATGGATCAGGGGAACCCTCCAAAAACATGGGTGGAGTTGCTACCGAGGTTGGAGAAACCCCCTTGCTTGGTTTGGGGAAGATCACCCTTGATCTTGATCTCCTTTTTCTTCAATCTCAAACCCTCTTTGCAAATCCCCAATCTCTCCTCCTTTCTCTCACTCAATCTCCCAAGGGTTTACCTTTGGTTTAGGGTAAGCCATAAACCCCCAAAGGTAAGCCCTATCTATAGGCAAATGATAGAAACCCTAAAAATCCCGAAATAAAATTCTGGGTTTGAGACCTATGATCAGTCGTAGGTTCTTTACGATCGAGCTTAACATTATACGATCGATCGTAATTTTCTACGATCGATCGTAACGTTTACAGAGAGTTTTGGCCATTTCTGAGATTCTACGATCGATCCTAGATTTTCTACGATTGATCATAACTTCACCTACGATCATTCGTAGGGTCTGTACGATCGTTCGTAACTCTTATAGAAATTTTCTAGATTTCCCGTTTTTGTATTTCGGCCATAACTTTTGACTCGTTCGTTGAATTTTGACGATTCAACTTGCGTTTGATTCATCATTCGAAAAGGAACCTTTTTGATGTGTTATAATTTTTAATTTCTCTTTATTTATTGACCAAATTACTTCTAAAGTTAACTAATCCGTAAATGGAGTTCAGTAAACCAGATTTTTAACATATCCGACTTAGGAATCCCACTTTTAACACTTAAAGTTCTTTATAATTTCTCATTTCATAGAAATGGAAGATTACAAGGGTGTAAAGCCTTGGCATGAGTTCCAATACATGGACAAAAGTTCTGGGGTTCTACAACCGATCTCGTCTGGAGCTTCAGCAACTCAACTGGAATCGGCTAGTGAGGCGCTCGGAGTGCACGGTAAAGTCGGCAAAGTCATTTTCCTATCTATCTATGACTGGGATGCGCTGAGGGATCCAAACTGGTGAAGGACTCGAAGTGGTACATAGGCTGCAGAGCCTGTTAAACCAGCAATGATCATGCATCGTCTTCCTGTAATGATGACGCGAGGTAGCTGTCTCCAGACTACCCACTCGCATTCCCACGTGATCTCCTTCTCTAACAGGGCTTGGAGAAGTTGGTAGAGCTCTCCGACGTCTGTAGTCGATATTGGGCCCTCATTCTGAGAAATCTTCTGAGGAAGACTGTATGCTTCGCGGAGGCTGATTGGTACCGCTATGATCGTAGGTAGGTGTCCCACTAACCATAGGTGCAATAGAGGTGCGCTGGCATGGAAGATGCCCTTTCTATGATCTGCTGCCCAATTGAGAGCCTTGAGAAGCTCTGCTATGATGACTGGTACTAGGGCTGTCAATGGACCGGATCATGATCCGGATCCGATCCGAATCTGATCCGATTAGCCGGACTTTGGACCCTATATGTGATCCGTCGGATTCGGATCGGATCGGTGGAATCCGATTATAATCAGATCGGATCTAGATATAGGGTGATCCGATCCGATTAAAATCCGATTCGATAATAATAATAATTTTTAATTATTTTAAATATATTATTTAGATTTTCTATGTATAAAATATTAATTTTTAAAAAAATAACATTAATTAGTATTAATTAAGGTATTATTAGATTTTTTATTATTAAAATAGATTTTTTTTTTTTTAAAATAACCTTACTCGGATCGGATTGGATTCGGATCGGACGATATATAATCGGATCGGATTCGGATCGGTTACTTCATGATCCGACGGATCTCGGATCGGATTCGGATCAGTCGGATTCTTAATCGGATCGGATTCGGATCTAGGCAGATCCGGTCCGAATCTGATCCGTTGACAGCCCTAACTGGTACAATGGTTTTAGAACTGCAGGTATCCTCGATAATCCCCACCAGTACTGACTCGACAAGCGTACGGCATCTCGGGAACAACAATTGAGATACAGCTATCAATATAAAGGCATTGAGACTGGGAAGTTCCACTATAATAGAGTTAGGGTTCCATCTGAGGCGGTACGGCTTTTCTAGAAAGCCCACGAGGATCAGGTCAAAAGTGCCGCTAGGACCGGGCTGCAAGCAGACAGGCTTGAGATGCAAGAACCTTGATAGGTCTGCCTAATAATTGGTCTTATAGCGTGATAATATGGTATCGTCGTCCATGTTTAACCTCAAAATGCACTGAATTTCCTCCAAAGTCGGATATAGTTCGTTCTTACTTAAACGAAAGACCTTGTATAAGGGGTTCCAACAATGTATTGCAGCGTTTAAAATGTGCGGATCTGGTTTAACCATGGATAGGTCTAGAACGGATCCTAATTTGTAGTACTGGGCCCAAGTGAGATGCTAATCGGAAGTAAAGACCTTGATTGCATCGTGGAGGTTCTTGTCACATGCCCCTTGAGAATTCAGATGCACGGGCCTTGAGGATTGATCCCTTGTCTTAACGACCCCTAAAGGACCTGCCATCTATCCTCAATTAAGACAAACTCAATATGAGTGACTGTGTATGCAAATGAAGATACAACGATGCAAATGATAATAACTTTTTATTATTTTTGATTGGGTGTGACAAGGCACATGTGAGCCAGTAGGGCAGTCAGACGGAGTTCTGGAGTACTTTGCCTGGATTGTTGGGAACCGAGAGCCTATTAGGTCAAGGCTGGGTAGGTCTTTGGGAAGACCTGTCTGCCTGGGTTTTGAACCCCACATGCTATGTCTGGACACAGAGTCGGTTGTGTTTTATTACAAGCATAAGTTTGGCTTATCACATGCCCCTGATGGGTGGTTACCCGGGTAAAGTACCTGGATAGTCAGCTATGATTGGAGACAAGTATAGGATGCAAGCAGGTTAGGGTCAAGGTTTCCTCCCAAGGTGGGCTGCTTGTAGACTATACCCTACCCTAAGCTATATGTATAAATGCTGGGTTGATGCAAGTGTGTTCCTAACATGGTGGAGGGATCAACACCGTATAAGCGACTCCCTTAGAAAGGGACGATGGGTGTAACCGAGAGCATTCAAAATCCTTCCCTGAGGGTAATCACCCACCAGATGTGACTCCGCGGACCTCCAAGACTGTTAGGCCACTGACAGTGAGGATGATCATCCACCAGCCATTAACGTAATGAGCCTCACTAATGGGTTTAATGGGATAATTACACTACTATGACATGTATGGGATGCACAGTACACAATTAGTCTGAGATGTAAAATGATTAGTGTTAAGTTAAATACTTAGGCATTTTAGCACATTTGAGATTAGTTGGCTTAATTCTAGGTTCTGGATTAAACCTTTAGCTTGTCCCCAGTAGAGTCGCCAGAGCTGTGAGCGTGAAATTTTACTCACGGGTATACCCTCGCGGGTGTGAAGATGTTTTAGAGTCTCCACCAATTCATTCAGGAGGGATAAGTCTCCAGGATTTGGATAAAGTCTTAGTCTGTGAATTTAGATTAGGGTAAGAGGTTCGATTAAGTCCGGGGAAGGTGTTAGGTACCCGGGTACTTCCGTTTTACAACGGTTCCCTACTCCCTAGGATTAAGCCAATTAATGTCAAAATTTGTTAAAATGCCTATGTGTTTAAAGTAAGACTAAGTGAAGAAAAAAATCTAAACTAAGGTCGAACCCGGGTTGGGTTACCTACGTACTCACATTGGAGTGAGATCAAATCAAGCGTAGTTTTAACACATGAGCCTGTGCTAAGGCTAAGGAGTGTGTGTGTGTGTACCTAGGGTGGCTAATGGGTCTAATCCGGTAGATTAAGATTTGGTTGAACAAGATTGGTCGAGTGCAAGGTATTGGACCCGGTAAGCCAAGGGGTGAGGCTCGGTAGGCCCAAGGGGTTTTAACCAGAGGTTAGGGTTGATAACCGAGGTTAAGAAGATGGTTAATCATGGTTAGGGATGCTAACCATGGCTAAAAAGTCCAATAACAGTATTTTTGGTCTTTTTGGATTTTTTAGATTTTTTAAGGATTTTTTCCATTAGTTAAGAACTGCTTAACCATAGTTAAGAGGGATGGTCACCATAGTTAGGGCTGCTAACAATGGTTAAATGGCCGAAAGAGGCCATTTTTAGTCTTCTCAGATTATTTTGGAATTTCTGAATATTTTTCCAAATTTTTTATGGTTAAGGGCTGCTTAAAAATGTTAAAAGTTAACCAAACATGATATTTAACCATGGTTAAGGGTTCTAACCAAAACGAAAATGGTAACAAAAGATATTTCTGGACTCTAGGGAATATTTCTGGTTTTTTGATGATTTTTTTAAAATTTTGCTGGGTAATGGGTTGCTTAACCATGGTCAAAGGTTAATCAAATGTGGGATTAACAAAGGTTAAAGGTTTGGTTGGATCAAAAGTGGGCTCAGCGTCCATGACATGGCCTATACTGGCTTCCTACCTGGTTTGGGCCCCCACAAAGGTCAGAAATTACAAAAAACCTAGAATTTTGCCAAGTTTTTAACCATGGTTAACATGGGTTTAACTGCGATTAGGAGAGGACCAAAGAAAACTGAGACCACCAGGGGGTAGCCTGAAGACCAGGGAACACCCTGGGCCTTTGGTGGGCCCAGGGGTGGTTAGGTGTGGGCCCCACAAAGGCCCAAAGTCGTCTTCTCCAACATCACATGAAATAATGAATTTCCAAAAAAAACCAACATGGTTTTTAACCATGGTTTACGGCGAGTTATCCACGGTTTGGTTTGACTCCCGCGGGATCCGAGACCATGGTTGCTAAACTTGTACTTCAGAGAACACCCTGGGCCTTTGGGCCCAGGGGGAGGTCAGGTGTGGGCCCCACAGGGGCCAAATATGCCTACTTCACCATTTGTACACTGTCAACCCCACTTTGAGGTTGATTTAACCATGGTTAAATATTGAGTTAGGGGTTTGGACGACTCAAGGGGATAGCCCCAAGTATGATAAGTCTAACCATGGCCCTGGTCTTGACCAGGGCCCAAACTAATTGTAGCGACTTGGAATTTTAATATAATAAAATTTTGGATTATCGGTCCTTAATTGAGGTTAATTAGTTGTGTGTTTGATAAATTTGTGTAAAGTAGGTATTACTCGGAATTGGGTTGCACTACTACGAAATTAGTTTTTTTCTTAGATCTGCGGACTTAGTGTGCCGGTCGGCTATCCGGACGTCCACCTATCGTTCCGATTCAGTTGCACATCAATTCGCGAAACCGCGAATGTCCTGTGTGTGGAAACATTGAGAAAATCAGGGAATTCGAAGTGTATCGAATTTCGATTGGAGCTCTATATTTAGCTGACTTTCTAATCGAAATCCGTGCGGATTGTTCCACTATATGCTGGAAGGCCATGGGGAAGACCGTCTGTCATTTCGGCAGTTTATTATCTCATATGGTGAAACCCCAGTGTGTTTTGTATCCGAAATTGGAAAATTTGTGAGTTTTGCGAATTCTTCCAGTCGCACTTTTTGGCAGTCAAAACTCATCGGATTTTCCCAAAATTTTTACAGCAGGTGTCAGACTACCGCAAGATCGATCACCTGAAGTTTTGTCAAAATCGAAAATCATATGGTATGGTTTCGGAATGACTTTCGCCGACATTACCGAAAACCGGTCGCGATTCGCAAGCCGCGACACGTGTCTCGCCTCAGGCCAACACGTGGCACCTTCCAAGCAACACTTGGCGCGCATGTGTGGGTTAGGCTAGTCTATAAATTGTAGACCACCCCTCAGCCATTTCTCTCATCTTAGTGAAAGAGAGGCAAAGCCCTGCCGAATTTTCTAGAGAGAGAAACATTCTAGAGAGAGAGAAAGGGAATTTTCTAGAGAGAGAAAGTCTAGAGAGAGAGATAAAGAGGCGTATCCTGAGGTTTTTGGACGTGCCGAGCGCATTGGCGGCGTCTATTTCATCTCTCGGAGCTTCGAAACACGTGTACCAGAGGTAATAAAAACCCTTTCTTATCTATTTTTCATTCCTCTAGATAAATTAAGCGAATTGTGCTATTTGTATCAGACCCTTTCTGAGCTCTGATCATACTCAAATTTTTACTCAAAATTTATCTTCCTAATATGTAAATCATATCAAAATTTCACTATGATCTGATGGTTGGATAGGATGATATGAATTTCTAAAGGAAAACCTAGTCTGCTGTTTTTAAGGCTAACAGTACGGTTTTCCTAATTATAGGGAACCTTTCTGAGCTCTGATCAAGCTCCAATTTTTACTCCAAATTGATATTCCTAATCTGTAAATCATACCAAAAGTTCACTACGATCTGATGGTTGGATAGTATGATATGAATTTCAAAAGGAAAACCTAGTCTGTTGTTTTTAAGGCTAATAGTACGATTTTCCTAATTATAGGAAACCTTTCTGACCTCTGATCATACTCTAATTTTTACTCTAAATGTATCTTTCTAATCTGTAAATCATATCAAAATTTCATTACGATCTGATGGTTGGATAGGATGATATGAATTTCTAAAAGAAAACCTAGTCTGCTATTTCTAAGGCTAACAGTATGGTTTTCCTAATTATAGGGAACCTTTCTGATCTCTGATCATGCTCAAATGTTTACTCCAAATTTACCTTCATAATCTGTAAATTCTGTCAAAATTTCACTACAATCTGATGATTGGATAGGATGATATGAATTTCTAAAATTAAACCTAGTCTACTTTTTTTAAGGTTAACAATACGGTTTTCCTAATTATAGGGAACCTTTCTTAGCCCTGATCATACCCAAGTTTTTACTCTAAATTTATCTTTCTAATCTCTAAATCATGTCAAAATTTCACTGCGATCTGATGGTTGGATTGGATGATATGAATTTCTAAAGAAAAACCTAGTCTGCTGTTTTTAAGGCTAACAGTGCGGTTTTCCTAATTATAGGGAACCCTCCTGATCTTAGATCATGCTATAAATTTTAAAACCTATTTATCTTCCTAACCTATAATTCATATCAAAATTTCACTACAATCTGATGGTTGGATAGGATGATATTAATTTCTAAAGGAAAACCTAGTCTGCTGTTTTTAAGGCCAACAGTACGGTTTTCCTAATTATAGGGAACCTTTTTGAGCTCCGATCATGCTCAAATTTTTACTCTAAATTTATCTTTCTAATCTGTAAATCATATCAAAATGTCACTGCGATCTGATGGTTCGATATGATGATATGAATTTTTAAAGGAAAACGTAGTCTACTATTTTTAAGGCTAACAGTAAGGTTTTAATCATTACAGGGAACCTTCCTTATCTCAGATCATGCTCAGATGTTTTCCATATTGAGACCTTCCTACTTTGTCAATCATATCAAAATTGCAATGAGATCTGATGGTTGGATTTGACAATATGAATTTCTAAATAAAACCTAGTCTGTCGTTTTTGGAACAACAATATGGTTTTGATAATTACAGAGCCCCTGATCTCAGATCTTTATTCAACATTATGCTAGTCATGGTGTGTTAAAATGGTTTGTATGTACTTGTATGGGGAGGTATAGGAACTAAGTAGAGGGGCGTAGCCCTCGGTTTCATGTTAAATAACTCAGAATTTAGGTTCGGCGATCGATTGGGTGACTAATCGCTAAGCGATTTGTTGACTTGACATGGCATGTGTATATGATGGAATGATTATTTTGATACTGGAATAGTCGGGGTCATAGTGTGTAGACCTTCGTAACTGATAGTCGGGAGTGAGTGGATTACTATCCATAGATCCTCTTTGACTAGGTCCGGAGTAGTGATTGTGTATAGTCTGGAATCTTCGGATTCGCAGTTAGTTGAGCCGGCATGCTCGTGCGTTGTCACAATTGGTTGAACTGGGAGATGTAGGATTCCTAAAAGATGTCTAAAGTGACTGAGCATTATATAGTGTATTAACCGGGGTTCCTCTATGGTTGGGTCCGAAGAGGCGGCGCTGTGCCTAACGGGGTTCCTTCTAGGTGGTACGTCATGGAGAGACGGTGTCCAGTAAGGCCCGGGATGCCTCCAGTGAATAGCCAGAAGATGACGGTAGACAAGTTGGCCGGGGTTCCTTTGTGACTGATAACCAGTGAGATGGCGGTGTGTATACACAGTAGGTGCTGTTAGTCAGAGTATATGTGGTAAGTCCTTCGAGGATGATTACCCTAGTTGTGTAGAATCTTCAGGATTCTAGTCTGTGTGGGTTGAGACAACCAAGGGTTGGTTATGTTCAGGTAAATACCGGAACAGTATTCAGGAGTCTAGATGACTCAAGTTATGATGTGACCGGGTAATGGCGGAATTGTGTTGAGCTTGGAATGATCAAGCTCGAATAGGGTATAGAGACCACTCTATGATGAACATGTATGGGATAAAGGCCGGTTAACAGAGTCTCAGGACTCGGAGTAAAATATGGTTGATGATCGAAACAAATAACTTGGTAAAAGAAATACATGTTGCATAACGAACTCCATAATGGGGAAAGATATTCGAGATTGGGAATCTCGTGTTTGGTGCGATGGCCCTGTGTGACTGAGGGTCACAATATAACTTGGATATATTACTAAATTGTATCGTGAACCGGCATATGTATATTATGTGTTTGTTGATGCTTTGCTATAATGTGGAAGATAGTATAGATGGATTGTGATTTTTTTTATTGGGCTTCATAGCTCACTGACGTTTTATGTCAACCGATACTGGAGCGGACAAGTAGTAGGTGTGGATCCTGCACCTTGTACTTTTGTCTTTGGATTGAGACTTGTCCCGGCGTGTTAGTGGCGCCTCCATTTTGTAAAACAGACACAATGGTATATAATATACAGGTATTTGTTTTGTGGTTGATGGCTATTGTGATGACCAGAGTTTATGTTGCTCCATGTGCGTAAAGTTTAAATTTTTCCGTATTTGTGCGGTAAAGTCTTCCGCTGAGTTGGTATGAACGACCGGGCACGCATCTCGGGACACTACTCTAGTAGGTGCGGGTTCGGGGTGTCACAATTGCTATGCGAGCCAATAGCAATAACCATCACACAAATCATACTTGAGCATAACACACCTAAGAACCGTTGGATATGCGTTCCCTTTGAGATTAATTCGATATTCCTAGTTGAGTGATTGTTGTACATGTCATGTTTCGAAATCAGACATTGATTTGGAATATGTGCATGTTCAGGCATGGCAAGGACGCACCGAATTCCCCCAAAGAAGGAGATAGCTCTGTTTGAGTGGGCGGTGACCATGCAAAGAAAACGTCATGCTGGATGGTCATCTTACCGCATTGTACACCTAAAGGCGGTACGACCACTCCGCAAGGGATTGACCGCACGAGCAATGCGCGAATCCCTGAGAAAGAGCGAGATTGATTTGGTATTGAGAGAGGCTAGACTTGAGACAGAGGACCAAGCACCGCAGGAGGATAGTGTAGCAGTCTCACCGATAGAGGTTGGGACTTACGGAGTATAGGATCATAGGGAAAGAGCGTGGTGCATCTGTATCATTTTGGCGTTTTGGAGTATAATAGATGCCCTACTCGGTCTTTCCATCATAAGATCACTTTTTGTATGTATACAACTACAGGATGTTTTGTATATGCTGGTGTACTACAATACTGTACAGTGTTGCCTTGTATATCTTAGTAATGAAATGAATGAAATGTTTCTTTTTGACTATTGAACTCTTGAGTACATTTCTTTTTATTTCATTACATTTATAAAGCGTTCACTATGGTATAATTATAGGAAAACCATGCCACCTTGGAGAGCGCCCGAGAATACTTTGGCCGGAGCCTTTGAAGCCATCTCGGCTCTAACTAATTTAATTCAACAACAGCAAACCCAGAATAATAACGGAAATGGGAATGGCAATGGTAGTCGTCCTATCGCTACCATACCTAAACATGGACATGCGACAAGACTTGAGAAATTCAAAAGACTTCGACCGTCAGCTTTCTCAGGGGCCACAGATCCGCTATAGGCGGAGAACTGGATTAGGGGATTGGAAAAGATCTTCTGGGCTATGGCATTACCCGAGAACGCGCAGTCGGAATTTGCTATATTCATGCTTGAAGGGGAGGCCGAGCACTGGTGGACAGCAGTGGAACAAAAAATCCCACCTAATCAGAGGCCCATGACTTGGGCAAAGTTTGTAGAGTTATTTTATGAGAGGTATTTCTCTACCTCGATGAAGAAGAAGAAGGAGATAGAGTTTCTTCAATTAACTCAGGGAAACATGACTGTGAGTGAGTATGAACAAAGATTAAACCAACTCTCCAGATTTGCCGCGAAGTTCGTGGAGGATAAGCAGTGGAGAGTTGAAAAGTTTGAATAAGGTTTAAAGCCAACAATTAAGGGAAAGTTGGCAGCCCAACGATTTACTGTGTTTTCTGAGCTTTTAGACAGAGCGCTCCGAGTGGAGCGAGTGCACGAGGAAATGTTTCCCTCAACTCTAGGGAAGAATAAAGGACCAGCTGGGAAGCCCTGGGACAAAAAAAACAACACTAATCGGTTCGCTAGAAAAAGAAAATTTGATGATGTGAAGGGCCAAGGATCTATAGGAGGATCTGGACCAAAATGTGCCAAGTGTGGGCAAGCTCACTTGACCAAGGATTGCAAAGGACAAGGTTGTTTTCAGTGTGGAAAGCTTGGCCACTTCAAGAGAGACTGCCCTCAATCGAAGCCACTAGCCCTGGAGGGCGGGAAAGGTCGGGTTTTTGCTATCACGCAAGAGGAAGCTCAGTAGGCCGAAGGCGTTATTGAAGGTAAATTGCTCATTTTTCAAAAGCCTGCATATGCATTAATTGATACTGGTGCTACACATTCGTTTATCTCAACTCTTTTTGCTAGGCATATAAGTTACAAGCCTCATACACTCAAAAGCATGATGTCTATATCTACATCATCAGGGAAAGTTTTGTGCACAAAAACAGTCTATGATAGTTGTCCCATACTTATCAATAGTGTACGGATGTTAGTAGATCTGATCGTGTTAGACCTAAAGGATTATGATGTTATCCTTGGGATGGATTGGTTGGCCAAGTACTATACAGTGGCAGATTGTAATGCCAAGAAAGTGATATTTCAAATTCTGGACATCCCAAAGTTCGAAATGCAGGGTATTATCCGAAGTCAAGCACCCAAACTAATATCGGCAATTAAAGCATGTCACCTTCTAAATAAGGGGTGTACTGGGTAATTAGCAACAGTGGTGGTTGATAAAGATGAAGATGACACTTTAGGGAATACCCCGGTGGTCAGAGAGTTTCAAGATGTGTTTCCTGATGAATTGCCAGGACTCCCTCCTACTAAAGAAATCGATTTTACAATCGATATTACTCCGGGTGTAGACTCGATATCTAAAACACCGTATCAGATGGCTCTAGCTGAGTTGCAAGACCTGAAGATTCAGTTGCAAGACCTATTAGATAAGGGTTTGATCCACCCTAGTCTTTCACCGTGGGGAGCACCGGTGTTATTTGTCCGAAAGAAAGACGGGAGTCTGAGTCTATGTATAGACTATCGTCTACTGAATCAAACGACGATCAAGAATAAGTATCCTCTCCCTAGGATTGATGATCTATTTGATCAGTTGCAAGGCGCCCAAGTGTTTTCAAAAGATTGATTTACAGTCCGGCTATCACCAATTAAGGGTCAAAGAAGAAGATATTCGAAAGACAGCATTCCAAACTCGGTATGGTCACTACGAGTTCCTGGTGATGCCTTTTGGACTGACAAATGCGCCTGCGGCCTTTATGGAATTGATGAATCATCTTTTCAGGCCGTACTTGGATTAGTTTATTGTGATATTTATTGATGATATCTTGGTGTATTCACCTAGTCGTGAGAAGCATACTGAGCACTTGAGGATTACGCTATAGACATTAAGAGATAATCAGCTATATGCTAAGTTCTCCAAGTGTGAGTTTTGGATGGAAGATGTAGTCTTCCTTGGGCATGTTGTGTCAAGGACTGGAATTTCTGTTGATCCCTCCAAGATTCAGGCGGTAACCGATTGGGCAAGGCCATCCACTGTTACTGAAGTTTGAAGTTTTCTGGGATTGGCTGGATACTACCGTAGATTTGTAGAAGGTTTCTCGAAGATAACAGATCCATTAACGGAATTGACTAAGAAAGATGTGAAGTTCGAATGGACGGCATCTCGGGAGCGAAGTTTTCAAGAATTAAAGAAGAGATTAACAACCGCTCCAGTATTAGCAACTCCCTCAGGATCTAGAGGATTTGAGGTGTATTGTGATGCTTCCGGTAAAGGACTCGGTTGTGTCTTAATGCAAAACAAAAGGATCATTGCTTATGGTTCGAGACAACTCAAGATTCACGAACAAAATTATCCCACACATGACCTGGAGTTAGTTGCAGTAGTGTTCGCATTAAAAATTTGGAGGCATTATCTTTATAAAGAGAAGTTGATGATCTATAATGATCACAAGAGTTTAAAGTATCTATTCTCCCAAAATGAACTCAATATGCGACAGCGTAGATGGATGAAATTCTTGAAAGATTATGACTATGTGATCCAGTATCATCCTGGTAAGGGTAACGTGGTTGCTGATGCCCTGAATAGAAAGACAGTTGGATCTGTAGCATATATGAGGGCAGAGCGATGGAAGATGATCGAAGAATTCAAGAGTTGGAATCTGAGTCTAGGATTCCAGGGTAAAAGTGCCAAGTTGGCTAGTATTCAAGCCAAGCCAGTGTTGTCACAAAAGATTCAAGAAGCACAGTTGGAAGATCAGGAGATCAAAGTTATCAGAGATAAGATTCTTCAAGGAAAAATGGGTGATTTTGAAGAATCTAAAGATGGAATACTTCGATTCAAAGGAAGAATCTGTGTGCCTGGAAACCCTGAGTTGAAAAATGAATTGCTCAATGAGGCGCATCGATCTCGTTTTGCGGTGCACCCTGGAAGTACGAAGATGTATCAGGATATGAAGAATAACTACTGGTGGAATGGCATGAAGAGAGAAATTGCAGAGTATGTATATCGATGCCTTGTTTGTCAGCAAGTCAAGGTAGAACATCAGAAACCACCTGGATTGTTAAATTCATTGCTTATCACTAAGTGGAAATGGGAGCACATTACAATGGATTTTGTGGTGGGGTTACTAAAAACAAGGAGTGGACACGATGCCGTTTGGGTGATAGTTGATCGATTGACGAAGTCGGCTCACTTTCTCGCTATCAAGGATACCATAACCCTGGAACATTTATCAAAGTTATACATCAAGGAGATTGTGAAGCTGCATGGTGTGCCAGTATCTATTGTGTTAGATCGCGATCCGCGATTTACTTCCCTATTTTGGAGGAGCTTGCAAGAAGCTTTGGGTACGCAGCTAAACATGAGTACAGCTTATCATCCGCAAACCGAAGAACAATCCGAGCGCACGATACAAACTCTAGAAGATATGATGGCCACTTGTAGTCTGGACTTTCATGGTAGCTGGGATGATCACTTGCCGTTGATCGAGTTTGCATATAACAATAGTTATCAGGCAAGTATTTAAATGGCTCCGTATGAGGTCTTGTATGGTCGGAGCTGTCGGTCTCCGATATGTTGGACTGAAGTAAGAAAGCATAAACTACTGGGACCTGAACTGGTACAGGAAACAACGAAAAAAATTGAGTTGATTCGATCCAGGTTATTGGCTGCACAAGTCGTCAGAAGAGCTATGCAGATGGAAAGCGTCGAGACTTGGAATTTCAAGTCGGGGACCATGTCTTCTTGAAGATCTCTCCGTCAAAAGGCATTATTCAATTTGGAAAGCAGGGAAAGTTAAGTCTGCGATTCATTGGACCTTTTGAAATTTTGGCAAAGGTAGGGGCCGTAGCATATCGCCTGGCATTGCCACCAGAGTTAGAGAGGGTTCACCATGTGTTTCACATATCCATGCTGAGGAAATATATACCTGATCCTTCGCATGTGATTCGGTATGAACCACTTCAAGTTCGAGAAGACTTGTCTTTTGAGAAAAAGCCAGTGCAAATATTGGACCGCAAGGAATAGGTGTTACGAAATAAATCAATCCAGATGGTTAAAGTATTATGGCAACATCACAGTATTGAAGAAGCTACTTGGGAACTGGAGGATGCCATCAGACACAATCATCCTCAGTTGTTTCCTGCTTAATATATATTTTGTATGTAAATTTCGAGGACGAAATTTCTGTAAGGAGGGGAGATTCTAGCGACCCGGAATTTTAATATAATAAAATTTTGGATTATCAGTCCTTAATTGAGGTTAATTAGTTATGTGTTTGATAAATTTGTGTAAAGTATGTATTACTCGGAATTGGGTTGCACTACTACGAAATTAGTGTTTTTCTTCGATCTGGGCACATAGTGTGCCGGTCAGCTATCCGGACGTCCACCTATCATTCTGATTCAGTTGCACATAAATTCGCGAAACCGCGAAGGTCCTGTGTGTGGAAACATCGAGAAAATCGGGGAATTTGTAGTGTATTGAATTTCGATTGGGGCTCTATATTTAGCGGACTTTCTAATCGAAATCCGTACGGATTGTTCCACTACATGCTGAAAGGCCATGGGGACGACCGTCTGTCATTTCGGCAGTTTATTATCTCATATGGCGAAACCCCAGTGTGTTTTGTATCCGAAATTGGAAAATTTGTGGGTTTTGCGAATTCTTCCGGTCGCACTTCTTGGCAGTCAAAACTCATCGAATTTCCCCAAAATTTTTACAGCAGGTGTCAGATTACCCCAAGATCGATCACCTGAATTTTTGTCAAAATCAAAAATCATATGGTATGGTTTCGGAATGACTTTCGCCGACATTACCGGAAACCGGTCTCGATTCGCAAGCCGCGACACGTGTCTCGGCTCAGGCCAACACATGGCACCTTCCAAGCGACACTTGGCGTGCATGTGTGGGTTAGGCTAGTCTATAAATAGTAGACCACTCCCCAGCCATTTCTCTCATCCTAGTGAGAGAGAGGCGAAGCCCTGCCGAATTTTCTAGAGAGAGAAACATTCTAGAGAGAGAAAGTCTAGAGAGAGAGATAAAGAGGCGTATCCCGAGGTTTTTGGACTTGCTGAGCACATTGGTGGCGTCTATTTCATCTCTCGGAGCTTCGAAACACGTGTACCAGAGGTAATAAAAACCCTTTCTTATCTATTTTTCATTCCACTAGATAAATTATGCGAATTGTGCTGTTTATATCAGACCCTTTCTTAGCTCTGATCACGCTCACATTTTTACTCCAAATTTACCTTCTTAATCTGTAAATCATATCAAAATTTCACTACTATCTGATGGTTGGATAGGATGATATGAATTTCTAAAGGAAAACCTGGTCTGCTGTTTTTAAGGCTAACAGTACGGATTTCCTAATTATAGGGAACCTTTCTGATCTCTGATCATGCTCAAATTTTTACTCTAAATGTAACTTCTTAATATGTAAATCATATCAAAATTTCACAGCGATCTGATGGTTGGATAGGATCATATGAATTTCTAAAGGAAAACCTAGTCTGCTGTTTTTTAGGCTAACAGTACGGTTTTCCTAATTATAGGCAACCTTTCTGAGCTCTGATCATACTAAAATACTTACTCTAAATTTATCTTCCCAATATGTAAATAATATCAAAATTTCATTATGATCTAATGGTCGGATTGGATGAAATGAATTTCTAAAGAAAAAGCTAGTCTGCTATTTTTAAGGCTAACAGTACAGTTTTCCTAATTATAGGGAACCGTTCTGATCTCAGATCATACAATAAATTGTACCACATATGTATCTTCCTAACCTGTAAATCATATCAAAATTTCAATGCGATTTGATGGTTGGATAGGATGATATGAATTACTAAAGGAAAACCTAGTCTGCTGTTTTTAAAGCTAACAGTACGGTATTCCTAATTATAGGGAACCTTTCTGAGCTCTGATCATGCTCAAATTCTTACTCTAAATTTACCTTCCTAAACTGTAAATCATATCAAAATTTCACTATGATCTGATGGTTGGATAGGATGATATAAATTTTTAAAGGAAAACCTAGTCTGCTGTTTTTAAGGCTAACAGTAAGGTTTTGATCATTACAGGGAACCTTTCTTATCTCAGATCATACTCAGATTTTTACCATATTGCGACCTTCCTACTTTGTCAATCATATCAAAATTATAATGAGATCTGATGGTTGGATTTGACAATATGAATTTCTAAATAAAACATAGTCTGTCATTTTCGGAACAACAGTATGATTTTGATAATTACAGAGCCCCTTCCTGATCTCAGATCTTTATTCAACATTATGCTTGTCGTGGTGTGTTAAAATGGGTTGTATGTACTTGTATGGGGAGGTATAGGAACTGAGCAGAGGGGCGTAGCCCTCGGTTTCAAGTTGAATAACTCGGAATTTAGGTTCGGCGATCGATTAGGTGACCAATCGCTAAGCGATTTTTTGACTTGACATGGCTTGTGTATATGATGGGATGATTATTTTGATACTGGAATAGTCAGGGTCATAGTGTGTAGACCTCCGGGACTGATAGTCGGGCGTGATTGGATTACTATCCATAGATCATCTTTGACTAGGTCCAGAGTAGTGATTGTGTATAGTCTGGAATCTTCGGATTCGTAGTTAGTTGAGCCGGCATGCTCAAGTGTTGTCACAATTGGTTGAACTAGAAGATGTCGAAGTCCTAAAAGATGTCTAAAGTGACTGAGCATTATATAGTATATTGATCGGGGTTCCTCTATGGTTGGGTCGGAAGAGGCGGCGTTGTGCCTATCGGGGTTCCTTTAGGTGGTACGTCATGGAGAGACGGTCTCCAGTAAGGCCCGGGGTGCCTCCAGTGAATAGCCAGAAGATGACGGTAGACAAGTTGACCGGGGTTCCTTCCTGACTGATAACCAGTGAAATGGTGGTGTGTATACACAGTAGGTGCTGTCACTCAGAATATATGTGGTAAGTCCTTGGAGGATGATTACCCTAGTTGTGTAGAATCTTTAGGATTCTGGTCTGTTTGGGTTGGGACACCCAAGGGTTGGTCATGTTCGGGTAAATACCGAAACAGTATTCAGGAGTCTGGATGACTCAAGTTATGATGTGACCGGGTAATGGCGGAATTGTGTTGAGCTTGGAATGATCAAGCTCGAATAGGGTATAGAGACCACTCTATGATGAACATGTATGGGCTAAAGGCCGGTTCACAGAGTCTCAGGACTTGGAGTAAAACATGGTTGATGATCGAAACAAATAACTTGGTAAAAGAAATACATGTTGCATAACGAACTCCATAATTGGGAATGATATTCGAGATTGGGAATCTCATGTTGGGTGCGATGGCCCTGTGTGAATAAGGGTCACAATATAACTTGGATCTATTACTAAATTGTATCATGAACCGGCATATGTATATTATGTGTTTATTGATGCTTTGTTATAATGTGGAAGATAGTATAGATGGATTGTGGTTTTTTTTATTGGGTTTCATAGCTCACTGATGTTTCATGTCAACAGATACTGGAGTGGACAAGTAGTAGGTGTGGATCCTACACCTTGTACTTTTGTCTTTGGATAGAGACTTTTCCCGGCGCGTTAGTGGTGCCTCCGTTTTGTAAAACAGACACAATGGTAAACAATATACAGGTATTTGTTTTGTGGTTGATGGCTATTGTGATGACCAGAGTTTATGTTGCTCCATGTGAGTAAAGTTTAAGTTTTTCCACATTTGTGTGGTAAAGTCTTCTGCTGAGTTGGTATGAATGACCGGGCACGCGTCTCGGGACACTACTCCGGTAGACGCGGGTTCAGGGTGTCACACTAACCGTGGTTAAACCATAATTACAGGGGGTGACCCGTAATGGAGATTTGTAGAAAACTTTTTGAAAAAAACTTTTTTGCTTGTTATTTGGGTGTTTAACCGAGGAGAATCAAGGGGGTTCCTCATGGATTGAGGACCCCTAGACCCTATGGAAGACCCCCTGCATGGTGGTGGGTGTTGTGCCTGTGGCCATTCCCTCAAGGGGATACCCCCACCATCTATGAAGAAGATGAAAGGGGGCCCTGTCCTCAGCTATTGATGTAATAGCAAAAAGAGAACAACATGGGACCCCTGAAATGGGACCAGGGGTCCCTTACAGTGGTAATAAATAACAAAGGAGTGGTGTATACCCTCAGAACACACGGTGGGGCAACTGCAGTGGTGGGCACGATTGAGCAGTGGTAGCAACTGTAGGTGTCGAGGGTGCCTGAGGCAACTCCGGTGAGGGCCTGGGGTCTTAGCTATGGTTGATACCGAGGTCTAAGGGTGAAGGAATGGGGTTGGTAAAGGTTTTCCAGGGGTTCGGTATCAAAAATGGCCTCTCCCAATCTATGGGTGAAGATGGGCTTAAATAGAAGAGAAGGGGGAGAACCATAGAGGTATTTCGGGTACTAAGCATGGCATGGGGAGCAAGCCTGGGCAGCTAGAGCGGCAGGGGCAACTAGAGCAACAGGGTGGGGGGCTGCTGTACGCACCTGAAGGAGATGGTGAACAGTGACGGGTTTGGGTTTTTTTTTGTTTATTTCCATTTCGGGCCCTACCCTCACTCATGTAGGTCGAAAGCTATAGCTTTGCCACTTTGAGTTGGGGCCTAAATTTTTGAATTTTGAGAAAGTGGGTCCCACTCTAATGGGCCCTGAAAGGTCATGGGCCAATGTTTGGGCCCACAACAAGCCTTGGTTTGGGTTTTTTTTTGGGGGTTTTTTGTGATTGGGCTGCTAATGGGCCTTGAGCCCGTGGAGCTTAACCTAGGTTTTAGCTAGGATTTAGACTAGGGCTAGGCTTAGGGTTAGGTCTAGGGTTTACCTAGGGTTAGACCTAAGATTTAGGTAGGATTTGCCTAGGGTTTAGTGTAAGGCTTAAGTTTTAAAGTTGAAACGGGCCTTGAGCCCATGAGGTTTGGGTCCTAGGGTTTAGGGTTTAGTTCAGGGGTTTGCTTAGGGTCCAAGGCTTGACTAGGGATTCAGTTGGGGATGATCGTGGTTAAGAGAGGTTAACCATGATTAAGCGGGGTGTAAAAATTGGGTGCTTACAAGAATGACACATTTTTTTTATTACTAGGATAAAATGCCCAATTTGTAGCTTCAAAACATTCCATTATAATTTTCTAATGAAAAAAATATAGTGCAACAAAGATGCATTAGCCATTTGGAGACTTTCATAACTTGTATCTAACATTATCACTATTGATAAAAATATCAAATTACGAAAGCAACACAAAAGTTGAAAACATGTGTGCCGTATACATTTCCTAGGTTAGGGAAGACTAGAACCATAAGATGGATGCTCAAATATACTAATGAACTTGAACAACATACACTGAAGCCTTCTCAGGTGGAGTTCTCCGAATTAGAGAGGGCATATATAAGAGACCTTCGCAATTCAGGAGACATCTTGAAAACATCATAAACGCTCAATAAGTAAGGGATTTTCTTTAGATGAGCCAGGATATCATACTTGACTCTTTCGTTGCCAGTAGCCGTTTGTGCAGGGGCCGGTTGGGCCCTAGTCCAATTTTCATGCTAGACTGGTACAAATCTTGGTTTTACCATTCTGCCTAACCGAAAATTGAGTTGAAAGACTTTGGCAATTGTCTGATCCATTGATTCAGATGACTCTCCTTTCAAGAGTTAGATCATGTTCACGGAACTGAAGTCCAGCTTCCTCTTTTTGCTTTGGAATTAGGGCAACTGTCTTTGTGCTTTATATTGCCCAGTTGGATTTCGAGACTAGGTTGAAATTAGCATAGACTATCAAGTTTTGTAATAGCGTAGGCCTAATGCCTCAATAACAACTAATGTTTCCTATCGAGTTAGAGTTGAGGATTCTAATTTAGAACCCTCAAAAGAACCGAGCGGTGCTCATTTACTGTTCTCTTCTCATTCTTACTCGGAGATATAACCATTGGAGAAGTTAGAAAGTCCTCAGAGTGCTGAAATTTTTTCAAATGCGGACAAACTGTCAATTAACCCTGAGCTTAGGACTGCTTCTTCTGTTGAAGGGTATTTCTTTGAATCGACTGCAGCAAGTGAATCTTGATTCTCGGGCTAGCTTAAGATTTGCACTAATTTCCGTGTTTGACAATGATATTGACTTGGAGTCTCAGGTGTACCTAGTGTCTCTTGAAGGGAACCGGATTATACTTATCCTTCATTTGCCTCTCGTTCTCCTCCAGATAAAATCTTTTAGAAAGATCTAAAAATCCTGTAGGTGTCCGTCCTGGTGTGGACGGTCTCTTTTCTGGGAGTTCAATATCTTCAAATTGATCTAACCAATCTTGAAACGCCTGGTGTCTTTCTGGACTGCAGGCTACTACTTGCCTTGGGACATTCAACCATGAAAGGTCTTCATTCTTGACCTTATTGATAAAATGACAAGAGAAGATGTTAGATTTATCTCCCAAGTCTGTTGACTGGAGGCTATCATAGTCACAGTCGGAGCAGAAACCTGGAGGGATGAAATCCATCAAGGTGATTACCATCAATGGCTTTTGTTATAGAAGAGTGTCTTGGACAGGGCCATTTATCTTGGCTTCTCTTCTTTTCTCTGGGCTTGAGCCTGCCTTCTAGCCTGAGCTTGCTTTCTAGCATCAGCATTTTGGGCCAATTGCTTTTTTTTCTTGGCACCTTTGCTTTCGAACAAGCTCCAATCTTCATCTGACGGTTTGTCGTCAGATGAGTTGTCACTTGAAGAGGTTTTATATTTATCAAGTGGTTTTGAAGTAACCACCGTGTTGGATGTAGCTGCCTGTTGGAGATCTTGACCAATGACAATCTCTTTATTGTCTAAGAGTCATTGAATGATGTCCTTTAGTACAACATAGTCTTTTATATTGTAACTGATTATACAATGATAAGGACAATATTTGGGATCATCCTTCATCCCGATCTCTTGGGGTCTCCTGCTTTCTAGGAGAGTGATTAGTTCATTGGCGAGGAGGTCTTCGAACAAGTCTTCGAAGATATCCTCAGAGAAAGAATATGTTTTATTCATTATTTCTTCAATGGTGACTCTTTTTGGTGGGTCGCGCTTATCTTTCCATTGTGGCCTTCTAGCTCCACCTTGAGCTAGTTTAGTACCAACTTTAACTGGTCATTTGTCATTATTTGATCGACCAGTTGGTCTACCTGCACTTGGTATTGGTTGTGTAGCCTATTTCGTTTCAACTACAACGACTGTTGAAGATTCAAGGCGATCAGTGCCTCTACCTCGCCTTCTCTTTCCTATATGGCTCTCCATGTCATCTGCTTTTGTGTACAGATCTTTAAAACCTTTGAAGGTTTGGGCCATGAGGACAGTCGACAAATCATGCCTGAAGTTGTTGAGGCATATCCAGATGACTTCCAGTTGAGTGAACTTTTGAGGACAGAAGAAGGTTAAGACTCTCCATCAGGCAAAGAACTCTATTACAGACTCATTGTCTCCTTGTCTAGTCTCAATCAATTTTGGAATACCCACTCTTCTTTGAGTGTTCTAGAATTGTTTGCTGAATTCAGACACCATTGTATTCCAATCCAGGATTGAAGCCTTAGGAAGATTGGAAAATCATGTGAAAGCATCACCTTATAGTGATTGCACGAAGATTTGGAGACAGATAGCACCCATCTTGGATGCTAATCCACACCTCGAAAGAAAATGGGATAGATGTTGCATCGGATCTCCAGTATCATCAAACATTTTGAATGTTGAATGAAGCCTGGAGGGAACGAAACTGCATCGATGTTAATAGGATATGGTTTCACAATCATGCAACCATTCTCTTCTTTTTTCTTGGCCCTTCGTATTTGGTTGCGAACGGTCTCTTCGATTGCAGCAAGAAGAGACAGTGACACCCCTCTTATGAGTGATGTTTGGTCTGGGACTGGCCATGTTCAGTGCAATAGGATGATTCGAAGGTGCAAAGGATGAGTCGCAACCCAAAATACCCCCTACGAGTTAGGATACTTTGGCATTGTGAACCCATTTCCAAACTATCTTATACAACATGTAAATCTTGTTCAATATATAAGACATATGATAGCGGAAGTAGAACAAACTTTTTCTTTCTATACATACCGTAATCAAAATTTATAAACAAAACCAAAATGTGAACAACTTCACTCAACAAAATTTATATACAAGACACTCCCTCTCATCACTCAAAAACCAAGCCACCACCTATCAATTACCCTCTAATACTCCTGAAGTTCCTCCTGTGTAGGCACCTCCTCAACATACTCCTCCTTGACCCATGGCTCTTGAGCATGTGCATCAACCGGACCTACCAACATAATATGTATGGCTGAGTAATGAAAATTTCGCATATACAAACCACTAGATAGTAATGTCATAAATAGTAATATAGCATATGTCACAGTTAAATCATTTCACATGCATTTCTAAAATTTAAGCACGGAAAAAAAAATAATATCATATACATATATCTCGGAAAAATCTCGTAAAACGTCTTCTTATCATCTTTTACCTTTGCATATACGAGTATGTAAAATACCTTAGTTCTCATCTTTATTATCTTCTCACGTACGGGTATTTAAATACCTTGGTATTCATCTTTTATTATCTTCTCATGTACAGGTATTTAAAATACCTTGGTATTCATCTTTCGCTACCTCGGGAGTCGGACAACTAGTAACTGTACCCACATAAGTTGGGTGGCCTAATATTATCCTCATCCTTGGCTACCTTCGGAGTAGACGACCAATATCCATTTCCCTTCCGGGTGACCTGCTATCATCGGAGTCCGATGCCAGTATCCATTTCCCTTTTAGGCGGCCTGTTATCGTGCCTCCCCGTCGGCTTTTCATCATATACTTCTTGTACTTCTTGTAACCTCTTTTGCATCTTATACTTTCTATATACTTCTTTTTCTTCTTATATTTTCTTCTTCTTATTCTTGTATTACATCTTATATACTTATACTTCTTCTTTTGGATACCCATAACTTAGAAAAATGCGATCACGAATATGCATACGTGTCAGTGTAGCAATTGTGAATAACATGGTAGGCATAAAGGAAACACTTTAATATAGCCAATACTCAGTATAATTCATCCATCGCAATAGCCCATACACGATTTAATCACATAATTCCAATTACGTTGAAAATGAGGTTTTTCTCCTTTGTTATTCCCAAAACTTATGTCTTCTAGCATGCTTTTCATCTTTGAATACTAACATATAGAACATTTAACTAATTACCATCTTTTATTCATTCGTTAAAGACATAGCATCAACACAAAGCAACTCACATCACAATTTATAGGATTTCATCTTGATTTAAAAAGGGGTTTATGAAATTCAAAGCTAGGAGAGTATATGTACACACATACAAGGCTACTCATATATACTTATCAAGAAAACCTATGTTTCTCATTGATTTTCCCCAAAACTTATGTCTTTTATCATCATCTTCATAATTTAGTCATAATCCCTACATTTCAATATTTGGTTTTTATCATAGAAGCATCACAAGTTAACTAGTAGAATTTCCTACTAGTTTATAGCACAATCAAAGGTTTTTATCTAGGTTTCACTATATTGTTTATGGCATTATAGACTAGTAGAGTGCATCTACCTTAGGGGATAAAATCCATTTGATCCTAAGCTTAAAAAAGCTTGAGGAAGCTTGTAGAAGATAACCCCAATGGCACGTGAGAGCGAGGTCCTAGCTTGATTTGTGCTCTTCTTCTCCAATCCAAAACCTCCTCTTGCAAATCCTCAAATATTTTTCCTTCTTTTCTAAGGTTTCTCTTTAGGTTTAGGGTAACCCAAAAACCCCTAAATCATCTCCTATTTATAGGCCAAGGGGTGAAACCCTAAAAAAACTCGCACAAAAATTCAGGTTCCCGCGCCTACGATCGTTCGTAGGGTTCCTACGATCGATCGTAGGTTTTACAGTAAGTTTACCCAGTTTTTGGGCCTCTATGATCGTTCGTAGGTTTTCTACAATCATTCGTAGGGTATTTACAATCGTTCATAACTCTAACAGAAAGTTTCCAAATTTTCCTGCTTTGGTATTTTGGCCATAACTTTTGAATCACTTATCGGATTTTGATGATTCAACTTGTGTTGGACTTGTCTTTCAAAGGAGAACAATTTTTTTCTAATGGATAAATCCAACTTTTTGATTTTTTAATTACCTAAATGCCCTCTAAAGACAACTGGTCTGGAAATGGATTTCAGTAACCCAGTTTTTCAACGGACCCAGTTTTAGAAATCCAATTTTTAACTCAACCCCTAATCAAAATATGGAAAAATGGTCAACATTAACCTCAAAGAGAGTTCCAATAGCTTTCCAAAAATTTAAGAATCAATTAATTCTAAGCAACGGTGACAAAACTAGAGCTTCTTAAAGTTGAGGGTATGTTAAGACATACCTTTTTAACACTTAGAACTTTTCGAGTGCTTTCACACTCTTTTCCCTTGTGTCCAAAGCCCTACTCACACCTCATGACTCGTTACCCCATAGGTTTGTAACTCACCTAGGTGATCATTGAATTCACACCAACATGCCTGAGAGGCCCCGGCCTCTTTATGCCTCCCACACTAGAACTATTCACAACACTATTCACCGCACTATTAACTTACAACCCTACAAACACTTAGGGTATTTTATACCCTTGATTTTACCCGATTAGAGTATCTTTACACTCTCTTTTTGAGACTCAAAACATGCACATAAAACTCTCACTTGACTCACCATAATACCAAGAACACAAAAGAAGGCCTTAAGCACACACACACCATACAAGGGCACTATTCACTGATACTATTCATAGTATAGTGAACTCGAATTCCGAAGTTCTACATCCTCCCCCCTTATAGAAATTTCTTCCTCGAAATTAGGATGATACTCAATCAAGCAAGAATACCTTTCCCATACTTATTACACACAACTAAGTCAAGCAATGTATAGCAACACCCATAACATATAAGTAGCATGTTCTTACACCCATAGCAACACATATAACAACCATTGAAAATCAATAACTTAAGGAACTCGATGTGAGCATGCCTTGCACAACACCCTCGGATGCATGTGCACCTTGGTCGATTAAGGCAAAGACTCTGCCCTAATTCGCCTGTAGAAGCGGTTGTGCTAGCTAAGGGGGACCAGAGGCCTGAGGATATCTCTGTTGAAGCACTGGTCTACCTGGGGGCCTGGAAGCTTGGGAAGACCCTTGATGTGTGGCCTATCAGGCCGGAGGCCTATTCCTTTGCGACTGCAATGGCAACTAGCGGCATGGACAATCTCTGAACTGATGTCCCCAATCACCGCAGTGGAAACACGCACCCGTGAGCGTACGACAATCCCCCTTATGATTTCTCCCATAGTGGCTACACATCTCAGAGGTATTTGATCCAGAGGACCCATATTGTGTGGCCTGTGAAGTGGTAGGACGAGGGACCTGTGGTGCAAATGGAGGCCTTTGAACCGGTGTAAACATAGCAGTCTGGTATGGGGCAAGTCTGACCCTTCTCTCTTGTGGCACTAGCCCACTGGACTGGCCTCGAATCATGCCTCTCACTAAGCCATTATCACTCCTCAGGAGAGACTCCTCGAAATGTCTCTCAATAATCTTCGCCTTGCCCACGATATCCTTCCAGGTTTCCACCTGCAGTATAGCAACTCGCTCATGAATGGAAGGTCTCAAGCCACCTTCAAACTTTCTGACTTGCATGCCCTTGGATGCAACCAGATATGGAGCAAATCTCATGAGTTTGACGAACTTGGCCTCGTACTCAACCACGCTCATCTCTCCTTATTCCAAGAATATGAAATCTCTCCTTCTGCTCCTTCACGAACCTGGGGAAGTACTGCTCGTAAAAAGCATCCAGAAACTCCCCCATGTCCATGGTGTCTCTGCCTTAGCGGCATCCCTCTGCCTCAAAGCAGACCTCCACCATTGCTCGGCTTCACCTTCCATCACAAAGGAAGCCCAGTCGACTCTCTGCTCGCCCATGCAGTGAGGCACTCGGAAGGTCTTCTCCAACTACATGACCCAAGCCTCTGCGACCATGGGGTCAGTAATCCCACAGAAGGTAGGAGACCTCAGTATCCGGAATGCCTCAAGTCCTGCTGTGTGATGTACAGGAGGAGATGCAGGCACAACAGCAGCAGGAGCATCAACCCTGTCTGTAAGCGTAGTCATGGCTGCTACCATAGCCCATGCATGTCCTCTTTTCGGCACCCCCTGTGTCCTTCGACATCCTGTGTGTCCATTGACAACTCACTTGTCATACTGCATTACCTCATGCATGTCCCCCTTTCGGCACCGTCGTGTGCCCTCAACTTCCTATGTGTCCCTTGACAAACTCGTCATACCACGACACCTCCTGCATGTCCTCCTATCGACACCCAATGTGTTTTTGACCCCCTGTGTGTCCTTCAATTGATTTGGCTAGCACCCCCGAGTAATGTCATAACAATCAATCTGGCTAGCGCCTCCGGGCAATGCCTGTTTCTCCTCTTTTGGCTAGTGCCTCCGGGACATGCCATCTCTCATAATGAAAAATTTTTGGTGAACCTCAAATCCGATGTTTGAGTTGAGAACTCACAAGTTCGAGGGGATGGTTAGGTTTCCCTACAATTCTATCTACCCTTTTTATGATTTAACAATTAAGTTATTAATTAAATGGATGATGAATTTAAAGTACGAAAATAGAGAGAAACAAGCAAATCATAACACAAGGATTTTTACGTGAAAACCCTTCCAGGAAAAACCACGAGACCTAGTCCAGTAATGAGAATCCACTAAGACAAAGTCAACAAGAACTTACAAGACTCGAACTTGACTCCTTCGGACTCGACACTTCGATCCTTCAGTTCTTAGTCCTCCACACCTCAAAAATTTATCACGTACTCACAAGTCTCGTGATCAACCGCAGCCACTCGTACTTCTTTTTGTGTCTCGAAAACAGTCCACGATCTTCCAATCGATCTCCGTCAATGATGGCTTCGGATTCCACCGACCAAATCACACTACCACAATCCTTCTCGAATCGATCTCCTTTGTAAATGCTCTAGAGCACTCCAGCCAAGTTGTTCCATCTAGAACGGGTTGACGGTTTGATAAAAATCAAAACCTAGATGGACTCCTTCAATGAAAAAGTCCAAGCAAGCAAGAATGGGGCTTTAGGCTTGCGAACTCTAGGATGAAAGACCTAATAACAAGGGGAGGAGAGAAAGCAAATATGGAGTTTCTATGAACTCTAGAGATACCTCTAAGTACTCTCAACACACTTCCAAAGTCTCGTAAAAAGTTGGTTTCATGGATTAGGGGAGTTCTAGTTAAATAGAGAACCCAAAACAAAGGTAGAAGTGGCTAAAACCCAAAAAGGCAAGCAAAAACCGAATAGGAATAAATTCTTATATCAGGGTCAACCCTGGGAGACACTTGGGTCGACCCATCTCCCAACTTCGGTCGACCAAAAGGTCCTCCAGGGTCGACCCTCAATATTTCCACTCTCTGCCCAATTTTCTCATACTAAACTTTTCATACTCAGGGTCCACCCTAAGTGCTCAAGGTCGACCTTGAGGTACATACCCTATTTTAAACATTCATTTTTAGCTCTCAGTCCCTTCATGAAAGTTGTAGCTCTTTTTGGCACGGTCGATTTGATATATTATGGTGAAAAATCTGATTTACGGTTTGGGAGATATATCACCTACAAGCAACCTTAGTTTTTTGAGAAATTTCAGAATTTTAAGCTTGTTTTGCACTACGTATCTCATCACCTAGGGTCCATTTGATTAGTCTAAGACCATTACCACCTAACGTATCATATTAGGTTTATTCTAAGTTAATTACCACCTATGGTAACAGGGTATCTAGGTCATTTACCATCCTATGAATGAAACGAAGGAAATAATCAACCGAGACGATCAACCAAGTCTTTAACGGTCTTCAACTTCATTTATCGTGGATGCTTGATGGCAATGACACAAGATACACACCTAATCACCTACACTCACTTGTTTTGACACTGGAATAGGCCAACACATAAAACATAAACTTTACAATCTCCCCCTTTGGCAAATGGCAAAACCAAACTGAAGTATATGACTTGACACAAACTCACCCAAACACATCAAAATAGTGAATTACGGCATTACATGACTCCAACACTATTACATGACACCAATTGACAAATCATCTTAAATAAAGACATTGAAGCTCTTGTTAAATAAGATCTGTCTGCTGCAACCCTGCACCTGCACATGCTCATAAACAAAACACCCAGTGAAGCATGTATGGAATATGAAAATAAGTAACCACAGGTAAAGCAAGGAATGTACTGAACTTGGGAAATAATACCCAACATTCTCCCCTTTTTGGCACAATTTTCAAAGGTAATCATGATGCCAATATCACAAAGACTATACCAATTTAATACATGTGAAATATCAAGGCAATCACAACACAACCAATCAAATGCAGACAATGCGGGAACTAAAGAGCGGGGAACAAAATAGAAGTATAAAGCACAAACTCCCCCTCAACAACTCAACTTGATCTTCTTCCCCTAAGATCAAGGACACCACCAAAATTAGGGCACCCATGCTAGACATGCCCATAACCAACTAATAAGAAAACACATAATACTAATGCTAAAAATGTATCATGTGCCACACAAACATGCATCAAAAGCATTTCAAGCAGTAGTAATTTAAAATTACAAATCCAATGAAGAACATGATTAGTTAGTCTGACTGAGGATACACATCTAACTAAATCTCACCAAATGCTAAAGCATAGCCAATTCACTTAGTCACATTTAGTGAACAATTTAAAAGTGAAGCATTTGTGTCTAGTGGTGGTCTGACTAGATACTAGATCAAGGTTTCTTTCCCTTTCTAAGGATATGACATTAACCACTAAGGGGACCCTTGAAGACATAAATCTTATAAGTCAAAACTAGTTAGACTCAGATATGATGATTTTTTTTTTTTTTACATTTTGGTGCTCCTTTATCCATTTTATTTGACCTAATATTTTTTTTTTATCTTTGGGTCAAATACCTCCAAACATTGTAAGATATCTTTTGATGTTCTTTATTTGAATATATCTTTGCATGCAATGATGGTTTTCACACTATCCAGGTAGGTAGTCCTAACTATTGGCAGTAGGGGCTTTCACTATAGTGACCCAGATAGATACTCAATATCCAGCTAGGTAGTCATTTCATACTGTTTGCATCCAATAGTGACTTCACACTAGCCTAGGTAGCCCTTTTCATTAAGGCAATTTTTGCTCATGGAGGATACACAAAATGGGGATGACTAACAATATGGTCATTCTAGATTGGTCATCAAAGATCACACTTTTGGGATAAATCAAACACCTACAGATTGGAAAATATACCTCTCAACAGAATCAGTCAGAGTACATGTGAAATTTGTAAAGCATACATGAATAAGTCTCTAACTGTTCAAGGTAAAACCGGTCTAATTTTCAGCCTAACCAAGAGACTATGAAGGTGATATATCCTCAATCAGCAACAAACTCATGTTCAATCCTGGACAAGTATATAAATAAAAATCACACAAGGAATGCAGATCATGCAAGTCAAACAAGGGCAACATGATAAAAATTGGATTTTAGTTTTTCAATATTTTTTTGGATTTTTCAAAATAAAGAAAACTGAAAAACAAACCAAACAAAAAATAAAACCACTAGAATACACAAGCATAGCACTAGGACAAGATACAGCAAGTAAAGCACACCCTAAACTATGACAGGCAAGGGCTAAGTGAAGCCCTTCAGATCTTCCTTTCTCACCCAAACAGTTTTAGCAGTTTGATTGACCCTTTGGTATCTAACTGTTTCAATTGAGGTAGGTATGACCTTTTGCCTCTTCCTCCTGTTCCTCCTTTTCTAGGATTGAGTCCTAGAATTATAACGGGCATTATGGTTCTCCTCGTTACCTCCTTTATATCTAGCATAAGGAGTGTCATGACCATGCCACTGTCTAGAGTTATCATAGATATTCAATATATCATCATTTAATTTCTTAGACATTTTCACTAGGATATCAACTCTCCTTTGAAGATTCTCATTTAAGTTATTTTGGTTCTCAAAATCATGATTGGGCATTCTTCGAAGTTTAGGATATCGAGGCTTAATATGACCATTCACTTCACATTTATGACATGTAGGAATGAATTTTTAAGTTGAAGGGTCTTTCCTTTTAGTAGGAGGGTGCCTTTTAGCACCAGGCTCAGTGTTTGAGGTGGATGGAGTTCCCTTCACATCTCCATACCTCTGATTTTGCTCAAAATCTGCCAACTTGATTTCAACACTTGTCTTTTCATCAAGACAAACATACAAATCAGATTCAAGAAGCTGAGTCTTGGCAAGGAGGGAAGCCTTCTCTTCCTCGAGCTGTGACACAAGAGCTCTCAACCCTGAAGTCACTTGGTCTAAGGCATCTTTTTCCATTTCAATAAATTTTATCTTTTTGGACATGAAAAACTGAACCTTTTTCAGCTTTAGGCATTCCTGAAATAGCTCATCATAGGCTGCCTCGAGGTCTCCCTCAGAATCTGAGTCATTCTGACTCTCATCATCCTCCTCACCATCACTATGTTGTTGGTCACTCACAACATTTGAAGAAGATTCTTCACCGGCTGCTCATCTCCCATAGGAATACCTCCTCTATTCTCTCGGGTCTAATACCCTCTACCTCAGATGCCATGCCTCATGATCAAATCCTGAGGACAATAGCAAAGTGTGAGTCTAACGAAAACCCAAGCTCTTTGAACATAGTGATTTCAACGAGCACATCTTGCCTATATAAGTGTACCGTATACAATTATATACACATAATAGTATAATCATACACTTTGGTTTCCTAACAAAGCTACGTTCTAAAACTCGGTTACTACACTAACCGATTAAGACCAAGACTAATGATTAGTCCTTACTTGGAATACAACTCCCTAACTTCCACTTAGAAGACAACCTAATCCTTAAGCTTGGTACCAATTTTGTCACGGTATCAATCTATAAACGAGTTTATCTGAGTTCTAAATTCAACTCAAAGAGCACCCTTCAGTCCCTCTGGTTGTAATTCCTAAGCTTTGATACAAACCTGTCGCGACCCAAAATACCCCCTAGGAGTTAGGATACTTTGGCATTGTGAACCCATTTCCAAACTATCCTATACAACATGTAAATCCTGTTCAACATATAAGACATATGATGCGGAAGCAGAACAAAATTTTTCTTTCTATACATACCGTAATCCAAATTTATAAACAAAACCAAAAAAGAGAGTAAGCAACTTCACTTAACAAAATTTATATACAAGGCACTCCCTCTCATCACTCAAACACCGGGCCACCACCTATCAATTACCCTCTAATACTCCTGAAGTTCCTCCTGAATAGGTACCTCCTCAATATACTCCTCGACCCACGGCTCCTGAGCATGTACATCAACCGGACCTGTGGACATAATATGTACGGCTGAGTATTGAATACTCCGCGTATACAAACCACTAGATAGTAATGTCATAAACAGTAATACAGCATATGTCATAGTTAAATCATTTCACATGCATTTCTAAAAGCAGAGCGCGGAAAACAAAATAATATCGTTTGCATATATCTTGGAAAAATCTCATAAAACATCTTCTTATCATCTTTTATCTTTTCATAGATGGGTATGTAAAATACCTTAGTTCTCATCTTTTATTATCTTCTCATGTACGGGTATTTAAATACCTTGGTATTCATCTTTTATTATCTTCTCATGTACGGGTATTTAAAATACCTTGGTATTCATCTTTTGCTACCTCGGGAGTCAAACAACTAGTACCTGTACTCACATAAGCTGGGTGGCCTAATATTATCGTCACCCTTGGCTACCTTCAGAGTAGACAACCAGTATTCATTTCCCTTCCAGGTGGCCTGCTATCATTGGAGTTCGATACCAATATCCATTTCCCTTTCTGGCGGCCTACTATCGTGCCTCCCCGTCGGCTTTTGATCATATACTTCTTCTACTTCTTGTAACCTCTTTTTCATTTTATACTTTTCATATACTTCTTTTGCTTCTTGTATTTTCCTCTTCTTATTCTTGTATTTCATCTTACATACTTATACTTCTTCTTTTGGATACTCATAACTTAGAAAAATGTGATCATGCATATGCATATGTGTTAGTGTAGTAATTGTGAATAACATGGTAGACATAAAGGAAACACTTTAATATAGCCAATACCCAATATAATTCATCCATCGCAATAGCCCATATACGATTTAATCACATAATTCCAATTACGTCGAAAATGAGGTTTTTCACCTTTGTTATTCCCAAAACTTATGTCTTCTAACATGCTTTTCATCTTTGAATACTAACATATAGAACATTTAACTAATTACCATCTTTTATTCATTCGTTAAAGATATAGCATCATCACAAAGCAATTCACATCACAATTCATAGGATTTCATCTTGATTTAGAAAGGGGTTAATGAAATTCAAAGCTAGGAGAGTGTATGTACACACATGCAAGGCTACTCATATATACTTATCAAGAAAACCTATGCTTCTCATTAATTTTCCCCAAAAATTATTTATTCTATCATGCTCTTCATAATTTAGTCATAATCCATGCATTTCAATATTTGGTTTTAATCATAGAAGCATCACAAGTTAACTAGTAGGATTTCCTACTAGCATAGCACAATCAAAAGTTTTTATCTAGGTTTCACTATATTGTTTATGGCATTAAAAACTAGTAGAGTGTATCTACCTTAGGGGATAAAATCTCTTTGATCCTAGGCTTGAAAAAGCTTGAGGAAGCTTGTAGAAGAGAACCCCAAGCTTGACGATGAAGATCCAAGCTCCAATGGCGCATGGGAACGAGGTCCAAGCTTGATTTGTGCTCTTCTTCTCCAATCCAAAACCTCCTCTTACAAATCCTCAAATCTTTTCCCTTCTCTTCTAAGGTTTCTCTTTAGGTTTAGGGTAACCCAAAAACCCCCAAATCATCTCTTATTTATAGGCCAAGGGGTGAAACCCTAAAATAACTCACACAAGCCTACGATCGTTCCTAAGCTTCCTACGATCGATCATAGGTTTTACAGTGATTTTACCCAGTTTTTGGGCCTCTACGATCGTTCATAGGTTTGCTACAATCGTTCGTAACTCTTCTACAATCGTTTGCAGGGTATTTACGATCGTTCGTAACTCTAACAGAAAGTTTCCAGATTTTTCCCGCTTTGATATTTTGGCCATAACTTTTGACTCGCTTATGGGATTTTGACGATTCAACTTGCGTTGGGCTCATCTTTCAAAGGAGAAAAATTTTGTGTTTTTAATTACCTAAATGCCCTCTAAAGACAACTGGTCTAGAAATGGATTTCAGTAACCCAGTTTTTCAGCCAACCCAGTTTTAAAAATCCAATTTTTAACTCAACCCCAACTCAAAATATGGAAAAAGGGTAAACATGAACCTCGAAGAGGGTTCCAATACCTTTCCAAAATTTCAATAATTACTTGATTCTGAGCAACAGTGACAAAACTAGAGCTTCTTAAAGTTGAGGGTATGTTAAGACATACATTTTTAACACTTAGAACTTTTCGAGTGCTTTCACACTCTTTTCCCTTTTGTCCAAAACCATACTCACACTTCATGACTCATTACCCCATAGGTTTGTAACCCACCTAGGTGATCATTGAATTCACACCAACATGCCTGAGAGGCCCCGGCTTCTTTATGCCTCGCACACTAGTACTATTTACAACACTATTCACCGTACTATTAACTTACAACCCCACAAACACTTAGGTTATTTTATACCCTTGATTTTACCCACTTAGAGTATCTTTATACTCTCTTTTTGAGACTCAAAACATGCACCTAAAACCCTCACTTGACTCACCATAATACCAAGAACACAAAGGAAGGCTTTAGGCCTCTACACACACACCATACAAGGGCACTATTCACTGATACTATTCATCATATAGTGAACTCGAATTCTGGGGTTTTATAGGATGTGCCTTGATTATTACTATATCCTTGGTGCGAGAAATGCAATCCTAGTGCCAATGCAGACTTGAGAGATGATAACTGAATAGCCAATTCTTGCATTTGAGACAGAGCTGACAACTAAGTAGTCAATTCTTGCATTTGAGACATGATGGTTGTAATTTCATCATCTTTGTACCGGATTTGGGCCTATAAGGCAGCTATTTGATCACCTGATGTTGGAGGTGCCGATGCTGAAGGACGATTTTCTTGACTTTTGTTCCCGTCTAAGTTTGCCGTCATGACCGCTACCAGTCGCTCGACACTTGGTTCTCGTGGTAAGAACATATTGGGAAACTCTTCTTCTATGAAATAAGCTCTGGTCATTCCGTACAGAGGGTTGGGTGCATTAAAAATCTCTTGAGGTAATTCTAGCACCACTTCCGACCTTGTAGACTGAATAATCAGTTCTTCAATCATAATCCTCCATTGGAGGGGTTCTTCCCAACTCTCTTAGAGAGGCTACTAGGGTTATTTCTTGCTTTGATCCCTCTTGGGATTCATTGATGTTTGGTTCCAGAGCCGATTGAGTCGGATCTTGAACTGCTTCTTTACCCTGACCTTATTTTTGTGGCTTCTCTTCCTCCTTGGAATCCTTGGATTAGGAAACAATGTTTCAAATGCTCTAGAGGATTCAGTTTCATCTAAAGCAACTAAAATGGCAGCAGCCGAATTCTATGAAGGTTGCCTTTCTGATAGGTCTTGCTTAAGTAGTGCTCCAGTTCCTTGGAATACCGGAGTTGTAAACTCTTTCAGAGCTGGGTTAACTCTAGTGTCAATCACATTCACAGACACCCTTTCATAACGAGAGTGAGGCATTATGGTCCTTGATTTCTCCCGAAAAGGATGAGCAAAAGTGGGGATGTCGGTCCTCAATTCCCTGTGAACTAAGCGAACTACGACCAAGACATCAGTCTACCTTCTTGACCTTTCCTTTTTGGACCTTCTCGTCTTCGACTAATAATTGTATACCCTCCTAGGCAAAGCTGAGGGGTATTTCTGATTTCTGAGTTGAAGGATCTCTTTAGGAGTTTTCTTCCTTGGCATCTCAAAAGCGAAAGTATTTCTGTTCAACACTTTAACTCGAGGGTCATATAGTGCTCTGGTTCTTCTTTCTGGTTTCGTATTTGTTCAACCCCGGAATGGACTAACATCTCTAGACGGAGGTCGTTGATGTTGATGACGAATAGTTGTCATCATTATTGTGAAGGTTGTCGGATTAGCGCCTCGAAAGGCATTCAGACCTATTCTGAACAACAAGTTTCTATCTGATTGTGTTGAGTCTGTGTTAGCTCTTGCATTAACAGTCGGATTAATTTGATCACGGCTGTTAATGTCTCATGCATAGTTTGAAGAAACTTACAAGTTTGCCCTTTCCATTCTTAATTCAATGACGTCGTTGATGATATCATCGGGTGTTGAATGTTGTCTCAGGGGAACCTTGTCCCTGTTGGACTTCAACTACCAATTTTTCTCTTTTTTATAAAACGAACTATTTGTGGATGATGTTGAATCTATCCATATGTCCCTCCTTCTCTTGAGAGGGACTTGTCCGTGGACTCTTCTATCCGCGAACTTAGGTATGCTTCTAAACCTGTCCACGGAGTTGCTTGCAACTTTGCCCACGGGGTCAACTTAGGATGGACCCTTCGGTCTGGCTGGGCTTTGGGTTTGTGAACCCTGATTGGTGTTCAAGGATGGGCATTGCCCCTTGCCTGCGGAGTGGCCTTGGCCACTTCTCCTTATATCTGTAGGATTGGCCTGCGGACCAGTCTTCTAGTGGATCTAGTCCGCGGATTGGTTCTCTGCACTTGGTTATTTTTAACCAATCTTATTGGGGAAGTTCTTGTTAGGTCCCTTAGGCTAGTAGCCTTGTTCTTTTGCCAAGAGAAAATTTGGGCAGCATCTCCCCTCAATTGATAAACTCTTGAGGGGTGAGTTCCAACAATAAACTTGGGCTTAGGGCTCTCAACAGTCTGTTTGAGGATCGTCCCATATGGTTTTTCCTGTTTAGACCTTGACTAAATCAAGTTTTGGGCTTGAAACGAGCTTGCTCCATTAGTGGACCCCGAAGGGCTAACTATTTTAGAATCATTTTTCAAGATTTTCGGTGACATAAGTCTGCCTTTTGGGCTGACCTGTCGCAAAGTGGTCAGGCTACTTTGCCTTGTGCGCACCTCGTTGGGTGCACCCTCCTTGGTGTCTGCGAACTGATATGTCTGCCGGTGGGCACTCCTTTTTTGAGGTGCCCATGGGCTAGATGGTGTCCGTTGGGATTCCCATGGGCTGGTGACTTGTTGTGGGTGGGCAGCCTGCCTTTTCACCCTTGAGTTGATGGGGTGGTTCCTGGTCCTACTACTGGTAAAGGCATCCTCAATAGAGACCTGGTCTAGTGGCCGCAACCTCTTGGCAGGGGTCTGACCAGTTGGCCAAACCAGCTGCTGCTACCTCAGCCCATGTGAGTGGCTAAGTCGTCAAAATCAGCATCGGGGTACATACACACCGGTTGATCATCTGGACATAGGCCTAATGCACGATTTAAATCATCCTGCACAAAATAGAAAGAAAAGAAGGGAAATGATCATTTCATCTTTCCCTTTTTTTTTGTTCTTAATTTTTATTCTTCTTCAAAGATGAGAGGAGAAGAAAGTCTCAATGGGCGTGCCAGAAATTTGTAACGCGCAAATTTCGTTACGGTCAAATTGTCTTCATTGTTATATGGAGTTTATTATTTTGTGTGTGGGACTATCCTTCCAATCCGAGTAAACCCAAACTATTAATTTCCTTCCTGATTTAGAACCTCTGATTAAGAAGAAGAATTAAAGAATAACAAGATATTTGAATAAAGTATTTGTATTTATTCAATAGGGTTGCCCAGATCCCATGTAGGCGTTATAGATACCTCATAGAGGTCTTTGTATCAAGAAAATGAAAAAAGAAAGAGAGGTGACCATATTAAGGGGTTCACTTGATGTTCTCCATTGATGGGAGCTCCTTCTTCTTCCTCCTTGGTTGTTGTTTTCCTGCAAAAGAATGAAGACTATCTTTTGTGCTTTTTTTCTTGCGGTAGTCTCGTGTGTGTATTCTTCGTGACGGTTTCTTATGAGAAACCCTCTTTTTATAGCTTTGGGAGAGTCCTTTTTGGACTCCCTTTGAATTCCTCTTTTTTAGGAAATCAAAGGTTCTCTCCTTTTCAGAGAGAGTCGTCTATCCTTTGACAGCTGGTTCTCTTATCTTAGAAAAACCTGATACGAGTAGGACTCCATTTTTCTTGAAGGACTCCAAATTATTTCCTTTTTTAGGAAACCTAGGAGGATAAGACATTTCCCTTTAAAAGGGGAAGAATCTTATCATCCAAAAAGGGGGGAGATTACTCACCCTTTCGGATAGGGTGTCATATGACACTCTGTCATTGGAGAAAAAGATGGGATCTCTATCTTGGGATCCCCTAAAGCTGGCAGAGAGTCTTTTTTTATCAGGGATTCTCTACCACTTGGCAATCAATTTTGACTGCCAACTAAGAAAGGATTGACCTTGGTCAGTCCACAAATTAAAGGGGTGAGATCATGGGTCTCACCCGCTACCTGGGTCAGGTCCAAAGCCTATTTGGGCTGCGGACCAGGGTCTGACCTTAGTTAGTCCACGAATCAAGAAAGGGTGGGACCATGGGTCCTGCCCTTAGTTTGGGTTGAGTCATTAGCCATTTATGGTCATGGACTGGGCTAGTCATTGACTGGCCCGACAATGGACACATAGAGTCTGTCCGCAGAGTTTGAATGAGGATCTACCCGCAAGGGCAAACCCTAACCACGTGTCAGTCCTTTGAGGGCTGATACAAAGGGATGTCCGCGAGGAATAATTGCTCTGCTGCCAGCATTTAATGTTAGGCAGGCTTGCAGTGACCCAACCCTTAGCCAGCTGGTGCGCGTGCCTTTGGCATGCGTGAAGCCTAACCGCCCATTTTATGGGTGGTGATCCTGTGTAGGCAGGTGCACCATACACCCACCTTGCGAGCGGTGAAATTTCGTTGTCCATACTATGATACCAAGTGTCGCAACTCGACTTATTTTTGTAATTTTGAAATGAACCTCAAGACGTAAATCTAGTTATGAGCTTCATCCTTATATTATAGCGGAGGCAAAAATATATAAAATTTTAAAAACTTAATGTTAAAGCAAATTCATTCCATAATCAACCAGCAATAATCCAATCATAGCAATACATACCTGGTCTCCATATTGTAAATACTATATTGCATTGTTACATATCCCCAATAAATGTTTTAAACAAAATTAGAAACTCTTCTTCTTCCATCACAGTCCATGATCTTCATTCGAAAGTTCTTCACCTTTCTAGTTATCTGATGACACAATATGTCAGTGAGTTATAAAGCTCAATAAGTTCATTACTAATCTGACTTTGAAAATTAATCCTTACAAGGTAGGTACTAATCATAGCATCAATCAATGAATAATATATTAACATGAGAATATCGAATGCGAATAACATAATCAATCGTCACTTGATATCATACCACAAAATAAAGGTATAGGTTAGAAACTTTTAGTTTAACAATTCTTAAGTGTTTTGGGTCAAATTTCATCATGTATTCTTTGTGTTATGTCTTTTACATAACCATCGTGCAATCTTTGTTTTGTGTTATTATATATTATAATATCTTTATTTCATTTTATATCCTTAAACATAAGTATCATTTTACTTGTTTATAACTATACTCTTATTGTTGTTATTTTAGAAATTTTATTAATTCATCCATGCTATTTCACTTCATCAAAAACTTCTTCCATGAATAGGTCTTGCTCAAATTTTGTACTAAAACAATTTTCACTTTCTAGGTCATTGTCTATAATTGAATATAAATATTAAAATTTTACTATCCATTTTCTAAAATAAATTAACTGAAATTTCAATTCTATATATTAATGTCTGACATTTTCACCAATGACGGTTAAAAAGTTTAGCTTTAGAAAACACGCCAAATATTTTCTACAATTAAACCCATTTATAGCTTATAAATATTATAGCCTAAAAATTACATGTTATCTAAAGTTTTTTATCAAACTCATATAGTCTAATAAGACTTCTCCAGAAAAATATCTAAACACTAAATCAATTTCTGTATATTTGTAAAATTAAATCAAAAAACTAATCCGTAAGAATTGAAAAATCATAACTTACTATATAAAAGTTGAAATAATCTAAGATATATTACATCGTTTCAAAGCTATAATAAAAAGTTTAACCATTGAATCATTTCTTGTGCGTCCCAACCATTATTTCAAGGAAATAATATATAGAAAATGAAAAATTCATTATTATTATAGAAAACTTGAAATGTTCCAAGATTTAAATCTAATATTATTATATTATTAGAGATTTATGATAAAATTCTAGATCAAATCTCAAAGGAGAAATGATCGATTACTTGCCTTTTTTTCTCCTCCTTGTCCCTTTCCTCTATTTCTCATTTTCTTTTGTAAAGTGAAGTGAATCCCCCATCCCAAAACGTGTGGTATAGGAGAGACCATCTTTTTGGCTTCCCCACTTAATTAAGACGTGGTGATTTAATACTCTCATTATTCTATGCATATTCTCCTTTTTCCATGTTTTATCATTTTTCAATAGATTCTCTCTTAATCATTACTCTCTCTCTCTCATCTTTTCCCAAGCATTTCTCATTTTTCTATACACTTTCTCTCTCTCTCTCTCTCTCTTATCTATTTGGGCGCCTCTCATGGGGGTTTGACATGTGCCACTCCTTGCCACATGTTATGCCACTAGTATTATATATACAATATATTAAATTTTTAAATCTACAAGTATTTATGTGTATATATGTATGACATAATTCTATATATATTAAAATCATAATTTTCACAACTAATGGTTACAATACTATGACACAGTTGTATACAATTAAATTAATTCAATTGGGTCATGACATAACGTATATTATCATCTAAGAATCTATTATAATATATTTATATTTAAAATAGAGGTCATAACAAGAATAGTTAACATAAGGGTAGTTACAAGGATTTCTAGAAAACTGAACTTTCAATAGCACCCAATATTCTTGTTATAAGAGGATTTTGAGTTTTTACAAATTAAAAAAACAAAAAATTGATATTGTGATTGTACAATAAAAAGGCATCAACAAGCTCATGAAAGAGAAACATCAATGAAAATCCTTAACTAAATTGTGAAAAGATCTAATATACTAATTAGCTCCTCAGAAAGTCTGAAATATATATAAGTTGATTGTCAATCTTTCCTTCTTTATTCAACATTATTTTTGGGTAAATCGTTGCAATGAAAGGACACAACACTGCAACGAAATTGCCACCAAAAATTATTTATAGACCATAAACACCTTAAGAAGATAAAGAACGTAATTAACTGTGTATTTTTCGATAGTATGATATATATCGAAAAGAAAAAAGTTGGATGAGTAAGTATGAAAGTATCCATCATACCTGCAATGTTGTGGGACCCTCCAAGATGATAGTGATGAATTCTTCATAATTGGTGATAGAGACATAAAATTTTTCCAATCCTCAAGAATAATTCTAAGATCATGGAGCTTGTTATCAAGACCAAAACAGCAATTTGCATGCATTGTACAAACTAGATTGAAATCTTTGCTCGGCTCACAAAACCCACCAAAGTAAGCAGTATCCAAGAATCTCATCTTCAATCCTATATCAGTAATGAATTTATCATTTTTTATCCTATTCAGCACATCTTGGTCATGCTTTCCTGGATATGTCTCTCTTGACAAGTACCAAAACTTGTAGAACTCTATCGACCGGTTATTAGATTTTACATAGTTAAACCCTGCATTGGGCATGTTGCCCATATCATAAGAGTTGCCATCAAAATGATCGCATGCAATCTGAAAATCAGCATCCACATAAAAGCGTGGAAATGGGTCTCGGAGCCACATGATATCAGAATCCTGGAGAAGAAAAAATAATCATACGGGCATTAAATTAACATTACATAGTTAAGAAGCAAAAGTTTCTACAAACGCAAATAAGGGTAAGTAAATGAGAATTGGAATATGAATAAAAAAAAAAACATACAAGTCAATTACCATGACACGTGAAAATAATATAAATATATTTAAAAGAAAATCTAAGGTTTCCCATCTTACAAATTGTAAATGTGACCAATAAATAGAATATTAAACATGTATTGTATAGGAAAGTAGAATGCCACTATCCAACTTATCCTTTCATATATACACAAAATAATAAATTTAATTCTGCAAATGGTAGTTGTCCTCCATAAATTCAAGAAGGGTCTTCTCCCATACAAACATTAAACACAAATACTACTTCAATAGAGTCGTAGATCATTACCACATATTTGAATCAATTTTTGATCCTCAACCTTTCCTTCTACATTTCATATGGAGAACACTCTATGATTTTTGTTATCAATTCTTGTAATCTTATACATGAGGGTAATATGATGAACTTGTCATAGAAAATAGTATGGGCCGTAAGATATAAAAGTGGTATATTGTGCATACGGGTGGTCAATAATCAATGTGTCTTGATGTAATAACTGAAGACTTTTTAGATATCATCTAAAAGTATGCTATCCTCTTTCAACCCCCTTTTCTCTCTCCTACAACACAATTGATCTAACTCAACTAAGACAAGACAATATCCCTCACTTTTGGTGTATATTATCTATTTTCTTCAAATATTTCTATGTTAATTGGAGGGATATTTCTATAACTTGGAGCCATGTTACAAAGACTTTCAAGGTAGAGCAATATTTATCTTAATTCCACTATGAATACAACTTTCCAAACGAGGTCTACAACTTTATTTTCTTTTTATTATATCTCAAAATTTGTAAGCGCACTATATTTTTTCCATTAATAAGGTAACAACTTGCAATCTATCTAGACAGCTATATCTTTCTATAAACTTTTAAAATTACTCTTATTGCCTTGATGGAAGGTAAAACTAATGTCTAAAAAAAGGCTTCTTATTAGCTCAATAACTTGGCCAAGTAAATTCAAATTGGTCGCACTCAAATACCAATAAAAAAAATTGAATAGATAAATTTGATTTGGTCATCTCAAGCTCCACAAAGTTACTTTTAACTATATTATAATGGTCACACTAGGCAATGTCATGTCTATGTAGAATGCTAAAAATTCTAAGCAAAAATGCATATTGTATAATTACGCAAATAAAAGAATAAAAGGATGAAGAACTTAATATCATATTTAAAAAATGACAGACGTAGAACTTTACCTATACGACTCAAACACACCATCATCTCAATTATCAACAAAGTTGATTGGACTATTTTTAGGAATCTAGTGAGGCTTGCATGAACTCACCCAATTTAGAATTAAAAACAAAAGAATCATTATAAAAGTCAACTCCAAATTTAGAAATATTACTATGTTTTTTCAACAGAGTAAAACAGCATTGGAAAACCATAAAACAAAAATTCAACAATCATATTTTGCTACCAATTCGTGAAAAAAATCAATTACAATATTATAGATTAAAACAAACATAGACAAGGGTTATTCGAGTTAAAATAAAATGTGTGTGCGTATGAGAGAGTACCGTGAAAATAAAGTTATATCCCATCTCAAGAACAGTCCTTAAAAAGTCAATCCTTCTCCACATCATTTTCAAGTATTCTGGATTCATAAAGTATGCTTCCCTAGAAAAATTGACTCCTCCAGTGACAAGAGAAAAGCAATGGTTGTGTATAGTCATGCAACGAGCATATGCCTTTTGGTCCAACGCAATAACCACCAAATGGTCCAAAAGTCTATGGGTGTGATCTCCAGTTTGGAAGCTTTCAAGGAAGAGATCAAAAATAGAATCTGGGGATGTCCATGCTTCATTTAAAGTGGTTAAGATAACTGTTCTATCTTCCATGGCTGCCTTCTTCAAAACTTTTTCCAGCCTCATCAATTCCTCACTATCCTATAAAAGAACCAAAATTTAGAAGAATGAAAAAATATGCGACTTAATAGTTCATCCAATACCGAACTTAGATTTCACCTTCCAAATCATGAAATGAAAACAAAATGAGCTCCTTTTTAGTCTTCCTTTAAGAAGATTAGTAAACAAGATGCAAAATATTATATGATAATATTAAAAGAAAATATTTATTTTCGATGTATGTTGCATTTGGTACAAAATCAGAATTCAAAAAAGTATGAAATGTCATATTTAATGAATCTTAATTGGATTAATTTATTCAACTGTTGATAATAATAATGCAACAAAGTCTTTCAATTAATTGTGTATGCAATTGCTGAGTAAAGTTTGATTTTTTTTTCTTTTCCGAGTAATGGCTTTTATATTGGGAAAGACGAATGATAGAAATAGAAAAATTAGAGGTTCTCAAGAAACTTACTGCTACAATGTTATGCATTGAATATATTGGTATAATATTGAACTCTTTTAGGCTTTAGGACTTAAATTTGATCTTGTGATTGGTTACAACATAATTGAACATCCTTTCTCTTTATAGGCTAAGAAAAAAAATTACACAGAATATCAAAAAAACTTCTAGGAATACAAAAAGGTACTTAGAATTAAAATTTTTTTAAAAAAATCTTTTTAGATACACATTTGATGATTTAAAAAAAATCAAATTATTATTACTAAATTGACTAAAAGAGACTTCTAGAAAAAATTTCTAGAAGATTTTTTAAAGTTATTTTCTAATTCTCTCCCTTAATTTAAAACTTCTTGAACTCCCATCATCTTCTAAACTCAATAAATTTTTCAATAACCTTGGTAAATATGTCTACAAACTGATATTCTATTTTGGAAAACTTCAACTTATTTGTCTCTCGTCTTCAACTAGTTATCTAATAAAGTGATGGTAAATCTTGCTAGGTTTTTATCGATAGGGAAATATTGAATTTTTTGTCATGACAATAGCTAAGATATATCATATATTTCTCGTAGTGAACATACATTTTTAAGAGACGAATCAAAATCTAATAAAGAGCCACTTGAATTAGAATCAAATGTGCTCAAACTTCTGATGGCTAGATTTGGTGGATGGGAATTTAAAGTTGGACTAACCCTCTATATAATCTATGGTTCTTCAAAAGTCTTTGACAATTAAATTTTTTATTATCCTATCTCCATGCTACAATTTTATCACATACTAAATCTCTAGAAATCATTAATTTATCATTTTAGATTATTGAGTTGATATACTTTGAATTCATTACTATAATCAATATATACATATTTTTCTCTTTTTACATCAAACCGGCATATGTGGCCTACAAAAATGAGGCTTTTTTCTTCTCTAGAGCCCAAGGGGCAGGTTGGGCTTGATTTTATAAAGCATGCACACTTAAGGGCCAAGTCTGTTAGAGACCATGTAGAGCCCATTCTAGCCCTCATGCTTATACATATACAAGCATACAAAGTTCTCAAACCTGCCAATAGCCCAACGGTACTCATATTGTTATCGGAAGAAAGAGAGAGAGAGAACGATTTGAATTTGTACTGTTGTACACATACAGACACAGAGCGCTACTTGAACTCAAACCCGAGCTATGTTAGGGTTAACCTGAATTCAGCCTGAACTTTGTTTCGTGCCAGAAACAAAGCTCAGTCCAAACCCAAACCTGTTGAAACCCTTCCTAGCCCACTCTTAATTTAAACTCCATTGAGTGGGCTTTGTGTATGTGAAGCCCAGCCCAATAAGCTAACACATTTTTTTAAAACAATAGAGCCGATATATGGGTACTTCCAAATATACTTCCTAATCCTAATTGTATATAACCAACTATTAAGGGTCAGGATATAGTTTGGTTTATTTTGTCTTTTCTAATGCCACATTATTTCTAATCCTAACCGTTTAATAGTTGAGTTAAATGGTTAGGATTTGAGAGTATAGTTGGGAGTACCCATACTAATTTTAGATAATAATCAAATGAAAATAATTAATTTTTAAAAAGTAGTAATAACTAATAACGTACTGAGTATATAAATGTAGACTCGTAAGCTTCTCCCGTTGTAACCGGTTTTGTCAAAATCGGTTACACCCCCTTACGTGGCCACGTGTCCTTTTTGACACTCTTTAACTGTGGTTAAGATTCACCCACATCTATCGATTACTTTTGTAATTAAAGAACACACTTATCATAAAAGTGTGTTCAATATGACTGGAGGAGGAGGGGTGCTTATGCTTTAACCGTTTACTTGTAGAAACAGGTGATTAGTGGAAGCCATTTTTTTTGTCTTTTTAATAGATTGGTAAATGAGCCCAGACGGCCAGCTAAATCCGTACCCGACTCAATTATAATAGGGACCCGAGGGATGGATCTACACAGTCAACCCAACTCGTCAATAAATCGGACGGGCTTAAGGCTTGGATGACGGTGTCGGCCTATTATCAAACAATGTCTGCAAATTCTCTCAAGTTGCAACCGGACTCCATCGAGTCTCAGTTATGTCTCCGAGGTTGTCATGTGTCCTTATTGACAGCTCTTAATTGTGGTTTAGAATCACCCACCCTTACGGTTCACCCACTTATCCTTGGTTTTTAGTTTTTTTAAAAATCAATTTTTTTAATCCTAGTTAAAATTTTGGGAAATGCTATTGAGACCTCAAAAGAGCCGAGACTTCCAAGACCGTGCATGGATGTACGGGGATTGCAGGTGGGGCCTATCATGTGGACGTGGGCCCTACCTGAAATCTCGTGCATGCATGAACGGTCTCGGTGGTCTCGGCCCTTCTGTGGTCTCAGTAGCAAAGTCCTAAAATTTAATTACTCCTACGTTAAATTTTTTCGATATTCTTCTAAAAGAGCAATAGTTCGACGGCCGAGGAGCGAACTATTGCTCCTCGCACTCACAAAGCTAACCTGTCGTGAACTCAGATTAATTTTTAACCTCAAGTTGAATTTTTCTTAGTTTATTTTTTTAAAACAAAAGGGTAGATAGGTGATCAGCTCTAGGGGTTAGTAAGCCTTAACCACAATTAAAGGGAGTTAAAAAGATGACACGTGGCATGAAAATGGATCCAAGATACCCCTCCTCGCGTCACCAACCAAGGAGGTGATTATTTTTCCTTATGAAAAACCAAAGGAGCACGTGGCAACCACAGGGGGACAACTGTACTCCAAGGAGTCCTGTTACAAATTGAGAGAATTTCGAGTCTATTATACAAATGAGTATGGAAATGCCTCTCAGGAGATATATCAATTAACTACGAACAGAGCTCCAGTTGAAAGTTAACCGGCCAAAATATTACGTGGCAAGAAATGCAGAAGTGAAGAAATCACCCAGATCATTTGCTAAACATAAACAAAAGACAGTGAGAGAGGTAAAAGAGAGAGAAACTCACAGAAGAAGCGTTGGTGTGGAAGAGGATACGTCGTCGTTGAATCTGGAGGAGCGAGGGAGAACTTGGAAGGGATATACGTCCTTGTAGTTGTAGAGAACCACACATGATAATGCAGTGGCCCCCAATATGAGGGCAAGCTTCAGAATCCGGCGGAGGAGAGCACCTGAATCCGGCCCCTTTTCCGCTTTGTAGCCGATCATCTTCGTCCCCTTAGGGGGGCCAGATGAACTGGTGAGTATTTAAGAGGGGAGTGTTTGACCAATAAGGTACAACCAGCCTTAGGTTTTTAAATGGATTTCTTGGCTACTTTATTTGGATTTCGTGGGTTTGCCTATCACGCTCTTCATTTATTTATTAAAACGACGGGGGACGAATTAGAAGAGTTCTTCAATTCCTGAGAAATCTGATGAGGACATTTAAGAGAAGCTTCGGTTGCTTTGTCCTTTCGGGAGCCAAATCATCTCCGGTGATGACTAGATTTGGCAAATCGGTTATCACCCCTAGAGGTCGTCATGTGTCTCCTTTGACACCCCTTAACCGTGGGTAAGGTTCACCCACCCATTGTTGGTATTTTTTAAATATTGATTCTTTTTTTAAATTAAAAAACTGTTTTTAATATTAAAAAAACTCTAAAAACAGTTTTTAATTTTAAAAAAAGAATTAATATTTTTAAAAACCAAAAATGGGTGGGTGAACCTTACCCACGGTTTAGGGTGTCAAAGGAGACACATGGCGACCTCTAGGGGTGATAACTGGATAACCGGATTTGCAAATCCAATTATCACCGCAGATGATTTTATTTTATTTATTTATTTTTATTTTTTTGTTCCCTATCACCGTAGAGGATTTGACACCTTTCTAAAAAATGCTTTCTGTCGGATAGAGACTGTCGTATTTCGGTTCAGCTGTAGCCTACGATTAATTTGATCACGGCTGTTAATGTCTCATGCATAGTTTGAAGAAACTTACAAGTTTGCCCTTTCCATTCTTAATTCAATGACGTCGTTGATGATATCATCGGGTGTTGAATGTTGTCTCAGGGGAACCTTGTCCCTGTTGGACTTCAACTACCAATTTTTCTCTTTTTTATAAAACGAACTATTTGTGGATGATGTTGAATCTATCATATGTCCATCCTTCTCTTGAGAGGGATTGTCCGTGGACTCTTCTATCCGCGAACTTAGGTATGCTTCTAAACCTGTCCACGGAGTGCTTGCAACTTTGCCCACGGGGTCAACTTAGATGGACCCTTCGGTCTGGCTGGGCTTTGGGTTTGTGAACCCTGATTGGTGTTCAAGGATGGGCATTGCCCCTTGCCTGCGGAGTGGCCTTGGCCCACTTCTCTTATATCTGTAGGATTGGCCTGCGGACCAGTCTTCTAGTGGATCTAGTCCGCGGATTGGTTCTCTGCACTTGGTTATTTTTAACCAATCTTATTGGGGAAGTTCTTGTTAGGTCCCTTAGGCTAGTAGCCTTGTTCTTTTGCCAAGAGAAAAATTTGGGCAGCATCTCCCCTCAATGAATAAACTCTTGAGGGGTGAGTTCCACAATAACCTTGGGCTTAGGGCTCTCAACAGTCTGTTGAGGATCGTCCCATATGGTTTTTCCTGTTTAGACCTTGACTAAATCAAGTTTTGGGCTTGAAACGAGCTTGCTCCATTAGTGGACCCGAAGGGCTAACTATTTTAGAATCATTTTTCAAGATTTTCGGTGACATAAGTCTGCCTTTTGGGCTGACCTGTCGCAAAGTGGTCGGCTACTTTGCCTTGTGCGCACCTCGTTGGGTGCACCCTCCTTGGTGTCTGCGAACTGATATGTCTGCCGGTGGGCACTCCTTTTTTGAGGTGCCCATGGGCTAGATGGTGTCCGTTGGGATTCCCATGGGCTGGTGACTTGTTGTGGGTGGGCAGCCTGCCTTTTCACCCTTGAGTTGATGGGGGTGGTTCCTGGTCCTACTACTGGTAAAGGCATCCTCAATAGAGACCTGGTCTAGTGGCCGCAACCTCTTGGCAGGGGTCTGACCAGTTGGCCAAACCAGCTGCTGCTACCTCAGCCCATGTGAGTGGCTAAGTCGTCAAAATCAGCATCGGGGTACATACACACCGGTTGATCATCTGGACATAGGCCTAATGCACGATTTAAATCATCCTGCACAAAATAGAAAGAAAAGAAGGGAAATGATCATTTCATCTTTCCCTTTTTTTTTTGTTCTTAATTTTTATTCTTCTTCAAAGATGAGAGGAGAAGAAAGTCTCAATGGGCGTGCCAGAAATTTGTAACGCGCAAATTTCGTTACGGTCAAATTGTCTTCATTGTTATATGGAGTTTATTATTTTGTGTGTGGGACTATCCTTCCAATCCGAGTAAACCCAAACTATTAATTTCCTTCCTGATTTAGAAACCTCTGATTAAGAAGAAGAATAAAGAATAACAAGATATTTGAATAAAGTATTTGTATTTATTCAATAGGGTTTGCCCAGATCCCATGTAGGCGTTATAGATACCTCATAGAGGTCTTTGTATCAAGAAAATGAAAAAAGAAAGAGAGGGTGACCATATTAAGGGGTTCACCTGATGTTCTCCATTGATGGGAGATCCTTCTTCTTCCTCCTTGGTTGTTGTTTTCCTGCAAAAGAATGAAGACTATCTTTTGTGCTTTTTTTCTTGCGGTAGTCTCGTGTGTGTATTCTTCGTGACGGTTTCTTATGAGAAACCCTCTTTTTATAGCTTTGGGAGAGTCCTTTTTGGACTCCCTTTGAATTCCTCTTTTTTAGGAAATCAAAGGTTCTCTCCTTTTCAGAGAGAGTCGTCTATCCTTTGACAGCTGGTTCTCTTATCTTAGAAAAACCTGATACGAGTAGGACTCCATTTTTCTTGAAGGACTCCAAATTATTTCCCTTTTTGGGAAACTTGGGAGGATGAGACATTCCCCTTTAATAGGAGAATAATCTTATCTTCCAAGAAAATGAGAGAAATTACTCACCCTCTTAGATAGGTGTCATATGACACTCTGTTATTGAAGAAAAAAAGAGGATTTCTATCTTGGGATCCCCTAAAGCTGGCAAAGAGTCTTTTTTTTAAATCAGGGATTCTCTGCCATATAGTAATCAATATCTGATTGCTAGCTGGGAAATGATTGACTTTGATCAGTCCGCAAATTAAAGTGGTGAGACGATGAGGGCGGCCTGGGTCAGGTCCAAAGCCTATTTGGGTTGCGGATCAGGGTCTGACCTTAGTTAATCCGCTGACGAAGACAAGGTGGGATCGTGGATCCTACCCTTAGTTTGGATTGAGTCATTGGCCATTTATGGTCACAGTCTGGGATAGTCATTGATTGACCCACGGATGGACTCATAGAGTATGTCCGCAGAGCTTGAATGAGGTCTAGCCGCAAGGGCAAACCCTAATCACGTGTCAGTCCTTTGAGGGCTGATACAAAGGGATGTCCGCGAGGAATAATTGCTCTGCTGCCAGCATTTAATGTTAGGCAGGCTTGCAGTGACCCAACCCTTAGCCAGCTGGTGCGCGTGCCTTTGGCATGCGTGAAGCCTAACCGCCCATTTTATGGGTGGTGATCCTGTGTAGGCAGGTGCACCATACACCCACCTTGCGAGCGGTGAAATTTCGTTGTCCATACTATGATACCAAGTGTCGCAACTCGACTTATTTTTGTAATTTTGAAATGAACCTCAAGACGTAAATCTAGTTATGAGCTTCATCCTTATATTATAGCGGAGGCAAAAATATATAAAATTTTAAAAACTTAATGTTAAAGCAAATTCATTCCATAATCAACCAGCAATAATCCAATCATAGCAATACATACCTGGTCTCCATATTGTAAATACTATATTGCATTGTTACATATCCCCAATAAATGTTTTAAACAAAATTAGAAACTCTTCTTCTTCCATCACAGTCCATGATCTTCATTCGAAAGTTCTTCACCTTTCTAGTTATCTGATGACACAATATGTCAGTGAGTTATAAAGCTCAATAAGTTCATTACTAATCTGACTTTGAAAATTAATCCTTACAAGGTAGGTACTAATCATAGCATCAATCAATGAATAATATATTAACATGAGAATATCGAATGCGAATAACATAATCAATCGTCACTTGATATCATACCACAAAATAAAGGTATAGGTTAGAAACTTTTAGTTTAACAATTCTTAAGTGTTTTGGGTCAAATTTCATCATGTATTCTTTGTGTTATGTCTTTTACATAACCATCGTGCAATCTTTGTTTTGTGTTATTATATATTATAATATCTTTATTTCATTTTATATCCTTAAACATAAGTATCATTTTACTTGTTTATAACTATACTCTTATTGTTGTTATTTTAGAAATTTTATTAATTCATCCATGCTATTTCACTTCATCAAAAACTTCTTCCATGAATAGGTCTTGCTCAAATTTTGTACTAAAACAATTTTCACTTTCTAGGTCATTGTCTATAATTGAATATAAATATTAAAATTTTACTATCCATTTTCTAAAATAAATTAACTGAAATTTCAATTCTATATATTAATGTCTGACATTTTCACCAATGACGGTTAAAAAGTTTAGCTTTAGAAAACACGCCAATATTTTCTACAATTAAACCCATTTATAGCTTATAAATATTATAGCCTAAAAATTACATGTTATCTAAAGTTTTTTATCAAACTCATATAGTCTAATAAGACTTCTCCAGAAAAATATCTAAACACTAAATCAATTTCTGTATATTTGTAAAATTAAATCAAAAAACTAATCCGTAAGAATTGAAAAATCATAACTTACTATATAAAAGTTGAAATAATCTAAGATATATTACATCGTTTCAAAGCTATAATAAAAAGTTTAACCATTGAATCATTTCTTGTGCGTCCCAACCATTATTTCAAGGAAATAATATATAGAAAATGAAAAATTCATTATTATTATAGAAAACTTGAAATGTTCCAAGATTTAAATCTAATATTATTATATTATTAGAGATTTATGATAAAATTCTAGATCAAATCTCAAAGGAGAAATGATCGATTACTTGCCTTTTTTTCTCCTCCTTGTCCCTTTCCTCTATTTCTCATTTTCTTTTGTAAAGTGAAGTGAATCCCCCATCCCAAAACGTGTGGTATAGGAGAGACCATCTTTTTGGCTTCCCCACTTAATTAAGACGTGGTGATTTAATACTCTCATTATTCTATGCATATTCTCCTTTTTCCATGTTTTATCATTTTTCAATAGATTCTCTCTTAATCATTACTCTCTCTCTCTCATCTTTTCCCAAGCATTTCTCATTTTTCTATACACTTTCTCTCTCTCTCTCTCTCTCTTATCTATTTGGGCGCCTCTCATGGGGGTTTGACATGTGCCACTCCTTGCCACATGTTATGCCACTAGTATTATATATACAATATATTAAATTTTTAAATCTACAAGTATTTATGTGTATATATGTATGACATAATTCTATATATATTAAAATCATAATTTTCACAACTAATGGTTACAATACTATGACACAGTTGTATACAATTAAATTAATTCAATTGGGTCATGACATAACGTATATTATCATCTAAGAATCTATTATAATATATTTATATTTAAAATAGAGGTCATAACAAGAATAGTTAACATAAGGGTAGTTACAAGGATTTCTAGAAAACTGAACTTTCAATAGCACCCAATATTCTTGTTATAAGAGGATTTTGAGTTTTTACAAATTAAAAAAACAAAAAATTGATATTGTGATTGTACAATAAAAAGGCATCAACAAGCTCATGAAAGAGAAACATCAATGAAAATCCTTAACTAAATTGTGAAAAGATCTAATATACTAATTAGCTCCTCAGAAAGTCTGAAATATATATAAGTTGATTGTCAATCTTTCCTTCTTTATTCAACATTATTTTTGGGTAAATCGTTGCAATGAAAGGACACAACACTGCAACGAAATTGCCACCAAAAATTATTTATAGACCATAAACACCTTAAGAAGATAAAGAACGTAATTAACTGTGTATTTTTCGATAGTATGATATATATCGAAAAGAAAAAAGTTGGATGAGTAAGTATGAAAGTATCCATCATACCTGCAATGTTGTGGGACCCTCCAAGATGATAGTGATGAATTCTTCATAATTGGTGATAGAGACATAAAATTTTTCCAATCCTCAAGAATAATTCTAAGATCATGGAGCTTGTTATCAAGACCAAAACAGCAATTTGCATGCATTGTACAAACTAGATTGAAATCTTTGCTCGGCTCACAAAACCCACCAAAGTAAGCAGTATCCAAGAATCTCATCTTCAATCCTATATCAGTAATGAATTTATCATTTTTTATCCTATTCAGCACATCTTGGTCATGCTTTCCTGGATATGTCTCTCTTGACAAGTACCAAAACTTGTAGAACTCTATCGACCGGTTATTAGATTTTACATAGTTAAACCCTGCATTGGGCATGTTGCCCATATCATAAGAGTTGCCATCAAAATGATCGCATGCAATCTGAAAATCAGCATCCACATAAAAGCGTGGAAATGGGTCTCGGAGCCACATGATATCAGAATCCTGGAGAAGAAAAAATAATCATACGGGCATTAAATTAACATTACATAGTTAAGAAGCAAAAGTTTCTACAAACGCAAATAAGGGTAAGTAAATGAGAATTGGAATATGAATAAAAAAAAAACATACAAGTCAATTACCATGACACGTGAAAATAATATAAATATATTTAAAAGAAAATCTAAGGTTTCCCATCTTACAAATTGTAAATGTGACCAATAAATAGAATATTAAACATGTATTGTATAGGAAAGTAGAATGCCACTATCCAACTTATCCTTTCATATATACACAAATAATAAATTTAATTCTGCAAATGGTAGTTGTCCTCCATAAATTCAAGAAGGGTCTTCTCCCATACAAACATTAAACACAAATACTACTTCAATAGAGTCGTAGATCATTACCACATATTTGAATCAATTTTTGATCCTCAACCTTTCCTTCTACATTTCATATGGAGAACACTCTATGATTTTTGTTATCAATTCTTGTAATCTTATACATGAGGGTAATATGATGAACTTGTCATAGAAAATAGTATGGGCCGTAAGATATAAAAGTGGTATATTGTGCATACGGGTGGTCAATAATCAATGTGTCTTGATGTAATAACTGAAGACTTTTTAGATATCATCTAAAAGTATGCTATCCTCTTTCAACCCCCTTTTCTCTCTCCTACAACACAATTGATCTAACTCAACTAAGACAAGACAATATCCCTCACTTTTGGTGTATATTATCTATTTTCTTCAAATATTTCTATGTTAATTGGAGGGATATTTCTATAACTTGGAGCCATGTTACAAAGACTTTCAAGGTAGAGCAATATTTATCTTAATTCCACTATGAATACAACTTTCCAAACGAGGTCTACAACTTTATTTTCTTTTTATTATATCTCAAAATTTGTAAGCGCACTATATTTTTTCCATTAATAAGGTAACAACTTGCAATCTATCTAGACAGCTATATCTTTCTATAAACTTTTAAAATTACTCTTATTGCCTTGATGGAAGGTAAAACTAATGTCTAAAAAAAGGCTTCTTATTAGCTCAATAACTTGGCCAAGTAAATTCAAATTGGTCGCACTCAAATACCAATAAAAAAAATTGAATAGATAAATTTGATTTGGTCATCTCAAGCTCCACAAAGTTACTTTTAACTATATTATAATGGTCACACTAGGCAATGTCATGTCTATGTAGAATGCTAAAAATTCTAAGCAAAAATGCATATTGTATAATTACGCAAATAAAAGAATAAAAGGATGAAGAACTTAATATCATATTTAAAAAATGACAGACGTAGAACTTTACCTATACGACTCAAACACACCATCATCTCAATTATCAACAAAGTTGATTGGACTATTTTTAGGAATCTAGTGAGGCTTGCATGAACTCACCCAATTTAGAATTAAAAACAAAAGAATCATTATAAAAGTCAACTCCAAATTTAGAAATATTACTATGTTTTTTCAACAGAGTAAAACAGCATTGGAAAACCATAAAACAAAAATTCAACAATCATATTTTGCTACCAATTCGTGAAAAAAATCAATTACAATATTATAGATTAAAACAAACATAGACAAGGGTTATTCGAGTTAAAATAAAATGTGTGTGCGTATGAGAGAGTACCGTGAAAATAAAGTTATATCCCATCTCAAGAACAGTCCTTAAAAAGTCAATCCTTCTCCACATCATTTTCAAGTATTCTGGATTCATAAAGTATGCTTCCCTAGAAAAATTGACTCCTCCAGTGACAAGAGAAAAGCAATGGTTGTGTATAGTCATGCAACGAGCATATGCCTTTTGGTCCAACGCAATAACCACCAAATGGTCCAAAAGTCTATGGGTGTGATCTCCAGTTTGGAAGCTTTCAAGGAAGAGATCAAAAATAGAATCTGGGGATGTCCATGCTTCATTTAAAGTGGTTAAGATAACTGTTCTATCTTCCATGGCTGCCTTCTTCAAAACTTTTTCCAGCCTCATCAATTCCTCACTATCCTATAAAAGAACCAAAATTTAGAAGAATGAAAAAATATGCGACTTAATAGTTCATCCAATACCGAACTTAGATTTCACCTTCCAAATCATGAAATGAAAACAAAATGAGCTCCTTTTTAGTCTTCCTTTAAGAAGATTAGTAAACAAGATGCAAAATATTATATGATAATATTAAAAGAAAATATTTATTTTCGATGTATGTTGCATTTGGTACAAAATCAGAATTCAAAAAAGTATGAAATGTCATATTTAATGAATCTTAATTGGATTAATTTATTCAACTGTTGATAATAATAATGCAACAAAGTCTTTCAATTAATTGTGTATGCAATTGCTGAGTAAAGTTTGATTTTTTTTTCTTTTCCGAGTAATGGCTTTTATATTGGGAAAGACGAATGATAGAAATAGAAAAATTAGAGGTTCTCAAGAAACTTACTGCTACAATGTTATGCATTGAATATATTGGTATAATATTGAACTCTTTTAGGCTTTAGGACTTAAATTTGATCTTGTGATTGGTTACAACATAATTGAACATCCTTTCTCTTTATAGGCTAAGAAAAAAAATTACACAGAATATCAAAAAAACTTCTAGGAATACAAAAAGGTACTTAGAATTAAAATTTTTTTAAAAAAATCTTTTTAGATACACATTTGATGATTTAAAAAAAATCAAATTATTATTACTAAATTGACTAAAAGAGACTTCTAGAAAAAATTTCTAGAAGATTTTTTAAAGTTATTTTCTAATTCTCTCCCTTAATTTAAAACTTCTTGAACTCCCATCATCTTCTAAACTCAATAAATTTTTCAATAACCTTGGTAAATATGTCTACAAACTGATATTCTATTTTGGAAAACTTCAACTTATTTGTCTCTCGTCTTCAACTAGTTATCTAATAAAGTGATGGTAAATCTTGCTAGGTTTTTATCGATAGGGAAATATTGAATTTTTTGTCATGACAATAGCTAAGATATATCATATATTTCTCGTAGTGAACATACATTTTTAAGAGACGAATCAAAATCTAATAAAGAGCCACTTGAATTAGAATCAAATGTGCTCAAACTTCTGATGGCTAGATTTGGTGGATGGGAATTTAAAGTTGGACTAACCCTCTATATAATCTATGGTTCTTCAAAAGTCTTTGACAATTAAATTTTTTATTATCCTATCTCCATGCTACAATTTTATCACATACTAAATCTCTAGAAATCATTAATTTATCATTTTAGATTATTGAGTTGATATACTTTGAATTCATTACTATAATCAATATATACATATTTTTCTCTTTTTACATCAAACCGGCATATGTGGCCTACAAAAATGAGGCTTTTTTCTTCTCTAGAGCCCAAGGGGCAGGTTGGGCTTGATTTTATAAAGCATGCACACTTAAGGGCCAAGTCTGTTAGAGACCATGTAGAGCCCATTCTAGCCCTCATGCTTATACATATACAAGCATACAAAGTTCTCAAACCTGCCAATAGCCCAACGGTACTCATATTGTTATCGGAAGAAAGAGAGAGAGAGAACGATTTGAATTTGTACTGTTGTACACATACAGACACAGAGCGCTACTTGAACTCAAACCCGAGCTATGTTAGGGTTAACCTGAATTCAGCCTGAACTTTGTTTCGTGCCAGAAACAAAGCTCAGTCCAAACCCAAACCTGTTGAAACCCTTCCTAGCCCACTCTTAATTTAAACTCCATTGAGTGGGCTTTGTGTATGTGAAGCCCAGCCCAATAAGCTAACACATTTTTTTAAAACAATAGAGCCGATATATGGGTACTTCCAAATATACTTCCTAATCCTAATTGTATATAACCAACTATTAAGGGTCAGGATATAGTTTGGTTTATTTTGTCTTTTCTAATGCCACATTATTTCTAATCCTAACCGTTTAATAGTTGAGTTAAATGGTTAGGATTTGAGAGTATAGTTGGGAGTACCCATACTAATTTTAGATAATAATCAAATGAAAATAATTAATTTTTAAAAAGTAGTAATAACTAATAACGTACTGAGTATATAAATGTAGACTCGTAAGCTTCTCCCGTTGTAACCGGTTTTGTCAAAATCGGTTACACCCCCTTACGTGGCCACGTGTCCTTTTTGACACTCTTTAACTGTGGTTAAGATTCACCCACATCTATCGATTACTTTTGTAATTAAAGAACACACTTATCATAAAAGTGTGTTCAATATGACTGGAGGAGGAGGGGTGCTTATGCTTTAACCGTTTACTTGTAGAAACAGGTGATTAGTGGAAGCCATTTTTTTTGTCTTTTTAATAGATTGGTAAATGAGCCCAGACGGCCAGCTAAATCCGTACCCGACTCAATTATAATAGGGACCCGAGGGATGGATCTACACAGTCAACCCAACTCGTCAATAAATCGGACGGGCTTAAGGCTTGGATGACGGTGTCGGCCTATTATCAAACAATGTCTGCAAATTCTCTCAAGTTGCAACCGGACTCCATCGAGTCTCAGTTATGTCTCCGAGGTTGTCATGTGTCCTTATTGACAGCTCTTAATTGTGGTTTAGAATCACCCACCCTTACGGTTCACCCACTTATCCTTGGTTTTTAGTTTTTTTAAAAATCAATTTTTTTAATCCTAGTTAAAATTTTGGGAAATGCTATTGAGACCTCAAAAGAGCCGAGACTTCCAAGACCGTGCATGGATGTACGGGGATTGCAGGTGGGGCCTATCATGTGGACGTGGGCCCTACCTGAAATCTCGTGCATGCATGAACGGTCTCGGTGGTCTCGGCCCTTCTGTGGTCTCAGTAGCAAAGTCCTAAAATTTAATTACTCCTACGTTAAATTTTTTCGATATTCTTCTAAAAGAGCAATAGTTCGACGGCCGAGGAGCGAACTATTGCTCCTCGCACTCACAAAGCTAACCTGTCGTGAACTCAGATTAATTTTTAACCTCAAGTTGAATTTTTCTTAGTTATTTTTTTAAAACAAAAGGGTAGATAGGTGATCAGCTCTAGGGGTTAGTAAGCCTTAACCACAATTAAAGGGAGTTAAAAAGATGACACGTGGCATGAAAATGGATCCAAGATACCCCTCCTCGCGTCACCAACCAAGGAGGTGATTATTTTTCCTTATGAAAAACCAAAGGAGCACGTGGCAACCACAGGGGGACAACTGTACTCCAAGGAGTCCTGTTACAAATTGAGAGAATTTCGAGTCTATTATACAAATGAGTATGGAAATGCCTCTCAGGAGATATATCAATTAACTACGAACAGAGCTCCAGTTGAAAGTTAACCGGCCAAAATATTACGTGGCAAGAAATGCAGAAGTGAAGAAATCACCCAGATCATTTGCTAAACATAAACAAAAGACAGTGAGAGGTAAAAGAGAGAGAAACTCACAGAAGAAGCGTTGGTGTGGAAAGAGGATACGTCGTCGTTGAATCTGGAGGAGCGAGGGAGAACTTGGAAGGGATATACGTCCTTGTAGTTGTAGAGAACCACACATGATAATGCAGTGGCCCCCAATATGAGGGCAAGCTTCAGAATCCGGCGGAGGAGAGCACCTGAATCCGGCCCCTTTTCCGCTTTGTAGCCGATCATCTTCGTCCCCTTAGGGGGGCCAGATGAACTGGTGAGTATTTAAGAGGGGAGTGTTTGACCAATAAGGTACAACCAGCCTTAGGTTTTTAAATGGATTTCTTGGCTACTTTATTTGGATTTCGTGGGTTTGCCTATCACGCTCTTCATTTATTTATTAAAACGACGGGGGACGAATTAGAAGAGTTCTTCAATTCCTGAGAAAATCTGATGAGGACATTTAAGAGAAGCTTCGGTTGCTTTGTCCTTTCGGGAGCCAAATCATCTCCGGTGATGACTAGATTTGGCAAATCGGTTATCACCCCTAGAGGTCGTCATGTGTCTCCTTTGACACCCCTTAACCGTGGGTAAGGTTCACCCACCCATTGTTGGTATTTTTTTAAATATTGATTCTTTTTTTAAAATTAAAAAACTGTTTTTAATATTAAAAAAACTCTAAAAACAGTTTTTTAATTTTAAAAAAAGAATTAATATTTTTAAAAAACCAAAAATGGGTGGGTGAACCTTACCCACGGTTAAGGGGTGTCAAAGGAGACACATGGCGACCTCTAGGGGTGATAACTGGATAACCGGATTTGCCAAATCCAATTATCACCGCAGATGATTTTATTTTATTTATTTATTTTTATTTTTTTGTTCCCTATCACCGTAGAGGATTTGACACCTTTCTAAAAAATGCTTTCTGTCGGATAGAGACTGTCGTATTTCGGTTCAGCTGTAGCCTACAGCCGCCTGTTCGTCCCAATTGGCTACGGAGTCCGATCTAGAATCCAACGGTGCCAATGCGTCCGGCATGGCATGCATTAAAATAATGGGTCCCACTGGGTGCCTTGAGTCATTGGATTCTCGATCGGACGAACGGCACTGCACCTCTATAGAGCACATACATTCATAACCCATTGTTTTTGGTACAATAACCATAGGGGATTGCTAGTGTTTTAATGACACTTGGTACACGTAAGTTGGTGGTCCCACTTAGATTGTCTTCTATGCAGGGGAGCCAGGAAAATTTCTTGGAGGGCCGAATTACAGGGATAAAAAAATTAATTGATTTGAGGGTATGGAACTGGGGTGTTTTTTTTTTTGGTATGAGACACACGGTTAGGCCGTAACCCGGTTAGGTGTTAGTATCTATTTTGAGTCAGTGGGTGGGTGGAGAGTATATACAAACTCCCACCCTCTCGGGAAGGGAACCCCGAACCTCTGCCTTAAACAGGGGATATACTACCACTGGGCTATGCCCATGGTGTGTAACTTGGGGGTTTCATGTGTCTCTATTGATATCTCTTTAACAATAGTTAAAATTCATCTACATATCCTTGGCTTTTAAAAAAGTTATCATTTTTTTTTCAAACCCTAGCTAAAATTTACTACCTCTTAAGGTTAAAAAATTTTTAATATTTTTTTTTACAAAAATACCAAAGATAAGTAGATGAACTTTAAGAAAGGGTGGATTTTAACCATAATTAAGGTGTGTCAATAGAAACTTGTGGCGACCTAAAGGGCATAACCCAAATCCATTAAAGGTCCACGTATATATATGACAAAAAATTTTGGGGCCACTACATAAATAAGACAATAAAAAGTTTGGGAGGCCCAAGTATACTAAAAAGATTAAGGGACAACCATTTCATACCAAATCATAAGGAATTTCATAAAATTTGGTGGCTAGAATTTCCCGCTGCTTAGGTCATCTTTGAAAGGATTTGGAATTTGGATTAGCAACAGTCGCTGTAGCCCGAACTCTCAATAGAAAAGAAATTGTTTTGCCAATTGCACACGTCTCTATTTTTCTCTTTGGAAGTTTCATGGAGTTGGGTCAATAGCATATCGAGAATAATACTCTCCTGCGGGAAGAGGAATATTGTTCCTCGCACTCACAAAACCATTTTTAACTGCCCTTAAACAAGTTTTACCCCTTTGTAATTAAATTTTTATTTTTATTTTTATTTTCACACGGTAACTCTTGAATTTTAATCACCATTAAAGGGAGTTGAAAGGGCAAACATGGCAAAAAAAATTAGGGAGAGACATTTTTCTCTCCTTGCCCCAAAGAGTAAATTATTTTCCTTTGCATGTCTCCTACAACAGTAGCGCTTTATGTCCTTCTGGCTTTTTTTTTGGATTGTGATCGCCGTCCGATCGAGAATCCAACGGTGCCAATGCATCCAGCTTGTCATGCATTAAAATAATGGGTCGCACTGGGTGCCTTGAGTCATTGGATTCTCGATCGGATGAACTGCACTGCAGCACCTATCGAGCACATACAATCATAACCCATTGTTTTTGGTACAACAGCCATAGGGGATTGTTAGTGTTTTAATGACACTTGGTGCACGTAAGTTGGTCATCCCACTTAGGTGGTCTTCCATGCAGGGAGCCAGGAAAATTTCATTGGGGGGGAATTACACGTATAAAAAATTTAATGTATTTAAGAGTATGGAATTTGGGGTTTCATGTGTCCCTAAAATTAATGGATTTGAGGGTATGGAACTTGGGGGTTTCATGTGTCCCTATTGATACCTCTTAACTATGATTAAGATTTACCCACCTATCTTTGGCTTTTAAAAAAAATATCAAATTTTTTTCGAATCCTAGCTAAAATTCACTACCTCCTAAGGTTAAAAAAATTTTAATATTTTTTTTCTAGAAATTAAGGATAAGTAGATGAACTCTAAGAGTGGGAGTGGGTGAATTTTAACAATAATTAAGGTGTGTCAATAGAGACTTGTGACGACCTAAAAGGTATAACTAGACTCTATTTAAGAGCCCATTATATACATGACAAAAATATTGGGTGGCATATATAAGACAAAATTTGGGAGGGCCAATTATACTAAAAGGGCCCACCATTTCATACCAAATCATGAAGGACATATGAACAATTTCTGCCTTCAAATTAAGGGCAAGTGCACCATTTCATACCAAATCATGATGGACATATGGACAATTTCTGCCTTCAGATTAAGGGCACTGCACCTGCTTGCAATACATATGGACATCACTTCTTGAACAATTTCTTCCCTGACTACTCACAAGATTTAGGGGCTGTCAAAAAGCCGAACTTAAGCAGGATAAAATAACTCGTCGTGCCAAAGCGAGATGATCGAGCGCCATCACCTGGTCGCCCATGTCGTCATTTCCAAGCAGTATGTGCATGGGCTCGTTTAATGAAAGAGTGAAACCTGAGCAAGAGGTAGTTCAATTGGCTCAGCTCGGCTCAAGGGTGGAGCCAAGAATTTTTCATTGTAGCCGAAATACATGTATAAGCGTATCAAGCTTGAGGGTCTGGGGCGTAGCCCTTGAGGAAAAAAAAATTTGGGTTCTTAGTTTTTTTTGAGAAATTTTGTTCCCCGATTATGCCCTTGAGGTTTGCCATGTGTCCATATTGATAGCCCTTAACTATGGTTAAGATTCACCAATCAAGCCTTGGTTTAAAAAAACAAATCAAAACAAAAAAATTTCAATATTTTTTTCTACAAACCAAAAATAATAAGTAGGTGAAGAGTAAGTGACCATAATTAAGGGATCTCAATAGAGACATGTGGCAATGGCATAATTGGACTCCAACGAATCCACTCAACTTGTCGAATAAACTTAATTAGCACTAAAGATACACAACAATTGGCCCACTATATATGACAAAAAAAAATTAGGGATAAGACAAATAATTTGGGCGGGCCAATTATATTACTTAATTTTTTTTAATGGTGGGGCCCACTGTTGACTTCTACATTACCAAAGAATTCAAAAAAAGAAATTGGGGTCCCACCGACTCGGCTCAATTAATTTTATATAATACATGGTGTTACGTGCACCCTATCATTTAATGAGTATACACCATAATTTTTTTTTAAAAAAAGAGCGGATCTTTAATATTTTCACCATCCCAATCAGCAGGGGCGGAACCACATGGGGCCTAGGGGCTGTAACGCGACATTACCAAAGAATTCAAAAAAAGAAATTGGGGTCCCACCGACTCGGCTCAATTAATTTTATATAATACATGGTGTTACGTGCACCCTATCATTTAATGAGTATACACCATAATTTTTTTTAAAAAAAAGAGCGGATCTTTAATATTTTCACCATCCCAATCAGCAGGGGCGGAACCACATGGGGCCTAGGGGCTGTAACCCCCCCCCCCCCCCCCCCCCCCCGGCGGCGCCGAAAAAACAAATTGTACAGTGTTAACATAGGCGTACCCGAGGAGAACCAAAGCCGGGTGACAATGGGGGCTCTAAACCCAATCATACCACCAAGGCAATGACTGAAGGCAAAGACAAGGGAATACTCACACCACCCATGCAAACACACACACACACCACATGCAAACTTTTGAGGAGAGAAAAATTAATAAATTTACACTTATATTATTTAATTTACGAGGGTGTAGGCATGAGAATTATTTAGTTTAAGATGGCCTAACGATGAGGAAGTGAACTGTTGCCCCTAACTCTAGAAATATATATTATTTACAAATGAACAAAGAGATGAGATGGCCCACAAACTTGACCCTAAATAAATTTTGTGAGATGGCCCACAAACTTGGCCCTAAATAAATTTTGGGGCCTACACCCCAAACCCTCACACCTCATTTTTAGCCCCTCCTAGAAGAAAATCCTGACTCCACCCCTGCCAGTCAGTATCTTAACAATTTTTGTAGTCTCACCCCCACATAAAAATAAAAATAAAAAAGTGCACGCGTCTCCTGACACAAGACTACATAGTCTAATAGTCTAATGCGTGGTGTGCTAATCACTACCCTTCTATCTAAATTTAAGGTCTCAATTTTACAAAATCAATAAATTATGGGTAGTGATTAGTGCACCACACATTAGACTATGTAGTCTAATGCCATGGCCACATGTCCCTTTTAACACTCCCTTAACTATGATTAAGAAAATTAAAATTAATATTTTTGTTTTATTACTTTTAAAATCAAGGTTAGATTGCTTAACCTTAGGAGTGAGTGAATCTTAACCACAGTTGATGTTTGGTAAAGAGGAGGGCAAGGACCAATGAAGACTGCACATTAGACTACATAGTATACTGCGGCAGTAAGCTAAGGAGTCGTTTGGATACACTTCCATTTTTCTGTTTTTATTTTATGTTTTTAAAAACTGAAACGACTTTCTGTTTCTAATTTTTTTTAAGCAAGAAATACGTTTGGCATTACTAACTGTTACGTATTTCAAAAAAAAGAAAACAAAAAAAAACGTGTTTGGTAAATATGATTAAATAATTTCATTCAATGGTGGTAATGGTGGGTGGTGGTGGTGGTGGTGGAGATGGGTGTTGTAGTGTGGTGGTGATGTGGAGGTGTGTAGTGGGTGGTTGGTGGTGGTGGTGGTGGTGTGTGTGACGGTGGTAGAGATGGTGGTGGGTGGTGGTGGTGGTGGTGTAGTGTGGTTATGGTGGTGGAGGTGTGTAGTGGTGGTTGTCATAGTGAGGGTGGTGGTGGTTGTGGTAGTGAGGGGGATGGTGGTGGTGGTGATGGTGATGGTGGTGGTGGTGGTTGTGGTGGTGGTGGGTGGTAGTGATGTAGTGTGGTGTTGTGTGGAGGTGCGTAGTGGGTGTGGGTGTGGGTGGTGTGGTGGTGGTAGTGATGTGGTGGGTGGTGGTGTAGTGTGGTGATGGGTGGTAGTGATGGGTGGTGTGGAGGTGCATAGTGGGTAGTGGTGTGGAGGTGCGTAGTGGATGGTGGTGTGGTGGTTGTGGTAGTGAGGGTGTTGGTGGTGGTTGGTGGTGGAGGTGGTCGTGGTCGTGGTCGTGGTAGTGAGGGTGGTGGTGTGGTGTGGTGTGGTGTGGTGTGGTGGGTGAGTGGGTGGGTGGGTGGGTGGGTGAGTGGGTGGGGTTGTCAAAGGGCAGGGCCTGGGTCAACCCTAGCCCTACCCTTCCCTATAAGAGTAGGGTCCTAGCCCTTCAAGGGCCGGGATTGATTGGGCCCTAGCCCTGCCCTCAAGAGTTAGGGCATGGCCAAATGATAGAAAGAAAGAACTGGATTTTTTTTGTGATTTGAGATGACGAGATTTTTTTTTCTACACTGACTGTCAACCTGAAATGGAAATGGATACCCTCCTCTTTTATCCGGACTTGGGACCGACATTATAACAAAAAGAGCAATGACACAATTAATTTTTTTTTCCTTGTCAGTGACAAGCATACATGATAGAATAAAACAAAGTAAAACTATATAGAACAAAATTTATAAATCAAAATCCTCTAAGCAGGAGGAGAGGAAAATGCGATTTCGCATACGAGATTAGGGTTAGGGTTCGTAACGAGTGTCGAGGCTTCGAGGGGTTTTATAACGATGGCCATGTGAAATTACTCATTTAACTCTACTATTAAAACGTTTGAAATGGTGAAATGAGTAATTTCATAACTATAATATATATATATATACTTTTATGGTTTATAAACCTTAGCTACCGTGTAGCAACTAAGGAGAAGGGCAAGGCTTTAAAGGGCAGGGTCGGGGTGAGCTCTAGACCAGCCCTCTAGAAGTAGGGCTTCCGGATTTTGAACCCTACCCAGCCCAAGGGCTGGGAAGGGCAAGGCTTCAGAGGGCTTTGGAGGGCAGGGCAGGGCAAGGCCGGGTACCCTTCTACGTGGGCTTTTTTGACAGCCCTAGTGATGGGTCCTTGTTTTCTATTCTTGTTTTCTACTTTCAAAAATAGAGGTAACAGAAATTTTATGATACCTTGATTTTCGAAAATTTTGTTCAGAAATTTTTGTTACTAATTTTTAAAAACAGAAAATAGAAACAATGACGAATCTTCACCGTTATAACAATTCTAACGGTGGTCAAAACCATGGCTGTTTTTTATATTTTTTAATTACTTTATAATTTTTAATGTCAAAATATCAAGTACTAGACTCCCCCCCCCCCCCCCCCCCCCCCCCCCCCCTGCTTGGTAACATCTTGCTTCTACCCCATATTTTGAGATAGCAGCACTGCCGGATGCGTAACAGATTCCTTCTCCTAGGCAGGAACTAGAACCATCTTTCAGCTTAGCCCGATTAGCCCTAGTGAAGTAATCTTCCTCGGACGATTGAGAGAGCACTGCCATCTCTTTGAATCACACTCACAGCGGGACAGAGAACTTCATTAGACATTAGGAAAGCAAATATTACCCTGATCCCACCCTCTCCTTTTCGAGTTGACCCCATGATCATAGACATAAGTCAAGAAACCCGACTTTTTCAAATATTAAATAACAGGTCGGGGGAACTTCTAGCTGCTTAAAAATTCCTGAATAACCATTAGTTCATTCTGAGTTTCAGTCCAGCAACCAAGTGCATAGACCATAGTACCATATTTCAAGAACCGACCAAAATGTGCTTCTTATTATTAAGTACTTTCTGTTTCAACAGGAAAAAAAAAAAAAGTACTTTTTGTTGGGCTTTTTTAATCTAGAGAAGTGATTTAAAATTCTCAATAGCACATACTATCAAGAGCTTGCCATTAGGTTCAAGATCTAATGATTTCAAGCATTAGGTGGGGCCATCATTTAAAGCACGTGTAGAAAAGGAACCATTGAATCCAACAGTTCAGCTCTGATAGTAGGTACTATCGAGAGTTTTTCATCACTTTCCTTTAATCTATTTAAATAAATTTTACAAACATGAAATGCCTATTTTAATGGATATATGGATAATAACTCAAACCTTAGTTTGAGTTACAAGGGAGACTTGAACCTTGGATGTCTTGAAATTTTTTGATTTGGTACTTTTTTAGATTTAAGCCAAAAATTGAATCTACTTTAGGCTATGAAAATCAAATTAGTAATTCATACTATTTGCTTATTTGCATGCTATTTGTTCTTTATTTAGTTTCTAAATCATGTTTCAATACATATTTAGTAATAACACGTAGGCTAGTTTAGGCAAGAATTCAAACTTTAGTTGATCATATCGAAACATTCTTAGGCAATCAAACATTATGGTTACTTCTGATTTCATCACTTACATCATATTAGAATTAGAAATCCATTATTTTCTATCAAGATAAATCAATTAAGTTTACGTTCATCATATGAATGTTTATCGTCCATGAAGGAACCCAAAGATTCGTGAATGTGTATTGATCATGACCTGGGATAGCTATCCTAGGTAAATGTAATTGAACTCTCATGCTCACACCAGTCAATCCTTGAGGCACTTGGTTAACCCCCCACCCCCTCCCCTCCCCTCCCCCTATCGAAGCATATATGGTTGAGTGTCCATTTATGTATTACATACATATACATGAGCATATAATTAATAGTCAATGATGCCTCAAGAGAATGGCTTTGTCAGGGCACATTGAACTAATAGGATTTGGGGTTGTTATTTTAACTCATTTATAAATAGGTCAGTTTTAGGCTATAGATATTCTTATTCATCCAAATAGGCTAAAAAATGTTTACTTAGTAATTAAACTACCAATATAGAGGGAATATTCCCAAATGTGAGTGAACAAAGTAGTGTTTAAAAAGTTAAGTTTATATGTTCAAGAGAATTCTATATAAAGGAATTAAAATAAAAGACCATGCTTTCTTATTTAAGAGAATCCTATAAAGGAATTGATCGCAAACCTGCACACCTTAACCATTCTAACTAGAGGGGTAAGTGTCTCTTTAAAGGATAACTAGCAAATAGCACCGGTGTGTTAAAAATTTACCCAAAAAATATAGAACCGACGATGGTGCCCAAGTGATGCTGGAAATGATGTCGAATCTCTTCTTCTTGGCTTTGCTCCGGTTGAGCTGCCGAAGTAGTAGTCAGGTGCTAGGACAGTAACTCGATGAGCTCGGCGATGGCAGACTTGGCTTTTTTGATTAGCCAATCGATGGCCTTGCTGGGTCAGTCGTGGCCGAGCCGGTCGTGGACACCATAGAACTAAATAGTAGTAAGAGCAGAGCTGGACTCTCCAATCTCTCTGTCTTTTCTTCCTACTGATCGACAATGTGGCCTCCTTAGACTTTAGCGATCTCTCCTCTAGCGCTCTTTATACCCAATCTTGACGACAATTGGTGGTGTCTCTCTTCCATCCTCTCCCTTGAATCTCGCATATTCGATACTTTGTTCCGAAGATCCTAAACTAGAAGAAGAAGGGAAGGAAGAACGTTTCTTTGGGGTTTGTGTTTAGTCTGCTTCCCCGTCTAATCTTCCATAGAACTGTTGTTAATTTTGATGATGGAGTTGCTAAAGATGCCGATGTTAGCCATGGATCCCTTGTGCCCATGAATCCCTTTGTAGAAACCCAAATATTATATTCTTTTTTAGTCTTTTTCATGGTCTGAATTCATAAAATTGAAGTTCATAAAAAGTAACAAAAAAGTTTTAAAAAATATTATGGGGAAGTACCACTCGAGCGCCCAAGAGCTCTGCTCAAGCGGTGGCATCTATAATGCTACTTGTTGTCCATATTTTTGCCCGCTCGAGTGGCCACTAACTCCGCCTGAGTGGAGGTTGCATGCAGAATTATGAAAATACGCGATTTTTCAAGTTTTAAATGGTTTAGGGTTCCAAACCCTATATATATTCATTAACCCGTAGGTCTAGGGTTTCACTAACATTCTAAGATTTCTAGAAATCTAAAAAGAGAGAAATCTAGGGTATGCAAATAGCTCTCACTTAGAGGAGAAGAAAAAGGCTTGGAGATCAAGATCAAGGGTCATTCGCAAGCGTGAGATCATAGGAAAGCAATCAAGAAAGGTAGATATAATATCTTTGTCAATAATTTCATAACCATTGACCTAAATTAAGAATAAGGATTAAGATTTCTAACAAGAAGAAGATCCCTTACTATTAATATCATGATCATTGATGTTAATTAAGAAGAAAGGGTTAAGATTTCAAGTAAGAATAAGAATAAACAAGGATTTGTATGTAGATCTAATCTTTCGTGCTAGAAATCTTATGATCCTTAATACTAAGATAAAAAAAGTATAAATAATCATGGATGAAATCAAGAATAGGGATTATGATTATGATTTTAATATATATATATATATAGATATGATTGAATTATTGAGGAAGTGATGTATTCCAAAGTTTTGTATGATTGAATATGGAGGAAGGGATATATTCAGGGGTTTTGATGGAATGATTCGGAGTTTGATTTGAGTTTATGGAAATTCTGTGCAAATAGGGATCTCGGTAAATTATCTTTGTGCAAGTATCATGTGAAATTGATGTATAATGAAAGATTTATGATGTTATGATTTATTTTTAAGAACCATGATTAGGTGTTTTCACTCTATGAATTATGAGAATGATATGTCATGATATATGATTTACATGTTGTGATCTATTTTTGGGTAAACAAGTCTTGTTCAGTTAAGTCTTCTATCATAGTGGTATGAGACATTATGATGGATTTCCGATGGCCCTTGACTAATCATCTAAGGTGCAATTTAACCAAGGGTTTATCACTTTTCACTCACGATAATGATAAGCACGCAAGTATGATAAGATCATGATAACAAGTAAGTCTCAAGTAAGTAAGTATGTATGTAAGATTGCATATTTGAGTTTCACAATGCCCAAGTACCAATAGTCTAAGATCATAAGGGTATGCGTACCTAAAAAAATGAATCATAAGAAGTATTTGCGCACCAGCGAGTGCTAAGGTTGGTTACTCGGTAAAAATAATGTATATCATAGCCCCTTCATGTATATGGTAAAGAGTTATTTTAAGTTATTGCATAAATGTATGTAAGTTGATGATATTCACGATGAAAGTAAGATAAGAATGACCTGAGTAAGATAAGTAAGAAAAGATGATCACAATTAAGATAAGATGCTCACATGTTCAACACTCTAATTTATGTATGTATGAATGTTAAGTTAAGACATGATAAGTATGTTATATTAATGTTGCGATATTGTTAGCTAGAATTTTATGTCTACTAAGCCGCTTGTTGCTCAGTCGAGATGTTTTGTGTTGACAGTTTCAAAATTTGAGACCCAATTGAATCATGGGAAGAGAATGAATATATAGAAGAACATGAAGGTCATTATGTTGAAGTGGAGAATGACTTGAATCGATATCCATATTACTGAACCCCTAGTTTTATTAGACTTTGAATATTAAGGGGTTGTAATCATATTTATGATGATGATGATGTTTAGCTTCACCTTTATGGTTGGGAATCATGACCATAGTTAGTAATTCGGTGTACAACAAAAGTTCGGTACGGAAAGTATTCACGTATAATTGGGATAATTATTTAATAATTTGTTTAAAAGTTCGGTGAAACAAACGCAGGACATTTAAAATACGGTACGGGAGTAATTCGGGTTAAGACTAAAAAATTCGGCTAAACAAACAAAATACATGTATAAAAAATAAATAAACATTATTTTAAATTATAGTAAAGTTAACTTAAAACTAATGTTATATATATATATATATATGTTGGGTCCAAGTCCAACTTTTTTTTTTTGGTGAAAATGTTATCATGTAACACACATGATGTGCAAATAATAATACTGCAAGTGCACGGCCATCTATAGAAGAGACAGTGTCAAATACGGGTTGATCCACAGAGAACTGAACAAAAATAATATTAAAACTGAAATCTAACTAATAAATTGGTGATAAAAGAAATCTTGAATTGATTTGAGATATATGATCTAACTAAAGAAAATTAATCAGAGCAACTAAAGTGAATTAATAAAAAGAGCAAATCAAATAGAGAAAGATATTAGAGCATCCAGATTCCACTAGACATCAATTAATCAATCTACAAAATATCCTTACTTTTTCCAAATCATAACTCAAACCAAATGACAAATCAATGTTTTGGTTCAGAATATTTAACTTTAAAATCCTTTTCAAAATCGAAATTAAAAACCTAAAATTTCCTTCACTTGAAAAATCATAAAAAAAACTTAAGAACTATTTATCAAAAATAAGTATAAACCATCAAAAGAATTTATTCCTAAGCATGACCTATCAACTCTCAGCATAAATAGTCAAAAGTATTTAAATATTGAAGCTTGCCTAGAGCAATGAAGACAAACCTATTTTAACATTAAAGATCACAAATAATATGAAAAAACAAGGAATTAATTGTAAATTAAAAGGAGATGACTTAGCTTCGTCCTTCACTCTAATCAGGGAGTTTAGCCGGACATTGTAATGGGCATACGATCAACTCCGAAATAAATCTTCATTGATGATGAAATTTCTTCACAAATTATATCTTTTTACACCACTCAATCTCCAATAATATCAGGCAAAAGAGTAAGGAAGATGAGAGAAAAGAGGAAAAAGAAAAGAGGAAGAGTAAAAACTGTTTCTACCCTAATTTTCTTCTCCTCTATGCATAAGCATCCACTTCACGAACTGTATTAACCTTCTTCCCATCCAAATTTAGAGAGTTTCTTGAAATCCAATAATGTTCTCCTTTGAGTCCAACGCCTTAAATCTTGCCTTAATCCAATCTTTCAATCAAAAGTTATGACCAAATTAGTGAGTCATGGTCAGTTTAGGCAGGAATCCAAAAATCTTCCTTTTTTAGAGAATTTTTTACTCAATATTACCACCCACGAACTTGTAGATTTGCATGTCAAATATCAGCAACCCTATCTTCTCCTTGATTTAATCCAATTAGATGAGTGGGCCCTATATGGCTTTTCTCTCTAATGGGCTTTTGGCTTTGAATTTCTCTAATTTGGGTTCAAATCTGTTAAACTTCATCTAACTCCTACATAAAAGTAAAAAAGTTATAATTAGAACAATTAAGACAAAATAAACTAACAAATGTAAATAAAGAGGTAATTATTAACATAATGACATGCATATCAAATACCCCTAAACCTACAGTTTGCTAGTCCTCAAGCAAACCTAAGTAAAACTAGAAATGAAAAATCCTAACTCACTTTCGCAGGCATCGCGGTTACACTTAGCATGTGTAACAAGTCGTTAAACCCCCAGATTACCTCTAGTGGACGAGTGTTGTCTTGTGGGGGTTTTGCAATGAATTTACCCACAAAATTCAAAATACTACATATGTATCAAGATCTTATTTCAACATTTTTCAAGCACTGGTTATTAGTGATTTATCAATCAAATATTCAAAAAAAAATTATGAACTAAGTCTAAATCACTAACTCTCCCTTAGAAAAATTCTAAAACATATTGAACCCTAAGTGCATGTGATTGTCTAACCAGTGACTTCGAGGTTCGGTCTCTTAAAGTAGGGTTTAACTCCTAACTGCCATGAATGCTGAGATTGACCTAGAACCTAACTCCAAACTAAGCATCCTGTCTGAGTTAACATGAATTGTGGATGTTCACCTTAATTCCTCTAAGGGGCTTGATCTATGATATTCCAGCTTACTCCCATTTTCACACTAGTGGCTTTCACACTATTTCCAAGAGGTAGGTTAGCGTAAGAGCGTAACAATACATGAGCCATCGGGGAGCATACCCAAGGACACGTTAGCACAACCAATTTGCTTTCTTTGCTCAAATTCTACACTTGAAGCTTTGGGGTTTGTCTTTTCTTTTCAACACTTTTTTAAAAAAAATACCAATCTGGGAATATGTAGCCCTTTCTAGTGTGCCCAGTCTAATTTATTGGTTGCTTTCCAAAGTGTATATATAACCCAGTTCTATTTTTCTTCTTTCCCAGCTAACCAAATGAACAAGGAAGTCATAGTTCATTAGGTTTGGTCTTTTTAAGACACTCTAGGCAGCCAGAAGGGTCAACACCCACTCTATTTGACCTAAATTCTAGATAACTAGTCAGATGTGTAGAAAAAATTTCAAAGTGCAACTGTTTTAAGATCCACTAAAGGAGAGATACTAAAAAAGGTTCATGTTTCAAACACTTAGCAGTTGTGACTGATTTTTGATTTTTCACCAAGTGCCTTCATGTATGAACTATAATCTTGAAAAATACAAGCATGTTTTTTAAAAAATAAAAAAATGAGTTTTTGGTCTCGAAAAAGGTAAGCCTACTCCCCCAAACCTAAATCTAACATTGCCCTCAATGTTATGCAAAGAATAAATGAACGATGCTAATTGGAACTTCTTACCAGAGAGGTGTATGCAAGCTAACAATATGAATGTGACCATCCTACAAAATCATATAATAATTTACAAAACAAGGTTGCCTCCCAGTAGCGCTTAGTTTAAAGTCGTCAGCCCGACGTAGACCAAAAACAATTAATCAATATAAACTGGGTCTTGTAAAAGGATCTCCTCTACATCCCTATTCTTCAACTCTAAGAATGGCTTAAGTCTTTGACCATTAACTTTAAAAACGTCCCCACTCTTGGGGTTCTCAATCTCAACCGCCCCATGGAAATAGACTGTGCGCACTATAAAAGGACCAAACCATCGGGATCTGAATTTTCCTGGAAAAAGGTGTAACCTAGAGTTATACAAGAGAACTTTCATACCAGGGTCGAATGATTTCCTAAGGATGGATTTATTATGGGTTGATTTCATTCACTCTTTGTAGATTTTAGCATTCTCATCTGCATCATTTCTTAACTCATCAAACTCATTGAGTTGCAGCTTGCGATGGCTACCAGCCAAGAGAAAATCAAAATTGAAGGTCTTGATGGCCCAGTAGGCCCTATGTTCCAACTCAACTGGCAAGTGACAAGCCTTACCATAGACAAGCCTATACGGGGACATCCCGATAGAGGTCTTGTAAGCAGTACGATAGGCCCATAACGCATCTAATAACCTCAAAGACCAGTCTTTCCGATTTGGATTGACTATTTTCTCCAGAATTTGTTTGATCTGCCTATTCGACACTTCTACTTGGCCACTTGTTTGCGGATGATAGGGAGTAGCAACCTTATGAGTAACAGAATACTTCTTCATTAAGGTATCAAAGGTGTTACTGCAGAAATGACTCCCACCATCACTGATAATCGCCCTGGGTGTACCAAACAGACAAAAGATATACTCTTTAACAAACTTGATCACCACATGGCGATCGTTGGTCTTGGTTGGTATCGCCTTCACCCACTTCGAAACATAGTCAACTGCAAACAAGATATATAGATTTCCAAAAGAACTTGGAAATGAACCCATAAAATCAATGCCCCAAACATCGAATATCTCTACAACTAAGATTGGGTTCAGAGGCATCATATTCCTATGGATAATTTTACCAAGTTTTTGACATCTCTCGCAACTCAGACAAAATGTGTAACAATCTTTAAAGATTGTGGGCCAATAAAAACCACACTGCAAAATCTTTGCAGCAGTCTTTCTTGTACTAAAATGCCCTCCACATGCATGATCATGACAAAAGGATATGACATTGTTCTGGTCATGATCAGGAATGCATCTTCTGATTATCTGGTTTGGACAGTACTTAAACAGGTAGGGGTCATCCCAAAAGAAATGTTTGACCTCTAACAAGAATTTTGACCTATCCTGCTTAGACCAATGATTGGGCATCTCCCCAGTGACAAGATAACTATATCCGCAAACCATGGGAGTTGGGAAATTTGAAACAGCTGCTCATCTGGGAAGCTTTCACTCAATGGGATATTTTCTCTGGGCTCTAGAGATAACCTAGAGAGGTGATCTGCTACTACATTCCCCGGAACCCTTCTTGTCCCGAATTTCCAAATCAAATTCTTGTAGCAGAAGGATCCATCGAATTAGTCGGGCTTTAGCATCCTTTTTAGAAACAAGGTACCTCAAAGCTGCATGATCAGTGAAAACGATGACCTTAGATCCTATCAAATATGGCCGAAACTTCTCTAGGGAAAAGACCATAGCTAACAATTCCTTCTCAGTTGTAGTGTAGTTTAGTTGTGTATCATTTAAAGTCCGACTCGCATAATAGATCACATGGGGTAACTTATCAATTCTTTGCCCCAAAACAGCCCCAAGGGCGTGATCTAATGCATCACACATGAGCTCAAATGGGATAGACCATTTGGGGGGCTGGATGATAGGGGTAGAGGTGAGCTCTTTCTTCAACCGCTCAAAGGCTTGTAGGCAAGAATTATCAAATATGAAAGCGACATCCTTCGCAAGTAAATTGCACAAGGGTCTCGCAATTTTACTGAAATCCTTAATAAATCGCCTATAAAACCCGACATGGCCTAAGAATGATCCTACATCTTTAACCGACCGAAGAGGCGGAAGGTTAGAGATTATATCAATCTTTGCTTTATCTACCTCAATCCCTTTCTCAAAAATGACATGTCCCAAGACTATTGATCGTCAGTCAATCTTAAATTATTCCTTCTTAGTAATAATTCCGTAGAATAGTACTAGTAAGGGTATCGTTCCTCTGAGGACTGCGCTGGTTTCGTTGCTTTTTATTCAGATTAATTTTAAACTAATAATTGAGGCAATTGAATTTTGATTTGATTAAACTAAAACAATGAATTAAACTAATTTAAATAAAATTTCTAAATTAGACTAAAAACAATTGGGTTTTTAAATCATTTTGGAGAGAAAATCTAGGGTTTTCAAATCCACCACTAACCTAGTAACTAATCCCTATTTTAAATTTATTATAACCTCTTAAATTGTAAACATTCCAGTTAGAGTGACAGCACGTCCCCTCTCAACTGCTCAAGAAAAGTTCAAGGGATTATATCCTTAGAATATCGTATCTTCGGTTAGCACGAATGATACACACTAATCTACGGTTGTGTAATCACTCGTCTTCCCTTAGCATAAAATATCTTCAGATTTAATCTCTCGATATTTTAAAACCATTGCATAAAACATATGTTTAAATTCTAACGAAAATTAACACAAGTGATTTTAATCCCAATTTCATTATACCTAAGACAAGGTTGAGAATTCCATTGAAATTAAATATAATTCAAATAAATCTTAGTTGTAGAAACAACTCTCTCATTATGCAATCAATGTCTTACAATGCAGAGAATTAAAATAAAAACAAAATAAAGGACACAGTTACTTGGCTAGGGTTTCATCTCAACCCTAGAGTGGAAATTAGTTCATCGCGAGGGAGGAATGCAACATCTTCATGGACAAAGTTGCAGCACTTCTCTTCATGACTTCCTTGATCTCCAGAGCTTCTCTTCTTTAGATTTAAAATCTCTACAAATTTCTCTCTCTCTCTCTCTCTCTAATGATAATGGCTAAGAATTCTCCTTTTTATAGAGAAAGATAGAAAGATAGAGTCCTTCTAGAATAAGGAGTTCTAATTGAGGTGCAACTCTTCTTTTTCTCTCTCTAAACTCTCTTAGGGTTGAATGAGGATTAAACCATCATTTAGGAAGACAATAATAGAGTTAGAAAGTGTTTAGAAGTACTAAAACACTATTCACGAAACACTATTCACGGAATATTATTTCACCTTATTTACAGTTTTGCCACTGAACTTCAAATAATTCTAGAGAGCTCAATTTTAATCGGATTGACCCGAAATTTTAAACATAGCTCCTTTAGGTCATCTAAAATCTACCCAAAAAGTTTCATAAATTTTGGATAAATAAAAATTACCAAACTACCCCTCTATTGATAGAAGTGCGATTTTGGCCAATCGATTTATCAGGGTAGATTTCTGCGATTTCGCTCTCTTTTCTTCTTCTTTCTTTTACTCTTCTTTTTTTCTGAGATTTTTGGAGTCTTTGAAGCTTGTAAATCTTCCATTTTATCTTCTTTTCCTCGTATGAACCTGAAATAAGAATAAACAACCAAGTAGCATAAAATAATATAAATAATTACTCTAAATGATTAGCAAGTTAAGTTTGAGGTGCTTTTATGTATAACATTTAGCACCGATCACAACCCCAAACTTAGACATTGCTAGTCCTCGAGCAATGAAAAATATAATAAAACTTAACTAAACTAAACCTACATCCCCTTTCGTGGGATCCCCGGTTGCATTTTGCATATGCAACAAGCCTTTTAAACCCCTAGGTGGCCCTAGAGGACGAGTGAAGTCTCGTGAAGGTTTACAGTGATGACACCTACAAACATCTGTACTACCCTGTAATTGTGCAATAGACTCAAGTAAAACATGCAAGATTCAAAACATTGATTGAACATATTCTAAAAAATTTTAAAATCACAATACATACAAGATAATCCAAAAATTATTCAAAATGTTGAATTTTCAATTCTCCACATTCTCAATTTCACACTATTCTTACCCAGTTTGAAAAATTAGCTCATAAAATATTTGTCAGAATTTATTTGATGTGTAATGTGACTAACAATCGAATGTGTGACATCAACCTTACTTTTCAACAGTTTTTCTGTCTTCTCATTTATCATTGAATTTGTTTTTAATTTAAACTACCAACCCCAAGGCTTTCATTCAATATTTTTTCTTTTATAAGTGTGACTGTGCAGAATCTAAGTCCATTAAGCATTCTATATAACCCATGTAGCGAGTGTTAGGCCGGTAACTCCCAAACCAGATGGTTTTAGGGTACCAGGTGTTAAGACACCTCTAAGGCCTTATTAATTCAAGTTAAATAGGCTACGAACTTAAACTAGTCACACTAGGTTATTTTATCCATTCCAAAAATCACACGGTTTGACGAGAACTCTCTATGCTTAGTGAGGCAAGAGGCCCGGTTACGAAGTGTAAAACTTTGTTCAGGTAACCCATTCTTCTATCATTTTTTTTTTTTTTTTTTTTTTTTTTTTTTTTTTTTTGCCAAGGTTAGTGTTCAATTTCTAGGTTATTCAATTTTCTATGAGTTAACAAAATCACTAATCAATTAGTTTGGTTTCAAACCCCACTAGACAATGTATTAGAGTGCTTGTACAAATTTCAAAGTGTATTCATGACATAAAAATAATTTCAGCTCTTATAATTCAATCAATGGTTAAAAACAGTGTTTATTTGGGATTATGTGATCTCAAATTCAGCCCTATCAATAAGATTTGGATTACCCTAAATGCATCACAATTTTTCAAATTTAAGAATAGAACAATCAATAAAAATTTCAATGTATTTGCATGTTCTACCCTATTCATGGTTGCACAATCACCCAAGATTAGTAAATAAAATAATAGCCTGACCTATTATTTCCCAACCTCAAACTTAAAGTTTCCATTGTCCCCAATGTAAAAATAGAAATAGAGAACAAAAGAGATTAGAACAATAATACCTGACTCATGAAAAACAAATCATGGGGAAAGGGGTGAAAATAATTCAAGAATGTATACAAACCACCCCAAACTTCGTCCAAACAATACCTACAAGATTAGTACAAAAGAAGAAATATCCACACAAAAATAGATGCAATGAGATAATATGTCATAATGAAATCAAGTAGCATCACAAGTCATAATAGTGGATAACAGTAGGACAGACTGACTCAAAAAAAATTGGGGATCTCGAACTGACTCTCTAAAAATAGTAGGAGTGATTAAAAAGACTCAAAAAAATAGGGGAACCCCAAACTGACTCTCTAAAAATAGTAGGGTGATTAAAAAGACTCAAAAAAAAATAGGGGAACCCCAAACTGACTCTCTAAAAATAGTAGGGGTGATTAAAAATACTCAAAAAAAATAGGGGAACCCCAAACTGACTCTCTAAAAATAGTAGGGTGATTAAAAAGACTCAAAAAAAAATAGGGGAACCCCAAACTGACGCTCTAAAAATAGTAGGGGTGATTAAAAATACTCAAAAAAAATAGGGGAACCCCAAACTGACTCTCTAAAAATAATAGGGGTGATTAAAAATACTCAAAAAAGGTAAGGGAACCCCAAACTTAAAATCTAACTCTAAAAATAAAATAAAAGACACTACAAAATCAATGGGTTGCCTCCCACAAGCGCTAAGTTTTACGTCTTCAGCCAGACAATCTCAAAAATCATTCAACCGTCTAAGTAGACGGAATATTGGGCCTTAGCCTTGAGCACACGCCCATCCGAGTCAGAAAATAGAGATTTTCTACGCCTTTGCAAGTTTGCAATTTTATGTTTGACTCTCATTTTATGTTTTTCCAAGGGAAAACCTTTTAGATGAGTGAAATTAAGCAAAGAATAACCATACCCTATGGATTTTTCTATGATGGGATCCGGGAGTTTAAGATGAGTGAATGATGCCTCTAAAGGATTATCAATTAAAACATAAGGAGGGACATCCTCAAATATCTTATCAAGTTTATCAACTAGGAAGCAATCTTCCCATTTTGATTGTTGTTCGGGAGTAGTGAAGACATTTAACCGAACTTTCATGTTACCAAATGACACTTTCATCACCCCAGTCCTACAGTTTATACATGCATTGGCAGTAGCCAGGAAAGGACGACCAAGGATGATTGGAATTTGGTTTTTTGAATTGCACACAGGTTCCATGTCAAGGACAAGAAAGTCGACAGGAAAGAAAAATTTATCAACTTTAATCAAAACATCTTCAACTATCCCACGAGGTTTTTTTATGGATCTATCCGCTAATTGTAATACAACGGATGTGGGGCGAAGCTCTCCTAAGCCAAGTTTCTCATACACCGAGAAAGGTAAAATATTAACACTAGCTCCTAAATCAAGGAGTGCCCGGTCAATTGAGTGATCTCCAATGATACACGAAATAGTAGGAGCACCGGGGTCCTTAAATTTTGGAGGAGTGTTGTGTTGGATAATGGAGCTCACTTACTCGGTCAAAAGGATTTTCTTGGACACATGAGTTCTTGATTTTTGTTTTTGAGTGCACATGTCCTTTAGAAATTTGGCATACGCTGGGATTTGCTTTATGGCATCTATGAGCGGAAGGTTGATTTTAACTTGTTTAAAAACCGATCAACTATCCTTGTCTTTACCATAAAATGACATTTTCCCCAATTTAGTATCAAATTCTTCTCTTTACACCTTATTAGCACCAATTGAGGATGGTGCAAGCACTCTTCCTAAGTGGATCCAAAGACCGAAAAGTCATCCATAAACACCTCAAGGAAGCATTTGACCATATCCGAGAATATACTAATCATACACTGCTGAAAGGTAGCAGGTGCATTGCATAACCCAAAGGGCATGCGTTTGTAGGCGAACGTTCCAAAGGGACAGGTGAAGGTGGTCTTCTTCTAATCCTCCGGTGCTATAGGAATCTGGTTATAGCCAAAATAACCATCTTAAAAGCAATAGTATTCATGTCCGGCTAATCGCTCGAGCATTTGGTCAATGAATGGGAGTGGGAAGTGATCCTTTTGTGTGGTTGAGTTCAGCTTTCTGTAGTCTATACACACTCTCCACCCGGTCTGCACTCTAGTGGGCACCAATTCATTTCCTTCATTCTTCACCATGGTGATACCCGATTTCTTTGGAACTACTTGAATAGGGCTCACCCAGGAGCTATTTGAAATCGGGTAAATCACCCATGTATCCAACAGTTTTAGCACTTCTGCCCTAACCACTTCCTTCATCATGGGATTTAGCCGCCTTTGTGTTCACAAGATGTTTTGGCATTCTCCTCGAGATGGATCCTATGTTGAACCACAAAAGGACTTATGCCCTTGATATCAACTATTGACCACCCTATAGCTTCTTTGTAGTCCCTAAGGACTTCTACAAGTTGCTCTTCTTAGGCATTTTTCAGGTCCGAAGCTATGATGACGGGAAGAGTTTCAGGGGGGCCTAAAAACACATACTTGAGAGTATCAGGTAGTGGTTTTAGGTCTAGCTTAGGGGGCTCTACTATAGATGGTACAGGTGGGGATGATGAAGGGATGAGAATTTCTTGCTTAGAGTGACATCTACTAGTCTCCAAGAATGGGGTAGAATCTAATAATGCATTGACTTCCTCAATGTTGGCATCAATATCAAAATCCCCTCCAAAATGCGCAAGGCAAGCCTCTAATGGGTCCTCATAGCCTAACCGCAAGATGACATTATCCACCAATTCATGTAAGTAACTAACTTCACAAACTTCATCATTCTCATCTCGAAGTTGTTTACTCACATTAAAAATGTTGACTTGTATTGTCATGGTACCAAATGATATTTGCATCACTCCATTCCTACAATTGATCAATGCATTAGATGTTGCTAGGGATGGTCGCCCTAAAATCACTGGTATTCTGCTCATAGTTGTTGTTGGTGGTTTTGTGTCAAGGACTACAAAGTCCACAGGGAACAAAAAAATTCTCACTTTGATTAAGACATCCTCTACTATCCCCTTTGGATATCGAATTGAAGCATCAGCTAGCTGGAGGGTCGAATGTGTAGGTTTCAGCTCCCCCAAACCTAATTCTTCGTATATAGAATACAGAAGTTGGTTAACACTATCACCTAAGTCCAGGAAGGCTTGCTAAATATGATGGTCCCTAATCTCACAGGAAATGGTAGGACAGCCAGGGTCCTTGTATTTGACAGGGGTTGAGCAGGAAATAATGGAGCTAGCCTACTGAGCTAGAAAAGCTTTCTTGGGTACATTTTTTGTTCTCTTGAAGGTGCAAAGGTCCTTCAGGAACTTGGCGTAGGGAGGTACCTGTTGGATTGCATCTAAGAGTGGGATGTTGATCCTCACTTTCTTGAAAACCTCTAACATCTTATACAACTAGACCGTTTTCTTTATTGGCCCTAGCCTTTGAGGATATAGGGCTCTAGGGATGAAGGTTCTAGGAGATGGATCACTAGGTGGTACAACTCCTACTGTATCTTTTGCACTGTTGTCCCTATTATGCTCATGTTTTTTTCCTTTGCCTCTTGTGTTTTCTCTACTATTAGCTCATCCTTCCCAAGGTCTTCGGTTTGCTTTGGGGCTTCCACTCCATTGTCAATCTATCGCCCTGACCTAAGTGTAGTGACCGAATTTGCCTGCTCATGGTCTTTCCCTTTTATGTCATGGATTTCAAATTGGCCCTTTAGAATCTGGCCTTTGGGTTTGCCTCAAGTTGGCTTGGGAAGGTACCCCTATCCCTAACACTTAATGAGTTAGCTAGCTGGCTCACTGTATACTCTAACTTTGCAATGGATTACGTGTTGGCATTTAGGCTTTGGACGGTGCCCTGCTGGAATTGGAGGGTGTTTTGAGCTAGTAGCTTCATTGTCTCTTCAAGAGAATTTATCCGTTGATTTGGCGGATTGGAACTGAAATTTGGCATTGGTGGCCTCTGAAATCCCGGAGGTGGTATGGCCTGAGATGGGCCACCTTGGTGTTGACCCTAGTCCAAGAGAGATTTGAGTTATCCTTCCACCCCGTATTATAGGTGTTTGAATAAGGGTCATACATTTGCCTATTGTCAAAACGGGTGTTCTGATATAGAGCATTCACTTCCTCAACATTCTCTCCTTGACCCCAAAACTGTACACATCGCGGTCCGGAATGAGTGGGATCACCACAGTTCGAACATGGCAGAATATTGGGCTCATTGCCACAACTCATGGCCTGACTAGGTTTTTATGATTCTAAGGTATCTAGAGTGGGCCTCCAAGCTCCTTGGTTCATTTCAAGGGCTTCTAAACGTCTCATTTCAATGGCCAAATTTGGCCTCTGCCTCAAACCTAGGTTCAACTTGATGAAGGCCTCCTCTCTCAACAGGGATTAGTTTTTTGTCTCTTCTTTTATGGGCTCCCACTGGAGTGTATTTTCAACGACTTCTTCTAAGTACATCCATGCTTGATCCACCATCTTTTGGATAAATCCACCGTTACAAAAAGATTCCACCATGGTTTTGGTCGGATAGTCTAATCCTTCATAAAGGATTTGGACTAGTCTAATTTTCTCGAACCCATGGTGTGGGCATTGGAGTAACTGGTCTTTGAACCGCTCTAAGTAACCATACATGGTCTTTCTCTCCAATTGGTGGAAACCATTCAGGATCTAACGAATTGAGGCTGTTTCTTGCTTGAAATAGAATTTTTTGTAAAAAGCCTCAACCATCCCAGCCCATGTGGTTATGGACCCTGCTTATAAGGCATAAAGCCATGCTTTAGCCTTTTCTTTTAATGAGAACGGGAACAACCTAAGCTTAAGGGATTCTTTGGTCATTTGATTATATTTCATGGTTCCGCATGTCCTCGAATTCCCTAACGTGTTGATATGGGTTTTCTTGGTCCATCCCACGAAATAATGGGAGCATCTGAATTAAGACAAACTTTAGTTCAAAGGCTGCATTGGTGGTGGGCAAAGTAATGCAGGACGGTTGAGTAGTCCTTGTGGGGTACATATAATCTCTTAGAGTGACAACTTGAGGTTGGTCTTCCATTTCTTGAAAAGTAGAAAATTTTCCTACAAAGGTGATGGGTGACTCAAAGAATTCAATCCGGACTAATCGACCTCTCACACGTAAATGAAAAATCCTATTTGGCCCTGGAATGATGCACACGCAGTCAAGCACAGCTTAATTTAAACACACCAACAATCTAATGTTTAACCTACTTCAACTAGACAGCTCCTAACTGGTTTGAAGAGTGCACTTAAGCCTCCAGCCCGGTCTTATGAAACCAGTTCGACCAGGTAAGCCCCCAGGTTAAGTGGTGGGGTTACAATGCTCTGGGCAAGGGTCCCGCTTAAATACCACACTCCTAGAACAAAGATTGTCACCCTTTAGAGGGATAGGGCTTGCCTAGGCATCGAGTTGGTCAAAGAGCACAATTGGTACAACTTTTGGTAGTCTTTGTCCTAGTGAGCTCGTGGGGCCTAGGGCCAATGTCTACTTGATTTTAGATTAGGTTGGATAATTATGTGGGGTGTGTTTAACCTAATGGGCAAGAATCCGGTGATTAAATCCAGTTCTTATCTTATCATGGGTTTTGAGGTGCCCTTACTAAAAACGGTGCTCCAATTCTATTTGTGTGTCAAGCATGTAAGCACTCATTAATTTAAAGACATCAAACAATCTCCACTAACAAGTAAAAGATCCATGGGTAAGGATTAAAGTACGTACCTCCCACTCTAGGTGAGGGAAGATCCAATTGAGTCGACCCGGGCCACCAACACCAAACTTGGTGTACGAACCCGAGGTGCAGAGACAGTGTAGTCCAACTGTCCTCCTTCCCTGCTCCTAATCTATTACACTCTGGGCCTTCCCAGATTAAAATTTAAAGTACTTACAACTGAACATCTACTACAAGAGTTCTAAAAAGAAAAAATAAAAACTAAAACTAGTCCTAAATTTTTAATTTTTTTTAATATCTTGAAACTCCATCTTTTCTCCTCCTTTTAATGTCTTGCAACCTGCCAAAAAATTAAGATTAGTAACACCTAGAGAGATATAACAATTAAATAATTTTAGAGGTGCTAAAAAAAATTAAAAAGAAGATTAAAGGTTTTTTTTTTTTAAGAAAAGAAGAAAAAAACCTAAACTAAACTAGTTTAAGGCTAAAAATTTCAGATTTAAAATCGTTTTGAAATCAGTTTCCCAGCAACAGCGCCAAAAACTTGATGTTCAAATAATAATACTGCAAGTGCACGGTCGTCTATAGAAGAGACAGTGGCAAATACCGGTCGATCCACAGAGAACTGAACAAAAATAATATTAAAACTGAAATCTAAATAATAAACTAGTGATAAAAGAAATCTTGAATTGATTTGAGATACATGATCTAACTAAAGAAAATAATTCAGAGCAACTAAAATGAATTAATAAAGGAGTAAATCAAATAGAGAAAGAGATTAGAGCATCCAGATTCCACTAGACATCAACTAATCAATCTACAAAATATCCCTACTTTTTTCCAAATCATAACTCAAACCAAATGACAAATCAATGTTTTGGTTCAGAATATTTAACTTTAAAATCATTTTCAAAATCGAAATTAAAAACCTAAGATTTCCTTCACTTGAAAAATCATAAAAAAAAAAAAACTTAAGAACTATTTATCAAAAATAAGTATAAACCATCAAAAGAATTTATTCATAAGCATGGCCTATCAAATCTAAGCATAAATAGTCAAAAGTATTTAATTAAGAAATAAATATCGAAGTTTACCTAGAGCAATGAAGACAGACCTATTTTAACATTAAAGATCACAAATAATATGGGAAAATAAGGAATTAATTGTAAATTAAAAGGAGATGACTTAGCTTCTTCCTTCGCTCTAATCAGGGAGTTTAGCCGAACATTGTAATGAGCATACGATCAACTCCGGAATAAGTCTTCATTGATGATGAAATTTCTTCACAAATTGTATCCTTTTACACCACTCAATCTCCAATAATATCAGACAAAAGAGTAAGGAAGATGAGAGAAAAGAGGAAAAAGAAAAGAGGAAGAGCAAAAATTGTTTCAACCCTAATTTTCTTCTCCTCTATGCATAAGCATCCACTTCATGAACTGTATTAACCTTCTTCTCATCCAAATTTAGAGAGTTTCCTGAAATCCAATATTGTTCCCCTTTGAGTCCTCTTTCCAACGCCTCAAATCTTGTCTTAATTTAATCTTTCAATCACAAGTTATGACTAAATTAGTGAGTCATGGTCAGTTTAGGTGGGAATCCAAAACTCTTCATTTTTTAGGGAATTTGTTGCTCAATATTACCAGCCACGAAATTTACTTGCTTTTCTTGTAGATTTGGATGTCAAATATCAGCAACCCTATCTTCTCCTTAATTTAATCCAATTAGATGAGTGGGCCTTGTATGGCTTTTCTCTCTAATGGGCTTTTGGCTTTGAAGTTCTCCAATTTGGGCTCAAATCTGTTAAACTTCATCTAACTCCTACATAAAAGTAAAAAATTTATAATTATAACAATTAAGACAAAATAAACAACTAATAAATGTAAATAAAGAGGTAATTATTAACATAATAACATGCGTATCAACACACACACTCTTTATCAATCTAACCATGTGATAAGTTGGGCAGATTGATGGGTCTGGGTCTGGGTCTGTTCAGAAATTGCTACTCTTTGGGCCATAAACTTTAGCATATGACCACAAGTTGTTTGTGGTCTAAATTTGGGCTTTTTGCAAAAGTACCTATGGATTAGGTTTACGTACCTTGATCTAGTCCATTAACAATCCTAATTAAATACATTGTCTAAAGAGGATCTCTCATGCAGGGACACATCAGTACTACCAGACTTAAAAGAGATTAGATCACCAGTCAATTGCGAGTGAACTCAATCGCACCCACAGGTTAACATATGTTCCTTACCTTTATTAACTGTGGTTATGGATTAACAATTTAACCTAAACCCAAAAAAAAACCTTTGTTGTTGAACTATAAGGGTTAATGAATCTTAACCTCATGATCCATAACGACAAGCTCGTATCCAGGCCGAAGACCCAGACCTCCCTCTTGAAGAGATCAAATCTAGTGGCTTCGGAACTCCTAGAGACCATTAAAAAGAGATACACATGCACTTTTCACTATGTTTGTTAATGGATCACACTTGGATCCGATTTGGGTGAATCTGATTTTGGGATCTCTTTTAGGCATTTACTCATAGATGGTGCAGGGAATCGTCTTGTTCATGAATTGCTGATTACATTAGAGAGAGAGAGAGAGAGAAAGAGAGAGAGAGAGAGGTGGCAATGATCCGGCTAGTGAGATGGTGATTGTGAGGTGTTATGTCCTCGACCACGACCTCTTCCTCTTCTAGCAATCTTGGTGAGAGTAAAGATATGCAGAAACGTGGAGTTTAAACAAGAAAAAGTATGCAAGCCAAGGAATCTTCGAGGGAATCCAACCTCCAAAATCCCCAAATTAGAATAATAAACTGAGATCATTTACTAAGGAATGCATGGGCTAATAAATAGCTAGTTACAACAGATAGTGGAGATTAAATCACCACGGACTACTACAAATAAGGAAACCAGAAAATGATTCAAATGCAACTAACTAGAAGAAGACTTCTATGTAACTACCCCTACAAAATAGCTTCTACATGGTAGTAGTTGCCTTATTTACTAAACCAAGGCCTTGCATGTAACATGCACACATGTGTTACGCACGTAACAGCGCCCTGCTAAGAACGCGCTTGCCCTCAAGTGCAATGTTTGGAAATCGTAGTTGTATGTCATGGAGGATTTCCCAGGTGGAGTATGCCAGTGAGAGACCTTGCCAATGCACCAGAATTTCATCTCTACCTTTCTTCTTACATCGGTCCAACACAGCTTGAGGAGAGGGTATGGTGGTGCCATCAGTTTCATTGATTGGTAGTAGTGTTGATTGCACCAGTAGGTGAGAGCCAATCTGTTGTTTTAAAGAAGAAACATAAAAAACAGGATGCATTCGATTATTACTTGGAAGATCCAACCTGTAAGCGACACTTCTGATTCTTTGGATAACCTTGAATGGTCCATAATAACGGGGAGACAACTTGAGGTTTTTGTGAAGTGCTAGTGAATTCTACCAATATGGTTAGAGATGTAAATAAACCCAGTCACCAACAGTAAATTCTCTATCCACGTGCCCCTTGTCATAAATTTTCTTCATGCGGTCCTGAGCTACTTTTATATGATCATGTAAGTCGACTAACAGCTTATCTCGTTCTTGTAACTCCTTATCAACAGCTTCCAGAGATGTAGTGCCTGGAATGTTGGACAAGAGGTTCGGTGGGGGCCTACCATATACAAGCTTCAAAAGGGGTTGTTTTGATGGATGTATGATAACTTGGTGAGTATTTAAGAGGGGGGATCCACCAATGAGGTGGTGCCTTAGGTTTCCTAGGTTTGGAAATGGATTTTATGGGTACGTTAACTATTTCCCATTGGCGAATAAATTCCATCGTGTTGCGTCGCATACCCTTCAAAAAAAAAAAGGGAACGCAATCTATGGAGAGTTTTGTGGTAGCCTTCGTGAGTAGTGGAGCGAAATTCTCCAATAATCAAGGGAATTAGGAGTGAGTCTTGAGTGAGATAAAGTCTATTTTTGAAATAAAAAAAGTAGGCCATCTTGGAACTGCCATGGACCCACCTCTTCACCTTGCTAACATAACTCAACCAACAACTAGAGTTTGGGGTTACCTAGTCGAAATCTCTTCTTTGATGGGGTCCAGCCATCGCGGGATTGGCTTGGAAAGGGCCACCAACTCACTTGATTCGCCACGCCGTGATAGTGCATTCGCAATCATGTTTTCAGTCCCCTTTTTGTACTCAATTACAAAGTCATAGCCCATTAACTTTGTAAGCCATCGTTATTGTGCCACTATAGTAATCCATAGGTCCCACATATACTTTAGACTTTGATGATCCGTGCAGACCACGAACTTACGCCTAGGAGATATGGACGCCATTTTTGGATGGCCATTACGAGAGCCATCATCTCCTTCTTGTATGTGGACAGCAATAGATTCTTCCCATATAGAGCGTGACTATAGAAGGCAATGGGTCAATTGTTTTGCATGAGAACACCACCTATGTCCGTGCCTGATGCATCACATTTAACTATAAATGGTTGAGAAAAAGTAGGGAGTGCTAGAACTGGAGCTTGCATCATGGCAGGCTTCAATTTGGAAAACGATTCTTTACCCATTGGTGTCCAAAGGAAGGAATCCTTACTTAAGAGAGAAGTGAGTGGGCACGCAATCTTCCCGTATCCATGGATAAATTTTTGATAATAGCAAGTGAGCCCCAAGAAACCACAAAGAGCCTTAACTGTCATGGGCTTAGGCCATTCCAGCATTGCTTGAATTTTGGATTGATCCACTGCCACCCCAGCTAGGCTAATGACATGGCCAAGATATATCACTTGTCTTTGGTCGAAAGTGCACTTCTCCTCCTTAATATGTAGCTTGTGGGCCCTCAAGGTGGATAACGTGATGCTCAAATGTTCCATATGGTCCTCCCATGATCTACTAAAGATCAAAATGTCGTCAAAAAACACCAAAATAAATTTACAAAAGTAATTCTTATATTACTCATTAATGATTGAAATGTTGATAGTGTATTAGTAAGGCCGAATGGCATGACCAGGAACTCATAATGTCCCTGATGGATCCAAAAAGCTTTCTTTGGGATATCCTCGGCGAGGACCCGAATTTGATGATAGACGAAACAGAGATCGAGACTGGTAAAATACTGAGAGCCATGCAACTCATCTAGGTAAAATACTGAGAGCCATGCAACTCATCTAGTAATTCATCTATAACTGGAATTTATCCTTGACTATAATTTGAATTAGAGCACGATAATCTACGCAAATGCGCTACGACCCATCTTGCTTTTTAACCAAGATTACTGAAAACGAGTTTAGACTGGTACTTGGATGGATGGCACTTGAAAGCAACAAATCAGATACCAGACACTCAATGTCAGTCTTTTGGAAGTAGGGATACCTGTAAGGATGAACGCAGACTGGGCCAGTTCCTGGCAAGAGTGGGATGCGGTGGTCTTGCATTCGTTGAGGAGGTAGACCCCTAGGCACAGCGAACACGTCCTGAAAGCTCTTTTGTAGAGACCCGAATTTTAATTTATTGATAATTGTGTCATTAATGTGATGTATGCAAAAATAAGAAAAAAAAAAAAAAAATTTATATATGGTATAGCAAAACCATCTTTATATATGATATTAATATCTAGGGTATTAAGGTATAAAATAGTGAAGCCCGTCATAGACCTTCTATTTAATAAGTTTTAATTAGATTAGAATTATATCCAATAGATAATAGAAAGGGACCCACACACTTCATCTCTCTCTTTCTAATTATTAATTATATTAGAGGAGGAAATCTTAAACTAATTAGGAAGTATCCTAATTATTTTCTAATTAGATTGTGGTTCTCTCTTACATTCATCCAACTTAATGAGTTATTTTTACCTCGAATGACTTAAAATTACGACATATGTATTTCACAAGAAATTGTTCCCTTTGAATAAGGTTTCCAACGCATTTTGAATCGTCCAATTCCGATAACCGAGTCAAAAGTTATAGGTCAAATACCAAGCAAGATTTGAGACGGGGTTTTTCCAAAAAACGTTGATTCCAAACTTTTTTAATATTTTTGGGTCCCTAACTCTATAAATACCCCCTATTTCATGGATTTAGGGTTAAGCATTCTAAGATTTAGGAATTCCAAAAAGAGTTCAACCTAGGTTTTCTCAAGGGTTTTTATCTCAAGGAGAATGGAAAGCTTAGAGATCGAGATCCAAGCTCATTCTCAAGCGAGGGATCGTAGGGAAACGATCAAGGAAGGTATTGTACATTTTTCTAATTAATGATTTTTATAAGATAGGTACTTTTAAGATCTGGATATGTCTTTATGTGTTATCATGGTTTGAATGAGCATGTTAAAAGTATGGGTTACATGATTTAAAGAAGGTTTGATTTTAAGATTTGGAAGAAAATGAATGATTATGTGTTATACACTGTTCTAGCTAATGATTTTTATAAGATAAGTACTTTTAAATTTTGGATATGTCTTTATGTATTATCGTGGTTTGAATGAGCATGTTAAAAGTATGGGTTACATGATTTAAAGAGGGTTTGATGTTAAGATTTGGAAGAGAATAAATGATTATGTACTATACACTGTTCTAGCTAATGATTTTTATAAGACAAGTACTTTTAAGATCTAGATATGTCTTTATGTGTTATCATGGTTTGAATGGACATGTTAAGAGTATGAGTTACATGATTTAAAGAGGGTTTGATGTTAAGATTTGGAAGAAAATAAATGATTATATACTATGCACTATTCTAGCTAATGGTTGTTATAAGATTAAGTACTTTCAAGACATGGATATGTATTTATGTACTATGCATTGTCTAACCTAATGATATCTCTAAGATTTTGTATGAAATCAAGATTTAAGGTTGATTATGAATTTATGTGAATTGAATAAATCTATTGTGATATTTTTCTTATATAAATTGAAGAGAATTTCAAGGATGAGACCTAGAGTGAATCGATGTATGAATCTATATTTTTTATTGAGAACTGAGGAAGGGATTGAATTATGGATCTATGAATTATTATAGTAGGATGTGAATAATATAAGTAAGATGTGAATAACTCTGTTAACGTTATGATTTTTGTTTGAAACAAGAAGAATAAGAAAAATCATGGAATTATGATGAATTATAGATGATATTAAAAATTGATAATTTCTATTGATGCTATGAATTAACCTTGTCAATTATTAAACTTGACTTTTATATTGCGAATTAGTTTTCATATATAAGTAAGTTTTAATGTGATTATTGCATGTTATCATATGAAATTATGCATGTTTATTGATTGATTGAATTTCGGATAGATGAATTCTTAGAAGATGATATCAACGCCCTGAATCCCTTAACCTTAGTTATATGGGTGACTTTGGTGGGGTTCGGTGATTTAATATTGGAACTTAAAGGATAACCTAGATGAAAGTTAATCATTACACAATCAAGCACAAATTTCACGGTATGATAATTGATAAGTCATCACAAGTACACAAGTCATGAGTCTGCATAAACTAACAAGACTTGTAAGACCCTAGTTTAAGGACCTATATGGATATGTAAAAAGGTATAACAAGCATGGCAACATGTAGTTGTAAAGACCTGTATAGATATGGAAAAATGTATAATAAGTATGGAAACATGTGGTTGTAAAGACCTGTATGGATATGAAAAAAGGTATAACAAGCATGCCAACATGTGGTTGTAAGAACCTGTATGAATATGGAAACTGGTATAAAAAGCATGACAACATGTGGTTGTGAGGACTAGTATAACAAGTATGGCAACATGTGGTTGTAAGGACTAGTACAACAAATATCATAACATGTAGTTGTAAGGACCGATCTAGTATGATTATGTGTTACTTGTAAGAAACCTAGAAAGAACTAACAAGCATCTCATAAGTCTCACAAGTCCACACAAGTCAAGAGTCTGGTTATATGCTTTGCATGATGGTGTGTTTACATGTTTTCCATGCATGAATTGTAAGATGTGTTATTTATATTAAAGCATGAGCATGTGGATATGTTATTGTATATTGTTAGCTAGACTTTTTATACGCCGATCTTTCATTTGGTCAGCCGTACTTTTTATGTCGGTAGTTGTATGAGGGTTCGATATCTGTGTTCCACCACCTTGGATAGAGGAGGAGTACCCCAAAGAGCAGGAAGGTGATTTCTAGGAAGAGGAAATAAATCTAGATTACTCTCCCTATTATTGAATTTAGATGATTGTTGTTTATTTCAGTTTATTTAAGGGATGTAATAAGACAATTTTGGGTTATATTGTTTAGATTTATTTTCAGTCATTGATCATGCTTAAGGATCGTGTTTACTTGATATTTATGATTGGACTAACGGATTGGATTTATGTAATGACCCCAAAATCCTACAAGGCTAAAATAAGACTTTGGAATCGTTTTTTTTTTTTTTTTTTAATAAAGCCACTGAGGGGGAGTGGGAGGTTTGGCATGGACCCATACCGGTTTATTAATAATAAAATGAAATGGGGGGGACATAAACCTTATCCCTACAACCAGACCAATAAAGAGAATAAAAGCTAAAGAAAGGAGGGGACATAAACCTTACCCCTACAACCAAACCAAAAAATAACACAACTAAGAAGGGGGGGGACATAAACCTTACCCCTATAATACAAACAAGGGGGCAAAAAACACCTAACCCTAACTAAAATATCAAAATCAAGTCTTAACAACTCGGATATTACCAATACCCATTTTATCCAATCGGCTTAAAGCATTAATCTCAGCCGGGATATTAGCAGAAGAAAAATAGTTAGATACCTTCAACTCGCATCCAATATTGGCTAATTCATCAGCTACACAGTTGGCTTCTCTATAAACAAGCTTGATAGAATGACTATCCAAAAGAAAGGCTTTGATCTTGATATCTTTATACCAATTCTTCCAAGAATGAGATCCCCTACCATTCCAAGTGTCAACCAAAATTTGAGAATCAGTTTCTATATCAACATTTTGAATATCAAGTTGATGGCATAACAAAAGACCATCAATAAGAGCCTGCGTCTCCACCAAGTTGTTGGTACAAACACCATAGTAAGAAAAAAAACCAGCTACTATGTCTCCACTATGATTTCTGATAATACCTCATTCACCTGATATCCCCGGATTTCCTCTCGAGGCACCATCAATATTAAGTTTCATTCTCTCACTGGGGGGACAATGCCACTTAACAAAAACCGTCTTGAAGTTCGAATTAACATACCGATTCAATCCACCAATGGGAGTTAAATTAAGGTCATTCTTTGTATAGAGAGAACCAATGTCCAGAATTTTTCTTTTTATTATATTCATCAAAGTTCCACCTCTTCTAGCCTTAGAGTCATATTTTCTTCGGCATCTTTCAGTCCAGATTTCCCAAACTATCCAAGTTGGGATAAGTAAATAAAGCACATTTTTTCTAGAAGAAAAGCCTCGGATCCACCTCTTAATACGAAATTGAATATTATCTCAAGAAAAAACTGGGATGATGCAGTAATTGGAGAAAAAATTCCAGAGTTTAGTAGCAATATCACTTCTGATAAACAAGTGATAGACATTTTCCATCCTGATATTCTCACAACAGTAACATCTACTAGCCATAGGAATGCCCAATCCTTGAACAGCCGAATCAATTGGAATAGCATTATTCAAAAGTTTTCAGCAAAAAATCTGAATTTTAGTAGGGATAATAGGGTAAAACTGAATACCAAGGGTGGTCATGATTTTTCTCCCTTATAGCTTGCCATGCTGATTTAACAGAAAATTTCTTATCTAGAGTCTTGTTCCAAATAGTAACATCTTCATCATTTGAGGTAAAAAAACCTTCATCTTTAATATTATCAATAGAAGAAGGCAACAAAAAGGGGCTAACCTGAGTTAAATTCCAGTTACCAGCTGAGTCAAGGATGTTACCAATGTTTGGGCTGATAGAAGGAGGGGATATGGCTTCATTAATTAGAGCTTCCTCCCCACACCAATGGTCAAACCAAAAGTTGATTGTAGATCCCTTCCCAATAAGCACAGTTGAGTTGGACAGCATACACTAGAAAACACTACAAATATCTTGCCATAATTTTGACGTTCCCCGTATAGGCAAAGCATTCCAAACATGGATAACACTATATTTAGCTTTGAAGAACCACGACCAAAGACATTCTGAGGTGTATATATTCCACGCCTGTTTAACTCTGAAAGCTGAAGAAAATTCTGACATTTTTCTGATACCCAAACCACCTTCAGAGTACGGCAAATAGCATTTTTTCCACTTTACCCAATATCTCCTTTCAGAGAGATCCAAATTGTTCCAGAAAAATTTAGCAATAGAGGAATCAATAGATGAGCTAATACTCGCAGGGATATGAATACTCGATAAGATATAAGCAGGAATGGAAGATAACACATGTTTAATCAGAATCAACCTCCCTCCTGAAGATAAAAGCTTGCCGGACCAACCAGAAATTCTTCTCTGAATTTTCTCCATCAGAGGAAAGAAATAAGACCTTTTCTATCTTCCTTTGAAAATGGGAACACCAAGATAGGTGAAAGGTAATTGTTTGAAATTAATCCCGGTGCATATAGAGATAGCTCTCTTTCTGGATATAGGAAGCTTATCCGAACAAAACAAAGAACTTTTTTGTTTGTTAATTTTTTGACCAGATGAAGCTTCATAGATTTTTAAAAAATCAGCAATACTTTTCAAGCAACTAGATCTGCCATTACAAAATATTAGAGTGTCATCAGCAAATAAAAGGTGAGAAACAGGAAAACCATACCTCCCAATATTGTAAGCGCGGGTTTGATTTGATAAGATCTCTTTAAAGACCTCTACTAAGGACCTCTTCTGCAAAAATGAACAGAGCCGGAGAAAGAGGGTCTCCCTGTCTTAAGCCTCTCGAACTTTGAAAGAAACCATGTAAAGTGCCATTGATAATAATAGAGAAGCATTGAGTAGAAATGCAGGCTTGAATGAGTCTGATAAAATCTTCGCAAAATCCAAACTTTTGAAGAACTGCTAAAAGAAAACCACATTCCATACGGTCATATGCTTTAGCCATATCCAGTTTAATAACTAAATTTCCTCCAAAAGTTTTCCTATCAATTTCATGGACCATTTCTTGAGCAATTGTGATGTTTTCCGTAATATTACGCCCTTTAACAAAAGCACTTTGTTCCTCTGAAATGATGTTAGGGAGAGCAGCCCCAAGACAATCAGCAAGAATTCTAGAAAAGATCTTATACATAAAATTGCAAAGGCTTATAGGACGGTAATCAGCAAAGGTAGCAGGGTTTTCATTTTTAGCAATTAAAGCACAGTTGTGGCATTTATCGATTTAGGAATTTGAGGGTCAGAAAAAAATTGAGACACAACAGACAACAAGTCTTCTTTAATAATATCCTAGCATTCTTGATAAAAATACCCATCATAGCCATTCGGACCTGGAGCACTGTCAGCATCCATGTTGAAGACCACTTTCTGAATCTCTTCCAAAGAGGGAGAAGCAATCAAAGAAATATTTTCTTTAGCCGAAACCAGAGAAGGGATATTGTTTAAGATACAATCCTCAATAACACAGTTATCAGAAGCCAGAAGGTCTTGAAAATACTCAACCGCCTCTGAAGCAATACCTTGAGAGTCATCAATCCAAAAACCCTGGGAGTTCTTTATTTTTTAGATGCTATTTCTTTTCCTTCTTTGGTTGACAACAACATGAAAAAATTTTGTGTTATTATCCCCTTCCTTCAGCCATTTAACGCGAGATTTTTGTCTCCAAAAAATCTCTTCTTGAATAAGGACTTTTTGAAGATCATCTTTGAGAGCTAATAGAATATTTTCCTGATCATCATCCCAATGATCCTGAAGAGCTATCTCAGCAACACAAATTTTTTCCTCCAAATCTTTAATCTTGAAGAAAATGTTCCCAAAAACCTCTTTATTCCAACCCTTGAGAGAAACTTTAAGTCTTTTAAGTTTAAGAAAGAAAGATAAAATAGGGTTAGCTGAAATTGGCAAATTCTAAGAATCCTCTACTAACCTTTTAAACCCTGGATGAGAGATCCACATCTTTTGAAATCTGAACTGAGAAGGACGATGAAGAGCTTCCCTTCTAAAATTTAGCAGAAGAGGAGCATGATCAGAATTCAGCCGTGATAAATGAGTGACTTGAGTATTTGGAAACCTGAAATCCCAAGCAGCATTAGACATAATTCTATCTAATCTAGCATAGATTCTGTTATTCCCTTTCTAGTTGTTGCACCATGGGAACTTATTACCTATGTATCCTGCATCAATAAGAGCAAGCTCATTGATAAAAGAACAAAAGTCTTCTATAGAACGAATATTAGCATCCCTACCTCCCATTTTCTCCTCAATAGAGGCAATGGCATTAAAATCTCCAGCTATAAGAATAAGCTCATCATATGAAGAAAGAATAATGGAAAGGTCATTCCATAAAATTTGTCTCTCCTCCCTAAGGCATTTAGCATACACAAAAATACAACGAATAATAGCAGAATTCTCAACACTGATATCTACAATAAGAACTTGGTCCAAAGAAGCAATAAGAGAAACATTGATAGAACTTTTCCACATAATCCAGACTTTTGGGTGATGAAGATAAGCATTGAGACCTAACATTTTACTAAGAGGTTTAATATTATCAGAATGTTGCATCGGTTCCATTAGAGCAACCATAGAGATATTATAAATTCCAATCATCTTCTTAAGTCTGGCCTTTGAGGCTAAATTACCCACCCCTCGAATATTCCAAGACAAGAAACTAGACATTGGAAACTGAGAGGTTTTCTTCCACAACTGGAGCCACAGCTCTAGATCTTGTGATTATAGACGAAGGGGGAATATCTTTTTTTGTCTTTTTGATGCTTCCCCTTTCTTCTTTTTGTTCTAGACAGAAATTTAATTTTGAAAGCCCCTCTAAAAAATCTTTCGAGTCTTCAATGAAAGACTTTTTTGCCTCAAACATAGGATGACTTTGATCATCATGAAATTCTGCTGAAGAAGAAGTTAGCCATAAAATATCATAATCATATTTTTTATTTTTGCAAATACTAACCTGATTCCGTTGGAGAAGAATTTGAAGATTGGAAGTATCAGGAACACTGATCTCCATTAGGATGAGATCAGAAGGATTAACTGTAGAGCAACCATCCTTTAATAGACAAGAGTAAGCATTTGAAGGGTTGTTGAAAGAAAATTTTTCTACTTGATGCTCTACACGATCTTGATGCATATCAGTAGAGAAACCATTTATAATGTTCTCAGTATCAATCTCCTCTTCTTCCGCAGAACTATTTAAATCTTCCACTGCTGTAACGTTAGGTTTAGCCATTGAAGAACTGATATCTTGATGGATTTTTTGTTCAGATTTTTTCTCATAAGCGTCTGTAGATGGAACTTGATTTTGCTCTGTACCATTGCCCACAGGAGAAGCCCTATTCACTTGCTAGATCGGAGAAGACTCCTTCAAATTGTTCATCTGAATTGCTAATTCCTTTGAAATAGCAGTTGCTGTATTATTATCAATAATATCCTCTTTCTCTATGGCTTGAAAGGTATTAAAAATTTCTAAATCCAAGCCGTGAATATTTTGAGTAGCTCCATGAAGCGCATCAGCTTTATTTCTTTGATTTGGCAATATCTTACCAAACGATTTGGCAACCCAGACATGAGTCGGTTCTGCAGGTTTTGTTTTCAAAGCTTCCATGTTATCTTCCGAGTTTATTCCCTTTCAGACTTCTTTTGGATCATGATGGTGGTTTGATGGATCCTTAGAATGGGTCTTCTGTTGCATTTTGCACTGGCTATCATCATGCCCAAGTTTATGGCATCTACTACAAAACTCAACTTCTTTCTCATAAACAATACGCTGCCATCGGCTGGAATGCCCTATACCTAACCAAAATCTATGAAGTTTCTCCTTACTAACATCCACCACCACATAGATCCTAGCCAAGCTAGGTCTGCTAAGATTTCTAGTTGGACCATCAACAAGTATAACTCTCCCTATCAAACTCCCTATTGAAGAGAGGTCATTAGGATTAAATAAATTCAATGGCAACCCTGGAAGGTTGATCCAAACCAGAACTAGGGATGTCTCTTGACCAGATCTGAAGTGAGGCGTCCATTTAAAAAATTGAACCCGCTTACCTATAACAAAACAGTAGTCCTTCATCCACATGGCTAGGTAGTCATATTCATTCTAAAATTTGATCAATATATGCTGAGTATCCATGACACCCACTGAGAAGTTCTGCTAGATATGAAAAGATTCTTTAATGAAGGATTGAAGATCATCTAACTTAGGTCTTCTATAGGAGCATTTAGCAATAAGGGCAAAACTAAGAGGAGATGCTGATCTTTCAAGTTCTTGAGATGAAAAATAAAGGGTTGGTTCCCCTTGAAAGCTAGATCCCCCCTTAATATTCAAAGATCGTAGAATCAAATCTCCATTAGGCTTTTTATGATCCGAATGAGCATGACAGTGTTCAAGAACATAGGCAAATGAGTGATTAGGATCAAGAGGTTGAGTGGGAGAGCCTCCACCTACGATGAAGGCAGCCGCAAGGGCTGCCATGAACCCTAATTTCTGAAAGAAAATCTGCTATCTTGCACCTAATATTAGAAAATGCTAACATGCACCTCCAGACCTCAAAATCCACTCTTTCCCTTTGGAATCGTCACATCTCCTTAACCTGCTTGAAATCCATGCATATAAGGCATACTAAAGCATCTCCAAAACCGAGAACAATAAAAATTCCATGAAACCAAACCATCCATATATAAAATGAATTAACCACCTTGTACAATCTATGACCAATACTAACTTTACTCACAATTAGATCATAATGAATCCCATAATGTGATTTACACTTAAGCAACATCATAAACCTGAAAGTATCAAGTACTTAATACAATCTTTTAATATAATAGAAATCTAACAATATGTAAAAAGAATTGTCTAAGTCCACTCCTCCTCTTGGAAATCACCTACTCTCTTTTTCTCGCACCACTTCTTTAACCTAAGATTCGGCGGCTCACTCCCGGTCCGAACCTGCTGACAATAACAGGTCGACTGAGCATTGACAACGCTCAGTGGATATCCAGTCTAACTATCAATAGCAATAACTCATGCTCATAACTAATATCAAATTCATGTGTCAGTGACAAAATCAATAACATGTTCATTAACATTTGCATAATCCATGACAAGTTCATATAGCATAATCCATAACATGTGCATATGACATTTGCATAATTCATGACAGGTTCATATAGCATAATCAATGATAGGTTCATATGACATCTGCATAATCAGAGTACAAAAAAGATGTGAGCATATCATGACATGTTTCATTGCCCTTGTAATTCCGTGTTCATGATTCAGTACTTGCAATTTAGTGTTAATGTCCGTCAACGTATGATAAGTTCCATATTCATGTTTCAGTAACTGTAATTCAGTCTCAATGTCCGATAACGCATGATAAGTTCCATATTTATGTTTCAGTACTTGTAATTCAGTTTCAATGTCCGACAACTCATGATAAGTTCCGACAACGCATGATAAGATCGACAACGCATGATAAGATCCAACAACGCATGATAAAATGCCCTTACACAGCATGATCGACAATGCATGATAAGATGCCCTTACACGGCATGTTCGACAACACATGATAAGATGCCCTTACATGGGATGTTCGATGACACATGATAAGATCAATGTTCATATCATCACTTTGACTCGCGTACTTGTGAGAATCTTAGACTTAGGAGACAACATGCTTATGAGATATTTATGTTTATGAGTATTTGAGCAGTTTATTCAAATCATGCACTTATTCAGATCCCTCATTGGGCTTATTCATCCTATCAGGCGTATGCAATGCTTATGCTTGTGGTCCACATGGGTGACTTGTGAAGCTGTTATCTTAACATACACGTGAGTTTGTGCATAAGTGCTGCAATTAACATTCGAATTGGTCATCGCTTAGATTCTGATCTTTCACCATGGAAACTCCACTATACTGTCTCATACCATATAGTTAGAGAATTCCCATTTTGGAAGATCTTCCTTTAAGCTTTGGCCTACCCGAATATCAATCACCATACGATAGACATAATTTAACATTCGTAATTAATTTTCGAACTCGGTTATTGCCTAGACTTCAGTCTTCCGCCAAGAAACTCTGCTAGATTACATCTCCCTAGTTAGAGGATTCCTGGCCTGGAGGACTTCCTCTATGCTTTGGCCTATCCGAATGTTGATCACCGTACAAGTTTAAATAGGGTATAATTTAGCATACGAGTATTTAGGGCATAATTTACATAGTAAACCTTATCATGATTTCACTATTCTCCTAACGAACTTCATAAATAGTAAACCTTATCACCTTCCCTCATTCATAAGATATCATAATAGTAGAATCATACTTAATAGAATTTGCAACCCCAAGTAAAATCCTCATATTATATAAATAGCACATAATTTAGCATGATAAACCATAATTCAATAACATCATATTTAACACTGAAAACACTCTCAAGAATTTAAAAAAACACCGTATGTGTATTTGTTATGTGTACATTGCCCTTTCCTATTTTTCCATCATACAATAGTCATTCACATAATCCATGAGCATTCAATTCAAGCTCAACCCCACTCTATGCATCCATAATCCATCCCTTTACAATTTAAGCTCATCCACCAACATTTTCATGCATCCATAACCCATAAAGCATAACTCATAATCCAATTTAAGCTTCTAACATATAAATTCATCTATATCCTTACTTAAATATGCAATGTCTCATACAAATTCATTGTTTATCATACTTAATCAATAAACATACTAATACAAGGTTTAGATTAGAGGAAATATCGATCATTCATACATAATAGAGCTTGTAGCACATGCAAGACCCTCATTTCAAGAGTAAAATCTATCATTCATGTTTATTACCTACTCATCTTTATATAATCATGTAATACCCTTGATAACCGATAAATATTCTTATTTAAACATGCAAAACATTTACTAAGGTTAGATTAAAAATGATATCGACCTTAGGGATCCTTCCCTTGGATCCAAAACGCTAGATGAAGCTCCTTGAAGCTTTGAGGATGATTTCCAAGCTAAGCTTCTCCTCCTCTAAGCAAAACTTTTCTTCTTCAAGCCAAAACTCTCTTATAACTCTAGATTTTCTCTTCTCCTTTTCCAAATTAGGTTAAAAATGGTTTAGAACCCTAAAACCCTCGAAATAGAACCCCTATTATAGCCCCCAAGGGTTTAGAAACCCAAACAAATGCAGTTTCAAGAGAAAACTGGGTAGAAGTGTGATTGATCGCACCTATGGTGAGAGAAACACCCCAGAACTCGACTAAATGCGATTGATCACACTTGTTTTGCGATAGGTCGCAACCCTTTTCCTCCACTTTGGTATTTTGACCATAACTTTTGATTTACTTATCGAATTTTAACGATTCAACTTGTGTTGGACTCATCATTCAAAGGGAAAATTTTTTGTATATAATGGATAAATCCTAATTATGAGTTTTTAATGATCTAAAATGGATCTACAGCTGACTGGTCTAGAATTTTAGTAGACAAAACATTAGAAAACCTACTTTTGACTTAGCTTAGACTCAAAATCTGGAAAAACATTAAACATGAACCTCAAAGAGGGTTCTAATACCTTTCTAATGGTTCAAAAATCACTCAATTCCGATAAGCGGTGACAAAACTAGAGCTCCTAAAGTTGAGGGTCTATTAAGGCATCCCTCTCTTTATAACTTTGATTAAGCCTTGATCACACCACACCATTTAGATATAATCACATAAATATTAAAAACATCACAGAAACTATTATACTCATATTACTTGCATTAAAGGCATGAAAAAGATTCAGGTCTCTACAATTTAATTATTAGAATTATTATTATTGTTTGAGGTTAATGATTATGAGGAATTTTTAGGTTCATCTTTTAGTATGTGCTTCAATGCTCTTAAATGGATAAAGTCAAGTAAGTCACGTGCCAAAGTTCTACATTCTCCTAGTAGGGGATTTTGGGGCGTGACATTTTTAATAATTGTTATAGGCAAGAATCCTCGTGTTGCGTGCCTGTAGATGGCCGAGGAGCTTCTATGGCGTACATCTGTAGTATGAGGCCTTGCTTCTTCTTTATTGTTGCTCATGATACTCACCAATGATCTTATCATTAGGGCTAATAAACCTTGTAAGCAAACTTCATTGCCATCTACCGTGAATGTCATCTTAAATTTAGAAAAGTCCCAAACTATTGGCCCAAGTGTCCTTAGCCATGGTGCACCAAGGACCACTTCACAACCTTCTAATGGCAAGAGATAAAAATCTACCTGAAGTGGAATTCCTTGAAGAGAGATATGTATGCCCAAACACTTTCCTCCATTGGAAAGTCGCTCGCCACTTGCCACAACTACATCAAAGTGTCCTCCTTGTCCCAGTCGTAGGCCCACCTTTTTGGCAAGTCTTTCATACAAGAAATTATGCGTGCTTCCAAAATCTACCAAAACCGTCACTTCTTTAGGCACCAATTGACCACGCAGGCGCATAGTTTGTGGTGCGTGGGCTCTAGAAATAGCATGCAGGGATATGGCTAGCGTTTCATCGTTAGCCTCTTCTACTGCATCATCATCAGAAGAGAGAATTTCCGCCTCCTCTGGCCACTCGCCCTCCAAGAGGAAGATCTTCTTACACCTGTGACCGGGCCCATACTTCTCGTCACAATTAAAACAAAGCCCCTTCTTACATCGTGCTTCCAACTCCTATGGAGGTAGCCTTTTAATGGGTGTAGAAACCGGATGGATAGAACCGGGTGTAAAGGGTGGAGCAAGATGCCTCACCTCAGGCTATTGTCCCCTTCTTTGATTAAGGAGCCTAGCCTCATACAGAGGAGCTGCAGATAGGGAGGAATGACACAATGCTTGAACGTCAGCCCTGATGTTCTCCCGGAGGCCACTAACGAAACAACACAGTTGTTGGGAGGGCAGCATGTTTCTTGTCTGAGCTAGCAGTTTCTCAAACTGACCTTGGTAATCTCATACCGAGCCTATCTGTCTCAATTTTGTCAAATCACTGAAAAAATCTTCAAATTGGGTGGGTCTATACCGCCCATGCAATCCTCCTGTGAACTCCTCCCATGAAATTTGGACATTTTCCTTCATGAGTAATGATACCATAACTGAGCCTCTTTCTCTAAGTGGAATGTGGCTAATGGTACTCTTTCTTCTTCTGGTGTTTGTTGAAAGGTGAAAATTTTCTTAGCATGACAAATCCAGTTAGTTGGGTCATCTTCCCCATTATAGCATGGAAAGTCAAGCTTTGCAATCTTCAAAGCTGTGGATCGATTGGTGTTATTGGTGCCTCCCATCCAACCAGTCCCGTTGGGACTAATCGAGTTCTCTCCTTGCTCCGGACCACGGTTCATCAGCAACTGATCAAACCTGGAATTCATTGCCGCAAACATCTCCTGAATTTCCTTTGATAGCCATTCAGATGTGGCTCCCATCTCTGCTTCTATTTGATCGATCCTATGCTTCGACATGCCTGGCTCTAATACCAATTTGTTATGTCCTTGGCCTCGACCACGACCTCTTCCTCTTCTACCAATCTTAGCAAGAGTAAAGATGTGCAGAAACATGGAGTTTAAACAAAAAAAAGTATGTAAGCCAAGGATTCTTCGAGGGAATCCAACCTTCATAATCTCCAAATTGGAATAATAAATTGAGATCACTAAGGAATGCATGGTCTAATAACTAGCCAGTCTTTACAACGGATAGTGGAGATAAGATCGTCATGGACTACTACAAATAAGGAAACCAAAGAATGACTCAAATGCAACTAACTAGAAGAAGACTTCTACGTAACGACCCCTACAAAATAGTTTCTACGTGGCAATAGTTGCCTTATTTGCTATTGGCCAATATAAAGAATATATTTTTTTCTCAGAAGTTTAGGGGGGTCTAGAGTCCCCTGTCGCCCCAGCTCCACCCCTCTCCCAAGTTACACCCCTCTTATCACTACAGTTTTTTTCTTCAAAATTTCAGGGAGCTTCAGCCCCCCCCCCCCCCCCTCTCCCGGGGCCTCATGTGGCTCCGCCCCTGGTTGGCACCCCTATTTCTTTAGTATATAGTATACAATACCTATATTAAAGGAGAGGAGAGACATTATAACGAAGGATTTCATAGGTAGGAGTGTCAATGGGTTCGGCAAGCGTCCAGCATGACCCAATCGACTTGGTTAATCTGTTGGCTAGTCTAGGTCTAGAACCCTAATATTTGTTCCATTATACTATGCTTTTAACTAGGGCTACACTCAAGTTAAATTGGCTTGTCAACTCAGCTTGTTTAAGCCAAGCTCAAGCTAACATTTCAAGCTTGAACAAACCAATTTAAGCTTTTATTTGCGTCTGAATGTTTAAGCAAGTTGAGCTTGAGCCATTCCCTATTTGATTCAGCACAGCTCAAAGCTTAGGCTGATCCTTTAGGACTCGATATGCTTAAGCTTTACTTGTCTCAAAAAAAAATAAAAATAATAAAAAAATAAAAAAATATATATATATATATTATATCAATATATAATAATATTTTTGAACTTTCTGTATCATAACTTATAATAAATAAGTTTAGAAGATAATGATAACAAAAGAAAGTTAAGAAGTTAAATGCAAAAATCCAAATCCAACTTACTTTCTACTCTCTAGATTGATAAAACTATCCTTAAATTTTATTTTTGTATGAATAATAATTTTGTGTAATTATTATGTTGCGAATAAATAAAATTAATTTTATTAAAACCGACCCCAAATAACCTTGAAACTCGTATCAAGCTTGAGCCAACCCAAGATAGGCTCAGCTTTAATCAAGATATAGCTCTAGTCGAGCTTGAGCCTGAACATTTGAGCTCGAATCAAGCTCAAGCCAACCTCGAGCTTGGCCAAGCCGAACTCGAATGCAAATCTACTTTTAATCGGGCTTGGCCTGGCCTCATTATTATATTATATTTTTATAAAAAAAAATTCCTATTTACTCATTGAATTAATAATCAGGCTTGGCACATCCCAATTCGTAACCAAGCCCGACTTGGCCCAATTAATAATTGGGAAGAATCAGGCCTTCACGCATGATAAATTTTTACAAATAAAATTAATATTATGATATTAAAATGATAATTTTTTATTGTTCTTAATTTTAACTTCATAAGACATTTTAATATTTGAATAATCTGGTTACTAATGAATAATATAATGTCCTTATAGTTATTCTTACATAAGAACCTATTTTAAAATAATCGATAAAATTCTGAGTTTGATAATACCTTTAAGTATTCCTCAATCTACAATATCATTCTCTCTTGTTTATCGATGTGGTCTAAAGTTACTGGTTGGAAGTGGATCTTTCACTTTACTTGGATCAAGTATTGCCTCATAAATTAGTTTCCCCTTTCTCAATCAAGGATCCATGGCTTTCCTGTAGATATCATGTCTTCCTTGAGGAGGTAAGTATTACAATTTTTATGCATTCTGGGAACCATTCTTTAGCATTTTTACAATCATCAATTAATCTAGAGTTTCATATTTTCTTATCTTTACACTCAACTGCTCCCAGACAAATGAATTTCTAGGATTTTTTTCAGTGACAATGAAGATCGAATATAAACAAGCCAACAATGAATTTACTTTTGATAACAACCATACGATGGTGGGAAGTCTAGGGACTATCCCTCAACCAGAACTTATTCCATTAACAACAAATAGCAATGCAAAAAAGCTCCTCCATTTAGTTGCAGTGAAGACCTTTCAAATTTAAGTAATACCAATTTCTTAAAATTTGTGTTCTTAATGAACATAAATCGAAGACCTTTGCGAAATTTGAACATAGAGCCCCATTACAATTTATTGAATTCAAAAGAATAAAGGAAAATTTGTGTTCTTGCAGATTTAAGGAAAAGGTATGAAGAGAGGGAGTTGTACTTGGGAGAATGGAGACTATGAGCAAGGTCTTCAAATGGAGACATAATAGAGGGGGAAAGAGCCAAAAAAAAGTAAAAAAAATATTCATATCGAAATTCAGGAAAATAAAACCCCAATTGCAACAATCAAGTGCATACCCCCATTGTCTAAAATCGCATTTTCAAAACCCTAACAAATTGGCTGAAACTTCATTCTCAAAACCCCAATTCCTTGTCTAAGGAAATTCTAAGGTTCGGGGTTCGACATTGAAATAAAAAAGAAGAGGACAAAGAGGAAGAAAAGAAATAAAAGTTAAAAAGAAGAAGAAGAAGAAGAATAGAGGACTACCTATCGATGACAGTTCCTTATTGAAGGAGAGAAACCGATGGGAGTTCTTCAACGTTGAGGAGAGGAGACAATATAGAGCTCAGTGAGGAGAAGATGATACTTGTCGAATAATCCCCACAGAAAATCGAGTGATGTAAGTGCTTATTTGTCCCCCATAATCACTCCCTCTCCAATTACTGAGGGCTCGTTTGATTCGGCTTAAAATAAGCGTTTATATAGAATTAATCGACTTTATAGTGATTATTACAAAATAATAGTGTTTGGTTGGGAATTTTGTAAGTGCTTACGAAAATAACCGTTGATTCCATAATTGGTCCGGGGGTGCTTATGAGAGGTTCATGAAGAAGGATTTTAACTGGAAAACAAAATTGAGGAAGATCACGGAAAAAAATGATCAATGATCACAGTTAATAAAAACATTGTGAGCTTAAGTTGACATTTAATCTCGAGTAATTAACATCTACAATCACAGCTAAAGAATCATGAGGTTTTAATTTTAAATAATCACAATTAAGATGTAAACTGTGATTGTAAAAGAAGAACTCGCAATGATCGTATAATCTTGGTTAATTGACATCTACAATCACTGATAAAAAAATTGTGATATTTGATTCGACTTATCATCACGCCTCACAAGGTTATGGTTCATTTTGCGCTCTATAACCATGATCAATGACCTAGGTCACAGATAAAAACGGTGAGCGAAGATCCGATTTCTTGTAGTGTCTTCTTCTTCTTCTTGTTCTTCTTCTTCTTAATTTGGGATGCAGCCTCTGTTAATACACTCGTAGCTTTAGCCTGCAAATAGCTTTAGCTTTTTCTGTTTTTCTATCTCTATATCAACGCTTTTAGGGTGTTTTTCACGATTAGGTCCATGGTTGTATTGGGGTCTGAAGCTCCTTTGAATGAGAGGAATTCAAGTTCCTGTACATGTGTGTGGATACAAAAAGAGGAATCAGATGAGTGCATTTGGGGGATAACTATGATAGATAAAAATACACATATGGCACTCTTTCCTCCTTTGGAATCATTGTCTCAAATCTATATAGATCAATAATTATGCTCCAAAAGATAGGGGCTAGACAAGAAAAGAAAATCTGGTTATGTAAGGGATGACGTGCAACCTATTGTTGGGGCAACATTTGTCAATTGCTTGGTCTTGTAAGTGATGGCATATAATCTATTACATGTTATTCTATACATGAAACAGAGCAATTTCACTTGAAATATGTTGAAATTTCTTGTAGTGGTATGTTGAAATTGCTTGTTATTTGAGGTGATACAACCCTAAAAAAATCTATTAGGCCAATATATGAATTGAACAGATTTATGGCTTTCTATGGCAAGATATGAATTTAAATTTCTGCAAAACTGTTGGGACAACATATTATGGCTTTGTCCTCTTTACACTATTTTATATAAAATTTCTGCACATTTTATACATATGAATACAGGTTTAGAGTAAGGCTTCCTTTGATCATTTAATAATATTTCATCACTAATGTCTTTCTTGTTAGAAACATAGATGGAAACTACTCAGGCTATTGGTTCTAAAAAAATATCACAAGCGATATGGTCAGAAGCTATGACCCAGACTTTCTTATAGTGGCAGTAGAACAAACTTTAAAGGGGAATAGACCGAATGGGGTTTTCAATAGGATGGGTTGGAATTATATTAAGACTAAGTTCAAAAAACTAACCGGAAAAGAATATTTTTCCACCAACAATATAAAAATCATTTGACATCCCTTAAAAACAAATGAAAATCCTAAATTAAACTTGTAGAACTGACGGGATTTGGGTGGGACCCAATAAAGAAGGTTGTCACTGCCGATGAAGAGCGTTGGGCAAAATCAATACATGTACGTACAATCAATAGTATTATATATACGAGTTCTATATTATTTTGTTGGCAAACCTTAATATTTGACAATATTTCAATGAAATTATAAAGAAAGACCCAAGCATTGGAAAGTTCAAAAATGTCACATGTCCCATGTACGAAGAGATGACAATAATATTTAGAGATACTTGTCCAACCGGGTGGCTATTCTTTACACAGGACAAAGTGAGGATGAGACTCAATTGCCAACAAATTTTTCCTCACTTGAGCAGGATGATGGCGATGAGTTTGTATCCTACACCCCGTTGGATGAGACTTGTAATATTGGTGGTTCAAAACAGGCAGACTCTAAAATGCATTCTCTTTGCAAGAGACCTAATGAGCCATCTTCAAATGCAAAACAAAAAAGGAAATCCTCTACAACTTGTGCTCAGTTGTCACTCGAAACTCCTCTGGCGCTCCCTAGCCGAGCAGTCCTCGTCCGTGGATTTTCCTTCCTTTTACTGCCTTTCGCTCAAAGGGGTGAAGGGAGATAGACACAAAGGGGAACGTACTGACGAAGGTTGTTAATACATTGGTAGAAGTTTCACATAAAAGACTAGAGGCTAGCATGTCATCAGCCAGTAGTCCATCACCTCCCACTTCAATAGTGGACCCTTTCTCTATGTCAGCTTGTATGGATGTGCTGCATGAAATGGAGGGTGTTGACCAGAAGAACAAGGCTGTGTACAAGGTCTTAGTGATGTTGACAAGCAATGCATAGTGGAGAGAGGCATCTATAAAAATGCTACCTAACTAACGTCTTAGAAGGGTAGAGAACCTAAAATGTCATAGATTGTTCACCATAGGCTTTGGGATTTGATGTTGGAATTATGTGATTTGACTATTTGCTTTCTTGGACTATGTTGGAATGATGAGATTTAACTATTTTCTTTCTTAAACTATGTTAGAATGATGTGTTTTTCTTTATATATTTTTTATTTTGGATGATTTATATATTTTCTTTTTTAGAATACTTCAACCTTTATTTGAAAATTTTATGAAGCTTCTTAGTTGATTGTTCTTTAGTTGCATGTGTGTTTTGTTTTTATATATTCAATTGTTTTAAAAATTAAATAAGGCAATATGAGAGATGTGGAAGACGAAATTGCCGACAACTTGGTCATTGCTATGTGTGACAAACAACATACATCATTACACATGTCTAAAATACCATGTAAAGACTCAATACTCACGAGATATGCATTCCTACGTGAAGTACCTGATGGGCATCATATCCGATGCTTTGAATTATTTCGGATGGACAAAATAGTATTTTGGAGATTATGTTTGACACTTAAAAAAGGAGTTTGTTAAAGAATACGAGACATACATCCGTCAAAGAACAACTTGCAATTTTTTTGTTAACTATTAGACAATGAAAATAATAGGCTGATGGAAGAAAGATTTTAACATTCCGAGAAGACGATTAGCTGACATTTTTATAATGTCTTGAAGGCTATGAAAAAATTTTCGAGTGAAATCATAACTCATTTGTCACATTCTTCTACCCCAATAGAAATTTCTACAAATAAAAAATATCATATGTGGTTCAAGGTAACATTTTTCACTTCTCTTTGGCTCTTATTATACCTAATTAAACACGAGCCTTGAAAAGGACACATGGCAGTCCCAGATAAGTTCCAAGGAACATGCACTTGTTGGGTGGAACGTCTCAACCACGCCTCTTCCTCTGTTTCTTCTCATCTCCTCTCTTTCACTCTTTATCAAACAAATGACATGCACGTTGTTTAGTGGGGAGCGGTCTTCTTTAAAATATCAAACAAATGGCTATTTGAAAAATCGTTGGGAAAGGTTGCATTATGGCAACACATCCTTTTGCTTCAGTAGCTTTCAATTCTTGATCTTCCATCATTCCATCCTATCTCTTCCAAATCGTCACAACCCTCTATTTTCCTTTGTTTTCATTTCTGTCTTCCAAGCTTACAGACGCAATTGTTCAATGGGGAGTTTAGGGGCGCAACTATTAAGGGGGAAAGATGCAACTCTTTGCATACTATATTAAAGGGAAAGAGGGGAATAATGTCAAGTGGAGCTTGACAACAATGATGTCTTTAGAGCAATTGGATTTCATTTGGCATGATATTGTCATTAGAATTTGTGATTTTTTTTTGTTGAAGTATTTCATTATTTACAGGAGATTAATAGTCTTTGTTACGCTTGAGAAGATTTGATTGCTTCTATTTATTTTCTAGCGTGTTTTTCTCTTTTTTAGATTTTTATTAGGGTTTTGATAAATGTATTTGAAATTCAAACTCCAGAACAATGGTAGTTTAAATTTCAAAGGCGAAATAGAAAATTGCCTATGATAAGAAGTTGTTCTGGCTTCTTGAGAATTACAACCAGATCTTGATTGCTACGGTCGATAACAAATGATTGTACTTGCTGCATAAATTCAAGAAGGTGTTGCGTTGATCACTATTGAAGGTTGTCATGCTGATGTCGAATACTAGGATTTATTGATCAACCTATTGCAGAACATCACCGGAATCTAGAAGAACCCTATAAGTATGGATTAACTTTTTAATCATTTATTTTATGTAGGACTTGGAAATGGAATATTTCATAAAATAGCCCATTTGGGCTACAACAAAGGTTGTTCCTATATATAGATCAAATTGGGTCATTGTACCATTAGTGTCATGAGTCATATCTGGAAGTCTCTGCATATGTTTGCTTCATACTTTTCTTCTTCCTCTATCACTCATTTTTTTCTTTTCTTTTTCCTTTTTTCAATGCTAGCACCCACCTTTATACTTGCTTTTATTTATCTTGAAATGTAGAGGATAATGGGAGGAGAGTAGGAGAAGACAAAGCTTAGGCTTGGGTTTCGAGTTCAGAGCATTTGCTAGTAACTAGAGAGTGATAAGGTTATGGAGGACAGTCACCTTATAATATATGACAACATGCTTAATGATGCATTCCTCAAACTGGACTCTACTTACAATAAACATTGTTATCATGTAGTTTTTATTTGATTATTGTTGGTTTAATAATTTAAGTGTTTTTTTTTTTTTTTGGAAGAGAGTTGGGATAATTTAAGTGTTATTAGGCATTGTTTAAGATTAGGATAATGCTAGCATCACTTTCTTTTAAGACTCACTCTCTTTTTTATTGGAGAGAGTGTTGGTGGAAAACAAGTGTTCTTCTTTTAGTAGAAGACAATAATAGATGTCTTTTTTCATAAAGAAAATGAGTTTGAAAGAAAGTGTAGCTAGCATTGCCCGAAAGATTAAATCTTTACCAATTCTTGGGTTAGAGTTTTGTGCTTTTTTCCATACATACTATATGATGTTGATTTCTATTATATATCAAAACGATGATGTACCAATATTGGCAAAAAAAAATCATGACAGCCACTTGATTGTTATGATTTTTTTTCCAAAACACCAACACTATTGTGATCTTTATAGTGCACTACTTAGACATTAATGGAAATAACTTGAAAAATATAAGGTGGGTATTCTCTAATGTTTTAGCTAATTAATATTTTACTTTTGTAATTCAGAATTTTTCCCCTATCTTCTTCTTTTCCTTAATTAAGTATATTTATTTTTCTATACTTATTGTATTTTACAGACAAGAAATCCTAGAATAATAAGATTTTTATTAATAATAGATTTGTTTTTTACTAATATATTATAATATTATGCAGTGATAAAATGTATACTAATTTTATGATATTATAATATTTGTTGTATAGACAGGTGGTGTGTCAAGTTGGTGTGTCAAGTTTACATGCTATGGGTTCAAGCTTGGATAAAAAAAATGATATAGATAAATATAAAAACATAACATATTTCTTTATCTTCTCCTTATGTTATTTTATTTTAAAATTTTAAAAAATTACAAACAAAAATATTTTTGCATAAATTAAATATTTGTATTGTTAAATTTGCTTTTGAAGCAACTACTATTTCAATCAAAAATAAATATAATATAGATATTTTTGTTTTTTTAATTATTTATTTTAATTTTTTTTCTTTTCCTTTCTTTTAAAGTTACTCCAATTTTTTTTTTATGAATTGTTTGGCGTATATTTTTTAATATTATCATTATTTGGAAAATATGCAACTATTCACACTTATCGAAAGTCATGTCCCTTTTGGTTGGTTTACAGTTACAATTTTACTATAGAGACGATATCCGATCAAAGGTTGCAACCCTTCCTCTATATAATCTCATCTTACTTTTTTAAAGGGTTACAATTCTTCAAAGAGGTGCATCTCTTGGTATCGTTCCTTTAAAACATGGGTGGTAGAAGGTCACAACCCACACCATGTCCCGCACGATTTACTGTGTACTACTTCAAAGAGAATTTTGTTTGATTGAAATCCACTCACGTACCTGCCCATGTGTCTATTTGAATACTTTGTCTTCATCTACTAAGTCATTTCAAGTATAGTGCATCCAGATTCAGGGTTACACGGGAATTTAATGTGTAGCAAGCATTTGCGTTGGCCGAAGTCATTTAAACTAAGGAGTTCATTAGGCAATGTGTGGCAAGCATGGATAGTAGCACTTTAAGGAATTAGAACAGGTACTCTACATTATAGTTGAAATGCGTCGCTTTTTATTGTTTTTACTTCTTTTTTTGTTAATTTTCTATTTTTCATGCAACTATTTAATTATTATTTTTCTTTTATCATTTTTGTGCATCGCACAAGCCCCTTTCTAGTTATACTTACTAGCGGAATGCACATGCGATGCACGTGAGTGTCCATTTCTAATGAATGAAAAAAGTTAGATCCGATGATGGGGTTGAAGAACATGGATTGAATAAATCTGACATCTAATAAATCAACATATTTAAAAATTTAATGACAATTTGATAGTATAGAACCTAGTAAGAAGTAATGAATTTACATTAACAATATTATTTGAATTCCATAATAAAAGAAGAATATAAGGAACATAACGATGTCATTGATGTAAATGGATCTGTAATGCAAACCCAAGAATTAAAGCTTAGTTTGAGTGAAGCTCATCCTACTTTTGGAGATACATCAACATATTTCAAAAAATTTATGATAATTTGCTAGTGTAGAACCTAGGAAGAAGTAATGAGTTTACATTAATAATTTTATTTGGATTCCATACTAAAAGAAGAGTGTAACGAACAAATCGATGTCATTGATGTAAATGGCTCCGTAACGCAAACCCAAGAATTAAAGCTTAGTTCGATTGAAGCCAATTGTAGTTTTGGATAAGGTCAGTCATGTCCCATCAATGATTGAAATCTGTTTAATTAAGAACCTGATCTTAACATTTGGAAATGATCAATACAAAATTAGAAGAGTTCTAAATAAAAGAATAGTGCTAGGAGATCATGAATACATATTTATTTATTAGAAGGGAGCAAAGAAGATAATCATCACTTAACTGAAACTATCATCGTACAAAGAGTTTCGGCATCACCAGATATATAGAAATTCGTCTGAAAGATGTGATTCCTGTAATAATTAACACAATAAAAAAATATATTAAAATAAAATTATTTTTTTTGGAACACACTATTATAATAGTAAGGATGTGATTTACCGTAGAATATATCCTTAAGGATATTAGCACAAAGCACATTTGGCCATTGTGAATAAAAATAAGCTTGCCATTTTTTATTTTTAGCCAATCGTGTGAGGTCAATGATTATTTGGTCGTGCACATTTGGATGGTGGTTCAGTGACCTCATGATCTTCTTTATTTTTCTTTCTCGAAACATTGCATTGGTTTATTTGGAGTTGTTTCTCTGTAGTGCAAACAATAAGAATATTAATATTTAATAAAAAAATAAAAAATGTATTCGTAAAAGATGTAATACCTTTCTCACGTAATTAAAACATCCTTATGTGCAACATTACTTGTATAAGTATCATTTCTAAATTCTACTTCATTTATAACTTGAGGACCACAATAATCTCTTTGCACAAATAAAGGTTCACTAAGTCGAGCCTGACGACGCAATTGAGTTAATCTTGTTCTTCTGTGATGGATGGTGGATCCACTTGTAAGATTTAGTGGAGTTTGGCTTTCTACTTTGCTCACTGACATCAAGTATCTATTATTTTAACCCAAAATAACATTAGGCATCAAGTCTCTATTATGTGAACTCTAAATAACCCCATCAATAGGACTTCAAAAGATTTAATGGGATGACGCCAACACCTTGAATCCAACCCATTTCATTAATATGGAACAAAGTTTTTTATGAAAGCATTTCTATTTGCATTAGCCGTAATCTTAATGGGATGAGATTACAACTGAATGAGCAGATTAGAGAAAGACCAAACTTTTAAAATAAATCCATGATCTCAGTGGGATGAGAGCATTACAAAGAAACCTTCAACTATTAAATTGTTAGTAAACCCTTAACATAAACAAATTATATTAAGAAATTTGAAATTAAACCAACTCCCTACTATTTGAACCCTAAATAATCCCATAAATGAGAGTTTAAAAGAAGCAAAAAAAAATAAAACCCTAATCCTCCTTTTGTTTAAAGCATTTCTATTTTCATTTCCATTAGCACTATTTTTAATGGGATCCCATCAATTAGACTTCAAAAGAAGCAACAAAAATGAAACCCTAATCCTCTTTTTGTTTAAAGCATTTCTATTTTCATTTCCATTAGCACTATTTTTAATGGGATGACGCCAACACCTTGAATCCAATGGGACTTTAAAATAAGGAAAAAAAATAAAACTCTATTTGTAATGGGATGATATTTTAATACCCTAACAATTTTAATTGTTAGTAGAACCCAAATTGAAAGCCTCATTTTTTTAATTGTTAATTGAACCCTAAATAGGCAGAAATAAAATTGAAATTAAACCAACTCCCTACTATTTGAACCCTAAATAACAGCATCAATGGGACTTTAAAAGAAGCCAAACAAATAAAACCCTAAATAACGACATCAATGGAACTTTAAAAGAAGCAAAAAAAAAAAAATCCCTAATTGTAATGGGATGAGATTGTAATTGAAACCTCTAATTTTTAATTGTTAGTATAATCCTGATTGAGACCCCCAATTTAATTGTTAGTAGAACCCTAATTGAAACCTCCCAATTGTTAATTGTTAGTAGAACCCTAAAACAGCTGAAAGAAAGTTGAAATTGAACCAAGTAGAATTGAAACCCCCAATTTAATTGTTTGTAGCACCCTAATTAAAACTCCCCAATTGTTAATTGTTAGAAGAACCCTAAAATAGCCAAAAAATAATTGAAATTAAAAACCCTAAATAATCCCATTAATGGGACTTTAAAAAGAAGAAAAAAATGAAACCCTAATTTTAATGGGATGTGAAATTGTAATTGAAACCTTGGAACCCCCAATCGAAATTAAACAAATGAATAAAAACTAAAGATTCAACATTATCTTTTCCAAAGCAAACCATAGAGAGTAATATAGAGATTATATCCAATCCAAAACACACATCAAGATATTGCAAAGTGATGAAACAATACCAACCTTTTGATTCACTTTGATCGTAGTTCTCAAACCGGATTCTCCGCGAATTTCCAAACTGAAATGGGTTTCGGCTATTTCCCGGCAACACGGATACGAAATGAAGCTTGAAGATCACCACGGCAACAGGGAAACCGGAAAGTAGAGAGAGTGAGTCTAATAGGAGAAAGGGAGAGAAACCGTGAAGATCACCAGGAAAGTAGAGAGGTGAGTCTAAGAGGAGAAAGGGAGAGAAACTGTGGAGAGAGTGAGTCTGAGAGGAGAAACCGAGAGTTTGATTTAGTGGGTAACAAAAATTCCGATTATACCCTTAATATAGAAACTCTTAACATTTGTTAGAATAGATATAAAAGGGTAAATTTGTCATTAAAAATTCACCTACGCTATCGTCGCTTCTCCTATTATAGTAGTAAAGATAATTTTTTGCAAGTGTTTAATAATATCTTTGAACAATATTTGTAAGATTGTATCAGTGCGATTGATGGGACACACATTGATGCAATAGTCCTAGTTGAAAAACATATCCCTTATTGTAGAAGGAAACAATTACACAAAATGTAATGCGGTTTATTCTTCTGATATGCAATTCACATATGTTTGCACTGGATGAGAGAGAAATGGACATGATTCTAGGATCTTGTTGTATATGGTCAACACTCTTAATTTGAAATTTCCTCATGCCCATCTAAGTAGAATTAATTATAAAAAATTTCAACTTAAGATTATTTTTTCATTTTATTCTAAAACAGAAGAATTTTGTCGTAGGAAAGTATTATGTTGTGGATGTTAGATATCCAAACATAACAGACTTCCTTGCACCCTATTGTGGATCTCGATACCATTTACAAGATTATAAAGGTGACAGAGGTCCAACAACATCAAAAGAGTTGTTTAATTAACAATGCGCATTCTTCATTATAGAATGTAAGTGAGAGTTGCTTTGAAGTGTTAAAAGCACACTTCCTTATCTTAAAGCGTATGGCTTCGTACAACTTTCTCACTCAAAGAGATATTATTGTTGCTGCTTGCGTTGTCCATAATTTTATAAGGCAAGAGACTTAGAGAGACAGCTTGTTTTGAGAGTATGAAGTAGAAAATTTGCTCGTGCCTAATAACGAAGTATCATATGGTGGAAGTGATCTCAATGTTTCTGAACAAACACCATCGTAGGGACTATCTTACAAAAATCAAGTAAAATGATATATATCAATAGTCAACAATAGTGTAACATGAAAATTGACTTTATGTTTTACATGAAAATTTTGTACATCTTTTTAGATTTGATAACTTATATTGAAATGTCTTTTTTTAATTATTATCGTAGACTTTGTAACAAAAATCATCAATTAAAAATTAGAATCAATGTTATCTTTATGCGAACAATTGACATAATCAGCTTATACATTTAAGTGAACCAAACTTGATTGTTTTACATATAATTAGTTATTATCAGCATCAACGCTTATTGACAGTGTCAACCAAACAAGATTACAACTATCAGTGCTTATTAACATCAACGTTAATTTGCAGTAACGCTTATTAGCATAATTGCTTATGACTACAATAATCAGAACCAAACGAGCCCTAAATCACCAATTATTTACATAAGCGCTTATGAAATTTTCAACCAAACACTATTATCTTGTAATAATTACAGAAAAATCGATTAAATCCCATACAAGTGCTTTTTTGTAAATTCAAACCAAATAGGCCCTTAGCAAAAAAATTCATTAAACTACTTAATTAAGTATAGAACTAAGAGCTTAATGGGCCTTTTAAGTATTTAGTTTGTTAAGACATGAAAAAATATGTTTCTAATTAAGCTTAGTTACATTAAAACCTTAAAATAAGCATTGGAAAAAGATACCTAAGCGTTAGATGTGCTAAAAATATATTCTCTAAACATTAAGCTATATTAAAATCTTGAATTAAGCATTTCGAAATGTAGCTTACATTGTACCAAAAGAAAAAAAAAACCATTATTCTATTATTTGGGTTGAGGAATGCTAAGCGTACTCGTATTTTTATAATTTCACATTTTTAGATGATAAAACAAAATACTTTGTGTGGGTCTACAAGTTTGTTTTATGAGAATGCTAGCCCCTCACTGACTTCCAAAGTTTCACTATAGGAACGACAAGTCGCTACTTTTTCGAGTTCGGATCCTATCCAAAAGATTGAACTCGGGAGAGTTCAAACGCACTCACAAAGCCTCTTTAACTACCCTTTTAACTTTGGTAAGAAGTTTTAACCCTTAGAGTTAATTTTTGTTAACATTTTTTTACTAAAATTAAATCAAGACTAGATTGTTGAACCATAAGGGTTAGTGAATTTTAACCATAATTAATGAGGTTTAAAAGGGACACGTGTTGACTTGTGGGTGCGATTGATCTCTCCCAAGTTCAATTGCAATAATTGAATATGATCTCAACTCAACTTTTTCATGTTACATTGAAAATCGGTATAAACTATAATTTCCTCATTTGAAAAACATATCTTATGAAGGGTGGAGTGCTAATGCTGAGTGTTCCATCCACAAGGTGAGTTTGGAAAAACATATCTTATGGCTCTTGTTTTATTATCAAAAGAGGGGAGAGTATGAAAACTTTTTGACACACCTCCCTGTTGTGACAATGATAGAGTGTATTCTATAGTGGAGTGATTAGTGTTTTAGAGTTTCACTTCCATTATGTGTGGTGGTTGAGATGCTCACCTAGTGGTGTAAATGAGCGGAGTTGGCCATTGTTCGGGCTTGGCTCGTTGGTTGTTTAGACTTTCTCGGGTTTGGCCCGAGCCCAGTTCGAGCTCTAGAAGACTAACTTGAGCCTAGCTCGATAACTCATATTTACCTAATTTTCACATTTTTTTTTATCTTTATAGTAGTCCAAGTTGCTCTTTTTCCCCTCTTGATCACTGTTGGGATCACTAATTATGTCATGCTCACTGATGATGATATTGTTTCCTACATGTGTGACACAAGTGTTGAACATAATAAAGCTATACATTCACTTAACCATGTCAATACAGCATAAATCTGTTTGATTTTCTTTGTTTACGAGTTTTATTAGGATGCAATCACTAGAGCTCTATGTTCTTTCTGTTTTTTTTTTTTTTGCAAGTTGTTTTAGAGGTTATTCATTGGGATTGGTATGTACTTTGATGCTAGGGTCAACCTTGAAAGTTCTCTACAGATTTGCAAACCCTAACCCTATGTTTGGTTGCTAAGAAAATAAGTGAAAACATGAAAAGAAAAGAAAATGAGATAAAACACAACTAAGAATTATATTAGAAATTTAAAATTTTCTTTTCTTTTCCATGTTTTCACTTATTTTCTCAACAACCAAACATAGCATAAAGTAAATAATCCACTGATCTTGCTAATTAAAAAGAACATCTAGATTTTTTTCATACTCTATAATTAGGATAATACAGAAGTTCTATTCTAAAAAGAATAAAATAAAATAAAATTGCAACCCCATTAGATTATTAAACCCTTGAAATCCTAACACAAAAAATTTCTCTTCTTTTATAATATACATATAATAATGTGGAATAGCAGTGGGGCAGACAATGACGTTTATGATAAAATGAAAATGGTGGGACAAGAAAAGAAAAAATAAAACATTCATGTGAGTAAGAGAATTTATCGCATTTCCTTCTGGGTCATGAGGCTCATGCCTAAGCCTAATAAGTAATATATATGCTAATTCATTTAGTGTCTTGACTCATTGGTAGCCTAGCTCGAGTTGTCGAGCATAGCCAAGCCAGCACAAATGCTAGGTGAGCAGCTCACCTCTAGGCCAGTGCAAATGCTAGGCAACTAAGTACTACCACAACTAACTATGAAACCAGATCACACAGCCAATTGAGAGTTCAATTGTGATTGAACTCTTGCAGCCACAAGTCCACACGTGTTCTTTTTTAACTCTTATAATCTTTAGTTAAGATCTGTTAATCCTTAGAGTTTAACAATATAATCCTAGTGTTTAGCAAAAAATATTTAAAAACTATTTAACTTTGATTAAGAATTTTTAATCTTAGAATTAATATTTTTTATTCTTCTAAAAACTAAGATTAGATTACAATATCCCTAAGAGTTAGTGAATTAATAGGGGTTAAAAAGGCGATGATTGGATTGTGAGGGTATATTATATGAGGGTTCTCTGGATGGTTTTAACGTTTCAGCAGACTCTGTCGTTCGCGGATCTTTAAGACGAGTACGGATAAACGAAATCAATGGCGGAAGCGGAAGAGGAAGTAGGGTTAGGGTTAGGGTTAGGGTTAGGGCAAGGAGAAGCAGAGGGTTTGAGTCCTTGGGAGCAGCACTCAGCAGTTATCAGCATTCCTCGCTTCGATTACAACGCTCCATCTTCCCTTCTGGAGCACTCGCATTCTGGATTCCTCGTCACATGCACCCTTAGTGAGATCTACGTTTTTATTGCAAAACATTTGCTTCTATTGGTTACGATTTTACTTGAATTTTATCATTTTTTCTCCTAATGTCTTATATAGATGATTTTGGTATAATTTTATCTATCTGTGTACATGAACACGTTTTATTCATTTATATGCAGAGCTCGAGAAATCGAAGTCTCGGTGTAGCGGTCAAAAAATCCTTTGTTTTTACTTTTCTTTTGATGAGAGTATGTAACTTAATATCATGTTTTTTTTCCTCTTGTTTATATATATATATATATATATATATATTTTATTTTTAAAACCAAAAATCCACAAAGACAGAAATACAAAAATTACATTCTTGTATTTAGAAGACCAACTTTATCAAGCAGAAAAAAACCTTTTGCTTCACGAGGAAGGCAGAAAGGTGGAAAATAATATTTTTCATTCTCACTATTTGATTCTACCAATACCACACAGACTAAGGAGGATCAAATTTCCTTATAATGAAATTGATAAGAATAAGGGAGTCACTTTCAACCATAGTTGCAGGGAAGCTATTTACAAGGTAGGAAGCTCTCTTCCAAGGAAGCTCGTTCTAGACTCGCTTCTGTTCTCTTCCACCTGGTCCCATTTAGTGGTCAAAAGGGGCTATGTATCTAGGAGGCTATGAGATAGACCTGAGTCTAACGCATATTATATAAATCCTAAGCAAGTATCGTTGGAGTGAAACCTAAGGCTGTAAGACACTTACTTCTACACAAATATCTCATTTCAGATCAAATTTATAGTATGATTGTCCATCCTAATATAATGGGAATGAGACACTTATATCTATTTCTCGCTTTCCATTTTCTAAGGATTTTTTGAGTCTCGCTTCCCGCTATTCGTTTCTCTTCTCGTTTTCTCTTCTTACTTTGGTAACTATACTTTCAACAAATATATGACACAAGTTCAACTCCTCACAAGTCAATAGACCATCACAAATGGCTCGAAATTCTGCCTCCATATTAATACAATTCCCAAATTACCAGAGTGATCATGAACAACCCCTCAACCTCCCATATATATAAAGAAAAAACAAAATTTAATTAATGATTTTTTTTAGAACAGATATTTTTTAGGGTTTCCGTATTTGGCTCTCACTCTTCCTTTACCCAAATTGTACTATTTGATTTTTCTCAATGACATTTTGGTCTTTATTTCTAATTTTGAATATTTATTTTCAATAATTTCTAAATATCTTAAATCCTTATAGTGTTAATGAATAGAATATATTTGGTTCGCCTAGGCAACACTTTGCATAGGGGAATCTCAATTGCCTTGGCGTCGCCTTGAGGCTTTGACTATGTTGCATTCATATATATACACATAAATACATATATGTATATAGAATAAAACATATACATGTGAGTTCTTGTCACATTAAGGACGATGCCATAGCATTCCCTTGTAGGCATAGTGAGGCTCTCAAGACGTTGATAGCTTTTAAGGATATGATCATAGGGTCAATGCAGGCATGCCAACCGCTCATGCTGATGCCGCTTTTCTAGAGTGTTTCATATCTTATTGCGTCAATCGAGTTAGTAGAAGAGCCTCTAAATATCCAATCCCTTTTGTCCCTATTCTTGAGGGATTGGTAGCCTGAAAAGATTTCTTTTTGGTGTTACCTGTTAATGGCCCCACCTCCCATGAGTCGAGTTTGACAACTAGTGCCTCAACCCCATTTTCTCTTCACGGCAAAGCTTGGAGAATCGACGCAAGGCTGTCGAGTTGGCTGGAGGATTGGAACCTCTAACCCATATCCAATCCTTTTGGCCCCAGACCTATTCTTCCTAAGAACCTCAGAGATTGATTGGGGAATAGCTATATGTCTGGCGTTACCTGTTAGTGGCCCCACCTCCCATGATTCGAGTTTGGCAACTAATGCCTCAACTCCCAATTCTTCTTCAAGTCCAAGCTTTGGGAATCGATGCAAGGCTGTCGAGTTGGCTGAAGGATTGGAACCTCTAAGCCTTATCCAATCCCCCAGTCATCGTTGATGAATTGGATTTGATTCCTTGCCTATAGCACTATGGCTCGGATCACAACAGTATTTACCAATTTGATTTTTTAGGTATATTATTAGTTTTGTTTTATTCTTTTGACAACAGTCAAGACTGTAACAACTTTGCTTTAATTAACTATGAATTATTGGATATAATTGTATTTTAATCCAAATGACTTGGAGTTACTTTACTAGATTGAGTTTATTTCCTTCTGTTCTAATTAGGTATGATTGTTCCATTTGAGGTATATTTTTTGAACTAATTTCAGGTATCTATGCCCTGCTAGTTGTAAAAGAAAATATCTGAAATTTCCAAACTCACTATACATAGGGTTTGGGGGTCCTTGGGAATGTTGTGTCTTATGTAGAAAGCTAACTATGATGGTCTACCAGATTATAATATTTACAAAATAATAGTTACATCCTCATTAACAATTCTAAACGTATAATAGTCAAAATGTTGAGTGGGCAACACCTAACCATCGACGCCTAGCTAGGAATTTTATCACCTAATCAGAGTCTAGGCAAATACTTGTCAAGACAAGGTCATCTACTGGTGCTTATATCTATAAAACTTTTCTTACTTGACAAATTTTGTCTAGGATTTCTGAATCTAGTTTTCTCTACCCCTTTTTTGCTTATTATTCTTTGTAGTGACATTTTTGTCTGATGTTCTAATTCTAATTTTCAATAGTATACGAATATCTTAATGTTTTATTATTTTAATAAAAGAAAATAAATTTTTGTTGCCTAAGCATTACCCAAGTAATGCCTAGGCAGTGCCTCACCTAGGGAGTCCCTATTGCCTAGGTGTTGTCTGGAGGCCCTGGACGCATTAACTACACCGTCTAAACATTTGCACTCGATTTGCTGGTATCAATTTGATTACATTACTTGATAACCAATAGTTATCCACAAGATTTAAACTCTAAATGTTTGAGGAGCCTGATAGCAACATAGTTTAAAATATCGGTATCGACAAGGCAAGTTTAAAATATGTATAAAAATTTAAGCATATTATGGATACCCTCTATTTAAAATACTCTCAAATTTAAATTTCAAAAGAATTATATGGATATGTTTCTGGGCATGAGCCGTATGAATATGAGTATAGAGGTGTACCTATTTGGTAATGCCAAAGACAATTGTCCATCATTACCCATAGTATCTACTGATGGCCGATGGGAGTGTTGCTACATCTTGGACTAGATGACTACCAACGTTATGTACAAGAAAAGAAACTATTATATTTACGTATTAACTATTATGTATGAAATTGATTGTATTTGAGATAATTGGTATGCTTGATTGAGAAATGAATGAAACTTTTTATGTAAGTTAAGTGAATCATACATTACCGTCAACATTAGTGCACATCTTTGGCCCTCTTCTCATTGCATTTCTTATATACATTGTTGTTGTTTTTTTTTTTTTTGATTCTCTGATGTGTATTAACATTTATTTTAACATTTCCTGAAGTTTCATTGAAAAATTTAATGTTTTTTACCTTTTTTTTCAATTTTCTCTTAAATATGTGATATTATACCTGCGATATCGATATATCTCCGATATATCTTTTTTCCATGGCTCAACATGTTATGCGATATCGATATTCAAAATCTTGTATACACAATCCCAATCAACTACAAGCCCGAGAGTTGTGGAATCTATTCATAATTGTCACTTGATGCTTGAGATTGAGCATCATGACCATAGCCACTATCACAATGACTATGCTCATTAACACTCACTTTATCAATCCCATTAATCATGCCATCTATGCCTTGTCTGGCCTATCGCTCAATATCACGCCGTCATCGCTCATACGTTTGGCTCTCATTACCACAAGAGGGCATACACAGACCATGACTACTCTCCTGGGTGGCATGGTCGAAGTACTGTTCCTTTATAAATACAATACCATGCCTCCCCTACTCATGACTCACATCTGGTCGTGCATGTGACTGCTCTCCATCATCATCGTCATCATTACCATTATGGTCGTCTTCGTTAATTTTTGAAACTTCTACCTCAATCTCCAACTGATGAGTCCTCAGTTTATTGAACTCGTCGTCTTCATAACCATCGTGCATTGTCCTTTTGAGCATCCTTAGTGAGCTGCTTCAGTCGCGACCTCATATTATAGTGCGAATACACTAATCACTCCAATTTCTCATAATTTAACCGGTTGAGAGGCTTCAAATAAATTAAGGAGAACATGCTCCAATTTCGTTCACAATCGCTAGATGATGCCATTTGGGATAGAATATGTATAACAATTTTCCTTAGATTAGCGGCATCCATACTTATCAACTGCCATTCAGCCGCATGGGACAAAAAAAATTCTATGAGAAGTTAGAACCCCTTTTTTATCGTATATCAAATAGTAATGCGTTCATTACAAATTAAATTATTTGGGTTAGTCTTCTTCCTTCTTTGCCATTCTTTCACCGAATCCATACATGGCATTTCGAAAGACTTTGCACTATAATAAAGAAGCATAGTGTCAAGTTTGTAAGTATATATATATATATATATATATATTCCCTAGTAATATAAGCAGACAAATTTATTATGCCTTTACCTCCATGAGTGCTGTAGTAGCTTTAGATAGATCTTTTTCTAATTTCTGCACAACCTTCTTCAAGAATCCCAATAAGGACTCATTAGTGTTGAGGTCGTTCACATAGTGATAGACGTGATTAAGATAAGAGGCTGTTTTACCCAAAACATTATTAATATAAATCAAATGTTCAAATGTTAGTACCCAATATAAATGGTAGCAAATAAATGTTACTTTTCTATGGATGTCATGTAAGAGCTCCTTATCCCACCACCTGTCTATAATTGCACAGTAGTCCTTATAAGATTTTGGGGGCAGTAGTCCGGATAGCCAAACTTCGTCTACCTCATACCTCGTACACATAGCTCATAGTGACTCTCTTGTCCCCATCAACCATTTTCAGGACCTTCATAACCGTCTCAAGTATCTTCATTACCTGACGCATAAGGTCCAAGAATTAGTTATTGCAGATAATGTCCTTTACCCTCTTCGCTTCAACGGTGCGGCTACATGAGTACTCATCCCATCCGTCACATATAAAAATCATCTTCAGTCCTGTCTTCTGAGCAAGAATACATTGAATGACTATGAAGTTGGTGGCGAATTGAGTTGTCCCTTACCGTAATAGCTCCCCAATGGCGTGCTCTCTCATAATACTCAAGACCCAATTTTGTTTATATATATAATTCATCACATCTTGGGCTTGTTTAACCATAGTCTTCACATTTGTTTTTCTCCAAAATCTTTCAACATCAAATCGATGCAATGAGTCATACACGGTGTCCAATAAATGTGCTTCCTCTTTATCATTAACAACTTTCGACTTTTTAAATGAAGACTGATTTTCCGTGACAACCTGTACCACGTATTCCTCTCCAATCTCCTCTACCACATCATCAATTAATTGGAGGTATATATTATCTTTAATAAAAGTGAACATCGACAAATTTCCAAAATTTGTTTTACTATTATAATAGATGAGAAAGTTAATCAGTGATAACCTTGTTGACTTGGTCCAATTGTCACATATAAGAGTCACCTCGTATGCATCTCAATTCTTCGTAAGAGAATTAGTGTGAGAGTCGATCTCAGCAATCTCGTCATCAAGTAACAAACTTATGATCTTGTAGGGAGTGGGTCCCTTTATGCTTGGGCCGACTCTCTGGATCTCTTCAATCATGGTCTAATAGTATGGAGATGTCGTGGCGTTAGCTGTGATGAGATTAAATATTTAAAACTTTTCAATCGCTCTCGTCACTGTCGTTGCTACATTCCCTCAAAACCACATATCCTTCAACTTCTTCTGAGATGCCCCCTGGTCTATTCCCTTAATGCTTGGACCACTACCCTTCTTCGATTTTGACCTTAACACGTTTGGAACATATCGATCAAATACCTCACATATGCTTTGTGTCCTCTGTATCCCACCTCTCCTATCCCTGCTCAAACCCTTACCTCACACTGTAAATAACCAAACCCATGCCTGTTGGCCTGAAATTGCTGCATCTCCTCCCTCTCCCATGCGTCTTGCCTAGAATGGCCCATGGCTGTCTTCATTCATCTGCTTCCTCTTGAGTGGGATATATCAAGATCATCATCATCATCATCATCATCATCATCATCATCATTATTCTTACCACTATATCCTCTAGACCTGCTCTTCAGAGTAGCCCTAAGGTCTAACTCACCGCAACCGTTCTCTTCTTCTCAACCTTCTCATTTAGGTTTGTCCTCATTGCTTGGCTAACCTCTCGAGAGTACTTAGGGCAAGAGTGAATGTTTGTCCTTATACCCGCCAAATGTTCTTTCAGTCGTGTGATCCCACAACCTTTAGACTGAAATCCATAGAATTACATTTCGTTGCCTCGACCCATTTATAGACTCCCCATATTGTCACCCTATATCTCTAACATGTTCTTTACCTTTATCTTTCTTTGGCGCCATTTCAAACTTATATAGAAAGAAATAATGATCATTAATATATAGCATTTCAAAGTATGCAATTAAGTTACATATACTTATTTTAATGCAATATACATGCAAAAAAAAAATTAAAAAAAAATAGGGTTAGTACATAGATTTTCAAGATCATCCATAGAATTAACTTATTTCATTTTTTGAATGAACACTAGATTGAAGGAATGTTTCGAAATATTGAAGATTTTTGGATTTGTTTTTTTGGAAAATTGTTGATTTTTGGAGGGAAAAAAAAGGGTATTGCTTTATGGATTTCACATGAAATCAACAAATTTACTCATTTTAGGTTGATTACAACCTATTTTCATTAATTTAAACAACTAAAATGAAAAAAAAGGAGAAATTTTGCATACCTTCGAAAATTTCGGGTAACTCTTTCAATCCGAAATCAAATGCTAAGATCTTCATATGAGCCGAAAATCGACAATGGACTTGTTGTTTTAGGCCTAGAAATTGATTTAGAGGAGAATTGTTGAAACCACTCAAATGAGCAAAAGCCACGGTCTTGATCAATACTGTTACAATATTGATTAAGACTTAAAAAATGAAGAAAAAAAAAACAGTATCGCTTAGTATCAGATGATACTCCTTGATATGCACCGATACTGTGCAATACTTAGAAATTATATGTATTCTGCGTACCAAGGTACCGGTCCTCTCCAAAACCTGTACGTACTAGACCGGTACGCTTGGCACATCTAGATTTTTGAACCATGGTTGGTAGGCACGTTCCTCATCTGATTTGGTTCTAAATGAACATGCTCAATCCTTAATTGACAAATTTGTCAATTTGAGTGCCGCAAGGGTAATCTCTAGAAGTATCAGATCATTTGTAAAGATTGTAATTATGGTGTTTTTATTTAGTGATTTCTTATTTGCATTTGGTTAAACATGCATTAAAATGATAAAGAATCTGAATCAGACACTTCATGTTGCAAGTTCGAATTATGGTGCGTTTATTTTTTGTTTGCATTTAGTTAAACTTTCCTTAAAGTCATAAAAACTCTGAACCAGAGACTTCATGTTGCATGAAGAGAAGCGACAAGAACACTCAAGAAAGAAGAAGTATATCTGAATCACTTTTGATCAATTGATCATTCTAATACAAATCCAAAATGTAAGGGAATTCTTTAACCGAACATCCATAAATTCACCTCTATGTAAATTTTAGAATTGTCCAAGGTTGCTTGTAACACATTGTGATAATCTAACTAGCCTTCCCATTACATGGGTTAAGTCCAAAGCGTTTAAATTCATCCACAAAGGATTTTAAGCCTCAAACAGGAATCAATTTTGAGGCATCTTAGGCCAAGCAAAAACCTTCTTCAAGTGAATTGAGTCAGTTGAACCTTTTGCGGTCATATATGCCTGTCTCGTCCAATATCAAAGACGTCCAAGTTGTAGGTTTATTGCCTTATTGGGGCCATTTCTCTCATGTTTATGCATGCCTCCTATATATTGTATGGACTGTTATGCTTTGATGACTAAATAATTTTTTTTTCGCTTATTTCTTGGCTTGTTCAAGTCTCAATATCTTTTGTAATGACGTTGTGCATTATTATGCTTGAATACTTATATGCTTTTGATTTTTTAAGAATGCAAGCTCTTCAGCATGGACCCTTAGCATTTGGAAAAGGGTTTACCTGTTCCTCCTATTGGGTACATGCATATCCTTTCTCATTCTACTTGGGAATTGACGTTTGAAAATTTCTATGTTCTCGTCAGAGCGGGAGAAAAGTGCCACCAAAGAAGTCATTTCCATCCTTGAAAAGGTTTTTATCAAGTATCTTAACTTGTCTAATTCTATATCATACTGTTTCATATTTGATGTTTATCCTTCCAATGGATGTAAGGGCAATGTATATATTATTCTGCTACAATGGCTATACATGCAATAGAGTGCAAGTTTGACTCATTGGTTCGGATGCAGGATTAGTGTTGAACCAGCCTACTTCAAAAGTGGAATTTGTTGAGACTTGGAATCTAGTGTCAAACTGAGAAAAGAGAACATGCATAAAAGTGTGAGACAGTGGTAGAAGTTAAAAACATTTGAATAGATTGAGAAGATTTAAATTATCTGGGGCACTCGATTGTGTCATATTGTTTATTAATAAATGATTATGAAAACAATTAGATAAATAACCCATAAATGTATAAATCGGGTGACTTCAATATTTGACTTCAGACAGAGAATTTGAATAGAAAATAATATCAAAGGACCTTTTGACCTTTTAATCATTTCATATGAAAAGAAGAAAAATATTAATCTCAGGCTAAGAAAAAGAGAACAAACTATCAACCATGGTTCAAAATATCAGTATCGGGTAACATATTGCTAAGTCCAAAACATGATACGTATCAGATCGTATCGGATGGATACGGCGGAAAAAATAGGATACGCTAAGAAATGCTTGGATATGCAAGGAAAAACTTGGATACCTTACATAAAACTTATTTTAATGCAAATATAAGCTAAAAACAAACTAAATGAAGGTCTCTACTATGTTTATAACTATACATATGAGAATTAAAATTTTATAAGTTAAAAAAGGCGTGTTGCTGATAAAAAAAAATGTGAAAAGACAAACCATAGTCAGTTAGCCAAGTATAAGAAAAACAATTTAGATATCAAAACCTTACATTCAATGAATAAAATAAGAATGTATTGAATTACAACCATAAATTTTAAGCTTAATGCACGTCTTTTTATGATGCTGTTAGTTGACTTTTTGACCTTGTATATGAATATATTTTTTAAGACTAAAATATGAGACTTTTTTGCTAGACTTTTGGGTTTTGGTAATTTTTGATATAATAGAATTTATGAGATTTAAATATTTGAGAAATACCGTATCATTTGAAATTTTAACCAATCCCTAAAAGGTGCTAAAAAAACAGGATATTGTTCTTGAATTGGAAAGTCATGACCTTTTATTATTTAAGAATTTGGATCAAGGATAATATTTATCGAATTCAAATATGGGGATAACCTTACTTACATATTAATATTTTAAGTAAATGAAAGTAAAATTAATTTGAAATCATTTATTTAAATAATATTTCATGTAAATAAGTTGTGCGTATCGGGTTTGTGTTGTGGATTCTAGTGTAAATGGAAGAAAAAAAACTGAAAAATTCCCAATATTAGGCGTATCAAGCCTGTATCGATCTCGTATTAGCTTGATACGGGGGATTTTCTTTTTAGCGTACCAGTGTATAGTGTAGTTAAAGCGTCCAGCAGACACTTGGGCGATAAGGGGTTCCCTAGGCGAGGCGATGCCTGGGCAATCAAAATTTATATATATTTTTATTTTATATAATATTATATAAGAATTAATGAGTGCCTGCCTAGATCATGATGTAGGCGATAGGGGTCCTAGTTAGGCGAGGCGGTGGCCTAAGCATTGCCTAGGCAACATTTTGACTACACTGCCAGTCTATCAGGTAGCTCCAAACAGGATGTGTATCGGCCCGTATTGATTGATATGTATCAAAATTTTAAACCATGCTATCAACTGAAATTGGAGAAACTATGAAAGGAATAGCCAAATGGGTGGGTAGAGAGTGGCCATGGTAGAAATTCTGTGAGTCGAAGGCTTTCATCCTCCCCCCATTTTCTCAAATGGTTTTGTTGCAGGACGAGTATGCACTCCTTAGAACAAATCTAGGGGAGGGGGAATTGCTGATGACGGTTTTGTTTCCAATTGATGCAAAACATGACTTTTATTCTAAAATAAGTAAAAAACCAAGGAGAAAAAGTATTGACAGTTAAACATGCGAGCATGTGAATGAGATGTTTGATACTATGACACCCCAAAACCGCACATGCATAGAGTGATTCTAAGGTGGTGTTTGGCATTCCAAATCAGAAACTGATTCTAAAAATGTATAACTCATGATGAATAAGATTCTCCATTTAATGCCCGATTTTTTTAATTTATCAGGCCCGAGATAAATCAATTCGTTCCGTAAGAGGATCAACTTTTTTCTATTCCTTAAAAATTGTTCCAATTGCAAAAGAAACGCACCATAACAAATGCATTCCCAAAAACGGAACAAGAAAAAAAATCGTTCCATGGGAACGATACCAAACACGCCCTAGAATTCCAGAATAACCCTACTATGTCCTCTGCTTGCTTCCATTAGAATCACAAGATCAAAATCTTTCAAAGCTCTGTTACCAACCAATGCAAAACACATCATTTTCTAAAGAAAAAAAGGAAGAAGAAAAATACCTACATATGTGGGTGTGGACATGAGATGTTTGATACTATGACCCTAAAACCCCACATACATATACTGCTATCATGTGGTAGTCAAATTTAGGTGAACAAAGGTTGTTAGAACACTAACTCAGACTATGCAAAAAAAAAAAGTTGTTAGAACAAAAACATGAGAGTAAAACACACTAATATATATATATATATATATATATATATATATATATATATATACAGACATATATATACATTATCCTTGATTGCCTACTTGACAGTGTCAATATCCTTGTTACACAGCTTGCACTTATTCAGATTGCATCCATATGATAGAAGAAATTCTTTATCTGGGTGTGGAGAAGGTTTAGATTTTCTAGTTGTTTTCTTTGTTAATGATTTTTTAGACTACTGTTTTATCTGCATACTGTTACTCCAATTTGTATCTGGTTTCAATCTTCAACCTAGACAACTTTACAATATGCAGAATGTTCTTATTTTGACGTTGATACTGTAATCCTTTGGATTTTCTTGCAGTATGTTGGGTCTTCAAGTAGCAACAGCTCTGAATGTTCGGAAAGCTCAGATGCAAATGAGTCTGGAAAGAGAAGGAAGACATTCTCAGAGGAAATAGATGGGGAATGTGTCAATAATGCAAACATTAAGAGGGATACTGCTATCTTAGGGGATTCTGGTAGTAATTCTGGACACAAAGTGACGTGCGTTTCTCTTGTGCTTTCATTTAGATCTTTTGTATGGCCAAGATTTGTTTTTTTTTTTTTTTACTTTGGTAAGATACAATGCAAGTACATACTGACTTTATAATCTTTAAAAGCAGGTGAACTTTCAAAAGAGACTGGTTTGTCGTTTTTGAAGAGGGATGCAAATGTAGAAAGAGATCTTGTTCTTTCATTAGTTAAGCTGACAAGGAGCGGCTTAATTCTCCTTACCTTCCCGAGAAACAATTTTCATGACACAGTTGACATTGTGTCAAATGTATTTCATACACTGGAATCTGGAACTCTCAGGTCACCACTGTAAGTTGCTTGCAAGTGCTCATTTGTGTTCAACTGTAGAGTGTTTATTGCTTTCTATTTTCTTAATTTTTTTCCTTCTCTTCTTTTCGTTTCTTATTGCCCCTTGTTTGGTTGATGCGAATGATCTTACCACTAATGATACTTCAATTTTCTTAATTTCTTATGAAATTGCTCTATGTTTGATCCATGTCATCATACTTATTTGGAAGCAAGTCCAGTTTTGCCATGTTCTCGTTTTTATTTGCTATTAATATTGTACGTGTGTTGAAAGTGTCAATTTTGAACGAAGATAGGAAAACACAATTTTTGTTCATATAAAGGTTAAGATCAGCAAATCAAAATTACGAAATTTGAATAAAAGTATGAGAGAACTATATTCGATGAGAAATAAACAATTGTTAATTTATAAAATCTACGTCAAATTTATGAAATATAATAAACCTAATATGTAGTAAGTTTTTCTTAGATCAAGTGCATGTTCATCCATTTATGATTTCATTTTTTTAATGGTCGATCATCTCCTAAATAATAATCATCATTGATAATATATTCTTACTGTTTGTGGTATAAACTTATTTAATATAGTTCAATATTTCTTGTCTGTCTTGATCTGAAATATCTCTTGCATTTGACTTTTTCTTTTATTATAAATTTTCTTTAATAATGTTAGAACATCAATGTATACTCTACAAATAAGAAGCTAATATTTTAATGAAAGTAAATAGAAACTATTATCTCAGCTTTCAAGTATATAAGATCCAATAAATGACTTCCAATGAGAAATTCTCATTAAAATATAGTCATATATTGTGCAGTTGTATCTGAAACTCTAAATCTAAGTGTATACTGCACAAATTTAAAGTCATTTACAACTAATATAACGAATATGCATCGTATGCATAAATTTTAAGAGAGATTTTGTTACATTTGGACAGATTTTGAATTATTGTTATTTCAAGTTGTGCACTTAGCTCCTTTGATGAAAACTACTTTAAGGTTGCATCTTTCACAAACACTATAGTAAGGCTCATTTGTATTTTAATTATTCAATATAATTGCTTTGAAATAATATGATGTTTTTCATAAACAAAATTAAGCTATTAATTTTTTTCTAATTTCTAAATAACAAAATGTATGGAAATCAGAATATGTAGGTAATAACATCTTTATTTATGTACTTGAAGCAATGATGTAGATTTTCAATACTCTATTTGAATCAAATTCATTCAGCATCTTTAATCTTTGTAATTTATTTTTTATGTGAAAGAATATAGAGCTTTAACCCTTTGTTTTAAATAATCGAACCTGTAATTTTTTTTACTTAGTCATCGCAAAAAATGTTTTAAATAATGGTCAATAGATATGATAACATACTAATAAAAGCATAGGTATTTACCAATTCCTAAATTTATTTGTTTTAGTGACATTTGGGCTTATTTGGATTGTGGTTCTTAATAGTATTTGAAAAGATAGACCTAATAAACATAAAAATAATAAGTTGAATATAGTATTTAAAATTGAATAATAGCTTACATTAGTCAATGTTAAATTGTTAATTAATTAAAGGGGAGTGATCGTCTCAGACGATTCAAAATAGAATATTTGGCTGTCATGCGGCTATTGATGCAAGTGAACCCATTTTTGAGTTGGTTGAATTAATAATGGTCAATGCTCCTAATTAGTGGATGCTGACCAATACAAGTGCAGCTACACGTGCTATTCAATTTGAGTCGACGTATGAGACCATTTCCCTTAATAAAATATTATAGATATCATCAAGGGGTGGGTGACAAGGAGCAAGTTCCTATTCCTCTTCACTCTAATAATAAATCTAAATGATTCTGAATGAATTGATAATATACCCCTGTTGGTCAATCAAAATGAAGAGAATAATTTGTCCTTTAGTAAATATTCTTATGAGCACTTGACCTTCATTTTCTTCTAAATTTACCCATAACACCTAAGTTATTGTAATTTATGTATTAGAAAAAACACATTAGTTAAGATAATTAATACATATTATTAGTTAAATATCAGTGTAGTCAAGGCGTCGCTTGGGTGTTGCCTAGGTAGTCGCCTAGGTGGTTTTGGACTGTCACCACCTAGGCACCTCTCTAGGCGGGCGGCAGTCATCTGGACCATTTAATAGTTAGATTTGAAATATACCCCTTCAAGGGCTAGGATTGACTAGGCCCTAACTATGCCATGGAAATAAAAATCGTCGAAACCGATACGAAATGGACGATATGTATAGGTTTCGGTAGCCCCCTGTACGATATTTATGTTGATATGAAGCGACCGATACATATTTTTTTTAGTTTTTTATGTTTTCATTCATTGTGAAATTGTAATTTTGTTTGATACGGTCTTTGAGTCACTTCCCATGACTTTAGATTTAGTAAATTTGGCTCCTATAACTCATTTGATTTTTAAAATTTAAATTGATTTTTTAAAGAAAAAGAAAACATTATATGTGTCACCTGAAACTAATACCGAAACTGATACGTATAGGTTTCGGTTGAGACCAATACATCCCCTGAAATCGTATTTTTAATCCTTGAACTCTGTACTCAAGGGTCAGGCAGGGCCAAAGGGCGGAAAAGAAAATCAAATTTTTTTGTCATTTGAGAAGACAAGATTTTTTTCTTACACTGATTGTCAACCTGACATGGAAGTGGATATCCTCTTTTAGTGGCAGTTAGGCAGAAGAAAAGTAAAATAAAATAACATGAAATGTTAAAATAAATTAAAAAAAATATAATAATAAAACTATATAAAATAAAACTTACAAGTTACGAAATGTTTAATTATCTATATCATCCCTTTATATATATAATTTTGACACATCTCTGAACTCTGTACTAATCCAATCTTGGCAACAAACCTTATACAATCTTTGATTTTAAACAACTCCTAAATTGGTAAAGTGACCTTCCTAATGCTTAGTGGAGACTCAGATGCTACTGTTATCACTGGAATTGTTAAAATGTCACGAGCCATCATTGACAAAATTAGATTTTTATTGAATTAAATTTCCACCAAAGTAATATATTTAAAGCATTGGATATATCTCTTGGCTCTTCCAAATATTGATTTTATTTTGATTTTACTTCACAGTAGGAGAGGTCCTTAATCTTGAGGACCTGCCTCCCTGCCTAGGTTGCAAAATTGGGAGTCTCTCATTTAAGTACTTGGGTTTACATTTAGGAGCGCACTTTAAGGTGAAATCGGATTGAGAACCGGTAATTGAGAGATCTAATATGAGATTAAAAGGATGGAAATTTGTTCCCAACCTCAATGGCTGCAAGTCTGGAAAAATCCAATAGAGGTTCTAGTGGAACGTAAAGATCCTAATTAATAAATATCATCTAGTGAAATGGATTTCCATCCATTGCCCGAAGGAGAGTGGTGGGCTCAATCCGTGGCCTCTTAAGGGACGTGAATATGGCTTTAACGAGAAAATGATTATGGCGAGTTGGGGAGGATCCCATCTGTTTGTGGAGAGCAAGGTTCTAAATGTTGATATCACTCGACATGTCGAGCAGTAGAAAAAAGATATATCGGGGATCGTTTATCTGTGATTTTTGAAAAAATGACAAAAAAAAATGGGACAAAATATGGATTTTTGTAGTGGAACTTCAAGAAAAATTTAAATATATGTTAATAATGAATACACCTTTGAGAATAATTTTTTTATTTTAAAAATAAAAATGTACATACGAGATGCAATGAGAAGGGGGCAAAGATGTGCATTGATGACACAATGTATGATTGATTTATATTTCCTAAATCATTCATTTCTCAATCAATAATAAATTTATAATTTATAAGATTCATAACATGACAAAGTTACAAACATACATAATAAAAATCAAACCCTACCCAAGAACTACAATCAAAACCCAAAGGAGTTATGCAAAGGCTCGAAGTCATCTCTGTCCTGACTAGGTTGGCGATAATACTGGTTATCCACTTATGTACAATATCATGCCCAACTCATCACATTATGGTACATTAATGTATACTCAAGTACCTAACATTGGTAGTCATCTGGTCCAAAATGTAGCAACACGCCCATCGGTGGATACTATGGGTATTGACTACTGAGGCATAACTGTCACGTGCACTAACAAATGAGGTTGTACACCTCTATACTCATATGGGTGTGACTTATACTAAAAAACATATCCATGTGGATATTGGTCCTCTGGCTTAGCATAGCTATGTTTCCAAGAGCACAATAGTGTCAGATATTGTTGTACCCCCATACTCATCTTCATACGACTCATACCCAAAAATATATCTATTCGATTTTTTTGGAATTTAAATTTGAGAGTATTTTAAATGGAGGGTACCCACAATATGCTTAATTTTTTTTTTTGCAAAGCATGAATGTAAAGTCTTTTCTTGCTGAACTATTAGTTGACTTTTTAACCTTGTAGATGAAAATATTTTTAAAGACGAAAATATGAAAAAAAATTTCCGGAATTTTGGTTTTAGACTTTAGTAATGCTTTAATATGGTAAGATTTATAAAATTTTAAGATTTGAGAATACTTTAGCATTTGAAAGTTGAAATTTTGACATAATTCCTAAAAGGCACTAGAATGCGGATTTTGTTCTTGGATTGGAAAGTTGACTTTTTATTCTTAAGAAATTTAGTTATAGGATATTTTTTATCGAATTCAAATGGGGGGTGTAATACTGTAACCTAAAACCATTTACTTAAATGATATTTAATATAAATAAGCTGTAAACAGATTTTGGGTCTGTTTTATATCTTAAAATCAATATCACACGATATCGACGATATATTGTTGATATTGTACGATTTGGTGTAAAATTTATAATACCCCATGTAAATATGTTATGAGGGTGCGATATTGAAATATATCATCGACCTTTCTTTCAATGTTCCTTACTTATAAAACATTTATCAGAAATATCAGGCGATATGTTAGAAATATCTGAGGATATATTGGAAATATCAGAGATATATTGATGATATTTTGTAAGAAAAAACTGATATCTTTTACCTTGCGATATCAGAGATATATCGGAAATATCGAGGATATTTCAAACCATGGTGGAGAGAGGTGATCATGGCCCGTCACGGGGAGTATAATAAATGGATACTCAGAGAAGCTAAAAAATCGCACGAAATAGGTTTGTAGAAAGCAATTATGTTGATAAGGGCTAAATTTGAGAGCCATACGAGGTTTATTATTGGAAATGAGGGGAAGTCAAATTGTGGTCCGATCGGTGTTGTCTCACCACACTACAACAAAACTTTGAATCCTTCTATTTGATCTCGCTAGATCAAAAAGCATCAGTAGCATTGAGGTGAGTCAATCGTCTAGGTCCCGAGATTGATGCGTTCGCTAAAAGGCTAAAAAGTGAGTCCTTTCACTAGATTCTTGTCTCACTTAGTATCTATCATTCATTTTCCTTCTTCTATGGACAACCGAATCTGGTCTAGGGATAACAAATATCAGTTTACTGTGAGATCCTTTCTACAGGTTTGGCATCCCAGGCTCTCTCCATCATTTCTCTGTTGGTTTTTGTGGCATTTTGGTATGCCATCCAACGTATTATTTTTTTTTTCCATGGACAACTTATTTGGACAAAGTCCTTACTTGTAATCATCTCCAAAGCGGAGGATGGAATTTAGCAAATTGCTGTGTTGTGCTTGTTAGCAGAGGAAATTGTAGATTACTTGCTCTTACACTGCCCTTTTGTGATTAATCTATGGAACCATTTTCTGTTGTATTAATGTCGCATGGGTCTTTCCATGTTCCTTCAAGGGCTTTTTATCTTGTTGGCATTCAGCCCCATTGAATTACCTTTTGGATGTTCTCTGGGAGCTCTTCTTAGGGGTGATATCTTGGTCCATATGGAAAGAGAGGAACATGTGCATTTTTGAAGATTTATCTTTATCCCAAGAAAGAGTTAGGCAATGAACTCGAAACCTCTTGCTTGACAGCACTTCTATCAGAGATGACTTTGAGGAGTTGGGGATTTCGAGCTTCCTTGTCTAACTTGGGGATTGGTTAATCTGTTTCAGGTTACTTTGTTTATGGTTTCTTCATATTTGTTTTACCTTGGTTTTTTATTGGCTTTTTTGTCCTGTGATTCACTTGAATCTGGGCTATCTCTGTATATTCTCTCGTTTCTTGAATGAAATTATGATTAGTTATTTTTTTTTTAAATTGTAGATCTCTCATATTCATATAACATAGTACTAACATTGACAATATTTTAAAAACCCTGCGAAATATCCCGAGCTTCCAGAAAATGATATAAAATGGACGTGTATTCAATCTTGAGATGGTATCTTCGATGACAACACAAGGGTCACCTTTAGTAAAGCCATTTAGCATTGCTCGTGTTACACAAGTATTGGAATTGGTGTTGAAATTTGACACATGGACAAAGGATAACAGTATATAATGACAATGTCAAATTCAGCATGAAGCGTACGCTGGAGCATAATTGTACAATCTAATGTCGTTTTGCCACAGCAGCACCCAGGGTTGAAGAATAGTGTTTCAAATGCTAAATTAGATTAGTTGAAGCAGCACCCAGGGTTGAAGAATAGTGTTTCAAATGCTAAATTAGATTAGTTGAAGCAGCACCCAAAGCAGCACCCAGGGTTGAAGAATAGTGTTTCAAACGCTAAATTAGATTAGTTGAAGCAGCACCCAGGGTTGAAGAATAGTGTTTCAAACGCTAAGATTAGTTGAAAAGCAAGCGGGGGTAGTACCATTCTACTGTCCAAACACTAGAGAGACTTAAGGAAAAGAGGTAGAGAGATCCTATCTACCAATCTGCAAACAAGGCTCACACAAGCTCCCCCCAATCTCCCGAGATTCGAGGTAAAGGGACATTTGTCTGTTTATGTGCACCCTGACACGAGATTAATCAAGTGACTAAGGGTCAATTGATGCAAATGGGAGTGTACAAATCTGTTTTTGATTAATAGAGCGTTGTCCGTGACCTAGGAAGCACAGAAACTTTGAAAATGGAAACGTACCCATATTGCCGTATTGGATACGACACTCTAAGGTAAAACTTAGCTGGTTTTCATAATTTCTGCCATATCGCCGTACCCGTATCGTATCGCCGTATCTAAGTATCACCGTACCTGTCCTTCCTAGTCCGTGACCATAGTTACCAAGTCGGGATTCGGGAATAATTCGTCTATGAGAAAGTTCGGAAAAATCGCCAAAATTCAGAAATAAATCGGGAAAATGTCAAGTAAAAAATGAAAAAACACAAAATAAGATTACTAATTATGAAAGGTATAAACAAATATATTTCATATATTCGGTATTTATTCTGGACTTTTTCAAAAAATCATGAATTATTCGTGTTTAATTCGCAACTTTTTGAAAAATTCGCTGTTTTTTCAAAACTCACGAATACTTCGTGAATAATCGTTTTACGAAAAAGTCGGGTATTATTCGGGATTTTTTGAAAAAATTGGAGTACGTGGTAACTATGTCCATCACCAAGGATAGTCTTCCCACGGCCATTGAACATAATAGATCCACCAAAATAGGAAAATAGGGTTCCTAAATACAGAATGATGCAAGTGAGATGCATAAACATGTTTCCAAACAAAATTGAGAGTTTTGATTGCCTAGGCATGTTTCTAAGTATCAAACAAGGTTTGTTGCTAAGCCTAAACGTGAATAGAATCGTGATTTTAGAAACTAAAATAAAGCATGATTTTAGAAATAGAATAAAGCACAAATATCATGTAACTAAAAATCTAGGAATTGCTAATTTGGTTTCCAAAGTCTAATGTGGATTCGAGTTTCATCTTGAATCTTAAAAAATGAAATCCAGTGGCAGTGGAGTTGCCAAACTCTAGACATGAGATTTTGCACCATTACAAATCGAGAGAACCCTAATTTAGCGTAATGGAAAATCATAAAATACGAAGTAGCTACCTATTCTAACTTCTAAGTGATGAGGGAGAATAGGAATCCTAAATCTTACCAATGGTTAAGGCAAATGACTAAACTAGAGATTTGGGTAAGAGATTCGGTTGAGATAAGGACATCTGTTAGGCATCCTTAGACACTTTCCAAATGCGATTGCTTACTCCTAAACTCACCTTAGACTGAATTGGAAACCAAGTTATAAATCCTAAACTAAAACACGTTATTATTGAATTATGCTAAAAATTGGAATCATGTTAATCAAGAGATCAAACCAAAATTTGAAACATGCTATTGGGCAATTCTAAGTATCTTTCAGCTGAAATCAAATATGCTAACAAACATAGAGATATTGCTCAAATCAGAAATAGAAACTATCTAAAATCCTAGTAAAATAAAATGGTAATAAATAATAAAAAAGAAACTAACCTAAGTTTCTACCTGTATAAAAAATCATAGAAAATTAAAATGGTAATAAATATTAAAAAAGAAACTAGCCTAAGTTTCTACCTAGGGCAGCTAAAACGAATCAGGGTTTCTTGTGTATCCAACAAAGTGGAATTAAGCTACATGTAGTTCCAAAGCATGACTAGCTTAATAATTTTGGATTTTAAAAAAAAAAATTATGGTTATTTAGATGGCCTGAAGCAGCCATGGTTCAAACTATTTTTGGGATAGTGTATGCTCTCATATGCCAATCACCAGACGTACATGCAGATGTACGAGGTCACGTACCACACTGCACACTTATCATGTAATCACTCTATTCATTTTTTGAGCCTACAATGTTTGTATTGAGTTTGTATATTGTATGCCATTTAATTTATGGATGTAAAGTCAACACTTATGTATTTCATTGAATATAAGGTTCTTATATTTAGATTGTATTGCCTATACTTATCTTAGTGACTATGGTTTGTGTTTTTATATACTCGCCTTTTTTTAACTTATAAAATTCTTAACTCTCACATATATGGTTATAATGTAATTGGAGGATTTCATTTATTGTGTTTTTAGCTTATATTTGCATTAAGAGAAGTTTGATGCAAGGTGTGTAAGTTTTTCTTTGTGTATCCAAACGTATCTTAATTTTCCGGTGTATGGGCGTATATCCAACCAATACTCTGATACGTATCCTAAAATCACCTTACCGATACTCATACCGATAACGATACTTTGACCATGTAACTAGGTGGTTCCATATGAGTGTTTCGAGGTAAAGACAAGGTCCTATGAGAACGATCCCTTTGATTTAAGTTGTAGCATCTTGAAAGGAAGATATAAGTGTATCCTTGATGGCAAATTATAGCTTGTTCAGTTGGTGATATATCGTGTAGTGCTATTGATGCATCTTTGGTTCTCCATTCTCAAGGACTATAATGATGTTTGATAGCTTCTTTTCAGTGTTTTAAAAAGCGTGTGAGGCTTACGCCATGAGGCTCACCTCGGGATGAGGCCTAAGGAAAACGTCTTGAGGCTTAACCATGAGGCTTAAAACCTCATGAGGCTCACATGAGGCATATGCCTCATGTCTTGAAGCTTGCTTTATGTTTGTGTACGTCTTATACATTAACTAAAATTAGGATCTGAGACTTAAATGTCGTTTTTTTTCTAAAATTTGTTATTTGTTTCAACTAATTTATATAGTCTTTCTTATGTGTACGTGTGCGCCCACATGAACACACACAATGTATAGAAATACAAATATACAAATATATATATATATATATATGTCTCTCTCTCTCTATATGTATATATATTATAATTTTTCATCAACGTCTTGAATCTTTTTGCTATTTTTCTTATATTATATTTATTTGTTAAAATTAGAGAGCATGAAGCTTTCTTGCGAGGCTTACGCTTCACGCCTTAAGGCTTATGCCTCACGCATCTTGAGGTCCTAACGCCTTGCCTCACGCCTTAACGTTTTAAAACATTGCTTCTTTTTGCTCTAATCGGGCACCCCCTTCTCTTTTATTATATAGGGATCCCGCTATAAATATTGTATAAGTTTTGGCTATCTTAATCTTCTTGAGATAGCTTTCTTCCATATGGCATTTGCCACTTCTTGCAATGAATTTTCTTTACTTGTCAAAAAACTACCGGGATATATTGGGAGATATCTTATGTGTAGTGTCATAAACATAGAGACAACAAGATAACACACGAACTAATGTTATATTTGGCACATAAAAACTTGTTATTGGGATTCATGTCATGTGCAAGTAAGATAGTCAAGGAAATCAAGAAACGTTATACCAAATTCAGTGTTGTGCTGAAAAATGGCACTTGTTGACACAGTACTTCAAAAAAAAAAAAACACAGTACTTCACCCATCATTTAGTTGCATTGTCTTTTCTTGGTTTAACGGATCCCTGAATTGATGAAATAAAGTCAGAAAAAAATAAAAACAAAAAACCTATAACATTCTAAAGATAATTTCATAATTTGCTCTACACGTTTCAAAAACTATGGCTGATAAAGGCAGCAGAAATCTTTGCTTGCAGTTTTTTTTCGATCTTTTTTATATTCTTTTTTGCAGTATTTAGCTTCACCACTGTTCCTTTACTGTCACTTAAGAGTTCGATTTGAGGACTTAGCATTTCTGACACTGTTCTTTTGTCTTAATGTCCTGAGACATGAATAGGGCTATCAAAGGGTAGGGCTAGGGCTAGGGCAAGGCCTAGGTCTTACTATCGGTCACAGGGCTTGAACTGATTAGGCCCAACTCGTGTCCTCTAGGTCTTGGGTTGGGTTAAGGTTAGGGCTTAAAAGAAGAGTATTTTTTTTCATACACAGCCATTGGATGCCAACTCAACCTCTTTTAATCTGTCTTGGGACGGGCGATGCAATGCAAATAGCAGGTCAGAGTAATAATTTTTTGGCAGGTGATCCTCTCCAGTTATAACCGGCTCTGGCAGAACCGGTTATAACGAGCGTCCGACGCGTGTCCCAAACTTTGGGCGCCAAACTCTCCGTTAATCTTCTCCCGTTAGCGCTCCATTTCAAGCCCCGTCTTCTCATTTTCAAAAAAAACCCAACTTCCCCAAATCACCCAACTCTCCCAAATCTGTGTGTAACCAAAAGTCCAAGAGAAGAAGCCGCAAGCCTTATTCCAACGATTCGGGTAGCCGGTGCCGACGAGATTTCGGATTCCGGCGAGCATCAGTTCCTACTGGTGAAGGCCCCTCTATTTTACCTTCATTTGCTTTGAATCGAAGGCTCTCTCCAACTAATGCTCTCTGCAACTGATTTACCCAACTCTTGTCGAGAACCAACCCTTATTCCGGCCATTTTTGGGTAACCAGCGCCTACAGGTGAAGATCCCTCTGTTTCACCCTCCGACTGTCTTCTTCATCAATATTTATCTCTGTTTCAGGTAATATTTATGGATGAACATATTTATGAAAAACTTCTTATATATTTTGGAAGAAGCCTAATGATCTTTTAAAACCCTTTAAGGGTTTATATCGTTTCTGCTGTTGCTTGTTACGGGATTTCTATCGTTTCCCTGACTGTCTTCTTCTTCCATTGCGTGTTAATCTTGCTTAAAAGAGATATTAAATGAATGTTTGATATCTCACTAGGCTTGGAACTCGACCAATGAGTCCAGTTCTCTTTCTAGGATGCGTAGCTTTGCCATGAGGATATTCCCAAATTCAGGGCTGTATGAGCATGGAAAGACATATGGGTAGTCTGTATAGATTCCAAAAAACCTTCTTCAATGAGGAGCTCTAGGGTGAAGCTTACATGGGCTGCATGTGTGTAGTGTGTGTGTGTGTGAGTTTGCATGTGGTGTGTTTGCTTGGGTGGTGTGAGTATTCCCTTGTCTTTGCCTTCCGTCATTGCCTTGTGGTATGATTGAGTTTACCAAAAAAACCAGAACACCTTTTAGGGTGAGAGTTTAGTCCCACATCGGGTATCTACCCGAGCATGTTGTCCCATATAAGTTCCTTGGCGCCTCAAACGGTTGGTACACGTTTTGAGGAGCTCTAGGGTGAAGCTTACATGGGCTGCATGTGGTGTGTGTGTGAGTTTGCATGTGGTGTGTGTGTGTGTGTTTGCTTGGGTGGTGTGAGTATTCCCTTGTCTTTGCCTTCAGTCATTGCCCTGTGGTATGATTGAGTTTACCAAAAAAAAAACAAGATAACAAGGATTCTGTAGTTACTATTAGGCTGAAATCCACTGAAGCCCTCTTAATACTTGTTTAACTGTTCCCATGTTTGAACCCCAATTAACAGAACCTATCTTATCCCCCACCCTAAGCCATCCAATCAATATCTTATACCAATCGTTAAATGAATTGGCAAGAGGTAAAATGAACAATCATGATCAAGAGATCCTGATAATTCCATTAACACATTAATTTTTTTATTTGGGGTATATTAGCTAATTTTATATTGATAACTGATGTCTTGTTAACCAACATGTATCTTTTTTTTTTTGGTCGATCAACAAGCAACAAGAATATATAAATAAGGACGACCAGAAGTACAGATACATGAAAGCAAGAGAAGCAAAGAGTTTACAAGTATATAAACTCAAGAACCACCCCACCTATGTGACCCCCTAACCCAACTTCCCCAGGCTTCTAGAAGTCAATCCAGAACCCCCTTAAGCTCCTCTCTTGCATAGTGGAGCCTCGCCCATTCCAAAACAACCAGCCGGATACAAGCACAAATGTGAGATGAGGGCAAAGAAGTATCCTCAAAGACTCTAAGGTTTCTCTCTTTCCATATCATTCATGATATGGCTCCCGGGAGGACTGACCAATTAGCCGCTCGAGCACCCATACCACTGAAAAATGACCAATATGATAAAAAGTTATGAAAGGAAGAGGGAAAGACCTAGTCCACTCCTATGTGGGAAATGAAATGTCCCCAAATACCATAACAGTGTTTTTAGACACCCATCATGATAAAAAGTTATAAAAAGCTATGGACCCTTATACACCCATCTAAACTCCCTCTTATCTCTCTTTTTTAGTTTTTTTTTCTCTCTCTCTCTAAAATCATCCCCACTACAATTTTCCTTTCAATCCAAACAGTGTTTTTAAAGTATCTAATATTGTGTATTTATATAGAAATGACCCAATTCAAATGAGTAGTGATGTGTTTGTGACTTGGCCTCCAAGCTACTGTATCTGGGATGGAATCCAACATTGAGCTTCATTGCTTGTGCAACGACCTATAGCTTGAACATGTATTATGCATAGCACTGTACTTTCTATTTAGAGAGTGTGTGAAAAAAAACATCTCAAATCAAATAATAGTAATTGACATGTTTTTGGTCATTGGTTCTCCCAGTGTTTCACTTTCCACTCTAGTTCTCCCTCTATGTGAATGTTGTCCAATTAAGAAGAGAAGAGATTTGAATATAGGGATGATACTTATATTTTCTTTGAATGCATGAAAGGATCTTGGTGTAGAAGTTCAGAGCTTTATTAGGAAATGCTATATCCTGGGTTTTATCAATCATATCTCACCACTGAGTAGAATTTGATTCCTTAGTTCTTATATTTTATTTTTATTACCTGTTCTTGAATTTTTTAATCTTGTTCTAAATGTTTTAACATGCTTTTCTTTGTTCTTTACATGCCTCTTTAGTGTGGATATGGATATCGATAAGGAGGTTCGAACGGCACGGATGTTATCATTTGATATAGAAGAGAGTGGGGAAAAATCAAAATCTCTTGGGGAAGATGATAGTGAGGGTCATATTGGCAGTGGATGTGAAGCAATTGAAGATCAATCAAAGAGCATTGATACACTGAATCCCAAACTTGGAATGGAGTTTCAAACCACTGACAGCGCATATGACTTTTATAATGAATATGCTAGAATAATTGGTTTCAGCCTTAGAAAGGAGTGGGTAAACAAAAATAAGTTTGGTGCGGTGAAGAGTAGGAAGTTTTGTTGTTCGAGAGAAGGTAGTAAAAAAGAGGATAAACGGATTGTGAAACAACACTGTGACAATACTAGAGTCAATTGCAAGGCAGAAATGGTTGTTTCATTACAATTAAACGGTAAATATTATGTTTCAAAGTTTGAGCCAACTCACAACCATCATTGTACACCAAAGAAAGCCTACATGTGCAGGTCACGAAGATCAATTACTGTTGCTCAGGCTATTCAAACTGATATAGCAGAGAGTGTTGGTATAGCACCAAAGGCAGCATATGACTTGATTAGTGCACAAGTTGGAGGACAGGAGAATGTTGGTTTTCTTCCTGTGGACTATAGAAATTATCTACGTTCAAAGCGGATGAGATCCATAGAGAGGGGAGATGCAGGGGGCATATTACAATATTTGCAGAAGATGTCAGTGGAGGACTTTGGTTCTTTTTATGCCATACAAGTTGATCTTGAAGATCAAATAACAAACATCTTTTGGGCGGATTCAGAAATGGTGATGGACTACGAGGCATTTGGGGACGTAGTTTGTTTTGACACAACATACAGGACAAACAATTATGATCGGCCATTTGCACCATTCGTAGGAGTTAATCATCATAAACAAACTATTTTATTTGGTGCAGCTTTAATGTATGATGAAACTATTGAGTCCTTTGAGTGGGTGTTTAAGACCTTCCTAGATGCAATGTCGGACAAGAAGCCCAAGACAATCCTCACCGACCAAGACAAGGCAATGTCCAATGCAATATCTTCAGTGATGCCTACTACTTATCATCGCATATGTGTATGGCATATGTATCAGAATGCTGCAAAACATCTTGGTTATGTATTTAGTGCGTCAGAAACTTTTAATACGGATTTCAGTAGATGCATTTATGATTATGACGATGAAGCAGACTTTCTTGATGCTTGGGAACTTATGCTAGATAAGTATGATCTTAGAGAGAATGCATGGCTACAACAAATATTCAGTGAAAGAGAAAAGTGGGCTTTAGTTTATGGAAGAAATACATTTTGTGCAGATATGAAAAGCACACAACGGAGTGAGGGTATGAACAGTGTTTTGCGAAAATACTTGCATCGTAGCTATGATTTGTTACGGTTTTTTTCACAATTTGAAAGATTGGTGCGCGATAGACGGAAGGCAGAATCAATTGCTGATTTTAACATGACACAAAGTGAACCAAATTTGATAATGGAGGTTCCACTGTTGATTAGTTCAAAGGAAAAGTACACACCGGAGATTTTTAAACTCTTTCAAGCAGAATATTGCTTGGGAATGAGTTGTATAGCAAAGTTACATGGCAACCTTGGATCTATTATCACATACACAGTTATATGGGTTAAGAAAAATCGAGAATACACGGTTACATTTGACTCTTTAGATGACACGGTGTCTTGTTCGTGTAAGAAATTCGAGTTCGCCGGAATTTTATGTGGGCATGCATTGAGAGTCATTGATATACGGGGTTTACAGGAGGTCCCAGGTAGATATATTTTACAGAGATGGAGAAAAGACGCAAAAGGTCAAATGGTACGTAGCACTCTCTACCAACTGTAGCTTCGGAAGGGGATATGGCATTGTCACATCGTTATAGACATTTGATGCATCTGAGCATGAAAGTGAACACGAGGGCTGCAGAAAATGAACACGCATATGGGGTTGCTGTGAGATGGATGGAATATGCGTGGAAACAAGTGGAAGAAACATTCCAAAAAACAACTCAATTATCGAAACCTCTAATAATTGAGTCACATGAGACAATCGTCAACACTTGTGCGCAAGAACATGGAAGCATTCAACCTTACATGGAACTAGATAATGTTACTAGGCTAACTCAAGTCAAGGGGGTTAAGCAAAGGGAGCGAGCTTGTAAGGGAAGGCCTAGAATTAAGAATTGTTTGGAGAAAAGAGGAAAAACAAGGCGTTCTACAAAGACACCATTCTCCACCTTACCTAATTCATCTGGTCCCATAGGGCACTCAAACCCTTTCACTCCACCTATTCAAGTTCCACCTAATCAAGTTATGTTAGTCCAATATATATGTTGCCTTTCATTTAGTTTATTGATTGTTTAAGTCATTTAGTAACTTTAAAGACATTACATAAATAATTTCTGTGTTAAATAGGGATTCACATATCAACAAGTCCAACCAATTGGTGTGGATCCATATATGTATCAGCAATCCCATAGTCATCAGATGCTTCAACTCATGTTTCAACAATCCCAATTCAATCCATGCATGTATCAACTCTCTCAAGAATCCATCTTTAACACATCTCAGATGATTCAGGTAAATCTTAATGCCTTAAAGCCCTATTTTGCGTTTCGTAATATTTTGGTTTGTTAAAAATGCATTTTATACAGGAATCACAATTTCCCATCAGACAACAACAGTCTTTTGTCGGTAGTACCTCACCGGGAGAGACCATTTCGAATGTTATGGGTGAGTTATATGTGAAATGATTTGGTTGTTGAGTATTGTATGACCTAGATATTTGTTTGATACTGATCTCAGAAATATCCCATTTTATAGGAAGTATACAAAAGGATGCAGGGAACGAACATGAATCGGTTGCCGAGTAATCCTGAACTGCGAGTGGTAATGATTTAAATATCATTTTCATGAATAAATAGTGTCTAGTCAGACCATTTATTTCCTTTATTACTCTTCTGTGAAGTGTTTACTTTTAAACATCATGTTCATTAAAACCATTTATTTGAACAAATTTTATAGTTTGCTTGCCAGATGCAGTCATGTTAGTTAGGGACTCATAAAAGTAGAATCACCTAAGTCAAACCCAAAGCTAAATTGATGCCTCTTTTTTCGTTCTTTTCACCCAAAGAGAAAAAGTTTAAAGGAAAAATATCTTATTTCAGCCATTTTATGGAAGTATAATATGGATTTCATGGATTACTTATTTCAGTTTACTTGATGTTTCTGCATTTGCTTATGATCGATTTCCATCTCAAGAATTCAAACTGTCCAATGCCAATGTGGCTCACTGATTTGTTCTGTCATGAGCTGCTAAGCTTGAATGGGCATATCATATTGTACACCTTGATATGTGAATTTATGTCTCAATCACTATTTTAGGGACTTTAGCTGTCATTCTACTTTATTCTAACCACCTATAACTTGTAACTGCAGATGAATAAGAAGTTGCGACCGTTGAAAGCACCAAAGAAGTTGCAATGGTCGAAAGCACCGAGGGTCGTGGCATGCCTTTTATGGAATATTGTTTTGATGATCTTCACTTGCAGCACCACCTAGTTTAGATGACTTTTATGGAATTTAATCCATTATGTTGGTTGTTTTGTAAACTCATGACCTTTTTATTACTACCGAGGTAGCAATTTATATGGCAGTTGATCAAATCCATTATGTTGGTTGTTTAGGTAGCACTTTAGATGGCAGCTAGTTTGCCATTCTTCTTATCGAGTTATTGGTGTTCTTAATGGCTTTTGTTATATGATTATGTGGATTTTATGGTATGTTCATGATGAACTGAAGACATTTCAATGTCATTTCCATATGAAAACATCTGGATTATCCCAGCTATTCAGTCTATTCCAATCTTTGTTTTGTTTTTTAGATGATGGTTTTTGTTGAGAAGGGATATTCAGAGAAACTACTCTGTTTAGCTCATGAACAATTCTGGACTATTAAATCAGTTAATTTTGCCTTACATGGTAGTATGCGTGTTTGCTAATATTGTTAGACATATAGTTATGACAATTCACATAAATGCCTAAATTCTGTAGGTAGCTACTGTCATCCACTTGTTGGATTTTATAAGGTTTCCTTTGGATCTACCCACATTCGCATGTGGGGTGAAACCTGATTTCACTTTGAAGGTCTCCTTGGTTAAAGATCTAGTTGCTTTGATTTGTGGATTTCTTTCTTGATTATTTGGGGACTTTTGAACCATCCAAACGAGTTACATTCATTTATTGCTTAAAAACTAAAAAATTAAAAAAAAATTAATTATTGTGCTGAGACCAACTTCAAATTGTGTTGAGTATTGGCTACCTAGAAATGGTCCTTTTTTTACTTGATTTTTAATCTCAAAAGCCGAATAAACCAAGTACAGACCACCTATTTGGCCAACATCCATACCGATCTATCGTTTGTTTTATTGTGATAGATCAGTATAGGATACCGATCTATCGCAATAAAAGGAACGATCTCCAATCCAGAATTGGGAGAAATAGCCAAGTACAGGCCACCTTCCAGGCCAATATCCATACCGATCTATCGTTTGTTTTATTGCGATAGATCAGTATAGGATACCGATCTATCGCGATAAAACCAACGATCTCCAATCCAGAATTGGGAGAAATAGCCAAGCACAGGCCACATTCCAGGCTAATATCCATACCGATCTATCGTTTGTTTTATTGCGATAGATCAGTATAGGATACCGATCTATCGCGATAAAACCAACGATCTCCAATCCAGAATTGGGAGAAATAGCCAAGCACAGGCCACCTTCCAGGCCAATATCCATACCGATCTATCGTTTGTTTTATTGCGATAGATCAGTATAGGATACCAATCTATCGCGATAAAACCAACGATCTCCAATCCAGAATTGGGAGAAATTGCCAAGCACAGGCCACCTTCCAGGCCAATATCCATACCGATCTATCGTTTGTTTTATTGCGATAAATCAGTATAGGATACCGATCTATCGCGATAAAACCAACGATCTCCAATCCAGAATTGGGAGAAATAGTCAAGCACAGGCCACCTTCCAGGCCAATATCCATACCGATCTATCGTTTGTTTTATTGCGATAGATCTCCAATCCAGAATTGGGAGAAATAGTCAAGCACAGGCCACCTTCCAGGCCAATATCCATACCGATCTATCGTTTGTTTTATTGCGATAGATCAGTTTAGGATACCGATCTATCGCGATAAAACCAACAATCTCCAATCCAGAATTGGGAGAAATAGCCAAGCACAGGCCACCTTCCAGGCCAATATCCATACCAATCTATCGTTTGTTTTATTGCGATAGATCAGTATAGGATACCGATCTATCGCGATAAAACCAACGATCTCCAATCCAGAATTGGGAGAAATAGCCAAGTACAGGCCACCTTCCAGGCCAATATCCATACCGATCTATCGTTTGTTTTATTGCGATAGATAAAACCAACGATCTTCAATCCACAATTAGGAGAAATAAGCCAAGTAACTGCACCGATCTATCATTGTTTGTTTTATTGCGTAAATGACTATACTAGATATTTGCAACCCAAAAATGGTTCTATTACAATTGATAGATGTAATGTGCTACAGAAGAGAACCACTCTCTTAAAGTAAATTATCTTAATTGGTTTACTTATCATTTGTAACATTGTACATTCCTGTTAGTTGAAGATTGGATAAAGGGTCATTTCAACTAGTAGTACACAAAATTCACATTGAGGGTGAACCTGCACCAAGTAACCATACTTAATAAACCAAGTCCAAGATGGTAACAAAAATCCAAGCCACGTGAATTGAAATTTATGGGGGAATGAAAACCACACTTTTACAGACAATATAACACTATAAGAACCAAGAAATCAACTACATCCCAACTGAAATGGGTAGATGGTACCAAAAAATACATCAACTTTGTATACTTCTGCATCTATCCCTGATGTGATAAAAATTAGTAATGTCTACTACATCAACTTTGCATTTCTTCCATTCATCTACAGTCCTGAATTACAGCAGTGCAACACCGGTCATTAGCTCGAAAGCCATTCTCTTTCTGAAATGCACAATGTCAGCCTGAAAAAACATTTGACAGAAATAAGTATTGCCCTTACAAGTGTGCTTACACATGTATGCTTTAACCAAAAAAAAAAAGTGTGCTCACACATGTATGCTTTAAAGGTATTTGTGCTTACCTGTTTGAAAGCGATAGGTAGGTCGGAACACAGGAAGTCTATGTACTTCAAAACAAATACCCCGCAATTGCGACTAATAACATACAAAAAGAGTGAATATATTTATAATGACAATGAATTTGTTTAGTAGGGTATTTAGTACAACTTACACATTTTGCTGCTTTGGTACATAAGTAATCTCCTTCATTACCCATTCACCACCTTCCAAGGCACACTTATCCCCGGTCATATGGAATAGTCCAAGGATGCACTCTTTTAACACTTGCACTTCAGTTGCATATCTCTCCTCCAAATTTTTGTAGAGCGAGTCGAAGAGTAATATCTCCCTCTTGGGAGGTTCCGGAACAACCAAAGCCCAGTGGCTTTCATGGTAGAAAGGGAGATATACCCTTTCACACTGCCACATTGTTGGCAATCCAGACTGTGGGCCGGCAGCAATATGAAGGCCTTTATGAATCTTCCCACTAATACCCCTTTGTAGGTCTTCATCTTGCACTTTCTTATATTCTTGAAAGTCCAAGATCTGACGAGCTAGAAAATCCTATCACCATAAAAATAGAAAACCTCTTAGATATAGAATGAAAGAATTAAATTCAATAAATGTAGTTAATTGTACCATGAACCACAGTTTTCCGAAAGAACACTCCTGGGTGTACACATCTGGATGGCCCGCATGTCGAAGGGTCAACAACTCCATATACACATTAATATGCTGAGTCATACAGTGCTAATTATTACAATCTCTTAAAATATATTATATTGAATCATACATTGCTAAGTTAAAACTCAATACCTCTGAAGTGACTAATCGTGTTGGCGTCGCCAAATCATAGAGCAATTCGGGTGTCATGGCAATGTTGTAAACAAGTATTGGGCTATGAAGTAAAAAAAAAAAGAAAAACTTCAGATTAAACTAATAACTAAGAAAACATTAAATAAAACTAACAACCTGAGTAGCTACCTTGTCTTATCGCCTTCTTTGTTAAGGTATTGGGCTAGTCTCTTTCCTTCTTCTTTACTTATTCGTCTCATTGGTTTTATTATACATATGGATGGCACCGCTCGCTTCCTCTTCTTAGTAACCAAGAAGGGTGAGCGAAGGAAACGAGACTTTACACTCAGTCTCTGCAGCATCTTTGGCTGCTGAAACATAAACATTATGTACTTCAAGTGTTAACGAAATAAAAAAAGTTAAAGGTACAAGACTTGCACGAGTTAGAGAATACCTGTTGGGACCCTTGTGTAGTAATGTTCTGCATGGGGTCACTGTCAACCATCATCTCTGACCCATCATAGATATCGAGATCCTCTTGTTGATTAACCTCCTGTCGTTTGGTAATCCTAAAATATTAATCACATATGCGCATGCAATAGATAAATGGTGATTTGGTTTAAATAGAGATTATAGAGTACCTTCATACAACTCTCTTTCTGGATGTGCCTATCATCCTTCATTTCTCTTAACTCTGTCTTGAACTGAAGAAATTGTGATGATAAATTATCAACTCTAATTGACAATTGGCCCACCTGCTCCTTTAACTCTCCTTTAAGTTCACCAATTTGCTGGTCAATATGTTGCAGTCTTTCAAACATAGAAGCAAAATCAAGTGCCTACATTTAACATTATGGTTATTTGTGCATTATGCAATAGACGCTAGCCAATACAATATACACATCGAAAATAAAGAATACCACTTACATGTTTTGTTCTACTCTTTTTATTATGACCCGTTGAGGGTGAACCTTCCTCAAACCCAACTTCATCCTCCTCATCCCCAACTTCCTCCTCGTCTTCCTCTTCCTCCTCTTCATCCTCTTCCTCCTCTTCGTCCTCTTCTTGGGCAGCTGTCATTGAGGTGGAAGGCACCCTAACAAGGACATCCTTCACCACTTGTTCTTCTTTTTCCAAATCGGTCAAGACTAGCTCTTTTTTCAACTTAAGCTACAAATAAATTTTCTTGCTCAATTCATAACTATGAATAATTGACTAATAATAGGTAATAGGCCTTAGATGCATACCCTTTTTTTGTTGAATACATGTTTTGCTAGAAACTTGTATCCCCTATATTTGATGTTGTTCCACTTGAGTATGCGTGGAAAGATCGGCAATGGGGAACCATCATTGTTTATACTTCTACAACAAAGTGTAGACAGGAGGGGGATGTGTTCAAATGCCCAAATCTATCACATAAAAACATTGGTGTAGTTAATAAATGCAAATAAAAATAAGGAAAATCAAATAATATAATAGCACAAAATTAAATAAAACACGCGTACCTGGAATGCAATAACACATCCATATATATTATACTTTGGTTTTCTCTGGTCCAAAGCAGCCAATAATCCATCATTCATTAGCTTGAAGGCCACACTTCCCCAAGGATATTTATTAAACAACTCGAAGTCATCTACCAAACACAAATAGTCTGTGTTTACCCCGGTATGAGTCTCTTTGGCTCTCAAAAATGACTCAACGAAAAGCACAGATGCCAACTTTATGGCATCAGTATGGTCCTCACATGCCAAGAATTGATTGAGAAGGTGCTCCTTTTTAATTAGCTTAATGTCGTTGAATAGCCTTGTCATCAAAGACCCAGTTGGAGCTCCAACTTTGATGGCAGGAGCACGTACTGGTGAGCAGCTTAGGCCAAGGATGAGGGTGAAGTCCAGCTCTATAAACCTCAACCGTTTCCCTTTAATCTCAAACTCTAAGTCACCAATGTGATGCTCGAGGAGATGTTGGATTGCCTGGCCACACGTAGGAATCTTTGGCATATCAAACAAATGGCCAAAGCAGCTCTCCATCCAAAGCTGCTTTCTCTCGGGATGGGCTTCCAGGTTCTCCTTGATTTGGAACCAAATATTTTGCATGCATCTCGCGGTTGGTTGTCCCTTTACTTCTTTACCCTTTTTTATTTGGGAGTCCGTTTTATCTATGCTATGATGTGCCCTTTTCCTTTTGCTAATACTTTTCTTAGGCATTTTGAGGCTGCAAAAGGTAATAACATTAATAAGTAACGAGACAACCAAACAAGATAGATAACATAGACATGCACATAAGTTTTATATGGTAAAAGAAAATATTAAGTCATGATAAAGATTTGACCATGCTACAACACCCATTAAAGTGTTCACACCATAAGAAGGTAAGTCAGTTGGCAACTTGTGGACAAGAATATCTAGGTTTACATAACAAGACACTGAAACACAAAACCAAGTACACATACATGAGCAAACGTGAGAGCTCTCCAAAATTTAAGAAAAACCAACCAATGCAACTTTCTCCAACCAACATATAAATATACAGAGCAGTCGTCAGATTGATTGAGAGAACATTATAGCAATGGAAGAGAATATAAATTTTTTTTTTGGGTATATGAAAAAGCATGAGTAAAAAATTCATGGAAACACAAATATGCATGATCCCTAAAATCCAAATGGAAACACATTCACATATCTATGAAATTTGAAATCAAGTGGGCTACTTGTGTCAGGGTGATAGAGGTCATTACTTGGGCAACCACAGGATATTAAGTCTGAACCATTATCTAAGAGTTTCCTGTTTCTATGAATATCCAAGATTCAACACAAATGAACTTAGTTTTAGGTCGTTACATTCTTCGTTTTCTATGTAATAAAAGCAAGATATGATTTCCATACATCATCAAGGACCCATCTCTAGACTTTCATCAGATGATAGTCTCTATCTCACAAAATAAGAAAAAGGGTAGGTGTACTTTGAATTTTTTTTAGAGAGACGTGTGACATCTCTATCGGTCTTAAGTTAAAGAGCCCTTGACGCAAAGGGCTTCCAAAGAGTCATGTTCCAAGTAGTGTTGTTGGTAACCACAAAATAAGTTCCAACTCAGAACTCACCACTCGTCAACCCTATCATAAATTCCTCCCATTCTATGGACAAATTCGCGTTCTCAGAACTTCATTGGTTTCCCCGTGATCCCTTAAAGGTTGAAAATCAAACAAAACAGAGGACTAGACTGGTAATGTCTTCAGTGTAATTGCCGTTACTGGAATCCATGACTATTTCACTACTGCAAGTTAACAGCAAAAGATTGTAATGACAACTTTTTTCAACTCTAGATACCCTGTTAGATATAAGACTGAGAAGAAACATACAATTTTAAACCAAATTTTTTTTGGGAAATAGTTAACGGACCCATGGATCCCATTTGCTAACCTAAGGCATCCACCTATTGGTGGATGCCCCCCCCCCCCCCCCCCCCCCCCCCCCCCCTCTAAAATGCTCACCACACCTATTGGTGGATGCCTTAGGTTAGCAAATGTGATCCATGGGTCCGCTTATCACTACTCATTTTTGTAAAACTAACTTCAATTCCTTCAATCTAATAAGGCTTAATTTCTCAATGGGTACTAGCAAAAGCAAAATGCAAGATAACAAATACATCTCACCACACATTCCGAGGTGCAACCATGTCTTCAATGATGAATCACTTCCAAAATTATCAAACTGTGACAAAGTCAAACCGGCATCTAATTCCCCGGATTTTTCTTAATATTTTCATTCCAAAACTCTCCCAAACTACGGTCAATCATGTAGAAGATCATATTAAAAAAAGGTAAACCATGCAACATTAACAGGATGCCTTTACATAGTACTGTCACACAAATGATAAAATTAAAATTTAAAAATTCAGACATAGAACCAAAGAGAAGATACCTTAATACAAATGTTTCCTTCCTTTAATTATGCGACTTCCAAAATTAAATTGGAAACAGCAGAGATTACTCTGAGAGATGAAAAATACATGAATATGGGAGTTGTCATCATATTATACGTATGCCCACAAAAGTAACCGTGCAAAGAAGAACGTCAAGAACAGTCATTGTATTCCGGCAAGCACATTAAATTGCGGTAATTGAATCTTGATACAGGTGGCACGCATCTCTCTCATCTTATGCTCTCATCCTAGTCTAAACCCTATTTTATAGATGTAGATGTAATTGAAGGAATGAAACCGTTGCAACTATTTGAATCAATGCACCCTTTTGTACACTCCAATCGGTGCATCTTTTCTATGCACCATTTCATATTCTAAACGTTAGAGGAAGAAGAGGCGTAGCCCTCTTACTTGGGTTGTGATGTTTGAAAAGATAATGTTGATATCCTCTGAAAAATCTCCTAAAAATCCTCTCAATAAAGTAGTTGCATCCCCATTCAAAACCCACCAAAAACTGAACAGTTGCATCCCTACCCGAAACACTAAGAAAATCAAAGGCTGTTGAAATAAAAAGGGTTGTAACCCTTGAACGGACACAACCGCCACTACCAACTTAATTCTTTAAATCATAACCAATAACAAAAGGACACGTGGAATAAATCCCTGAAATCCCTCCCTAACTGCCACGTCGACCTCCCCGTCCTTGGCTTTCTTGTAGTATAATTTGAGATGGTTTGGGTTATCAATTGCAGATATTTACCACCAGTGTAAAAAAAAAAAACTAATTGCCCTTATGGTAGATTTACTAATACTGGCATTATAGGTGTGATATTCTTTCCCAAAATGTAATTATATTACGCATAGTGTGCCTATGATTGCATTTCCAAAGGTTATCATTACTTGGGATTGGTCTAGTAGTGTAGGAAGCATTGAGAGTGGTGCTATTTATAGTGCAGTAAAATGCACTGGATTGCCCAAAGATCAGAATTGAGGGGATGTTGTTAATGGTGCAACCGTAGTATAAAGTAAGGTTCTGAACAGTGGAAGCATAATTGAAAATAGTGAAATTAAGGGCGCCATTAGCAAAGCGAGCGGGACATCTATTGTTCTAGAAATCCTCTCTAGCAACTTTGAGAATCCGGGACTCGGATGAGATTCCCAGAACCCGGTAGCTTTCTAACATAATTTGTATCTCCGGGATATCATCTTGGCAATCCAGCTCAAACCTCGGATGCCAGCAATAATCGGGTCGGTCCCTTCCCCAGAAAGGGTACATGATGCTTCCGAGGCTTCCACACTCAAATGGCCGACTGCAGTTTAGGAATCGCTCGTTGGCGTCGCACAACGATATCAGAACAAGGACCAAGACAAGGAAGATTATCAAGATGAAGAGAAGGGGAGATGGGAAGAGCTTGGGATGCATTTTGGTGTAATCTTTCAAGAGGCAAATTGTGAGATGGAGATGAATGACTTGATTTTTCTCATGATAAAACAATAAGCTTTGACGAAGTAAGATGGCCTCTTGCCAATTCATTTAACAATTGGTATAAGATATTGATTGGATGGCTTAGGGTGGGGGATAAGATGGGTTCTATTAATTGGGGTTCAAACATGGGAACAGTTAAACAAGTATTAAGAGGGCTTCAGTGGATTTCAGCCTAATAGTAACTACAGAATCCTTGTTATCTTGTTTTTTTTTTGGTAAACTCAATCATACCACGGGGCAATGACTGAAGGCAAAGACAAGGGAATACTCACACCACCCAAGCAAACACACACACACACACCACATGCAAACTCACACACACACCACATGCAGCCCATGTAAGCTTCACCCTAGAGCTCCTCAAAACGTGTACCAACCGTTTGAGGCGCCAAGGAACTTATATGGGACAACATGCTCGGGTAGATACCCGATGTGGGACTAAACTCTCACCCTAAAAGGTGTTCTGGTTTTTTTGGTAAACTCAATCATACCAAAAGGCAATGACGGAAGGCAAAGACAAGGGAATACTCACACCACCCAAGCAAACACACCACATGCAAACTCACACACACACACACCACACACATGCAGTCCATGTAAGCTTCACCCTAGAGCTCCTCATTGAAGAAGGTTTTTTGGAATCTATACAGACTACCCATATGTCTTTCCATGCTCATACAGCCCTGAATTTGGGAATATCCTCATGGCAAAGCTACGCATCCTAGAAAGAGAACTGGACTCATTGGTCGAGTTCCAAGCCTAGAGAGATATCAAACATTCATTTAATATCTCTTTTAAGCAAGATTAACACGCAATGGAAGAAGAAGACAGTCAGGGAAACGATAGAAATCCCGTAACAAGCAACAGCAGAAACGATATAAACCCTTAAAGGGTTTTAAAAGATCATTAGGCTTCTTCCAAAATATATAAGAAGTTTTTCATAAATATGTTCATCCATAAATATTACCTGAAACGGAGATAAAAATTGATGAAGAAGACAGTCGGAGGGTGAAACAGAGGGATCTTCACCTGTAGGCGCTGGTTACCCAAAAATGGCCGGAATAAGGGTTGGTTCTCGACAAGAGTTGGGTAAATCAGTTGCAGAGAGCATTAGTTGGAGAGAGCCTTCGATTCAAAGCAAATGAAGGTAAAATAGAGGGGCCTTCACCAGTAGGAACTGATGCTCGCCGGAATCCGAAATCTCGTCGGCACCGGCTACCCGAATAGTTGGAATAAGGCTTGCGGCTTCTTCTCTTGGACTTTTGGTTACACACAAATTTGGGAGAGTTGGGTGATTTGGGGAAGTTGGGTTTTTTTTTGAAAATGAGAAGACGGGGCTTGAAACGGAGCGCTAACGGGAGAAGATTAACGGAGAGTTTGGCGCCCAAAGTTTGGGACACGCGTCGGACGCTCGTTATAACCAGTTCTGCCAGGGCCGGTTATAACTGGAGAGGATCACTTGCCTAATTTTTTACTTTTACTCAGTGTTGAAGTAGATTTTTTTAATGTAAAAATAGTATAATATGTTTACTATTCTTAGTATAATATACTATATATGTTGTTGTGTTTTAATTTCAACGCAGTACTTACATAAAACGTGAGCTGAGTGGTGGGATGTTCAAGATTGTTTATTAAGTAAACGAACTAGAAAATTAAGCTTGAGCTTGACTTGTTTATTAAATAAACGAGCTTGAACTTTAACACACAAGCTTGAGCCGGGCTTAAGTAGTTCTCGAGCAGCTTCATTCATTAGATATAGCTATTTATTAGGTTTAATTTTTTACTTTATAATCCTCATATAGGTAAAAAAAAAGTTACAGTATTACCTAAAATTTTAGGGAAATTTTATAATTGTATAAAGGATATTCCTATTATGTAAAATATATTATACATTATTAATCTTTACTAGTATATAATAAATATATTTAGTTTTAAAATTTAAATGAAATAAGTATATTTAGATATTTAGTAGGTTAATTATATATATAATCGAGCCGAGCTTTTAACGAGTCGAGTAGAGGCATGTTCAAGCTTGACTCGTTAACCAAACAAGCTTAAGATGTTCGCGAGCACTTTTGTTTGATAGCCACCCCTACATATGTAGATCTTATATGTATAATATAGATTGTATTAAATTGTTTACATAAGTCATAATACTAATTATAACATAAGACATTTTGAAAATCTAAAAGGGCACCTGAGTAAAATAAAAGTCATAGCAAAATATAACTTGTGGGCATTCGTGAAAATCATAGTATTAAAACTCGGCCGAGTCGACTTGACTCGATCTTGAGGTAAAACTCGGTTTTGACACTGAAAACTGAGTAACTTGATCCGACTCGCCCGAGTTTTGTATTTTTTTTTGTTAAAACAAAAAATCGAGTAAATCGCCTACCTGAGTAACTAAATTATGTTTTTTTTTTCTTTATTTTAACATACCCCATTTGCTCTTAAGTATAAAAATGAAACAAAATGGGCATGTTTAGTATATATTGAATTATATATCTCATTTTAGGCATGGTTGATCATTAATTTTGAATTTATACCATATATAGTATTAGAAAAATATTATATATGTCCGAGTTTTAGGTATCATTACTCGGATGAGTTTTGTCCGAGTTTCCAAGTTAACTCTACTCGTCAAGTTTCCGAGTCGAGTCGAGTTTTCGGGTTTTAAAACACTGGTAAAAATCGGAAACAGTCTCATTGCACAACAATTACACAATGTCGTTCTAGGAGCAAAAAAAGGACAAAAATATATCAAAAATCAAAGCAAGATAGTAGATGAAATCCAGCTAAACCTATTTCTAATCTCCTGATAATCCTCGTCACAAGAGCATGTCTGAAGACCCATAGAATCGTGCTTGGTAATCCAAAGCCCTTGGTTTCTAAGTATAACCGATTCAGCACACAACAACGTCAAAGGTAGTTATTACCTTCCTAAACAACGTCTTAAAAAAAAGGTCAAGACTACTCATTGCTATGTTCCCCTTGATGGGGGATCCGGATAAAAATTTATGCGGAAATTGGATCCCGATGATCTTTACACCATAGAAAACAACTAAAATTATCTAGGAGTTTTAGTCATATTACCTCGGTGAATGATGTTCACCGGTGAAGCAAAATCCACTCGAACCGTTAGAAAGTTTTGTAGAGATTTCTCAAAGAAATACTCGATTCTTGTTCTTCACTATCCGCACGAAGCTTTAGAATCTCTATTTGGAATTGATGAAGCAAGAGGAAGAAGATGGAGTAATGGTGTATACTTTCTATCACCCAAAACCCTGGGGTTCAAAACCCTTGAATCGAAAAACCCAACCTAGATGCACCCTTGTAGCTCACGAAAATCCCTAGGGAATACCCTAGGGGCTCACGGTTTTGGAGAGGAGGAGAGGGAGACAAAAAAATCTGGAGAATTAATGAGAGTTCTTCTCCATACGTTTTGGGTGTTAGGGTATTTATAGATTGGATCAAATCCAAATCCTACTTCAAATACAACTTATCCCTTTAGAAGTTATTTATTAATATTAACTCTTATTATTAATTTAAATAAATCCTAGTTTAACTATAACTACTTTAATTATACTAATCTTACTAATTAAAGAGTCCTTCTCAAAAGAGGATTGCTTAATTAAAAGGAATTAGCCAACAACCAACTAAAAGAAGAAGTCCTAATCCAATTAGGAAACCTCCTAGGGGGCGTGAGCTATAGGGGAGCCATGGACTCCTAGTTGTAATCCAATTACAACTCTTCTTAATCCTATTTGCATTCCAACCATTGGAATTTAATTCCATAATAAAAGGAGTTATTATTCAAGTTCAAAATTCTAATCCAATTAGAAGAACTAAAGTGGGCGCCCCATTCATGGGTTTTAATCCATGAGTTTGGGCCCATATTAAAGGTCCATACTTTATGGGTTTATGGATATGGGTCAAACCCATTTTCCCTTTAATTAGGTTAATTAAATAATTACTAATATAATCTCTTAATTTAAATTAACAATTAATTTAAACCATAGATTAACTTTTAATCTATTTAATCAATGATTAACATTTAATAATTTAAATAATTGATTAACTTTTAATCAATTTATGAGCTTGTATTTCTTATGTGAGCATCGCCACAGATTGCTCTGGGACATTCAAACCCTGGCTTACCCAATGTTATCCCATTGACCCTAAATAGGAATTTCATTGGAATTGCAAGTGACGTGAGATATCCATGTTGCAATTGAATTCTAATGTATGAACATTAACCAATACGTATCCCGCCACATGAACTTTTTAATTCAATTGATCATTCCAAATACATTATCCTTAATGGGCCTTCGAGATTATTTGTACTATCTAACTCATACCCCATTGCACATCATCCGGGTTTCCAAGACATTTTGATTAAGTCATGAGAAACTTTTTCTCATGTAAAACATTTTGATAAAACATTTTTCTAAGTATAATATATTTTAATAAAAATATATTCAAACTTATTTTGTTTCAAAATTATCTACGCATGATTTAAGCTTAATCGACTGTCTTTCTCGGAACTTGGATAATCTCTCAAATTAATGAATATGAATTTCTTGTTTGAAATTTATTATGACTCGAACAGCTTTCTTACTATCCAACTGTCACTTTATCATATTCCCTAAGGTAGAGAATACTTTGGGGAATCAAAACAGTCAGATTATTGTTCAGTTATAAATGAACTCATCAGATCTAAGGATCATTGAAATTGTTCAATGTGAATAAGAAACCAACTATCTGATAATATGTTTATGCAAGAGGTCTCTCATTGAATGCAATCAGTCAGTGTATATTTAAGCACCCATATGCTGATGTGTAGTCTCCACTATAATAGTTCGAGATAAAACTATATCTCAACTATTGAGAACATCTTAGCATAGTGGCAGCCATATAAGTGAAGTGCCCAGCTTCACCCTTAGCTATGACTATATAAGGTATAAGGAACTAGAAAGTTATATCTGCCTGTGATAATTCAATCACATAACTTTCCTACAATATATCCTAATGACCTTTATCGATATCTCATATCGTATAGATCATCTCATAATCATAGTCAATTACCCATAATTAATACACAATAGATAAAGAAGAAGTCTCTATTAATCAAATTAATAAGAATCCTACAATCTAAATGACTTTTTTGGGCATCATGTCTAACACCTCCTTCCAGGATGAAAGCTGAAAAACCAGTTTCACAAGACAAGTCCTTCCTCACAAACCAACAAGCAGAAAAACATTTTCATTAAAAAAAATTATCAATTTTTTAAAAGATATTAATTTCAAAATCATAGTTGTGTGTCTAATGATTTGTTTAAAATCGATCTTAGCTCTCTTAATAGAAGAAGTCAATTTCAAGATCACAAAATCAACCAGAGGAAAGCGCAACAACCACACATGTGCTCTCTTAATAAAATCGACCTCTAGTGATTACTGTTGCACATTACCCGGTAGGGGGTAAATCCTACAGAACACATTGCCCTGTAGGTAATAAATCCTACATCGCATTTCAATATGTATATCTAGTAAAGTTGGGCATTGATCGGGACTCATCTAGCAACCACACGTGCCCGTTTGCATAATTGGTGAAGCTAGGTAAGGACCGGGAGGCCTCTAGTGAACATCGTTGCACACATCATCTCACTACTCCTCTGTGAAGAGGTTATAAACTAGCTACCCTCTGTGAAGAGGTTATAAACTAGCTACCCCCCCGGGAAAATATTATAAACTCACATCTTGCACACCATATCTCATTGCCCTATAAGGCTCTGCTCTTTTGGTGGAACTTTTAAAATTCCGGAACATTAATGTTTTAGAACAAGAGGCAAGTGTGTGGGAAGAGATGGGAGAGGGTTTCACGCCCCAAAATATGCACACAATATATCTCATATTTGTGTAGATCCTGAGACGCGATCCAGGGACAAACCTTAACAACAATAGAATTTATTCATAATAAATATCATTCAAATATATCATCAAGCAACTGAAGTTTAAACAAACCACAAAGAGTAAAAGAGTTAAAGCAATTAATTAAATTTCACTACATCTCACTCTACCTCAGATAAATGTTCGATTAAAACTCAACAAAGTCTTGACAACTAACTTTGTCCTCCTGACTCCCTAACCTCTTCCGGTGTCTCCTGAAAAATTCAACAATAGCAAGAGTGAGCTCTAAGCTCAACAAGTGAATACAACAAGCATGTAGCAATTTACAAAAGTATTTAACATTTAATATACCAATATTAAAATATGCAATAATTACTACAGTTAATTTCCAATTGGTTTGGTCACCTGCCCATAGGGTTCTTCGAGAGTCTATCCTATTGACAGTGGTCTAAGGTCATCTAATCCATCATTAAGGGACCCTTATGTCGTATTGTCATACTGAGAAGTCCTGGACTCCTGAGTTCACAATACACCTAAGGTTGTCTCACTGAGAAGTCCCGGATTCCCCCAGTGGAATCTCCTGGAGATCACTCATAAACTTAGACTTCTTCGAGAGTAACCTACACTTCAAAGTCATCCATTGGGTAATGGTCTATACTATTAACAAAATATACTCTCTTTATTATGGTGTCCCATACCATCATAATAAAGAGGAACAAGAACAAACATGCATTCAAAACAGTATATGAAATGAAACAATGATAATAATACATTAATTAAATAACTCATGTTTTTCAAGTCTATTTATCAAGTTATGAAGTTTTATATAATTGTAACAAACAATATAATATTTTCAATGATCTTATTTAAAATAAATAAAACGATTTATTTATTTATTTCATTTTTCTTTAGTTTCCTTCTCTTCATTTATGTACTGATAATTTCATAAATAATTAAACTCAATACAGTTGCACTGCCTCATGAAATAATAGAAAACAGAGACCTTTATGGTTTCATAATTTCTTGGAGATTCATCTTTTGCCTAAAAATTATGAAGCATACTTTTCTGGAAAATAGACTTCCAGAACACAATAATAAAAATATCATAAAAATCAAATTATAATATTTTAAATATAAAATATTGAGTAAAACACAGCCAATCTACAGTGAGAAATTTTCTGACAGTTTCGACACCTTTCACCAATATATTCACAAAATATACAATATAAAAGAAAATAACATGAGACCAATTGGGTTTAAATTCTATTAGATTATAGTTGTGTAAAAAAAATTTAAACAACACTCTCATGTATAAAATATTTAAAAATATTATAGAACAAGTTAGGTTTTTCTGATTCTGAAATTGTTGACAGGTTTAACACGTCCTAAACAAAATTATGGAATCAATATCAAACAAACTCTTTTTTGTCTGAAATTTTGCAGAGAGTTGTATTTACCAATGTGCGAACTACCCACAAAGTTTCGTAATGTTTAGAATAAGTGAGAATATATTATGAATATTGTCCCACTACTGATCCAAAAATTCCAAAAATCTAATAACTTCATATTAATTCAATTTAAAATACCTAAACCTAAAATATGATTACCAAACTTCACATACTTCATAAAAAGGCTTTGAATGAAGCTAATCATGATTTAAGATGAATATATCTACTTTTAAATTAAAGAATTCACATACAAAAACCTAGATCCAAGGGGAGTATTCACTTGCCTCAATAATTTAATCTACCACGAGGAAGAACAAGCTTTGGAATCACGATCTCCTTTCTTGAAAACTCTTCCAAACGTGAAAACTCTATTTTTCTTCTCTCTCATGTTCTATTTTCTAGAGATTGTGTTCTGTGTATTCTAAAATTAAGTTTATCACTTTCTATTTATATTAACTTTATTATTTATTTACCAGAACATCATTAATGACTCTTATTTGTCTACACTTTTAATTAAATCTCATTCAAGGTTATTTTTATTCCCTCATTTATTTTCACATTAGCTAATTAATTATTAGGTCACTACAGAGGATTTCTAACCCTTTTAGTTGATGGTATCTCAAATTTTTTGAGTTCAATCTAATTAGAAGTTCCACATCTATGGAACTTAAAAGATCCAAATTTTTTTGTAGAACTTGAAAGTTCCATATTTTTAGAACTTTTGCACCCTATGAAATAATATAGTTCTAGACATCTAAGTAAAATTAGGCATGAAACAATAAAAGTTCTAGACTTTAAAAGTTCCACCATAAGAAGGGAGCCAAGGGATAAATCCTACACATCTTATCTCATTGCCTTGTAGCAAATCCTACACATAATATCTCATTGCCCTATATATATATGGGGGTAAAATCCTACACTTGATATCTCATTGCAATGGATGGAGTAAAATTCTACATTAATCTTGGTTCACCTACAACTTTAGATTTGATCTCTTGTAGAGGCATATCTACATCATTTTAGGATGAGACAATCATCTACCTTAGAAGGCGGGACATCCTTCTATCTCCTGTGGAGAGGCAAGTCCACCCCCTTTATTATTTCTTCAACAAACTTAGGTTTATCTTCTAATTGTTTTCTTATCTCTTCTCGTTTTTAGCAAATTTAGCATTTTTTGGCATCAATGATTCAACATTTTTAGTCTTTTTGACATTCATTTCCAACAACTTTTGAAAAAGAGGGACAACTAAAAATACCCATATTATTATTATTATTATTTTATTTTTTTTTACTTCTTAGGAGTTTTCAATAGATGTGCGTGTTTGGACTTTTAGGACTTTCAAAACATTATATTGAAAAAAAAATTCTGATTTTGAATTTAGTAGTTCTGTTTGAAGTTATCGTTAGAATAATTACTACCAACTTCCTTTTCTTATCCTAAATGTCAATTTGGCCTATCTGCAAATTGGCGGTTATTCTATTATTGCCACCTAAAGTTTCTTAGGAGTTGTTTGGCATCGTTCCTCGGAAATGATTTTTCTTATCCTGGGAACAGAAACAATCTAAACGCGTTTGACAAGTCATTTTTAGGAAATGATTATAAGAATCTAGGCACAAGTTTTAAGGAACAAAAAAAAATTGTTTTTCAGAATCAATTCTGAGAAACACACTTAAAATGAACGAGATAAGCATAAAAATTGACGAGAAAGATGAGACATAATAAAAAATTTGGTATTTTATGACACATATATGTGTTGATGACATGAAAATATTACTGCCTAAATTTTATTTTTCTTTTACTTTTTTTTTTTCATCCAAACGTAATTTTGTTATTTCTTTTCTTCATAATTGATTCTGACCAACAATTATCAAATGCATTTACAATACAAAATTGATTACAAGAATCAAAACTTATAAGAATTAATTCTTTTTTAGAATGAGAGAATCACTAGAATTGATGCCAAACGACCCCTTATTTTCTTAAGATTTTGAATTAGAAATATTTTGCATCAATTGAAAGCGCCTACATAAATTCCCTTCGTGTTTTAAATTTCGTACTTCTAGCTCACCTCAAATGAGCTTCAGAGAAGTTCAAAGTAGAATTCTCTATTTTCTTTTCTACATCTTCTCAAATCAATTTGAATCAAGGAGGAACTTATTATATTGGATTATATTTTGTCCCCCATCTAGTTGTCTTGGGATTATTAAACAATTTCATCCAAAAAAAAGAAAAGGATTACTAAACAATCTTAATGTAAGTGAATTTTCTCTTATTCTATTCTCTCTCATCTTTTCATGAGAAAGAATACTGTAGTGGTGTTTGGATTAGATTTTATTAGCCAAAAATCAATTATAATTGTAAGTCCATACTTTTAGTATTGGTATATTCTGGTGTCAAAACAAAGTGTCTAGTAGTGTCTTATGTCATTGTCTACAAGCATCCATGTCCATGAAGATGAAGACCGAAGAAGTTCGATTTAAGACATTCAAAGCATCGCTTTTGTCTCACTCATAGGATGGTAAGTGACCTAGATACCTTATACTCTAGGTGGAATTGACTTAGATAATGTTCTATAAACCCTAGGTGGCTAGATACAAGCCTTGAGTGACATAAAAAGTGTTAGTGGGTTGTAAAACGATCCTTGTTCGGTATTTGGGGCATAACTCTTTGTTTCTCCGATTTGGATCCATAATATATCAAAACGACCGCGTTGAAAAGAACAACAACTTTCATTAAGGAAGTTTTGTCAAATTCCAAAGTGGACTGGTCGACCGAAGGTATGACGGGTCGATCGATGGTATGAAATTTTGAATAGCAAAATTTTCTAGCAAACTGTTTTTTGACTGGTCGACCAAACCTTGTTACCTGTCGACTGGTCCTATATATGTTGAGTTTGATCCTCATTCGAACCTAAAGAGTTTAGAGAGAGCTTTTTAGAGAAATTTAGGGTTTTCTAAACTCATTTTCCTCTCCTCTTCCATCCTAGTCTATGCAAGACATTGTTTGATTATTCTTGCTTGGTATTCTATTGTTGGGATTTAAACTAGGATTTATTTGTTTAAATCAACCATCAATCCGTTCTTGGTAAGAACATCTTGGCCGGTGTGAACCGGAGCCTTTGCGAAGGAGATCGATCCGAAAAGGATCATGGTTATTGTGGAGATCTAAGAGAAGTACGAGCGGTTGCGGTTGATCACGGGACTTATGAATATGTGATGACTTTTTGAAGCGTGGAGGACTAAGAACTGAAGGATCGTAATGTCAAGTTCGAAGGAGTCAGGTTCGAGTCTTCTAAGTTTGTTGACTTTGTCTTAGTGATATCTCTTTACTGGATTAGGTCCTGTGGTTTTTCCCGAAAGAGTTTTCACGTAAAAAACCTTGTGTTGTAGTTTGCTTGTTTTTTTTTTCCATACTTGATTATCATCTTCCCTTAGATAATAATTTAATTGTTAAATCTTTAAAAGAGTAGAAAGAATTATAGGGAAAGCTAGCCATCCCCCTTTAGGTTTAGTGAGTTCTCAACTCGAATATTTTATTTAGGGTTCATCGATTGTTTTTCAATAATAAAATTAATTGTCAAATAATCACTTTTAAAATTATATTGTTCTATTCTCTCCCATGGTTTCATGAGAAAAAAAATTATTGTGGTGGTATTTGGATTAGATTTTATTAGCCAAAAATCAATTATAATAAAAATTAATTGTCAAATAATCACTTTTTAAATTATAGTGTTAAGGAAAAATATCAATTATGATATATTAATTGTGTAAAAATTAATAACACTATTATTTAAAATTATAATTAACTACATTAATTTTAATGTAGTTATTAATTAACAATAATGAGTCCAAACTTTTTAAAATATCACTTTTTAAATGTTTTTGTGTAGAAATAATTAACTACATAGGAATTATTGTTAATTGTAATCCTAATAAGTCTCAACTACATTTAAAAAAAATATTATGTTATCTTATTTTACAAGAGAAAAATTAGCAAAGGTGTTGAAATATCAATTACAATTCACAATAATCTCTCTATATCTCCACAATCCCCTCAAATCTTTATCCTTATCTCCTCTCATTTATCCTTATCTTCTCTCATACTCCCTCTAAATCCTTGTCTTCTTTCATGCTACCTCCTTGATTTTGAAAATATCATTTTCTATAATTTCTCGTTTTTTTTTAAATTTAAAAAACACCCAAGTTTCTATATTAATAAGTTTTAAATTTTTTTTCAAAATGCCCTACTTGGATCCCTATTCCCTTTAATATAAAAAAAAATCCCTATTCCCAGTCTTTCTAATAATTTTTAAATTTTTCTCCCCAAAATGCCCTACTTGGATCCTATTCCCCGTCTTTCTCCCCTTACCCTCTTTCTCACGTGCCACATGCCTCTTCCCACTACCAATTTGGGCCAGGCTGGGTTTGGGATATATGCTTTTTATCTTGAAAGTTGTATAATAATCCTTTTATACTTATATTTATAATCTCATATATGATGTAATCTATGATCAATTTCTGTTTTATTTTATAAAACAGTTGTATTTGTTTTTGGAAGATATGAAAGGACCCAATTTTATGAGATGTTGTATACCTTTATGTTTTTGGAAGATTTATACGTCTATTTTTTTTTAATACCCATACGGTATCTAAACATATGATACCTTTAGATATGAACCGTCCAATCTAAAAATGGACGGTTTGAATGTGTTCCTATGAAAACACATTTATCCCTTAATTTTTTCAGACAGATTCGGCAGTTTTTCACGCTGTTCTTATGACCTCCTGCTGCCGGTAACCAATTAGAATTGTGGTCATTCACTAAAGGTATTGAAGTGCTATAATTAGAATTGTGGTCATAGACTAAGGGTATTGAAGTGCTATAGCTCCGCTGAGCAATGCTCTATTTGTTTTGGTATAGGTAAAGGAAACACTAAACACCAAGGTAACCACCAAGGTGCCATAAGAAGAGTATAATTCCTTTTGTTTGTAAACTCCTTTCTCAAGTCTACCGGGTTCTTGTATACGAAGGTTAACACTCCACAGGTCTGACTCTGTGAGTTTAATCCAACCGAAAAGAAACTATTCTCAAATTATTCATAAATTTCACAATTTTCCTAAAATTTTCAAATTGTTCTCGAGTTTAGCAAAAACACTGATTATTTTGTGTACTATTATATATTTTTATAATAATTAATTTATTTTTTCAGTTTCATTTAAATTTAATCCAAACCCTTAAAACCTTGTCACAATGCTTGGTGTATAGTATTATCTTAATTATTAAAAGGTTATGATTAAAGCTGATGTGGCATCAGAAGGACAGAATAAGCAAATTCAAATCCTAAACCTTACCCTTAATAGTTGGTTATAATCAGTTAGGATTAGCCCATAGACCAACTCGGGTAATATACCCATTTATGATAGATATTTTTTTTTTCACAAGAAGGTGCTAATATCTACTCAACTTAAAGTGAAGTCAAATCACAAGGAAAGGATTCGGATCCGGATTCATCTTTATGAATCACCTTGACTCAGAAGGTCTCCAACCCAATTTCAACCCAATTTCTAAAAGTTCCTATTTTTACTTAAAATAAAGAGTTTGATTTTTTTTTAGGAACTTCTTTTTCTACTTGGAACAACCCAAATTCCTTGTTTCTCCTCAATTTCTATTAAATACTAATTTTTTTATTTATTTTTAAATATAATAACACTCAATGACAAGACTAGTTTGATTTCAAAAGGTTTTAAAAAAAAAATTTAAAAAAATATATATTAAAATACTATATGACAGAAGACAAACAGAAGAGAAACGCTACTAAGCAAAATCCCTACCGTTCAGAGAGGTGCTCTAAGCAATAAATAATGTCAAACGTTTCTCTTTTGTCCTATAATATTTTAATATTTTTTTACTTTTATAAAAAAAACCTTCTAAATTCTGATAATTCATTGAGTATCATCTCAGTTAAACAAAAAAATTTAATATTTATAAAAATAGAGGAGAAATAGAAAGTTTAAATTGAAATTGCAAATAGGAAAAACAGTATTCCTAAAACAAAATTGAACTTTATTTTAGAGTAAAAATAGGAAACTTTTAGAGATAGGGTAATAGGAAACTTTTAAAGATAGGGTTAGAGATGTTCTAAAGTCTCTCCAACACTAGGCTCCATTGGGCACACCAAATGACCTCACTACTCCGGGGAGCACGATGATTCGGCTGTCAACGGAGAGGCGAGCGGAATCACTTTGCTACTCTTTTAATTAAAAAAAAAAACCCATTGATGACAATAAAGAATACCGGGAGACATCACGGAGAAGAAAAAGGAAAACGATAGGGAGTGGGTTAGAGTACTCCTGCACCTGCACCAGCACCAGCTGATATTCCCATTGTGTTGATATGCTAGTTCATTAGAAACATATTGCTGACATCGACTGAATTTCTATTTTAAAAAATCAAGTCTTGGATAGAAAAATCTAGAGTCCATTAGGCAAAGTACAATCTACGCAGGCTTAAGCCCCTTTTCCCTTCAAAATTGGGAGACTTATGCACAAAATGTAAACTCCGAATAGGTTTAGGAGGAACAAATTTAGTGATCTAGATAATTTTATTAAATAAAAAAACATATTCATTAAATCATGAACATAAATACTTAATAAATAATAAGTTTTTATAAAACCCTCTGCGGCAATATGGATGCATGTGTTGGAATAATATCCACGTTCACCGAAAATACAAGTTTTTATAACAAAAATGCTACATGGTTTGACTCTCAAAACTATGCAAGACCTTAGCCCTTAAGCATACAAAGTCATTAAAAAAAAAACACGTTCTTCGAAGAGAAGTTCATTCATACAGGACCATACGAATCCTGTGTATCAAAAGGTAGAAACTCCTCGATGGGTCACAAAGGCCAAACTCTGTTCATTTGGATGGATATGAATGACACATATTACCTTCTTCACCAAAGTATTGATCTCTACTATATTTTCTTTAAATAAAAATAATTTTAAAAAAAATAGTTGGAAAGATCAGAGATCTGGCTTTTACATCTCCGAAAATGAGATAGAAAAAATAGCACAATTATAATCGTTGTCGATCATCTGGGGAAAGTCTCCTCATTTCAATTCCAACAAATCCCTTTTATCCTAAATTGTTAATGAAAATAATCTATATATAAAAAAAAAAAACAAAATCATAACATAATAAAAACTTCAAAACCCTTAGATTTAGATCCAGATTTGGATTAGATGGATCAGATTCCTGGCTTGGATTCTCCGAAGAGAAATACACAAAACGCTCAGTATAATCAAAGTCGATCATCTGGGGAAAGGATCATCACTTCCATCAATCAAATATCTCTTTTTCTTCCGTTTCAACAAAAAAATAAAAAGAAAATACCTCTCTGAACATGAAATTTCTCCGGATCTGCTTCAACAGGCCATCTCGGCCGCTGAGTCTAAGAATTGCAGAGACGGATACCTAACAAGTGTAGCGTCATCTCATACACAGCACCCACGAATATCATAGAGCGCTGGTAATCAGTAATCGACGCAAGAACAGCCAAATCTACATGAAACGAAACCCTAACTATGGATTCAGTCGAAAACAGCAAACCCTAAACCCTAAGCAGAGTGAAGATAGAAGGAAGGCTTGAAAGAAAACATTATGAAATTGATGTGGGATTGGGTGCAATTTATAGAATTAGGGTTAAAACCCTAGAAATATCGCCAGCTGTATTGATGCCACGTGTACGGTAGAGGATCTAATTCCCGTTTCTGCGGCGTATGTAAGAAGAGAAAAAGGGGTTATGGCTTCTATAGGTATCAACTATCCTAACCCTAATATTTTAGCAGCTGTCATTGATTCAAAACTTAGGATCTTACTAACAAAATAACGTGGCCTTTTTCCAAGTTTGCATCCAGTCCTATTGGCACAAGTCCGACCCCCTCGTTCGGTTTTTGGAGCGTGCTAACCCAATCCTGGTTATGTTTGGTTGCCGAGAAAATAAGTAAAAAATTCTGAAAAAAAAATTTAAATTTCTAATACAATTTTTAATTGTGTTTTATCTAATTTTTTTTTTCTCTGTTTTTACTTATTTTTTCGGCAACCAACCAAATATAGGGTTAGACATTCTTTGTTTTCAACAAAAAAAATTAACACCTCTTAAAGCAAAGACGGGCATTAGTTTTTGATTGAAAGTAAGAAAAGTGTTGGCTTTTGGCTGAGTAAGGAATAAGGGTTGGTTGGACTCCAAGGGTGTAACCCTGTGGTCACTTGGACGAACCATAAACCCGGAGGTCTGGAGTTCGATTCCTAACTCCTCTCACTAACGGTTGCAGGGGGTGGAGGTATTCCTTGTGTAACTCGTGGGACTAGTATGAGCTTTCAAGGTTCTCGATATCCACGGTTATCAAAAAAAAAAAAAATGCCTAGTCTAAAAAAGGTTGCCTCACTTTTTGTGTTTAAAAAAAGGAAAGTGAATGAATAAGAATTCAACCAAAAAAAAATGAATAAGAAGTAAAGTGGACATAGTGTTCCTCTTGTATAATAGTATAGAATAGGGAAAGTGAATAATGAGTTTTAATTTAAATAGTTTGATGTTCTTTAGATGGAGGTGTCTTTCAACAATAATGGAGTTCATATTTATTTTCTCTTGTCATCCATCTCTACTATTATAAGGCTCAAGATATCCACGGCTATCAAAAAAAAAAAAAAAATGGTGAGTCTCAAAAAAAGTTCTCATTTTTTGTCTTTCTTGTTTAAAAAAATTGAAAAGTGAATGAATAAGAAGGAAATTGAACATAGCATTCCTCTTGTATAATAGTATAGAATAGGGAAACAATGAGTTTTAATTTAAATTGTTTGATGTTCTTTAGATGGAGGAGTCTTTCAACAATAATGGAGTTCATATTTATTTTATTTCATCATCCTTATCTCTTTTCTATTATTAGATCTTTTTCTAATATTCCTAATGAGTCCTAATTTTATGTTATCTTACCATGAATGTAGTTAATAAGGTGAATCTTTTATATTTTTCCTATTTTATCCATAACTCTTTTGAAAAAAAATTAAGATATTATGTTATCTTATTTTATATGAGAAAAGTTAGTAATGGTATTAAAGTAATATCAACTACAACTAACATTAATTTCTCTATATCTCCACGATTCCCTCAAATTGTATCCTTATCTTTTCTCATGCTATCTCCTTGGTCTCTCTCAATGAAGAGGCACACCCTCTCTATATGGTAACTATTTTTCAAGAGAAAAAGTAGGGTTTTTTGGTTATCAAAATATCCATTTATATACTAACGTGTCTCTCACAATTTTTTTTTTAATCTAAAAAGTCCCTCGAGTTTCTATACCCAAAATATTTTTTTTTTAAATTTCAAAATGTCCTCTCTAAGATCCCTATTCCCAATCTCTCTCCTCTTCCCCTCGTTCTCTCACGTGCATTGCACGTGCCACCAACTAATAGTATATAATGACATATATGGATGAAACCAAGCAAACATATAGTCGAATCATATTTGATGCGAACCGACAAATTGTCTCTCTATCTATGACCTAACTAAGTTCCACACTCAAAATCCTCTTTTGATTCCAGGATCTACTCAAATGGATATCAGTCAACAAAGACAGAGCTTTGCGGCTCTAACCAACCTCACATGAAGAGAGGGAAGACAGACAAGCCTCAAAATCTTATATAGGATGTGGGGTGGGCCCACCTAATATTGTTGTATTTTCCTATTGCCTTTTTTGGTAAACCAACTATATTTAAGAAACCATACAGGGTCTATTTACAACATACAAACCATATTGGCTCTATATAGTCATAGCTCTAGCCAAATTATGGGTCTATTAATCAACTTAGCATGCTTGCTTGTAAGAATTACTATGACTTGATCCCGCCAAGTCGGGTAGGTAGGCAACCCTAATGGGTCCAGCTCACCTAGGATTAGTTTCTTTTTTCCCCTTAATCTTGCTTTATTTACTTAATTAGTATAATTAAACAATATACTTAAGTTTTATTTGAATTTCTTCTTTAATTGGCTTAGACATAGGGAGTAGGTCCCCAAGATGCAACAGATCTGTTTGGGAGGAATAATATGCCCAAAATACTGCGCAAGGAATTGAAAAACCAGCTAAGAGAAAATTCACAGTCTTTAATGATCAGATCGGTGCAGCACCAAAGTGAAGAAGAGTTTCAAGAAGTACCAAACTCCTCAAAGAGCAGATTGGCAGCCGGTTGTAATGCAGGAGAGAATTCCATTGATTGAATATTCCTTTGAAGAACATCAGTTTATCTAAAGACAAGAGAGATATAGATCAAATGAATGGTTCTTCATCTCAAATTCTCAAGCAATATAACTTAGTCCTATCAGGTAAACAAAAATAAACTATTCTGCAGTCCTTAGAGCCTGATCTAAACAAAAACTCGGCCTTTTTTAGTAGGAAGAATGTAATGGATGAAGAAGATGTGATTGAAAACTTAGTTAATGGTGATATATCAAATCTCATAGATTCAAATCCAAAGTTGGAGAAAAACGGCAACAACTATTCGGATTTGAACTTGGGTATTGTTTATCTAGATCAACATGGAGCTCAGAGGTTTTGGAACATTACCGCATATGGAGGTTTTGGAACAAGAGCATCCTGTCATGAAGAACTTGTTGCCTTCCACAAGTTTAATGGAAAATCAAGTGGATAGCTCTAAGATCCACAAAGTAATGATTCTTGAGAAAACTCCAGAAAAGGCCTCTATTGTGATAAGAGTCAAAATCCCCTATCCCCATATCAGAATTATTCTGAGGATCCTTCTCTATTGGATGAATGAGAAGTTGAGTTCCTAGTGGACTTGGTAGTCAAGAGCAAGTTCGTGACGATATTCTTATTGAAGAATTCAAAGAAGAAGACGATTTTCAACTAGTAACATCAAAGATAAATAAAAAGAAGAAGAAAGCATCAACAATTGATTCTTCTAAAGGAATATCAAAGAGGGAGGTTAGAAAACCAACTCGATTTAAGGAGTAGTTTTATTCTTTGGTAAAGTAAGAACTGTTCTTAGTAAAGTCTTATGTATTTGTGTTCTTGTAGATTTGTAGGGGTAAGGTTTTATATCCCCCAATTAATTTTTCTTAATAAACAGGTAGGAGTCTGGCAAACCCTCCACTCCCACTGAGTGGCATTAAAAAAAAAAAAAGGGAGTAGGTTACCATTTTCGGATGAGGGTCCTAGGGTGCCAAACACCTTCCTCGGGGCTTAAAAGAATATCTTACCGAAAATCTCATTTTAGACCTTAAGCATTATCCATTGTATATTTGGGATCTGATTTCCCCTTAATAAAATAGGTGACGACTCTTATTTTAGGCGTTTAGCGTCATTCCTCTATAGGACCTGAACCGAATGGAAAGGTAGTAAATTCCTTTGCTCACAGCTACCTTAGGTGGAATTAACCTAGATAACTTTATCATATACCCTAGGTGATTAGATATTGACTTAAGTCAGTTTAAATGACCTTATGGATGGTTGATTGTCTTTTGAATTGGTTCTGTGCAAAAAAATAGCATAAATCTGCATAGACCGTTCGAACGGCTTACCAGCCTTTGAACACTATAGAATGGCTGGCCAACCATTCGAACGGCCTAGTGGAACTCAAATTCCAGTAGCTTCCTTGGCACACTGTTTTGTGACCAATCTAAACCATTCTCTAGGCCGTTCGAACGGCTAGAAGGACATTCGAACGACCCTCGTATATTGTGTTTCTAAACACATCCGAGCTTCGTTTTTGGTAAGGAAATTGTGTTGGCTATTTAGCTCGTTCTAAGGTTAAGGTGAGAGAGTTTAGAGGCTTTTCTGAATATTCTAGGGTTCTACAATCTCCTTTTGGTAGATACCATTTGTTCTCCTCTCTCATTCTCTAGAGAATGCAAGATTGAATTGTTCCATCTTGTTCTTTTATGGGTTGATCTCCGTTATGTTTGATATCCCTCTAGAAGACTGTTAAAACTTTGAAGACTGTTAAAACTTTCAAACTAGTTTGTATACTTTGTGTGAGCTTTTGGTTGGCATGAGCCAAAGTCGTCGAGGACGGAGATCGGTCTTTGGAGATCGTGGTTGGATACTTTGAGAAACGTTGGTCGGTGAGGAACTGGAGCTGCTGTTGCAGAGATCGAACGAGGAGTTCGTCAACTTTAAGACGAAGAATCTGTATCGATGTCAAGCCCTGAAATCTATACACAATAATACTAATATTTGTATAAATATCAAGGCGTGAACCCGAAACAAAATTTCAATATTAATGGAAATTAAAATAATTTAATACTCTATTAAACAGATTTAAATAACCAGCATAACTAAAAGACTCAATAACATGAATTCTCCCAAAAACTAAATCATCCAAAGATTTCATATAGTTTACCTCACTACAGTTCTCTCACACTCTAACAGAGAAGAAAACTATAAGGCTAGTCTCACTTGCTCAAACGAGAGCAATTCCTATGCTTTTTAATCACCACCTGAAAAAGAAGAATCAACAAGGGTGAGCCCACAGCTCAACAAGAGAATACACTATAATTTAAATGCATTAACAATTCATATGATAAGATGACTAAAAAATTATGCATATTACTCAATTAAGTCTTTACTTATGGTTCGGTCCGGTCAATAGGGGTTTTACACAACTTACCATATTGATCAAGGGAATCCTTGGGGTCTCACAAAGCTTACCCTATCCCTTGGGTCTCATACAGTTCACCTATCTTAGAATTGAGTGTCTTATACAACTCAACTCAATCCTCTGTTTCAGGGTAGGTATTCTACACCACCCTGAAACCATCATTGGGTAGTACATAACATCACCCTATGATCAATTTAATGAGGTCTTACACAATTTACTCTTTGAATGACCCTTAACCAAGGTTAAAACAATGTTTATTGAATCACCATTATTTTAGAAGATAAATTCCAACTATTATTACAATATAGCAAAACATTAAATGACAGTTATAATAGTCAACATCATAATTCATAATTAAAATCTACAATGTTATAATTTACAATTAATATCTAGGCAGACATAACATACTTTATTTCAAAAGAGGTTTCAGCTGTATTCCTACAACTGAAACTTTAGTTATAAATATCACATATTTATAACCTTACAAATTTTCAATCTCTCATGATAATGGGGTTCAAGGTTTCATAAACCCCTAAGGGCTTGGAAAAACCCTTTTTATGCTAGTGAGTTTAGTAAAACCCTTATACTAGCATAAAAGAGCTTAGTTACTAACCAATTAGTTAATAACTAATTAGTTAAGTTTGTTAGGGGTATCTTTCAACCATCCAACAAATTAACTAATAAAATATAAGTCAAGTTATTAACAAATTATTTAGTAACTAAATATTTACATTTGTTAGAGGTATCTTTCAACCATCTAACAAACTAACAAATTAATTATAAAGGAATCTCAACAAAACAATATTCCCACACTCAAATAATATATACATTTAATTAAAATATCTTAGGAAAATTAATGTGAAAAATATCACTTTTTCCCGTTTTTGATTTTCAACTAAGGTTTTGACCCACAAAAATACTGATTTTGGGTAAACTTTCTTCACGAAAGTTGTATATCTTTTCGAGCTCTTCAAAACGATGTACTATTGGACCAAAATTGGACTTAATGTCATAAAGTTATGACCCAAATATCGAAACTGGATAAATCTCATTTAAATTAACTCAATTCCGAAATCACTAATTTTAATCTCCTAGATCTCTTATATTTTCTTCCTTAAAATCTAATATTTTATTCTATCATTTATTAAAATCACCCATAACATATTTAATAAATCAAAATAATACCTATATAAAATATTTATCGATCTAGCATATTTTCATACACACTATCATTAATACAAGAAGAAAAACACATTAAAATATTGTGTTATCACAATACACCCTACATCTAAACTATAGAAATATTCACTTGGCTCTAGATCTGATTTTCTTTTTTGGAGAAGAATGCAAGATGTTGATTGCTTAGGAGAGCTTCGAAGCTAACTTGGATGATCCAATTCTCATCATTGGGTTCTCCACGAGATCTGATAGAATTCCAAACTCTACATCCGCTTTCCTCCTTTACTCCCAAAACAATCGTATATCACTTCTCCTAATTTAGGTTTAGCAAAAAAAATATGACTATTAGGTTAAACAATTCTATTTATACTAAACTCTATTTAGAGAATTACTAATATACCCCCCACTAAGGCTTGTTTGTTTATAACCTAGATTTAATTAATTTAACTCATTAAATTAAATCATTGGGTTAGCTCTACCCCACCAAGGTTAGCCATATGATCAAATACCAAAAATCAATTACTAAATTACCCTCAGGGTATAATTTACCAATTTAGCCCTGAGTGTATTTAATTTAAATTAGGGTCACTACAACCGAGGAACATTGTTTGGTGTCCGGTTGGGTAAAGTTCAAGTCTTTACTTGATAACAATTTTCATAGTTGATTTTGTACTGCACTAGGTCCCGTGATTTTTTCCGAAAGGGTTTTCCACGTAAAAATTTCGTGTATTGTGAATTGTGTGCCTTCTTCTATTTCCGCACTTAGATTGTTTTGTTTGCCATAACTCTTATTAATGCTGGGTTAAATTAAAATTGGTAGACATTACTAGGAAGACCTATTCACCCCCACCCCTCTAAGTCAAAGGAATCATTGAACATGGATATTTGAAAGTATGAGTGAACTAAATTTATGATAAGCAATACTTGATGACAGAGAACCTCCGTCCACTGCCATGTCATGCCATACCCTCTCTTTCTCTCACTCTATTTCTGGTTTTGTTTTGGTAATGGAATACGCCAGCGTATCGTCATTACAACTGGTTTTGTTTTGGTAATGGAATACACCCACGTATCGTCACTACAGCTCCTGCTCTCCCTATACAGTCCACATGGTAGAGTCTTTAATGTCCTTGATGAGGCATACACTACAAGAAGTTGGTGACTCTTTCTGCACTTCAACCAATCACTTTTAGACATTTTTAATTCATTGAAAGTGCTACAATGTTACAGTTATATTAAACTTAGATTACATCTACCGTATAATTTCTTCAACTATATGTTTACTTGGTTCCTTTTCTTGCCTTTACTTTTATCTTTCGTTCTCCCTCTTACAAATAAGCCCCCAACATGTGTATCATCTTCATTTAAACTTTTCTTTTTCACATCGCTTGAGAGCTGGTCCGCTACATTTTATTCAACTCTATGGTATCATTCTCATAGAGTAAGGCTGTAACGAGATGTTCATACTAGTGGAGAGAAGAAAATAATAGCAGAGCTTGATCCTCATCCTTGACTTTCTCATTAGCACTGGCTAACTCAGTGATTGTTCAGTTGAACATACTCATATGTTCCATGAGATTCCAACTTTTCCTTCATCCGAAGACTATAAACTTTTGCTTTAGGAACAGTCTCTTAGTCAATGACTTTGTCGTGTATACACTTTCAAGTTTTTTCGAAAGCGCTAATGCAGAATATTAGTTGAGCACATGGTAGAGAACATCGTCAAATAGGCTAACTGACGTGCATGGGTTGGTGTTGCCATGGCTAGGACTACGCATCAGGGAGCAGAGGCCTTGAGTTCAATTCCTTTCCCCTTGTTAGTCATCCTCATGAATTTATCCCTTCTTTCCTGGTGTGTGTGGATTAAGGGTTTTGCACATGCTCGGGGGATTTAGTCTATTGCTCTAAGAGGCTTGGACACCTTTGCTAAACAAAAAAAAATCAGATAGGCTTAACCTAATGGTGCTTACAACCTTTAGTTCTAGATCTTTTCCAATAATTGATGTCGACTTATGTTTTACCTTGAAGCGTTCTGTGCAAACTTTGTTGTATTAACAAAATTTTCACCCCACTATGTCTTACTCCAAAATTGCCTTTCCTATCGAATCTTGCAGCTTCGAACTTGACATTTGACCTTTTTCAATGTCATTGCTTTGAACCTTGGTTTTGACACCAATTTTGTGGTGAAAATAATATGCAAATACGAAACAAAAAATGGGCTACGTCCATGAAGAGATCACATTATTTACTAAATCAAAATAAAGAGAATACAAAATCACTATCTCACAACTAGGGGTGTGAATGGGTCAGGCCGGCCCGATGGCCCGGCCCGAAAAAGTCCACCCATTACCCATATTATAGGCCCTAGGGCTAGGGCCGGGCTCAAATTTTTAGGCCTATTTTAATATGGGTTGGGCTAGGGCTTGGCTACGTAAAGCCTGGCCCGATATATTTATCTATATATATATGCTTATTATCTAAATACTTACCATTACTAAGTTATATATGTGTATGTATATATATACATATAGTATATATTATAATACATAATATATAGTGTAAACATCTAATACTTATATATCAATATTATTCTTAATAGTATCATAACTCATTTTGTCATATTATTATAATAATTTTTTTTTTACTTATATTGTAATAATAAAATATAAAAAAAATAGAGAAACAAATATATTAGACACAATTTTGCAATGCATAACAGTGACAGTCACTGTTCTGCATTGCATAACAGTGTTATGCAAGTTTTGTTTTGTTTTCCTAATTTTTTTTTCTTATTCTATTATTAGTATATTACATAATACTTATATTTTACGTGCGCATAATATATATAGACACACTTAGGGCTGTCAATGGACCGGATCATGATCCGGATCCGATCCGAATCCGATTCGATTAGCCGGACTTTGGACCCTATATGTGATCCGTCGGATCGGATTCGGATCGGATCGGTGGAATCCGATTATAATCGGATCGGATCTGGATATAGGGTGATCCGATCCGATAATAATAATAATTTTTAATTATTTTAAATATATTATTTAGATTTTCTATGTAAAAAATGTTAATTTTTAAAAAAATTAACATTAATTAGTATTAATTAAGGTATTATTAGATTTTTTATTATTAAAATAGATTTAAAAAAAAAAAAATAACCTTACTCGGATCGGATCGGACGATATATAATCGGATCGGATTCGGATCGGTTACTTCATGATCCGACGGATCTCGGATCGGATTCGGATCAGTCGGATTCTTAATCGGATCGGATTCGGATCTAGGCAGATCCGGTCCGAATCCGATCCGTTGACAGCCCTAGACACACTTATATATTTATTTGGATGAGCAAAGCTGAGTCCACTTTCTGGTTGTCCACTCTCCCCTATTTTTATACAAGAAAACAAAATAGTATGACACTTTTTTGTGGTCCCATCACTTTTATTTTATATTTTTGTTTAAAATTAGGAAAGATAACCGGAGAGAGGACAATTGGAAAGTGGACGTAGCATTGCTCTTATTGGATAGAGATGGGTCAGCCCGACCATGGCCCGGTCTAGTCCTATTAATTATAAAGCTTGGTCAAGCCCGGCCCAACTAAAAAATGGGTAGGGCTTGGGCTTATATATCTCGAGCCCATTAAAAATAGGCCCAAGCCCAAGCCCCGTCCAAGCCCGATCTAGTCCGGCTTATTGACAGCCCAACTCACAACCTCTTAAATTGAGTTCTCTCTTCGGAAAGTTTGGAGTGCCTTAGAAGCCCTAAACCGACAAGTATAATTTAGACTTGGTTCAAAACTAATTATAAATCTCGAATTTCTAATTCTTACCCATGCAGTACTCGCTCGAGTGAGTTGGCTACAGGTTTACATCTCAATAGCTCAGTCAAACCCTGAGCTACTGGATACCTCGAGGAAATTGGTTCTCGCTCGAGCCAGCATTGGCGTGCTCGAGCCATCTCGTCCATGGCAGGAGGCAAGACAAATGCACAACAGATGGCGCCTTTGGATTAGATGCTAGCGGTCTCCTCACCAGCACCAATCGGAAAAGATCCTGTCAAAGAAATAAAATCCGTCCACCTGATCTATCCAAAGCGTCCCACTAGGAAACTCTTGCACCCAAATCACCAGGTGATGGTAACATGATCAAATGCTTAGGTTAGTCAAATCGGCCTCATTCTTGGGTTTTTTTTTTGGTTGAACACAACAACACCACAAGGTGTTACTGTTGGCAATTGAAAGGAAGACACACACAAAACACCACACACACACACCTTATGAGGGCCTGCATCGATTGAATGATCCATCTCCATGTATCATAAATCATCCTTACTTTTGAATTTGGTCTGGCCCTCGCTAGACCAAAACCGCCTAGCCCACTCAGAGAGCCCCTTTAACTACCTTTTAAACACTAGTTAAGAAATTTTAATCACTATTGTTAATTTTGTTTAATATATATTTTTCAAGAATCAAGGTTACATGGTTGAGAATCCTAAGGTTAATGAATCTTAACTACCGTTTAGAGGTGTTAAAATAGACATGTGTTAGACCTATGGGATGAAGGCAAGACGGTTTTGGTCAGTCGAAATTCCCTCACTTTTGGCAAAACAACAGACACATGGGAATGTGGGTTCCACACCTTGAAAGTATTGGCCCACCAAGAAGGGGCGTCCAAGGCCCCCCTTCTCCGGCTAACCCTCCCCGGGCAGAGTGCCTTTTAAAATAATATATATTTTGATAAGTACATTACAAGGAAAACAGAGAAGCAAAACGGCTTGTAAGTAGTAACGGTCAAGAATATGAACAAAAAGAAGAAAAGAATGAAATTCCTTCAAGAAAATATCAGAACCCCACCATCTTAAATATACAAAAAAACCAGTTGGGATTTGATTCTAACCTGTAATCTCCTTCCACTGATGAATTCCTTCTTTGCTTTTAGTTTTTCCTTCCCAGTTTATAGAATGTTCTTTCACCTATCCCCCACACCCTACCTTCTGATCCCTTTTGCAGCCAGAAACTCTCGATTCCGATCGCTTGGCTTGTCGAAACAGAAAGCATATTATCCTAGCAAATTATAACACACCAAACCTTACTTCTCTATAAGTTTCACAATATCTCGGCTTGAAAGGCCAAACCATCTCTATTTCTCCAATTCAGTTTCTGTTCAAAATGGCTTCTGCACCAGTCTTCAATGGATCAGACTCAATAGCCGAAAGCATGCCCGAGGCCTCGAGGCAGAGCCGATACCATATGAAGAGTTGCTTTGCTAGGTAGGCTAAGAGCTCCTCAATTTTTTATGTTGCCATGTAAATTTCTCAATTTTATCTTCATCTTCTATTCAACAGGTATGTGGGTATGGGGAAAAGGTTAATGAAACTCCACCATTTAATGGATGAAATGGAGAAATCTATAGAGGACAAGCTCGAAAGAACCAAGGCCTTGGAGGGTATACTTGGCTACATCCTTTGTTCAACTCAGGTTTAGATTTGTCCCCTCCTTGATATATATATATATATAATATTTGACCCCTCCATGGATCAAGAAGATAATGTCAATGATATTCTTGGACTATTTATCTTAAAATCGCAGGAGGCAGCCGTCGTTCCTCCCTATGTTGCATTTGCAGTGAGACCCAATCCTGGATTTTGGGAATTCCTTAAGGTGAACTCTGATGATCTAGCAGTAGAGGGCATCACCTCTTTGGAGTATTTGAAATTCAAAGAAATGATCTATGACGAGAATTGGTAGGTCACTCTGTGTCGATGCTTGAAATTTGACTCTCACTCAAATGGCCAAACCTCAGTCATAACTCTAGGCAGGTTGGTTGGTTGAGTTAGGCAAGCCAATGAAAATGGAAGAGCTGCTAGCTATAAATAGCATTCTCCAAGCCCCATTTTGAACTTACAGGATTCTCCAAGAATCATCTAGTCAATTATTGGCTCAACAGAGTTCTTCTATCTGATTCCATTTTCCATTTAAAATTCTAAAAATTTCTTTTAAAAAAAACTTCAGAATTGGATACTGGCTTCTGAAAATATTTGCTCCATGATTTCTGAAATGTGAATACCTGAAATTCTGAGAACCTAACTCAGTTGACATGCAGGGCAAAAGATGAAAAAGCATTGGAAGTGGATTTCGGAGCATTCGATTTCTCTATGCCTCACATGACCCTGTCTTCTTCTATTGGCAATGGAGTCAACTTTGTCTCAAAGTTCATGACTTCCAAGCTCAGTGGGAACTCTGAGAGTGCAAACCCTCTGCTGGACTACTTGCTAGTGCTTAATCGTCAAGGAGAAGTACTGAAACAAGAAAATCTTATGAACAGAAAACAATTATTATCAAAAGTGAAATTTGAGCAATTAACTGGTTTCTTTGTTGGTTCAAAATTTGCAGAATCTTATGATCAATGAGACCCTCAACACTGTTACCAAGCTTCAGATGGCATTGATCATGGCTGAAGTATTCATCTCTACACTTCCCAAAGACACACCATATCAGAACTTCGAGCAGAGGTGACTTTCGTTTCCCACCATTTTTTCCTTATTATACAATTGATAAACATCAAATAGCAGACCCTAAAACCCGACTTATAACGCGAGTCTTCCTTCATTTCCAGGCTTGCTGAGTGGGGTTTCGAGAGAGGATGGGGTGATACTGCAGAAAGAGTTAAAGAGACTATGAGATCACTTTCAGAAATACTCCAAGCGCCAGACCCGCTGAACATGGAGAAGTTCTTTAGTATGCTTCCGACGATATTCAGCATTGTAATCTTCTCTCCCCATGGCTACTTTGGCCAATCAGATGTCCTCGGATTGCCAGATACTGGTGGGCAGGTATAATTTCAATCCAATAGGTATACGCATCATAGTTCGAAAACTAGGCCGAGTTACTCGACTTGACTAAGTTTCGAGTCGAGTCGCCTTAAAACTCAAAGAAGACACTAATCGGAGAGTTACTTGGGTGACTCAGCCGAGTTGTGTTTTTCGACTCGTCAGATTCGGTCGTGTCACGAAAGGATATTTTTGTCATTTTTTATTTTTTTAAACCTAAACTCAAACGTCATGCTGTTTTTGCATCAAAATTTTTTTTGGGACTACAAAACCAGCTTACTATGGGTTCTGTTAAACCTGGTTTTTAGGATGTTTGAGGCTGCAAAACCTCAAACTGTTTTGGGTTCTTTTAACCCAAAATTTTCAAGTTATTTTTGGTTCTATCTTGGATAAAATTTCAAAAATTGGTAATTGCCTAATTGATATATATATATATATATATATATCTATGTGTGTGTGTGTGTGTGTTGTGTGTATTCCGAGTTGGACCAAGCTGAGTTTTCTGAGTTATTTGACCTAGATAGCTTAAGAGTCGAGTCGACTTTTCGGGTTTTTGAACCATAATACGAATAGATTTGCATGCAACATCTATGAGTATGCTCAAGATATCTGCTATCATATAAAGGTTGTTTACATTCTGGATCAAGTAAGAGCCATGGAGGAGGAATTGCTCATTAGAATTAAGAAGCAAGGGCTGAGTATGAAGCCCCAAATTCTTGTGGTGAGCTCAACTTCTTAAAGAAATGATTTCCCAATCAATGGCGATCAGGTTGGAAATATAGGTAACTTTTGTTCTTGTTTATACAGGTTACACGACTTATACCGGATGCCCGAGGAACTAAGTGCAACCAAGAGTTGGAGACGATCTTTGGCACTAAACACTCCCGCATCCTTCGAGTTCCATTTAGGACGGAGAACGGGGTTCTTCATCAATGGGTTTCTCGTTTTGATATCTACCCCTACCTTGAGAGGTTTACTCAGGTATGTACTTCATAACACCGCGAATCCACTCTTTAACGTCCATCAATTATGTTTTAAATGTCTATAAATTTCATCAATGATAGTCCTCTAAATACCTAGGATGCCACTGCCAAAATCATTGACCACATGGAAGGGAAACCAGATCTCATCATAGGAAACTACAGTGATGGAAACATGGTGGCATCTCTTATGGCAAGCAAACTTGGGATAATTCAGGTTTTATAACGTTCACCAGTTTGAAACTATTCTGTTCATTTAGCAGTTACTAATCTTGTGTTCTCTAAACCAAGGGAACTATCGCGCATGCTCTAGAGAAAACTAAGTACGAAGATTCAGACATCAAATGGAAGGAATTAGATTCAAAATATCATTTCTCATGCCAATTCACAGCTGACATAATCGCAATGAACGCAGCTGACTTCATAATCACAAGCACATATCAAGAAATCGCAGGAAGGTCAGACTATGAACCACATTTCAGATTTGTAGTTCATTAGAGCCTGTGATTAGTTCAGAAGCTTGTGTTTAGAAGTACATGTATAGATCCAAAGTATCATTTTAGAAAGGATTTTCCACCATTGTCCAGATAAACTGATTTGTTTTACTTCGATGAGTCAACTCGCCTAAACTTCCAAGTGAGTTATGAGTTACTAGGAGAACTATTATATGTGATACTGAAGTCAAATGTTTTGGTCTGCAGCAAGGATAGGCCTGGACAGTATGAAAGCCATGTAGCATTTACACTACCTGGGCTCTGTCGAGTCATCTCTGGTATCAATGTCTTCAACCCCAAGTTCAACATTGCTGCCCCAGGGGCCGACCAATCTGTATACTTTCCCTACATGGAGAAACAGAAGCGTTTGACCTCATATCACCCTTCCATTGAAGAACTACTCTACAGTCAAGCGGATAACAGTGAGCACATGTGAGTCTCTTTAGTTTCAACCCATGTAACTCAAAAACAGAGGGAAACCAGAAATTCAAAAATCTAACACAGCGACATGCCTGGATTAATCCACTTGGCCTAGGGGATCAATGTGCAGCCCTGCTGCATTACAGGGCTGCATTACTCTCTATCTATCCAACATACATCATATATGCCATGATCAGTTGTCTAATAATTCCCTAGTACTCAAGTCTTTTTTTCCTTTTATTTTATTTCATGTCTTAGTATCTTAAATGCCTAAAGTCCATTCCTAAGCGCAGTATACTCCACAGATATCTAAAGCATTTACTTACATATTGTTCTCACATACTGGAAGCATATAAATAAAATTGCTAGTATGGATTGTTCTTTCAAACATCTGAACTGAATTATGCTTGGAACAGTGGATATCTAGAAGACAGGAAGAAACCGATCATCTTCTCAATGGCAAGACTTGATACAGTCAAGAACATTACAGGATTAACCGAGTGGTATGGACAGAACAAGAGGCTGAGAAATTTGGTTAATCTTGTTGTAGTAGCGGGCTTCTTTGATCCATCCAAATCAAAAGACAGAGAAGAAATTGCTGAGATAAAAAAGATGCATACTTTGATAGAGAAATACCAACTCAAGGGTCAGATCAGATGGATAGCGGCTCAAAACGATAGATACCGGAATGGAGAGCTGTATCGCTGTATTGCAGATACAAAGGGAGCTTTTGTGCAGCCTGCTCTATATGAAGCTTTTGGTCTTACGGTCATTGAGGCAATGAACTGTGGATTACCCACCTTCGCAACCAATCAAGGAGGCCCAGCCGAAATCATCGTTGATGGGGTCTCAGGTTTTCATATTGATCCCAATGATGGAGATAATTCAAGTAACAAGATTGCCAATTTCTTCGAGAAATGCATGGAGGATGCCGAATATTGGAACAAGATGTCCACAGAGGGTCTCAAACGTATATATGAATGGTAATTAAGCTACCCAACTAACTGGCATTATCATTTACCTACTGTTAATATCAATCATTTGTTAGTCATTAGTGGGGGAGTGGCAATTTGCAAGACATCACCCATTGGGATTAGATCACACGACCTTTCTCATAAGAGAGGCCACACCATACCACTGGAAAAAGCGGTAGTGGTGTCTTACACTGTTACTATAGTTAGATGAAAACTTGTTTGCAAGTAAACTTACTTTTTCTGATCAATATATTCATATTAATCTTTGCCTAATCATAAGTGGATAACACAATTGCATACAGAAACATAAGAACCAAAAATTACCTGAGACCAAATGTTCTTGCGAAAATCTGTTATAGTTATAGTGTGATTCTTTGTTTCTTCTCAAAACTTTGTATTTTCTCTTTAATGGGATTGTTTTGCAGCTACACATGGAAGATCTATGCAAACAAAGTGCTGAATATGGGATCCATCTACAGCTTCTGGAGGGAGTTGCACAAGGAACAGAAGCAAGCCAAACAAAGTTACCTTCAAATGTTCTACAATCTCCAATTTAAGAACTTGGTGAGTTAGTTTACCTATTATCATTCATTAGTCGAAATTATAGACATGTTTCAATAATTACATATTGTTTCTCAAATGGCACTGTGTTACAGGCGAAGACTGTACCCATCCCAATTGATGAAACCCAACAATCAACACCAATAATTAAACCTCAGCTAACACAAAGGCATGTTAGCTAACTCTTACTAATACAATTTATTTACTCTTGAAAAACCACTGTGTGCGCTAAAATGCAGCAGTTGTTCATTCCTTCCTTCTTTCTTTTTCACTAAACTACCTGGAATTATCTAACTGAGTTACCTAAGATTTTCCAGTTGTAACAAACTCCACCCCTCATCTAAATTCAGAATTTCTGTATACATACTAATTCATATATTTGATTGTCCTTGCATCACACCAGACGCACAAATCCAGTCTTCAAAGGTAAGACTACAGTATCAAAACTTAATACAGGTAATTGGATTCGATTTCGGTCGGGCAACCACTTATTTGAACTATTTTAACTAACTTTTAGGATATTCGGGTAATTCCTGATTCCCCACTGGCCTTAGAATCCTACACTGCTTCGACTCAAGAAGAGAATCCTTTGCTGGCATGAAGGTTCAGAGATGTCACAGCTTGGCTTCTATCGTGTTTGCATCACTTGGCATTGGTGGTGCTTTTCTTTATTTCATTTTTTACATTTAATGAAGTTTGTATTGTTCGTATGATAACAGAGAATGCATGAAGATCAATCAATTCATTTAATTCTTTAATATGTGCAAAGATTTCGGTCAAGGAGTGTTCTTAGCTTTGCATCTCAGAGAAATGGGTGTTTTTCTCAAACATGACATTGGACTATGGACCTGGACATTTCAACTTTTTTTATTTATTATGAGAACAACTGTACAATCCCTTTAGCCAAATAAATCAAAATTCTACAAGACTCATTTGAGCAACATGCTCCCGAAAGAATTTAGGGTTCAAACCCTTGGTTATGGGATTTCAACTTTGTTTTTTATTTTCTTAATTATGAGAACAACTATACAATTCCTTTAGCCAAGTGAAGCAAATTATCTACAACTCATTTGAGCAACATGCTCCTGAAAGAATTTAGGGTGCAAACCCTTGGTTATGGGATCAACAATCATCTCCTTTCCTGCTAATTTGTTCTACTGACACCTATGATCTTGTATCTTCTCTCTTACAACAAGATATTTGTAATTTATATGCTTTGAACCACCAGAACTCTTGTTGTTCTTAGAGAAGAAAACTACAGCTTGATTATCACAAAATATTCTCAATGGCATGGAAATAGAATCCACAATTGGAAGGCCGAAAATGAAGTTATGCATCCATATTGCATGAGTAGTGTCTTCATTACAAGCCACAAACTGACTGCATAGTGGATGAGGCTATAAATATTTGTTTTACTCTCTTCTATGAAATGGCTCCACCAATCAATAGAAAGATATATTGATGGATAGACTTCTTACTGTCATGGTGACCAGCATAGTCTGAATTGAAATATCCAGTCAGCACAAGGTGATTTGATCTTTTGTATATGAATTTATGGTCTTTACATCCCTATAAATACCATATCACCTTCTTACCTTCTTTCCAGTGATCCATTGCAGGATCACTCTGATATCTACCTAATATGCAAACTGCAAATGCTATATCTGAATGGGTACAGACTTGAGCATACATCACACTTTTAACTAATGATCATAAGTAATGTTTCCCATCTTTCGTTCAAGGTCTTTCTTTGGGCACTAAAAGTTGCATAATATATCACCTTTAACAATAGGCATCATTCCAGGAGAACAATTTTGCACATTGAACTGTTTTAGTATTTATCAATATAAACTTTCAGAGACAAATCACAAAGACCACGGGATTTATCGCAATGGATCTCAATCCTAATAATGAAAAAAATGCTTTGCCGAAATCTTCCATCTCAAAATTATTTGTAAGAAACTCTTTGGTTTCAAACAACATACTCAAATCACTACTAGAACCAATACGTCATCAACATAGAGAATCAACAAAATAAATTTGCTCCTACTAATATTAAGGTATATGTATTCATCCACAACATTTTCCTTGAAACCAAAAGAAGTAATTACTCCATCAAATTTTATGTACCACTGTTGAGAAGCTTTCTTTAATCCATAAAGGGATTTATTTAATTCCACACCAAATGCTCCATGTCTTTCATCACAAACCCTTCTAGTTGTTCTACATAAATGTCATCATGATTAAGAAAAACAATCTTTTTACTTCCATTCAATGTAGCACACTAAATCAAAATGAGCCACTAATGCCACTATTATTCTCAATGAGTCTTTCTTCAAAACCAGAGAATTTCTTGTAATCAACGCCTTCTATTGAAGTAAAATCCTTCACAACCAACCGGCCTCATATATTTCAACATTACCTCTGGAGTCACGTTTGATTTTATATACCTATTTACAATAAATCACCTCGACTCCCTTTAGTAATTCAACAAGATTCCAGAATTTATTTTTTCCATTGATTTCAACTCATCCTACATGGTGTCAATCCATTGACATGAATCCACGTTGGCTTTAGCCAACTTAAAAGTAATTGCATCATCATCCAAGCCAATGTTGAAATCATTTTCTTATGAATATACTATGCAATCATTAAGGAGAGCATACCTTCTCTCTATTTGAAATATCCTGAGTGGCATTTTGACAACAGGTGGCACTACCATAGTGTCCACGTGGGACAACAACTGATCATTTAGACCAATACGGCCCTCGACAATAGCAGGCAGAATAACTGCACTATCTTAAATAATAGTTATAAGGGGATAATACGATTTTCTTTAAAGGTGATATTTTTGGTTTTATATATCGCTCCCAGTGATGTTACAATCTTCAAAGAATTTGGCATTTCCAGTCTCAACAATCTTCACCCTTTGAATCTTTCTGGATAACCAAGGAAATAACATCTAATGGTTTTGGGATCCAACTTTTTCTCATGTGGATCATAAAATCTAGCTTCCAGTGTGCAACCTTAAATACGCAAGTGCAGTGAGGTAAATGTTTTCTGAGTCTATAACTCAAAAGTGTCGTGTTCACTGCTTTACTTGGCACTCTATTCAGTATATATGCAAGAGTCTTTAAGGCTTCACCCCATTGGGACTCTAGAAGTGAAGAGTTGCTCACTATGTCTTTAAGGTTCCTCCTTTCAGCTACTCCTTTTGTTCTGGTGTTCCAGCATGGTGTACCGTGCAACTATCCCATTCTCTTGTATGTATTTTGCAAATGGGCTGGATTTGTGACCCAATCATTGTAACTTCCATAATATTCTCCTCCTCTATATGACCTCATAACCTTGATCCTTTTTATCAAGTTGATTTTTAACTTTAATTTTATAGATCTTAAAAACTTCATGAATGGGATATATATAATGATATAGATAACAATATCAAGATGAAGTATCAATAAATGTAATGGAATACTTCTGACCACCTTAGGAAGAAGTGGAAAATGATCACCATATATCAGTATGAATGATTCCCAAGAGTTTGAAACTTCTTGTAGCATCTCTCTCTACTCTTGTGTGTTTTCCGTTAATACAATCAAGCAAACTCCAAAACTAGTAAAGTCAAAAGGCTAAGTACATTCTTTCTCTGGAAATATTCCACAAACGTTTGTGCCACAACAAGGAAGAATTTCAATTTAACATATATTTTTTTAATGCACAACCCTTACATGTTTATGCAAATAAAAGTGATTGAGCATAAACTGGGTTAATGTAGTCCATGAAACAAAGTACCAAAACCGACAACTTGAGAATTGTACAAGAAACCACAAGAATTGAGCATTGAAACAAATAAAAAATTGTGCCTCATTCTAGACACATATATGGTATCGGCTAAGTCCAAAATAAAATCGATATTTAAGACTAGCCTAAAGACACTTATTGCTTCAATCCTTGTTTTTTCTCCATTTTCCATCAACGCTATTTGTTCATTTCCTACCTTCCTGCTTTTCCAAAAAGTCCTACGCAGAATTGGTTATATGAAGAGTGTCACTAGTATCAATCCACCAAGTATTGATTGGTACATTCACCAAATCACATCCTAAACATACAAGAGATAAATCATTACCATTTCTATCCAACCAACTCTTGTAATAATCGTTCTTCAATTACCGTATCCCTTGAATTTACTTTTAAAACAATTTCAACTTACTTGATGAGAACTTTTAGGCTTACTATTTTTTATTCTCTTCTTTTGTAACATACATTGCAATTAATTCACTCGAATTTCATTTCCCTTTGTGTATTATATAAGTTATAAAAAACTGCTCAAAATGTACAAGAAGAGAATTAAGTGTCACTCACAAAAAAAAATTAGAGACCTCCATGTCTAAGCCCTTGAGCTCGACCACCATGTCAAGCTTTTTATTATGTGCTCTCACACAATTTAATAATAATCATATTTCAAGTTGACCATCTTGATCAAGAGTGTCCTTCCTGCCTCAGTAGATACCAAGAATTGCTCCTACACTGCAGTCATAAAGTCTTTGGCATTCTCAACATCATGGATGGCACCTTTGATGGATTTGAAGATGGAGCATTGCATTATCATCAAATACAACCAATGACTATTTTAATTTGGTGCTTCTATGAAATATTCAAACTGTTCAGAGGTTCAATTCCTGATAGATAGCTAATAATTGCAACAGAGTTTAGAATTGCATAAAGAAACTCAATTACTCACATACAGAAATTGTAGGTGCATCTTAAACTATAGTGCATGAACTAAAGATAAATGCCACTCACTGGACCCAAAATTCGAGTCTAATAAGGCAATCAACTGGATTACCCAGTGTCTCTAAAATTGCCTTGATGGCTCCGGTGAGACAACCAATGCATCATCACAGTTTCTCATTTGGGCCAAGAATGTGACATGCAATTGGTCTTTCACAAATATAAGGCTACTAATTTATAGGAACCAGAACTTCGATATTCCATCACCTTTGAGTAGAAACAAACCCCTATATTTTAATACTTGAACCAACCACCTTACCTTTTTAAATTACACAAATTAGTGACCCACATTTGCATTTGGGATTGATGACTACTCCGCAAAATTATATATAATCCAATGGAATTCAATACCCAGTAACGGGTTGCCAACCATAAGCCGTAACTCCATATCGATAATTCGAACAGATTATCACGATCGGACCACTTTGGTAGCTAGATGGCCATAAAAGGTTTTAGATCGGATTGTCAGCCATAATCTGCAACCTCATAGGATCAAGACCAAAAACCAATCCCCTATTAATTGAACTCGGATGGGCAACCGCGCTGGCTGTTGCGCTGTTGCCCATACGTGTCTTATAAAATGAGGGCCCACCTACTGTTTACATGGGAATCACCAAATGATAAAAATGGGGCCCATTTTGCAAGACACATATGAGCAAGCGCTGTTGCCCATCCAAACTCCTATTAATTGGACTCTCAAATAATAAAACTTTATAATTACTGTTACTATATTACTTAATTAAGCACTACCAATGACGCTAGTTATTACTTATTGCGGATGATTTTGTTATGGGTGTTATATCACAATGATGTTGTCGAGAATTTGGCTGCACGCCTTTTAAGGCTCCCCAACAAGCTGAGATAGGCTTCATAGCAAGCTGCAGGTCAAACAAGGCTTGTACCAGAATACAATAAACGAATGGCACAGGAATCTCTGGAGTTCAACTCGAGAGAATCTCTCCGGTTTGAATCCCTAGAGGTTGCCACATGTCTCATTTGACACCCCTTAACCATGGGTAAGGTTCACCCACCCCTAGGGTTCACTCATCCATCCTTGTTTTTTTCTTTTTAAATATTAATTTTTTTTTTAAAAATTAAAAAGTTTTTTTAATATTAAAAAAATTCTAAAAACAGTTTTTTTAATTAAAAAAATAATAATTAATATATAAAAAAAAAACCAAAGATGGGTGGGAGAACCCTAGGGGTGGGTGAACCTTACCCATGGTTAAGGGGTGTCAAAGGAGACACGTGGCCACCTCTAGGGGTTCAAACCGGAGAGATTCTCTCGAGTTGAACTCGAGAAAATCCTGAGCCTAAACGAATTATTGCAAAATTCAGAAAATTAGGGAATACTTCGCAAAATTGGCGAATAATTCATATTATGCCCTTAAATATGACACACTAGTGCACGTGTAGGGTATACTAAGTCTAGTGTACCTTAATGATCACCATCGTGTGATCGAACTCTTACTAGCATGCTACAATCAAATGGGCCAATTAATCTTGCGTTTTAACAAATCCAATCTCATGACCATTGTGAAACCACAAAATCTAACACAACATACTGTCAAATGAACTCTTTCGGTCTTTCCCTCTCGTGCGCTTCAAAATCTTCCTTTCCTCTACCTTCTGACATGATTTCTCTAGCTATTTCCCTTGGCCAGCAACATTTTTCCTCTGTCCCTTCGACCCTTGGCTTGCATTTGAGGGTCTTTGTAAAAATGTAATTCGATTCGAAGGTTAAACCCAAACTCTTGAGCTTTCATATGGATTCAAATCGTCATAAATTCTTCAGTTGAGATCCTCGTGGGGTAGTACACTAGTGAAGCTTTAGGCATTGAGTTGTCACAAGAAACCAACACTGGAAGTTTCGTAATGTATGTTTTTTTTTTTTGGGTAATGAGATAATATATTCAGAGAAGACTCATTACAGGGCTATGAGTCACCCGACCCGAAAAGGTCGAAACAAGTAAAGGCACATGGCTAAGCAAGGCCTCGAAAGGCTAACATTGAGAGCCCATTGGGCCAGATTATGGGTCAACGAATTCCTTCCGCCTCCGCTACTCGCGCTGAGCCACCAGCTAGGGGCTTGAAGGCCGAAGCAAAGATGGTCCCTGGCCACCGCGCTAGCTCCTGCCGCTCTGCCATCCAACGAAGCGGCCCCATCAACATTAACTTTCATCCACTCCTGTGGAGGAGGTTGCCACACCCAAGAAGGACTTGGATCCTCCGAAACCCAATGGGCCTTGGTATCTCTCAGAAATTTAGACCGACATCCAGGATATGGTGGAGACCAAATTGGGGGGAAGTAGCATTAAAAACCAGATCATTTCGAGTCTTCCTAATACCCCAGAGAGTCGAGACCAGCCGGATGGGAGCTGAAAATTCTGGGTGATGCACCTAATCTTGCCACCAAGAAGCCAGCGATTGGGGAGTTGGAGTAGGAAGCCTGAGTGATAGTTGGGATCTGAACCAAATGCGACGAGACCAAGAACACTCCAAAAACAAGTGGGTGGTTGTCTCAGCTTCCGCCAGGCATAGCGGGCACATTTCATCAACCAGAATCGGCCTTCTACGCAAGTTAGAAGCCACGGCAAAGGCGTTGTTACACAATCTCCATAAGAAGACTCGAAGTTTAGGAGGGATGGGAAGTTGCCAGATCGAGTGCCATGCCTTGCGGTCTAGGTCATTTGCACTAGAGCTTGAAGAAGGTAATTAAGCCTGTGAAATCATGGTGGCCAGATGAGTTGCCGAACTGACCTTGAGTAGTGTCATACAAAAGTATCCGGATTGTGGCACAAACTAACTGAGATTTTTAAGATTTCTGCCACCGAATGACTAGAAAAAAGGCTGGAGAGTTTCCCGTAATCCCATAGCTCGTTATTTGGATCAAGAAGATTTAAGACTGACATTTTCAAGAGATATTCCATCTAGCGGTTCTGGCTTGAAAGATGGAAGAGAAGGCACCCACGGATCCTCTCCTGCGATTACAACGACGCCTGAGCCCATTTGCCATCTGACACCACGCTCAAGAATCTGGTGACCAACCAAGATACTTCTCCGTCCCCACGATGGCAGACTCCCCAGATTGGCAGCGAGGAAGGATAATCAAGGATAATATATAGCTTTAAGAACTTGATTCCATAGAGAATGAGGCTGATTGATCATACGCCAACCATGTTTGGCCAGGAGGCCTAGCTTGAAAGCATGCAGGTCCCGAAGCCCCAGTCCCCCCGATCGAGAGGATATCATAATCTTTTCCGACTAATCCAATGAATCGTGGATCTTGAGATTGATGCCACCAAAATCTAGCAATGGCCGAGGTCACCACCTTAAGCCAACCTTTGGGAAGGATGAAACAACTCATTGTATAAGCTAGGGTGGCTTGGATTACCGACTTGATCAAAATCCCTCGACCGTCCTGAGAAAGTAATCGCCCTTTCCACCCTTGCAACTTGTTCAAAATCCGCAGTTTGAGAGATTCAAAGGTATGCATTTGGACCGTCCAAAATCAGTTGGCATCCCTAGGTAAGATCCATGTATTAGCCTAAAGGTTATAACCCTGTGTACCCCTAATAATTTTGATGATAATAAAATAATGAAATAATCATTTTGGTACTAATGTTTCTATGAAGTGTATATAAATTCAGATTGCAAGAACATTCGCTCAACATTCAAAGCTTGAAGCATGGAAAGGGCTTCACATGTAGAAGATGATCCATCAAGAAAAAAGGTTCTATATACAATGTTAAATTCAAGATTCAAATTCCAAAATATACAAAGAAGAATCCAAGATCACATTGAAGATAATCAAAAGACTATATCCAAAGTGAATAACTAATCATTTCAAAGTTGAAGCCAAAGTTGAAGATTCAATAAAGATTGAAGTTTTCACCTAAAGTCCAAGTCGGATCATGAAGTCAAAGTGAAAATATCTCAAGATCAAGACTAGAAGAATGAAGACTCTCTAGATGGTTTAAGGTTATTTTTTTATTACTTTGAAGAGTCTAGGATTAATGTAAAAAGCCCTTATTAGCTTGGAAAGTTGAAATGCTCAAAATCATAGATTGATCTCAGAAAGCCATGACTTAATTGCAAACCATTTCAAGGTCCTAAGACATCTTAAAATATGGTTAAAATCATGCTAAAGAAATGCTAAAAGACTAAGGAATTCATTCCCATCTTATTGGTCTTAAAAGATGAGTTTTCTGTTGAAAAACAGAGGACTTGTCGATGAGTGAGATAGCAGTCCCAACACTCGTCAACAAGTGGAACAAACAATAGTTGAATTTCAATTCAGCAGTTTCACTCGTCGACGACCGCATTTAATGAGTTCCTAACGGTTAGACTGAATGCTCAATTATAAATTGAGTTCATTTATGAATGCCAAATAACTTTTGAACTATTATAGATCAAATCTCTAGTTGCATTCAATTCTCATCAAGGTTATACGTTAAAAACCTAGAATCCTAAGCTCCATTATAAGAGCTTTCAACTTCCAATCTTTTGAGAGATTTTTAGAGTATCCATTTCAATCTTATTCAGCTCAATAAGGAGCACTTTATTTGGACTCAAATCCAAACATTCGTTTGTATTAAAGGAAATCAAGAATCAAGGATTCTTGTCCGAGAAGCTGGATAGCTTTGTAAAGACAATAGAGGGTGTTCTCTTGCATTGAAGGTGGTAATCCTTGCCAGGAAAAGGATTAATGTAACGGTTTGAGCTTCACTCGGGAAGAAGCTTGTGCGATAGTGGATCGTGTTGAATCCTGAGAACCGGAGAGCTTGAGGCAGGGACGTAGGCTGGAATTGCCGAATCTCGATAACAATTCTTGGTGTTTGGTTTCCTTATCTCTTATCCCTCTTTCATCTCCGCTTTATTAGATTCTATCTTTTGATAAATTAGCTTAATCTTAAATTCAGCAAAAATAGGCTAAGGTAGAATTTTAATTTACCATCGACCCTAATCACCCCACTAGGGTCCATTTATTGGGCAACACCATGGGCGTGGATGCTCTTAATATGGAGGATGCGGCCTATCCTTTTCCTGAAATGCCAAGGTGTGTTAGCACTAAAAGAAATTCCAGCTTAGGAATAATTCACCTTTTGGCCCGAAGCTTGGCCGTAGGTGTGAAGTAAGTTTTTGAGGAATGCTGACTCGTTTAGATCCGCTTTGAGGAATATAAGACAGTCATCTGCAAAAAAATAGGTGAGAAATATTTGGTGCCGAAACAGCCAGACGGATCCCATTAATGTTGCGGTTGAGCTCGACTTTAGCTAAGAGGCAAGAGAAAGCTTCCGCACAAAGAAGGAACAAGTGAGGCGAGAGGGGATCTCCTTGGCGAATCCCACAGGAAGGAGAGATATAGCCTTTTGCCTCTCCGTTAATAAGCACCGCATAAGAGACTGTGGTAACACATTACCTGATCCATTGCATCCAAAGTCTACAGAATCCCAATTTTTCCAGAACTGCAAATAGAAAATCCCATTTGATCCTGTCGTAAGCCTTGTTCATGCCAAGCTTTACAGAAATCTTGTAGTCATTAAATCTTCGCTTTTTCTTTAGGAAATGGTTGATCTCATGGGCAATAAACACATTGTCCGTGATCTGCCGCCCATGAATGAAGGCTGCCTGCACTGGGCTGACGATCCCATCAAGAATTTCCCGGAGCCGATTAGCCATAATCTTCAAGATAACCTTGTATATCACGTTACATAAACTAATTGGTCTGAAATGGTTCATATTCTCGGGGGATTGCACTTTTGGAATAAGCACAATGTGAGTGGAATTGAATTAGCGTAGGAGAAAGCCAGCATGGAAGAATTGCTTCACGATAGCACATACAACCTCCCTTGCAAAGCTCTAGTTTTTTGGTAGAACAAACCGGGAACACCATCAGGCCCAGGAGCTTTGAGAGGCCCGATTTGGAACACTGTTTGCATAATCTCCTCATCTGTGACTTCACCACATAGGTCTCGTTCATCGTGTTTGAAACGTGCGGGAGTACATCCTCAACAACCGTAGAGATGTTATCCAGGGATGAGGAGCTGTAGAGATCCTCAAAATGCTGTAAAACATGCGATTCTAACTCAGCCTCATATTCTATCAAACATCCGCCCTCTGATCAAAAGGAATTCAGTTGATTCCAATGGCACCGTTGGATTGTCGATGAATGGGAAAACTTGGTATTTTGGTCTCTTAAAGATAGCCAATCGGCCCTAGACTTCTGCCTCCATAGAGCTTCTTCTTGATGGAGAGCAGTGTCTAGCTCGGATGTGAGGGCGTGGAGGATGTTAGTTTGCTGGCCGCGAACATCTTGATCTTGCAGCTGAGTTAATTGATCCTTGAGACATTTTATATGGGCTGGAAGATACCCAAATGAAGTCTTGTTCCAGTGGATCAGGTTTGCTCGACAGGTACAAAGTATTTGGCAAAGAGAATACATCTGAGAACCTGAATATTGGTGCTTCCAAGCAGATTTTATAACTTTGACACACCCGGGGTGTCTAAGCCACATTTCCTCAAATCTGAAAATTTTCTTCCGGTATCGGGGAATGGTTTGAGAAAGAACTAAAATAGGGCTATGATCCGACCCAATTGCAGATAAGATTTTAACCACTCCATTCGGCACTTGAGATTGCCAGTTAGTGTTTGCAAAGGCTCGATCAAGACGAGCCGCAATGCGATGAGGATAGGACCTCCGGTTTGATCAAGTGAAAGGATGTCCATGGTATCCCAAATCAATTAGTTCAGCTGAGTCTACCCAATTCCGGAAAGCTTGGAGATAACCAGGAGCAGGAGGGTTACCCCCCATCTTTTCAGATGGGTCCATGATGTCGTTAAAATCTCCTAGGCAAATCCAAGGGTCGCTTCGATGGGTGCCATTGCCGGCCATATGATGCCAGAGAGCCCTCCTATCATGATAATCATTTGGGCCATAAACAAAGGTGACATACCATATTGGATAAGGCCTCCCAAGATCCCCATAGGATCTACTATATGAACTGAATCAAACTTGAGTTTACCTGACACTTGAAGGATTAGTGACCTTTTATTCTCTGTCTCCATGAGAAACACCATAGCGGGCCGAAATTGAAGGACATGATCCTTCAACATTTGAACTGTCCGGGGTTGTCCCAACCCCTGACAGTTCCAAGCTAAGAGATTCATTACGAGTAGGGTGGCTGATCCTTGCTAGTCACCCCAGAAATTGGAGAGCAAACCTCTACTAGTGGTGCAATAAGGTCGGTATGAGAACTAAATTAAGATGAAAAGCATGTTCATAATGATGAAATATGAATCTACTCTACAATTTGCTTATATTGTGATTCCTTGATAAAAAATGATGAGATGAATGGATTTTGATGAAAAACATGTTTATTGAATGATGAAATCAAGTTTAATGAAAAACATATGAAAAAGATGAATTTAGGTATTTAACCTATTTTACATGTATGCTATCAGGGCTCCATTTGTCATATCTTCTTCTACCATGTGTGAGTTATATGGGCAGTTAGAATAACTGTCTCCTCTAAGTTGTTCCACCTTCCATGATGTTTGCTTATTCTATCATCTATTTCTTGTCATTTTCGCCATGTGCCCCATGTACATAACCTTCGATGGTTGCCATATGTGTGCCCAAAATTTTGTAATCTTTATTTATGAAGTCTTTTTGGCTATTGGTAGACTCTTATTACTGAAGTCGATGTGCATAACTTCGGCCACTCTTGGGCCATTAGCCAAAAGTCGTGATCAAAGTAAGAATGCCGTTCATTCGTGGTAATCACATCTATCATTCTTCGGTCTTGGACCGAAACTCATAACCCATCTCATAGTGAGGTCTGAAACTTGGTTTGTATTACTTCTTAGAGATCTTACATGTCACCATACTATCCGTCCATTTGGATGTTAGGATTTTTGTATTACCACTAGGCCTGGTGCTCAAAAGGGCGAGGCTTTGAATCAGCCCTAGTCTTCAGAGGGCCTAAACCGATAAGGTCCAAGTTCTACCAGAAATCCTAGATACTAAAAAATAACATCGAAGTTTTTATTAAGTCATGTGAGTCCTACATCTCCCTCTCTTAAGATCACTCAATTTCTTCTCTTTCATGTGAATCCCAAAATCACTTTCATTTTGTGTCTCTTTTTATCATTGTCCCTATATTGTCTTTATTTTTATTTCTATCTTAAATCTACTTATCATCATGCATTCAAAAGGAACTCTACCTGCCGACCTTTGTTTATATAATAGTGTAGAATGCAAACGTGAATAGTGAGGTGATTTAAATAGTTTGATGGTTCTTAGATGGAGGAGCTTACATACCTATTATTGTCTTTTTAACAATAATATATAGATAGAATATATTTTCCCCTCTATTATCCCTAGTATATTAAGGAATTAAGGGGTGGTGCTTTTAATTGTTAAGTATATGGTGGTTTTGAGCTACATCAGGGTGCATTGTGTCAATCTCCATCTCACATACAAGGCTAGTTTTTATTGATCTAGCTAGCCCACTGAATTTTAGTCCTAGGTCTTGAGTAGGGCATAAATAATATCCTTTGATTAATTTGGATGCAATTTTGTACAAAAAAAAGAAGGAAAATATCGAGCTTTATTTATTTATTTAAAGCCACTCAGAGGGAGCGGGGGGTTTGGCAGACCCCTACCTGTTTATTAAAATAGAAAAAATGGGGGGGGGGGGACATAAAACCTTACCCCTACAAGACCACCAACGGAGAGGGGGAAATAAAACCTTACCCCTCCAACACGGCCAAACCGACCAAATGGAAGAGGGGGACATAAAACCTTACCCCTTCCAAACAAGAACCACACACAATACAAAATAGCAACAAGACCTAACCAATACAATTAAAATCTGAAATTAAACAGGTTAGATCGATCTATACAGATCAAACCTTTCAAACTCGAAGGACAGTCACTAATATTTCTGTAAGTTTTGCTATCCATCTTCTGTCAAGCTTCTTTGGATAAAAAATCAACAACCTGGTTGTTCTCCCTGAAAGTGTGTTGAAAAAATAAATTACATTTATTCTTCAGCCTAAGAATTTCCTTCCACCAATACCAAGTCTTACATAGGGGCTTTATAATGCCATTGATCACCTCAATTACAATCTTAGAATCACTTTCCACCACGACATTAAAAATACCATTCTTTTCACAAAGCAACATCCATCACAAACAGCCCTAATTTCCGCAATGGTATTAGAGTTCATGCCATAAAATTCATGAAAAGCTAAAATCATATTACCTTTGACATCTCAGATAATACCTCCACCTCTGCTAATACCTGGATTGTTATTAGCAGCCCCATCAGTATTAAGCTTAAACCAGCCTGGAGAAGGACATAACCACTTGGTTATACAAGGTATTTTCGACTTGGAGTCAATAGACTGGATACCAAAGTATAAACATAACTCACTATCCTTGGTACTGAAATTTCTAGATATCTTCCATAATTTAGCCGTGTCAATAACCCACTCATTAATTCTTTTCAGAATATCCTTGAAAGGTCTCTTAAAATTATCATATCTCGCTGTATTCCTATAACTCCAAATTTCCCAGCACACAAACAGAGGAACAATACAGTTGAGAGAACCTTTCACAGTACCTCTTTTCCCAACCTGGAAGAATCTCATGATCCTAGTATTGATGGTGTCTTCTTCAAAATACTGAATATTCAAAACAACCCCCACTCTTTTCCAAATTTTGGTAGCTAACTCTCCTTGGCAAAACAGATGAGACAGAGATTCAACATTGGGGAAAGTACAACAATCACACTTACTAGATAATGCGATTCCTTTGGACTGTACTATGATGTCAACTGGGATGGAATTTTGAAAAGCTTCCATGAAAGCACCGAGATTTTTGATGGAATCCCCTCACCCCAAATATAGGATGCCCATTGAACCTTTGGGGAGGCTTCATGATCACACTCCCAGCAAGATTTGGTAGAAAATTTCCCTGAACTTTCATTCTTCCAAATAATACGATTAGCATGAGAAGATAAAACAATCGGGTTTTGGATAAGAACCTGTTGAATATCTCTAGGAAGAAACTTTAACTCCTCCTCATTCCAAGATCCTCTAATCAAACTATCTTTAATCCATGGGAAAGAATTACGACACTCTGAATCATCCTCAATCAAAGGAGAATCATCCATCCAAATATCAAACCAGAAGTTCGTATTCTCACCATCACCTATCAACCATTTACAATTGATTAAAGCTCTCTTAACCCATCTACCAATATCCATCCAAGTTTTAGAACCCTTCAAGAAGCTATCAATCAATCAAGGATGATTGTTATTCAGATATTTACTTCTGAAATAAATGCTCCAAAGTCCCTTTTCTAAAATCAGCTTCCAAGCCATTTTCATTCTGAAAGAATTCGCAATATCACCCAGTTTACGAAGACCCAAACCTCCTTCTTCCACTGGTTTAGTAATTTTATTCCAAGAAACCCAGTGAGCGCGATTATTTCCATCGCTATCATTCTAGAAGAAATCAGCAAAGGAACTTTCCAATCTACGAATAACCCCTTTAGGAATATTGGATCCCATCAAACAGTGAATCGGCATGGATGATAAAACATGTTTCAACATAACCAACTTCCCACCAGCCGAGGGCATCTTCCCTTTTCACCCTTCCATCTTCTTTTTGACTTTATCAATAATAAAATCAAAATAAATATTCTTCATTCTGCCCTTGAATATAGGAAAACCCAGGTAATGAAATGGAAATTTATCAATTGAAATCCCACTATATCCAACCAGCTTTCCTCGATCCCTATCAGACTTATTATCAGAAACATAAACCGCACTCTTATCCTTATTGATTTTTTGCCCCGAAGCCGCTTCATAAGCAGATAAATATTTAAAAAGATTACTAATCGATCTTTTTTGTCCATTGCAGAAAATGAGAGTGTCATCTGCAAACAATAAATGGGATATGGGAATAGCATTTCTGGAAGTTCTAAAATAACCAACTTTACCGGAATAAAATATATTCTTCAACCCTCTACTGAGCACCTCTTCTGCCAATATAAATCGAGTCGGGGAAAGCAGATCTCCTTGCCTCAGCCCCCGTGAAGAATTGAAAAAACCATGCAATCTCCCATTAAGAATAACCGAGAAGAAAGGAGAAGATATGCACCCTATGATAAGCTTCAGAAATTTGTCACAAAATCCAAATTTTTTCATCACTAGAATAAGGAAATCCCATTCTAGCCTATCATAAGCTTTCGCCATATCGAGCTTAAAAATCACATTACCCCCTCTCACTTTTCTGTTGATGTTAGAAGTTAAATCTTACGCCATAGAGATATTATCAATGATGTTCCTACCTTTACAAAAGCCGACTACTCATCCGATATCAGCTTAGGAAGAATGATGCCCACTCGAGCTGCTAAAATTTTTGCAATAATCTTGTAAAAAACATTACATAAACTGATAGGCCAGAATTCAGCTAAAGATGTTGGAGTTTCCACTTTAGGTATAAGGCATAATAAAATAGCATTAGTAGCCCTTGGAATAAACCCATTATCAAAGAAAAATTGAATAGCAGCCACCAAATCTTCTTTAATTACCTGTCAGCAATGATGAAAGAAAAGACCCGAGAAACCATCCGGTCCAGGAGCCCTAGAGGCCCGCATCATGAAAACCACTTTTTGAATTTCAAACATATCCGGGCTCTTACACAAAACCTCATTCTCATCTTTTGAGACAAGGAATGGGATATTATCCTCAATAATATCACACATAGAAACTGATTCAGAAAGTAAAATTTTTTGGAAGAATTTATCAGCTTCTTGCCCCATCTCCTCTTCTGTATTCAGCATCTTTCCCTTTGCATCTTTAAAAGCATGGACCATATTTCGCTTCCGGTTATTATGGTAAATAGCATGAAAAAACTTTGTATTCTTGTCTCCCTCTTTTAACCAATGCTCTTTGGATTTTTGTTTCCAGAAAATCTCTTCAAATTCTAATGGGGCGTTTGGATTGGATTTTTTTGGCCAAAAATCAATTCTGGTAAAATTGATTGTGTACAAATTAATGGTCAAATAATCATTTTTTCAATAATAGTGTTCAGAGAATACCTACTCTCAACTTCTCCAAACACTATTATTTGAAAATTTGATTATTTGATCATGAATTTCTACACAATCAATTTTATCATAATTGATTTTTGGCCAAAAAAATCCAATCTAAACGCCACCTAAATACTTCTTCAAATCAAGCTTAGCAGCGTATAATTCATTGTAACCCTCTTCACTCCAATTAGATTGCAATTGGTTATCTAATTCTTCCACATGATTTTCACATGCTCGAAGATGAGAAAAAATATTGCCAAACCTGTTCTTATACCAAGCAGATAGTGCAAATTTAAGAGATTTAAGCTTCAAGAAAAAAGAAATAAGAGGATTACCTATTTTTTGCTTTTTCCAATCCTCTTTGACGATCTCTGGAAATCCTTCATCTTTAGTCCACATATTCTGAAATTTGAAAGAGAAAGGATTCCCATGCTGCCTATCAGAAGCCGAAATTAAAAGAGGGGCGTGATCTGAGAGACTTCTAGGGAGATGGGTGATCGTAGTTTGAGAAGTCGTTGTTTGCCACGCAGAATTATATAAGACTATCCAATCTGGCCCATATACAGTGAGCTCTCACCCGGTCATTGCACCACGTGAAACGATTACCCAAAAAATTCCCATCAATTAGCTCACAATGAGAAATCATCTCCTTAAATTCATCAATAGCTTTTAAATCCGGGTTTCTCCCACCTTTCTTCTCGTCTGGATTTCTGACAACATTAAAATCACCTCCTATTAACCAAGGAGTATTAACATCCATACTGATAACTCTTAACTCATCCCATAGCTCTCTCCTGTCAATTTTCCCACACATGGCGTAAACGAAAGAATACCTGACTTGGGGACCACCTTGCTCAGATAGAGAGACAGATAAACATTGTGGAGATCTCTGAATAGAAGACACGGAGATCCCATCCTTCCAAAACACCCAAATTCGACTATCATCACCATTATTTACTGCATGGTTATTAAAGCCAAAATCTTTACTACATTTGTCAAGAAACTTCTCATTCTTTTTAGGATCCAACAGAGCCATAATAGAAACTTTGTTTTCAATAGTCATCGATTTTAACCTCCTACGGGAATTAGCATTGCCCACACCTCTAATATTCCAAATAATAGAACTAATCATTAGAAATATTTTGGATATTAGGGAGAAGACTAGCTCTAGTCTTCGATCTTGTCATTCTAACTTCTGTGAAGGAAGTATTTTCTTCTAACACATTTTCTGGCAACTTACCATTATAGTTTTTCAACCAAACTGAACCAAGAATTCTATTGGAAAAGCTTTTGCAACTTTGAATGAATTCATCCATATTCAACTGAACTTTGTTTCTTCCTGCTTTCACTTTCGAACTGCTGCCCTCGTACATGAGAAACTTCACTTTTGGAATCCTTTCTTCCTTAGATCGAAACTTAACTATAGGTTTAGCCAACTGTAGATCTTCCAATAATTTCTGATGATCCTCATCATCCACTTTACCGAAATCATGATTCATATCTCTATCACTCTGAAAACCCAAGCTCATATTATCATCCGCATCCATGCTTTGTTCTTCATTCAAACCGTGGTTAGGACCAATGCTTTCTTCCTCGATATCATCTTGTTCTTCATCGCTCCCCATAGAACTATCCTTCTGCAAATTTTCATACCCGTATTTCCCAATACCATATGCAAACTTTTCATTAAGAATTCTGATTTGTTCTTCGTCCTTCTCAACTGTACTCTCATTCGAAATATCTTGAATAATAGGGAACATATTACAAGCTTGCTATTGAGAATCCGTAACAAAAACAACCTTTTGATTGGTTTTTTGCTCCTTCCCAGTTTGATTAGAATCTTCCAACTGAGATGACTTTAATATCTGGGTCTGGTTTGCTGGAAAAGACATTGGTTGATCATGCATATCCAATCCCATGTTTTTATTGGTATTATTACTAATACTAGCCTGAGTCTAAGCATCTGAATCTTTCCCCAAACTAGAGTTACCAATATTCTGATTACTATCTTCTTTTTGAATCTGGCTTTCTAAATTAATTGCTGATTTTTCCTTCACGCTGATTTGATCTCCAGTTTTCTCGAACTCTCCTTTGTTCTTCTCTTGGTTTTCATGATTTTGGTCTTTTCTTATTGCCTCCTTCATTTTCCCAATGGTTTTCTCAACCCATTTAGATGTAGTTTCCTTGAAACCATTATCTTTGATCAAATCTTCCTTAACCTTATCTTTTGCTTGAGCATCCTTCATCGCTTTCTTTATTCTTCTCGGATTTGCTCCTCTATGCAGTTTTTTTAACACTTTTATTACATTCCTCTTTTGAATGCCCCACCTTATTGCATGATGCACAAATTATTGGCTATTTTTCATAGACTATGGATTGCCATCTCCCCACAGTACTTAAACCAAGCCAAAATCTATTGATCTTCTCTTTATTAACATCCATCTCAACATAAATTCTTGCTAAACTTGGTCTAGAGATTGTTCTGGTCAGTCCATCCACTTTCAAGACCCTCCCAACAATACTGCCGATTGCCTTTAGATCCTTGGGATTAAACAAGTTGATCGGAAGACCTGGAAGGGATATCCAAACCGGCACCATAGTAGGATCTGCTCCTGCTTGAAATAAGGGAGTCCATTTAATGAATCTAACCAACTACCCTTCAATATAACTGAATTCTTTTAGCCAAACAGCAAGAAAGTCTTCTTCAGATTCGAATCTAATGAGCATATGACTCTCATCAAGTATGCCAACAGCTATGGCAAGTTTAGTATGGAACAATCCTTTGATATGATTTTTCAATGTTTCAATAGAAGATCTACCAAACGAAAATTTAGCAATAAGGGCATATTTGAATACAATTGCAGAAGTATTTAGTTCTTCAACTGAGTAAAATAAGGCTGGTTCTCCTTGGAAAGAAGAAACCTTCTTCACATCCTTGATATTATCAAAACTAAAATCATTGAGAGGAGTAAAACGATTACCGGATCTGCTGGAACCTCCTACCACTGAAGCATAAGTATCCAGCAAACTAGGAGAAGGTTGGGGCGGCCGTGGAAAGGGGACTCCCTCCTCCCCGCCGCAGCCCTAGGGTTTGCCATGAAACCCTAGCAAAACAAGTGGAAAAATCCTGCTATCTTGCACCTAAAATTATATTCCGCTAACATGCACCTCCAGAGCACTTAACCTGGCAAAACTATCCTTTTCAGTTATCCTTAGGGTCCATTTCGAAAATATCGAGTTAAACATACTCACATGTTTTAATGAACTTAGTCACCAACAACAAATAATGTATAAATTAGATTTTTAAGATATAAATATTTATTTGTGAATTAATTCTCTATTTATTTTAGTAAATATGTATATTTATATATATAATTAGATTTCTCTCTTATTCTAATTAATAACAAAAGAAAAGATTTAAGAAATAAAATTTAAACTTAATCCAAATACATATGTGTAGAAGGGTTCTAATGGGTAAACACAACTTTTTGAGTATTTGTCTTGATGATATAAGATTGCGGTTCTTCAAATAATGGTGAACTTGTATTGAACTTGAAATTGTTTTCCTATTCCTAGAGGTATTTCAGTAATTTCCTTATTAGGGTTATGATAGTAATTTCACTGGTGCAGTTAACCTTGAATAGATATCTACCTAACTAGAGGATGGAATAAATAATAGAATAAGAATAACTCTAAACGTGGTTTAGTTTGAACCTATTGACTAACAAGTGCCACTAATGGCATTTTGGTAATTAATGCATAGGGTTAGTATATGAGGTAAGTGTTAACCTAATTGGGGTTTTAATTACAAATCATAATATGAGAAAAGAAAAGTGATCTGGAGAACTCGAGGGAGAGAGAAAACTATTATAGCTTTGAGAATTCTTGGTGGATTCTATTGGGGAAGAACAACTAGGGAATTACGGATTCACGAAGAACACACTTCCACCATCCATTACATTGTTTCAAATTTTTGTTCTGAATTCTCTAGTATTCAGGCAAGTGAATACTCCACCCTAGATTTTGGTTTACTTTCCTTGGATTGAATGTTTTTAATTATGTTCTAATGGAAAATTCATGTTATTATTCTATGATTAGGTTGATATAAATCCTATTCAAAAATCATAACTAATGTTATATATGTTTGATGATTTTATACATGATAGAAAATAACATAATAGGTTTTATGGATGAAAACATGGTGAGCAATCTGAGAGATTAATGTTTGTTTTCGGTTTGTGGATTTTCAGAATTTAGTTTAACTGAGAAAATTTTCCCAGTTTCGATATATGGGTCATAACTTTGTGACTGTAAGTCCGATTTTGGTTCGATAGTACATAATTTCGAAGAACTCGAAAAGATCTACGACTTTTGTCAAGACAAATTTTCCGAAATCAATAGTTATGAGGGTCAAAGCTGAAAATCAAAAACGTGAAAAGGATTTGTCACATTAATTTTTCTAGGATTTCTTTCATATCTCATTAGTTAATTTGTTAAATGGTTGAAAGATACCCCTAACAAACTTAACTGATTAGTTGCTAACTAATTGGTTAGTAACTTGACTTATATTAGTTATAATTTCATCTAATTACTTAATTTGATACCCCTATAAAACTTAACTAATTAGTTACTAACTAATTGGATTGGCTAATTTATGCCAGTATAAGGGTTTTACAAAACTCACTAGCTTAAAAAGGGTTTTTCAAGCCCTTAGGAGTTTGTGAAACCCTGAACCCTATTATCTTAGAAGATTCTGAGAATTTGTAGGGTTATAATTATTTGATATTTATAACTAAGGTTTTAGTTGTAGAAACACAAGCTGAGCCCCTTTTGTAATAAAGTATGCTATGCCTACCTGGATTTAAATTGTGAATCATTATCTCATCTTTTATAAATTTGAATGTACGTCATTTCATGTTTTGCTATGTTTACATGATGATAAATTATTCTACATGTCTATTTTAACTATTTGGTTTAATTTATAAAATTGGGAAAAATGTATGGTTGGATTTGCCTTGCTATAGTGGTATGCGACGCTATAGTAGGGAAGATATGATCTAATTACCTTGAATTAAAATGATTGTGGACCTTGACCATGTGTAGTCAGTCCATGACTGGATTGAGTTATGTGTGATCTCTAGAAGTGGATCCTTGGGTGAACTATGTGCGATCCTTGAAATGGAAAGTGGGTGAAATGTTTGCGATCCCAAATTGAGATTGGGCTATCTAAGAAAGATGTTCCTAATGGATGGTTAACTTTTAGAGTAAGATCCATCTCAATTATAACCATTTTGGCTGAACTGTGTGTGATCCCAAATGTCCTCTTTGAGGCATAATAGGGGTTGCTGGATGATTATCATTAGAGTGAGTTGTGCGTTATCCCTAAAGACAATGAATTGGACTAAGTAATTCACAAAACATGGTGGATCCCATAAGTGAGATTGGGAAATCAAGGAAAGATTGGCCCAATGGATGATTGACCAATAGAGTGAGATACACATCAAGTTCAATCAATGAGGGGTGAATTCTGTGCGATCCAAACCGGAAGAGCTTAGTGCCACCAGATTATTGTTAATATGGCGAGCTGAGTGTGAACCCTATGGGCATGGACTATGACTAAGAATTGAAATGAAAAGAGTGATTGATATTCTTGTAAATTGCATATGATTTAAATGTAATTGGTGCATGTTGGATGTGTTTATCTTGATGGGCCATTGTGCTCACCCTTGCTATGTTGCTATTTTCAAGAGATACCTGAAGGACCTAGGGATTCCTCGGGAGCTTAGTTAGCTAGTGGAGCCTTTGTCCTGTTTTGATTTATTATTGAGTCTAAGAGAAAAACTTGTGGTGAGATATTTAAAAACTGGAGTTGTCCCTTTTATTTGTTTTGTCAAATACTTAGTTATGCTTGATATGCTCATTTTGTTAATGGATTTTATATGTTGAATCCTATTTAGCTTCTTGGGATATGTTCCAGGTTCATTCCTAGAAATCAATGCATTTATGAGGTATAAATTATGCAGATTTTTTGGGCCGTGTGACAGATCGTAACTCAAATAAATTTAATTAAATTTATAAAAATATTACATAAAACCATACGATAACGATTTATAACAAATTGTGATCATAACCCAAATAAATTTAATTAAACTGTATAGATAAAAATATGAAAGATCTACATCAAATATAATAGTTTATACAATAACCATGATGTTAATATTAAAACTGTAATAGTACATCTAAACAAAGGATCATGATTATTATTAGAGTTTTGCAGTAATTTAACCATGAATAAGTAAGATTCAGACCACAGTTATTATAAATAATTGTGATCATTAAGGCATATACCATCATGGTTTATTGAGCAACTGTGATCGTTCTACCAAGATTTTTTTGCCAATATTATTTCAACTTTTACCTCAACATAGTTACAATCCCATCCATTTGTATCTTAGTTCCCTAAAGTAGCTCATACAGTCTTTGTATTTGATATTATCTAAACCCCTTTGTATGCCTGAAGCACTGGTTCCTTGTTTGTACATGTTGTAATAATTACAAACTTAGTTGGACTTTGATATTTTCACAAACATATTTCATGTCAAACAAATGTATCCATAAATCAAGTGAAAATCATTTAAATAAAAATTTAGTAGAAAAAGGTTTGTAACACTCAAGTTAGAATTCATAAATCAAGTTACAGATTGAAACTCATCCTTCACTAACACTATCTCTGTTGTTGAGAATTGAAATCTTGGCTAGACTTTGATGTGTTCACATACATATTTTCTGATATGGCTGTAATGAAAAAATATATTTCACATATATCGCTGGAAGTTGCGTGCTATTTTCGGGAAAAAAAACTAGACTTTTATCGATACAACCCAATCCCGAACCAAACCCACTTTCTACAAAATTATCAATTACTTAACTAATTAATCGTAGTTAAGGACCTAAAAACCCATAATTTTATTTTATTAAAATTCAGGGTCGTTACATATTATCCACCAAAAATCAGCAATTCTATTCTAAAATTACAACTTTTGTAAAATAAGAAAAATGGAGGAGGGGAGGGAAACAGAAGGAGGTATGATTTGTGGAACCCATCCAACATTTACAATAATAATAAATATTTATCATGATAAATATAATATATTATTATTTGCTCTCTCGAGGATAAATTTAATTTAAATATGCAAAAAAAATTTCTCAAATCCTAAAAGGGCTTCAATCAAACTTGTATCTTTATAGCAATATCTATAAAAGATCTCTCAAATTTGAAAGGGCCTAAACCGAATTTATATCTTTATATATACCTATCCCTATTTAATTTCGAGAGGTATTGATATCATCCATAGCCAAATTAGTTTCTCACTAATTGTAAGGGGTTGATCAAAATCAATTATATCCACCCTAAATTCATAATAGAGGGGAATTCCATTGCCCTAAATATTTAATGATTATCTAATAATCAAGATATGATTATTAAATCATCAAGAATCAAAAAGATTCAATCCCAAGGGTGGCTGAAATTTATATAGGGGGTATATCTTGATATAAATAAGGATCAAGAACAATAAAATCAAAGAGAAGCATAGCCGGGGCTCTAATACCATTGAAAGTATGCCTCTTTTTAATTTTAGAAAAACAGTTCTTGTGGGCCATACATCGAATCAAAAGATATGACTATAGTTCTAATTGATTTTATTCAATGAAGGATAAAACAATCACCTTTGCGACTTTGAAATAGAAGAGTCTTCTCTATGATTTGAAGGATAGAACGATACCCGCAAAACTTCGCAAGTGAAAATTCTCCTTCGTGATTCACACAAACCTTCTTTAATCCTTTCAAGTTTTTCTCCAATGGAACCTAATGACTCTTCCAATTCAAGCTCTATGATCTTTTATTCTTTTCTTGAATGCAAGATCCTTTCTTGAACAATAAAGAATGAATCTTTATCTTCAAAGATTGATTATGATATTATCCAAGATCAAAACAAAAACCAAGAGAAGAAGATGGATGTAGTGACCGTACAACCCAAGGGGATGGGATTGTTGGGCGTGAGCTTTCGGGGAGAGAGAGAGAGAAAAAAAAAACATGTGGGGTGAGAATGTGCCAAAGGGGTGGGCGTCCCACCCTTTATATAGGCTAACAACCTTATCTTAGATTGCTTACTTGCAATCCAAGATTTAAATCTCAATTCTAATCTAATTACAATTCACTCTTGTTGATTCTTTAATAATAATTCTTAATCCAATTATGATTTATCCAAAATAGAAACAAATATTATCTATTCCCTATTTAATAGGAAAAACAATTAGTGACCTACTAATTCAATTCCTATTTAATAGGAAATCATTAATTGGCAACCAAGTAATCTTATCCCTGAATAATAAGAGATAATTACTTGATAACCAATTAATTGGATAAGGTTACTATAAAGTGAGCGTCTCACCCTAGTTGGGCCCCACATTCTCACGCCCCCTATAGAGTTCCAAACTCTTGTTGGTCAAGTTTTGATTTTTATAAAAATCCCATATGGGTCCTACCCATTTGGTTAATCACAGCTCATGTGATTTTACCTATTAGAGCTTCACTATACCATATAGTGATTTACATGGAGAAATTAATTAATTTAATTCATAATTAAATTAAAAGCTTTAAGAAGGTCCTAGTGTGTGGGATCAAAAGGGATCTACTATTTCCGGTTGTGGGACCAAGTGCTTCACCTTTAGGTTGAAGCATTATAAGAAACATTTTCCTATAATACCATTAGGATCATAGAATTTTATTTATGTCCCTGGACTTCAACTAATCACAATAATGTCCATTAACACAATGTGACTAACCCCCAGAAATTAGAGAATTACTTTCATGTATTATCTATTACAAGATTTGTTTACAAACACGTCCTTCCACTTCCAATATTTTTATAAGCTTACGGGACAATATCTTATATTGTCTGTAATCCCTAGCTTATAATGAGAACCCTTTCTCTTTGATACTTTAAGTCAAACTTGGACTTTCAAAACTATTTGAAATTCTTTAAAAAAAATAAAAATAATTATTACTTTCCTTTTACATCGAAAATAACCTTTTCGATAAAACCATTTCATCGATCCAACACTGGTTTTCCAAGTTCGGTTTGACAAGTATCAATATAGAATCCTGGATCTTGATGGCATGGCATGGTGAATAGTGATATGAATAGTGTCTAAGGCTTAAAGCCTATTGTAATGCCTTGAATGGTTATCAATGATAATGAGAACATTGTTTTGATATATTTCAGGTATATTATGTGTTATGACATGTATTAAAGGATTAAGAATATTTTCATAAGTTTATGGGTGTTTGGGATGAAGGAGTAAGGGTATAAAATACTCTAAGTGTCAAAATGGGTTCTGTCTTAACATACCCTCAACTTTGGGGAATTCTAGTTTTGTCAACGTTGATCGGAATTAAATGATTCTTGAACCTTTAGAAAGGTATTGAAACCCTCTTCGAGGTTTATGTTTATCATTTTTCTATATTTTTAGTTGAAGTTAGGTTAAATGTTGGATTTCCGAAGTCTGGTCTGTTGAAATTCATCTCAGACCAGTCAGCTTTAGATCCCATTTAGACAATTAAGAACTCAGAATTAGGATTTTTCTATCAGATACAAAATTGTTCCCCTTTGAATAAGATTTCAACGCAACTTAATTTGTCAAAATCCGATAAGCGAGTCAAAAGTTATAGTCGAAATACCAAAGTAGGAAAAGCTCAACCCAGTCAGAACACCCAAACGTCGACATCTGCACTAGAGGGCCTGGTAAATGTCGACGTTTGGGCACAAATAGAATGCTTGAAAATCCCAAACTTCGATGTCTGTAACCCAAACGCCGAATTTTGGAACCCTCACGTTGATGTTTTACAGAACCGAGGTGTTCTCATATGCATGGTATTTTAAGAATCATAAGAAAGGTTTTTCAAAGGAAAATTTATAAGAAGAAGCATAAATTCATAAGCATTGACAAGGCCAAACTTTGGGTTGAAATTTCTAAGATCGATTACCTCATGCTCACAAGGATCATGTCTTTTATCTTGCATAAGCTCCAAAAATCATAAGTTTCACAAGGCTTCTAAGAACTCATAAGAAATGCATAAGTCTAAAATCGGTTACAAGGCTCACAAGCCTCATAAGTGCTTACAAGCTCCATGGATCATGTCTAAGATCCATTCACATGTCTCCAAAGATCACAAGAAACTCATAAGAACTCATAAGCTCACAAGGAACTCACAAGAACTCATAAGCTCACAAGAACTCATAAGGCATATATTATGTGTTTTGTTTTCCATGAAAGATAAGATTTGACGAATGATTTTCTATGATGAGTTTTAAACATGAATTTATGAATGGTATTCTCTTAAGTACTTGCATGTGATATTAGTGTTATTATAGCATCGTTAGCTAGTGGTTTGTACATGCTAAGTATTCCATGCTCCACAAGCTTTCACCCACAGACGGACGGCCAGACGGAGCGTATCAAAGCACTCTTGGAGGAGTACTTGAGGCACTTTGTAAGTGATAATCAGTAGCATTGGGTGAGGCTCTTGGATGTGGCCCAATTTTGCTACAACCTACAGAAGAGCGAGTCATCGGGCCATAGTCCATTTGAGTTGGCAACGGGCCAACAACCGCTTACACCTCACACGGTGGCTACTAGGTACCGGGGGAAAAGTCTAGCTGCTTATCGGTTTGCTAAGGATTGACAAGAGCAAATCAGCATTGCCAAGGCATACCTTGATAAGATTGCCAAGAGAATGAAGAAATGGGCAGACACGAAGTGGCGGCCTATCGAGTACAAGGAAGAGGATCTTGTGACGGTAAAGCTACAACCCCAATAGTTTCAAGTGTTTAGTACATTTATTTCGGCAGGTAGGTTCAGCATCTGCAACTTCAAGCCATAGGTTGAGGAGTATGCGGAAGAAGAAGCATCTATCCCATTACAGCCTCAGGACGACAGAGATCTAGATAGGTGGCCCTATCTAGACTATTGTTAAGTGAAGAGACAGTGAGGTTTTTTTTTTTTTTTTTTTTTGTATTTTGATGAGTGGGCATGTCCTTTCTTGTTTTGGTTTAATTATTGTACCAACTTGGAATACAGTCATATGTATAGAAGAAAATTTTAGTTTACGCTTCCGCACTATTCTATGTTTCCGCTATGTTATGCCTTGGGTATTTTTACAGGATAGTTTGGTACCGGATATGACACATCATGAGCCAAAGTATCCCTAACTCCTAGGGGGTATTTTGAATCGCGATAGAGGTGGTATCAGAGCCTAGGTATCAGGTTTTCTTAAGGGTCACTTAGAATCCGATACCATGATGGAAACAAGAAATTAGGTCCAAGAAAAGAGTCATATTCTAAGTATAGACTAATCATTTAGTCTAAGTCTTTAAACCGGTTGATACGTCAACCGAACTTAGTGTCTTTCGCTAGGAAAACCTAAGTTATATGCTTATATATATTATGTGTTGACTATGTGTTACTATTTGCTTTTATAAGTATATATGTCAGTTGAATTTCTATGCTTTGAAATCTAGTTACAAGTTAGACTTGTGGGTTGTTGTTTGCTCTCTTGACTATCGTTATGAGAGCAGTAATCGAGGAAGTAGGAAATCATTGTGAAATTCTATGATGATTGTAGAACATGCTACTATACAACTATATGTGAAATATATTGTGATGTATGAACTTATGCATGCTGAATACAAATTAAAAACATAGTTAGGTATAACACTCAAGCACCCTATGGATAAGCGAATGCTTAGCCATGTGTTGATCGTCACTGGATCAACCTATTCCTTCGTTTCACTTACTTTTGCCAAGGTCTTTTCTTCAGAGCCAAGTTGACTACATCAGGAATTGTCAATTTTGACTCCGCTCGGCAAGACTGTTGTTACCGACCAAGGGCACCGGGATTGTACGGTCCAAGTTGGACAGCATGATTTGCCAGTTGATCTGATTGTCCTTGGGTATTTTTACTGGATGGTTTAGTATCAGATATGGCACATCATGACCCAAAGTATCCCTAACTCCTAGGGGGTATTTTGGGTTGCGATAGTCAACTCAATATAATTTACTCTAAATGAAGAGTGGTGGAGTCCTTGTTGAGCGTACACACACTTCTTCTAGTATAGCGTACATAACTCAAGGAGCCAGTATTTAGTCCAGTGTGTTGGACATTGACGATTGGCTACATCAAAGCTATATAGGCAAATACCAGAGAAGATGTCGACCTCTTAGGTTAAGGACATTCTATCAAATGGACTACCCTATATATATAGACAGTATATTTCTAAAGGTATCCACTAAGCAATCCTGTTTCAATATAAGTACTTCTTACTTATATCCACATCTTAGTCAAGAGACTCTTCTCTCAGTGATTGAGATTCATCACTCCATCATATGGAACTAACAATGTGTAAGTTAGTAGGAATACATTGTCCAAATGTATCCTAAATAACTGAGAACAATTCTAGGTCTACATGGAACCCGAAAACCATATCTTCTTAGCAATTGGTTCAAAACTAATTGGATGGTTTTCCTGTAATGTTACCTAAGGGACAAAGTAGTCTCATCTTATGAGATACTTTTAATATGTTACCCAATGTAGAAGACAATGTGTAAATGTAAATATGTTTTTATTAATAAAGTAGATTAATACAATTCCGGAATGACTTTTGTGGGCATATATGTCTAACACAACAATTACAGATAGATGATATGAATAATTTCAATCTCAACACAATAAAACCTAAGAGAAGGATAAGATCATATTGAAATCAATTATAAACTCTAATAAATTGGTTGGAGAACAACCTTTTGATTATGTAATCATTCTTTACAAAAAGAAGAAAACTTAAATAAAATACAAGGGATACAATTACTTGGCTAGGGTTTCATCTAAACACTAGAAAAATAGATTAGTTCATGCTGAGGGCAAAGGATAGCTCTTTCGAGGAGGAACATAAGAACCCATCCTCCAACCTTCATAGATCTCCAGAATCTTCCTCCTTTCAATTCTCGAAATTAAGAACCCTTGTGTGAGAGTATTACTTTATTATTTATAGAGAAGAGGAAGCATTGCTATTTTGGCTTTAGAAACTCTCAAAAAGTGTCAAAAAGGGATTTTTGCGGAGCTTAAAACGGAGGGCGGGAGCGCCGTCCGACCGATTGGCCAGATCTAGATCGATCGATCGCTCGCTGGGTCCGATCGATCAGACCCTCCTAGCTGATCGATCAGTCAAGGCGATTTTCATTCGATTTTTCTTCTTTTCTTCATCTTGTTCTCCTGGGCTCGGATTTCTTCTTAGCTGAGGTTCATACGAGTCTTTTGAGCTTGTAAATCTTCCATTAAATTCCATTTTCTTTGCATGAATATGAAATTAGTAGAAATACCCAAGTGAAGTAACGTTGTGGATAAAGGGGCTCAACATAATTAACAAATACAATTTAAGGTGCATAAATGTGTAACAATTAACACCGATCAATCACTTACCATCCTATTAGTGAAACGAAGGTGATGATCAGAATATCTTCACTTGACTTGGATGCTTCAAGGCCACGACTCAAGACATACTAGACTCACTATGTTATGACTAAAAAATAAGTCAACACCAAAATATGGACTCTCCGTTGTTCTTATCTTTCTTCTCACTTCCTTCTGAGGTAAAAAGCTATTGGTACAGTTCAGTTTAGTGAACTTAAGCAAGATCAGTAAAAGAAATTCATTTGAAACTCATTGATCAACAATTAACGACTCCACTAGGGATCAAATCCAATGTTCTTCTTTCTCTCTTCCTAAACACTTAACTTATCCCCTCCATTGTTCTCATTTTTCTTCTCACTTCCTTCTGAGGTGAAAAGTTACTAGTACGGTTCAGTTTAGTAAACTCAGCCCAGATTAGCAACAGAAATTCATTTGAAACGTGTTTAGTAAACAAGGATGTATAATTTATCGAACAATATTTTCTGAGCAGTGAATAGCCAAGTCATATTTCACTATCTAGTTGATCGCTGTGTCCCCGTGCCTCTTTTGATCCCCTTTTAACAATGGTTAGGATTCACTAAATTAAGGGTAGTATGTGTTTTTAGTTGTTTCTAAAAACCAAGGTTGGATGGATGAACCGCAAGGATGAGTGAATCTTAACAACAATTAGTGGGTGTTAAAAAGGGGGACATTGATCAATAAGGATCGCATATTTCACTCTGTAGCAAAATGAGAGGACCAGTAAATATTTCACATGATTTTTAATGAGCAGTGATTAGTGGACCATGCATTTGGCGTAGCTGAATGCCGGGTCATGTGTCCCTTCTAACACCCCTTTTAATTATGGTTAAACTTAATTAAATTAAGGTTAATAATTTTTACTTTCTTTCTTAAAACCAAGGTTCGTGGGTGTTAAAAAGAGGGTCGTAGACGAATGAGCACTGGCCAGCATTCGGTTACATAGGTGCAGTCAGCACGGTCCGCTATCTCTTTCCCTCTGTTTTGGTAGGGTAATCATTTAACCAGGTTAGAAGTTAGATAGTATAAATAGTGAGTATCCCAATCGCCACACTGCCAAGATTGAACCCGAGTCCTTTCGATGAACATACAGCCTACCTTCAACTTAGATCATCTTTCACTCTTGATCTTGTGGAAGATCATGGTTGGAGGGGAGGGGTTGGAAGATGGTTGCATCAGCTGAAACGGAAAGCATTGTTCATTGAAAATAACATGGTGGGAGATGTAACCCATCTTTCCCTTTGTTTTGCATTCTCTTTATGGGTCCCACTTTTTTACTCTATGAAGGATATTTCAACATATCCTAACCCATCACCAGTCCTCCATGTGCATTTTAGTAGGATAAAAGAACCACCTAATTCAACTATTGCCATTTTTTAAAAGAAATAAGACAAAGAAAGACTTAGAATGCGTGCGAGGACCAGAAGTGGTCCACCCTATCAGTGTTGTACACGTGGCACACTTATTGATGGTAGAAGAAGTAAAACGGACTGCTGCATGATCCTAGCCATCGGATCAACTGCTCCCCGATGATGTTCATAGAACAATATATTTCTTTGGTAGGTTTATAATTTATCTAAGTTAGTAGTTAGGTTGTCACAAATGGTCGGACTCTCAACCACCGCTATTAAGAAACTTATCTATTTAGATTCTTTGAGAATATATTCAAGGAAAATGCTAGTGAGACCGCAAAGGGCCGAGACCACACTGAGACCGTGCATGTGATCAGGGGTGGTGCCAGGAATTTTTCATTGGGGGGTCGAAATACATGTATAAAAAAAAATTATACGATTTGTAAGTATGGAACTTGGGGGTTGGGGGGCATAGGCCCCAAGAAAAAAAAATTTAGGGTAATTTTTTTATTTTGAGAATTCATTTTCTAGTAATGTCCTTGAGTTCGCCATGTGTCCCTATTGATACCCTTAACTGTGGTTAAGATTCACCCACATATCCTTGGTTTTTTAAAAAAATATCAAAAATTTTAAACCATAGTTAAAATTCACTAACTCCTAAGGTTAAAAAAATATAATATTTTTTTTCTAAAATCCAAGAATAAATTGGTGAACTCTAAGAATTAGTGATTTTGAACCATAGTTAAGGGGTGCTCAATAGAGACATGTGGCGACCTAAAGGGACTCCATTGGAGGGCCCACTATATATGTGAAAAAAAATGGGGGTGGGGGGGGGGGGGGGGGGGGGGGGCACTTAGGCCAAGTATACTAAAAAAATAAAAAATTTTGAGGGCCCACAAATACATACCGAAACTCTTAAGGAAGTGCAAAATTTTTGGGCAGGGGGGTCATGTACGGAACTCAAATTTTCAAACACGGATTTAATGAAATTTGGAGATCCATGCATCACAAGCACGGTCTTGTGTGGTCTCGGCCCTTTGCGGTCTCAGAAGAAAAGTCCACATTCAAACCTCGTATCTTCTCCATACAGGGGGAGATGAACATGTCAAGGGTAATGCTAAGTCGTTAACTGAGCAGTATTTGGTTTGAACTACTTGGCATCTAAAGGGCCATCTTTGTAAATATGGTTTTTAAGCGGGGGATATTCTGGTCATTTCAACGGGGTAATGCATCTGTTGTTCATCTGTCTTACCATGTCCATTTCATATCATAGAGAAATAGATGTAGTTGTTGAAAACCATAAAGTTAATTCAAATAAACAAAAGATATATAGCTCTAACGACTTGGCAACTCTCTTCCTTGTAATGATATAACATAAGACTCTTTCAATGACTCCTCTATCAATTTATGTATCTATAAATAGGCATCATTTCCATGCTAGAGTTCTCACCCCTCAGCAAGCAAGCAAAAGTTTTAGAATATCAACGAAGAAGATGGGTGCTCAAATCCTTATTGTTACTGTGTTCTTGGCCTTGACTTCCTCTCTTGCCTTTGCCTCTGATCCCAGTCCTTTGCAGGATTTCTGTGTCGCTGTTGACGACCCTAAGCGTACATGCTCTCTCTTCTTCTTCTCTTCACAACTTCTATCTCTTCAATGTTTACTACGTTAGTATTGCTAGATATCACAAGTTATGACTAATTAATGTTAATGTATTTATTTTTCAGTGTTTGTGAATGGAAAATTCTGCAAGGATCCCAAGCTTGCTACAGCCGAGGATTTCTCTTTCAAGGGACTCGATATAGCGGGAAACACTTCAAACAAAGTTGGGTCCAATGTCACTCAAGTAAATGTTGCTCAAATAGCTGGACTCAACACCCTCGGCGTCTCTTTGGCTCGTATAGACTACGCACCATATGGTCTCAACCCTCCCCATACACACCCTCGAGCAACTGAGATCCTAACTGTATTGGAGGGCACCCTTTATGTCGGCTTCGTCACCTCCAACCCTGAGAACCGCCTCTTTACCAAGGTACTTAACAAGGGAGATGTCTTCGTGTTCCCCGAAGGGCTCATTCACTTCCAATTCAATACGGGACACACTAATGCAGTGGCCATTGCTGGTTTTGGCAGTCAAAACCCAGGTGTAATCACCATTGCTAATGCTGTCTTTGGGTCAAAGCCACCTATTTCTGATGATGTTCTTGCCAAGGCCTTCCAAGTTGACAAGAAGGTGGTTGACTATCTTCAAGCTCAGTTCTGGGTGAACAACTAGAAAACTATATCTATGATGTTCCATTTAAGAGTCAATGAATAGTTCGGACGCTTAAATACGATATAGACATATTTGGTCATCTTAGAATAAATGAAGGAGTTTGTTATGTGTGTGTGTGTTTTTTTTTTTGGAAGCTAATATATTGAATAAGAGAGTTTGTTATCTATGTTGGCAACTAATCTCTCTCTATACTTTTGGTTCTATAAAAGGCGAATTATTGAAAATTCAGATTATAAATAAGGACAAGTTAGTGTTTTGACCCCAAACAGTTTTGTCATTATGGGTGTGTATCCTAAGGGTGCGTTCGGTTGGGGAGAAAGTGGGTGAAAGAAAAGAAAAGAAAGGAAAATAAAAGAAAGGGAAAAGAGGAAAAAAACTTAAATTTTTTTCGCAAATTAACTATAAAAAATGGATGAAATTTTGGGAGAAAGTTTGTTACAATTGAGAAAGTGCAAGAAAATGAAAGTGTGTTTCTTGCAAACCAAACGCAAGAATAGTGCAAGAAAACACACTTTTCTTTTCTTTTCTTTTCTCTCACTTTCTTGCCAAATGAACACACCCTGAATGAAGTCTTTTTGCAATGAGCCTTAATTCCATCAAGTACATAAAAAAAACATTAATTATTGCGTCATCTCCATGAAAAGAAAGAATTTGGAGTTGAGGCCGTGTGCAGTGTTGACATGCACCGCGTTGTTATGGATGTGGAAAAACAAAAAAATTTGGGTTCGTATCCAATGATAAATGCTTACTCCTAAACAGAAGCAAGGGTGGAGCCACGAGGGGGCACGTGCCCCCCCTAAACTTTTGAGAAAAAAAGATTTGATTTTTATATGTATTATATGACATAGCATGGGCATGGAGGTGGATGGAGATCCAATCACAGCCAATTGCAATTGAACTCGGGAGAGGTCAATTGCACCCATAGGCCAACACATGTCCCTTTTAACCCTATTAACTGTGTTTAAGATTCCCTAACCTTTGGGGTTTCACCAATATAATTTTAGTTTTTTTTTAAAAATAAGAACCCTAAGGGTTACAAATCCTTAACTATAGTTTAATATTTTTTTCTAAAATTAAGGTTATATAGTTGAACATCAAGGGTTTGTAAATCTTAACCAAAGTTAATTGGGGTTACAAGGGACACGATTGGCCTGTGGGTGTGATTGAACCCACCCTGAGTTCAATTGTGATTGGTTGGGATTCGATCTCAAGTGGGTGCCCCTAAGCTTTTGAAATTTTTTTAAAAACTATAATTTACTAAGGATTTAGAATCGTCTACAGTTATAATCGAACTCCTTGGAGTCGGTTACAACCCACAGGTCAAACATGTCCCTTTTAATACCTCTCGATTGTGATTCACTACTAACCTTGATGTTTAGAATTGAGGAAAAAATTAACTCTAAAGGTTAAAGTTGTTAACTAGAGTGAAAAGACTTTAGTGTTGGAATTGGACTCCACGGAGTTGGTTATAACCTTAGAGGATTAGTCATGGGTCAGTTGTCTCATTGAATTTTTTTTAAAAATATATCTTTTAACTATTTTGTTTAATTATTTAATAGGGCATAGTCATTGTACAAGTGGACAACTGCTCCCGAACTTTTTAAAAGAATTATATTGTATTATTTAATATAGCATTGCCATAGGGCAAGGAGACAACTGTTCCCATAAATAAGGAAAAAAAATGTATGGATGAAATGACCCACAAACTTAGTCGCCAAAAAAAAAAAATTACTACTTACCAAAATATAATTAAAAGAAACATATAATGTTATAAAGACCCACTGTATTAAGAAGTACACAAACTTTTATATGATTATGAATTTTACATAATTGCGGTGGAAACTTGAAGTCCTCATATTGGAACCAAGATTGGTAACCTATTCGCAAACATATAGCTTTCTCTACAAATTTGTTAAATGGGGACGATTTTGTTTCAAATAATAACCTGGATTGGAATCTACAAAAACAAAGTTGCCAACGCTTGAGAGAGATATAAAACCATTAATTCAGGCTCATGAAAAGCCTAAACCAATGCTCTATTTTCTGCCACAATGTTAGGTCAGATTTCATCTAGTAAACATCACCAACAATTTCTTCGAGATGCCCCATCTACATTAATTAATCTAAATTCTTGCCAAGGTTTAATCCACTTAGTAAGTTTAATGTTATCGTTTTTCGGTTGAAACTAGTCAATTTGAAGAGATTGGAGAGCTAGAACCCCAATTGAGTAAAGATAATGGTATGCATTAGTTAGAGAGGATCCAATCTCGTCCCAATAATACATTGTAGTGGGATGAGGAATCCACCACAAATAAAGCATATCAAGTCTTCTTATTTCCAATTTAATCCCTGTGATTTCGGTCAAATCTCCTGCGAAACTGTTGACCGTAACTTCTGTGTGAATGAGATCTACTTCGGAATTTCTTAATATATTCAATTTGGTGAATGGTAAGATATTTACTGTAGGTCCGTTATCCACAAGTAATCTTTGCATTGGGCAATCATCGATATAGGCCAAAATACTGAGTGGCCTAAGATGTCACGTCATTCTTTCGGCTTGCGGGAGCCTACAGTCCATTTCGGTCCTCTCTCGCCAAACAATCGGCCGTGCTTCCCTAGGCCTAGGAATTATCTCTTCTTATTTCTGTAAAGCATTGAACATTAATGATATTGAATGGGTCTGTATTAAACAATTTTGTTTATGATATTGGGTAATTTTAGTGTTACAGTTAAATTGTGATTGTGTTGTTCTGTACTACATACAGGTGGAAAGAATATAGGTATCCAAAAACTTTTATAATATTAATTAAATTATTATTTTATTTAAAGTCATTTAGCAGCGTTTTCATAACCGTGTCTAATAATGTAAATAAATTGAATTATTTTTTAAAAGACTTTTAGAGGCGGTTTTGAAACCGTCGGTGATAAATTTATTAAAATAATTAATTTTTATAAGACTATTTTCGCTGCGACTTCATAACTACCACAATAGATTATATTTAATTGACTATATTGCTCTTAATTAACCATCAGGGAAAGATAATGAAATTGCCGATAATGCCATCGAATTTTAGTGTCCGGTTTATCCGACTATCACAAGAACCGCCGCTAAAGCCTTTCGTGAAAATGGTTTTACAAGTAGCTCATTGAACCTGCTTAAGGTTTTAGCGATGATTTGTAATCCGATAGTGGGGGTTTGTAACCACCGCTAAAAGCCATTAATTTGTAGTGAATGAAAAGGTCTCTTTCAGATGAGGTAATTTAGCTAATGGTTTCTCCCCGAGGAGCAAACTATGTTATTGAGAAACAAGTGCGCTAGTTTAGATTTGTTGTGTGTTTGATTGATGTTGGCTCCCGTCTTTCAGTAATTGTTCCCACCAATTTTATCCTCTTTCTATATTAATAACATCTAATTCTGTCAAGTTTTTTTTAGAATAATTGCCCTTCGATCAGGGATCCATCTATCTTAACTTCTTCTATAATGTGTGAGCAATTTGGGTACTTCGAATAACTGTCTCCTCTAACTTGTTCCACATTCCATGATGCCAGCTTATTCTATCATCTATTTGTTGTCATTTTTTGCTATGTGCCCCATATATGTAACCTTTGATGTTTGCCATATGCGTGTCTGAAATTTTCCAATCTTTTATTTATGAAGTCTTTTTGGCTATGGGTAGAATCTTATTGCCGAAGTCGGTGTGCATAACTTCGGCCACTCTTTCGTGGTAATCACATCCATTACTCTTCGGCTTTGACCGAAACTCATAACCAATATCAATGTGAGGTCTGAAACTTGGTTTGTATTACTCTGTAGAGATCTTACATATCACCATATTACCCAACCATTTGGATGTTATGTTAGGATATTGGTGTTAACACTTGGCCTGGTGTTCAAAAAGGTGAGGCTTTAGATCAGCTCTAGTCTTCGAAGGGCCTAAACTGACTAGGCCCAAGCTCTACCCTCAAGCCCCAGGGCCTAAAAAAGAGCATTAAAGTTTTTATTAACTCATTTGAGTCCTACATCTCCCTCTCTTAAGATCACTCAATTTCTTCTCTTTCATATAAATCCCAAAATCCTTTTAATTTTGTGTTTCTCCTTTTATCATTGTTCCTATCATTGTGTCATCCGCATGGTGTTTGATGCGATAGAACCACTTGCATCCAACAACATTGAAGTTTTGTGGAGGAGTTACTAAGGGCCAAGCACCATTTTTGAGGAGTGCATTGAATTCCTCCACCATGTGTCACGCCAAACAGGATGTTTGGAAGCCTGAGTAAAACATGAGGGCTCAGAGCTAGCATTAGTTAACTAAGATAAAAGGGACACAGGGAGGCGGTGTTTGGTGGCGAGAAAGGAACGAGGGGTTAGTGTACCACTTTTGGTGCAGGTTGTCAAGGGATGGATGGAGGTGACCGGTGGAGTAGGAGGTGGGAGGAGAGGGAGATCGACCACAAGGTTGAGAGCTAGAGTCGTAAGGGGAAAGGAGGAGCGGACAGTGGTGAAGACCGGTGGAGAGGAGGACTGTTTAGAGGAGAGAAGGGAGGAAGTGGGGACTGTCTCGGGTTCAACAGGGACGGAGGCGGCAGGTGGTAGGCGGTAATGTAGCAGCTGAGGGTGAAGTGGAGTGAATGATAGGGGGATCCGTAGGTGGAGGTGAATGGGCTGGGGATGCGAGGCCAAGCCGAGGGGATGGAAATATGCATTGGGAGGGAGAATGCAATAAGCCCGGTAGATAGACCATGGTTGGAGGGGAGGGGTTGGAAGGTGGTTGGATCAGTTTAAACAGAAAGCATTGTTTATTTAAAATAAAACGGCAGGAGATGTAAATGCGATGAGTGAGCGGATCAAGACAACAATAGCCTTTGTGAAGAGAGCTATAACCAAGAAAAATGCAACGAATGCTCTTGGGACTGAGTTTGTCTTGGTGATAGGGGCCAAGAAAAGGAAAGCATTCACGCCAAAAATTTTGAGATGGGAGTAGGTAGGAGGTTTTCCAAAGAGAATTTCGTAGGGAGAGAGGTGATTAAGAGTGGAGGAGGGAAAACGATTAATGGGGTAGGATGCCGTAGCAAAGGCATCGGCCCAAAAAGGGTTTGGGCAAGGTGCTTAGGGTGATCGAGGAGGGTGTTGCCAGTGTCAATGAGGTGACAATGCTTGCGCTCGGCCACACCATTTTGTTGAGGGGAGTGTGGGCACGAGCGGCGAGAGAGAATGCTATGTGAGGTGAGGAGTTGTTGGAAGTGTTTGCTAGTGAACTCATCACCTCCATCCGATTGGAAATATTTAATTCTTTTATCAAAGATGTTTGTCACCATGCGACGAAAAGTGTAGAAAATAGAAGCACAATCAGACTTTTGGCGCATGGAGTAAATCCAAGTAAAGTGACTATAGTCATCAATAAAGATAACGTAATAGCGAAAACCGGAAAGAGAGGGTACCGGGGCGTCACTACGAAATTCAATGTTTATTGTGGCGGCAAGAAACCGCTGCAAAAACTATGAAAACCGTCGTTTTAAGAATATAATGGCAGTTTATCGAAAAGCCGTTATAGGTCTTGTCGCAAGGGATGTCACAACGGTTTCTAACGGCGGTTATTCTATCCGCAGCTATAGAGTATACTTCTTACGGCACTAATTATATCTGCAGCTACAGATTTCTTTTATCACGGCGGCAAGATAACCGCCATAATATATTCCTCTATAACGGTACAATAAAAACCGCGGTATGAAATCAATTTACAATGGCATTTTATACCGCCGTTACTATACTGTATCTGTAATGGCAATATAAAACCGCCGCACCAAATCAAAAATAAAAAAACAATAATTTTAATTTTTAATTAAAATAAATTTTTTACCTTTATTAATTGTACATCTAAGCAATATAAAAAAAATTATAAATTATCTACAAAAGTTCTCAACACCATAATATAATCCATCAATATATAAATTCATGTACATAACAATCCCATAACAAATTTTCTAAAATGTCCATCAATATATATTTATATATATACATGTCCAAAAAAATGAATCAAATGTAAAATAAAAAATCTGCTAGAGCTGCCTAGCAGGTCTCTCCGACTGATGCGCTCCTGCTGCCCTTGATAGATGCGTACTGCCGACATCCTCCTACAAAAATAATAAAATACAATTTATTATTAGACTAGCAAAATGATAACATTTATCAATTTCATCAAAAATTTGCAAATAAAAAAATAATCGTAAAGATTTCATAGTTCAATTTAAACTAAAAAGTTTAGTTCATTAGCCTAAACCTAGAAACGCACACAAAATTCAAACTGGGGGTCTGATTTTGATGCTGGTTCTTTCACGTGTGTATTTCGACCCAAGCTAAGTGTCAGAATTCGTTTCGCTGCAATCTGAGGTCGTTTGCCCGATTTAGGCACCGAGAGGCCGAAATCCATAACTTAGATACTATGCTTCGGCCTAAACTTACAAACGCCCACCAAATACAAACCGCGAGTCGGATTTCGATGCCATTTCTTGTAATGCTTGTATTTTAATATATCCTAAGTGTTGGAGTTGGTTTCAAGCGAATCCAAGGTCGTATGCCCGTTTGGGTACCGAGATGGCCGAAATCCATGTTTCTCAACTATACTATGGCCTAAACCCACAACCTTCCACCATTTCCAATCCGGGGGTCGGATTTCGATCTCGTTTCTTCTAACGCATGTATTTCAATACATCGTAACTGTTGAAGTTGGTTTGGAGCGAATCCGAGGTCGTGTGCCCGGTATGGGCACCGAGATGGCCGAAATCCATGTTTTTCAACTATACTTTGGCCTATACCCACAAGCTTCCACAATTTCTAAACTGGGGGTCGGATTTCGATTCCGTTTCTTCTAACGTGTGTATTTCAATACATCCTAAGTACTGGAGTTGGTTTCGAGCGAATCTGATGCCGTATGCCCGATTTGGACGCTGAGACAGCCGAATTCCATGTTTCACAACTATACTACTGCCTAAACCTACATCGTCCCACAATTTCCAAACTGAGGGTTGGATTTCAATTCCGTTTCTTCTAATGCGAGTATTTCAATACATCCTAAGTGTTGGGGTTGGTTTTGAGCAAATCCGAGGCCGTATGCCCGATTTGGGTGCCGAGACGGCCGAATTCCATTTTTCACAACTATATTATGGCCTAAACCTATATCGTCCCACCATTTCAAAACCGGGGGTCGGATTTCGATCCACTTTCTTCTAACACTTGTATTTTAATACATCCTAAGTGTTGGAGTTGGTTTTGAGCGAATCTGAGGCCGTATACCCGATTTGGGCGCCAAGACATCTGAATTCCATGTTTCACAACTATACTACGGCCTAAACCTGCATCGTCCCACCATTTCCAAACCATGGGTTAGGTTTTGATCCTATTTCTTCTAACCCGTGAATTTGAAAACATCCTAAGTGTTGGAGTTGGTTTGGAGCGAATCTGAGGTCGTGTGTCTAATATGGGCACCGAGATGGCCGGAATCCAAGTTTCTCAAATATACTTTAGCCTAAACCTAAAAAGTTCCACCGAATCCACACCGGGGGTCGGATTTCGATTCTATTTATTCTAACATGTGTATTTAAATACATCCTAAGTGTATGAGTTGGTTTCAAGGGAATCCTAGGCCGTTTGCCCGATTTGGATACCGAGAGGGCCGAATTCCATGTTTCTCAAGTATACTTTGGCCTAAACTTACAAAGTTCCACTGAATTCACACCAGGGGTCGGATTGCGATTCCGTTTCTTCTAATGCATGTATTTAAATGCATCCTAAGTCTAGGAGTTGGTTTCGAGGGAATTCTAGGCCATTTGCCCGATTTGGACACCGAAATGGCCGAATTCCATGTTTCTCAAAGTATACTTTGGCCTAAACCTACAAAGTTCCACCGAATCCACAGCGGGGGTCGGATTTCGATTCTGTTTCTTCTAACACATGTATTTAAATATATCCTAAGTGTAGGAGTTGATTTTGAGGGAATCTTAGGCCGTTTGCTCGATTTGGACACCGAGAGGGCCGAATTTCATGTTTCTTAAGTATACTTTGGCCTAAACCTACAAAGTTCCACCGAATCCACACCGGGGTCGGATTTCGATTCCATTTCTTCTAACATGTGTATTTCAATATATGGTAAGTGTAGGAGTTGGTTTCGATGGAATCCTAGGCCGTTTTCCCGATTTGGACACTGAGAGGGCCGAATTCCATGTTTCTCAAGTATACTTTGGCAATAGGGGTTCTATCCTTCGAATTGCATAGCTTGTATTCGTTGCTGTGACCGCAACACTACTATTTTGACTCTTGGTTTACCATTTTCTTATTTGACCTCTATTACTTTATTGAGGAAACATGGCAGCCCCGTTTGACCGTTTGAAAGCTCAAGCCACCACGTGCCCCTTTTAATACTCACAATACTCACTAACTATGATTAAGATTCACTCACTTATCCATCTAACCTTAGTTTTAGAGAAAAAATAACGGCATTAGGTTGGTTATGCTTAACCGTAATTAAAGAGGGCTCTGGAAGCCGCCACGTGTCCTTTTAAAGGATCTTTAAGACAATAAAGTAAAGGATCTTAGGTTAATTATATGTAACCACATTTAAAGGATCTTTATAAGCCGCCACGTGTCCCTTTGAACACTCATATTTCATATTAGATCATCTTCATATCTTGTGTTGAGCTCTCTGTAAGTCTCTCTTTCATTGTTTTTATTTGATCTACCAATTTGCATGAAATAAGCGGATGAGCTTTATACACAGATGACCCTATTTGGGCCAAACCCATATTAGAATATGGAACCTAGCTTTTCCATTTTGGTCTATGTTTTCATACATATGCATGTCCTGTCCACTACCATGATCCTAATTTTCGTAATCTCTTTTGTAGTTATATTCAAATAAGTATTCTCTCTTACTTGCATACATTGTTTTTTCAGTGCAATTTTCAACTGGGTAGATCTCTCTCTCTCTCACACATATATTTAAATCAAGCAATAAGCAATTTAGCGCGGCTACCATAGTTTTTGTGTTGCTTCTATGCTTATTCTTCTATTGGTCATCATTCATGATTGGGATTTAGAAACATAAGAGATATATTTTGGTTAAGTGAACAAAAAGTTAAGAGATCCTAATTCACTAATCCATGTTTTTTTGTAGAGTGAAGATCACAAAAGTAGAGTAATTTTAAACGCGTAACTGTATCGGATAAATGATATCTATATTAGCTTAAACATACTTCCAACTGAGGCTACATATTTACACGAGTGAATTACTTGTCAAATGAACATATTGTAGAAGGGTGTTACTACTGAGACCGTCTAGGGCCGAGGCCATGTTGGCCAGCGTGACTCCCGAGCTGTTTTTTTTTCAAACACCTTAGAGCCACGCTGGCCAGCATGGTCTCGATCCTAAACAATCTCAAAATCAATTTGCAGTGTAGAATTAGAACTTCTTATAAATGTTATTAAAATAATAATAGATTATTATAATAAAATGAATTAATTAATCTTTACTATTATAATGCAAGAGGCAGCGTAGAATGATTTTTCTAAAATTCCTAAACTACCCTTATATAACACAAAACTTTGATTTAATGTTTTATTTTAATTCCCAAACTACCCCTTGCTCATCTATCTATTTAAAGAATAGAATCACAACCAATCATGATTGAACTCTGGGAGAGTTCAATTCAATCGCTCCCGTGGGTTAACAAGTGTCCCTTTTAACTCCTATTAACTGTGGTTAACTCCTTCCCCTCGCTCTCACGTGCATCGCACATGCCACCCGCTGGTATATATATATCAAATATACTGCTGGATAGTTTTTAGGTTCATGTAACATTTCAGGCTTAGGAGTAATTCTCCTACATATAAGGAGAGTATCTTTACTATTATAACGCGAGAGGCAACGTAGACTGATTTTTCTAAAATTCTTAAACTACCCTCATATAACACAAAACTTTGATTTAATGTTTTATTTTAATTACCAAACTACCCCTTGCTCATCTATCTATTTAAAGAATAGAATCGCAACCAATCATGATTGAACTCGGGGAGAGTTCAATTCAATCGCACCCGCAAGTTAACACATGTCCCTTTTAACTCCTATTAAGTGTGGTTAACTCCTTCCCCTCGCTCTCACGTGCATCGGACGTGCCACCCACTAGTACAAATAATACAAATAATAAGAAACTAATACTATTAAAAATAAAATTTATGAAATATTTTTAAAACATATTACTTAATATTTAAATAAATAAATAATATTATTTTATTTTAGATATTCTTAATTATTACCGTGCATCGCATGGGGTCTCTGCTAGTATATATATATATATATATTATATACTAAAGAAATTAGGAAGCCTATGTGGCATCGCTCTCTCATCTCCATTCTAAGATTTGTGATGGCACATCATCCCTTGATCTACCTCATTTATTTCTTCCAAAGTGCACTTAAGACAACCATAAGGGTTTTGTTAAATTAATTGGACTGGTGGGTGTTGGAAACGGATTCCAAGTCCCAACTCCACTTAAGTGGGACTCATAAATACCCTCTCTTACCCTCTTTATCACTCTCCATTATAATTGTGTTTTTTTGTTATTATTAATGGTTAGTTTTATTATATTTTATTTTTTTCTTGATTGTTTTTTTAGTAATTATTTTTATTCACATACCCTCTTTATCACTCTCCCTTATTTTTTTCTTGAACTTAGTTCATACACAAACATGGACAAATAACCCCAAATTAAGCAAGGGAAATAAAAAACCACACAATTTTACAGTGGAAAACGGAAGCTAGAAAACAAAGAGATGAGAAAAAATTATCCACATACTGGATTGAGAGGTTTAAGCAGTTTTGAGCAATTCACAATACTTTCTGAAATTGGATAAACCATCATCAATCCTAGATTTTTCAATTCTACTGCTATTCTTCAAAAAGTGAAATAAAAAAAAGAAGAAAATGCAAATTGGGGTTTCAAAAATGCAAATTTTATATTACACGGAGAGAGAGAATTCTTACAAAGAGGGTGACTGAAGAGGGAGAGAGTGCTGCGCAAAGAGGAGGTGCTGCTGGAGGTGTGGCTGCCGAAGAGGGTGCTGCTGGAGAGGGTTGTTGTGCTGGTGGGGACTGATCGTGCTAAGCAGAGCTGGCCAGAGGCATGCAAATAGTGACAAGCATGACACGTGTTAGAGTAGAGAGAGAGAGAGAGAGAGAGTAGTGAGAGCAGAGAGAGAGAGAGAGAGAGAGAGGTTGTGGGAACTTACCATGGAGGTGCTGCCGGAGAGGGTGGAGGTGCTGCCGGAGAGTTGGTTTCGAGGTGCTACTGGAGGTGTGGCTGCCGGAAGGGGGAGAGGGTGCTGCCGGAGGACAGAGCAGGGAGGCCAGAGTAGGAGGCCAGAGCACGGATGCTGGAGCAGGACGCCGAAGCAAGGATGTCAGAGCAGGACGCTGGTGCAAGGAGAACCAGAGGGGAGCACAAGCAGGGTGAAATGAAGGGAAATGATCGGGGAGGTTTTTAATGATTTACAACGGCGGTTTTTCATTACCGTTGTTATAAGTGACGGAGTGGGAAACCGAAAAGGTGGTGGGAACTATTTGCAACAGCGATTATTTAACAACTGCCGTTGTAAATTAGGGTTGTCACGACATTTTCTATGAAATCGCCGTAGCAATCAATCCAGTAATGACGGTTAATAATCTACCGCTGTTATACATAGGCGGCAACCGGTCTTCTACAGCGGTTTTTTAGAATCGTCATTATAAGTAACATCTAATTGCGGTTTTGAATAACTGCCGTTACAGCCATGTAGTTAGTAGTGCGTGGCCCCAAACATCACTATAAATAAGAAAGAAAGAGTCCGGACTATCATGAATAACAGAATTAAATGGAAGGCGAGTACTCTAGCAAAGTTTTCATTCACGACAAAAATAATCCACTTTATTAAATGAAGATTCAAAACAATTTTGTCAAACAAGTAAACAAAGAACACTAGATGAGGGATGGCCAAGCCGGCAAGGCCGTAGTTCAGCAGAGGAGGAGGAGGCAGCTAGAGCGTGAACTTTGCTAGGAAGAGAAGCTGGAATGGGATAGAGATTGTCTCTAATCCCCCCTTTGAGAAGAGTTGTCCCGGTGTGAAGGTCCTTAACACAAAAACCTCAAGGAAATAAAGTAAAAGAGCCATTATTATCCTTGGTAAAAGAGGCAACAGAAAGGAGGTTTTTAGTAAGAGAAGGAACATGGAGAATGGAATTTAAATGAAGGTGAGGAGGGAGTAGACAAAAGAGATTTACCAATATGGGATATGGGGGCCCCATTGTCGTTTCCAAAGATGACCGAGTCAGTGCCCATGTAATCAGACACGTGAAGGAGAGAGGAGTCGGTTGTCATATGACTTGTTGCACCCGTGCCAGGGTACCAATCCGAGTCATAGGACCGGGGCAAGGACATGGCAGCGAAGGATTTGTGGAGATGGTCCTCTTGGTTGGTGTGATTGAAGCGTTGGTAGTTAGTGGCACAAATGGTCGGACAATATATTCAAACCTTGTATCTTCTCTATACAGGGGGATATGAACATGTCAAGGTTAATGCTAAGTCGTTAAAGGGCCATCTTTGTAAATATGGTTTTTAAGCGGGGGGATATTGTGGTCATTTCAACTGGGAATGTGTCTCTTGTTCATCTGTCTGACTATATCCATTTCATATCATAGAGAAATAGAAGTAGTTGTTGAAAACCATACAGTTAATTCAAATAAACAAAAGATATAATTCTCTAACGACTTGGTAAGTCTCTCTTCCTTGTAATGATATAACATAAGACTCTTTCAATGCCTCCTCTATCTATGTATCTATAAATAGGCATCATTTCCATGCTAGAGTTCTCACCCCTTAGCAAGCAAGAAAAAAGTTCTTGGAATATCAACGAAGAAGATGGGTGCTCATTTCCTTATTGGCAGTCAAAACCCAGGTGTAATCACCATTGCTAATCCTGTCTTTGGGTCAAAGCCACCTATTTCTGATGATGTTCTTGCCAAGGCCTTCCAAGTTGAGAAGAAGGTGGTTGACTATCTTCAAGCTTAGTTGTAACGACCCCAAAATCCCACAAGGCTAAAATAGGACTTTGGAATCGCCACATTACTTAAACCTGCTTAAAACCATGCATACAAGGCTACTACACGAGTCTTCAAAAATGAGAGATAATAAAATTTCTGGTATATATATAACCCAAACCAACTAAATAACACGAGTCTGTAGTCAACAATTACGACTACTAAATCCAAAGAGTCTGATACGCAACCATAAAAGTCTACTGAGCAACATCCTCTAAAAGTCAATTACAAAACTCTCTCAATGAAAGAAATGTAAACTAAGAGGTGTAGCCGCCCAAGTCTCCGGCTCCCTCCTCAGAAGGCTCACCTTCACCTCCTTCCTCTGCGTATGTTTTCTCAACCCACGGCTGCGCCGTGTACTCCTGCTCTAAACCTGCCAAGACAAAGTCTGGCTGAGTACAAAGGTACTCAGTGTATATAAAATCCAATTAACAATAATAATATACCTGCACTTAGTCAGAAACATATCCAATAGCATAATAACATAATCAGAGTGTGGAAGAACGTGTGCGCATATACATCATATCATCACCTTGACTCGTGTACTTGTGAGAATCTTAGACTTAGAAAACCATACACTTATGAGGTACTTATGCTTACGAGACCACGTGATTGTGAGATGCTTATGCACTTATTCAGATCATACAGTAATGAGACATGCCGTTCTTGGCGGATACGGACCATGCCTTAGAAATCAGGTTGACATGCCGTTCTTGGAGGATACGGACCATGTCATGCTTATGCTTATTCAGAATGTCATACGTATGTCATGCTCATACTTGTGGTCCACATGTGTGACTTGTGAGACTCTTATCTTAACTTAACATACACGTGCTTATGTGCTTAAGTGTCGAAATTAACGTTCGAGTCGGTAATTGCTTAGATTCCGATTTCCCACCATGGAAACTCCACTATATGTCCCATACCAAATAGTTAGAGAATTCCCGGTTTGAGAGATGTTCCTCTAAGTTCTTACCTTCCCGACTATCAATTCCCATGCAAGAAATTAAGTATACTTAACAAACAATCACATATATATTCCTTATCATAATTCTTAACATCATTTATAATCCATTTACCACCATTTCATAACAGTATCATAGCATTTATTCTCACAGACATTTTCACAAACACCTTGAATACACATAATATGAATCTATTGTTTCTCTACCTTTTCATGCATTCATCAAATCATAATTTCATCCATACAATCCATATATTCATCTACATCCACAAATTAATCCCATCCTCCATACATTTTCCATCCTCCATATATTTCCCATCCACATCCAATCCACATTTCCATCCACATTTCCATCAATAATTAGCTTACTTCATAGAAAATTTGGAGAAAATGCATTTAATCTCTATTCTATCATTTCTATCAAATTAATATTCACACAACATTAAAATAGAGTTGATTAGGATAGTATATCGACCTTAGGAATCCTTCCCTTGGATTCAAAACGCTCCCGAGATGATTTGGAGAAGCTTCCCAAACTCTTCTTGCAATCTCCTATCAATCTCCTCCTTCTCCAAGAAAACCCTCTCTCAAAACCCTAGGGTTTCTCCCCCTTTTTTGCCAAATTAGGTTAGAACTAGGTGGAGTATTTTAATATTTCGAGTAGGACCCCCTATTTATAGCCTCAAGGTCTGAGAACAAAAAGACCAAAAAGCCCTTACTAAATTTCTGCAAAAACACGAAGGACCGAGCGATCGGTGGTTATGACCGAGCGATCGGTTGCCTACTGATCGATCGGTGTTTATGACCGGGCGATCGGTCAAAAACACACTCTTTGAAAAATTTTCCCATACAAAATTTTGGACCAGTCGATAGATACCGATCGATCGGTTTTGGACAGATCGATCGCTGGTTCTGACCGAGCGATCGGTTCCTGCAGGTTTTGACTCCCTTTACTGTTTTGGCCACAACTTTTGACTCGTTCGTCGGATTATGACGATTCAACTTGCGTTGGATTCGTCTTTCGAAAACGAACATTTCTAGCATTTTAGAATTTCTAATTTCCACTTAATTTATCGACTAAAATGTCCCCAAAGTTGACTGATTTGTAATTCCATTAAACAAAACTCACTATTGACTTGACTTAAACTCAAAATGAGGAAAAACATTAAACATGAACTTCGAAGAGGGTTCCAACACCTTTCTAATGGTTCAAGAATCACTCAATTCCCGTGAACGGTGCCAAAAATAGAGCTTCCTAAAGTTCAGTCGACTCAGCCACAGGGAGTCAGGCCCCCAGTCAGGCAGTCCGTGCAGCAGAGGCCACCGCAGGGTCTTAGACCTCAGCAGCCTCGGCAATCAGCTCAGGGTCAAGTGTTTGCTACCTCAGAGTGGGATGCACAGGCGTCCGATGACGTTGTGCAGGGTATGTCTAAGTGTATTTTTAGTTAATTAAAATATCGTTCTGATGCTATGCGTGTGATATTAAGTATTATGTGGTATGATGTATGATGAATGTATGCAGTCATGATTTGACAAGTTGGCTTTGTGTCTTAATTCAGGCTCATTGTTGATAAATGATTTTCTCGCTCTTATGTTGATCGATACTGGTTCCACTCACTCCTTCGTCACACCTAGTTTTGCACGAGAGTTTCTGATTAAGCCAAGTTTGTTAGATCGTGAATTGTCGATCGCTACTCTTATCGGTAGTTCAGTCATCACTGATAAGGTCTATCGAGATTGTGATATTCAAGTAGGTCAGAGAGAGATGCCAGTTGATCTGATTGTCCTTGAGTTTCAAGACTTCGACGTCATACTAGGCATGGATTGGCTTTCCAAATACCATGGGCATGTTGACTGTTTTGGGAAGGTGGTCAACTTTAGACCAATCAGTGAGCCTCCTTTTCGTTTCCAGGAGTTGAAGAAGAAAGACTTAGCTCATTTTACGGCATTGAGTCTTACTACCTCGGAAGTACCAGTTTCCTCAAGTATCCCTGTTGTAGAGGAATTCATGGATGTCTTTCCCAAGGACTTGCCGGGTTTGCCGCCGGATAGAGAAGTAGAGTTTGCAATTGAGTTGGCTCCGAGTATGGCACCCATCTCTAAAGTGTCATATAGGATGGCTCTAGCAGAGTTAAAGGAGCTTAAGGAGCAGATTGATGAATTGCTTGGTCTTGGGTTTATCCGCCCAAGTGTATCACCTTGGGGAGCTCCTATTTTGTTTGTGAAGAAGAAGGATGGTTTAATGAGGATGTGCATCGACTATCGGCAACTGAACAAGGTCACTATCAAGAACAAATATCCTTTGCCTAGGATCGATGACTTGTTTGACCAGTTGCAAGGAGCTAAGTATTTCTCCAAGATCGATTTAATGTCAGGCTACCATCAGTTGAAGATAAAGGTGGAGGATGTGCCTAAGTCTGCTTTCAGGACCAGATATGGGCATTTTGAATTCCTAGTCATGGATCTCATGAACAGGATCTTCAAGCCGACTCTGGACCGCTTTGTGATCGTGTTTGTGGATGACATTTTAGTGTACTCCAGGACACAGAAGGAGCATGAGATGCATCTCCGGGTCACACTGAAGACACTTCGTGAGCATAAGTTATATGCTAAACTTAGTAAGTGCGAGTTTTGGCTAGAAAATGTAGCATTTCTAGGTCATGTGGTGTTTGGAGAAGGGATTTCTGTGGACCCTTCCAAGATAGAAGCAGTGGAAGGATGGGGAAGACCAAGGAGTGTTACAGAGGTACGAAGCTTCTTGGGCTTAGCTGGATATTATCGAAGATTTGTCGAAGGTTTCTCTAGTTTGGCAGCTCCACTTACTCACCTAACTCGAAAGAATGCTAGATTCGAGTGGAATGAGAAATGTGAGGAGAGTTTTCTTGAGTTGAAGAAGCGTCTCATCACCGCTCCGATCTTGACTTTTCCATCAGGTAGTGAAGGTTTTGTGGTGTATAGTGACGCCTCACTCGTTGGGTTAGGTTGTGTTCTTATGCAACACGGGAAGGTGATTGCCTATGCTTCTCGGCAGTTGAAAGACTACGAGAAGAACTATCCTACCCATGATTTAGAGTTAGCAGCCTTAGTTTTTGCTCTTAAGATTTGGAGACACTATTTGTACGGTGCGCAGTTTGAAGTTTTCACCAACCACAAAAGTCTAAAGTATTTGTTCTCGCAGAAAGAGCTGAATTTAAAGCAGCGTCATTGGGTGGAATTCCTCAAGGATTATGATTGCTCTATCCAGTACCACCTGGGGAAAGCGAATGTAGTGGCAGATGCACTAAGTAGAGACCAACTGGGTTCTTAGTACACTTAATGGTCCAAGAATGGAAGTTACTGGAAGAGGTGTCTAGTCTTGATGCGGGTTTTAGTGTGGGAGCATCTGGAGCCTTGTTGGCTAACATTATGGTCAGGCCAACCTTACTAGACAGGATTAAAGACCTGCAGTGGAATGATGGAGAACTGCACGCTGCCATGAATAAGTCGCTTAGCAGCGGGTTTGAGGACTTCTCTTGGAAAGATGGTGGAGTTTGTTTCAAGAGTAGACTTTGTGTTCCGGATGATGAAGATTTAAGAAGAGAGATTCTGGATGAAGCACACAAGTCCAAGTACACGGTACATCCGAAAGGTACTAAGATGTACCAGAACCTCAAGAAGTATTTCTGGTGGAAAGGTATGAAGAAAGATGTGGCTACCTTTGTATCCAAGTGTTTGGTGTGTCAGCAAGTGAAGGCCGAACACAGGAGGCCGACATGACTTCTTCAGTCTCTTCCTATTCCCGAGTGGAAGTGGGAAAATATCTCCATGGATTTTGTTGTTGGTTTGCCAAAGACGGCCAAGAAATTTGATGCCATTTGGGTTGTGGTTGATCGATTGACTAAGTCAGCTCATTTTCTTCCATATCGGACCACTTTCAACTCCAATCAATTGGCTAACCTCTATATCAAGGAGATAGTCCGTTTGCATGGAGTGCTAGTTAATATTGTTTCTGATCGAGATCCGAGATTTATATCCAGATTCTAGAAGAGTTTTCAGTAGGCCATGGGTTCCCATTTGGATTTTAGTACGACATTTCATCCGCAGACAAATGGGCAAACTGAGAGGGTGAACCAGATCATAGAGGACAAGCTACGAGCTTTCATGTTAGATTTTCAGGGTAGTTGGGTTGATCACTTGCCATTGGTTGAGTTTGCCTACAACAATAGCTATCAAGCTAGCATCAGATGGCACCGTTTGAGGCACTTTATGGGAGGAGTTGTCATTCACCTTTGTGTTGGGACGAAGTTGGCGAGATGAAGCTTTTGGGTCCCTGAGCTCGTTGGTCAGACTGTGGATAGAGTTCAGTTGATCAGGAAGAGGTTGAAGGCAGCTCAGAGTAGACAGAAGAGCTATGCCGATACTCGTATGAGAGATTTTGAGTTTCAAGTTGGAGATTTTGAGTTTGTAAAGATCTCACCTACGAAGGGGGTGATGAGGTTCGGCAAGCATGGCAAGCTTAGTCTGAGATATGTGGGTCATTTTGAGATCATTACCCGAGTCGGGGAAGTTGATTACCGGGTCGTCTTACCACCTCACATGGAAGGTGTGCATAATGTCTTTCACATCTCTATGTTGAGGAAGTACATTGCTGATCCTTCACATGTCATTCATTTGGAACCATTGGAAATTCGGGAAGATTTGACTCTAGTGGAGGAACCGGCTTCGAATCTTGGACCGAAAGGAGCAAGTTTTACGTTCTAAGGTCATTCCTCTTGTACTCTTACAATGGGAGCATCACTCTAGAGAAGAGGCTACTTGGGAGAGAGAAGCCAAAGTTCGCGAATCGTACCCGCACTTGTTCACCTAAGGTACGTAATTTCGAGGACGAAATTTTTTTAAAGGGGGGAGAATGTAGTGACCTGAATTTTTTTTCCTGTTTTTATTGCATTGCATTAGGGGTATTATAGTCTTTGTGATGTTTTAATGTTTATTGTATTGTATATCTAATGGGTGTAGTGTAATTAAGGTTTAATAAAAAAAAAGGTTTAATCAAACTTCTAGTTTAAGAATGTCATATCAAACTCTAAACTTTAGGAAGCTCTAGTTTTGGCACCGTTTATTGGAATTGAGTGATTCTTGAACCATTAGAAAGGTATTGGAACCCTCTTCGAGGTTCATGTTTAATGTTTTCTTTATTTTTAATCTAAGCTAAGTCAAAAAATGGGTTTTTCGAGGTTTTTTCTGATGGAATTGCAGATCAGTTAACTTTGGGGAGTTTTTGGTTCATAAATAAAGGAGAATTTGGAAATTCTTAAATATCAGAAATGTTCGTTTTTGAAAGATGAATCCAACGCAAGTTGAATCGTCGAAATCCGACGAACGAGTCAAAAGTTATGGCCAAAATAGTAGAGTAGGTCAAAAATCTACAAAATACCGATCGCTCGGTCAGAAGTAGCGATCGATTGGTCCAAAACCGATCGATTGGTAGCTATTGACTGGTCCAAAATTTTGTATGGGGAAATTTTCCAGAGAGTGTGTTTTTGACCGATCGCCCGGTCATAAACACCGATCGATCGGTTGGCGACCGATCGATGGTCATAACCACCGATCACTCGGTCTTTCGTGTTCTTGATAGAATTTTAGTAAGGACTTTTTGGTCTTTTGTTCTCCGACCTTGGGGCTATAAATATGGATCCTATTTTGGGGTATTAGAATACTCTACCTATTTGTAACCTAATTTGGCAAAAAGGGAAAGAAAACCTAGGGTTTTGAGAGAAAGATTTCTTGGGGAAGAAGGAGATAGCTTGGATAGTGCAATGAGAGCTTGGAAAGCTTCCCCAAATCATCTCGGGAGCGTTTTGAATCCAAGGGAAGGATTCTTGAGAGGATGAATGCTATACCTCTTAGTTGATGCTTTGTTTAGTTGAGAGAGTTTTGTAATAGACTTTTAGAGGATGTTGCTCAGTAGACTTTTATAGTTGTATTTTTATACTTGTTGGTTTATAATGGGTTGTATATGTTGACCGTAGACTTGTGCAGGTTGGTTATAGTTTATATATCGGAATTTTATTACTCTCATTTTTGGAGACTTGTGTAGTAAGCCTTGTATGCATGGATTTTAAGTAGGTTTAAGTAATGTGACAATTCCAACGTCCTATTTTAGCCCTGTAGGATTTTGGGGTCGTTACATCGTGAATCCATGACAACTCTGGAGGTAAAGCTAACTTATATGCAACTCTCTTCAGACCTTCATCATCTGGTACACACAACCGCCTGTCAAATAATAGCGTGTCATCATCTCGCAAAGAGTGATCAATGCGGTGACCACTACGCACCTCTCCTATAATCCTCGTCAACACGGGATCACGGCCTTGGGCCTCATGAACATGATCTAACATGGTCGGTCTGACCCGAAAACTAGCCAACAAGGCACCCAAACCATCTACTGTCAAGACCACTCCAAGAGATCTAAACTTAACCAGAAAGGGTACATCACTATTCGAAGATAAGACAATGAACTTGTGGACTTCCGACTAAGTGTGTCGTCCACTACAAAAGCCTTACCCAGGTGACTCAATGGTGCAAACATAATCCTTGAGCAACTCTATCCACCTCCGAGTCAATCACAAGGGTCAAATAAGCCTGAGCAACCTTGCTTGAGAAACCTTCGAGCGGTGATATAAGAAATAACAAATGAAGGAAGAATGTGATGCTCTCTGCAGAAAACTAACTTTGGCTCCCCTGGGCGCCGAAAGTTAACCTCCTTTCGAAAATAATCCACTGATGCTTGGTGGGTCGCTAACCAATCCATGCCCAAATGGCATCAAAATCGTGTATATCTAGGGGAATCAAATCTGCCAATAGCTCACGCTCCCCCACTCTAAATACGCTATCTTGACAGACATCCACAGCCAAAAGTGACTCCCCTATAAGAGTAGCAACCACTAAACTCACATCTAGGGGGCTAACTCTCTATTTGCATGAATGGTAAATGATCATGATACAAAGGAATGCGTGGAGCTAGGATCAATCAAAGCATGTGCAGTTTACAAAAAGAATAGAAAACATGCCTACTACCACATCTAGGGTAGCCTGAGCATCTTGTTGGGTTATAGCAAAAATTCATCCCTAAGCACGGGTCCTACCTAGTTGTCCACCCTATCTGCTGCTGTCGGTCACAACGGCATTGGTCTACACACTCGAGCTAGGTCTGACTCCTCTAGTCTGAGGTCCTACTTGTACTTGTCTACTACCTCAACTCTAAACAATGTTGCCCCTCTAGATAAGGGCTGGACATTCTCTCTTCAAATGGCCTGTCTGGCCACAAAGATAACTGGTTCCAGAACCTCTTTGACACTCCCTCATGGAACTTCCCTCAAGTTTTGAACAGGGAATATCCACTCTGCTGACTTTGAGGTAGTATCGCTTAAAGAATTCTCGTCGAAAATCTGCCCACGAGAGCACTGGGGGGGATGGATAACGACACTCAACTGAAGTCCACCACTGAAAAACATTCCTCTTAGAGGAACACCGCATAAGAAAGATGCTACTCATCAGTACATTTCATCAATGTGACAATTCTCTCCAATCTCTAAATCCATGCCTCTCCTTCGAGAGGGTCTGAAGAACCAAAAAATGACGTAGCCCCTAGCCTACGGGCATGCTCTATAGGCAACTCTGTCTCATTAGAGGAAGTGGGACTGAGTAACATAAGCTATAGCTTGTGCAAGCATATCAACTGCCTGTTGGAATATAGGCGCTGGATTCAGAGGAGAATTTGGCATCTAGGGGCGGAATTTGTTGCCGTCTCAGGTACATGATCAGTAAATAGTCGAGGAATCCTACGAGATCGGCCGCGACGCCTCATGAACTCTGAAAAACATAAGAGTAGGTGTAGAACTCATGATATGTATCTACATGCAGTGCAGGTGTCTACAAAATCTAAAACCTGATGCTCTGATACCATTAAATGTCACACCCCTTCCAGTAGGGTAGATCCCCCCCGGATGAAGTGGACCCTATGAGGTAAGGCACTACTAGGAACCTTCCTGTGGGTAACATAATTCTAATCGTGAACCTGCTAAAACATATGCCTTCATACGTATTCTTAAAACATAAAACATACATGTAGAATCTCAAAAGATTAAATGTCAGTGATATGTCTAAATAAAATGAGACCTCAATTGAGGATGACACAAGGATGACACCGTGCCACGATCTTTACTAACTCGACGAAGGACTGCTCCCTATCACAAACTGCTGCTAATCTGAAGTAGGGTAAAATAAAAAAGTAAGACATAGCTCGGTGAATGAATATCAACTATAGGTACATCATAAACATGAGCTAATTCACAAAACAAGAAGATTTAACCATAATCACCCTTCTTATTTAGAAAAATTTCAATAGAGTCTACTCTAAAAATAGAGAATTTCAAATCTTATACATCACCTGTAAATCCTGTTCATAAGAAAATTAATTGAAACATAATACAGTATAATCCTCATACTTTCCAAATTTCTCATATATACTACTTTACAACCATTGATAATTTTCCCAATACTATATAGTGAGTCTAAAGTTTCTACAAAATTACTAAGTAGAATTTCCTTATCATTGTCATACATGTCCATACTACCTACTTGCTTGCCTGCTTGGAACATCCTGGTCATATTTCAAATATATATTCATACTACATGTTTGTTTGTCTGCCTAGACTCCCTTATCACATTTCGTACATATTCATACTACCCGTCTGCTTAGAATTTCTTTATCATATTTCATAAATACTCACCCTGCCTGCCTGGGCACTTACCCCATGGGTAGCCCTATTCCAGTGGATGGTATGCATTTGTCCATCTGGGCACTTACCTTACAGGCAGCCTTATTCCCAGTGGATAATATCCTTTTGTCCATCTGGGCGCTTACCTTACAGGCAGCCCTGTTCCCAATGGATAGTATCCATCTTTCCTTCTGGGCGCTTACCTTACAGGAGCCCTGTTCCCAGTGGATGTATCCATCTGTCCATCTGGGTGCTTACCTTATAGGCAACCCTGTTCCCAGTGGATGTATCCATCTATCCATCTGGGTGCTTACCTTATAGGCAGCCCTGTTCCCAGTGGATGTATCCATCTGTCAATCTGGGCGCTTACCTTACAGGCAGCCCTGTTCCTTTTGGATGTATCCATCTGTCCATATGGGCGCTTACCTTATAGGCAGCCCTGTTCCCAGTAGATGGTATCCATCTGTCCATCTGGACGCTAATCTTACAGGCAGCCCTATTCCCAGTGGATGATATCCATCTGTCCATCTGTTATCAAGAGACCTGACCTTTATCAGGATTTCATTTACATAATCCTTAATTCATGGATGTACTTACATAGACGTATTCATACTACCAAGGATTTCATAATCATACTCACTAGTTACATATGCATATTCATCGTATTCATACTACCACTTATTCCATAAACATACTCACTAGTTCATAGTCATAAACATACTCATTAGTTATTAACCTTTAATTTGACAAAATCACTATTGTAGGTATTCACTCATCTGATTTGAGTTCCAAGACAAGCCTAGCTAGCACTGGAGCTCCCCACATCAACCTCCGATGATAAGTCCTCACCTAAGGCATAATAACATATATGTATACAATAATGCATTAGCTATGAACCAAGAACAAATCATTTTTAAATGTGAATTTGAGGCGAGAAACCCAATCCTTTCCATCATTTTCCCTAACTTTCCATAATTGTGTAGTTTCTTAAATAAATTTCAAACCACATAAGTCATTCATACTTTTCCAATCTGATCTAAAATCATAAGCATTTCATTGGGACTTAACTCATTATTTCAAAATTCACTTTAGAGCATTTTCAAAAATTCTCATAGTACTCTTAGTAATATTAAATCATCAAAATTAACTTGTAAAATTCAATAAAAATCATTTCTCAAATTAAAATATCGTCAATTAAACATCTATCAAATTAATTTCACCAAACTAAATGATTACTAACAAAATCCCCAAATTTGTGTTTTTAACATAAACCCTTGCTTTTACCCCTTTTCAATTCCCACTACTTTATTTCAAATTAATCATTTTCTCAATATTACTACACCCCAAAAAGGTGTTTAGAAGCAATCAACAAAATTAATTCATGTCCAAAACATGATACTCAAGCTTTAATTACACTAAATAGAGTTTCAGAATGAAAAAAAATAACTTTGGGTGGAGAAATTTACCAAATTAATTGCGTGCTTAGCGCCCAAATGGCGACCACAACATGTCTTTGATAGAGTGAAGAAAAACCAGAAAAATTGGGGGTTGGAAGAGATTTGGCGTTGGTGGGGGGTTTTGGCCCAAATAGGGCTGGCGGCGAGGGCAGCGGCTAGACGGCGGGGGTGATGGGGTTGGCTGACACGGCTGGAGTGTTGACAGTGGTGCAGACGGTGGCCCGGTGGGCTTGGGTCTTGGAGAGAGAGAAGGAAATTGAGGTGAGTGCGAACGAAAAGAAAGAATGAAAGAATAGGAAGCGGAGAAACTCACGTGAGAATATGAAGGGACGTTCATCTTCCGAGTTTTCTACTCATGGGGCACATATGCCAGATTCCTCAGAGTTTTGTAGTACTTCCCAGGTATAAATTTTGAAACTATTTATTACATTCGAATTTACAGATTATTATAAGTTTTTATTTTTTGTGATAAATTTTGATCCGGAGCTCTGTTTCACGTGTTGAAGCAAAGCTCCTGTTTTTGCATTAGGGAGAGAATTATCAATGAGATCTTTTATGTTTGTTTTCTAAAGGAATGAATAAAGGAATCAGGATTAGAGAATTGGGTTTAGTCGTTTAGATACTATATTGGATCTAAACCAATCATATAGATTCTTAATTTCGTCAATTTTTTGGTAGTTTTAATATTTTTCTCTATCCACAATTTTGCCCATTATCGATTTGAAGTTTTGGTAACACATGTCCCTTTTGAATAAACTACTTATGAATAGAAGGTCAAGGTCAGTTACTCTTATAATCCAAGCTAAGAGAACCAATTGTAATGAACTATTGCTTTTAGTGATTGTTTACCGTAGAAACTCAATCTCTTATGTCTGAAGACTCTGAACTAGGATTGTCTCTAGATAACGGATAAAAACACCGTAGAATTCATTACATGAAGCCAAAAACACCTTAGATTGTATATACTTCCACAGAACTATGTGTACAAGTAGATGGGCAAATGATAAGGACAAAAAATCGAATAATAAATGTTTAGTACTTTTCAGTTGCAATACGGTTAGAATTACAGTTGGAGTTGGAGGAAAGAATAGTATCTGATGCAAAAATGGGTATTTGTAGGTCATCCAACAGCTTAATTTGTTAGAATTTCTATTTTGACAGATCAGAACTGTTCAATTTGTGTTTATTGAACTGTTCAAATTCAATTTCGTTTTTCAAATAGAATTTGTTAAAATATAAATTCTATTTTAATTATATTTTTTGTGTTTATTGAATTTAACTGTTCAAATTGAACTGTTCACTAACCATTAGCTATTGGGTCTGTCTCTTCCATTACCGGAGCCGAAGGTCATCCAACAGCTTCTGTGCACACTTTGGTTTTTCTTTTGAGGACGTTTTTGTCTATGAAGATGAAGAGTTACATAGGAATGTTTTCCATCTCTTTTCTTATAAGTTGGGAGGGTTCTATCAATGTAGGTGAGGTCGGAAGTCCTGGTCGAAGCAATGAAATCGAGTGGGAATTTATGTAGAAAGATTGTCGTGAACGTTAGCTATTGGGTCTGTCTCTTCCATGAGTGTTTCCTATACTTTGATTCTAATCTAAGAAACGGCAACTAGGCCAGAGTCTTCAAGCTAGCACTTCTTTTCAATGCCTCTTCCTTATGCTTCCTCCCTGAAAAATCTTGCTCACCTTCTATGGTTTTGACAAGATCAGCTTCTGTTGCACTCCATCATTGCCTCTGTCTCAGAACAGATCATGCCGCTCATTGCCTTAGCAACAACCTCCCATACGGCATGGGAGAATTTATTAACACGATGAGAAGCATATCTGATGAGCTTTCAATCATAGGTGAGCCTCTTAGTGATATTGATTTGGTTGTCCATGTCCTACATGGTCTTGGTCCAACATTCAAAGAGAGAACACCTGGATCAAATGCACCTGTGACACACCAACATGAGGCAGAGTACATCAGGTGGAGTACTTCAGTATCCTTAGGGATATAACTAAAAAATGCCTTGAGGTTTGGAAAATCAGATCAAACACACATTTTCAAATAATTTCCTCATGGATTAAACAGCAAGTGTCTGCAATAACCTAGAACGAACAATCCAGCATGTAGAAGGTGGGGGAATCAACATTATCATAATCATCCAAACCTTATCTCAACTGTTTGGGATTGGCTAAATGCTAATGAGTCATTTTCCGCCATTCCCCTATATCCAGCCACATCTTCCGAATGCCCTAGCATGAGCTTGAAATGGTGACGCATCTTAATAACACCAAATTCTAATCACAGTTTATGTTATACGAGAATTATTGGGCTCAAGTAACCCATCCAGCGGAAAGGACATGATTATTCTGTTTTCATCTTCCAAAAACTCCACTATCCAAACATCATTGATGCTGACTGTCTATGATAGGGAGCAACTCCCTAGTTGCAGTAGAAAAATTCAAGTATATCTATTTAACCACGATAATTGACATATAAAGGCAGAGAGTAAGATTCTGCAGAAAACACTAACCTGCTTCAATTCCTGTAATGTGAAAAGGCGTCGGCAAAAGCAACTAAAGCATAGGGTCACCTACAATGACATCTAACCACTTCACAAGATGAACACTACTGAAGGAAATTATTCAATTATACAGTATTTGATTAGAAATTTCATGAAGTTAAAAATTGAAATCCTTCCAGGATACAAACAACAAATGATCAACCTATGCACGCTACACAAATGTTGAAAGTAAACCCCTCTTTCCCCTTTTTTTTTTTTTGCACTTGTGGTTCTATCAAATAAGCAATTTTAGACCACCCTGTTCATAATAAGGGGGTGGGGGTGGATTTTTTTATGAGGGATCCTTCAAATAGACTTTTATCTGCTGCAGAGTTACTACAGTCCTAATAATCCCCTTGGAATGACATCAAATGAGGCCAATCATTTTCAAAACCCCAACTCCTGCATAACATATACCAGATTTTACTGAAAGATGGTAGGAGTGAAATTCAGTCATACGAGGGGAGGAAAACCAGCAAATTAATTGCTGATAACTCAAATAGAAAAAGACAGTTCTAAGTTTGAAAACTCAAAACTTCTCACACAAAACCACTCTTTGGAAGACACAAAACTAGATTAGGCGTTTATTGAAGTCATTACGGATTCAAAATAAATCCTTGAGTTCATATCAAATCAAACAAAAATAAAATAAAATTAGAGCTCCATTAGAAGAATCATCCAAATTCCAGAATCAAGTTTAGTTGCTGGAAATGTAAGTTCCTGAATCAGTTTTTTAGGGGTTGCATTGAATGTATTGGGGTTTATAATTTGGTGGGGTTGGGCTTAGGGAGGCCCGTTAGGTTTTTGGCGTTGTTTATTTCTTCCCTCTTTCTTCTTCGTCTTCTTTCATTAGTTCATAGGTGATTAGGGGTTTGCTCACACCACCATTCTCATTCTCCTGCTAAAGAGGTTCTTCTCAACTATAATTTGGTGATCTAGGTTGTGCTCAGACTTGGGTCATGTGACTTGCTAGAATTGTGGTCATGCAGGTCTAGATTGGGGTTTTGCTCAGGAGATGATGGGGGTTTGTGAAATTTCAGGATTTAAATGTCTCCTTTCCTAGGACGAGAACGTCCATATATATGGATCCAAACCTTATCCGTATATACCAAGACCTAGATAGCAACCTAACTGCAGAAGAGAAAGGGAACATCCCCCAGAGCCAGAACACAGGCGCGCAAGAAGATCACGTCTCCAAAGGTGGCGGTCGAACCTTATCCGTAAATACACTGTACGTAGTCTGAAACTGTCAATTAAGTGATGGTGACCATTTGATCAACCGATCTCTTTTGGACGGTCATTGTTGGAATCATTTATGACAGTTAGATTTGGTTTAAGGAGTCATGTAATTGAATTCAGCTCAGGTTCTTCAGTTGGGATCAACTGATCAGCGAACAAACCGCAGATCGATATCAAACGGGTAGATGCAACAGAAGTCACCAAGCATAAAAAAAAATGTGATTGAATATCATGGCGGTAATCAAGTTTTCAGTTTAAATTCTACATTGCTGATCTGCATAAGAAAAGAAGAAAATCGTCATCTACGCCTGTTGGTACAATGCTAAAACATGAACACATATGCATCACCCTAAACCACACCCCCCCAAAAAATATATATATTTATATATACCAAAACCCATGAATCACACACCCAAACAAATCCCACAGTAACTAACAACAAATAAATATTAAAAAGAAAACGTAAAGGCTTCAAAGCCATTTGATATCTCACACAGAGAGAGAGAGAGAGAGAGAGATCTTCCTATCCACGTCAATCCATAGAAAGAAAGAAATGAGATTAGAACAATAACCCAAAGGCAAGAGCCATTAAAGAAGCGAAGGCCGTGGGGATGAAGAGTACTGCCGTTATATAGTACCTTGGCAGTTACTTTATGTATGATAGAGTGCGTGAATTTAGAGTGTTACCTTATTAATTTTTTTTTGGTAACCAGCTATATCGTTTATCTATCTATGTTAGGGGATTAGGTGGGTTAAACAATTTTTAATATCGTTTATCTATCAAAGATTTGTTGTTATCTATCGAAAAATTAGCATATATGTAAAGTATCTTATTGGTTTATTTGTTATTATGGAAGCTTGACATGTAAATGATCATATTGACTACTCTTATATTGTTTTTCTTTTGAGGTTTATTGTTTAACAAACTCTTTTTAATGTTTGTAGGGAAGGCGGCATTCTCTCCCCGAGTCACCCCCAACTTCCAGGCAATGTTTATTAAAGAATTTTAGAGGAGCAATTATTGCCTTGGGACGGATTCATGGCGATGTAGCACAAAATCCTGAAGTATATAGCGTTATAGTAGATGACATCTATGATCAAAATACAGATTTGTATGAACGAGTGGGAACACTAGGAGATATTAGCATTGGCGAAACTATCATTTGGCCCAAATATTGTGTTAAATTTCTTTGATTTTTGTATTGACATATAAATTGGTTAAGTATTTATGTTTTCGTTGTTTGTGCGTGTGATTGCCTCGTTTGCTTGATAATTAGAAGATGAAGTTGTGTATTGTATTGTGTGATGGGTTGGACTAAATGTATATTAAGCGAATTTGCAGGTAGAATGTATAACTGACAGGTCGTTCATGCAGGAAAAAATAGTAACTGACAGGTTCATTCGGGAAAAAATAGTGATTTTTTTTTTAAATTTTTCGTCAAAAACGACGGCTATTGGCCGTCGTTTATAATAAAATTAATTTTTTTTAAAAATAGTTTTCCGCGAAATCAACGACGGCTTTAATACGCCGTTTATTTAAACGACGGCTAATGACCGTCGTTCTTTCCGACATAATAGCGACTGCTATAGGCCGTCGTTTATGATGAACTACACCCCCGTCCCCCACGGACTACACGACGGCCAAAGGACGTCGTAATTTTTAGCGCATTTTCACGTAGTGAGACGGGTTATGTCTTAACATACCCTCAACTTTGGGGAACTCTAGTTTTGTCAACATTGATCAGAATTGAATTATTCTTAAACCTTTAGAAAGGTATTGAAACCCTCTTCGAGGTTTATGTTTATCATATTTCTATATTTTTAGTTGAAGTTAGGTTAAATATTGGATTTCCGAAGTCAGGTCTGTTGAAATTCATCCTAGACCAGTCAACTTTAGATCCTATTTAGACAATTAAGAACTCAGAATTAGGATTTGTCCATTAGATACAAAATTATTTTCCTTTGAATGAAGATTTCAACGCAACTTAAATTATCAAAATCCAATAAGCGAGTCAAAAGTTATAGTTTAAGTACCAAAGTGGGAAAAACTCAACCCAGTCAGAACACCCAAACATCGACTTCTGCACTAGAGGGCCTGGTAAATGTTGACGTTTGGGCAGGAATAGAATGCTTGAAAATCCCAAATTTCGATCTATATAACCCAAATATCAACTTTTGGAACCCTCACGTCGATGTCTGGAACCCACACGTCGACGTTTACATGCGGGGATCGCGAAAAAAGGGGATTTTAAAGGGTACAATTGTGATTTTGACAACCCTAACCCTATAAATACCCAATTTTCTTGGGATTAAAGGTTTTAACACTTTGAGAAACATATTTGGAGAGGAAAAGAGAGAGAGCTAGGGTTTCAAAAAGGAATTTTCATTTGAGATCAAGAGGAGCACGATTCTTGCATCCCAAGGCTTGGATCATCTTCCTCAAGGCTTGGATCTTCTTCCTCAAGCACGATTTCACTCCTCCAAGCTTCTCAACCATCTCAAGCTTTAAGATGAAAGGGGTTTCGACCTTTCCAAGGTAAATACACTCTCTTATCTAGCTTTGTTATAATCCAAGTCATGGAATATGGATTTTAAATGGAGATTTCTCAAGAGTAAGAGTGACTACACTCTACAAACTAGTTTGTTGTAATCTCATAAGTAAATACACCTATTTTCTAACCTTGCTATAATTCAAACTAAAAATCAGGGTTTTAAATTGGGGGATTATCTCAAGTATACTATGATGTTAATATGTCTTGTATGAACATTTATGAAACGTAACAGTTTCCTAAGTATATTGTGATGCTCATAAGCACTTCACGCACTTTATGTTTTACAGAACTGAGATGTTTTCTCATAAGCATGGTATTTCAAGAATCATAAGAAAGGTTTTTCAAAGGAAAATTTATAAGAAGAAGCATAAGTTCATAAGCATTGACAAGGCCAAACTTTGGGTTGATATTTCTAAGATCGGTTACCTCATGCTCACAAGGATCAAGTCTTTTATCTTGTATAAGCTCCAAGGATCATAAGGCTCGCAAGGCTTCTATGAACTCATAAGAAATGCATAAGTCTAAGATCGGTTACAAGACTTACAAGTCTCATAAGTACTCACAAGCTCCATGGATCATGTCTAAGATCGGTTCACATGGCTCCAAAGATCACAAGGAACTCATAAGCTTACAAGGAACTCACAAGAACTCATAAGCTCACAAGGAACTCACAAAAACTCATAATCTCATAAGAACTCATAAGGCATATACTATGTGTTTGTTTTCCATGAAAGATAAGATTTGACGAATGATTTTCTATGATGAGTTTTGAAGATGAATTTATGAATTGTATTATCTTAAGTACTTGCATGTGATATTAGTGTTATTATAGAATTGTTAGCTAGTGGTTTGTACACGCTAAGTATTCCATGCTCAGCTATATATTTTATGTCGGCAGGTATGTTCAGCATCTGCAACTCTGAGCCATAAGTTGAGGAGGAGTATGTGGAAGAAGAGGCATCTATCCCGTTACAGCCTCAGGAGGATAGGGATCTAGATAGATGGCCCTATCTAGACTATTGTTAAGTGGAGAGACAGTGAGGTTTCTTTTTTTGTACTTTGATGAGTGAGCATGTCCACTATTGTTTTGGTTTAATTATTGTACCAACTTGGAATACAATCATATGTATAGAAGAAAATTTTAATTTACGCTTCCGTACTATTCTATGTTTCCGCTATGCTATGCATTGGATATTTTTACAGGATGGTTTGGTACCAGATATGACACATCACGAGACAAAGTATCCATAACTCCGAGGGGATATTTTGGGTTGCGATAGAGGTGGTATCAGAGCCTAGGTATTAGGTTTTCTTTAGGGTCACTTAGAGTCTGATAACATGACGGAAACAAGACATTAGGTCCAAGAAAAGAGTCGTATTCTAAGTATAGGCTAATCATTTAGTCTTAGTCTTTAAACCATTTGATACCTCAACCGAACTTAGTGTCTTTCGCTAGGATAACCTCAATTATATGTTTATATATATTATGTGTTGACTATGTGTTACTGTATGCTTTTATAAGTATATATGTCAGTTGAATTTCTATGCTTTGAAGTCTAGTTACAAGTTAGACTTGTGGGTTGTTATTTTCTCTCTTGACTATCGTTATAAGACGCAGTAATGGAAAAAGTAGGAAATCATTGTGAAATTCTGTGATGATTGTAGAACATGCTACTATACAACTATATGTGAAATATATTGTGATGTATGAATTTATGCATGCTGAATACAAATTAAGAACATAGTTAGGTATAACACTCAAGCACCCTATGGATAAGCGAATGCTTAGCCATGTGTTGATCATCACTGGATCAACCTATTCCTTCATTTCACCTACTTTTGCCAAGGTCTTTTCTTCAGAGCCAAGTCGACTACGTCAGGAGTTGTGAATTTCGACTCCGCTCGGCAAGACTGTTGTTACAGACCAAGGGCACCGGGATTGTACGGTCCAAGTTGGGCAGCATGATTTTCTAGCTGATCTGATTGTCCTTGGGTATTTTTACAGGATGGTTTAGTATCAGATATGACACATCACGAGCCAAAGTATCCCTAACTCCTAGGGGGTATTTTGGGTCACGATAATCAACTCAATATAATTTACTCTAAATGAAGAGTGGTGGAGTCCTTGTTGAGCGTACACATACTTCTTCTAGTATAGCGTGCATATGGATCCAGTATTTAGTCCGGTGTGTTGGACATTGACAATTGGCTACATCGAAGCTATATAAGCAAATACCAGAGAAGATGTCGACCTCTTAGGTTAAGGACATCCTGTCAAATGGACTACCCTATATATGTAGACAGTATATTTCTAAGGGTGTCTGTCACACCCCTTCCAGTAGGGTAGATCCCTCCTGGATGAAGTGGACCCTACAAGGTGAGGCACTACTAGGAACCTTCCTGTGGGCAACATAATTCTAATCGTAAACCTGCTAAAACATATGCATTCATACGTATTCTTAAAACATAAACATACATGTAGAATCTCAAAAGATTGAGTGTCAGTGATATGTCTAAATAAAATGAGACCTCAATTGAGGATGACACAAGGATGACACCGCGACACGATCTATACTAACTCGATGAAGGACTGCTCCCTATCACAAACTGCTGCTAATCTGAAATAGGGTAAAATAACAAAGTAAGACATAGCTCAGTGAATGAATATCAACTATAGGTACATCATAAGCATGAGCTAATTCACAAAAAATGAAGATTTAACCATAATCACCCTTCTTATTTAGAAAAATTTCGGCAGAGTCTCCTCTAAAAATAGAGGATTTCAAATCTCATACATCACCTGTAAAACCTGTTCATAAGAAAATTAATTGAAACATAATATAGTATAATTCTCATACTTTCCAAATTTCTCATATATACTACTTTACAACCATTGATAATTTTCCCAATACTACATAGTGAGAATTAAGTTTCTACAAAATTACTGAGTAGAATTTCGTTATCATTGTCATACATGTCCATACTACCTGCTTGTTTACTTACTTGGAACATCCTGGTCATATTTCATATATATATATTCATACTACATGTTTGCCTGTCTGCCTAGACTCCCATATCACATTTCGTACATATTCATACTACCCGTCTGCTTAGAATTTCTTTATCATATTTCATAAATACTCACCCTGCCTGCTTGGGCACTTACCCCATGGGTAGCCCTATTCCAGTGGATGGTATCCATTTGTCCATTTGGGCGCTTACCTTACAGGCAGCCCTGTTCCCAGTCGATAATATCCTTCTGTCCATCTAGGCGCTTACCTTACAGGTAGTACTGTTCCCAATGGATAGTATCCATCTGTCCATCTGGGTGCTTACCTTACAAGCAACCCCCTATTCCTAATTGATGATATCCATCTGTCCATTTGGACGCTTACCTTACAGGCAGCCCTGTTCCCAGTGGATGTATCCATCTGTCCATCTGGGCGCTTACCTTATAGGCAGTCGTGTTTCCAGTGGATGTATCCATCTGTCCATCTGGGCGCTTACCTTATAGGCAGCCTTGTTCCCTTTGGATGTATCCATCTGTCCATATGGGCGCTTACCTTATAGGCAGCCCTGTTCCCAGTGGATGGTATCCATCTGTCCATCTGGACGCTTACCTTACAGGCAACCCTATTCCCAGTGGATGATATCCGTCTGTTCATCTGTTATCAAGAGACCTAATCTTTATCAGGATTTCATTTACATAATCCTTAATTCATGGATGTACTTACATAGACGTATTCATACTACCAAGGATTTCATAATCATACTCACTAGTTACATACGCATATTCATCGTATTCATACTACCACTGATTCCATAAAAATACTCACTAGTTCATACTCATAAACATACTCGTTAGTTCTTAACCTTTAAATTGACAAAATCACTATTGTAGGTATTCCCTCACCTGATTTGAGTCCCAAGACAAGCCTAACTAGCACTGGAGCTCCCCTAATCAACCTTCGATGATAAGTCCTCACCTAAGGCATAATAACATATATGCATACAATAATGCATTAGCTATGAACCAAGAACAAATCATTTTTAAAAATGAGCTTCAGGCGAGAAACCCAATCCTTTCCATCATTTTCCCTAACTTTCCATAATTGTGTAGTTTCTTAAATAAATTTCAAACCACATAAGTCATTCATACTTTTCCAATCTGATTTAAAATCATAAGCATTTCATTGGGACTTAACTCATTATTTCAAAATTCACTTTAGAGCATTTTAAAAAATTCTCATAATACTCTTAGTAATATTAAATCATCAAAATTAACTTGAAAAATTCAATAAAAATCATTTCTCAAATTAAAATATCCTCAATTAAACATCTATCAAATTAATTTCACCAAACTAAATGATTACTAACAAAATCCCAAAATTTGTGTTTTTAACATAAACCCTTGCTTTTACCCCTTTTCAATTCCCACTAGTTTATTTCAAATTAATCATTTTCTGAATATTACTACACCTCAAGAAGGTGTTTAGAAGCAATCAACAAAATTAATTCATGTCCAAAACATGATACTGAAGCTTTAATTACACATAATCAAGATTTTTCAAGAATGAAAAAATAACTTTGGGTGGAGAAATTTACCAATTAATTGCGTGCTTTAGCTCCCAAATGGCTCCCCCAACCCTAGTCTTTGATAAGAGTTAAGTAAACCAAGAAAAATTGGGGTTTGAAGAGATTTTGGTGTGGAGTTCTTGGCCCAAACTAGGGCTGGCCGGCAGCGACGTTGGCTGATCGGCGGCTGGCGTTGTCTAACAGTGGTGCCGACGGTGGCGGTGGGGCTTGGGTCTTTGAGAGAGAGGAAGGAAATGAGAGTGAGTGGAGAAAGAAAAGAAAAAGAAGGAAAGAATAGGAAGAGGAGAGAACTCACGTTCTCTTATAATTCTCTCCCCAAGCGGCAAAAGACCATTTTGCTCTCCTAATGGCTTAAGGTCTCTTTTAGTATTCTTGGAAAATAAAGCATTTAGGCTCATTTTAAAGAAATTAACTTCACCAAATTTTTTTTTTTTAATAAACCATACCTTACCTTAAATCTTCCATACTTAACTATAATACATCATACTTAATTTTTGAAAAAAATGCTCTCAGTGATAATTTTTTATTTTTTTAAAACGAGAGTGACCGCCACCAAATAAAAATTTGAATGCTACAATTATGAGATGCTCTGCATGTTATGGCCATAATAAGAAATAGTACCAAATAATTCATAATATCGTTAATAATGACCAAAAATAAAGAAATTTCAAAATTCCCCTTGGTTCTTAGACTCGGGTGTTACAAATATTCCCCCCCTTAAAGAATTCCGTCCTCGAAATTCACATACCTGAGGTAAGGAAAAGACTAGGGTATCACTCTCATATCATCCTCGCACTCCCAAGTAGCCTCTTCTTTCTAATGATTTCGCCATAGCACTATGACTAAGACAATTGTTTTACCAAACAAAAACCTGGCCTCGACTATCCTGGATAGTAACTGGCTCCTTCTCATATGACAAGTCCTCTCTCAACCTGATTAACTGAGTCGCCAAAACATGTGAGGGGTCTTGAATATTCTTATGCAAGGTCGAGACATGAAAGACATACCCGAATCTTTTTTCACGTTTTTATTGCATTGCATTAGGGGTATTATAGTCCTTGTGATGTTTTAATGTTTATTGTATTGTATATCTAATGGGTGTAGTGTGATTAAGGTTTAATCAAACTTCTAGTTCAAGAATGTCATATCACACTCTAAACTTTAGGAAGCTTTAGTTTTGGCACCGTTTATTGAAATTGAGTAATTCTTGAACCATTAGAAAGGTATTGGAACCCTCTTCGAGGTTCATGTTTAATGTTTTTTTTTATTTTTAATCTAAGCTAAGTCAAAAAATGGGTTTTCTGAGGTTTTGTCTGATGGAATTGCAGATCAGTCAACTTTGGAGAGTTTTTGGTTCATAATAAGGGAGAATTTGGAAATTCTTAAATACCAGAAATGTTCATTTTTGAAAGACGAATCCAACGCAAGTTGAATCGTCGAAATCCGATGAACGAGTCAAAAGCTATGGCCAAAATAGTAGAGTAGGTCAAAAATCTACAGAACACCGATCACTCGGTCAGAAGTAGTGATCGATCGGTCCAAAACCAATCAATCGGTAGCTATCGACTGGTCCAAAATTTTGTATGGGGAAATTTTTCAGAGAGTGTGTTTTTGACCGATCGCCCGGTTATAAACACCGATCGATCGGTAGGCGACCGATCGATCGGTCATAACCACCGATCGCTCGGTCTTTCGTGTTTTTGACAGAATTTTAGTAAGGACTTTTTGGTCTTTTGTTCTCAGACTTGGGGCTATAAATAGGGATCCTATTTCGGGGTATTAGAATACTCTACCTATTTCTAACCAAATTTGGCGATGAGATTAATATGGAGGATGGGATTAATATGTGGATGTGAATGGTGAATGGATTGTATGGATGTATTATGGTTTGATGAATGCTTGAAAATGTAGAAGGGCAATAGATTCATAACACATGTACTCAAGGTGTTTGTGAAAATGCTTGAGAGGATGAATTCTATTATACTCTTATGAAATGGTAGTAAATTGATTATGAATTGTGACATGAATTATGATAAGATATGTATATGTGATTGTTTCTTAAGTATGTCTAATTACTTGCATGGAAATTGATAGTCGAGAAGGTAAGAACTTAGAAAAAAATCTCTCAAATCGGGAATTCTCTAACTATTTGGTATGGGACGGTATAGTGGAGTTTCCATGGTGGGAGATCGGAATCTACGCAATTACCAACTCGAATATTAATTTCGACACTTAAGCACGTATGCACGTGTATGTTAAGATAAGAGTCTCACAAGTCACACATGTGGACCACAAGCATGAGCATAGCATATGTATGACATTTTGAATAAGCATAAGCATGGCATGGTCCGTATCTACCAAGAACGGCATGTCAATTACATTTGATTCATAGGCATGGTCCGTATCCGCCAAGAATGGCATGTCAATCATTTGATTCTTAAGCATGGTCCGGATCCGCCAAGAACGGCATGCTAACCATATGATTTCTTAGACATGGTCCGTATCCACCAAGAATGGCATGTCACATCATTGTATGATCTGAATAAGTGCATAAGTATAAGCATCTCACAAGCACGTGGTCTCATAAGCATAAGCAACTCATAAGTGTATTGTCTTCCAAGTCTAAGATTCTCACAAGTACACGAGTCAAGGTGATGATATAATGCATATGCGCACACGTTCTTCCGCACTCTGATTATGTTATTATGCTATTGGATATGTTTCTAACTAAGTGCAGGTATATTATTATTGTTGGTTGGATTTTTTATACACTGAGTACCTTTGTACTCAGCCGGACTTTTGTCTTGGCAGGTTTAGAGCAGGGGTACACGGCGGAGCCGTGGATTGAGGAAGCTTACATCGAGGAAGCAGGAGAAGGTGAGCCTTCCGAGGAAGGAGCCGGAGGCTTGGGTGTCTATACGTCTTAGTTGATGCTTTGTTTAGTTGAGAGAGTTTTGTAATAGACTTTTAGAGGATGTTGCTCAGTAGACTTTTATAGTTGTATTTTTATACTTGTTGGTTTATAGTGGGTTGTATATGTTGACCGTAGACTTGTGCAGGTTGGTTATAATTTATATATCGGAATTTTATTACTCTCATTTTTGGAGACTCGTGTAGTAAGCCTTGTATGCATGGATTTTAAGCAGGTTTAAGTAATGTGACGATTCCGAAGTCCTATTTTAGCCCTGTAGGATTTTGGAGTCGTTACAGAGGTGGTATCAGAGCATAAGGCATTAGAGTCCTTAGGGCTAAGATATTAAGTATAGGATGTAGGAAGATGTGAGTCTTAGGGAAGCAACATGAAGTTCAGGATTTTCAAATTATGGAGGATTGAGTTTTGGTTAAGCGTAGACTTTAGCATTTATGTGAGTGTGTTTCTAAATGATTTTTTTTCTTCTTCTCAGGATTGTAAGCATGAGAAGGGGTGAATGAAATAATAGGAATGGAGGAGGCAGTGTGACTGATGGGGATACTCTAGATGGTACCCCCAGGCTAATGTGGGTCGGGCTATGGAAGCTATTGCTGCAGCCATGGAGAGGCAAGCTAAAATTATGGCTCAACAAACTGCATTACTAACGGCAGGTCAAGCTAGGCAAGAGAGGCAGGTTGATGTTCACCCATCCCGTCACAACGGAGTGGAAGCTTTTAGGAGGATGAGTCCTTCAGCCTTCTATGGTAGTACGGATCCCTCAGTTACTGAGTTCTGGATCATGCAACTAGAGAATATTTTCTCCGTGCTTGAGGCTACCGATGAGCAGAGGGTGAAATGGGCCTCCTTCGTCATGGAAGGATAAGCTGAACATTGGTGGAGGGTAGCATCTAGGCAGAGGAATGAGGTGCGAGCCGGACAAGAGTGGACTTGGGGAGAGTTCCTCGACATCTTCTACGAGAGATACTTCCCGGTATTTGTGAGAGATCAGAAGGAGATTGAATTCTCTACCTTGGAGCAAGGGAGGATGTTAGTGGCCGAGTATGAGGCCAAGTTTGTAGAGCTTTCTAGGTTCGCTCCTCACTTGATTGCTACGGAGAGAATGAAGGCAAAGAGGTTTGAGCGAGGCTTGAAGGATTTTATCCGGGAGAAGGTTTCGATACTTCAGCTCGAAACATGGGAGGTGTATCAGCGCGCCTTGATAGCTGAGAAGAATTCAGAAGAATTTTTGAAGAAGAGGGAGAAGATGCAAGCAAACAGGTTTGGCCCCCAGGACAAGAGGCCGAGGATAGCAGGTCCTATGCCCATTGCTAGGCCTACCTTGTATCAGAGGCCTACTCAGGCAACCCCTCGAGCATCTCAGGTGGCTCTGCCTACTGCTGGTACCCAGTTGTATGATGCATGCAGCCAGTGCGGAAAGAGGCACAGAGTAGGAGAGTGTAGGGCAATTACTAGAGGTTGTTTCTATTGTGGAGAGGTCTCACACCGGATCCGAGATTGCCCACTCCGCATTCAGCAGGGGCTTCAGTCGACTCAGCCACAGGGAGTCAGGCCCCCAGTCAGGCAGTCCGTGCAGCAGAGGCCACCGCAGGGTCTTAGACCTCAGCAGCCTCGCCAATCAGCTCAGGGTCAAGTGTTTGCTACCTCAGAGTGGGATGCACAGGCGTCCGATGACGTTGTGCAGGGTATGTCTAAGTGTATTTTTAGTTAATTAAAATATTGTTCTGATGCTATGCGTGTGATATTAAGTATTATGTGGTATGATGTATGATGAATGTATGCAGTCATGATTTGACAAGTTGGCTTTGTGTCTTAATTCAGGCTCATTGTTGATAAATGATTTTCTCGCTCTTATGTTGATCGATACTGGTTCCACTCACTCCTTCGTCACACCTAGTTTTGCACGAGAGTTTCTGATTAAGCCAAGTTTGTTAGATCGTGAATTGTCGATCGCTACTCTTATCGGTAGTTCAGTCATCACTGATAAGGTCTATCGAGATTGTGATATTCAAGTAGGTCAGAGAGAGATGCCAGCTGATCTGATTGTCCTTGAGTTTCAAGACTTCGACGTCATACTAGGCATGGATTGGCTTTCCAAATACCATGGGCATGTTGACTGTTTTGGGAAGGTGGTCAACTTTAGACCAATCAGTGAGCCTCCTTTTCGTTTCCAGGAGTTGAAGAAGAAAGACTTAGCTCATTTTACGGCATTGAGTCTTACTACCTCGGAAGTACCAGTTTCCTCAAGTATCCCTGTTGTAGAGGAATTCATGGATGTCTTTCCCAAGGACTTGCCGGGTTTGCCGCCGGATAGAGAAGTAGAGTTTGCAATTGAGTTGGCTCCGGGTATGGCACCCATCTCTAAAGTGTCATATAGGATGGCTCTAGCAGAGTTAAAGGAGCTTAAGGAGCAGATTGATGAATTGCTTGGTCTTGGGTTTATCCGCCCAAGTGTATCACCTTGGGGAGCTCCTATTTTGTTTGTGAAGAAGAAGGATGGTTCGATGAGGATGTGCATCGACTATCGGCAACTGAACAAGGTCACTATCAAGAACAAATATCCTTTGCCTAGGATCGATGACTTGTTTGACCAGTTGCAAGGAGCTAAGTATTTCTCCAAGATCGATTTAATGTCAGGCTACCATCAGTTGAAGATAAAGGTGGAGGATGTGCCTAAGTCTGCTTTCAGGACCAGATATGGGCATTTTGAATTCCTAGTCATGGATCTCATGAACAGGATCTTCAAGCCGACTCTGGACCGCTTTGTGATCGTGTTTGTGGATGACATTTTAGTGTACTCCAGGACACAGAAGGAGCATGAGATGCATCTCCGGGTCACACTGAAGACACTTCGTGAGCATAAGTTATATGCTAAACTTAGTAAGTGTGAGTTTTGGCTAGAAAATGTAGCATTTCTAGGTCATGTGGTGTTTGGAGAAGGGATTTCTGTGGACCCTTCCAAGATAGAAGCAGTGGAAGGATGGGGAAGACCAAGGAGTGTTACAGAGGTACGAAGCTTCTTGGGCTTAGCTGGATATTATCGAAGATTTGTCGAAGGTTTCTCTAGTTTGGCAGCTCCACTTACTCACCTAACTCGAAAGAATGCTAGATTCGAGTGGAATGAGAAATGTGAGGAGAGTTTTCTTGAGTTGAAGAAGCGTCTCATCACCGCTCCGATCTTGACTTTTCCATCAGGTAGTGAAGGTTTTGTGGTGTATAGTGACGCCTCACTCGTTGGGTTAGGTTGTGTTCTTATGCAACACGGGAAGGTGATTGCCTATGCTTCTCGGCAGTTGAAAGACCACGAGAAGAACTATCCTACCCATGATTTAGAGTTAGCAGCCTTAGTTTTTGCTCTTAAGATTTGGAGACACTATTTGTACGGTGCGCAGTTTGAAGTTTTCACCAACCACAAAAGTCTAAAGTATTTGTTCTCGCAGAAAGAGCTAAATTTAAAGCAGCGTCATTGGGTGGAATTCCTCAAGGATTATGATTGCTCTATCCAGTACCACCCGGGGAAAGCGAATGTAGTGGCAGATGCACTAAATAGAGACCAACTGGGTTCTTAGCACACTTAATGGTCCAAGATGAAAGTTACTGGAAGAGGTGTCTAGCCTTGATGCGGGTTTTAGTGTGGGAGCATCTGGAGCCTTGTTGGCTAACATTATGGTCAGGCCAACCTTACTAGACAGGATTAAAGACCTGCAGTGGAATGATGGAGAACTGCACGCTGCCATGAATAAGTCGCTTAGCAGCGGGTTTGAGGACTTCTCTTGGAAAGATGGTGGAGTTTGTTTCAAGAGTAGACTTTGTGTTCCGGATGATGAAGATTTAAGAAGAGAGATTCTGGATGAAGCACACAAGTCCAAGTACACGGTACATCCGAAAGGTACTAAGATGTACCAGAACCTCAAGAAGTATTTCTGGTGGAAAGGTATGAAGAAAGATGTGGCTACCTTTGTATCCAAGTGTTTGGTGTGTCAGCAAGTGAAGGCCGAACACAGGAGGCCGACATGACTTCTTCAGTCTCTTCCTATTCCCGAGTGGAAGTGGGAAAATATCTCCATGGATTTTGTTGTTGGTTTGCCAAAGACGGCCAAGAAATTTGATGCCATTTGGGTTGTGGTTGATCGATTGACTAAGTCAGCTCATTTTCTTCCATATCGGACCACTTTCAACTCCAATCAATTGGCTAACTTCTATATCAAGGAGATAGTCCGTTTGCATGGAGTGCTAGTTAATATTGTTTCTGATCGAGATCCGAGATTTATATCCAGATTCTAGAAGAGTTTTCAGTAGGCCATGGGTTCCCATTTGGATTTTAGTACGACATTTCATCCGCAGACAGATGGGCAAACTGAGAGGGTGAACCAGATCATAGAGGACAAGCTACGAGCTTTCATGTTAGACTTTCAGGGTAGTTGGGTTGATCACTTGCCATTGGTTGAGTTTGCCTACAACAATAGCTATCAAGCTAGCATTCAGATGGCACCGTTTGAGGCACTTTATGGGAGGAGTTGTCGTTCACCTTTGTGTTGGGACGAAGTTGGCGAGAGGAAGCTTTTGGGTCCCTGAGCTCGTTGGTCAGACTGTAGATAGAGTTCAGTTGATCAGGAAGAGGTTGAAGGTAGCTCAGAGTAGACAGAAGAGCTATGCCGATACTCGTATGAGAGATTTTGAGTTTCAAGTTGGAGATTTTGAGTTTGTAAAGATCTCACCTACGAAGGGGGTGATGAGGTTCGGCAAGCAGGGCAAGCTTAGTCTGAGATATGTGGGTCATTTTGAGATCATTACCCGAGTCGGGGAAGTTGATTACCGGGTTGTCTTACCACCTCACATGGAAGGTGTGCATAATGTCTTTCACATCTCTATGTTGAGGAAGTACATTGCTGATCCTTCACATGTCATTCATTTGGAACCATTGGAAATTCGGGAAGATTTGACTCTAGTGGAGGAACCGGCTTCGAATCTTGGACCGAAAGGAGCAAGTTTTACGTTCTAAGGTCATTCCTCTTGTACTCTTACAATGGGAGCATCACTCTAGAGAAGAGGCTACTTGGGAGAGAGAAGCCAAAGTTCGCGAAAAGTACCCGCACTTATTCACCTAAGGTACGTAATTTCGAGGACGAAATTCTTTTAAAGGGGGGAGGATGTAGTGACCTGAATTTTTTTTCCTGTTTTTATTGCATTGCATTAGGGGTATTATAGTCTTTGTGATGTTTTAATGTTTATTGTATTGTATATCTAATGGGTGTAGTGTAATTAAGGTTTAATAAAAAAAAAGATTTAATCAAACTTCTAGTTTAAGAATGTCATATCAAACTCTAAACTTTAGGAAGCTCTAGTTTTGGCACCGTTTATTGGAATTGAGTGATTCTTGAACCATTAGAAAGGTATTGGAACCCTCTTCGAGGTTCATGTTTAATGTTTTCTTTATTTTTAATCTAAGCTAAGTCAAAAAATGGGTTTTCCGAGGTTTTGTCTGATGGAATTGCAGATCAGTTAACTTTGGGGAGTTTTTGGTTCATAAATAAAGGAGAATTTGGAAATTCTTAAATATCAGAAATGTTCGTTTTTGAAAGATGAATCCAACGCAAGTTGAATCGTCGAAATCCGACGAACGAGTCAAAAGTTATGGCCAAAATAGTAGAGTAGGTCAAAAATCTACAAAATACCGATCGCTCGGTCAGAAGTAGCGATCGATTGGTCCAAAACCGATCGATTGGTAGCTATTGACTGGTCCAAAATTTTGTATGGGGAAATTTTCCAGAGAGTGTGTTTTTGACCGATCGCCCGGTCATAAACACCGATCGATCGGTAGGCGACCGATCGATGGTCATAACCACCGATCACTCGGTCTTTCGTGTTCTTGACAGAATTTTAGTAAGGACTTTTTGGTCTTTTGTTCTCCGACCTTGGGGCTATAAATATGGATCCTATTTTGGGGTATTAGAATACTCTACCTATTTCTAACCTAATTTGGCAAAAAGGGAAAGAAAACCTAGGGTTTTGAGAGAAAGATTTCTTGGGGAAGAAGGAGATAGCTTGGATAGTGCAATGAGAGCTTGGAAAGCTTCCCCAAATCATCTCGGGAGCGTTTTGAATCCAAGGGAAGGATTCTTGAGAGGATGAATGCTATACCTCTTAGTTGATGCTTTGTTTAGTTGAGAGAGTTTTGTAATAGACTTTTAGAGGATGTTGCTTAGTAGACTTTTATAGTTGTATTTTTATACTTGTTGGTTTATAATGGGTTGTATATGTTGACCGTAGACTTGTGCAGGTTGGTTATAGTTTATATATCGGAATTTTATTACTCTCATTTTTGGAGACTTGTGTAGTAAGCTTTGTATGCATGGATTTTAAGTAGGTTTAAGTAATGTGACAATTCCAACGTCCTATTTTAGCCCTGTAGGATTTTGGGGTCGTTACATCGTGAATCCATGACAACTCTGGAGGTAAAGCTAACTTATATGCAACTCTCTTCAGACCTTCATCATCTGGTACACACAACCGCCTGTCAAATAATAGCGTGTCATCATCTCGCAAAGAGTGATCAATGCGGTGACCACTACGCACCTCTCCTATAATCCTCGTCAACACGGGATCACGGCCTTGGGCCTCATGAACATGATCTAACATGGTCGGTCTGACCCGAAAACTAGCCAACAAGGCACCCAAACCATCTACTGTCAAGACCACTCCAAGAGATCTAAACTTAACCAGAAAGGGTACATGCACTATTCGAAGATAAGACAATGAACTTGTGGACTTCCGACTAAGTGTGTCGTCCACTACAAAAGCCTTACCCAGGTGACTCAATGGTGCAAACATAATCCTTGAGCAACTCTATCCACCTCCGAGTCAATCACAAGGGTCAAATAAGCCTGAGCAACCTTGCTTGAGAAACCTTCGAGCGGTGATATAAGAAATAACAAATGAAGGAAGAATGTGATGCTCTCTGCAGAAAACTAACTTTGGCTCCCCTGGGCGCCGAAAGTTAACCTCCTTTCGAAAATAATCCACTGATGCTCGGTGGGTCGCTAATCAATCCATGCCCAAATGGCATCAAAATCGTGTATATCTAGGGGAATCAAATCTGCCAATAGCTCACGCTCCCCCACTCTAAATACGCTATCTCGACAGACATCCACAGCCAAAAGTGACTCCCCTATAAGAGTAGCAACCACTAAACTCACATCTAGGGGGCTAACTCTCTATTTGCATGAATGGTAAATGATCATGATACAAAGGAATGCGTGGAGCTAGGATCAATCAAAGCATGTGCAGTTTACAAAAAGAATAGAAAACATGCCTACTACCACATCTAGGGTAGCCTGAGCATCTTGTTGGGTTATAGCAAAAATTCATCCCTAAGCACGGGTCCTACCTAGTTGTCCACCCTATCTGCTGCTGTCGGTCACAACGGCATTGGTCTACACACTCGAGCTAGGTCTGACTCCTCTAGTCTGAGGTCCTACTTGTACTTGTCTACTACCTCAACTCTAAACAATGTTGCCCCTCTAGATAAGGGCTGGACATTCTCTCTTCAAATGGCCTGTCTGGCCACAAAGATAACTGGTTCCAGAACCTCTTTGACACTCCCTCATGGAACTTCCCTCAAGTTTTGAACAGGGAATATCCACTCTGCTGACTTTGAGGTAGTATCGCTTAAAGAATTCTCGTCGAAAATCTGCCCACGAGAGCACTGGGGGGGATGGATAACGACACTCAACTGAAGTCCACCACTGAAAAACATTCCTCTTAGAGGAACACCGCATAAGAAAGATGCTACTCATCAGTACATTTCATCAATGTGACAATTCTCTCCAATCTCTAAATCCATGCCTCTCCTTCGAGAGGGTCTGAAGAACCAAAAAATGACGTAGCCCCTAGCCTACGGGCATGCTCTATAGGCAACTCTGTCTCATTAGAGGAAGTGGGACTGAGTAACATAAGCTATAGCTTGTGCAAGCATATCAACTGCCTGTTGGAATATAGGCGCTGGATTCAGAGGAGAATTTGGCATCTAGGGGCGGAATTTGTTGCCGTCTCAGGTACATGATCAGTAAATAGTCGAGGAATCCTACGAGATCGGCCGCGACGCCTCATGAACTCTGAAAAACATAAGAGTAGGTGTAGAACTCATGATTTGTATCTACATGCAGTGCAGGTGTCTACAAAATCTAAAACCTGATGCTCTGATACCATTAAATGTCACACCCCTTCCAGTAGGGTAGATCCCCCCCGGATGAAGTGGACCCTATGAGGTAAGGCACTACTAGGAACCTTCCTGTGGGTAACATAATTCTAATCGTGAACCTGCTAAAACATATGCCTTCATACGTATTCTTAAAACATAAAACATACATGTAGAATCTCAAAAGATTAAATGTCAGTGATATGTCTAAATAAAATGAGACCTCAATTGAGGATGACACAAGGATGACACCGTGCCACGATCTTTACTAACTCGACGAAGGACTGCTCCCTATCACAAACTGCTGCTAATCTGAAGTAGGGTAAAATAAAAAAGTAACACATAGCTCGGTGAATGAATATCAACTATAGGTACATCATAAACATGAGCTAATTCACAAAACAAGAAGATTTAACCATAATCACCCTTCTTATTTAGAAAAATTTCAATAGAGTCTCCTCTAAAAATAGAGAATTTCAAATCTTATACATCACCTGTAAATCCTGTTCATAAGAAAATTAATTGAAACATAATACAGTATAATCCTCATACTTTCCAAATTTCTCATATATACTACTTTACAACCATTGCTAATTTTCCCAATACTATATAGTGAGTCTAAAGTTTCTACAAAATTACTAAGTAGAATTTCCTTATCATTGTCATACATGTCCATACTACCTACTTGCTTGCCTGCTTGGAACATCTTGGTCATATTTCAAATATATATTCATACTACATGTTTGTTTGTCTGCCTAGACTCCCTTATCACATTTCGTACATATTCATACTACCCGTCTGCTTAGAATTTCTTTATCATATTTCATAAATACTCACCCTGCCTGCCTGGGCACTTACCCCATGGGTAGCCCTATTCCAGTGGATGGTATGCATTTTTCCATCTGGGCACTTACCTTACAGGCAGCCTTATTCCCAGTGGATAATATCCTTCTGTCCATCTGGGCGCTTACCTTACAGGCAGCCCTGTTCCCAATGGATAGTATCCATCTTTCCTTCTGGGCGCTTACCTTACAGGAGCCCTGTTCCCAGTGGATGTATCCATCTGTCCATCTGGGTGCTTACCTTATAGGCAACCCTGTTCCCAGTGGATGTATCCATCTATCCATCTGGGTGCTTACCTTATAGGCAGCCCTGTTCCCAGTGGATGTATCCATCTGTCAATCTGGGCGCTTACCTTACAGGCAGCCCTGTTCCTTTTGGATGTATCCATCTGTCCATATGGGCACTTACCTTATAGGCAGCCCTGTTCCCAGTAGATGGTATCCATCTGTCCATCTGGACGCTAATCTTACAGGCAGCCCTATTCCCAGTGGATGATATCCATCTGTCCATCTGTTATCAAGAGACCTGACCTTTATCAGGATTTCATATACATAATCCTTAATTCATGGATGTACTTACATAGACGTATTCATACTACCAAGGATTTCATAATCATACTCACTAGTTACATACGCATATTCATCGTATTCATACTACCACTTATTCCATAAACATACTCACTAGTTCATAGTCATAAACATACTCATTAGTTCTTAACCTTTAATTTGACAAAATCACTATTGTAGGTATTCACTCATCTGATTTGAGTTCCAAGACAAGCCTAGCTAGCACTGGAGCTCCCCACATCAACCTCCGATGATAAGTCCTCACCTAAGGCATAATAACATATATGCATACAATAATGCATTAGCTATGAACCAAGAACAAATCATTTTTAAATGTGAATTTGAGGCGAGAAACCCAATCCTTTCCATCATTTTCCCTAACTTTCCATAATTGTGTAGTTTCTTAAATAAATTTCAAACCACATTAGTCATTCATACTTTTCCAATCTGATCTAAAATCATAAGCATTTCATTGGGACTTAACTCATTATTTCAAAATTCACTTTAGAGCATTTTCAAAAATTCTCATAGTACTCTTAGTAATATTAAATCATCAAAATTAACTTGTAAAATTCAATAAAAATCATTTCTCAAATTAAAATATCGTCAATTAAACATCTATCTAATTAATTTCACCAAACTAAATGATTACTAACAAAATCCCCAAATTTGTGTTTTTAACATAAACCCTTGCTTTTACCCCTTTTCAATTCCCACTACTTTATTTCAAATTAATCATTTTCTCAATATTACTACACCCCAAAAAGGTGTTTAGAAGCAATCAACAAAATTAATTCATGTCCAAAACATGATACTCAAGCTTTAATTACACATAATCAAGATTTTTCAAGAATGAAAAAAATAACTTTGGGTGGAGAAATTTACCAATTAATTGCGTGGTTTAGCTCCCAAATGGCTCCCCCAACACTAGTCTTTGATAAGAGTGAAGAAAACCAAGAAAAATTGGGGTTTGAAGAGATTTTGGTGTGGGGTTTTTGGCCCAAACTAGGGCTGGCCGGCGACGGGCAGCGGCTAGCCGGCGGTGATGTTGGCTGATCGACGGCTGGCGTTGTCTGACAGTGGTGCCGACGGTGGCGGTGGGGCTTGGGTCTTTGAGAGAGAGGAAGGAAATGAGAGTGAGTGAAGAAAGAAAAGAAAAAGAAGGAAAGAATAGGAAGAGGAGAGAACTCACGTTCTCTACTAATTCTCTCCCCAAGCGGCAAAAGACCATTTTGCCCTCCTAATGGCTTAAGGTCTCTTTTAGTATTCTTAGAAAATAAAGCATTTAGGCTCATTTTATAGAAATTAACTTGACCAAAAAAGTATTTTTAAAAAACCATATCTTACCTTAAATCTTCCATACTTAACTATAATACATCATACTTAATTTAAAAAAAAAATGCTCTCAGTGCTAATTTTTTATTTTTTTAAAACGTGAGTGACCGCCACCAAATAAAAATTTGAATGCTACAATTATGAGATGCTCTGCATGCTATGCCCACAATAAGAAATAGTACCAAATAATTCATAATATCCTCAATAATGACCAAAAATAAAGAAATGTCAAAATTACCCTTGGTTCTTAGACTTGGGTGTTACAGTATCCACTAAGCGATCCTATTTCAATATAAGTACTTCTTACTTATATCCACATCTTAGTCTAGAGACCCTTCTCTCAGTGATTGAGATTCATCACTCCATCATATAGAAGTAACAATGTGTAAGTTAGTAGGAATACGTTGTCCAAATGTAACCTAAATAACTTAGAACAATTCTAGGTCTACAAGGAACTCGAAAACCATATCTTCTTAGCAATTGGTTCAAAACTAATTGGATGGTTTTCCTATAATATTACCTAAGGGACATAGTAGTCTCATCTTATGAGATACTTTTAATATGTTACCCAGTTTAGAAGACAATGTGTGAATATAAATATTCTTTTATTAATAAAGTAGATTAATACAATTCCGGAATGACTTTTGTTGGCATATATGTCTAACACAATAATCACCGATAGATGATATGAATAACATCAATCTCAACACAATAAAACCTAAGAGAATGATAAGATCATATTGAAATCAATTATAAACTCTAATAAATTGGTTGGAGAACAACCTTTTGATTATGTAATCATTGTTTACAAAAAGAAGAAAACCTAAATAAAATACAAGGGATACAATTACTGGGCTAGGGTTTCATCTAAACTCTAGAAAAATAGATTAGTTCATGCTGAGGGCAAAGGACAGCTCTTTCGACGAGGAACACGAAGAACCCATCCTCCAACCTTCACAGATCTCAAGTGTCTATCTTCTTTCAATTCTCAAAATTCAGAACCCTTGTATGAGAGTATTACTTTGTTATTTATAGAGAAGAGGAAGTATTGCTATTTTGGCTCTAGAAACTCTCAAAAAGGGCCAGAAATGGATTTTTGTCGAGCTTAAAACGGAGGACAGGAGCGTCGTCCGATCGATCGGCCAGATCTAGGTCGATCGATCGCTCATTGGGTCCAATCGATCGGACCCTCCTGGCTGATCGATCGGTCAAGGCGATTTTCATTCGATTTTTCTTCTTTTCTTCGTCTTGTTCTCCTGGGCTCGGATTTCTTCTTGGCTGAGGTACGAGTCTTTTGAGCTTGTAAATCTTCCATTAAATTCTATTTTCTTTGCATGAACCTAAAATTAGTAGAAATACCCAAGTAAAGTAACGTTGTGGATAAAGGGGCTCAACAAACAAATGCAATTTAAGGTGCATAAATGTGTAACAATTAACACCGATCAGTCACTTACCATCTTATTAGTGAAATGAAGGTGATGATCAGAATATCTTCAGTTGATCTTCTTCGATTTTCATCTTCACTTGATTTGGATGCTTCAAGGCCAGGACTAAAGACACACTAGAATCACTATGTTGTGACTAAAAAATAAGTCAACACCAAAATATGGACTTACAATCTCCGTTGTTCTTATCTGTCTTCTCACGTCCTTCTGAGGTAAAAAGCTACTGGTACGGTTCAGTTTAGTGAACGTAAGCAAGATCAGTAAAAGAAATTCATTTGAAACTCATTCATCAACAATTAGCGACTCCACTAGGGATTGAACCCAATGTTCTTCTTTCTCTATTCCTAAACACTTAACTTATTCCCTCCATTGTTCTCATTTTTCTTCTCACTTCCTTCTGAGGTGAAAAGTTACTAGTACGGTTCAGTTTAGTAAACTCAGGCCAGATCAGCAGCAGAAATTCATTTGAAATGCGTTTAGTAAACAAGGATGTATAATTTATAGAACAATATTTTTTGAGCAGTGATTAGCCAACTCATATTTCACTATCTAGTTGATCGCCGTGTCCCCATGCCTCTTTTGATCCCCTTTTAACTATGGTTAGGATTCACTAAATTAAGGTTAGTATGTGTTTTTAGTTGTTTCTAAAAACCAAGGTTGGGTGGATGAACCCCAGGGATGAGTGAATCTAAACAACAATTAGTGTGTGTTAAAAAGGGGGACATTGATCAATAAGGATCGCATATTTCAGTCTGTAGCAAAATGAGAGGACCGGTAAATATTTCACATGATTTTTAATGAGCAGTGATTAGTAGACCGTGGATTTGGCTATGTAGCTGAATGCCGGGTGATGTGTCCCTTCTAACACCCCTTTTAATTATGGTGAAGCTTAATTAAATTAAGGTTAATCATTTTTTCTTTCTTTCTTAAAACCAAGGTTTGGGGGTGTTAAAAAGAGGGTCATAGACGAATGAGCACTTGCATAGGTGCTGTCAGCACGGTCCGCTATCTCTTTCCCTATGTTTTGGTAGGGTAATCATTTAACTAGGTTAGAAGATCATGGTTGGAGGGGAGGGGTTGGAAGATGGTTGTATAAGCTGAAACGGAAAGCATTGTTCATTGAAAATAACATGGCGGGGAGATGTAACCCATCTTTCCCTCTGTTTTGCATTCTCTTTATGGGCCCCCCTTTTTTACTCTATGAATGATATCTCTCGACCAGTGCCCACATGGATTGAAGAAGCTAAAAGAAATTACAATCAGTTTTCTGAGTTACAAGATAAGGTCCAACAATTTGAAGCGGGAAAGTTAAGTCCTCAGCGATATCTACTGCAAGATGGGCTCTTGTATTACAAAGGGCGGTTGGTGCTAAGCTCAAAAAGCCCAATGCTACAACAAATACTCCAACAGCTACACTCAAGCCCAACTGCAGGTCACTCAGGGTATCATAAAACCCTGAAACGCGTAAGGGACGATTTCTACTGGGTAGGGCTAAATTTTGATGTTCGGCGCTTTATTCGTGAATGTGATGTGTGTCAACGGACTAAAGCAGAGAACGTGTCTCCGGCCGGTCTCCTACAACCATTACCAATTCCCACACGGGTTTGGTCCGAGATATCGATGGACCTCATAGAAGGATTGCCTCCTTCACAAGGGCGTGATGTGATATTGGTTGTGATCGACCGACTAACCAATTGTGGGCATTTTCTTCCTTTATCTCACCCATATTCTCCTTTAACAGTGGCACAATTATTCATTGATCATATCTTCAAGCTTCATGGCATGCCAACAGCAATCATCAGTGATCAAGATGCCACTTTCATTAGTTTATTTTGGAAGGAGTTGTTTCGCTTGCAAGGCACCAAGTTGAATTTCAGCTCTTCCTACCATCCCCAAACTGATAGACAAACGGAGGTGGTAAACCGATGTCTTGAAAATTGCTTGAGGAGCTTTGTTGGAGCACGACCAAGGGATTGGATCAAGTGGCTACCTATTGCTGAATACTGGTATAATACAAACCACCTAATTCAACTATTGCCATTTTTTAAAAGAAATAAGACAAAGAAAGACTTAGAATGCGTGCGAGGACCAGAAGTGGTCCACCCTATCAGTGTTGTACATGTGGCACACTTATTGATGGTGTCTACAGAAGAAGTAAAAAACGGATTGCTGCATGATCCTAACCATCGGATCAACTGCTCCCCGATGATGTTCATAGAACAATATATTTCTTTGGTAGGTTTATAATTTATCTAAGTTAGTAGTTAGGTTGTCACAAATGGTCGGACTCTCAACCACTGCTATAAAGAAACTTATCTAGTTAGATTCTATGAGAATATATTCAAGGAAAATGCTAGTGAGACCGCAAAGGGCCGAGACCACACCGAGACTGTGCATGTGATCAGGGGCAGTGCCAGGAATTTTTCATTTGGGGGCCGAAATACATGTATAAAAAAAATTATATGATTTGTAAGTATAGAACTTGGGGGTTTGCGGGCACAAGCCCCAAGAAAAAAAATTTAGGTTAATTTTTTTATTTTGAGAATTTTTTTTCTAGTAATGTCCTTGAGGTCGCCACGTATCCCTATTGATACCATTAACCGTAGTTAAGAATCACCCATATATCCTTGGTTTTAAAAAAAAAAATCAAAAATTTTAAACCATAGTTAAAATTCACTAACTCCTAAGGTTAAAAAAATCTAATATTTTTTTTCTAAAATCCAAGAATAAATAGGTGAACTGGAAGAATGAGTGATTTTTAACCATAATTAAGGGGTTTCCGATAGAAACATGTGCCGACCTAAAGGGCATAAAGGGGTTCCATTGGAGGGCCCACTATATATGTGAAAAAAATTGGGGGGGGGGGGGCACTTATACATATGAGACAAAAAACATGAGGCCAAGTATACTAAAAAAATTAAAAATTTTGGGGGCCCACTAATCTATACCAAAACTCTTAAGGAAGTGCAAAAATTTTGGGGAGAGGGGCCATGCACGGAACTCAAATTTTCAAACACGGATTTAATGAAATTTTGAGATCCGTGCATCACAAGCACGGTCTCAGTGTGGTCTCAGTCCTTTGCGGTCTAAGAAGCAAAGTCCTTTATTCAAACCTCGTATCTTCTCTATACGGGAGGCACTTATACATATATGACAAAAAAAATGAGGCCAAGTATACTAAAAAAATTAAAAAATTTGGGGGCCCACTAATACATACCAAAACTCTTGAGGAAGTGCAAAAATTTTGGGGAGAGGGGCCATGCACGGAACTCAAAATTTCAAACACGGATTTATGAAATTTTGAGATCCGTGCATCACAAGCACAGTCTCAGTGTGGTCTCGGTCCTTTGCGGTCTCAGAAGCAAAGTCCAATATTCAAACCTCGTATCTTCTCCATACTAGGGGGCACTTATACGTATACGACAAAAAAAATGGGGCCAAGTATACTAAAAAAATTAAAAATTTTGGGGGCCCACTAATACATACCAATACTCTTTAAGGAAGTGCAAAAATTTTGGGGAGAGGGGTCATGCACGGAACTCAAAATTTGAAACACGGATTTAATGAATTTTTGAGATCCGTGCATCACAAGCGCTTTGTAGTCTCGGTCCTTTACGGTCTCAGAAGCAAAGTCCTATATTCAAACCTCATATCTTCTCGATACAGGGGGATATGAACATGTCAAGGGTAATGCGAAGTCGTTAACTGAGCAGTATTTAGTTTGAACTTCTTGGCATCTAAAGGGCCATCTTTGTACATATGGTTTTTAAGCGGGGTATATTGTGGTCATTTCAACTGGGTAATGCATCTCCTGTTCATCTGTCTGACCATGTCCATTTCATATCATAGAGAAATAGAACTAGTTGTTTAAAATCTGACCATGTCCATTTCATATCAGGCTTTGGATTCTCTCTGGCCCGTGCCAGAGAGATGCTCTCGGGCTACCACATTGAAGCGACATCGGGCCAGAGAGAATCCGAAGCCTTCATATCATAGAGAAATGGATGTTGTTGTTGAAAACCATACAGTTAATTCAAATAAACAAAATATATAAAACTCTAACGACTTGGTAAGTCTCTCTTGTGAAGAATTCCATAATGATTTTCTTGTGGAACCCACGACAGTCCTTCACCAATCCCATGTGCATTTTAGTAGGATAAAAGAACGATTATTTCAAACATATTCTAACAGAAACCACCTAATTCAACTACTTCCATTTTAAAAAGAAATTAGAAAAAGAGAGACTTAGAATGCGCGCGAGGACCAGAAGTGGTCCACCCTATCAGTGTTGTACATGTGGCACACTTATGGGTGGTGGCTCCCCTAATAGACTGTCTTTAGAAGAAAAAAAAATGTTCTCTATACAGGGGTAGAACAATAAATTTCTTTGGTAGGTTTATGATTTATACAGTTATGTAGTAGGTCAGTAGTCAGTTTGGCACAAATGGTCGGACAATATTTTCAAACCTCGTATCTTCTCTATACAGGGGGATATGAACACGTCAAGGGTAATGCTAAGTCGTTAAAGGGCCATCTTTGTAAATATGGTTTTTAAGCGGGGGGATATTGTGGTCATTTCAACTGGGTAATGTGTTTCCTGTTCATCAGTCGGACTATATCCATTTCTTATCATAGAGAAATAGAAGTAGTTGTTGAAAACCATACAGTTAATTCAAATAAACATAAGATATAAAGCTCTAACGACTTGGTAAGTCTCTCTTCCTTGTAATGATATAACATAAGACTCTTTCAATGACTCCTCTATCAATCTATGTATCTATAAATAGGCATCATTTCCATGCTAGAGTTCTCACCCCTCAGCAAGCAAACAACAGTTCTTAGAATATCAACCAAGAAGATGGGTGCTCAAATCCTTATTGTTACTGCGTTCTTGGCCTTGACTTCCTCTCTTGCCTTTGCCTCCGATCCCAGTCCTTTGCAGGATTTCTGTGTCGCTGTTGACGACCCTAAGCGTACATGCTCTCTCTTCTTCTTCTCTTCACAACTTCTATCTCTTCAATGTTTACTACGTTAGTATTGTTAGATATCCCAAGTTATGACTAATTAATGTTGATGTATTTATTTTTCAGTGTTTGTGAATGGGAAATTCTGCAAGGATCCCAAGCTTGCTACAGCCGAGGATTTCTCTTTCAAGGGACTCGATATAGCGGGAAACACATCAAACAAAGTTGGGTCCAATGTCACTCAAGTAAATGTTGCTCAAATAGCTGGACTCAACACCCTCGGCGTCTCTTTGGCTCGTATAGACTACGCACCATATGGTCTCAACCCTCCCCATACACACCCTCGAGCAACTGAGATCCTAACTGTATTGGAGGGCACCCTTTATGTCGGCTTCGTCACCTCCAACCCTGAGAACCGCCTCTTTACCAAGGTACTTAACAAGGGAGACGTCTTCGTGTTCCCCGAAGGGCTCATTCACTTCCAATTCAATACGGGACACACTAATGCAGTGGCCATTGCTGGTTTTGGCAGTCAAAACCCAGGTGTAATCACCATTGCTAATGCTGTCTTTGGGTCAAAGCCACCTATTTCTGATGATGTTCTTGCCAAGGCCTTCCAAGTTGACAAGAAGGTGGTTGACTATCTTCAAGCTCAGTTCTGGGTGAACAACTAGAAACTATATTTATGATGTTCCATTTAAGAGTCAATGAATAGTTCGGACGCTTAAATAGGAAATAGGCATATTTGCTCATCTTAGAATACACGAAGTTTGTTATGTATGTGTTTTTTTTTTTTTTTTGAAACCTAATATATTGAATAAGAGAGTTTGTTATCTATGTTGTTGGCAACCAATCTCTCTCTATACTTTTGGTTCTATAAAAGGCGAATTATTGAAAATTCAGATTATGAATAAGGACAAGTTAGTGTTTTGACCCCAAACAGTTTTGTCATTATGGGTGTGTACCCTAAGGGTGGGTTCGGTTGGCGAGAAAGTGGGTGAAAGAAAAGAAAAGAAAGGAAAATAAAAGAAAGGAAAAAGAGAAAAAAAACTTAAATTTTCTCGCAAAATAATCATCAAAAGATGGATGAAATTTTTGGAAGAAAGTTTGTTACAATTGAGAAAGTGCAAGAAAATGAAAGTGTGTTTCTTGCAAACCAAACACAAGAATAGTGCAAGAAAACACACTTTTCTTTTCTTTTCCCTCACTTTCTTGGCAAACGAACACACCCTGAATGAAGTCTTTTTGCAATGAGCCTTAATTCCATCAAGTACATAAAAAAAACATTAATTATTGCATCATCTCCATCAAAAGAAAGAATTTGGAGTTGCGGCCGTGTGCAGTGTTGACATGCACCACGTTGTTATGGATGTGGAAAAACAAAAAAATTTGGGTTCGTATCCAATGATAAATGCTTACTCTTAAACAGAAGCAAGGGTGGAGCCACGAGGGGGTACGTGCCCCCCCTATACTTTTGAAAAAAAAAAATTTGTTTTTTATATGTATGATATGGCATAGCATGGGCATGGAGGTGGATAGATATCCAATCACAGCCAATTGCAATTGAACTCAGGAGAGGTGAATTGCACCCACAGGCCAACACATGTCCCTTTTAACCCTATTAACTGTGTTTAAGATTCCCTAACCTTTGGGGGTTCACCAATATAATTTTAGTTTTTTATGAAAATAAGAACCCTAAGGGTTACAAATCCTTAACTATAGTTTAATATTTTTTTTTCTAAAATTATGGTTATATTGTTGAACATCAAGGGTTTGTAAATCTTACTCACAGTTAATAGGGGTTACAAGGGACACGGTTAGCCTGCGGGTGTGATTGAACCCACCCCGAGTTCAATCTTGATTGGTTGGGATTCGATCTCAAGTGGGTGCACCTAAGCTTTTGAATTTCTTTTAAGAACTATAATTTACAAAGGATTTAGAATCCTCTACAGTTATAACCGAACTCCTTGGAGTCGGTTACAACCCACAGGTCAAACATGTCCCTTTTAATACCTCTTGATTGTGATTAAGATTCACTACTAACCTTGATGTTTAGAATTGAGGAAAAAATTAACTCTAAAGGTTAAAGTTGTTAACTAGAGTTAAAAGACTTTAGTGTTGGAATTGGACTCCATGGAGTTTGGTTATAACCTTAGAGGATTAGTCATGGGTCAGTTGTCTCATTGATTTTTTTTTAAAAATATATCTTTTAACTATTTTGTTTAATTATTTAATAGGGCATAGTCATTGTACAAGTGGACAACTGCTCCCAAACTTTTTAAAAGAATTATATTGTATTATTTAATTTAGCATTGCCATAGGGCAAGGAGACAACTGTTCCCATAAATAAGGGAAAAAAATGTATGGATGTCCAAGATAACTTTTTTCTTTTTTCACAGCGTCAAGATAACCGCTATAATATATTCCTCTATAACGGCACAATAAAAACCGCCGTACGAAATCAATTTACAATGGCATTTTATACCGCCGTTACTATACTGTATCTGTAACGGCAATATAAAACCGCCGCACCAAATCAAAAATAAAAAAACAACAATTTTAATTTTTAATTAAAATAAATTTTTTACCTTAATTAATTGTACATCTAAGCAATATAAAAAAAATTATAAGTTATCTACAAAAGTTCTCAACACCATAATATAATCCATCAATATATAAATTCATGTACATAACAATCCCATAACAAACTGTCTAAAATGTCCATCAATATATATATATATATACATGTCCAAAAAAATGTATCAAATGTAAAATAAAAAATCTGCTAGAGCTACCTAGCAGGTCTCTCCGACTGATGCGCTGCTGCCCTTGATAGATGCGTACTGCCGACACCCTCCTACGAAAATAATAAATTACAATTTATTATTAGACTAGCAAAATGATAACATTTATCAATTTCATCAAAAATTTGCAAATAAAAAAATAGTTGTAAAGATTTCATAGTTCAATTTAAACAAAAAAGTTTAGTTCTTTAGCCTAAACCTAGAAACGCGCACAAAATTCAAACTGGGGGTCTGATTCTGATGCTGGTTCTTTCACATTTGTATTTTGACCCAAGCTAAGTGTTAGAATTCGTTTTGCTGCAATCCGAGGTCGTTTGCCCGATTTATGCACCGAGAGGCCGAAATCCATAAACTTACAAACACCCACCAAATACAAACCGCGAGTCGGATTTCGATGCCATTTCTTCTAACGCTTGTATTTCAATATATCCTAAGTGTTGGAGTTGGTTTCGAGCGAATCCAAGGTTGTATGCCCGTTTGGGCACCGAGATGGCCGAAATCCATGTTTCTCAACTATACTATGGCCTAAACCCACAACCTTCCACCATTTCCAAACAGGGGGTCAGATTTCGATCTCGTTTCTTCTAACGCATGTATTTCAATACATCCTAACTGTTGAAGTTGGTTTGGAGCGAATCCGAGGTCGTGTGCCTGATATGGGCACCGAGATGGCCGAAATCCATGTTTTTCAACTATACTTTGGCCTATACCCACAAGCTTCCACAATTTCCAAACCGGGGGTCGGATTTCGATTCCGTTTCTTCTAACGCATGTATTTCAATACATCCTAAGTGTTGGAGTTGGTTTCGAGCGAATCCGATGCCGTATGCCCGATTTGGACGTCGAGACAGCCGAATTCCATGTTTCACAACTATACTACGGCCTACATCGTCCCACCATTTCCAAACCGAGGGTTGGATTTCAATACCGTTTCTTCTAATGCATGTATTTCAATACATCCTAAGTATTGGGGTTTCTTTTGAGCGAATCCGAGGCCGTATGCCCGATTTGGGTGCCGAGACGGCCGAATTCCATTTTTCACAACTATATTATGGCCTAAACCTACATTGTCCCACCATTTCGAAACCGGGGGTCGGATTTTGATCCACTTTCTTGTAACGTATGTATTTTAATACATCCTAAGTTTTGGGGTTAGTTTTGAGCAAATCTGAGGCCGTATGCCCGATTTGGGCGCCGAGACGGCCGAATTCCATGTTTCACAACTATACTACGGCCTAAACCTGCATCGTCCCACCATTTCCAAACCGGTGGTTGGATTTCAATCCCGTTCCTTTTAACGTGTGTATTTCAATACATCCTAAGTCTTGGGGTTGGTTTCGAGCGAATCCGAGGCCATATGCCCGATTTGGGCGCCGAGACGACTGAATTCCATATTTCACAACTATACTACGGCCTAAACCTACATCGTCCCACCATTTTCAAACCGGGGGTCAGATTTTGATCCTGTTTTTTCTAGCACATGTATTTGAATACATCCTAAGTATTGGAGTTGGTTTAGAGCGAATCTGAGGTCATGTGTCCGATATGGGCACCGAGATGGCCAAAATCCATGTTTCTCAACTATACTTTAGCCTAAACCTAAAAAGTTTCACCGAATCCACACCGGGGGTTGGATTTCGATTCTGTTTATTCTAACGTGTGTATTTAAATACATCCTAAGTGTATGAGTTGGTTTCAAGGGAATCCTAAGCCGTTTGCCCGATTTGGACACCGAGAGAGCCGAATTCTATGTTTCTCAATTATACTTTGGCCTAAACTTACAAAGTTCCACCGAATCCACACCAAGGGTCGGATTTCGATTCCGTTTCTTCTAATGCACGTATTTAAATACATCCTAAGTCTAGGAATTGGTTTCGAGGGAATCCTAGGCCGTTTGCCCAATTTGGACACCGAAAGGGCCAAATTCCATGTTTCTCAAAGTATACTTTGGCCTAAACCTACAAAGTTCCACCGAATCCACACCGGGGGTCGGATTTCGATTCTGCTTTTTCTAACGCATGTATTTAAATATATCCTAAGTGTAGGAGTTGATTTTGAGGGAATCCTAGGCCGTTTGCTCGATTTGGACACCAAGAGGGCCGAATTTCATGTTTCTTAAGTATACTTTAGCCTAAACCTACAAAGTTCCACCGAATTCACACCGGGCTCGGATTTCGATTCCGTTTCTTCTAACGTGTGTATTTCAATATATGGTAAGGGTAGGAGTTGGTTTCGATGGAATCCTAGGCCGTTTTCCCGATTTGGACACCGAGATAGCCGAATTCCATGTTTCTCAAGTATACTTTGGCAATAGGGGTTTTGTCCTTGGAAGTTGCATAGCTAGTATTCGTTGCTGTGACCGCAACACTACTATTTTGACTCTTGGTTTACCATTTTCTTACTTGACCCCTATTACTTTATTGAGGAAACATGGCAAACCCGTTTGACCGTTTGAAAGCTCAAGCCGCCACGTGCCCCTTTTAATACTCACAATACTCACTAACTATGATTAAGATTCACTCACTTATCCATCTTACCTTAGTTTTAGAGAAAAAATAACGGCATTAGGTTGGTTATGCTTAACCGTAATTAAAGAGGGCTCTGGAAGCCGCCATGTGTCCTTTTAAAGGATCTTTAAGACAATAAAGTAAAGGATCTTAGGTTAATTATATGTAACCACATTTAAAGGATCTTTATAAGCCGCCACGAGTCCCTTTGAACACTCATATTTCATATTAGATCATCTTCATCTCTTTGTTGAGCTCTCTGTAAGTCTCTCTTTCATTGTTTTTATTTCATCTACCAATTTGCATGAAATAAGCAGATGAGCTTTATACACAGATGACCCTATTTGGGCCAAACCCATATTAGAATATGGAACCTAGCTTTTCCATTTTGGTCTATGTTTTCATACATATGCATGTCCTATCCACTACCATGATCCTAATTTTCGTAATCTCTTTTGTAGTTATATTCAAATAAGTATTCTCTCTTACTTGCATACTTAGTTTTTTCAGTGCAACTTTCAACTTCAAGCAATAAGCAATTTGGCGCAGCTACCATAGTTTTTCTGTTGCTTCTCTGCTTATTCTTCTATTGGTCATCATTCATGATTGAGATTTAGAAACATAAGAGATATATTTTGGTTAAGTGAACAAAAAGTTAAGAGATCCTAATTCACTAATCCATGTTTTTTTGTAGAGTGAAGATCACAAAAGTAGAGTAATTTTAAACGCGTAACTGGATTGGATAAATGATATCTATATTAGCTTAAACATACTTCCAACTGAGGCTACTTATTTACACGAGTGAATTACTTGTCAAATGAACATATTGTAGAAGGGTGTTACTATTGAGACCGTCTAGGGCCAAGGCCATGTTGGCCAGCGTGAATCCCGAGCTGTTTTCTTTTCAAACACCTTAGAGCCACGCTGGCCAGCATGGTCTCGACCCTAAACAATCTCAAAATCATTTTCCAGTGTAGAATTAGAACTTCTTATAAATGTTATTAAAATAATAATAGATTATTATTTTAAAATGAATTAATTAATCTTTACTATTATAATGCGAGAGGCAACGTAGATTGATTTTTCCAAAATTCCTTAACTACCCTTATATAACACAAAACTTTGATTAATGTTTTATTTTAATTCTCAAACTACCCCTTGCTCATCTATCTATTTAAAGAATAGAATCAACCCAATCATGATTGAACTCTGGGAGAGTTCAATTCAATCGCACCCGTGGGTTAACACGTGTCCCTTTTAACTCCTATTAACTGTGGTTAACTCCTTCCCCTCGCTCTCACGTGCATCGCACGTGCCACCCGCTGGTATATATATATCAAATATACTATTGGATAGTTTTAAGGTTCATGTAACATTTCAGGCTTAGGAGTAATTCTCCTACATATAAGGAGAGTATCTTTACTATTATAATGCGAGAGGCAACGTAGACTGATTTTTCTAAAATTCTTAAACTACCCTCATTTAACACAAAACTTTGATTTAATGTTTTATTTTAATTCCCAAACAACCCCTTGCTCATCTATCTATTTAAAGAATAGAATCACAACCAATCATGATTGAACTCGGGGAGAGTTCAATTCAATCGCACCCGCAAGGTAACACGTGTCCCTTTTAACACCTATTAAGTGTGGTTAACTTCTTCCCCTCGCTCTCACGTGCATCGCATGTGCCACCCGCTAGTACAAATAATACAAATAATAAGAAACTAATACTATTAAAAATAAAATTTATGAAATATTTTTAAAACATATTACTTAATATTTAAATAAAGAAATAATATTATTTTATTTTAGATATTCTTAATGATTACCGTGCGTCGCACGGGGTCTTTGCTAGTATATATATATATATATATACTATATACTAAAGAAATTAGGATGCCTATGTTGCATCGCTCTCTCATCTCCATTCTAAGATTTGTGATGCCACATCATCACTTGATCTACCTCATTTATTTCTTCCAAAGTGCACTTAAGACAACCATAAGGGTTTTGTTAAATTAATTGGACTAGTGGGTGTTGGAAACGGATTCCAAGTCCCAACTCCACTAAAGTGGGACTCATAAATACCCTCTCTTACCCTCTTTATCACTCTCCATTATAATTGTGTTTTTTTGTTATTATTAATGGTTAGTTTTATTATATTTTATTTTTTTCTTGATTGTTCTTTTAGTAATTATTTTTATTCACATACCCTCTTTATCACTCTCCCTTATTTTTTTCTTGAACTTAGTTCATACACAAACATGGACAAATAACCCCAAATTAAGCAAGGGAAATAAAAAAACCACACAATTTTACAGTGGAAAATGGAAGCTAGAAAACAAAGAGATGAGAAAAAATTATCCACATACTGGATTGAGAGGTTTAAGCAGTTTTGAGCAATTCACAATACTTTCTGAAATTGGATAAACCATCATCAATCCTAGATTTTTCAATTCTACTGCTATTCTTCGAAAGAAAATTCTTCAAAAAGTGAAAAAAAAAAGAAAAAGAAAATGCAAATTGGGGTTTCAAAAATGCAAATTTTATATTACAGAGAGAGAGAGAATTCTTACAAAGAGGGTGACTGAAGAGGGAGAGAGTGCTGCGCAAAGAGGAGGTGCTGCTGGAGGTGTGGCTGCCTGAGAGGGTGCTGCTGGAGAGGGTTGTTGTGCTGGTGGGGACTGATTGTCCTAAGCTGAGCTGGCCAGAGGCATGCAAATAGTGACAAGTGTGACACGTGTTAGAGTAGAGGGAGAGAGAGAGTAGTGAGAGCAGAGAGAGAGAGAGAGGTTGTGGGAACTTACCATGGAGGAGCTGCCCGAGAGGGTGTAGGTGCTGCCAGAGAGTTGGTTTCGAGGTGCTACCGGAGGTGTGGCTGCAGGAGAGGGGAGAGGGTGCTGCCGGAGGACAGAGCAGGGAGGCCAGAGCACGGATGCCGGAGCAAGACGTCGAAGCAAGGATGTCGGAGCAGGACACCGGTGCAAGGAGAACTAGAGGGGAGCACGAGCAGGGTGAAATGAAGGGAAATAATCGAGGTGGTTTTTAATGATTTACAATGGCGGTTTTTCATTGCCATCGTTATAACTTAGTTATAACGGCATTTATTAGACCTACCGCCACAATAATCAAGGTGGGAAGTGACGGGGCGGGAAACCGAAAAGGTGGTGGGAACTATTTGCAACGGCGATTATTTAACAACTGCCGTTGTAAATTAGGGTTGTCACGACACTTTCTATGAAATCGCCGTAGCAATCAATCCAGTAATGACGGTTAATAATCTACCACCGTTATACCTAGGCGGTAACTGGTCTTCTACTGCGGTTTTTTAGAACCGTCATTATAAGTAACCTCTAACTGCGGTTTTGAATAACCGCCGTTACAGCCATGTAGTTTAGTAATGCGTGGCCCCAAACATCACTATAAATAAGAAAGAAAGAGTCCGGACTATCATGAATAACAGAATTAAATGGAAGTCGAGTACTCTAGCAAAGTTTGCATTCGCGACAAAAATAATCCACTTTATTCAACGAAGATTCTAAATAATTTTGTCAAACAAGTAAACGAAGAACATTAGATAAGGGATGGCCAAGCCGGCGAGGCCACAGTTCAGCAGAGGAGGAGGAGGCAGCTAGAGCGTGAACTTTGCTAGGAAGAGAAGCTGGAATGGGATAGAGATTGTCTCTAATCCCCCCTTTGAGAAGAGTTGTCCCGGTGTGAAGGTACTTAACACAAAAACCTCAAGGAAATAAAGTAAAAGAGCAATTATTATCCTAGGTAAAAGAGGCAACAGAAAGGAGGTTTTTAGTAAGAGAAGGAACATGGAGAATGGAATTTAAATGAAGGTGAGGAGGGAGTAGACAGAAGAGATTTACCAACATGGGATATGGGGGCCCCATTGTCATTTCCAAAGATGACCGAGTCAGTGCCCATGTAATCAGACACGTGAAGGAGAGAGGAGTCGGTTGTCATATGACTTGTTGCACCGGTGCCAGGGTACCAATCCGAGTCATAGGACCGGGGCAGGGACATGGCAGCGAAGGATTTGTGGAGATGGTCCTCTTGGTTGGTGTGATTGAAGCATTGGTGGCAAGTCATGGCTGAATGACCAGTTTGGAAGCTTATCTGGCAAGTGGCAGTGGGCCGGTTGTTAGTTGGGCCAGCATGAGATGAAGGGCCAGCGCCTAGAAGCCCAGGAGCATGGGGGCGGTAAGTAGAGGCAGCATCATATCGGGGCTGGTAAGGGCCGTTGTTGAAGGAGCCACGGCCACGGTTGTTCCACGAGCGACGCGGGAAGGATGTGAGGGCTGGGAGCGTTGGCTAAAGAGAGCCGTAGCATAAGAGGGAAAGCCCGAGTGAAACTGGAGAATGGTAAGATGAATCTCACGTAATCTTGCCATTCTTAGTGCAAACATAGATCATCTTTCACTCTTGATATTGTGGAAGATCATCTTCACTCTTGATGGCCAAGTTTCTGTGGTGCAGCTTACGTAAGAGGTGGAATTGGGACCGACTGCATAAAATCTTTATATAGGGGAGGTGGTTACAGTCTCCCAATTAAAGTATCAATGTCCCGCACACCACTATATAGATAGTTGCATTAAATACCATCTTTTAATGTATGACACTAAATCTCACTTCTTAGTTTCATTCACCAGCCAAGCAGCCTACTGCTATCAACTTACAACCTAACTTTACCGAGGATATACATAAAGATGCACTATTGATGTGGCACTCGGAATAGAGGTTCTTTGCATTCTCTTTATAGGCCCCCCTTTTTTACTCTATGAATGATATTTCAACATATCCTAACCCATCACAAGTTATATATACCAGCTCTTTTGTGAAGAATTCTATAATGATTTTCTTGTGGAACCCACGACAGTCCTTCACTAATCCCATGTGCATTTTAGTAGGATAAAAGAACAATTATTTCAAACATATTCTAGCAGAAACCACCTAGTTCAACTACTTCCATTTTAAAAAGAAATAAGAAAAAGAGAGACTTAGAATGCGCATGAGGACCAGAAGTGGTCCACCCTATCAGTATTGTACATGTGGCACACCTATGGGTGGTGGCTCCCCCTATAGACTGTCTTTAGAAGAAAAAAAAATGGATTGCTGCATGATCCTAGCCATCGGATCAACTGCTCCCCGATGATGTTCATAGAACAATAAATTTCATTGGTAGGTTTATAATTTATCAAGTTATGTAGTAGGTCAGTAGTTAGTTTGGCACAAATGGTTGGACTCATAAATACCCTCTCTTACCCTCTTTATCACTCTCCATTATAATTGTGTTTTTGTGTTATTATTAATGGTTAGTTTTATTATATTTTATTTTTTTCTTGATTGTTCTTTTAGTAATTATTTTTATTCACATACCCTCTTTATCATTCTCCCTTATTTTTTTTTTGAACTTAGTTCATACACAAACATGGACGAATAACCCCAAATTAAGCAAGGGAAATAAAAAACCACACAATTTTACAGTGGAAAATGGAAGCTAGAAATCAAAGAGATGAGAAAAAATTATCCACATACTGGATTGAGAGGTTTAAGCAGTTTTGAGCAATTCACAATACTTTCTGAAATTAGATAAACCATCATCAATCCCAGATTTTTCAATTCTACTGCTATTCTTCGAAAGAAAATTCTTCAAAAAGTGAAATAAAAAAAAAAGAAAATGCAAATTGGGGTTTCAAAAATGCAAATTTTATATTACACAGAGAGAGAGAATTCTTACAAAGAGGGTGACCGAAGAGGGAGAGAGTGCTGCGCAGAGAGGAGGTGCTGCCGGAGGTGTGGTTGCCAGAGAGGGTGCAGCTGGAGAGGGTTGTTGTGCTAGCGGAAATGATCGTGCTAAGCTGAGCTGACCAGATGCATGCAAATAGTGACATGCATGACACGTGTTAGAGTAGAGAGAGAGAGAGTAGAGAGGGCAAAGAGAGAGAGAGAGGTTGTGGGAACTTACCATGGAGGTGCTGCCGAAGAGGGTGGAGGTGCTGCTGGAGAGTTGGTTTCGAGGTGCTACAGGAGGTGTGGCTGCCGGAGAGGGGAGAGGGGGCTGCCGGAGGACGGAGCAGGGAGGCCAGAGCACGGATGCTGGAGCAGGACGCCGAAGCAAGGATGTCGGAGCAGGACACCGGTGCAAGGAGAACCAGAGGGGAGCATGAGCAGGGTGAAATGAAGGGAAATGATTGGGCTGGTTTTTAATGATTTACAACGGCAGTTTTTCATTACCGTCGTTATAAGTTAGTTATAACGGCATTTATTAGACCTACCGCCAAAATAATCAAGGTGGGAAGTGACGGGCCGGGAAACCGAAAAGGTGGTAGGAACTATTTGCAACAGCGATTATTTAACAACTGTCATTGTAAATTAGGGTTGTCACGGTCTTCTACGTACTGCAGTTTTTTAGAACCGTCATTATAAGTAACCTCTAACTGCGGTTTTGAATAACCGCCATTACAGCCATGTAGTTTAGTAGTGCGTGGCCCCAAACTTCACTATAAATAAGAAAGAAAGAGTCCGGACTATCATGAATAACAGAATTAAATGGAAGGCGAGTACTCTAGCAAAGTTTGCATTCACGACAAAAATAATCCACTTTATTCAATGAAGATTCTAAACAATTTTGTCAAACAAGTAAACGAAGAACATTAGATGAGGGATGGCCAAGCCGGCGAGGCAACAGTTCAGCAGAGGAGGAGGAGGCAGCTAGAGCGTGAACTTTGCTAGGAAGAGAAGCTGGAATGGGATAGAGATTGTCTCTAATCCCCCCTTTGAGAAGAGTTGTCCCGGTGTGAAGGTCCTTAACTCAAAAACCTCAAAGAAATAAAGTAAAAGAGCAATTATTATCCTAGGTAAAAGAGGCAACAAAAAGGAGGTTCTTAGTAAGAGAAGGAACATGGAGAATGGAATTTAAATGAAGGTGAGAAGGGAGTAGACAAAATAGATTTACCAACATGGGATATGGGGGCCCCATTGCTGCTTCCAAAGATGACTAAGTCAGTGCCCATGTAATTAAACACGTTGTGAAGGAGAGTGGAGTCGGTTGTCATATGACTTGTTGCACCGGTGCCAGGGTACCAATCCGAGTCATAGGACCGGGGCAGGAACATGGCAGCGAAGGATTTGTGGAGATGGTCCTCTTGGTTGGTGTGATTGAAGCGTTGGTGGCCAGTCATGGCTGAATGACCAGTTTGGAAGCTTATCTGGCAAGTGGCAGTGGGCCGGTTGTGAGTTGGGCCAGCATGAGATGAAGGGCCAGCGCTTAGAAGCCCAGGAGCATCGGGCGGTAAGTGGAGGCACCATCATATCGGGGCTGGTAAGGGCGGTTGTTGAAGGAGCCACGGCCACGGTTGTTCCACAAGCGAAGCTAGAAGGATGTGAGGGCTGGGAGCGTTGGCTAAAGAGAGTCGTAGCATAAGAGGGAGATCCCGAGTGAAACTGGAGAATGGTAAGATGAATCTCATGTAATCTTGCCATTCTTAGTGGAAGTATCTAATACATACAGCTTACCTTCAACTTAGATCATCTTTCACTCTTGATATTGTGGAAGATCATCTTCACTCTTGATGGCCAAGTTTCTGTAGTGCAGCTTAAAGTCTTGAGTATTCAGTGATTGGAAAGCTTGCTTTCTTTCTCTTATTCATCTTTATTTATACAATTACAACTTCTATAATTTGTCAAGATCTTGGAAATATTACATGCAAGGATACAATGGATTTTAGGAAATAATACAATAAGGAAATACTCCAATGTCTTGCTGTGTTGGTAACTGAATCGGTTCAGGGATCTTTGTAGATCCTCCAAGAATGGAAAGTGAGTCTCCAAGATTAGAAGGAGAGTTGATTCCATGCGTGTTGGTTAATACACCCCTGTAAGTTGATGGCGAGTGAGACAACAACTTGGACTGCAAAAAACGAAACCGAGGGCTAGGGAGGCCCTTGGTGAAAATATCCGCTGGCTGCTGGTCAGTAGAGATAAATAGAATTTGGAGATCGCCTTGAACAACTCATTCATGAGCAAAGTGATAATCTATCTCTATATGCTTCGTGCGAGCATGAAAAATGGGATTGGAGGCCATGTAGGTAGCACTCACGTTGTCACAATAGAGCCGGATCGATGAGTCCAAACAAATGTGAAGATCACGAAGAAGATAACGAAGCCACACCGTTTCAGCAGCAGTAAAAGCGAGAGCCTGATATTCTGCCTCAGCACTAGATCGGGAGACGGTTTTCTGCTTCTTGCTGCACCAGGAGATAAGAATGGGGCCAAGAAAAATACTAAAACCAGTAGTGGAGCGGCGATCATCCGGATCACCGGCCCAATCGGCATCAGAGTAGGCTGTCAAGTTAAAGTTATGAGAGGGACGAATAGTTAAGCCATGATCTAGATTCCTTTCAAGTACCGAAGAATTTGTTTAGCAGCCTGGAGGTGGAGGGATGTCGGGCGGTGCACGAACTGGCATGCCTGGTTAATAGCAAATGTTAAGTCAGGCCTAGTGATGGTGAGATACTGCAAGGCCCCAACGAGCTGGCGATAGGCAGTTAGATCCTCAAGGGGATCCCCTTCAAGAGCTGATAACTTGGATTGAAGAGCAACAGAGCTGGAGCAAAGCTTCGAGCCGATCATGTCATGCTTGGTGAGAATGTCCAGAGCATACTTCTTTTGAGAGAGGACAAGGCCTTTCCCAGAACGAGTAACTTCCATCCCAAGAAAATAGTGAAGAGGACCAAGGTCCTTCATGTGAAATGAAGAGCCCATGTTGGTGATGAAGGACTGAATAAGAGAGTCCGAAGTCCCAGCAAGGATAATATCATCCACATAGAAAAGCAAGACCAAGGTACCAAAGGAGGACCGGGAGATAAACATGGAGTTGTCAGCCTTGCTACACATAAACCCGTGCGCAAGTAGATAAGAGCTATACTTTGAAACCAGGCGCAAGGGGCCTGTTTGAGGCCATACAAAGCTTTGTGAAGGCGACATACATGATCTGGAAAATCTCGATCAATAAATCCAGGAGGTTAAGACATAAACACTTCTTCTTCGAGTTCACCATGAAGTAAGGCATTACTCACATCAAGTTGACGAATAGACCAGTTGAAGGAGACAGCTAGAGAGAGAACTAACCGTATAGTGACTGGTTTTACTACTGTACTGAAAGTCTCATCAAAATCAATCTCGTGTTGTTGATTAAAGCCCTTGGCCACAAGTCGAGCTTTATAACGTTCCAGAGTACCATCGGCACGTTGTTTCACTTTGAACACCCATTTAGAGCCAACAATGTTCATATTTGGTTGAGAGGGAACAAGAGACCAAGTGTGATTGCGAAGAAGAGCATTGAACTCTTCAAACCATTGCCCGACGCTAATGAGGTTGTTTGGAGGCCTGAGTGAAGCATGTGGGTTCCTGAATTTGAGAGGCAAAGAATGTCATCAAGGAGGGAGAGATGGGATGTCGGGTCGAGAGCCAAGCTTTTGGGGTAAGAGTGCCATCTTTACTGCGAAGATTGTAAGGGTTTGTGTGAGGGACAGGTGCAGAAGGGGGGTAGGGGTGGGGGATGGTGGCATAGGGGAGACCAAGGTAATGGGCGGATCCGGGTTGTGATTGAGATCAACAAGGTCAATGGTGGGAAGAGACGACAAGGGAGATGGTCTAGGGGAAAGGGCATCCGAAGGGTCATCTTATGAAGTAGAGGTGGAGGGCATGGTGGGGGGTGGTAGAGGCAGTCGGGTTCGGGGTTGGTGCACATGTTGGGTCCAGGGCACCAGGGAGATGGCCCGGGAAGGTGGTGAAATGTTGGTGGCTCAATGGGCTGACCGAGTGGTGGCTCGAAAGGGCTTGTGGATGACATCATATGGAAAGGATCCTTCAATAAATTTAACATGTCGCGAGATGTACACACGGCCAGAGAGAGGATCTAGACACCGATAGCTTACTCTATGAATGATATTTCAACATATCCTAACCCATCACAAGTTATATATACCAGCTCTTTTGTGAAGAATTCTATAATGATTTTCTTGTGGAACCCACGACAGTCCTTCACTAATCCCATGTGCATTTTAGTAGGATAAAAGAACAATTATTTCAAACATATTCTAGCAGAAACCACCTAGTTCAACTACTTCCATTTTAAAAGAAATAAGAAAAGAGAGACTTAGAATGCGCATGAGGACCAGAAGTGGTCCACCCTATCAGTATTGTACATGTGGCACACCTATGGGTGGTGGCTCCCCCTATAGACTGTCTTTAGAAGAAAAAAAAATGGATTGCTGCATGATCCTAGCCATCGGATCAACTGCTCCCCGATGATGTTCGTAGAACAATAAATTTCTTTGGTAGGTTTATAATTTATCAAGTTATGTAGTAGGTCAGTAGTAGTTTGGCACAAATGGTTGGACTCATAAATACCCTCTCTTACCCTCTTTATCACTCTCCATTATAATTGTGTTTTTGTGTTATTATTAATGGTTAGTTTTATTATATTTTATTTTTTTCTTGATTGTTCTTTTAGTAATTATTTTTATTCACATACCCTCTTTATCATTCTCCCTTATTTTTTTTTTGAACTTAGTTCATACACAAACATGGACGAATAACCCCAAATTAAGCAAGGGAAATAAAAAACCACACAATTTTACAGTGGAAAATGGAAGCTAGAAATCAAAGAGATGAGAAAAAATTATCCACATACTGGATTGAGAGGTTTAAGCAGTTTTGAGCAATTCACAATACTTTCTGAAATTAGATAAACCATCATCAATCCCAGATTTTTCAATTCTACTGCTATTCTTCGAAAGAAAATTCTTCAAAAAGTGAAATAAAAAAAAAAAGAAAATGCAAATTGGGGTTTCAAAAATGCAAATTTTATATTACACAGAGAGAGAGAATTCTTACAAAGAGGGTGACCGAAGAGGGAGAGAGTGCTGCGCAGAGAGGAGGTGCTGCCGAAGGTGTGGTTGCCAGAGAGGGTGCAGCTGGAGAGGGTTGTTGTGCTAGCGGAAATGATCGTGCTAAGCTGAGCTGACCAGATGCATGCAAATAGTGACATGCATGACACGTGTTAGAGTAGAGAGAGAGAGAGTAGAGAGGGCAAAGAGAGAGAGAGAGGTTGTGGGAACTTACCATGGAGGTGCTGCCGAAGAGGGTGGAGGTGCTGCTGGAGAGTTGGTTTCGAGGTGCTACAGGAGGTGTGGCTGCCGGAGGACGGAGCAGGGAGGCCAGAGCACGGATGCTGGAGCAGGACGCCGAAGCAAGGATGTCGGAGCAGGACGCCGGTGCAAGGAGAACCAGAGGGGAGCATGAGCAGGGTGAAATGAAGGGAACTGATTGGGCTGGTTTTTAATGATTTACAACGGCAGTTTTTCATTACCGTCGTTATAAGTTAGTTATAACGGCATTTATTAGACCTACCGCCAAAATAATCAAGGTGGGAAGTGACGGGCCGGGAAACCGAAAAGGTGGTAGGAACTATTTGCAACAGCGATTATTTAACAACTGTCATTGTAAATTAGGGATGTCACGGTCTTCTACGTACTGCAGTTTTTTAGAACCGTCATTATAAGTAACCTCTAACTGCGGTTTTGAATAACCGCCATTACAGCCATGTAGTTTAGTAGTGCGTGGCCCCAAACATCACTATAAATAAGAAAGAAAGAGTCCGGACTATCATGAATAACAGAATTAAATGGAAGGCGAGTACTCTAGCAAAGTTTGCATTCACGACAAAAATAATCCACTTTATTCAATGAAGATTCTAAACAATTTTGTCAAACAAGTAAACGAAGAACATTAGATGAGGGATGGCCAAGCCGGCGAGGCAACAGTTCAGCAGAGGAGGAGGAGGCAGCTAGAGCGTGAACTTTGCTAGGAAGAGAAGCTGGAATGGGATAGAGATTGTCTCTAATCCCCCCTTTGAGAAGAGTTGTCCCGGTGTGAAGGTCCTTAACTCAAAAACCTCAAAGAAATAAAGTAAAAGAGCAATTATTATCCTAGGTAAAAGAGGCAACAAAAAGGAGGTTCTTAGTAAGAGAAGGAACATGGAGAATGGAATTTAAATGAAGGTGAGAAGGGAGTAGACAAAATAGATTTACCAACATGGGATATGGGGGCCCCATTGCTGCTTCCAAAGATGACTAAGTCAGTGCCCATGTAATTAAACACGTTGTGAAGGAGAGTGGAGTCGGTTGTCATATGACTTGTTGCACCGGTGCCAGGGTACCAATCCGAGTCATAGGACCGGGGCAGGAACATGGCAGCGAAGGATTTGTGGAGATGGTCCTCTTGGTTGGTGTGATTGAAGCGTTGGTGGCCAGTCATGGCTGAATGACCAGTTTGGAAGCTTATCTGGCAAGTGGCAGTGGGCCGGTTGTGAGTTGGGCCAGCATGAGATGAAGGGCCAGCGCTTAGAAGCCCAGGAGCATCGGGCGGTAAGTGGAGGCACCATCATATCGGGGCTGGTAAGGGCGGTTGTTGAAGGAGCCACGGCCACGGTTGTTCCACAAGCGAAGCTAGAAGGATGTGAGGGCTGGGAGCGTTGGCTAAAGAGAGTCGTAGCATAAGAGGGAGATCCCGAGTGAAACTGGAGAATGGTAAGATGAATCTCATGTAATCTTGCCATTCTTAGTGGAAGTATCTAATACATACAGCTTACCTTCAACTTAGATCATCTTTCACTCTTGATATTGTGGAAGATCATCTTCACTCTTGATGGCCAAGTTTCTGTAGTGCAGCTTAAAGTCTTGAGTATTCAGTGATTGGAAAGCTTGCTTTCTTTCTCTTATTCATCTTTATTTATACAATTACAACTTCTATAATTTGTCAAGATCTTGGAAATATTACATGCAAGGATACAATGGATTTTAGGAAATAATACAATAAGGAAATACTCCAATGTCTTGCTGTGTTGGTAACTGAATCGGTTCAGGGATCTTTGTAGATCCTCCAAGAATGGAAAGTGAGTCTCCAAGATTAGAAGGAGAGTTGATTCCATGCGTGTTGGTTAATACACCCCTGTAAGTTGATGGCGAGTGAGACAACAACTTGGACTGCAAAAAACGAAACCGAGGGCTAGGGAGGCCCTTGGTGAAAATATCCGCTGGCTGCTGGTCAGTAGAGATAAATAGAATTTGGAGATCGCCTTGAACAACTCATTCATGAGCAAAGTGATAATCTATCTCTATATGCTTCGTGCGAGCATGAAAAATGGGATTGGAGGCCATGTAGGTAGCACTCACGTTGTCACAATAGAGCCGGATCGATGAGTCCAAACAAATGTGAAGATCACGAAGAAGATAACGAAGCCACACCGTTTCAGCAGCAGTAAAAGCGAGAGCCTGATATTCTGCCTCAGCACTAGATCGGGAGACGGTTTTCTGCTTCTTGCTGCACCAGGAGATAAGAATGGGGCCAAGAAAAATACTAAAACCAGTAGTGGAGCGGCGATCATCCGGATCACCGGCCCAATCGGCATCAGAGTAGGCTGTCAAGTTAAAGTTATGAGAGGGACGAATAGTTAAGCCATGATCTAGATTCCTTTCAAGTACCGAAGAATTTGTTTAGCAGCCTGGAGGTGGAGGGATGTCGGGCGGTGCACGAACTGGCATGCCTGGTTAATAGCAAATGTTAAGTCAGGCCTAGTGATGGTGAGATACTGCAAGGCCCCAACGAGCTGGCGATAGGCAGTTAGATCCTCAAGGGGATCCCCTTCAAGAGCTGATAACTTGGATTGAAGAGCAACAGAGCTGGAGCAAAGCTTCGAGCCGATCATGTCATGCTTGGTGAGAATGTCCAGAGCTTACTTCTTTTGAGAGAGGACAAGGCCTTTCCCAGAACGAGTAACTTCCATCCCAAGAAAATAGTGAAGAGGACCAAGGTCCTTCATGTGAAATGAAGAGCCCATGTTGGTGATGAAGGACTGAATAAGAGAGTCCGAAGTCCCAACAAGGATAATATCATCCACATAGAGAAGCAAGACCAAGGTACCAAAGGAGGACCGGGAGATAAACATGGAGTTGTCAGCCTTGCTACACATAAACCCGTGCGCAAGTAGATAAGAGCTATACTTTGAAACCAGGCGCAAGGGGCCTGTTTGAGGCCGTACAAAGCTTTGTGAAGGCGACATACATGATCTGGAAAATCTCGATCAATAAATCCAGGAGGTTAAGACATAAACACTTCTTCTTCGAGTTCACCATGAAGTAAGGCATTACTCACATCAAGTTGACGAATAGACCAGTTGAAGGAGACAGCTAGAGAGAGAACTAACCGTATAGTGACTGGTTTTACTACTGTACTGAAAGTCTCATCAAAATCAATCTCGTGTTGTTGATTAAAGCCCTTGGCCACAAGTCGAGCTTTATAATGTTCCAGAGTACCATCGGCACGTTGTTTCACTTTGAACACCCATTTAGAGCCAACAATGTTCATATTTGGTTGAGAGGGAACAAGAGACCAAGTGTGATTGCGAAGAAGAGCATTGAACTCTTCAACCATTGCCCGACGCTAATGAGGTTGTTTGGAGGCCTGAGTGAAGCATGTGGGTTCCTGAATTTGAGAGGCAAAGAATGTCATCAAGGAGGGAGAGATGGGATGTCGGGTCGAGAGCCAAGCTTTTGGGGTAAGAGTGCCATCTTTACTGCGAAGATTGTAAGGGTTTGTGTGAGGGACAGGTGCAGAAGGGGGGTAGTGGTGGGGGATGGTGGCATAGGGGAGACCAAGGTAATGGGCGGATCCGGGTTGTGATTGAGATCAACAAGGTCAATGGTTGGAAGAGACGACAAGGGAGATGGTCTAGGGGAAGGGGCATCCGAAGGGTCATTCTTATGAAGTAGAGGTGGAGGGCATGGTGGGGGGGTGGTAGAGGCAGTCGGGTTCGGGGTTGGTGCACATGTTGGTCCAGGGGCACCAGGGAGATGGCCCGGGAAGGTGGTGAAATGTGGTGGCTCAATGGGCTGACCGAGTGGTGGCTCGAAAGGCTTGTGGATGACATCATATGGAAAGGATCCTTCAATAAATTTAACATGTCGCGAGATGTACACACGGCCAGAGAGAGGATCTAGACACCGATAGCCCTTATGGGAGGGGCTATAACCAATTGACACATAGCGGGCTGACTTGGGGCTCAACTTGTCCGGTCTAGTAGAACCGAGAAAAGGGAAGCATTCACAACCAAATACCCGTAAAAAACTGTAGTCGGGCCTCGGTGAAACAATATCTCAAAGGGAGAAGTGTTGCCAAGATGTGGAGATGGCATCAAATTAATGAGAAAGGCAGCCGTGAGGAAGGCATCCAACCAATAAGATCGAGGAAGGCCACATTCTGAGAGAAGAACATTTCCGGTCTCAACTAGATGACGATGTTTGCGCTCGGCAAAGCCATTCTGTTGAGGTGTGTAAGGACAAGATCGTCGGTGAATAATGTCATTGGACTCAAGAAGGCGAGAAAATGCCTTACTAATGAATTCACCACCCCCATCACTCTGAAAATGTTTGATCTTGCAATTAAATAAATTTTCAGCCATAGTCTTAAACATAATAAAGGCAGTTATGCTCTCGGATTTGCGTCTCAATGGGTAGAGCCAAGTAAACCTGCTAAAATCATCCACAAACAGAATGTAATAAAATAAAGCCCAAATTGAAGGCTAGAGGAGCCGGGCCCCAAACATCGCAATGAATTAATTCTAAGGGAGATGTAGAATGATGATCAATAGAACGAAAAAGGTAAACGATGACTTTTAAAGAGATTACATCCCGAACAAGAGAAAATTTTATTACTAGAAGAAGAAAGTTGAACATCTTTATTTGGAAAGAAAAAGGGCATAAGGGAAGGGGACGGATGTCCAAGCCGCCGATGCCATGTAGAAATGGAAAGAGAAGCCACCATCGCCGACGGTCGTGGAGGACGAGTGACTCGAATGGGGTAGAGATCTTGATCAATTGGGCTGGCGAGAAGTACCTTCCCCGTGCGAAGATCCTTAATAGAGAAACACCAAGGAAAGAAAGTGAAAGCACAATTATTATCACGAGTCAGTTTAGCAACGGATAATATTTTTTTCTTAATTGAAGGAACATAGAGAACAGAAGGAAGAGATAAAGAAGAAGAGGAAGTAGAAATAGAGGAGTTACCAACACGAGAGATAGGAATCTCCTGCCCATTACCAACCATGATGTGATCAGAGCCCGCATACTCAGTAGACTGGTGAAGAAGAGAGGGATCATAGGTCATGTGACTGGTGGCTCTAGTATCAGCAAACCAGTGATCATCATTGGAGTGTTGGATAGACAGTGCTGCAAAAGATTGTTGAAGAGATTCATCTTGAAATGCATGGTTGAAGCGATTCTGGCATTGTAAAGCATTATGTCCGGGTATGTTGCAGATTTGACAAGCAGATGGAGCCCGGGTGGGGGTGCGATAGGTATGAGATGGGTCAGGGCCCAAGATACCCTGATCACGTGGGTGAAATTTCCCACCTCCACGGCCACCCCCATTGTGTTGAGGACGTCCCCGACCACGACCACGGAAGGGTCGGCCACCACGACCCCTTCCACGTGGCTGTTGAGAGGAAGACCGATCTGTGCAGAAGGCCTGATCCGGTGAAGGAGTGAGGGAGGAGACGTGTTGGTACTGAGCCTGGCGTTGTTCATGAACTAATAGGAGAGATCGTAGTTCAGAAAAGCTAATCGGTTCCACCCGATTTGAGATAGCGGTAGTGAAGGACTCGAATTCAATGGGGAGCCCTCCCAGAGCATAATAAACGAGATCACGATCGGAAATGTGATCCTGTGCAGCAGCCAGAGCATCACTGATGCTTTTTAATTCATTCAAGTATTCTGAGATAGTGGATGAACCTTTCCGGAAGGTTTGCAACTTCAACCGCAGTTGCATGGTGCAGGCATGGGATTGCTGTGTGAAGGATGTGGCTAGAAAATCCCATATTTCCTTGGTTGTGGAGAGGCCAATGGTTTGAGAGAGGATTGGCTCAGTGAGAGTGGCGTTAAGGCAACTAGCCACTTACTGGTCACTGTGTCACCATTGAAGATAGGCTGGGTTGGAGGAGTTATCTTCAAGAAGAGTGTTGGGAGGAAGAAAGGTGCCGTCCACATAGCCTACTAGATCTTGTGAAATCAAGATGGGCAGAATTTGCTTTCGCCATAGCAAGGAGTTAAGGTCTGTTAATTTAACAGAGACAAATTGAAGGATGTTGGAGATGTGAGGAGAGGGTGGAGGATTAATGGTGTTTGAAGAGTGATCAGATTTAGTAGCAGAGCTTTCAATAGTGGAAGCCATGAAGGAATAATGGTGAGGATAGAAGGGAGAGGGATTCGGTGATAGAAGGGAGAGAGAGAATTCGGCCAGGATAGAGCTACTGCTCTGATACCATAAAGTCTTGAGTATTCGGTGATTGGAAAGCTTGCTTTCTTTCTCTTATTCATCTGTATTTATACAATTACAACTTCTATGATCTGTCAAGATCTTGGAGATATTACATGCAAGGATACAATGGATTTTAGGAAATAATACAATAAGGAAATACTCCAATGTCTTGCTATGTTGGTAACTGAATCGGTTTAGGGATCTTTGTAGATCCTCAAAGAATGGAAGGTGAGTCTCCAAGATTAGAAGGAGAGTTGATTCCATGCGTGTTGGTTAATACAGCTTACGTAAGAGGTGGAATTGGGACCGACTGCATAAAATCTTTATATAGGGAAGGTGGTTACAGTCTCTCAATTAAACTACCAATGTCCAGCACACCACTATATAGATAGTTGCACTAAATACCATCTTTTAATGTATGACACTAAATCTCACTTCTTAGTTTCATTCACCAACCAAGCAGCCTACTGATGCCCTTCTCTATCAACTTACAACCTAACTTTACCGAGGATATGCTTAAGGATGCACTATTGATGTGGCACTCGGAATAGAGGTTCTTTGCATTCTCTTTATGGGCCCCCCTTTTTTACTCTATGAATGATATTTCAACATATCCTAACCCATCACCAGTTATATATACCAGCTCTTTTGTGAAGAATTCCATAATGATTTTCTTGTGGAACCCACGACAGTCCTTCACCAATCCCATGTGCATTTTAGTAGGATAAAAGAACAATTATTTCAAACATATTCTAACAGAAACCACCTAATTCAACTACTGGCATTTTAAAAAGAAATAAGAAAAAGAGAGACTTAGAATGCGCGCGAGGACCAGAAGTGGTCCACCCTATCAGTCTTGTACATGTGGCACACTTATAGGTGGTGGCTCCCCCAATAGACTGTCTTTAGAAGAAGAAAAAAAATGGACTGCTGCATGATCCTAGCCATCAGATCAACTGCTCCTCGATGATGTTCGTAGAACAATAAATTTCTTTGGTAGGTTTATAATTTATCCAAGTTATATAGTAGGCCAGTAGTTAGTTTGGCACAAATGGTCGGACAATATATTCAAACCTCGTATCTTCTCTATGCAGGGGGATATGAACATGTCAAGGGTAATGCTAAGTCGTTAAAGAGTCATCTTTTTAAATATGGTTTTTAAGCGGGGAGATATTGTGGTCATTTCAACTGGGTAATGTGTCTCTTGTTCATCTGTCTGACTATGTCCATTTCTTTTTTTCTTTTTTTTGGTGAAAAGACTAAATCCATTTCATATCATAGAGAAATAGAAGTAGTTGTTGAAACCAATCAGTTAATTCAAATAAACAAAAGATATAAAGCTCTAACGACTTGGTAAGTCTCTCTTCCTTGTTCATCTGTCGACTGAGTGTCTAAAACACCCTGTGGCCCCTTTTAAGAGAGTCAGTCGTCCGGCTAGTATGGGCGGTCGACCGTCTGGTGTGTCTTTCCCCTTTTGGGCCATTTTTCACTCTTAACACTTAGTATTTTATACTCTTTGCCTTGAACACCCAAACCCACATCCACACATACACATAGACTTCAAGCAACCTCATTTTCATTCAAACAAAACCCATAGGATTACATGGAAGATCCGGGGCTCTACAGAAAAGATTTCTCCCAAATAAGGTAATTAAGCTAATGGTTTCTCCTCGAGGAGGAAACTATGCTGTTGAGAAGCAAGTGCATTGTTTAGATTTGTTGCATGTTTGATCGATGTTGGGTCTTATCTTTCAGTAATTGTTCCAAACAATTTTATCCTCTTTCTATATTAATTCCATCTTATTCTACCAAGTTTCTTCGAGAATAATTACCACTTGATCAGGGCTCCATTTTTCTTATCTTCTTCAATCATGTGTGAGTAATATGGGCAGTTAGAATAACTGTCCCCTCTAAGTTGATCCACTTTCCATGATGTTTGCTTATTCTATCATCTATTTCTTGTCATTTTCGCCATCTGCCCCATGTACGTAACCTTCGATGGTTGCCATATGTGTGCCCAAAATTTTCTAATCTTTCTTTATGAAGTCTTTTTGGCTATTGGTAGACTCTTATTGCCGAAGTCGGTGTGCATAACTTCAGCCACTCTTGGGCCATTAGCCAAAAGTCATGATCAAAGTGGGAATGACGTTCGTTCATGGTAATCACATCCATCATTCTTCGGTCTAGGACCGAAACTCATAACCCATCTCATAGTGAGGTCTAAAACTTGGTTTGTATTACTTCTTAGAGATCTTACATGTCACCATACTATCCGTCCAATTGGATGTTAGGATTTTTGTGTTACCACTAGGCCTGGTGCTCAAAAGGGCGAGGCTTTGAATCAGCCCTAGTCTTCAGAGGCCTAAACCGACAAGGTCCAAGTTCTACCCAAAATCCCAGATACTAAAAAATAGCATCGAAGTTTTTATTAAGTCATGTGAGTCCTACATCTCCCTCTCTTAAGATCACTCAATTTCTTCTCTTTCATGTGAATCCCAAAATCACTTTCATTTTGTGTCTCTTTTTATCATTGTACCTATATTGTCTTTATTTTTATCTCTATCTTAAATCTACTTATTATCATGTATTCAAAAGGAACTCTACCTGCTGAGCTTTGTTTATATAATAGTGTTGAATGCAAACGTGAATAGTGAGGTGATTTAAATAGTTTGATGGTTCTTAGATGGAGGAGCTTACATACCTATTATTGTCTTTTGAACAATAATATTATATAGATAGAATATATTTTCCCCTCTATTATCCCTAGTGTATTAAGGAATTTAAGGGGTGGTGCTTTTAATTGTTAAATACATGGTGGTGCTGAGCTACATTAGGGTGCATTGTGTTAATCTCCATCTCACATACAAGGCTAGTTTTTATTGATCTAGCTAGCCCACTGAATTTTAGTCCTAGGGTCTTGAGTAGGGCATAAATAATATCCTTTTATTAATTTGGATGCAATTTTGTACAACAAAAACAAGGAAAATATCGAGTTAAACATACTCACATGTTTTAATGAACTTAGTCGCCAACAACAAATAATGTATAAATTAGATTTTTAAGCTATAAATATTTATTTGTGAATTAATTCTCTATTTATTTTAGTAAATATGTATATTTATATATATAATTAGATTTCTCTCTTATTCTAATTAATAACAAAAGAAAAGATTTAAGAAATAGAATTTAAACTAAATCCAAATACATATGTGTGGAAGGGTTCTAATGGGTGAACACAACTTTTTGAGTATTTGTCATGATGATATAAGATTGCGGTTCTTTAAATAATGGTAAACTTGTATTGAACTTGAAATTGTTTTCCTATTCCTAGGGGTATTTCAGTAATTTCCTTATTAAGGTTATGATAGTAATTTCACTGGTGCAGTTAACCTTGAATAAATATCAACCTAACTAGAGGATGGAATAAATAATGGAATAAGAATAACTCTAAACGTGGTTTAGTTTGAACCTATTGACTAACAAGTGCCACTAATGGCATTTTGGTAATTAATGCATAGGGTTAGTATATGAGAAAAGAAAAGTGATCTGGAGAACTCGAGCGAGAGAGAAAACTATTATAGCTTTGAGAATTCTTGGTGGATTCGATTGGGGAAGAACAACTAGGGAATTACGGATTCGCAAAGAACACACTTCCACCTTCCATTACATTGTTTCAAATTTTTGTTCTAAATTCTCTAGTATTCAGGCAAGTGAATACTTCATCCTAGATTTAGGTTTACTTTCCTTAGATTGAATGTTTTTAATTATGTTCTAATTAAAATTCATGCTATTATTCTATGATTAGGTTGATATAAATCCTATTCGAAAATCATAATTAATGTTGTATATGTTTGATGATTTTACATATGATAGAAAATAACATAATAGGTTTTATGGATGAAAACAGGTTGAGCAATCTAAGAGATTATTTTTTGTTTTCGGTTTGTGGATTTTCAGAATTTATTTTAACTGAGAAAATTTACCCAGTTTCGATATACGGGTCATAACTTTGTGACCGTAAGTCTGATTTTGGTTCGATAGTACATCATTTCGAAGAACTCAAAAAGATCTACAACTTTTGTCAAGACAAATTTTCCAAAATCAATAGTTATGAGGGTCAAAGCCGAAAATCAAAAACATGAAAAAGATCTGTCACATTATTTTTTCTAGGATTTCTTTTATATCTCATCTAAGGTTCGCTATGTCCTCGGGTTTCTAGTGGTAGTACCTAGGACGAGACTGTTGTATCATGGGAGACAAGTTGCTGTGGACCGTGATCACCTATCCGGGGCAATATTGTCTTAAGGACATTGAATCCAATTCAAGCCTCAATCAGTAAAGTGCATTGCCCTTTTTTATTTCTGTTCTATCTTTGATTGTGTTATGTGATTGTATTTAGCATTCTATAATTTGCCTGTTTTCATTATAACATACAGTAAACCTTTATGCAATTTTTACCAACAGTTAGTTAGGCACAAATGGTCGGACAATATATTCAAACCTCGTATCTTCTCTATACAGGGGGATATGAACATGTCAAGGGTAATGCTAAATCGTTAAAGGGCCATCTTGTGGTAATAACAATATGGTTTTTAAGCGGGGAGATATTGTGGTCATTTCAACTGGGTAATGTGTCTCTTGTTCATTTGTTTGACTATATCCATTTCTTTTTCTTTTTTTTTTGGTGAAAAGACTATATCCATTTCATATCATAGAGAAATAGAAGTAGTTGTCCAAAACCATACAGTTAATTCAAATAAACAAAAGATATAAAGCTCTAACGACTTGGCAAGTCTTTCAATGCCTCCTCTATCTATGTATCTATAAAAAGGCATCATTTCCATGCTAGAGTTCTCACCCCTCAACAGGCAAGAATTAGTTCTTAGAATATCAACGAGGAAGATGGGTGCTCAAATCCTTGTTGTTACTGTGTTCTTGGCCTTGACTTCCTCTCTTGCCTTGGCCTCTGATCCCAGTCCTTTGCAGGATTTCTGTGTCGCTGTTGACGACCCTAAGCGTACATGATCTCTCTTCTTCTTCTCTTCACAACTTCTATCTCTTCAATGTTTACTACGTTAGTATTGCTAGATATCATAAGTTATGACTAATTAATGTTAATGTATTTATTTTTCAGTGTTTGTGAATGGAAAATTCTGCAAGGATCCCAAGCTTGCTACAGCCGAGGATTTCTCTTTCAAGGGACTCGATATAGCGGGAAACACATCAACAAAGTTGGGTCCAATGTCACTCAAGTAAATGTTGCTCCAATAGCTGGACTCAACACGTAGAGACTACGCACCATATGGTCTCAACCCTCCCCATACACACCCTCGAGCAACTGAGATCCTAACTGTATTGGAGGGCACCCTTTATGTCGGCTTCGTCACCTCCAACCCTAAGAACCGCCTCTTTACCAAGGTACTTAACAAGGGAGACGTCTTCGTGTTCCCCCAAGGGCTCATTCACTTCCAATTCAATACGGGACACACTAATGCAGTGGCCATCGCTAGTTTTGGCAGTCAAAACCCAGGTATAATCACCATTGCTAATGCTGTCTTTGGGTCAAAGCCACCTATTTCTGATGATGTTCTTGCCAAGGCCTTCCAAGTTGACAAGAAGGTGGTTGACTATCTTCAAGCTCAGTTCTGGGTGAACAACTAGAAACAATATTTATGATGTTCCATTTAAGAGTCAATGAATAGTTCGGACGCTTAAATCCGATATACACATATTTGCTCATCTTAGAATAAATGAAGGAGTTTGTTATGTGTGTGTGTTTTTTTTTTAGGAACCTACTATATTCAATAAGTGAGTTTGTTATCTATGTTGGCAACCAATCTCTCTCTATACTTTTCGTTCTATAAAAGGCAAATTATTGAAAATTCAGATTATAAATAAGGACAAGTTAGTGTTTTGACCCCCAAAAAGTTTTGTCATTCTGGGTGTGCACCCTAAGGGTGCGTTCAGTTAGCAAGAAAGTGGGTGAAATAAAAGAAAAGAAAATAAAATAAAAGAAAGGGAAAAGAGAAAAAAAAACTTAAATTTTCTCGCAAAATAACCATCACAAGATGGATGAAATTTTTAGGAGAAAGTTTGTTACAATTGAGAAAGTGCAAGAAAATGAAAGTGTGTTTCTTGCAAACCAAGCGCAAGAATAGTGCAAGAAAACACACTTTTCTTTTCTTTTCCCTCACTTTCTTGTCAAACGAACACACCCTGAATGAAGTCTTTTTGCAACGAGCCTTCATTCCATCAAGCACATAAAAAAAACATTAATTATTGCGTCCTCTCCATCAAAAGAAAGAATTTGGAGTTGAGGCCGTGTGCAGTGTTGACATGCACCGCGTCGTTATGGATGTGGAAAAACAAAAAAATTTGGGTTCGTATCCAATGGTAAATGCTTACTCCTAAACAGAAGCAAGGGCGGAGCCACGAGGGGGCACGTGCCCCCCCTAAACTTTTGAGAAAAAAAGATTTGTTTTTTATATGTATTATATGACATAGCATGGGCGTGGACGTGGATGGAGATCCAATCACAGCCAATTGCAATTGAACTCGGGAGAGGTCAATTGCACCCACAGGCCAACACATGTCCCTTTTAACCCTATTAACTGTGTTTAAGATTCCCTAACCTTTGGGGCTTCACCAATATAATTTTAGTCTTTTTTTAAAATTAGAACCCTAAGGGTTACAAATGCTTAACTATAGTTTAATATTTTTTTTCTAAAATTAAGGTTATATTGTTGAACATCAAGGGTTTGTAAATCTTAACCACAGTTAATAGGGGTTACAAGGGACACGGTTGGCCTGTGGGTGTGATTGAACCCACCCCGAGTTCAATCGTGAATGGTTGGGATTTGATCTCAAGTGGGTGCCCCAAAGCTTTTGAAATTCTTTTAAAAACTATAATTTACTAAGGATTTAGAATCGTCTACAGTTATAACCTAACTCCTTGGAGTCGGTTACAACCCACCGGTCAAACATGTCCCTTTTAATACCTCTTGATTGTGATTAAGATTCACTACTAACCTTGATGTTTAGAACTGAGGAAAAAATTAACTCTAAAGGTTAAAGTTGTTAACTAGAGTTAAAAGACTTTAGTGTTGGAATTGGACTCCACGCAGTTTGGTTATAACCTTAGAGGATTAGTCATGGGTCAGTTGTCTCATTGAATTTTTTTTTAAATATATCTTTTCACTATTTTGTTTAATTATTTAATAGGGCATAGTCATTGTACAAGTGGACAACTGCTCCCAAACTTTTTAAAAGAATTATATTGTATTATTTAATTTAGCATTGCCATAGGGCAAGGAGACAACTGTTCCCATAAATAAGGGAAAAAAATGTATGGATGAAATGACCCACAAACTTAGTCGCCAAAAAAATCAAATTACTACTTACCAAAAAATAATTAAAAGAAACGTATAATGTTATAAAGACCCACTGTATTAAGAAGTACACAAACTTTGATATGATTATGAATTTTACATAATTGCGGTGGAAACTTGAAGTCCTCATATTGGAACGAAGATTCGTAACCTATTCGCAAACATATAGCTTTCTCTACAAATTTGTTAAATGGGGACGATTTTGTTTCAAATAATAACCTGGATTGGAATCTACAAAAACAAAGTTGCCAACACTTGAGGGAGATATAAAACCATTAATTCAAGCTCATGAAAAGCCTAAAACAATAAACCAATGCTCTATTTTCTGCCACAATGTTAGGTCAAATTTCATGGAGTAAACATCACCAACAATTTCTTCGAGATGCCCCATCTACGTTAATTAATATAAATTCTTGCAAAGCTTTAATCCACTTAGTAAGTTTAATGTTATCATTTTTGGTTGAAACTAGTCAATTTGAAGAGATTGGAGAGCTAGAACCCAATTGATTAAAGATAATGGTATGCATTAGTTAGAGAGGATCCAATCTCGTCCCAATAATGCATTGTAGTGGGATGAGGAATCGACCACAAATAAAGCATATCAAGTCTTCTTATTTCCGATTTAATCCCTGTGTTTCGGTCAAATCTCCTGTGAAACTGTTGACCGTAACTTCTGTGTGAATGAGATCTGCTTCGGAATTTCTTAATATATTCAATTTGGTGAATGGTAAGATATTTACTGTAGGTCCGTTATCCACAAGTAATCTTTGCATTGGGCAATCATCGACATAGGCCAAAATACTGAGTGGCCTAAGATGTCACGTCATTCTTTCGGCTTGGGGAGCCTACAGTCCATTTCGGTCCTCTCTCGCCAAACAATCGGCCGTGCTTCCCTAGACCTAGGAATTATCACTTCTTATTTCTGTAAAGCATTGAACATTAATGGTATTGAATGGGTATGTATTAAACAATTTTGTTTATGACATTGGGTAATTTTAGTGTTACAGTTAAATTGTGATTGTGTTGTTCTATACTACATACAGGTGGAAAGAATATAGGTATCCAAAAAATTTTATAATATTAATTAAATTATTATTTTATATAAATTCATTTAGCAGCGTTTTCATAACCGTGTCTAATAATGTAAATAAATTGAATTATTTTTTAAAAGACTTTTAGCGCCGGTTTTGAAACCGTCGCTGATAAATTTATTAAAATAATTAATTTTTATAAGACTATTTTAGCTGCGACTTCATAACTGCCACAATAGATTATATTTAATTGACTATATTGCTCTTAATTAACCATCGGGGAAAGATAACGAAACCGCCGATAATGCCATCGACTTTTAGTGTTCGGTTTATCCGACAATCACAAGAACCGCCGCTAAAGCCTTTCGTGAAAATGGTTTTACAAGTGCCTCATTGAACCCGCTTAAGGTTTTAGCGATGATTTGTAATCTGATAGTGGGGGTTTGTAACCGCCGCTAAAACCCATTAATTTGTAGTGAATGAAAAGGTCTCTTCCGGATGAGGTAATTTAGCTAATGGTTTCTCCCCGAGAAGCAAACTATGTTATTAAGAAGCAAGTGCGCTGGTTTAGATTTGTTGTGTGTTTGATAGATGTTGGCTCCCGTCTTTCAGTAATTGTTCCCACCAATTTTATCCACTTTCTATATTAATAACATCTGATTCTATCAAGTTTTCTTGAGAGTAATTGCCCTTCGATCAGGGATCCATCTATCTTATCTTCTTCTATAACGTGTGAGCAATATGGGTACTTAGAATAACTGTCTCCTCTAACTTGTTCCACATTCCATGATGCCAGCTTATTCTATCATCTATTTGTTGTCATTTTTTGCTACGTGCCCCATATATGTAACCTCTGATGTTTTCCATATGCGTGTCTGAAATTTTCCAATCTTTTATTTATGAAGTCTTTTTGGCTATGGGTAGAATCTTATTGCCGAAATCGGTGTGCATAACTTCGGCCACTCTTTCGTGGTAATCACATCCATTACTCTTCGGCCTTGACCGAAACACATAACCAATATCATTGCGAGGTCTGAAACTAGGTTTGTATTACTTTGTAGAGATCTTAAATATCACCATATTACCCAACCATTTGGATGTTATGTTAGGATATTGGTGTTAACACTTGGCCTGGCGTTCAAAAGGGTGGGGCTTTAGATCAGCTCTAGTCTTCGAAGGGCCTAAACTGACTAGGCCCAAGCTCTACCCTCAAGCCCCAGGGCCTAAAAAAGAGCATCAAAGTTTTTATTAACTCATGTAAGTCCTACATCTCCCTCTCTTAAGATTACTCAATCTCTTCTCTTTCATATAAATCCCAAAATCCTTTTAATTTTGTGTTTCTCCTTTTATCATTGTGTCATCCGCATGGTGTTTGATGCGATAGACCCACTTGCATCCAACAACATTGAAGTTTTGTGGAGGAGTTACTAAGGGCCAAGTACCATTTTTGAGGAGTGCATTGAATTCCTCCACCATCGTATCACGCCAAACAGGATGTTTGGAAGCCTGAGTAAAACTTGAGGGCTCAGAGCTAGCATCAGTTAACTGAGATAAAAGGGACACAGTGAGGCGGTGTTTGGTGGTGAGAAAGGAACGAGGGGTTAGTGTACAACTTTCGGTGCGGGTTGTCATGGGATGGATGGAGGTGACCGGTGGATCAGGAGGTGGGAGGAGAGGGAGATCGACCACAAGGTTGAGAGCTGGAGCCGTACGGGGAAAGGAGGAGGGGACAATAGTGAAGACTGGTGGAGAGGAGGAATGTCTAGAGGAGAGAAGGGAGGAAGTGGGGGCTGTCTCGGGTTCAACAGGGATGGAGGCGGCTGGTGGTAGGCGGTAATGGAGCAGCTCGGGGTGGAGTGGAGTGAATGATAAGGGGATCCGTAGGTGGAGGTGAAGGGGCTGGGGATGCGAGGCCAAGCCGAGGGGATGGAAATATGAATTGGGAGGGAGAATCCAATAAGCCCGGTAGATAGACCATGGTTGGAGGGGAGAGGTTGGAAGGTGGTTGGATCAGTTGAACCAGAAAGCATTGTTCATTTAAAATAAAATGACAGGAGATGTAAATGCGATGAGTGAGCGGATCAAGACAACGATAGCCTTTGTGAAGAGAGCTATAACCAAGAAAAATTCAATGAATGCTCTAGGGGCTGAGTTTGTCTTGGCGATAGGGGCCAAGAATAGGAAAGCATTCATGCCAAAAATTTTGAGATGGGAGTGGGTAGGGGGTTTTCCAAAGAGAATTTCGTAGGGAGAGAGGTGATTAAGAGCAGAGGAGGGAAAACGATTAATGGGGTAGGATGCCGTAGCAAAGGCATCGGCCCAAAAGGGTTTGGGCAAGGTGCTTTGGGTGAGGAGAGTGTTGCCGGTGTCAACGAGGTCACGATGCTTGTGCTCGGCCACACCATTTTGTTGAGGGGAGTGTGGGCATGAGCGGCGAGAGAGAATGCCATGTGAGGTGTGGAGTTGTTGGAAGTGTTTGCTAGTGAACTCACCACCTCCATCCGATTGGAAATATTTAATTCTTTTATCAAAGATGTTTGTCACCATGCGACAAAAAGTGTAGAAAATAGAAGCACAATCAGACTTTTGGGGCATGGGGTAAATCCAAGTAAACCGACTATAGTCATCAATAAAGATAACCTGATAGCGAAAACCGGAAACTGACGGTACTGGGGCGTCACTACAAAATTCAATGTTTATTACGGCGGCAAGAGACCGCCGCAAAAACTACGAAAACCATCGTATTAAGAATATAACGGCGGTTTATCGAAAAGCCGTTGTAGGTCTTGTCACAAGGGATGTCACAGCAGTTTCTAACGGCAGTTATTCTATTCGCAGCTATAGGGTATACTTCTTACAGGGCTTATTATATCCGCAGCTACAGATTTCACTTATCACGGCGGAAAGATAACCACCATAATATATTCCACTATAACGGCACAATAAAAACCGTCGTACGAAATCAATTTATAATGGCATTTTATACTGCCGTTATTATACTGTATCTATAACAGCAATATAAAACCGCTACAGCAAATCAAAAATAAAAAAATAATTATTTTAATTTTTAATTAAAATAAATTTTTTACCTTTATTAATTGTACATGTAAGCAATTTTAAAAAAATTATAAATTATCTACAAAAGTTCTCAACACCATAATATAATCCATCAATATATAAATTCATGTACATAACAATCCCATAACAAACCGTCTAAAATGTCCATCAATATATATATATATATAACACCCAGGATAAGACAATCAATGAACCAAGAAGACAGGTTACCGCCTAGTGAATCTAAACGAAATCAATATGAAAGATACACTAACATAGCAGCATGAGAGAAAGAGCTACATCCTAGAGTACATTTAAACTATCAAGTGTTTAGTTACTCATGATAAAACAAAACATCAACAATATATTTATTGAAAACTGAAATACATAAACAGTACGACTAAACGTGAACTATAAGTTCTACTACTGAGATGGTTGATCCAACGCTCTAAATATCCAGTGTGGATACCCGAGGCTTATACCGATCTACTCAGTTGAACTGAAGTGCAGTGAACATAAAACTATTACAATAAATAAAAACTTACAACTGGAGAGAACTCAGGACTGAAGGACAGTGGACTGAGGACTTGAGGACTGAGGACTGAGGACATGGATGATTACAGAAGAGGAAGAGAAGAGAAGAGGGTTTGCATTCGAGATGCTTACAATGGACAAGGCACATGCCTTAAATAAAACATAAAATTCAAACTAATTATTACATCTGGACGAATCTTCAAAAGAAGTCTTCAACTTTGCTGAAAGTAAATCTGGATGTCAGGAGAATCTTGAACACTTGAAATCTTGAGTCTGACAAAAGTAGAATAAACTCTTGAATAAAGTTGCTGTCTTGATAACTGAGAAAGGAGATTCCTTTCGATGTCTTTAACTGGAAGGTAAATACTTTAACTTCTGGTAACATGTCTGGAACTGTGGGGCCGAGTCTTGAAAAGTAGTCAAAAAGTGAATAGTAGGAGACTGTTTTAGTCTGAAAGAATATCATCAGAGTTATGGAGATCAGGATCAAAAATAATAGTGCCTGGGCCATCATCGTCAGAATCCAAAGTAAGATAATGCCATCCGTCAGTAGCAAATGATGAAAACCGGTCATCATTATCTTCTGCAAACATTGACCTTAATTCTTCTTTTACATGCTGTGAAGCACCAATAGTTCCTTGATAAATATTTTGAATTATGGGATGGTGAGCATTATATTTTGGAGCACCCATGATAATAATTCTGCCTGTGTCAGTAATAATGTTCCATGCACTACGCCAGAGATGATGTTGAATACGAAAAAATCCTGAAATTTTTCTGGCAATAATATCTCTATAATTAAATTGGTCTTTGCTTCTGGATTGTGGCTGGATAAGAAATCCCGGATATTCAGCATGAATAAAAATCAAATGATGACTTGGAAAAAATTCTTCGCCAACCCATTCTGGACAAGTACTAATTATCTCAAGATGAAGAAAAGGATCAGAAAAGAATCTTCTCTAGAAATTACATGCTTGGATAGCACATTGAGGAAAACCAATTAAATCATCTGGACTATAAGACTGGATACCAACAGTAAAACCATTTTCGAATAACCAAATTTTTGTTCTTGAGGAACTACTTTACGAATGATAGCAAGATTATAAGGATGAACATGTAATAATTGTAAACCTGGACTAAAATAAATATCAGCTTCAAAAGCTGCAAAAGTGGCTAACCACTTATTTTGAGCAGAAGGAGTCGTTAGATCAATTTTTTGATGAATATCTAGAGGTAATTTGTTAATGGCTTCTGTTAATTTGAATCGTATGGATTTTAATAAACCGAAATAAGGATGTAATTTTCTTGGATCTGGAGTAGGATCTAATGGTTTGGAAGGTTCTGAAAGAGGTAAAGGAGATCTTATGGAAGATAAAAGAAAGGGTCGGGAAACTTGGAAATGAAAACATAATGCTTGAATGGTTTTGGAGAGGTGTTTTTCAGACTTCATAATTTTGGAAAACCAAAGATTATCAATAAGACAACATTCACGAGGATTGAGGTTGGTTAAAGGGAAAGGATAAACATATTTTTGGTTTTTTACTGGTTGAAGAGAAATTTCACCAAAATGTTGGTCAGTCATCTGCAAGACAGAAGAAAGGGAGGAAGAAGTAGATGAGGGAATAGTTAAAACATTAATCGTAGAAAACTCAATAAAATCTGGTTGACAAAACTCAAATAACAAATCTTGATCATCAAATCTAGAATATATTCATATATTATCTATCTTGGAAATCGGTTGTAATAAATTAAGAAATGGAATACCTAATATTATTTCTTGTCTTAATTCTCTAACTAATAAAAACAATTGCTTGATAGAAATATCTTGTTTAATGATAAAAACATCAGAAATCTGGTATTTGATATTTAATGGCATGCTATTAGCTGTTAAAACAATTTCTGTAGTAGGTTCAAAATACCTAGAGGGAATAAGACTTTCTCTAATACGATTGGTTTCGGATCCTGAATCTACTAAAGCAATGGCTTTAAGAGTATAACTATTCTTGATAAGAATTGTAACTTGAACCTGCCATTTCTGGTGACTATGATGAGACCTGAAATGTAAATAACTATTTTCTGGACTTTCTAATCCTATATTGGCTTCTGGAAATTCAACTTCTGGAAGGATATCTATCCTTAAACTAGACTCTAGAATTTCTTTTCGTATAGCAGTAATCTGGACTTGTAAATCAGTAATCAGAGAAACTAGTTCTTTCTTTTCTTTAAATAAAGTTTTCTTAAGTTCTTGAATTTCTAACTGGAGACTTGAGAGGGTTATAACTTTAGGAACCTCTTGAATACTTAATCTGTGAAATATATTTTCTAGATTAAAATCATTTTCTAGTGGACTCTGGGCTTTTGGATTACTATGTAACGAGTCTTTATATCTAGTTATTAACATCTTTTTAATTTCATTATCATTGACTTGTTCTAAGAGATCTAATAGAAAATCTGTTTCTTTTTTTAAAATCTGAATATAACTAGGAGTCTTGGTACAAGAAGGACAAGAACAGTTTTTTACACATACTTGTTCTGAAGAGGATGAAGTGTGATATTCAGAATCAGAGGATTCTAAATAGTCTTCAATCTGATTTGGAGAAGTTATACCTAAATCTGGATCTTGATCGTTAATCAAGAGAGTAGCTAAAACATTCTTGATTTGATCTGTAGTATCAAAAGAATTAATTTTCTTTTGTAACCAACAATTACTAGAAAAGTGTCCTACTTTACCACATTTGAAACAAGTTGGAGGTTTTGAACTATTACTATTAGAAGGGTCCTTCTGGGAAGGTTTCTTGGAAGGCTTTCTACGAACCATTTTATCTTTAGAATGAGTGGGTTTTTCCTTTTCTTTTTCTTTGTCTCTATGATGGGTCCTATGCCATGAGTATGGAATCTTTTTCTTCTGTACTACTGTTTTCTTTTTCCTAACAGATGGAGGAACAGGCAATTTGGCATAACCAAATTGACTGCAAAATGAACCTAATTCTTTGCGACACATGTCACTTTCTTTCTTGATTTGTAGTTGCATTTTGAAGTTCCTGCAATAAGCAATTCCTTCATTCTGGATTAAAGCAATAATATCACCATAAGTTAATAAATCATATGGAATATTTCCATTGTGCTTTTCTCTAATCTTGGTTTTAATAATTTCTGAAAATATTCTAGGAAGACCTGAAATAAATCTTTCTTTCCCAAATGGTTGGTTGCAATCAGTTCTGATCATAACCTTGGATAAGAAAGTATCTTTATACCATCTAAAATCTGAAAGCTGTTTACAAGAAAGATTACTAAGTAAATCAGCTGACCTATCTTTGAACATAGAAGGGTCATCTAACCAATGTTTATAAATGGAGAATAGAAGATTAGCTACAGCATCTTGTATCTGTTGACCATTACTATCAAGGATGTAAGAGCCATCAGCATTCTTTTTATAAGCACTAAGGATAATTCTTCTATTTTCAAAAGTAAGGCAGTTATCCCACCAACCTTTGAGTTGTCCTGTAAATCCTGCAACTAAGGATTGGGCAATAGTATGATCTGGAATAGAAGAGACTTGGTAAGCATTACTGACCATAGTCATTTCCTGGAGTCTATTAAGAATTTGATGCTCGGACATACCATCAATATTCCATTCATAGATGGTACCACTCTTGTACGAATTCTGGATATAAGGATGTAATTCCTCAAATTGCATATCTGGAAAAGTAGGTCTGGAATAATAATTTCTAGTGTGGGAAGAGGAAGGTTGATCCCATTCTACCTTGTTTAAGCTGGATATTTTACTAGGAAATCTTGTAGGCTCTAAAGGATGGAAAACCTGTTCTATCTTGTCAACTTCACTTTCCTCTTCAGAATTACCTAATTCTAATGGACAAGTGATTAAAATTTCTGATTCTGGAACCTTAACTATTTCTAATGGACAAGCAGATGCTGCATCATCAATTTGGGGAGTGGAAGGAACTTCTTTATTAATGATTGTACTAAAGTCATTTTCTAGTTCTTTAAGTCTGTTGTCTAATCTGGATAATAGAGCAGCCTTGGCTAATTCCTTGCTATGATGTCTAGGAATTTCAAATTGACTAAATAAGGGAGTGTCATCTTGTTTTGAGAATGTAACTGGAATATCATATATCCTAGTAGAACTTTCTGGAGCTTGAGCTACTATGGGTTCTGTTGCTACTATTTGTTCTGCTCTAGTTAATTGTTCTCCTATGGTTTTAAGATGGAGATTAGTATAATTATTTTGTTCCATTAATCTTTTAATATCGGAAGGAACAACTGGTTCTTTTTCATTTTTATCTTTAAGGGGACTACAAGTTAAGAATGATTCATTTTCTAAGGGAAGTTTAATTTTATTAAATGGAGGATGAATGGCTTGTATTTTAGTATTCCGTTCATTATTTAATACCCAAGAAGTTTTACTAGTGGTAATAGCATTGATACTAATGAAATGATTAAATATCTTTTTGGATGGAGTGTATTCGTAAGCTTCTTGTATTATTTTAGCATAAAATGCTTGATTATGTCTTTCTACTAATTCACTACATTCTAAGCATTGTAAATAATATCCTATTGAATAACATTTCTTACAGTCTGGAAGATCAATTCTAGGTGGAGAAACATTATAATTTATTGGTTTATGATTATAAGCAGAAGGAAATGTAGAAAGATCTATTTTATTCATTTTACAATAATGATCTGTAAACCATGGAAAAAAGGTGAGAAGCTTTCTTGCTCTTTCAATATCTCTTAAATAGTCTTGAATGATTTCATTTACTTTGGCTATACTAAAGTTGTCTAATAACCATAGCCTTTTTTTTTTCTTATCTGGTAAATTTAAATCTTTTTCTAATTTAGCATAATCTATCTTAAATGGAGAAGCAATTTCTAACATATTACACGTGTACACCCTAGGTGGATTTTTATGTGATTGTGTTGGAGATGGACAACTATTTGGAGTAATGTCTGGGCTACTCGTATTTTGGAAGTTATTACTATGTTCCATATAATACAGTTCTGGAATAGGAGAATTTTTTACTCCTTCTAGATTGGTATTATGGAGTTCTTGTTCAGGTGAAGACCTGACCGGTAGAGTATGAACATACTCAGGAATAGTATTATGAGAAGTCTGTATGGGAGTAGAAAATACTAAATTTTCTGGAGTATGGAGCGGAAGTCTAGAAGTATTTTCTAAATGTATTGTACTTGTGCTAGGGATAAACCAAGAAGACAGGTTACCGCCTAGTGAATCTAAACTAAATCAATATGAAAGATACACTAAGATAGCAGCATGAGAGAAAGAGCTACATCCTAGAGTACATTTAAACTATCAAGTGTTTAGTTACTCATGATAAAATAAAACATCAACAATATATTTATTGAAAACTGAAATATTTCTAGTATGGGAAGAGGAAGGTTGATCCCATTCTACCTTGTTTAAGTTGGATATTTTACTAGGAAATCTTGTAGGCTCTAAAGGATGGAATACCTGTTCTAGCTTGTCAACTAAAGATTATCAATAAGACAACATTCACGAGGATTGAGGTTGGTTAAAGGGAAAGGATAAACATATTTTTGGTTTTTTACTGATTGAAGAGAAATTTCACCAAAATGTTGGTTAGTCATCTGCAAGACACTAACATAGCAGCATGTCCAGAATGGGTTGGCAAAGAATTTTTTCCAAGTCATCATTTGATTTTTATTCATGCTGAATATCCGGGATTTCTTATCAAGCCACAATCCAGAAGCAAAGACCAATTTAATTATAGAGATATTATTGCCAGAAAAATTTCAGGATTTTTTCGAATTCAACATCATCTCCGGCGTAGTGCATGGAACATTATTACTGACACGGGCAGAATTATTATCATGGGTGCTCCAAAATATAATGCTCACCATCCCATAATTCAAAATATTTATCAAGGAACTATTGGTGCTTCACATCATGTAAATATATATATATATACGTGTCCAAAAAAATGAATCAAATGTAAAATAAAAAATCTGCTAGAGCTGCCTAGCAGGTCCCTCCGACTTATGCACTCCTGCTACCCTTGATAGATGCGTACGGCCGACACCCTCCTACAAAAATAATAAAATACAATTTATTATTAGACTAGTAAAATGATAAAATCTATCAATTTCATCAAAAATTTGCAAATAAAAAAATAATCGTAAAGATTTCATAGTTTAATTTAAACAAAAAAGTTTAGTTCATTAACCTAAACCTAGAAACGCGCACAAAATTCAAACTGGGGGTCGGATTCCGATGCTGGTTCTTTTACGCATGTATTTCGATCCAAGCTAAGTGTCAAAATTCGTTTCGCTGCAATCCGAGGTCGTTTGCCCGATTTAGGCACCGAGAGGCCGAAATCCATAACTTAGACAGTATGCTTCAGCCTAAACTTACAAACGCCCACCAAATACAAACCACGAGTCGGATTTCGATGCCATTTCTTCTAACGCGTGTATTTCAATATATCCTAAGTGTTGGAGTTGGTTTCGAACGAATCCAAGGTCGTACCCGATTTGGGCACCGAGATGGCCGAAATCCATGTTTCTCAACTATACTATGGCCTAAACCCACAACCTTCCACCATTTTCAAACCAATGATCGGATTTCGATCTTGTTTCTTCTAACAGATGTATTTCAATACATCCTAAGTGCTGAAGTTGGTTTGGAGTGAATCTAAGGTCGTGTGCCCGATATGGGCACCGAGATGGCCGAAATCCCTGTTTTTCAACTATACTTTGGCCTATACCCACAAGCTTCCACCATTTTCAAAACGAGGGTTCGATTTCGATCCCGTTTCTTCTAACGCGTGTATTTCAATACATCCTAAATGTTGGAGTTAGTTTCGAGCGAATCTGATGCCGTATGCCCAATTTGGACACCGAGACAGCAAAATTCTATGTTTCACAACTATACTACGGCCTAAACCTACATCGTCCCACCATTTCCAAACCGAGGGTTGGATTTCAATCCCATTTCTTCTAATGCATGTATTTCAATACATCCTAAGTGTTGGGGTTGGTTTCGAGCAAATCCGAGGCCGTATGCCCGATTTGGGCGCCGAGACGGCCGAATTCCATTTTTCACAACTATACTACGGCCTAAACTTACATCGTCCCACCATTTCGAAACCGGGAGTCGGATTTCGATCTTGTTTCTTTTAATGTGTGTATTTCAATACATCCTAAGTGTTAGGGTTGGTTTTGAGCGAATCCGAGACCGTATGCCCGATTTGAGTGTCAAGACGGCCGAATTCCATGTTTCACAACTATACTACGGCCTAAACCTGCATTGTCCCACCATTTCCAAACCGGGGGTCGGATTTCAATCCCATTTTTTTTAACACGTGTTTTTTAATACTTCCTAACTGTTGGGGTTGGTTTCGAGCGAATCCGATACCGTATGCCCGATTTGGGCGCCGAGACGGCCGAATTCCATGTTTCATAATTATACTACGGCCTAAACCTACATCGTCCTATCATTTCTAAACCGGGGGTCAGATTTTGATCCCGTTTCTTCTAACGCGTGTATTTCAATACATCCTAAGTATTGGACATGGTTTGGAGCGAATCTGAGGTCGTGTGTCCGATATGGGCACCGAGATGGCCGAAATCCATGTTTCTCAACTATACTTTAACCTAAACCTAAAAAGTTCTACCGAATCAACACCGGGGGTCGGATTTTGATTCTGTTTCTTCTAATGCGTGTATTCAAATACATCCTAAGTGTATGAGTTGGTTTTAAGGGAATCCTAGGCCGTTTGCCCGATTTGGACACCGAGAGGGCCGAATTCCATATTTCTCAAGTATACTTTGGCCTAAACCTACAAAGTTCCACCGAATCCACACCAGGGGTCAGATTTCGCTTCCGTTTCTTCTAACACATGTATTTAAATACATCCTAAGTCTAGGAGTTGGTTTCGAGGGAATCTTATTCCGTTTGCCCGATTTGGACACCGAAAGGACCGAATTCCATGTTTCTCAAAGTATACTTTGGCCTAAAAATACAAAGTTCCACCGAATCCCCACCGAGGGTCGGATTTCGTTTCCGTTTCTTCTAATGCATGTATTTAAATATATCCTAAGTGTAGGAGTTGATTTCGAGGGAATCCTAGGCTGTTTGCCCGATTTGGACACCGAGAGGGCTAAATTCCATGTTTTTCAGGTATGCTTTGGCCTAAACCTACAAAGTTCCACCGAATCCACACCGGGGGTCGGATTTCGATTCCGTTTCTTCTAACGCATGTATTTAAATATATTCTAAGTGTAAGAGTTAGTTTCGAGGGAATCCTAGGCTGTTTGCCCGATTTGGACACTGAGAGGGCCGAATTCCATGTTTCTCGAGTATACTTTGGCATAAACCTACAAAGTTCCACCGAATCCACACCGGGGGTCGGATTTCGATTATGTTTCTTCTAACAGATGTATTTAAATATATCCTAAGTGTAAGAGTTGGTTTTGAGGGAATCCTAGGCCGTTTGCTCGATTTGGACACCAAGAGGGCCGAATTTCAAGTTTCTCAAGCATACTTTGGCCTAAACCTACAAAGTTTCACCGAATCCACACCGAGGGTCCGATTTCGATTCTGTTTCTTCTAACGTGTGTATTTTAATATAAGGTAAGTGTAGGAGTTGGTTTCGATGGAATACTAGGCCGTTTTCCAAATTTGGACACCGAGAGGGCCGAATTCCATGTTTCTCAAGTATACTTTGGCAATAGGGGTTCTGTCCTTGGAAGTTGCATAGCTTGTAGTCGTTGCTGTGACCGCAACACTACTATTTTGACTCTTTGTTTACCATTTTCTTATTTGACCCCTATTACTTTATTGAGGAAACATGGCAACCCCGTTTGACCATTTGAAAGCTCAAGCTGAGTTGGCCAGAGGCATGTAAATAGTGACATGCATGACACATGTTAGAGTAGAGAGAGAGAGACTAGAGAGAGCAGAGAGAGTGGTTGTGGGAACTTACCATGGAGGTGCTGCCGGAGTGGGTGGAGGTGCTGCCGGAGAGTTGGTTTCAAGGTGCTACCGGAGGTGTGGCTACCAGAGAGGGGAGAGGGTGCTACTGGAGGATGGAGCAGGGAGGCCAGAGCAAGGATGACAGAGCAGGACGCTGAAGCAAGGATGTCGGAACAGGACGCCGGTGCAAGGAGAACTAGAGGGGAGCACGAGCAGGTTGAAATGAAGGGAAATGATCGGGGTGGTTTTTAATGATTTACAATGGCGGTTTTTCATTACCTTCATTATAACTTAGTTATAACGGCATTTATTAGACCTACCGCAACAATAATCAAGGTGGGAAGTGACGGGGTGGGAAACCGAAAAGGTGGTGGGAACTATTTGCAATAGCGATTATTTAACAACTGTCGTTGTAAATTAGGGTTGTCACGGCGTTTTCTATGAAATCGACGTAGCAATCAATCTAGTAATGACAGTTAATAATCTACCACCGTTATACCTAAGAGGCAACCGGTCTTCTACTGCGGTTTTTTAGAACCCTCATTATAAGTAACCTCTAACTGCGGTTTTGAATAACCGCCGTTACAGCCATGTAGTTTAGTAGTGCGTGGCCCCAAACATCACTATAAATAAGAAAGAAAGAGTCCGGACTATAATGAATAACATAATTAAATGGAAGGCGAGTACTCTAACAAAGTTTGCATTCACGACAAAAATAATCCAATTTATTCAATGAAGATTCTAAACAATTTTGTCAAACAAGTAAACGAAGAACATTAGATGAGGGATGGCCAAGCCGGCGAAGCCACAGTTTAGCAGAGGAGGAGGAGGCAGCTAGAGCGTGAACTTTGCTAGGAAGAGAAGCTGGAATGGGATAGAGATTGTCTCTAATCCCCCCCTTTGAGAAGAGTTGTCCCGGTGTGAAGGTCCTTAACACAAAAACCTCAAGGAAATAAAGTGAAAGAGCAATTATTATCCTTGGTAAAAGAGGCAACAGAAAGGAGGTTCTTAGTAAGAGAAGGAACATGGAGAATGGAATTTAAATGAAGGTGAGGAGGGAGTAGACAGAAGAGATTTACCAACATGGGATATGGGGGCCCCATTGCCGTTTCCAAAGATGATCGAGTCAGTGCCCATGTAATAGACACGTTGTGAAGGAGAGAGGAGTCGGTTGTCATATGACTTGTTGCACCGGTGCCAGGGTACCAATCCGAGTCACAGGACCGGGGCAGGGACATGGCAGAGAAGGATTTGGGGAGATGGTCCTCTTGGTTGGTGTGATTGAAGCGTTGGCAGCAAGTCATGGCTGAATGACCAGTTTGGAAGCTTATCTGGCAAGTGGCAGTGGGCCGGTTTTGAGTTGGGCCATCATGAGATGAAGGGCCAGCGCATAGAAGCCCAGGAGCATGGGGGCGGTAAGTGGAGGCAGCATCATATCGGGGCTGGTAAGGGCGGTTGTTGAAGGAGCCACGGCCATGGTTGTTCCACGAGCGACGCGGGAAGGATGTGAGGGCTGGGAGCGTTGGCTAAAGAGAGCCTTAGCATAAGAGGGAGAGCCCGAGTGAAACTGGAGAATGGTAAGATGAATCTCACGTAATCTTTCCATTCTTAGTGGAAGTATATAATACATACAGCTTACCTTCAACTTAGATCATCTTTCACTCTTGATATTGTGGAAGATCATCTTTCTGTAGTGAAGCTTACGTAAGAGGTGGAATTGGGACCGATTGCATAAAATCTTTATATAGGGAAGGTGGTTACAGTCTCCCAATTAAACTATCAATGTCCAGCACACCACTATATAGATAGTTGCACTAAATACCATCTTTTAATGTGTGACACTAAATCTCACTTCTTAGTTTCATTCATCAGCCAAGCAGCCTACTGATGCCCTTCTCTATCAACTTGCAACCTAACTTTACCGAGGATATGCTTAAAGATGCACTATTGATGTGGCACTCGGAATAGAGGTTCTTTGCATTCTCTTTATGGGCCCCCCCTTTTTTACTCTATGAATGATATTTCAACATATCCTAACCCATCACCAGTTATATATACCAGCTCTTTTGTGAAGAATTCCATAATGATTTTCTTGTGGAACCGACGACAGTCCTTCACCAATCCCATGTGCATTTTAGTAGGATAAAAGAACGATTATTTCAAACATATTCTAACAGAAACCACCTAATTCAACTACTTCCATTTTAAAAAGAAATAAGAAAAAGAGAGACTTAGAAAGCGCACGAGGACCAGATTTGGTCCACCCTATCAGTGTTGTACATGTGGCACACCTATGGGTGGTGGCTCCCCCTATAGACTGTCTTTAGAAGAAAAAAAAAATGGATTGCTGGATGATCCTAGCCATCGGATCAACTGCTCCCCGATGATGTTCGTAGAACAATAAATTTCTTTGGTAGGTTTATATTATATCAAGTTATGTAGTAGGTCAGTAGCTAGTTTGGCATAAATGGTCGGACAATATATTCAAACCTCGTATCTTCTCTATGCAGGGGATATGAACATGTCAAGGGTAATGCTAAGTCGTTAAAGGGCCATCTTTGTAAATATGGTTTTTAAGCGGGGGGATATTGTGATCATTTCTACTGGGTAATGTGTCTCTTGTTCATCTTTCATATCATAGAGAAATAGAAGTAGTTGTTGAAAACCATACAGTTAATTCAAATAAACAAAAGATACAAAGCTCTAACGACTTGGTAAGTCTCTCTTCCTTGTAATGATATAACATAAGACTCTTTCAATGCCTCCTCTATCTATGTATCTATAAATAGGCATCATTTCCATGCTAGAGTTCTCACCCCTCAGCAAGCGAGGAAAAAGTTCTTAGAATATCAACGAAGAAGATGGGAGCTCATTTCCTTATTGCTACTGTGTTCTTGGCCTTGACTTCCTCTCTTGCCTTTGCCTCTGATCCCAGTCCTTTGCAGGATTTCTGTGTCGCTGTTGACGACCCAAAGCGTACATGCTCTCTCTTCTTCTTCTCTTCACAACTTCATCTCTTCAATGCTTACTATGTTAGTATTGCTAGATATCACAAGTTATGACTAATTAATGTTAATGTATTTATTTTTCAGTGTTTGTGAATGGAAAATTCTGCAAGGATCCCAAGCTTGCTACAGCCGAGGATTTCTCTTTTAAGGGACTTGATATAGCGGGAAACACATCAAACAAAGTTGGGTCCAATGTCACTCAAGTAAATGTTGCTCAAATAGCTGGACTCAACACCCTCGGCGTCTCTTTGGCTCGTATAGACTACGCACCATATGGTCTCAACCCTCCCCATACACACCCTCGAGCAACTGAGATCCTAACTGTATTGGAGGGCACCCTTTATGTCGGCTTCGTCACCTCCAACCCTGAGAACCGCCTCTTTACCAAGGTACTTAACAAGGGAGACGTCTTCGTGTTCCCCCAAGGGCTCATTCACTTCCAATTCAATACGGGACACAGTAATGCAGTGGCCATTGCTGGTTTTGGCAGTCAAAACCCAGGTGTAATCACCATTGCTAATGCTGTCTTTGGGTCAAAGCCACCTATTTCTGATGATGTTCTTGCCAAGGCCTTCCAAGTTGACAAGAAGGTGGTTGACTATCTTCAAGCTCAGTTCTGGGTGAACAACTAGAAACTATATTTATGCTGTTCCATTTAAGAGTCAATGAATAGTTCGGACGCTTAAATACGATATAGACATATTTGCTCATCTTAGAATAAATGAAGGAGTTTGTTATGTGTGTGTGTGTTTTTTTTTTTTTTGAAACCTAATATATTGAATAAGAGAGTTTGTTATCTATGCTGGCAACCAATCTCTCTCTATACTTTTGGTTCTATAAAAGGCGAATTATTGAAAATTCAGATTATAAATAAAGACAAGTTAGTGTTTTGACCCCAAACAGTTTTGTCATTCTGGGTGTGTACCCTAAGGGTACGTTCGGTTGGCGAGAAAGTGGGTGAAAGAAAAGAAAATAAAGGAAAATAAAATAAAGGGAAAAGAGAAAAAAAAAACTTAAATTTTCTCGCAAAATAACCATCAAAAGATGGATGAAATTTTTGGGAGAAAGTTTGTTACAATTGAGAAAGTGCAAGAAAATGAAAGTGTGTTTCTTGCAAACCAAACACAAGAATAGTGCAAGAAAACACACTTTTCTTTCCTTTTCCCTCACTTTCTTGTCAAACGAACACACCCTGAATGAAGTCTTTTTGCAATGAGCCTTAATTCCATCAAGTACATAAAAAAAAACATTAATTATTGCGTCCTCTCCATCAAAAGATAGAATTTGGAGTTGAGGTCGTGTGCAGTGTTGACATGCACCGCGTCGTTATGGATGTGGAAAAAAAAAAAAATTTGGGTTCGTATCCAATGATAAATGCTTACTCCTAAACAGAAGCAAGGGCGGAGCCACGAGGGGGCACGTGCTCCCCCTAAACTTTTGAGAAAAAAAGATTTGTTTTTTATATGTATTATATGACATAGCATGGGCATGGAGGTGGATGGAGATCCAATCACAGCCAATTGCAATTGAACTCGGGAGAGGTCAATTGCACTCAGAGGCCAACATATGTCCCTTTTAACCCTATTAACTGTGTTTAAGATTCCCTAACCTTTGGGGGTTCACCAATATAATTTTAGTTTTTTTTAAAAATTAGAACCCTAAGGGTTACAAATCCTTAACTATAGTTTAATATTTTTTTTCTAAAATTAAGGTTATATTGTTGAACATCAAGGGTTTGTAAATCTTAACCACAGTTAATCGGGGTTACAAGGGACACGGTTGGCCTGTGGGTGTGATTGAACCCACCCTGAGTTCAATCGTGAATGGTTGGGATTTGATCTCAAGTGGGTGCCCCTAAGCTTTTGAAATTTTTTTTAAAACTATAATTTACTAAGGATTTAGAATCGTCTACAGTTATAACCTAACTCCTTGGAGTCGGTTACAACCCACAGGTCAAACATGTCCCTTTTAATACCTCTTGATTGTGATTAAGAATCACTACTAACCTTGATGATTAGAATTGAGGAAAAAATTAACTCTAAAGTTTAAAGTTGTTAACTAGAGTTAAAAGACTTTAGTGTTGGAATTGGACTCCACGCAGTTTGGTTATAACCTTAGAGGATTAGTCATGGGTCAGTTGTCTCATTGAATTTTTTTTTAAATATATCTTTTCACTATTTTGTTTAATTATTTAATAGGGCATAGTCATTGTACAAGTGGACAACTGCTCCCAAACTTTTTAAAAGAATTATATTGTATTATTTAATATAGCATTGCCATAGGGCAAGGAGACAACTGTTCCCGTAAATAAGGGAAAAAAAATGTATGGATGAAATGACCCACAAACTTAGTCGCCAAAAAAAAAAAATTACTACTTACCAAAAAATAATTAAAAGAAAAGTATAATGTTATAAAGACCCACTGTATTAAGAAGTACACAAACTTTTATATGATTATGAATTTTACATAATTGCGGTGGAAACTTGGAGTCGTTATATTGGAACCAAGATTGGTAACCTATTCGCAAACATATAGCTTTCTCTACAAATTTGTTACATGGGGACGATTTTGTTTCAAATAATAACCTGGATTGGAATCTACAAAAACAAAGTTGCCAACGCTTGAGAGAGATATAAAACCATTAATTCAGGCTCATGAAAAGCCTAAAACAATAAACCAATGCTCTATTTTCTGCCTCAATGTTAGGTCAGATTTCATGGAGTAAACATCACCAACAATTTCTTCGAGATGCCCCATCTACATTAATTAATATAAATTCTTTCCAAGGTTTAATCCACATAGTAAGTATAATGTTATCGTTTGTCGGTTGACAGTAGTCAATTTGAAGAGATTCGAGAGCTAGAACCCCAATTGAGTAAAGATAATGGTATGCGTTATTTAGAGAGGATCCAATCTCGTCCCAATAATACATTGTAGTGGGATGAGGAATCCACCACAAATAAAGCATATCAAGTCTTCTTATTTCCGATTTAATCCCTGTGTTTCTCCTGCGAAACTGTTGACCGTAACTTCTGTGTGAATGAGATCTGCTTCGGAATTTCTTAATATATTCAATTTGGTGAATGGTAAGATATTTACTGTAGGTCTGTTATCCACAAGTAATCTTTGCATTGGGCAATCATTGACATAGGCCAAAATACTGAGTGGCCTGAGATTTAATCATTGTTATCCACAAGTCATTCTTTCGGCTTGCGGGAGCCTACAGTCCATTTCGGTCCTCTCTCGCCAAACAATCGGCCGTGCTTCCCTAGGCCTAGGAATTTTCAATTCTTATTTCTGTAAAGCATTGAACATTAATGGTATTGAATGGGTATCTATTAAAAAATTTTGTTTATGATATTGGGTAATTTTAGTGTTACAGTTAAATTGTGATTGTGTAATTGTATACTACATACAGGTGGAAAGATTATAGGTATCCAAAAACATTTATAATATTAATTAAATTATTATTTTATTTAAAGTCATTTAGCAACGTTTTCATAACCGTGTCTAATAATGTAAATAAATTGAATTACTTTTTAAAAAACTTTTAGCAGCGGTTTTGAAACCGTCGGTGATAAATTTATTAAAATAATTAATTTTTATAAGACTATTTTAGCTGCGACTTCATAACTGCCACAATAGATTATATTTAATTGACTATATTACTCTTAATTAACCATCGGGGAAAGATAACGAAACCGCCAATAATGCCATCGACTTTTAGTGTCCGGTTTATCCGACTATCACAAGAACCGCCGCTAAAGCCTTTCGTGAAAATGGTTTTACAAGTGGCTCTTTGAACCCGCTTAAGGTTTTAGCGATGATTTGTAATCCGATAGTGGGGATTTGTAACCGCCGCTAAAATCCATTAATTTGTAGTGAATGAAAAGGTCTCTTCCGGATGAGGTAATTTAGCTAATGGTTTCTCCCCGAGGAGAAAACTATGTTATTCAGAAGCAAGTGTGCTGGTTTAGATTTGTTGTGTGTTTGATTGATGTTGGCTCCCATCTTTCAGTAATTGTTCTCACCAATTTTATCCTCTTTCTATATTAATAACATCTGATTCTGTCAAGTTTTTTTGAGAATAATTGCCCTTCGATCAGGGATCCATCTATCTTATCTTCCTCTATAATGTGTGATCAATATGGGTACTTAGAATAACTGTCTCCTCTAACTTGTTCCACATTCCATGATGCCAGCTTATTCTATCATCTATTTGTAGTCATTTTTTGCTACGTGCCCCATATATGTAACCTTTGATGTTTGCCATATACGTGTCTGAAATTTTCCAATCTTTTATTTATGAAGTCTTTTTGGCTATGGGTAGAATCTTATTGCCGAAGTCGGTGTGCATAACTTCGGCCACTCTTTCGTGATAATCTCGTCCATTACTCTTCGGCCTTGACCGAAACTCATAACCAATATCATAGTGAGGTCTGAAACTTGGTTTGTATTACTCTGTAGAGATCTTACATATCACTATATTACCCAACCATTTGGATGTTATGTTAGGATATTGGTGTTAACACTTGGCCTGGCGTTCAAAAGGGTGAGGCTTTAGATCAGCTCTAGTCTTCAAAGGGCCTAAACTAACTAGGCCCAAGCTCTACCCTCAAGCCCCAGGGCCTAAAAAAGAGCATCAAAGTTTTTATTAACTCATGTGAGTCCTACATCTCCCTCTCTTAAGATCACTCAATCTCTTCTCTTTCATATAAATCCCAAAATCCTTTTAATTTTGTGTTTCTCCTTTTATCATTATGTCATCCACATGGTGTTTGATGCGATAGACCCACTTGCATCCAACAACATTGAAGTTTTGTGGAGGAGTTACTAAGGGCCAAGTACCATTTTTGAGCAGTGCATTGAATTCCTCCACCATTGTGTCACGCCAAACAGGAAGTTTGGAAGCCTGAGTAAAACATGAGGGCTCAGAGCTAGCATCAGTTAACTAAGATAAAAGGGACACAGGGAGGCGGTGTTTGGTGGTGAGAAAGGAACGAGGGGTTAGTGTACAACTTTTGGTGCTGGTTGTCATGGGATGGATGGAGGTGACCGGTCGAGCAGGAGGTGGGAGGAGAGGGAGATCGACCACAAGGTTGAGAGCTGGAGCCGTAAGGGGAAAAGAGGAGGGGACAGTGGTGAAGACCGGTGGAGAGGAGGACTGTCTAGAGGAGAGAAGGGAGGAAGTGGGGGCTGTCTCGAGTTCTACAAGGACAGAGGCGGCAGGTGGTAGGCGATAATGGAGTAGCTGGGGGTAAAGTGGAGTGAATGATAGTGGGATCCGTAGGTGGAGGTGAAGGAGCTGGGGATGCAAGGCCAAGCTGAGGGGATGGAAATATGCATTGGGAGAGAGAATGCAATAAGCCCGGTAGATAGACCATGGTTGGAGAGGAGGGGTTGGAAGGTTGTTGGATCAGTTGAACCAGAAAGCATTGTTCATTTAAAATAAAATGTCGGGAGATGTAAATGCGATGAGTGAGCGGATCAAGACAATGATAGCCTTTGTGAAGAGAGCTATAACCAAGAAAAATGCAACGAATGCTCTTGGGGCTGAGTTTGTCTTGGCGATAGGGGCCAAGAAAAGGAAAGCATTCACGCCAAAAATTTTGAGATGGGAGTAGTGTCGTGCCCCAAAATACCTCCTAGGAGTTAAGGGATACTTTAGGTGTGACTATGCGTACCTGTCAAACCATCCTGTAATGAATAAGGTAAATAAATACTGAAACAATGATAATCAGAGCGCGGAAGCTACACATAGATGCGGAAGCGTAGAGTAATTTTTTTTTCTTTTCTTCTTAAGTTCTCAAAATGGTATTCCAAGTGAACACAAGTATATACAAAACACGTCTAAGTCTAAGGTGGACAAGCCCACCTATCAAAATGTCACAAATACACAAAAGAAATCCCCTCGCCCTCTCCCCTTAACAGTAGTCAAGGTATGGCCACACATCAAGATCTCGGTCCGCCTGAGACTGTAGTGGAATAGACGGCTCTCTCTCCTCTATGTACTCTTCCTCGACCCAAGGCTCCGGGTCGAGGGCTCCCTCAGTACCTGCCGACATGAAAGTACGACTGAGCATGGAATACTCAACGAGTATAAGCTACTAGCTAACCATAACAATTAATAAAACACAACAACAGTAATACAATACAGAGCAGTAATAGGAACATCACAAAAGAAATAATATTAAACATGGTACGATACAATCATCTCGACGTGCGTGCATGAATGCGAAAACTCCGATAAAACTCATGCTTGGAAATCCGTTTCATGTTTCGGTATGGCTTGAGGAAATCATGTATACGTGCATGCATGAATGCCTTGTCATCATCTTGTAAACTTGTGAGCCAGAGGCTAGCACCCGAACATCCCTGGGCTGCCAACCTCCTTGACATGTTATATTTTCCTTTACTTGTGAGCCAGAGGCTAGCACCCGAACCTCCCTGGGCTGCCAACCTCCTTGACATATGGTTTTCTTGTGAGCCAGAGGCTAGTACCCGAATATCCCTGGGCTACCAACCTCCTTGACATATAGTAGCTTTTAGTTTTCTTATTTAGTTTTCTTCTGAGCCAGAGGCTAGTACCCGAATCTCCCTGGGCTACTAACCTCCTTGACATGTAGTGATTTCAGTTTTCTTGTGAGCCAGAGGCTAGTACCCGAATTTTCCTGGGCTACCAACCTCCTTGACATGCAATGTTTTCTTGTTCATTATTATATGCATATGCTCTTGAAACATCGGTTTATGCATACTTGCGTGCTCGGGTGCGTGCCAATAGTGACAATCATGGGCATGGAGCAAGAGAGGTATTGCATCATAATTAAATTCATAGTATAAGCATATGAAAATTTGAGTAATCTACATGGCATTTGATCAATTCATCATTCATAAGAACACATGCCTAAGACCTACTTCCATTTTCTTCATTTAAGGCATTTGCTCATAGTTTAGGCATTTTGTCAAACACGTAACATGCAACGTTCCTTAGTAGTTCATCTTATTCTTTTTAGTGCATGTTTTCCATTCAATCATGAAGGTAAGTTCATTATTGGAAAAATGCCCATCATCCATGTTCCATTCCACTCACCACACATATAATACATCATACATTCGGCATCCCATCACCTCAATCAACATCCCATACACATCCATACCATTTTCTTATCTTATTTATATTTATTGGAGATGTTACATTTCATAGGGAAAGAAAACATAATAGCAAGAATCACATTTCACATTGAAGATAACTAGATTATTGCTAGGGGAAGTTAGTAGGGTGTACTAACCTTGAATCAAGGCTTGATCTTGGTTGTAAACCTTGATTGGAGCTCCAACTTGCAAGAAGAAGGACTCTTGCTTGAAGAAGGCTTGAGTAGGAAGGAAATCACCTTGAGAATACCTTGGAAAGTGCTGCCCTAGCTTGTAGAAATGAGCTCCATGAGTGCTTGAGCCTTGACCTTGAAGAAAACGAACTTGAGATGATCTAGGGTCTTCAACCCTTTGATTTCTTCTCAAAAACAAACCCTAGGTTAGGAGATCTCCTTCTCCTCTCTCTCTATCTCCCAAATACTCTAAGTGTAGTGAATAGGGTCCTCAGGGTTCGGGCAAACCCTTTAAGGTAAGAAAGAACCCCCCTAAATTACAAAAAGACCCTTAATGAAATTCCTGAAAAAATCGATGACCGAGCGATCGATGGTTATGACCGATTGATCGGTTACCTACCGAGCGATCGGTGTTCTCGACCGAGCGACCGGTCAAAAACACGCTCTCTGGAAAATTTCCCCATACAAAAAAGTTAACCAGTCGATAGCCTCCAATCGATCGGTTTTGGACCGATCAATCGCTACTAATGACTGAGCAATCAGTGCTCTGCAGGTCTCGACTGTTTTGACCATATCTTTTGACTCGCTCGTCGGATTTCGACGATTCAACTTGCGTTGGGTTCATCTTTTGAAAATGAACATTTCTTACATTTCAGAATTTCCAACTTCTCCTTTATTTATTAATTAGACTACGAGAAAGGTCAATTAGCTACGAAAGTACCATTCATTAAATATAGAAAAGTTCAGGGTGCTACATTCTCCCCCCTTACAAAAATTTCATCCTCGAAATTTGGACGATACATACATACACAAATCTCCAACAAAATATAATAGAACGCCAAGGTCCTAAACAAATAACTGAGGATACTTTTCCCTCACTTCGGCCTCTCGTTCCCATGTAGCTTCCTCCCTTGAATGGTGTTGCCATCTTACCAAGACCAAGGGAATGGTATTGTTGCGCAAGACTTGATCTCGCCTATCCATGATCTACACTGGTTGCTCAACTAGTGTGAGATCCTCCCGGATTTCCACCGGATCAAACTTGACAACATGAGAAGGGTCCGGGATGTACTTTCGAAGCATAGAGACATGGAATACATTGTGGACCACCGCCATATAAGCGGGTAAAGCAACACGGTAAGCCACCTCACCAACTCTAGTAATGATCTCGAACGGGCCCACATATCTCAGGCTAAGCTTGCCTCTTTTCCCAAATCGCATAACACCCTTGGTCAGTGAAATCTTGACAAAAACAAAGTCGCCAACTCGAAATTCAAGGTCTCTCCCTCGGTTTTCGGCGTAGCTCTTCTGTCTATCCTGTGCAGTCTTCAACCTCTCCCGGATAAGCTTGACCCTATCCACGGTTTGTTCAATTAATTCGGGGCCCAAAATTTTTCTTTCTCCAACTTCATCCCAATACAGAGGGGATCTACAACTCCTTCCGTACAAAGCTTCAAAAGGTGTCATTTGTATGCTTGCCTGGTAATTATTGTTGTAGGCGAATTCCACCAAAGGTAGGTGATCTTCCCAACTTCCCTTGAAGTCTAGCATACATGCCCGGAGCATATCTTCAATAACCTGATTCACTCGCTCGGTTTACCCATCCGTCTGTGGATGGAAAGCCGTGCTAAAGTCCAACCGGGAACCCATGACACTCTGAAAGCTTTTCCAAAACCTGGAGGTAAATCTAGGGTCCCGATCTGAGACAATGCTCACTGGTACCCCGTGCAACCGAACAATATCTTTGATATACAATGCTGCCAACTGATTGGAATTGAAGGTAGTCAGTATGGCAAGAAATGGGCGGACTTCGTCAGTCCATCAAACACAACCCATATAGCATCGAAGTTTCTAACCGTCTTCGGCAACCCCATAATGAAGTCCATAGATATGTGCTCCCATTTCCACTCGGGAATAGGGAGAGATTGTAAAAGTCCAGCCGGTCTCCTGTGTTCGGCTTTGATTTGTTGGCACACCAAGCATTTAGACACATACTCCGCTATTTCTCGCTTCATGTTCCACCACCAAAAATGCTTCTTCAAGTCCCTATACATTTTGGTACCCCCGGGGTGAACGGTGTATTTGGATTAGTGAGCCTCGTACAAGATTTCTCACTTAAGCTTCTCATCGGCTGGGACACATACTCTTCCCTTGAAAGTGATAATTTCATCGTCCCTCATCGAAAAATCCATACAGCCACTATTAACTGACTTGTCTCGGTAAGAAAGTAGCTCAGCATCCATTCCCTGCAACTCTTTGATCATGCTCAAGATATATGACCTAACTGTGATGTTACCCATCACTGGCCCAAAGGTAGGGAGACTAAAATTGATGTCGAGGTTGGATGCATCCTCTAGCAACCTCCACTCCTTCAGCCTCAGATGCACCAAAAGTCCAGTAGGCCTCCGGCTAAGAGCATCGGCAACAACATTCGCTTTGCCCGGATGGTATTGAATGGAGCACTCGTAGTCTTTCAAAAATTCTACCCATCTTCTTTGCTTCAAGTTCAACTCCTTCTGGAAAAACAAATACTTAAGGCTTTTATGATCTGTAAATACCTCAAATTGTTCCCCATAAAGATAATGTCGCCAAATCTTCAATGCAAATACAACCGCGGCGAGTTCTAAGTCATGAGTGGGATAGTTCTTCTCATGCTCTTTCAATTGCCTTAAGGCGTAGACAATAACCTTGCCGTGCTGCATGAGTACGCATCCCAACCCCACATGGGAGGCATCACTATATACAACGAAACCGTCGCTCCCGGAAGGCACTGTGAGGACGGGAGCCGTGGTAAGGCATTTCTTCAACTCCTGGAAGCTCACTTCACATCGGTCGCTCCAACTGAACTTTGTATTTTTCCTTGTCAAGTAAGTGAGAGGTGCAACCAAACTAGAGAATCCCTCCACAAATATCCAGTAATAGCCTGCCAACCCGAGAAAACTACGTATCTCAGTGACACTCTTAGGTCTCCCCAGCTCATAACTGCCTCTATCTTCGCCGGGTTAACAGAAATGCCCTCAACTGACACTACATGTCCGAGAAATGCTACCTTCTCTAACCAGAATTCACACTTACTTAGCTTGGCATATAGCCTATGCTCTCTCAACATCTCTAGAGCAAGGCGGAGGTCTCGTGCGTGATCTTCCCGTGTCTGGGAATACACCAAAATGTCGTCAATGAATACAATCACACATCGATCTAAGTATGATCGGAACACCCGGTTCATCAGATCCATGAACGCCGCCGGTGCATTCGTCAGCCCAAAAGGCATGACGAGGAACTCGTAATGCCCATACCGAGTCTTGAAAGTCATCTTCGGAACATCTTCCGCCTTGATATTTAACTGATGATATCCCGATCTAAAATCAATCTTGGAGAAGAATCTCGCTCCTTTTAGTTGGTCAAATAAGTCGTTTATCCGTGGCAAGAGATAACGATTCTTGATAGTTACCTTGTTCAACTGCCGGTAATCTATGCACATTCTCATCGACCCGTCCTTCTTCTTTACAAAGAGGACCGGAGCTCCCCATGGCGAGACACTCGGTTAGATGAAACCAAGTTGTTGTAACTTCTCAATCTGCTTCTTTAATTCTTCAAGCTCTATTGGGGCCATTCTATACGGTGCCCTTGAAATCGGAGCGGTGCCCGGAGCAAGCTCTATAGCGAACTCGATCTCTCTATCAGGAGGTAACCCAGGAAGTTCCTCCAGAAACACATCCAAGAACTCACTCACGACCGGAATAATCGAGGAGTTTTGTGCTTCTGGGTTCACTAAGCTCAAAGCTGTCAAGCGAGCAATATCCCTTTCTCTCAATCCTCGGAAATGAAAAGGCTTAACCCCTTCTGGCTTAAAATTCACCATCTTTTCAACACATGCAACATGACCGTGGTGGTTTGATAGCTAATCCATTCCTAGGATGACATCAAAATCCAAGTTTTGGAAATCTAGGACGATGAGATCGGCTAACAATTCATTCTCCCCCACTTGCACCACACCATCTCTAAATATTTTATCGGTATCCACTGACTTGCCGAGTGGAGTTGCAATGGTCAACTCCGGCTCTAACGGAGTAGCCTCAGTCAAAAAGCCCTTTGTAAAACTGTGTGAGATCAAGGAGTGAGTGGATCTTGTGTCAATCAACACTCTGGCGAGACACTCGTTTACTAATAAAGTGCCTGTGCGATTAATTAACTAATATCAGCACATTTCAAACAATAACATGCATCACACCTAGGTAACCCCTAGTATAAATAATCACATAACAAACCATAGAAATTTTGCACCACTTAAACTCTAAAATTCTTGCATATCTTGCACGACATCATCGGATGCACGTGCGTCTCTCTCTGATAGGGCGAAGACTCGACCCTGTGTGGCTGGGCGAGGAGGCCGTGTAGACGGTGAGGCCCTCGAAGCCTGAGAAGAGCTAGGCTGAGATGTCTGCGGAATCGGGGGCCTGCTCCCTTGAGACTGAGCTGGCATATGACATCGGGGACAATCTCTAACCATGTGGCCATGGTCACCACAATGGAAGCAACTTCCTGTAACCCTCCGGAATTCTCCCGCTGGATGCCTCCTTCCACAAAGGGTTCAGATATCATGCGCATAGGTGGGAGGAGCATATCCCGTAGCCTGAGTCACTGCGAGGCGAGGAGCCTGAGTGAAAGCCGGGCGAAAAGCTGGTAGAGCAAAAGGGCGGGGAGCCTGTGGTGCCGAATATATCCTCTGTGACTGAGCCGGCTCTGCACACTGATACAAGCTAGTCCTTGCTCTTTTCTCTCCTGAACTACTCGACTGTCCTTTTTCCATTCCTCTTCTTTTAAAGAACTCCTCGGAGTTCGACTCGGCCAAAAGTGCCTTGTCCACAACTTCAGAATATGTCTCATGTCTAAACATTGAGACTCGGTCCTTGAGGTAGGCCTTCAACCCCCTCTCGAATTTCTGGGCTTTCATAGCCTCGGTAGCTATCATATGTGGAGCAAACCGAGATAGCTCTGAGAACTTGACTTTATAAGCCGCTACCGACATGTTACCTCGCTCCAAGGTAATAAATTCAACTTCCATCTTTTCTTTCATTCCGACCGGGAAGTAATTCTTGTTGAAAACATCCAAGAATTCTTCCCAAGTCCAGTCTTGACCTTGCCGGGTCAACTCTCGGGTCCGAAGTGCGGACTTCCACCAATGATCGGCTTCACCTTCAAGCATGAAGACGGCCCAAGTAACCCTTTCCACCTCCGTAGGCGCCAATACAGAGAATATTTTTTCTAATTACCGAATCCATCCTTCGGCAACAAGCGGGTCAATACTCTCACAAAAGGTTGGAGGCCTCATCCTCCGGAAAGCCTCAATTCCGGCTTGTGCTCTATTAGGAGGAGCAAGTATAAGCGTGGCATTAGGCGGAGTGGCCGGTTGCCTTGCCGCTAGCATAGCCAAAGTCTCGGCTATTGAAGCGAAAGCTTGGGAAAAGTCGGGTTGATCATCACCCGATGGAGCATCACCTCCATTGCCCCGAGTATTGTATCCGCGACTCCGGGTATTGCATCTCATGATTTCTCCTGAGAACGACAATACAACATGAGTCTAACTTGGATACGCATTTTAGAAATAGTTTCACAATTCACTCCATATATATTCATCAAGCATGTTCATTAAGCACAAATAATGCACACATGGTATACCATTAAATATCATAGCATACAATCCGTGTTCCTAGCGTTGGACTCTAAGTTTGGTTGAAGTTCAACTGGTTTTGAATAAGACTAACTTGTTAGTCTATACTTGGAATACAACTCTTTCCTAACACCTAATGCCTTGTTCAATAATGGTATTGAGTATTAAGTGACCCTAGGGACTCTAACGCCTAGAGCTCTGATACCACCTCTGTAGCGCCCAAAATACCCCCTAGGAGTTACGGGATACTTTAGGTGTGACTATACGTACCTGCCAAACCATCCTGTAATGAACAAGGTAAATAATTACTGAAACAATGATAATCAGAGCGCGGAAGCGACACATAGATGCGGAAGCGTAGACTAATTTTTTTTTCTTTTCTTCTAAAGTTCTCAAAATGGTATTCCAAGTGAACACAAGTATATACAAAACACGTCTAAGTCTAAGGTGAACAGGCACACCTATCAAAATGTCACAAATACACAAAAGAAATCCCCTCGCACTCTCCCCTCAACAGTAGTCAAGGTATGGCCACACGTCAAGGTCTCGGTCCGCCTGAGACTGTAGTGGAATAGACGGCTCTCTCTCCTCTATGTACTCTTTCTCGACCCAAGGCCTTGGGTCGAGGGCTCCCTCAGTACCTGCCGACATGAAAGTACGGCTGAACATAGAATACTCAGCGAGTACAAGCTACTAGCTAACCATAACAATTAATAAAACACAACAACAGTAATACAATACAGAGCAGTAATAGGAACATCACAAAAGAAACAATATTAAATATGGTACGATACAATCATCTCGACGTGCATGCATGAATGCGAAAACTCCGATAAAACTCATGCTTGGAAATCTGTTTCATGTCTCGGTATGGCTTGAGGAAATCATGTATGCGTGCATGCATGAATGCCTTATCATCATCTTGTAAACTTATGAGCCAGAGGCTAGCACCTGAACATCCCTGGGCTGCTAACCTCCTTCACATGTTATATTTTCCTTTACTTGTGAGCCAAAGGATAGCACCCGAACCTCCCTGGGCTGCCAACCTCCTTGATATATGGTTTTCTTGTGAGCCAGAGGCTAGTACCCGAATGTCCCTGGGCTACTAACCTCCTTGACATATAGTAGCTTTTAGTTTTCTTGTTTAGTTTTCTTGTGAGCCAGAGGCTAGTACCCGAATCTCCCTGGCCTACCAACCTCCTTGACATGTAGTGATTTCAGTTTTCTTGTGAGCCAGAAGCTAGTACCCGAAATTTTCCTGGGCTACCAACCTCCTTGACATGCAATGTTTTCTTGTTCATTATTATATGCATATGCTCTTGAAACCTCAGTTTATGCATACGTGTGTGCTCGGGTGAGTGCCAATAGTGACAATCATGGGCATGCGGATAGCAAGAGAGGTATTGCATCATAATTAAATTCATAGTATAAGCATATGAAAATTTGAGTAATCTACATGGCATTTGATCAATTCATCATTCATAAGAACACATGCCTAAGACCTACTTCCATTTTCTTCATTTAAGGCATTTGCTCAAAGTTTAGGCATTTTGTCAAACATGTAACATGCAACGTTCCTTAGTAGTTCATCTTATTCTTTTTAGTGCATGTTTTCCATTCAATTATGAAGGTAAGTTCATTATTGGAAAAATGCCCATCCTTCATGTTCCATTCCACACACCACACATATAATACATCATACATTCGGCATCCCATCACCTCAATCAACACCCCATACACATCCATACCCTTTTCTTATCTTATTTATATTTATTGGAGATGTTACATTTCATAGGGAAAGAAAACAGAATAGCAAAAATCACATTTAACATTGAAGATAACTAGATTATTGCTAGGAGGTTTTCCAAAGAGAATTTCGTAGGGAGAGAGGTGATTAAGAGTAGAGGAGGGAAAACGATTAATGGGGTAGGATGCCGTAGCAAAGGCATCGGCCCAAAAGGGTTTGGGCAAGGTGCTTTGGGTGAGGAGAGTGTTGCCGGTGTCAACGAGGTCACGATGCTTGTGCTCGGCCACACCATTTTGTTGAGGGGAGTGTGGGCACGAGCGGCGAGAGAGAATGCCATGTGAGGTGAGGAGTTGTTGGAAGTGTTTGCTAGTGAACTCACCACCTCCATCCGATTGGAAATATTTAATTCTTTTATCAAAGATGTTTGTCACCATGCGACGAAAAGTGTAAAAAATAGAAGCACAATCAGACTTTTGGCTCATGGGGTAAATCCAAGTAAAGCGACTATAGTCATCAATAAAGATAACGTGATAGCGAAAACCAAAAACAGAGGGTACCTGGGCGCCACTACAAAATTCAATGTTTATTGCGGCGGCAAGAGACCACCACAAAAACTACGAAAACCGTCGTATTAAGAATATAACGGCGGTTTATCGAAAAGCCGTTGTAGGTCTTGTCACAAGGGATGTCATGGCAGTTTCTAACAGCGGTTATTCTATCCGCAGCTATAGGGTATACTTCTTACGGCGCTTATTATATCCGCAGCTACAGATTTCACTTATCACGGCGGCAAGAAAACCGCCATAATATATTCCTCTATAACGGCACAATAAAAACCACCGTACGAAATCAACTTATAATGGCATTTTATACCGCCATTATTATACTGTATCTATAACAGCAATATAAAACCGCCGCAGCAAATCAAAAATAAAAAAATAATAATTTTAATTTTTAATTAAAATAAATTTTTTACCTTTATTAATTGTACTTGTAAGCAATATAAAAAAAATTATAAATTATCTACAAAAGTTCTCAACACCATAATATAATCCATCAATATATAAATTCATGTACATAACAATCCCATAACAACCCGTCTAAAATTTCCATCAATATATATATATATATATTTATGTATACGTGTCCAAAAAAATGAATCAAATGTAAGTAGGTCCCTCCGACTTATGCGCTCCTGCTACCCTTGATAGATCCATACGGCGGACACCCTCCTACAAAAATAATAAAATACAATTTATTATTAGACTAGCAAAATGATAAAATTTATCAATTTCATCAAAAATTTGCAAATAAAAAAATAATCGTAAAGATTTCATAGTTTAATTTAAACAAAAAAGTTTAGTTCATTAACCTAAACCTAGAAACGCGCACAAAATTCAAACTGGGGGTCGGATTCCGATGCTGGTTCTTTTACGCATGTATTTCGACCCAAGCTAAGTGTCAGAATTCGTTTCGCTACAATCCGAGGTCTTTTGCCCGATTTAGGGACCGAGAGGCCGAAATCCATAACTTAGACAGTATGCTTCGACCTACACTTACAAACGCCCACCAAATACAAACCGCGAGTCGGATTTCGATGCCGTTTCTTCTAACGGGTGTATTTTAATATATCCTAAGTGTTGGAGTTGGTTCCAAGCAAATCCAAAGTCGTATGCCCGATTTGGGCACCGAGATGGTCGAAATCCATGTTTCTCAACTATACTATGGCCTAAACCCACAACCTTCTACCATTTCCAAACCAAGGATCGGATTTCGATCTTGTTTCTTCTAACGGATCTATTTCAATACATCCTAAGTATTGAATTTGGTTTGGAGCAAATCCGAGGTCGTGTGCCCGATATGGGCACCGAGATGGCCGAAATCCATGTTTTTCAACTATACTTTGGCCTATACCCAGAAGCTTCCACCATTTCCAAACCGGGGGTTGGATTTCAATCCCGTTTCTTCTAACGCATGTATTTCAATACATCCTAAGTGTTGGAGTTGGTTTCGAGCGAATCTGATGCCGTATGCCCGATTTGGACACCGAGATAGCCGAATTCTATGTTTCACAACTATACTACGGCCCAAACCTACTTCGTCCCACCATTTCCAAACCGAGGGTTGGATTTCAATCATTTTTATTCTAATGCGTGTATTTCAATATATCCTAAGTGTTGGGATTGGTTTCGAGCGAATCCGAGGCCGTATGCCCGATTTGGGCGCCGAGATGGCCGAATTCCATGTTTCACAATGATACTACGGCCTAAACCTACATCGTCCTACCATTTCCAAACCGGGGGTCAGATTTCAATCCTATTTCTTTTAACGCATGTATTTCAATACATCCTAAGTGTTGGGGTTGGTTTTGAGCGAATCCGAGACAGTATGCCCGATTTGAGCGCTGAGACGGCCGAATTCCATGTTTCACAACTATACTACAGCCTAAACCTGCATCGTCCCACCATTTCCAAACCGGGGGTTGGATTTCAATCCCGTTTCTTTTAACGTGTGTATTTCAATACATCCTAAGTGTTGAGGTTGGTTTCGAGCGAATCTGAGGCCGTATGCCCAATTTGGGCACCGAGACAGCCGAATTCCATGTTTCATAATCATACTACGGCCTAAACCTACATCGTCCAAGCATTTCCAAACCGGGGGTCAGATTTTTATCCCGTTTCTTTTAACGCGTGTATTTCAATACATCCTAAGTGTTGAACTTGGTTTGGAGCGAATCTGAGGTCGTGTGTCCGATATGGGCACCGAGATGGCCGAAATCCATGTTTCTCAACTATACTTTAGCCTAAACCTAAAAAGTTCCACCGAATCCACACCGGGGGTGGGATTTCGATTCCGTTTCTTCTAAGGTGTGTATTTAAATACATCCTAGGTGTATGAGTTGGTTTTGAGGGAATCCTAGGCCGTTTGCTCGATCTGGACACCGAGAGGGCCGAATTCCATATTTCTCAAGTATACTTTGGCCTAAACCTACACAGTTCCACCGAATCCATACCAGGGGTCGGATTTCGAATCCGTTTCTTCTAACGCATGTATTTAAATACATCCTAAGTCTAGGAGTTGGTTTTGAGGGAATCCTATTCCGTTTGCCGGATTTGGACACCGAAATTGCCGAATTCCATGTTTCTTAACTGCAATGGCCACTGCATGAGTTGGGATCGACTGCATAAAATCTTTATATAGGGAAGGTGGTTACAGTCTCCCAATTAAACTATCAATGTCCTGCACACCACTATATAGATAGTTGCACTAAATACCATCTTTTAATGTATGACACTAAATCTCACTTCTTAGTTTCATTCACCAGCCAAGCAGCCTACTGATGCCCTTCTCTATCAACTTACAACCTAACTTTACCGAGGATATGCTTAAAGATGCACTATTGAACGATATTTCAACATATCCTAACCCATCACCAGTTATATATACCAGCTCTTTTGTGAAGAATTCCAAAATGATTTTCTTGTGGAACCCACGACAGTCCTTCACCAATCCCATGTGCATTTTAGTAGGATAAAAGAACGATTATTTCAAACATATTCTAACAGATACCACCTAATTCAACTACTGCCATTTTAAAAAGAAAAAAGAAAAAGAGAGACTTACAATGCGCGCGGGGACCAGAAGTGGTCCCCCCTATCAGTGTTGTACATGTGGTACACTAATAGGTGGTGGCTCCCCCAATAGACTATCTTTAGAAGAAGAAAAAAAATGGACTGCTGCATGATCCTAGCCATCAGATCAACTGCTCCCCGATGCTGTTCGTAGAACAATAAATTTCTTTGGTAGGTCAGCAGTTAGTTTGGCACAAATGGTCGTACAATGTTAATGTATTTATTTTTCAGTGTTTGTGAATGGAAAATTCTGCAAGGATCCCAAGCTTGCTACAGCCGAGGATTTCTCTTTTAAGGGACTCGATATAGCGGGAAACACATCAAACAAAGTTGGGTCCATTGTCACTCAAGTAAATGTTGCTCAAATAGCTGGACTCAACACCCTCGGCGTCTCTTTGGCTCGTATAGACTACGCACCATATGGTCTCAACCCTCCCCATACACACCCTCGAGCAACTGAGATCCTAACTGTATTGGAGGGCACCCTTTATGTCGGCTTCGTCACCTCCAATCCTGAGAACCGCCTCTTTAATGCAGTGGCCATTGCTGGTTTTGGCAGTCAAAACCCAGGTGTAATCACCATTGCTAATGCTGTCTTTGGGTCAAAGCCACCTATTTCTGATGATGTTCTTGCCAAGGCCTTCCAAGTTGACAAGAAGGTGGTTGACTATCTTCAAGCTCAGTTCTGGGTGAACAACTAGAAACTATATTTATGATGTTCCATTTAAGAGTCAATGAATAGTTCGGACGCTTAAATAGGATATAGGCATATTTGCTCATCTTAGAATAAACGGAGTTCGTTATGTATGTGTTTTTTTCTTTTTTTGAAACCTAATATATTGAATAAGAGAGTTTCTTATCTATGTTGGCAACCAATCTCTCTCTCTATACTTTTGGTTCTATAAAAGGCGAATTATTGAAAATTCAGATTATAAATAAGGACAAGTTAGTGTTTTGACCCCAAACAGTTTTTTCCTTCTGGGTGTGTACCCTAAATAAAGGCTTTTTGCAATCAGTCTTAATTCTATCAAGTACATAAAAAAAAAAAAAGAATTTGGAGTTGAGGCTGTGTGCGGTGCTCAATTTCGATGAATCATAAATTCCAAACACAGTGCTTAGTGCTTACATTTACATGCTGACATGCACCGCGTCGTTATGGATGCGGAAAAACAAGAAAATCTGGGTTCGTATCCTACGATCCTAGAAACCAAGGTCCCCAATATTTTATTATAAGGAAATTAACTACACCTAACTAGGGGGACATAAATGCGTACTCCTAAACAAAAGGGAGTTAGATACTAAAGAGAAACAACCAAAGAACTAATTACCAAAAAATAATTAAAAGAACTTATGTTTAATGTTATAAAGACCTACTTTATTAAGAAGTAAACAAACTTTGATATTATTATGAATTTTACATAATTGCGGTGGATACTTGAAGTCCTCATGTTGGAACCAAGATTGGTAACCTGTTCGCAAACATATAGCTTTCTCTACAACTATGTTAAATGGGGACGATTTTGTTTCAAATAATAGCCTAGATTGGAATCTACAAAAAAAAAAAAAAATTGCAACGCTTGAGAAAGAAATAAAACCATTAATTCAGGCTCATGCAAAGCCTAAAACCATCAACCAATGCTCTATTTTCTGCCACAATGTTAGGTCAGATTTCATGGAATAAACATCTCCAGCAATTTCTTCGAGATGCCTCATCTATATTAATTTTTTTTTAATTCTGGCTAAGGTTTAATCCACTTAGTAAGTTTAATGTTATCGTTTTTCAGTCGAAACTAGTCAATTAGAAGAGAGTGGAGAGCTAGAACCCCAATTGAGTAGCGATAATGGTATGCACTAGTTAGAGAGGATCTAGTCTCGTCCAAACAATGCATTGTAGTGGGATGAGGAATTCACCACAAATAAAGCATATAAAGTCATCATATTTCCGATTTAATTTGACTGGAAGGACTCCCCGAATTTCGGTCACATCTTATGTGAAACTCCTGACTGTAACTTCTGTGCGAATAAGATCTTCTTTGGTCTTTCTTAATTTATTCAATGCGGTGAATGGTATGATATTTATTGTAGCTCCATTATCCATAAGTAATCTTTTCACTGGGCAACCATCGATATAGATCAAAATATCAAGTGACTTCAGATGTCATGTCATTTTTTTGATCGGTTTCTCAAACACAATCTTTTCAGGCTGGTCAATTATAGTGGAAAAGTGGTTGCTTGAGTTCCAAACTCTATTTTGTGCAGGATTCATTATTATGTTTTGTAACTGAAAAATTTTCCCCAAGTTTCCTCTACCTCTACCCCTATATAATAGGAATTCGAAAAACCTTTGGCAAAAATGGACGACGTTGTAGCTGATCATCATTGAAAGCATTGACCCAAACAAAATGACATTGTGATCATCATTATCACAATCAGTAAAATCAGACTGAGACAATTTTGTCCTTTCTTTAAACTCAACCATTATATTAGTGGCATCAAGTATGTCCTCGACCCTTGGAATTTGTCCCTCTTCAGATTTGTGCATGACCAAAGCAGGGGTAATCAGTCTGACTTCATATTTCCGTTTGCTATTCACTCGACCTTCAATGTTTTGTTCATGTCTTGTTGTCTTTGCCATCTTGTTTTTTGAGTTTTGATCATATTTCTGTTTGCCATCCTCTTAAGATTCCGCATAGGCATGTGCTTCTGGAGGGTTTTGATCATCTGTTCGAGTTGCCACTTTTCCTTTACGGCTTGCCGGAGCTTGCAGTCCATTTCGGTCTTCTCTCGCCAAACAATTGGTTTCGAGTTCCAAGGTCTATTGTAGATAGGAATTTGTTATTCTTATTTCTTGAACATTAATAGTATTGAATGGGTATGTATTAAATAATATTGTTTATGATATTGGGTAATTTTAGTTTTATAGTTAAATTAGGATTGTGTTATTATATACTACTTACATACAGGTGGAAAGAATATTGGTACCCAAAATATTTAACAATTGTAATTAAATTATTATTTTTTTCAACTCATTTAGCAGTGTTTTCATAACCGCTGCTAATAATGCAAATAAAATAAATTATTTTTTTTTAAGTCTTTTAGCGGCGGTTTAGACACCATCGCAGATAACTTTATTAAAATAATTAATTTTGCTAAGACTATTTTAGCGGCGGCTTCATAACTGTCACTATAGATTATATTGAATTGACGGTATTGCTCTTAATTAACCGTCGGGGAAAGATAATGATACCACCGATAATGCCATCGACTTTTAGCAGCCGTTTTGTCCGACTATTGCTAGAACCGCCTCAAAAGCCTTTCGCAACTTTGGTTTTACAAGTGGTTTAGTGAACCGCCGCTTAAGCCTTTAGCGGCGATTTGTAGTCTATTAGCAGTCATTTGTAACAGCAGCTAATAACCATTAATTTGTAGTGAATGAAAATGTCGCGACCCAAAATCCCACGTACGAGCATGTAAGACTTTGGTTCATGCTTATCATATCAAACCATCCTGTAAAAAGATACAAGGCATGTTAAATGCGGAAGCCATAAATTTCTTTATAATATAAACATGTATTGTATTTCGTGTGCGCATAAGTTCAACAAGTCTAAGTACAAAGTGGACATTCCTACTTTAAAAAAATATACATTTCACTCCCTCACATCCCTCAACAATAATTGAGATAGAGACCCTCTCCTCATGAGGATGGTCCTGAGCAGAATCCTCCTCCACGTACTCCTCCTCGACCCATGGTGTAGCACCCCGGACTTTTCCATACTTAATTAATAGCACTTTCGTAGCCAATTAGCCTTCCACGTAGTCTAATTAATAAATAAAGGAGAAATTAAAAATTCTGAAATGTCAGAAACGTTCCTTGTCGAAAGACAAATCCAATGCAAGTTGAATCGTCAAAATCTGACGAACAAGTCAAAAGATACTGCAGAGCACCGATCGCTCAGGCCAGTGTAGCGATCTATCGGTTCGCGACCAATCGCTCGGTCATTATTAGCGATCGATCGGTCCACAACCGATTGATCGGTAGCTATCAATTGGTTAACATTTTGTATGTATTATATGACATACACCGCGTTGTTATGGATGTGGAAAAACAAAAAAATTTGGGTTCGTATCCAATGATAAATGCTTACTCCTAAACAGAAGCAAGGGTGGAGGCACGAGGGGGCACGTGTCCCCCCTAAACTTTTGAGAAAAAAAGATTTGATTATTATATGACATAGTATGGGCATGGAGGTGGATGGAGATCCAATCACAGCCAATTGCAATTGAACTCGGGAGAGGTCAATTGCACCCATAGGCCAACACATGTCCCTTTTAACCCTATTAACTGTGTTTAAGATTCCCTAACCTTTGGGGGTTCACCAATATAATTTTAGATTTTTTTAAAAAATAAGAACCCTAAGGGTTACAAATCCTTAACTATAGTTTAATATTTTTTTCTAAAATTAAGGTTATATTGTTGAACATCAAGGGTTTGTAAATCTTAACCACAGTTAATAGGGGTTACAAGGGACACGATTGGCCTGTGGGTGTGATTGAACCCACCTCGAGTTCAATTGTGATTGGTTGGGATTCGATCTCAAGTGGGTGCCCCTAAGCTTTTGAATTTTTTTTAAAAACTATAATTTACTAAGGATTTAGAATCGTCTACAGTTATAATCGAACTCCTTGGAGTCGGTTACAACCCACAGGTCAAACATGTCCCTTTTAATACCTCTTGATTGTGATTAAGATTCACTACTAACCTTGATGTTTAGAATTGAGGAAAAAATTAACTCTAAAGCTAAAAGTTGTTAACTAGAGTGAAAAGACTTTAGTGTTGGAATTGGACTCCACGGAGTTGGTTATAACCTTAGAGGATTAGTCATGGATCAGTTGTCTCATTGAATTTTTTTTTTAAATATATCTTTTAACTATTTTGTTTAATTATTTAATAGGGCATAGTCATTGTACAAGTGGACAACTGCTCCCGAACTTTTTAAAAGAATTAATATAGCATTGCCATAGGGCAAGGAGACAACTATTCCCGTAAATAAGGAAAAAAAATGTATGGATGAAATGACCCACAAACTTAGTCGCCAAAAAAAAAAAAATACTACTTACCAAAATATAATTAAAAGAAACGTATAATGTTATAAAGACCCACTGTATTAAGAAGTACACAAACTTTTATATGATTATGAATTTTACATAATTGCGGTGGAAACTTGAAGTCCTCATATTGGAACCAAGATTGGTAACCTATTCGCAAACATATAGCTTTCTCTACAAATTTGTTAAATGGGGACGATTTTGTTTCAAATAATAACCTGGATTGGAATCTACAAAAAAAAAGTTGCCAATGCTTGAGAGAGATATAAAACCATTAATTCAGGCTCATGAAAAGCCTAAAACAATAAACCAATGCTCTATTTTCTGCCAGAATGTTAGGTCAGATTTCATGGAGTAAACATCACCAACAATTTCTTCGAGATGCCCCATCTACATTAATTAATCTAAATTCTTGCCAAGGTTTAATCCACTTAGTAAGTTTAATGTTATCGTTTTTCGGTTGAAACTAGTCAATTTGAAGAGATTGGAGAGCTAGAACCCCAATTGAGTAAAGATAATGGTATGCATTAGTTAGAGAGGATCCAATCTTGTCCCAATAATATATTGTAGTGGGATGAGGAATCCACCGCAAATAAAGCATATCAAGTCTTCTTATTTCTGATTTAATCCCTGTGTTTCGGTCAAATCTCCAGCAAAACTATTGACCGTAACTTCTGTGTGAATGAGATCGGCTTCGGAATTTCTTAATATATTCAATTTGGTGAATGGTAAGATATTTACTGTAGGTCCGTTATCCACAAGTAATCTTTGCATTGGGCAATCATCGATATAGGCCAAAATACTAAATGGCCTAAGATGTCACGTAATTCTTTCGACTTGCGGGACCCTACAGTCCAATTCGGTCCTCTCTTGCCAAACAATCGGCCGTGCTTCCCAAGGCCTAGGAATTTTCAATTCTTATTTCTGTAAAGCATTGAACATTAATTGTATTGAATGGGTATATATTAAACAATTTTGTTTATGATATTGGGCAATTTTAGTGTTACAGTTAAATTGTGATTTTGTTGTTCTATACTACATACAGGTGGAAAGAATATAGGTATCCAAAAACTTTTATAATATTAATTAAATTATTATTTTATTTAAAGTCATTTAGCAGCATTGTCATAACCGTGTCTAATAATGTAAATAAATTGAATTATTTTTTAAAAGACTTTTAGCGGCGGTTTTGAAACCGTCGGTGATAAATTTATTAAAATAATTAATTTTTAGAAGACTATTTTAGCTGCGACTTCATAACTGGCACAATAGATTATATTTAATTGATTATATTGCTCAAAATTAACCATCGGGGAAAGATAACGAAACCGCCGATAATGCCATCGACTTTTAGTGTCCGATTTATCCGACTATCACAAGAACCACCGCTAAAGCCTTTCGTGAAAATGGTTTTACAAGTGGCTCATTGAACACGCTTAAGGTTTTAGCGATGATTTGTAATCCGATAGCGGGGATTTGTAACCACCTCTAAAACCCATTAATTTGTAGTGAATGAAAAGGTCTTTTCCGGATGAGGTAATTTAGCTAATGGTTTCCCCCCGAGGAGCAAATTATGTTATTGAGAAGCAAGTGCGCTGGTTTAAATTTGTTGTGTGTTTGATTGATGTTGGCTCCCGTCTTTCAGTAATTGTTCCCACCAATTTTATCCTCTGTCTATATTAATAACATTTGATTCTGTCAAGTTTTTTGGAGAATAATTGCCCTTCGATCAGGGATCCATCTATCTTATCTTCTTCTACAATGTGTGAGCAATATGGGTACTTAGAATAACTGTCTCCTCTAACTTGTTCCACATTCCATGATGCCTGCTTATTCTATCATCTATTTGTTGTCATTTTTTGCTACGTGCCCCATATATTTAACCTTTGATGTTTGCCATATGCGTGTCTAAAATTTTCCAATCTTTTATTTATGAAGTCTTTTTGCTATGGGTAGAATCTTATTGCCGAAGTCGGTGTGCATTACTTCGGCCACTCTTTCGTGGTAATCACATCCATTACTCTTCAGCCTTGACCGAAACTCGTAACCAATATCAGGGTGAGGTCTGAAACTTGGTTTGTATTACTTTGTAGAGATCTTACATATCACCATATTACCCAACCATTTGGATGTTATGTTAGGATATTGGTGTTAACACTTTGCCTGGCGTTCAAAAGGGTGAGGCTTTAGATCAGCTCTAGTCTTCGAAGAGCCTAAACTGACTAGGCCCAAGCTCTACCCTCAAGCCCCAGGGCCTAAAAAAGAGCATCAAAGTTTTTATTAACTCATGTGAGTCCTACATCTCCCTCTCTTAAGATCACTCAATCTCTTCTCTTTCATATAAATCTCAAAATCCTTTTAATTTTGTGTTTCTCCTTTTATCATTTTTCCTATCATTGTGTCATCCGCATGGTGTTTGATGCGATAGCCCCACTAGCATCCAACAACATTGAAGTTTTGTGGAGGAGTTACTAAGGGCCAAGTACCATTTTTGAGGAGTGCATTGAATTCCTCCACCATTGTGTCACGCTAAATAGGAAGTTTGGAAGCCTCAATAAAACATGAGGGCTCGAAGCTGGCATCAGTTAACTGAGATAAAAGGGACACAGGGAGGTGGTGTTTGGTGGCGAGAAAGGAACGAGGGGTTAGTGTACCACTTTTGGTGTGGGTTGTCATGGGATGGATGGAGGTGACCAGTGGAGCAGGAGGTGGGAGGAGAGGGAGATCGACCACAAGGTTGAGAGCTGGAGCCGTAAGGGGAAAGGAAGAGGGGACAGTGGTGAAGACCGGTGGAGAGAAGGACTGTCTAGAGGACAGAAGGGAGGAAGTGGGGGCTGTCTCGGGTTCAACAGGAACGGAGGCGGTAGGTGGTAGGCGGTAATGGAGCAGCTGGGGGTGAAGTGGAGTGAATGATAGGGGGATCCTTAGGTGGAGGTGAAGGGGCTGGGGATGCGAGGCCAAGCCGAGGGGATGGAAATATGCTTTGGGAGGGAGAATGCAATAAGCCCAGTAGATAGACCATGGTTGGAAGGGAGGGGTTGGAAGGTGGTTGGATCAGTTGAAATAGAAAGCATTGTCCATTTAAAATAAAATGGCAGGATATGTAAATTCGATGAGTGAGCAGATCAAGACAACAATAGCCTTTGTGAAGAAGAGAGCTATAACCTAGAAAAATGCAACGAATGCTCTTGGGGCTGAGTTTGTCTTGGCGATAGGGGCCAAGAAAAGGAAAGCATTCACGCCCAAAATTTTGAGATGGGAGTAGGTAGGGGGTTTTCCAAAGAGAATTTCGTAGGGAGAGAGGTGATTAAGAGCGGAGGAGGGAAAACGATTAATGGGGTAGGATGCTGTAGCAAAGGCATTGGCCCAAAAGGGTTTGGGCAAGGTGCTTTGGTTGAGAAGAGTGTTGCCGGTGTCAACGATGTGACAATGCTTGCGCTCAGCCACACCATTTTGTTGAGGGGAGTGTGGGCACGAGCGGCAAGAGAGAATGCCATGCGAGGTGACGAGTTGTTGGAAGTGTTTGCTAGTGAACTCACCACCTCCATCCGATTGGAAATATTTAATACTTTTATCAAAGATGTTTGTCACCATGCGATGAAAAGTGTGGAAAATAGAAGCACAATCAGACTTTTGGCGCATGGGGTAAATCCAAGTAAAGCGACTATAGTCATCAATAAAGATAACGTGATAGCGTAAACCAGAAAGAGAGGGTACCCGGGCGTCACTACGAAATTCAAAGTTTATTGCGGCGGCAAGAGACCGCCGCAAAAACTACGAAAACCATCGTTATAAGAATATAATGGTGGTTTATCGAAAAGCTGTTATAGGTCTTGTCGCAAGGGATGTCACAGTGGTTTCTAACGGCGGTTATTCTATCCGCAGCTATAGAGTATACTTCTTACGGCGCTTATTATATCCGCAGCTACAGATTTCAATTATCACGGCGGCAAGATAACCGCCATAATATATTCCTCTATAACGGCACAATAAAAACCGCCGTACGAAATCAATTTACAATGGCATTTTATACCGCCGTTACTATACTGTATCTGTAACGGCAATATAAAACCACCACAGCAAATCAAAAATAAAAAATAAAAAATTTAATTTTTAATTAAAATAAATTTTTTACCTGTATTAATTGTACATGTAAGCAATATAAAAAAAATTATAAATTATCTACAAAAGTTCTCAACACCATAATATAATCCATCAATATATAAATTCATGTACATAACAATCCCATAACAAACCGTCTAAAATGTCCATCAATGTATATATATATATATACATGTCCAAAAAAAATGTATCAAATGTAAAATAAAAAATCTACTAGAGCTGCCTAGCAGGTCCCTCCGACTGATACGCTCCTGCTGCCCTTGATAGATTCGTACTGCCGACACCCTCCTACAAAAATAATAAAATACAATTTATTATTAGACTAGCAAAATGATAAAATTTATCAATTTCATCAAAAATTTGCAAATAAAAAAATAAGCGTAAAGATTTCATAGTTCAATTTAAACAAAAAAGTTTAGTTCATTAGCCTAAACCAAGAAACGCGCACAAAATTCAAGCTGGGGATCGGATTCCAATGCTGGTTCTTTTACGTTTGTATTTCGACCCAAGCGAAGTGTCAGAATTCGTTTCGTTGCAATCCGAGGTTGTTTGCCCGATTTAGGCACCGAGAGGTCGAAATCCATAACTTAGATAGTATGCTTCGGCCTATACTTACAAACGCCCACCAAATACAAACTACGAGTCGGCTTTCGATGTCGTTTCTTCTAACACGTGTATTTCAATATATCCTAAGTGTTGGAGTTGGTTTCGAGCGAATCCAAGGTCGTATGCCCGATTTGAGCACCGAGATGGCCTAAATCCATGTTTCTCAACTATACTATGGCCTAAACCCACAACCTTCCACCATTTCCAAACCGGGGGTCATATTTTGATCCAATTTCTTCTAACGCATGTATTTCAATACATCCTAATTGTTGGAGTTGATTTCGAGTGAATCTGAGGTCGTGTGCCGATGTGGGCATCGAGATGGCTGAAATCCATGTTTTTCAACTATACTTTAGCCTATACCCACTGGCTTCTACCATTTCTAAACCGGGGGTCGGATTTTGATCCCGTTTCTTCTAACAGGTGTATTTCAATACATCTTAAGTGTTGGAGTTGGTTTTGAGCGAATCTGATGTCGTATGCCCGATTTGGATGCCGAGACAGTCGAATTCCATGTTTCACAACGATACTACGGCCTAAACCTACATCGTCCCACCATTTCCAAACCGAGGGTTGGATTTCAATCCTGTTTCTTCTAATGTGTATATTTCAATAATTCCTAAGTGTTGGGGTTGGTTTCGAGCGAATCTGAGGCCGTATGCCCAATTTGGGCGCCGAGACGGTCGAATTCCATGTTTCACAACTATACTACAGCCTAAACCTACATCGTCCCACCATTTTCAAACCGGGGGTTAGATTTTGATCCCGTTTTTTATAAAGCATGTATTTCAATACATCCTAAGTGTTGGAGTTGGTTTGGTGCGAATCCGAGGTCGTGTGTCCAATATGGGCACCAAGATGGCCGAAATCCATGTTTCTCAACTATACTTTAACCTAAACCTAAAAAGTTACACCGAATCCACACCGGGGGTCGAATTTCAATTCCGTTTATTATAACGCTTGGATTTAATTACATCCGAAGTGTATGAGTTGGTTTCAAGGGAATCCTAGGCCGCTTTCCCAATTTGGACACCGAGAGGGCCGAATTCCATGTTTCTCAAGTATACTTTGGCCTAAACCTATAAAGTTCCACCGAATCCACCCTAGGGGTTGAATTTCGATTCCGTTTCTTCTAACACATATATTTAAATACATCCTAAGTCTAGGAATTGGTTTCGAGGGAATCCTAGGCCGTTTGCCCTATTTTGACACCGAAAGGGCCGAATTCCATGTTTCTCAAAGTATACTTTGGCCTAAACCTACAAAGTTCGACCGAATCCATATCGGGGGTTGGATTTCATTTCGTTTCTTCTAACGCGTGTATTTAAATATATCCTAAGTGTACAAGTTGGTTTCGAGGGAATCCTAGGCCATTTGCCCGATTTGGCCATTGAGAGGGCCGAATTCCATGTTTCTTAAGTATATTTTGGCCTAAACCTACAAAGTTCCACTGAATCCACTCCGGGGGTCGGATTTCAATTCTGTTTCTTCTAACGCAAGTATTTAAATATAGTCTAAGTGTAGGAGTTGGTTTCGAGGGAATCCTAGGCCGTTTGCCCGATTTGGACACCGAGAGAGCCGAATTTCATGTTTCTCAAGTATACTTTGGCCTAAACTCACAAAGTTCCACCGAATCCACACCGGGTGTCGGATTTCGATTCCATTTCTTCTAACACATGTATTTAAATATATCCTAAGTGTAGGAGTTGGTTTTGAAGGAATCCTAGGCCGTTTGCTCGATTTGGACACCGAGAGGGCCGAATTCCATGTTTCTCAAGTATACTTTAGCCTAAACCAACAAAGTTCCACCGAATCCACACCGGGGGTCGGATTTCGATTCCGTTTCTTCTAACGTGTGTATTTTAATATATGGTAAGTGTAGGAGTTGGTTTCGATGGAATCCTAGGCCGTTTTCCCGATTTGGACACCGAGAGGGCCGAATTCCAGGTTTCTCAAGTATACTTCGACAGTAGGGGTTTTGTCCTTGGAAGTTGCATAGCTTGTAGTCGTTGCTGTGACCGCAACACTACAATTTTGACTCTTGGTTTACCATTTTCTCTTATTTGACCCCTATTACTTTATTAAGGAAACATGGCAGCCCAGTTTGACTGTTTGAAAGCTCAAGCCGCCACGTGCACCTTTTAATACTCACAATACTCACTAACTATGATTAAGATTCACTCGCTTATCCATCTAACCTTAGTTTTAGAGAAAAAATAACGGCATTAGGTTGGTTATGCTTAACCGTAATTAAAGAGGGCTCTAGAAGCCACCACGTGTCCTTTCAAAGGATCTTTAAGATAATAAAGTAAAGGATCTTAGGTTAATTATATGTAACCACATTTAAAGGATCTTTATAAGCCACCACGTGTCCCTTTGAACACTCATATTTCATATTAGATCATCTTCATCTCTTTGTTGAGCTCTCTGTAAGTCTCTCTTTCATTTTTTTTATTTCATCTACCAATTTGCATGATATAAGCAGATGAGCTTTATACACAGATGACCCTATTTGGGCCAAACCCAAATTAGAATATGAAACCTAGCTTTTCCATTTTGGTCTATGTTTTCATACATATGCATGTCCTGTCTACTACCATGATCCTAATTTTCATAATCTCTTTTGTAGTTATACTCAAATAAGTATTCTCTCTTACTTGCATACATTGTTTTTTCAGTGCAATTCTCAACTGGGTAAATCTCTCTCTCTCTCTCTCACATATACTTAAATCTAGCAATAAGCAATTTGATGTGGCTACCATAGTTTTTGTGTTGCTTCTATGCTTCTTCTTCTATTGGTCATCATTCATGATTGGGATTTAGAAACATAAGAGATATATTTTGGTTAAGTGAACAAAAAGTTAAGAGATCCTAATTCACTAATCCATGTTTTTCTGTAGAGTGAAGATCACAAAAGTAGAGTAATTTAAACGTGTAACTGGATCGGATAAATGATATCTATATTAGCTGAAACATACTTCTAACTGAGGGTACATATTTACACGAGTGAATTACTTGTCAAATGAACATATTGTAGAAGGGTGTTACTTCTGAGACCTTCTAGGGCCGAGGCCATGCTGGCCAGCGTGAATCCCGAGCTGTTTTTTTTTTAAACACCTTAGAACCACGCTGGCCAGCATGGTCTCGACCCTAAACAATCTCAAAATCATTTTCCAGTGTAGAATTAGAACTTCTTATAAATGTTATTAAAATAATAATAGATTATTATTATAAAATTAATTAATTAATCTTTACTATTATAATGCGAGAGGCAGCGTAGATTGATTTTTCTAAAATTCCTAAACTACCCTTATATAACACAAAACTTTGATTTAATGTTTTATTTTAATTCCCAAACTACCCCTTGCTCATCTATCTATTTAAAGAATAGAATCACAACCAATCATGATTGAACTCGGGGAGAGTTCAATTCAATCGCACCCGCGGGTTAACACGTGTCCCTTTTAACTCCTATTAACTATGGTTAACTCCTTCCCCTCGCTCTCACGTGCATCGCACGTGCCACCCACTAGTATATATATATCAAATATACTACTGGATAGTTTTAAGGTTCATGTAACATTTCAGGCTTACGAATAATTCTCCTACATATAAGGAGAGTATCTTTACTATTATAATGCGAGAGGCAAACTACCCTCATATAACACAAACTTTGATTTAATGTTTTATTTTAATTCCCAAACTACCCCTTGCTCATCTATCTATTTAAAGAATAGAATCGCAAGCAATCGTGATTGAACTCGGGGAGAGTTCAATTCAATCGCACCCGCAAGTTAACACGTGTCCCTTTTAACTCCTATTAACTGTGGTTAACTCCCTCCCCTCTCTCTCACGTGCATCACACGTGCCACCCGCTAGTACAAATAATACAAATAATATAAAACTAATACTATTAAAAATAAAATTAATGAAATATTTTTAAAATATATTACTTAATATAAATAAATAAATAATATTATTTAATTTTAGATATTCTTAATTATTACCGTGCATCGCACAGGGTCTCTGCTAGTATATATATATATATATATATATATACTAAAGAAATTAGAATGCCTATGTGGCATCGCTCTCTCATCTCCATTCTAAGATTTGTGATGCCACATCATCACTTGATCTACCTAATTTATTTCTTTCAAAGTGCACGTAAGACAACCATAAGGGTTTTGTTAAATTAATTGGACTGGTGGGTGTTGGAAACGGATTCCAAGTCCCAACTCCACCTAAGTGGGACTCATAGATACCCTCTCTTACCCTTTTTATCACTCTCCATTATAATTGTGTTTTTTTGTTATTATTAATGGTTAGTTTTATTATATTTTATTTTTTTCTTGTTTGTTTTTTTAGTAATTATTTTTATTCACATACCCTCTTTATCACTCTCCCTTATTTTTTTTCTTGAACTTAGTTCATACACAAACATGGACAAATAACCTCAAATTAAGCAAGGGAATAAAAAACCACATAATTTTACAGTGGAAAATGGAAGCAAGAAAACAAAAAGATGAGAAAAAATTATCCACATACTGGATTGAGAGGTTTAAGCAGTTTTGAGCAATTCACAATAATTTCTGAAATTGGATAAACCATCATCAATCCTACATTTTTCAATTCTACTTCTATTCTTCGAAAGAAAATTCTTCAAAAAGTGAAATAAAAAAAAGAAGAAAATGCAAATTGGGGTTTCAAAAATGCAAATTTTATATTACAGAGAGAGAGAGAGAATTCTTACAAAGAGGGTGACCGAAGAGGGAGAGCGTGCTGCGCAGAGAGGAGGTGCTGCCGGAGGTGTGGCTGCCGGAGAGGGTGCTGCTGGAGAGGGTTGTTGTGTTGGCAGGATTAATCGTGCTAAGCTGAGCTGGCCAGAGGCATGCAAATAGTGACATGCATGACACGTGTTAGAGTAGAGAGAGAGAGAGTAGAGAGAGCAAAGAGAGAGAGAGAGGTTGTGGGAACTTACCATGGAGGTGCTGCCGAAGAGGGTGCTCCCGAAGGTGTGGCTGTCGGAGAGGGGAGAGGGTGCTGCCGAAGGACGGAGAAGGGAGGCCAGAGCACAGATGCCGGAGCAGGACGCCGAAGCAAGGATGTCGGAGCAGGACGCCGGTGCAAGGAGAACCAAAGGGGAGCATGAGTAGGATGAAATGAAGGGAAATGATTGGGTTGGTTTTTAATGATTTACAACAGCGGTTTTCATAACCGTCGTTATAAGTTAGTTATAACTGCATTTATTAGACCTACTGCCACAATAATCAATGTGGGAAGTGACGGGGTGGGAAACCGAAAAGGTGGTGGGAACTATTTGACAACAGCGATTATTTAACAACTGCCGTTGTAAATTAGGGTTGTCACGGCGTTTTCAATGAAATCGCCGTAGCAATCAATCTAGTAATGACAGTTAATAATCTACCGCCGTTATTCCTAGGCGGCAACCGGTCTTCTACTGTGGTTTTTTAGAATCATCATTATAAGTAACCTCTAACTGGGGTTTTGAATAACCGTCGTTACAGCCATGTAGTTTAGTAGCGCATGGCCACAAACATCACTATAAATAAGAAAGAAAGCGTCCAGACTATCATGAATAACAGAATTAAATGGAAGACGAGTACTCTAGCAAAGTTTGCATTCACGACAAAAATAATCCACTTTATTCAATGAAGATTCTAAACAATTTTTTCAAACAAGTAAACTAAGAACATTAGATGAGGGATGGCCAAGCCGGCGAGGCCACAGTTCAGCAAAGGAGGAGGAGGCAGCTAGAGCATGAACTTTGCTAGGAAGAGAAGCTGGAATGGGATAGAGATTGTCTCTAATCCTCCCTTTTAGAAGAGTTGTCCTGGTGTGAAGGTCCTTAACACAAAAACCTCAAGAAAATAATGTATAAGAGCAATTATTATCCTTGGTAAAAGAGGCAACAGAAAGGAGGTTCTTAGTAAGAGAAGGAACATGGAGAATGGAATTTAAATGAAGGTGAGGAGGGAGTAGACAGAAGAGATTTACTAACATGGGATATGGGGGCCCCATTGCCGTTTCCAAAGATGACCGAGTCAGTGCCCATGTAATCAGACACGTTGTGAAGGAGAGAGGAGTCGGTTGTCATATGACTTGTTGCACCGGTGCCAGGGTACCAATCCGAGTCATAGGACCGGGGCAGGGACATGGCAGCGAAGGATTTGTGGAGATGGTCCTCTTGGTTGGTGTGATTGAAGCGTTGGCGGCAAGTCATGGCTGAATGATCAGTTTGGAAGCTTATCTGGCAAGTGGCAGTGGGCCGGTTGTTAGTTGGGCCAGCATGAGATGAAGGGCCAGCGCCTAGAAGCCCAAGAGCATGGGGGCGGTAAGTGGAGGCAGCATCATATCGGGGCTGGTAAGGGCGATTGTTGAAGGAGCCACGGCCCCGGTTGTTCCACGAGCAACGCGGGAAGGATGTGAGGGCTAGAAGCGGTTGGCTAAAGAGAGCCGTAGCATAAGAGGGAGAGCCCGAGTGAAACTGGAGAATGGAAAGATCAATCTTTAGTAAGCTTGCCATTCTAAGTGAAAGTATCTAATACATACAGCTTACCTTCAACTTAAATCATCTTTCACTCTTGATATTGTGGAAGATCATCTTCACTCTTGATGGCCAAGTTTCTATAGTGCAGCTTACGTAAGAGGTGGAATTGGGACCGACTGCATAAAATCTTTATATAGGGAAGGTGGTTACAGTCTCCCAATTAAACTATCAATGTCCAGCACACCACTATATAGATATTTGCACTAAATACCATCTTTTAATGTATGACACTAAATCTCACTTCTTAGTTTCATTCACCAGCCAAGCAACCTACTGATGCCCTTCTCTATCAACTTACAACCTAACTTTACCGAGGATATCCTTAAGGATGCACTATTGATGTGGCACTCGGAATAGAGGTTCTTTGCATTCTCTTTATGGGCCCCCCTTTTGTGAAGAATTCCATAATGATTTTCTTGTGGAACCCACGACAGTCCTTCACCAATCCCATGTGCGTTTTAATAGGATAAAAGAACGATTATTTCAAACATATTCTAACAGAAACCACCTAATTCAACTACTGCCATTTTAAAAAGAAATTAGAAAAAGAGAGATTTAGAATGCGCGCGAGGACCAGAAGTGGTCCACCCTATCAGTGTTGTACATGTGGCACACTTATGGGTGGTGGTTCCCCCAATAGAAAGTCTTTAGAAGAAAAAAAAATGGATTGCTGCATGATCCTAGCCATCGGATCAACTGCTCCCCAATGATGTTCGTAGAACAATAAATTTCTTTGGTAGGTTTATAATTTATCAAGTTATGGAGTAGGTCAGTAGTTAGTTTGGCACAAATGGTCGGACAATATTTTCAAACCTCGTATCTTCTCTATACAGGGGGATATGAACATGTCAAGGGTAATGCTAAGTTGTTAAAGGGCCATCTTTGTAAATATGGTTTTTAAGCGGGGGGATATTGTGGTCATTTCAACTAGGTAATGTGTCTTTTGTTCATCTGTCTGACTATATCCATTTCTTATCATAGAGAAATAGATGTAGTTGTTGAAAACCATACAGTTAATTCAAATAAACAAAAGATATAAAACTCTAACGACTTGGTGAGTCTCTCTTCCTTGTAATGATATAACAAAAGACTCTTTCAATGCCTCCTCTGTCTATGTATCTATAAATAGGCATCATTTCCATGCTAGAGTTCTCACCCCTCAGCAAGCAAGAAAAAAGTTCTTAGAATATCAACGAAGAAGATGGGTGCTCATTTCCTTATTGTTACTGTGTTCTTGGCCTTGACTTCCTCTCTTGCCTTTGCCTCTGATCCCAGTCCTTTGCAGGATTTCTGTGTCGCTGTTGACGACCCTAAGCGTACATGCTCTCTCTTCTTCTTCTCTTCACAACTTCTATCTCTTCAATGTTTACTATGTTAGTATTGCTAGATATCACAAGTTATGACTAATTAATGTTAATGTATTTATTTTTCAGTGTTTGTGAATGGGAAATTCTGCAAGGATCCCAAGCTTGCTACAGCCGAGGATTTCTCTTTCAAGGGACTCGATATAGCGGGAAACACATCAAACAAAGTTGGGTCCAATGTCACTCAAGTAAATGTTGCTCAAATAGCTGGACTCAACACCCTTGGCGTCTCTTTGGCTCGTATAGACTACGCACCATATGGTCTTAACCCTCCCCATACACACCCTCGAGCAACTGAGATCCTAACTGTATTGGAGGGCACCCTTTATGTCGGCTTCGTCACCTCCAACCCTGAGAACCGCCTCTTTACCAAGGTACTTAACAAGGGAGACGTCTTCGTGTTCCCCCAAGGGCTCATTCACTTCCAATTCAATACGGGACACAGTAATGCAGTGGCCATTGCTGGTTTTGGCAGTCAAAACCCAGGTGTAATCACCATTGCTAATGCTGTCTTTGGGTCAAAGCCACCTATTTCTGATGATGTTCTTGCCAAGGCCTTCCAAGTTGACAAGAAGGTGGTTGACTATCTTCAAGCTCAGTTCTGGGTGAACAACTAGAAACTATATTTATGATGTTCCATTTAAGAGTCAATGAATAGTTCGGACGCTTAAATAGGATATAGGCATATTTGCTCATCTTAGAATAAACGAAGTTTGTTATGTATGTATTTTTATTTTTTTTTTGAAACCTAATATATTGAATAAGAGAGTTTCTTATCTATGTTGGCAACCAATCTCTCTCTATACTTTTGGTTCTATAAAAGGCGAATTATTGAAAATACAGATTATAAATAAGGACAAGTTAGTGTTTTGACCCCAAACAGTTTTGTCCTTCTGGGTGTGTACCTATGGGTGCCTTCGGTTGGCGAGAAAGTGAGTGAAAGAAAAGAAAATAAAGGAAAATAAAAGGAAGGAAAAACAACTAGGGAATTACGGATTCGCGAAGAACACACTTCCACCATCCATTACATTGTTTCAAATTTTTGTTCTAAATTCTCTAGTATTCAGGCAAGTGAATACTCCACCCTAGATTTTGGTTTACTTTCCTTGGATTGAATGTTTTTAATTATGTTCTAATGGAAAATTCATGTTATTATTCTATGATTAGGTTGATATAAATCCTATTCAAAAATCATAATTAATTTTATATATGTTTGATGAATTTACACATGATAGAAAATAACATAATAGGTTTTATGGATGAAAACATGGTGAGCAATCTAAGAGATTATTGTTTGTTTTCGGTTTGTGGATTTTCAGAATTTTAGTTTAACTTAGAAAATTTACCTAGTTTCGATATACGGGTCATAACATTGTGACCGTTAGTCCGATTTTGGTTCAATAGTACATCATTTCGAAGAACTCGAAAAGATCTACAACTTTTGTCAAGACAAATTTTCCAAAGTCAATAGTTATGAGGGTCAAAGCCGAAAATCAAAAGCGTGAAAAGGATCTGTCACATTAATTTTTTTAGGATTTCTTTTATATCTCATTAGTTAATTTGTTAAATGGTTGAAAGACACCCCTAACAAACTTAACTAATTAGTTCCTAACTAATTGGTTAGTAACTTGACTTATATTAGTTATAATTTCACGTAATTACTTAATTTGTTAGGTGGTTGAAAGATACCCCTAACAAACTTAACTATTTAGTTACTAACTAATTGGATTGACTCATTTATGCCAGTATAAGGGTTTTACAAAACTCACTAGCTTAAATAAGGTTTTTCAAGCCCTTAGGGGTTTGTGAAACCCTAAACCCTAAACCCTATTATCTTAGAAGATTTTGAGAATTTTTACGGTTATAAATATTTAATATTTATAACTAAGGTTTCAGTTGCAGGAACACAAGTTGAGCCCCTTTTGTAATAAAGTATGCTATGCCTACCTAGATTTAAATTGTGAATCATTATCTCATCTCTTATAAATTTGAATGTACGTCATTTCATGTTTTGCTATGTTTACATGATGATAAATTATTCTACATGTCTATTTTAATTGTTTGGTTTAATTTATAAGATTGGGGAAAATGTATGGTTGGGTTTGCCTTACCATAGTGGTATGCAACGCTATAGTAGGGAAGTTATGATCTAATTACCTTGAATTAAAATGATTGTGGACCTTGACCATGTGTAGTGGATCCATGAATGGATTGAGTTATGTGTGATCTCTAGAAGTGGATCCTTGGGTGAACTATGTGCAATCCTTGAAATGGAAAGTGGGTGAACTGTGTGCGATCCCAAATTAAGATTGGGCTATCTAAGAAAGATGTTCCCAATGGATGGTTAACTTTCAGAGTAAGATCCATCTCAATTATAACCAATTTGGTTGAACTGCGTGTGATGCCAAACGTCCTCTTTGAGGCATACTAGGGGCTGCTGGATGATTATCATGAGGGTGAGTTGTGATTTATCCCTAAAGACAATGAATTGGACTAAGTAATTCACAAAACTCAGTGGATCCCAAAAGTGAGATTGGGAAATCAAGGAAAGATTGCCCCAATGGATGATTGAACAATAGAGTGAGATACACATCAAGTTCAATCAATGAGGGGTGAACTCTGTGCGATCCCAACTGGAAGAGCTTAGTGCCACCAGATTATTGTTAGTATGGCGAGCTAAGTGTGAACCCTATGGGCATGGACTATGACTAAGAATTGAAATGAAAAAAGGGATTGATATTCTTGTATATTGCATATGATTTAAATGTAATTGGTGCATGTTGGATGTGTTTATCTTGATGGGCCATTGTGCTCACCCTTGCTATGTTGCTATTTTCAAGAGATACCTGAAGGACCTAGGGATTCCTCGGGAGCTTATTTTCATTTATTATTGAGTCTAAGAGAAAAACTTGTGGTGAGATATTTAAGAACTGGAGTTGTCCCTTTTATTTGTTTTGTCAAATACTTAGTTATGCTTGATATGCTCATTATGTTAATGGATTTTATATGTTGAATCCCATTTAGCTTCTTGGGGTATGTTCCAAGTTCATTCCTCGAAATCAATGCATTTATGAGGTATAAATTGTGCATATTTTTTAGCCATGTGACAGATCGTAACTCAAATAAATTTAATTAAATTTATAACAATATTACATAAAACCATATGATAATGATTTATAACAAATTTTGATCATAACCCAAATAAAATTTAATTAAACTGTATAGATAAAAATATGAAAGATCTACATCAAATATAATAGTTTATACAATAACCATGATGTTAATATTAAAAAAAGTAATAGTACATCTAAACAAAGGATCATGATTACTAATAGAGTTTTGCTTTAATTTAACCATGAAAAAGTAAGATTCAGACCACAGTTATTATAAACAATTGCAATCATTAAGGCATATACCATCACGGTTTATTGAGTAACTGTGATCGTTCTACCAAGATTTTTTTTTTCCAATATTATTTCAACTTTTACCTCAACATAGTTACAACCCCATCCATTTGTATCTTAGTTCCCTAAAGTAGCTCATACAGTCTTTGTATTTCATATTATCTAAACCCCTTTGTATGCCTGAAACACTGGTTCCTTGTTTGTACATATTGTAATAATTAAAAACTTAGTTGGACTTTGATATTTTCACAAACATATTTCATGTCAAACAAATGTATCCATGAATCAAGTGAAAATCATTTAAATAAAAATTTAGTAGAAAAAGGTTTGCAATACTCAAGTTAGAATACATAAATCAAGTTACAGATCGAAAGTCATCCTTCACTAACACTATCTTTGTTGTTGAGAATTGAAATCTTGGCTAGACTTTGGTGTGTTCACATACATATTTTCTGATATGGCTGTAATGAACAAATATATTTCACGTACATCGCTGGATGTTGTGTGCAATTTTCGAAGAAAAAAACTGCACTTTTATCGGTACAACCCAATCCCAAACCAAACCCACTTTCTACAAAATTATCACTTACTTAACTAATTAATCGCAGTTAAGGACCTAAAAACTCATAATTTTATTATATTAAAATTCAAGGTCGTTACATATTCTCCACCAAAAATTAGCAATCCTATTCTAAAATTACAACTTTTGTAAAATAAGAAAAAGGGAGGAGGGAAGGGAAACAGAAGGAGGTATGATTTGTGGAACCCATCCAACATTTACAATAATAATAAATATTTATCATGATAAATATAATATATTATTATTTGCTCTCTCGAGGATAAATTTAATTTAAATATGCAAAAAAGATTTCTCAAATCCTAAAAGGGCTTCAATCAAACTTGTATCTTTATAGCAATATCTATAAAAGATCTCTCAAATTTGAAAGGGCTTAAACCAAATTTATATCTTTATATATACCTATCCCTATTTAATTTCGAGAGGTATTGAAATCTTCTATAGCTAAATTAGTTTCTCACTAATTATAAGGGGTTGATCAAAATCAATTATATCCACCCTAAATTCATAATAGAGGGGGATTCCATTGCCCTAAATATTTAATGTTATCTAATCATCAAGATATGATTATTAAATCATCAAGAATCAAAAAGATTCAATTCCAAGGGTGGCCGAAATTCATATAGGGGTATATCTTGATATAAATAAGGATCAAGAACAATAAAATAAAAGAGAAGCATAGCCGGGGCTCTAATACCACTGAAAGTATGCCTCTTTTTATTTTAGAAAAACAGTTCTTGGGGGGCATACATCGAATCACAAGATCTGACTATAGTTCTAATTGATTTTTTTCAATGAAGGATAAAACAATCACCTTTACGACTTTGAAATAGAAGAGTCTTTTCTACGATTTGAAGGATAGAACGATAACCGCAAAACTTCGCAAGTGAAAAGTCTTCTTCGCGATTCACACAAACCTTATTTAATCCTTTCAAGTTTTTCTCCAATGGAAGCTAATGGCCCTTCCAATTCAAGCTCTATGATCTTTTATAATTTTATTGAATGCAAGATCCTTTCTTGAACAATAAAGAATGAATTTTTATCTTCAAAGATTGATTTTTATATTATTCAAGATCACAACAAAAACCAAGAAAAGAAGATGGGAGTAGTGACCGTACAACCCAAGGGGATGGGATTGTTAGGTGTGAGCTTTCGGGGAGGGAGAGAGAGAGAGAGAAAAAAAAAACGTGTGGGGTGAGGCTGTGCCAAAGGGGTGGGTGTCCCACCCTTTATATAGGCTAACAACCTTATCTTAGATTGCTTACTTGCAATCCAAGAATTCAATCTCAATTCTAATCTAATTACAATTCATTCTTGTTGATTCTTTAATAATATTTCCTAATCCAATTAGGATTTATCCAAAATAGAAACAAATATTATCTATTCCCTATTTAATAGGAAAAACAATTAGTAACCTACTAATTTTTTTTTTGATAATTTGTAACCTAACCTACTAATTCAATCCCTATTTAGTAGGAAATAATTAATTAGCAACCAAATAATCTTATCCCTAAATAATAGGAGATAATTACTTGATAACCAATTAACTGGATAAGGTTACCATAAAGTGGGCATCCCACTAGGGGAGTCAACGAGCTGAGCCAGCTCGGCTCGACTCGAAATAAACCGAGCTTGAGCTTTTACTTTGGGCTCGTTGAGCCGAGCCGAGCCGAGCCTGAACAATAGGTGGCTGAGCTCGATTAATTTTATAATAATACCCTTTAAAAATTAAATTTATATTATACTTTTTTTTTTGGGTAACATGTATTTAGTATATATATATGTTACCCAAACAAAAAAAAAACATAAAATAATTTCCTTTAACTCAGTTTTTCCACATAAAAAGCATAAAGTAAAAATTGGTAAAGTAAATTGTTTTTTGTCTTCAAACCAAAGACTCCAAACCCTAACTCGTAGACGTCTCTTTCTCCTCTTCCTTTCTTCTTCTCCATTGTCATGATTCAAGTAGACATTGTCGCCACAGCGGCACAGCCACAGCTTCCAAGGTTCAAGACTTCAAGTCTCAATTTCCAACAGGTTAGTTCATGCTTTATTTTATTTTTCCCCTTTCCTTGACCTCCACCATTTAATCGCCATTGTCGGCTCCACCATTGTTGGTCCCCACCAAGGCCACCACTCCCCCACCACTGGTCTGACAGTCCCCACTCCCACCATTGTTGGTGCCCACCAATCTTATTTATTTTGTTATTTTAGAAGATTTCAAGAACCCTTAAAAATACATATAGTGAGTATATAATACAAACTCAGTTCAGTTCTGAAAGATGGAGAGATGAGAATTTCTATACTTTCGAAGGCTTCTTTCTCATTACCAAGAGAACAGAAGGAAAGATGGTTAGTGCTTATATTAAAATAAAATAAAAAACCTTATCGAGCTGAGTCAAGTCGAGCCAAGCTCGAGCTCGATGGATTGTAGATGAGCCAAGCTTGAGCTGGCCTTTCCGAGCTCAAGCCGAGCCTAAGCAATAAAATTCCAATGAGCTGAGCCCAAGCCGTGCCCAGCTCGGCTCGTTGACACCCCTACATCCCACCCTAGTTGGGACCCACATTCTCATGCCCCCTATGGAGTTCCAAACTCTTGTTGGTCAAGTTTTGATCTTTATCAAATCTCATATGGGACCTACCCATTTGGTTAATCACATCTCATGTAATTTTACCTATTAGAGCTTCACTATACCATATAGTGATTTACATAGAGAAATTAATTAATTTAATTCATAATTAAATTAAAAGCTTTAAAAAGGTCCTAGTGTGTGGGATCAAAAGAGATCTCTTATTTCCGGTTGTGGGACCAAGTGCCTCACTTTTAGGTAAAAGCATTATAAGAAACATTTTCCTATAATACCATTAGGATCATAGAATTTTATTTATGTCCCTGTACTTCAACTAATCACAATACCATTAACACAATGTTACTAACCCCCAGAAATTAGACAATTACTTGCATGTAGTATCTATTATAAGATTTGTTTACAGACACGTCCTTCCACTTCCAATATTGTTATAAGCTTACGGGACAATATCTTGTATTGTCTGTAATCCCTAGCTTATAATGAGAACTCTTTCTCTTTGATACTTTAAGTCAAACTTGGACTTTCAAAACTATTTGAAATTCTTTAAAAGAAATAATAATATTTATTACTTTCCTTTTATATAGAAAATAATATTTTCGATAAAACCATTTCATCGATAAATACCAACACTGGTTTTCCAAGTCCGGTTTGACAAGTATCGATGTAGAACCCCGGATCTTGATGGCATGGCATGGTGAATAGTGATATGAATAGTGTCTAAGGCTTAAAGCCTATTGTAATGCCTTGAATGATTATCAATGATAATGAGAACATTGTTTTGATATATTTCGGGTGTATTATGTGTTATGGCATGTATTAAAGCCTTAAGAATATTTTCAAAAGTTTATGGGTGATTGGGATGAAGGAGTAAGTGTATAAAATAATCTAAGTGTCTTAAAACGGGTTATGTCTTAACATACCCTCAACTTTGGGGAACTCTAGTTTTGTCAACGTTGATCGGAATTGAATGATTCTTGAACCTTTAGAAAGGTATTGAAACCCTCTTCGAGGTTTATGTTTATCATTTTTCTATATTTTTAGTTGAAGTTAGGTTAAATGTTCGATTTCCGAAGTCAGGTCTGCTGAAATTAATCCCAGACTAGTCAGCTTTAGATCCCATTTAGACAATTAAGAACTCAGAATTAGGATTTGTCCATTATATACAAAATTATTTCCCTTTGAATGAAGATTTCAAGGCAACTTAAGTTGTCAAAATCCAATAAGCGAGTCAAAAGTTATAGTTGAAATACCAAAGTGGGAAAAACTCAACCCAGTCAGAACACCCAAACGTTGACGTTTGGGCACGAATAGAATGCTTGAAAATCCCAAATTTCGATCTCTATAACCCAAACGTCGACTTTTGGAACCCTCACATCGATGTCTGGAACCCACACGTCGACGTTTACATGCGGGGATCGCGAAAAAGAGGATTTTAAAGGGTACAATCGTGATTTTGACAACCCTAACCCTATAAATACCCAATTTTCTTGGAATTAAAGGTTTTAACACTTTGAGAAACATCCTTTGAGAGGAAAAGAGAGAGAGGTAGGGTTTCAAAAAGGGATTTTCATTTGAGATCAAGAGGAGCACAATTCTTGCATCCCAAGGCTTGGATCATCTTCCTCAAGGCTTGGATCTTCTTCCTCAAGCGCGATTTCACTCCTCCAAGCTTCTCAACCATCTCAAGCTTTAAGATCAAAGGGGTTTCGACATTTCCAAGGTAAATACACTCTTTTATCTAGCTTTGTTATAATCCAAGTCATGGAATATGGATTTTAAATGGAGATTTCTCAAGAGTAAGAGTAACTACAATATACAAACTAATTTATTGTAATCTCATAAGTAAATACACCTATTTTCTAACCTTGCTATAATTCAAACTAGAAATTAGGGTTTTAAATTGGGGGATTATCCAAAGTATACCATGATGTTAATATGTCTTGTATGAACATTTATGAAACGTTACAGTTTCCTAAGTATATTGTGATGCTCACAAGCACTCCACGCACTTTATGTTTTACAGAACTGAGATATTCTCTCATAAGCATGGTATTTCAAGAATCATAAGAAAGGTTTTTCAAATGAAAATTTATAAGAAGAAGCATAAGTTCATAAGTATTGACAAGGCCAAACTTTAGGTTGATATTTCTAAGATCGGTTACCTCATGCTCACAAGGATCATGTTTTTTATCTTGTATAAGCTCCAAGGATCATAAGTCTCGCAAGGCATCTATGAACTCATAAGAAATGCATAAGTCTAAGATCGGTTACAAGGCTCACAAGTCTCATAAGTGCTCACAAGCTCCATGGATCATGTCTAAGATCGGTTCACATGGCTCCAAAGATCACAAGGAACTCATAAGCTCACAAGGAACTCACAAGAACTCATAATCTCATAAGAACTCATAAGGCATATACTATGTGTTTTTTTTCCACGAAAGATAAGATTTGACGAATGATTTTCTATGATGAGTTTTAAACATGAATTTATGAATTGTATTATCTTAAGTACTTGCATGTGATATTAGTGTTAATATAGCATTGTTAGCTAGTGGTTTGTACACGCCAAGTATTCCATGCTCAGCTATACATTTTACGTCGGCAGGTATGTTCAGCATCTGCAACTCCGAGCCATAGGTTGAGGAGGAGTATGCGGAAGAAGAGGCGTCTATCCCGTTACAACCTCAGGAGGACAGGGATCTAGATAGGTGACCCTATCTAGACTATTGTTAAGTGGAGAGACAGTGAGGTTTCTTTTTTTTGTATTTTGATAAGTGAGCATGTCCACTATTGTTTTGGTTTAATTATTGTACCAACTTGGAGTACAATCATATGTATAGAAGAAAATTTTAGTTTACGCTTCCGTACTATTCTATGTTTCCGCTATGTTATGCCTTTCATATTTTTACAAGATGGTTTGGTATCGGATATGACACAGCACGAGTCAAAGTATCCCTAACTCCTAGGGGATATTTTGGGTTGCGATAAAGGTGGTATCAGAGCCTAGGTATCAGGTTTTCTTTAGGGTCACTTAGAGTCCGAAACCATGATAGAAACAAGACATTAGGTCCAAGAAAAGAGTCGTATTTTAAGTATAGACTAATCATTTAGTCTTAATCTTTATACCGTTTGATACCTCAACCGAACTTAGTGTTAGGATAACCTTAGTTATATGCTTATATATATTATGTGTTGACTATGTGTTACTATATGCTTTTATAAGTATATATGTCAGTTGAATTTCTATGCTTTGAAGTCTAGTTACAAGTTAGACTTGTGGGTTGTTATTTGCTCTCTTGATTATCGTTATGAGACGCAGTAATCGAAAAAGTAGGAAATCATTGTGAAATTCTATGATTATTGTAGAACATGCTACTATAAAACTATATGTGAAATATATTGTGATGTACGAACTTATGCATGCTGAATACAAATTAAGAACATAGTTAGATATAACACTCAAGCACCCTATGGATAAGCGAATGCTTAGCCATGTGTTGATCGTCACTGGATCAACCTATTCCTTCATTTCACTTACTTTTACCAAGGTCTTTTCTTCAGAGCCAAGTCGACTACGTCAAGAGTTGTCAATTTCGACTCCGCTCGGCAAGACTGTTGTTACAGACCAAGGGCACCGGGATTGTACAGTCCAAGTTGATCAACATGATTTTCCAGCTGATCTAATTGTCCTTGGGTATTTTTATAGGATGGTTTAGTATCAGATATAGCACATCACGAGCCAAAGTATCCCTAACTCCTAGGGAATATTTTGGGTCGCGATAATCAACTCAATATAATTTACTCTAAATGAAGAGTGGTAGAGTCCTTGTTGAGCGTACACACACTTCTTCTAGTATAGCGTACATAACCCAAGGAGCCAGTATTTAGTCCGGTGTGTTGGACATTGACAATTGGCTACATCAAAGTTATATAAGCAAATACCAGAGAAGATGTCCACCTCCTAGGTTAAGGACATTCTGTCAAATGGACTGCCCTATATATATAGACAGTATATTTCTAAGGGTATCCACTAAGCGATCCTGTTTCAATATAAGTACTTCTTACTTATATCCACATCTTAGTCTAGAGACCCTTTTCTCAGTGATTGAGATTCATCACTCCATCATATAGAACTAACAATGTGTAAGTTGGTAGGAATACATTATCCAAATGTAACCTAAATAACTTAGAACAATTCTAGTTCTACAAGGAACTCGAAAACCATATCTTCTTAGCAATTGGTTCAAAACTAATTGGATGGTTTTCCAATAATGTTACCTAAGGGACAAAGTAGTCTCATCTTATGAGATACTTTTAATATGTTACCCAGTGTAGAAGACAATGTGTGAATATAAATATGCTTTTATTAATAAAGTAGATTAATACAATTCTGAAATGACTTTTGTGGGCATATATGTCTAACACAATAATCACAGATAGATGATATGAATAATTTTAATCTCAACACAATAAAACCTAAGAGAATGATAAGATCATATTGAAATCAATTATAAACTCTAATAAATTGGTTGGAGAACAACCTTTTGATTATGTAATCATTGTTTACAAAAAGAAGAAAACCTAAATAAAATACAAGGGATATAATTACTTAGCTAGGGTTTCATCTAAACTCTAGAAAAATAGATTAGTTCATCCTGAGGGCAAATGACAACTCTTTTGACGAGGAATACGAAGAACCCATCCTCCAACCTTCACAAATCTCCAGTGTCTTCCTCCTTTCAATTCTCAAAATTCAGAACCCTTGTATGAGAGTATTACTTTATTATTTTTAGAGAAGAGGAAGCATTGCTGTTTTGGCTCTAGAAACTCTCAAAAAGGGTCAGAAATGGATTTTTGTAGAGCTTAAAATGGAGGACGAGAGCGTCGTCCCACCGATCGGCCAGATCTAGGTCGATCGATCGCCCACTGGGTCCGATTGATCGGACCCTCCTGGCTGAGGTCAAGGCGATTTTCATTCGATTTTTCTTCTTTTCTTCATCTAGTTCTCCTGGGCTCAGATTTCTTCTTGGCTGAGGTTCATACGAGTCTTTTGAGCTTGTAAATCTTCCATTAAATTCTATTTTCTTTGCATGAACCTGAAATAAGTAGAAATACCCAAGTGAAGTAACGTTGTGGATAAAGGGGCTCCACATGATTAACAAATGCAATTTAAGGTGCATAAATGTGTAACAATTAACACCGATCAGTCACTTACCATCCTATTAGTGAAATGAAGGTGATGATCGGAATATCTTCAGTTGATCTTCTTCGATTTTCATCTTCACTTGACTTGGATGCTTCAAGGCCAGGACTAAAGACACACTAGAATCACTATGTTGTGACTAAAAAATAAGTCAACATCAAAATATTGACTTACAATCTCCGTTGTTCTTATCTTTCTTCTCACGTCCTTCTGAGGTAAAAAGCTACTGGTACGGTTCAATTTAGTGAACTTAAGCAAGATCAGTAAAAGAAATTCATTTGAAACTCATTCATCAACAATTAGCGACTCCACTAGGGATCGAACCCAATGTTCTTCTTTCTCTCTTCCTAAACACTTAACTTATCCCCTCCATTGTTCTCATTTTTCTTCTCACTTCCTTCTGAGGTGAAAAGTTACTAGTACGGTTCAGTTTAGTAAACTCAGGCCAGATCAGCAACAGAAATTCATTTGAAACGCATTTAGTAAACAAGGATGTATAATTTATAGAACAATATTTTTTGAGCAGTGATTAGCCAACTCATATTTCACTATCTAGTTGATCGCCTTGTCCCCGTGCCTCTTTTGATCCCCTATTAACTATGGTTAGGATTCACTAAATTAAGGTTAGTATGTGTTTTTAGTTGTTTCTAAAAACCAAGGTTGGGTGGATGAACCCCAGGGATGAGTGAATCTTAACAACAATTAGTAGGTGTTAAAAAGGGGGACATTGATCAATAAGGATCGCATATTTCACTCTGTAGCAAAATGAGAGGACCGGTAAATATTTCACAGGATTTTTAATGAGCAGTGATTGGTAGACCGTGCATTTGGCTATGTAGCTGAATGCCGGGTCATGTTTCCCTTCTAACACCTCTTTTAATTATGGTTAAGCTTAATTAAATTAAGGTTAACCATTTTTTCTCTCTTTCTCAAAACCACGGTTTGTGGGTGTTAAAAAGAGGGTCATAGGCGAATGAGCACTGGCCAGCATTCGGTTACATAGGTGCTGTCAGCACGGTCCGCTATCTCTTTCCCTATGTTTTGGTAGGGTAATCATTTAACTAGGTTAGAAGTTAGATAGTGTAACGGATAAAATTCGTAAAATCAACTCAGCGTTGGAGAGCGAGCTCGTTTCCGTTGTTTTGTTCACGAAAGTGACACGTGGACACGAGTTGGGGTCACGTGCTTAAAATAGAGGGGTCACACGTTGTCTGATGCACAACGATCCCGTTGTGCGCATTACGACGTCTTTGTTCTCTTGCAGAACAACGTGACCGTTGTGGCTTTGACAACGTGCTCGTTGTCTAAAGCACAACGTGACCGTTGTACTCTTGACAACGTCTTTGTCGTTACATGAACAACGAGTCCATTGTCTCACCGACAACGATGTCGTGCTGTGTTTTAAGGCATCTACACCGTAACCGAGCACGAGTCAACAACGAGACCGACTCGTATGAGGAAGTGATCGGGAGGCGATCCATATTTCTGATAGGCGTGCCGAAAACACTGTTGCGTGCCGAAAGCACTATCTTGGCATTTAATGCTGGTCACTTCTGCGTACTGTCTGATCCCTTCCGATTTGACTTATAGGAGACTCTCGCGTGTGATGCAATCGACGGCAGATATGACTTGACATATTTGGCAATGAGTGCAAAACACGTGGTATGGACACCTATGGCCATCCATGGTCATCGATGGCCATACCAACCTTACCCTATAAAAACCCCATGATTTTTAGTGCACAGGACACTTGTTCATTGAGCCAGACCTGAGAATATACATGTTTAGTGCTTCCAGTGCCTTACGTAACTTTCAGTGACTGTTCTAGTGTTTACTGTTCATCGTCTTCTACCTCTACTGACTTTAGCATCGGAGTACAGGTCAGGGTGTCACACCCTCAACTCCAACCTTCTACCAGTAAACCTGAGCGTGGAAGGAGCTGCAGCTGACGCGTGTCCTTTCCGGAGTTTTCCCCTCACAAAATTGGCGCCGTCTGTGGGAATTAATAAACGAACCCCCCTTTGCTCTCTGTGATCATGGCTGATCAGTTATCAGTGTTCGGGCGTGAGGATCAAACCCCTCAGGCCACTTCTTTTGTACCATCTATCGTGCACATTCCTGGAGTCAGTCCTTCGTCTGGGCAACCAGAGAGGACCATGCCTCCTCCTGTCGAACTTTCTGTTTCTGATCGCATTTTGGTGATGTTGCAAAAGCAGCAGTCTGCTCTGGACCAGCTCACCAGGTAGCAGCAGTTGATGCAGGAGAGGCTGGAGGCATTCGAGCATAGCAGGCTCGAGGTGGATGAGGCGCCACTGCAGAGGCCTTCCTTGAGACGTCAGTTTGACTTCTCTTCTTCCCCTTCTGCCCCGGAGAATCGTGAAACCAGGTTTGTGCTTCATCCTACTGAAGGGGATGTAAGGCAGCCTCAGGTTCGGGCAGAGCAGAGCATCTCTTCAGATCGTGTGGATTTCCGAGAAGGGGCAGGGAGAGAAGACCTGAGAGTGGGTACCGGAGGTGCAGACGCCCAGAAGACTTGGGTGACTACCAAGGAGGTGGAAGCTTTGATCGGTGCTCGTGTTAAGAGCATGAAGGGAGGGATTCCTGACCACTTTGCTCAGTCAGCAAAGGATAACGTTGAGAACTCTCCTTTCACGGACGCCATCAACCAGTCATATACTTCTTCCAAGTTCATAACTCCGATCTTCCCCATGTACACTGGAAAGACGGACCCGGAGGAGCATTTGTTTGATTTCAAACACGCGATGGCTGTTCGCAATCCGGATGATGACCTGTATTGCAAAGCTTTCCCCAACAGCCTGTCTGGGGCAGCATCGAAGTGGTTTTAGAACTTGCCTCCTGGTTCCATCAGCAACTTCTCAGAGCTCAGGTCAGCTTTTATTGATCGTTTCATCATCAATAAGAAGAAGAAAGCAGGTGCAGATACTCTCTTCTCTCTGAGGATGAAGCCGGCCGAATCCTTGAAGGACTTCATTTCACGTTTCACCGATGAAGTCCACAATATTGATAAGGTCGACGAAGCGAGCTATATCGCTGCTTTCAAGAACGCTATCCCCAAGCATTCCGAGCTCTATAAGTCATTGGCTCTTGACTATCCTGTCAAGATGGACGAGTTGATGGTACGTGCCACCAAGTACGGGAGGTATGAGGAGGACGTATCCGTTGTGCCGGTGCCGAAGCCCAGGACGAGAGTGGTGGATGTCGTGGAGAGGACACACCGATCATCAAAGAGGAAGGAGAAGAAGCAGAGGTACGAGTCTTCATCATCTGAGGACTCGCCACCAAGGAAGCAGAAGGAGAGAGTTGTTTACGTGACTCAGCGGGATCAGCCGGATCGGTGGATGTTTGAAAGAAATTTTAATCAGCATCAGAGTAGGACGGAGAGACGTCCTAATGTTCAACAGCAGGCGAGGCAGCAGTATCAGCCACGCCAGGTGCAGCCTCAGGTACAGCACGAGAGAGGCGTGCAGCCTAATGAGAGGCGATCTTTTGCAGAACAAACACCGCGCATCAATTTCACAGTCAGCCCGGCGACCATCATGTGGTCGATGGAGGATCAGCCATACTTCGAGTGGCCGGCGAGGGCGGTGCAAGATATTACATCGGGGCCACGGGTGCATGAGTATTGTCATTATCACAAGTGTCGTGGTCATCTCACCAACCGATGCCGTATTCTGAGGGAGTACTTGGAGAGGCTTGTTCAGGAAGGGTACTTGGGAGAGTATCTTGCTTCTGGCAACGGTGGCGTGGAGCAAGCCAGGGAGCCGGTGTCCCAATCTCGTGGAGGGGAACCTGCCAATAATCCCAGTACCAGTGGAGGAGCTTCCTTGGGCACGATCAATGTTATTTGCCGCGTGCAAACGCCGGAAGCTGATGTGGAGAGGAACTTCAGGGCAAAGGCCAGGAAGCTGTCTCACGATGCTGCAGTGTGTCAGGTGCAAGTGCCTAGCAGAAGCGTTGAGCAGACACTTACCTTCACTGATCGTGATCTGGCAGCAGTGATCCGACCTCACTATGATGCTCTTGTTCTCACCATGAGAATAGGAGACTTCAACATCAAGAGAGTGCTCGTAGATTCCGGGAGTGGAGCAGACATCTTGTATCTCCATGCTTTCACCCAGATGAAGCTGGATCCCTCTGTCCTCATCCCTGCTCAGACTCCGCTGTTCGGATTTGATGGCAGCTCGATGAAGCCTGTAGGCGACGTTGTCTTACCCGTTGTGGCTGGACCCGTTGTCCTTCAGACCAGGTTCTCCGTCCTGGACGCGCCATCACCGTATAATGCCATCTTGGGTCGATGGTGGACCCATGAGATGAAGGCCGTCCCGTCCTCGTATTACCAAGTGTTGAAGTATCCAATGCAGGACGGGCCTCAGGAGATCAGAGGTGATCAGTTGGCATTGTAGAAGTGCGATTTTCTCGCTTCCGTTGTGCCTTCGTAGCAGTTACAGGTCGCTCCCGTTGTGGAAGAGAGCTCGGAAACATCGTTGTGCAGACCTTCCGTTGAGCCCACGAAATCTGTCAATTTGGGAACGGAAGAAGAGCCAAAGGTGTTACAGGTCGGGACGAGCTTGACAACGAAGGAAGAGCTCGAGTTGCTGAACTTCCTTAGGCAGAACCTTGATGTCTTTGCATGGTCTCACAAAGACATGACTGGAATCGACCCGAGTGTTATCTGTCATCACCTCAATGTTGATCCTGCTATCCCTCCAGTGAAGCAGAAACCTCGGAGGCTTGCCCCAGCTTATCATGATGCAGTGAACGAAGAGATTGACAAGCTGATTCAGTTCGGGTTCATTCAGGAGGTACAGTACCCTGATTGGATAGCCAATATTGTGGCTGTGCCTAAGAAGAGCGGGAAGGTGAGAGTTTGTATTGACTTCACTGGCGTCAATAAGGCCTGCCCTAAGGACTTTTTTCCCATGCCAAGGATAGACAGGCTCATCAACGCCACTGCTGGCCACGAGATGTTATCCTTCATGGATGGTTATTCGGGCTATAACCAGATCCTCCTGGCGGAAGCAGACCGAGAGAAGACCACCTTCATAACAGAGCGAGGCTTGTTCTGTTATCGAGTGATGCCTTTTGGCTTGAAGAATGCAGGTGCCACCTATCAGCGTCTTATGAATCTCATGTTCGGGTCACTTCTTGGCAAGACGGTTGAAGTGTACATCGATGACATCGTTGTGAAGAGTCGAGTACGAGGTACTCTGGTGACGGACCTTGCTGAGCCTTTCTCTGTGCTGCGATCTTTCAATCTTAAGATCAACCCTGAGAAGTGCACCTTCGGGGTTACCTCAGGAAAATTTTTGGGTTATCTTGTGAGTCAGCAGGGGATTGAGGCTAATCCAGCTCAGATCCGTGCTTTGCTGGACATGCCAGAGCCTAAGTCGAAGAAGGAGATCCAGAAGCTGACAGGCCGGATTGCTGCACTCAATAGGTTTATCTCCAAGTCATCAGATCGTTGCAAACCTCTGTTCGAGCTGCTGAGAAAGGACTCCATTTTTGCGTGAACTCCAGAGTGTTCCAGAGCTTTCCTTGCCTTGAAGGAGTATTTAGGCTCAGCTCGTATCCTTTCGGTACCCGAGCCAGGTGAAATCTTATATCTTTATATGTCTGTTTCAGAGCAAGCCCTTGGTTCCGTCCTGGTCAGGAGTTGTGATGGCGTGGAGAAACCTGTCTATTTCATCAGCAAAACCTTTCTCAAGGCAGAGTGCAACTATAGCAAGCTCGAGAAGGTATGTCTGGCTCTTGTCTTTTCTGCGGAGAAGCTTCGTCCTTACTTTCATGCTCATTCTATCGTTGTCATCACAACGTATCCTTTGAAAGTCGTGCTGGGACGACCCGAGCTGGCGGGGAGGATGTCGAAGTGGGCTGTGGCATTAAGTGAGTTCGATATTCAGTATCGGGCTAGGAGTTCAGAAAAGGGGCAAGCAATGGCAGGTTTTTTTTCTGATTTCCCAGTGGAGGAGGAAGCAGAGGAGGTGGTTGTTGATCTTCGGGAGCTTCCAATTGAAGTTGACAACGGAGATATCGTTGTGGATGGAGCCGAGTCATCAGAGTGGGGCGGTTGGCTATTGTACGTGGACGGATCTTCTAATTTCAGTGGTTCAGGACTGGGTGTTGTGCTTATAAGTCCGAAGAACATCAAAGTGCAGAAGATGTCGCGTCTTGGGTTCACTGCCTCCAACAATGAAGCTGAGTACGAAGCCTTACTCCTTGGGTTGGAGAGTGCTCGAGAGCTGCAGATCTCCATGTTGAGAGTGTTTTGTGATTCACAGCTCGTGGTGAATCAGGTGAATGGTGTTTATGACTGCAAGGATGACCTGATGAAGCAGTATGCTACTCTCGTTCGTTTGTTGTGTGAAGCATTCACCGTCGTAGAGATCAGGCACACCCAGAGAGATGAGAACAGGCATGCTGATGCTTTGGCGTATCTAGCTTCCATGGTGCAGGCTGATGAGCCTAAGGCTATTCTGATGGAGTTCCAAGAGTATCCTTCAATAACTCTTCAGGCACAACGAGAAGTATTTTTTGTCAATCCTGTTCCGAGCTGGATGACAGGGCTGGTGGCTTATCTGAAGGACGGAGTTCTTCCTATCAATGTGAAGGAGTCGAGGCGCATTCAGTTCAAGGCATCTCGTTATACCTTGGTGCAAGGGGAGTTGTTCAGGAAATCTTTTGGTGGGCCTTTGCTGAAGTGTGTTCATCCTGCAGACGTGGAGAGAATACTTGCTGAGTTGCATGAAGGTATATGTGGTATTCTTTCAGGAGGGAGAACCATTGCCCATCGAGCTCTGGGGCAAGGTTACTTCTGGCCTTACATGCAAGCTGATGCTCAGAAGTATGTGAAGAGGTGCAGCCAGTGCCAGCGGTTTGCTCGTTTGATTCATGCTCCGGCTCAAGAGCTCAGCACTGTATCTCAGCCTTGGCCATTCGCACGTTGGGGACTTGATATTGTGGGACCTTTCCCCAGGGCTCCAGGGAATCTGATCTTTCTCCTAGTGGCAATTGATTACTTCTCTCGTTGGATTGAAGCTGTTCCCCTTGCGCGTATCAGAGAACAAGAGGTGAAGAAGTTCTTGTGGGAGCACATCATCTGCAGATTTGGCATCCCGCAGTCCATCATTACTGACAACGGGAAGCAGTTCTCAGGACGATTGATTGCCGACTTTTGTAGCGAGCTGAAGATCAAGCATGTTTTCTCTTCCCCATATTATCCTCAGGGGAATGGATTGGCCGAGGCAGCCAACAAGAATATTCTCAATGCCTTGAAGAGAAGACTGGAAGATTCGAAGGGGAAGTGGACCGCCGAGCTGCACAACGTTTTGTGGGGGTACAGAACAACTCCGAGGAGTCCTACCAATGAAACTCCCTTCTCTCTAGCGTATGGCATGGAAGCTGTCATTCCTACTGAGATCAGTTTGCCAACAGTGCGTTCTTGGTACAACAAGAAGAAGGATGGAGGGAAAGATCAGAACACAGAGCTTATGGCTATTCATCTTGATCTGCTAGAAGAGAAGCGAGAAGATGCCAGCATTCAGATGAGGAGGTATCAGCAACGATTGAGGAAAGCCTACAACAAGAAAGTACAACAGAGAGTGCTGCAGGTCGGTGATCTCGTTCTCCGAAGGGTGTTCCAGAACACGAGAGAGCTTAACAGTGGCAAGTTGGGACCAAACTGGGAAGGGCCTTATATCGTAGAACGATTGGGAAGTCCTGAAGTCTGTTACTTGAAAGACTTACAAGGTAACCTCATCTCAAAATCCTGGAACATTATGAATCTGAGGCAATTCTTTCAATAGAATCTGTGATATGCTACTACATGCATCGTTGTGCTTACAAGATTTCAGTGATTTTACATTATCATAGTGCTCATATTTCAACATGTGACTTGCAATATTATGTGCCTGCTTGTTGTCTACACTATGCTCTGTCTGGTTCATTAGTGTTATATTGTGAATGTTTTGCAAGTAATTCAAATAAAATTTCGACTGAACAACGTACTCATAACGAACACGAGTGGCTTATATAAGGATGTCATCTGAGCAAATCTAGTGGCTTATCCTAATGACATCCTCTGAGCATGTGCTTCGAAACTGAGTTACATTGTGTTCGTCCTGTGAATTTTATTTGTCAAAGATTGCATTCACAGTGAACTACGCGAATGATGTATCTGGATTAGTGCTTTGCTCGTAGTGCTTGCCCATAGTGCTTTGCTCGTAGTGCTAGCTCGTAGTGCTTTGCTCGTAGTGATAGCTCGTAGTGCTTTGCGCGTTGTGCTTTGCTCGTAGTGCTTGCACGTTGTGTTTTGCTCGTAGTGCTTGTTCGTAGTGCTTTGATCGTAGCGCTCTACTCGCAGTGTTCTGATCGTAGTGCTTTGATCGAAATAATTTGCTTAAGTATGTGCATCAGTTATGATTTTCACCCTCATACACACATTCGCATAGTAAAGTGCCATATTCACATCAGTGCTGTGAACTGTGAAAATTTATTCAACTACCCTTCTTCTTCTGGGGCCAACTTCTTGTATGGGATCTTCTTTGCGTCGGCTGCACACAGGAAAAGCAGAATAAGTACAACGAGAGATAGCAGGACGAAAGCATACAACGTACAACGAGAACAGGGTCAGGACAATGGTGCACAACGGACAACGGACGACTATAGTGGTATACCTGCTTCCGCTCGGAAGACGTTGGGGACCGTGGAATTCTCTGCCTTCTAGCCGCCAGAGACAACGAAAGGGATGGCTTTCCACCTTCTTTCTCTATCAAGAATGCCTGAGACGAGCTCTGGATATCGAGGTTTCTTGTTCCACGAGTAGTAGGAGAACAAACCATCGTCATTGCCTCGGCATCTGACAGCGTGGCAGAAGTGGAATAGATGCCTAGCCTCTATTGGGTAACCGTCCTTGATGAATTTGATCATCATGGACATGTATTTGTGGAAGCTCGGGTGCATTTATCCCGGTGCGAGTTACAGGGTGGACAGAACTTCATCCAGGACGGGATGGAGAGGGAAGCGGAGACCAGCCTCAAGCTGGGAGAGGTAGACGACGGTACAAGCAGAGCGCCTATCTATAATAGCGTCATCTCGTTTAAAGTGGAGATTGACGTTGGAAGGGAAGTCGAAACGTTCCTTGTAGTGGTTCAGATGTGCCAACTGATGTTGGCGCAGAGCTGAGGATTTTTCGATATAGGCACCATGAGGTGTGCTACCTGTGCAACTGGCCTCATCTTCAGTAGGGCCTCTAACTTCCTCTAACCTAGCAGGTTCTACGGGAATGATGGCAGACATAGTGATTGGAAGAAACAGGGAAAAAGGGACAAGAACAGTGAACAGAGCAACGGAGTGTACACGGAGCAGAATCACTCCAAGAACCAGAGAAGAGAGAAAGGGAGAAATAGTAAGAAATAATAAGAGAAAGGGGGAAGAGTGTACCGAACAGAAGACGACTGAGAGATTGTTGAGGGCTTGAGGAAGATGAACTTTCAGTTAAGGAAAAAATTCGGCAGAGTAGCAGTGCTTGAAGAAACAGGATGAAAGAGAAGGAGCATTCGATGGGGATTTTATAAGCATCTCAGATTTTTGAAACTACACCACTACCCTTCATCAGAGCCGTACACCTGTGTCAAAGGGGAGAAGAGCAGTGGCAAGATCGTCTTTTCGCCAAAAGAGAGTAACCGTCAGAGTTATTAAAGCGTTTTGAAATTCAAATCGGCGATAATGACAGCCTGCCCACATTAAAGAGACGTGACGGTTCGCACGCGTAACCAGCTGGCGTGAACGATCGACCTTCCCAGCAAGCGTTTTAAGCACACAACGTTTCATCTTCCGGAGCAGTGCCAGGTATGATCTTTTTGTCCGTTTATGACGCTTCGAACTACGTTCCAAGCATCATAAATGGGCAAATTGTAACGGATAAAATTCGTAAAATCAACTCAGCGTTGGAGAGCGAGCTCGTTTCCGCTGTTTTGTTCACGAAAGTGACACGTGGACACGAGTTGGGGTCACGTGCTTAAAATAGAGGGGTCACACGTTGTCTGATGCACAACGATCCCGTTGTGCGCATTACGACGTCTTTGTTCTCTTGCAGAACAACGTGACCGTTGTGGTTTTGACAACGTGCTCGTTGTCTAAAGCACAACGTGACCGTTGTACTCTTAACAACGTCTTTGTCGTTACATGAACAACGAGTCCGTTGTCTCACCGACAACGATGTCGTGCTGTGTTTTAAGGCATCTACACCGTAACCGAGCACGAGTCAACAACGAGACCGACTCGTATGAGGAAGTGATCGGGAGGCGATCCATATTTCTGACAGGCGTGCCGAAAACACTGTTGTGTGCCGAAAGCACTGTCTTGGCATTTAATGCTGGTCACTTCTGCGTACTGTCCGATCCCGTCCGATTGGACTTATAGGAGACTCTCGCGTGTGATGCAATCGACGGCAGATATGACTTGACATATTTGGCAATGAGTGCAAAACACGTGGTATGGACACCTATGGCCATCCATGGTCATCGATGGCCATACCAACCTTACCCTATAAAAACCCCGTGATTTTTAGTGCACAGGACACTTGTTCATTGAGCCAGACCTGAGAATATACGTGTTCAGTGCTTCCAGTGCCTTGCATAACTTTCAGTGACTGTTCTAGTGTTTACTGTTCATCGTCTTCTACCTCTACTGACTTTAGCATCGGAGTACAGGTCAGGGTGTCACACCCTCAACTCCAACCTTCTACCAGTAAACCTGAGCGTGGAAGGAGCTGCAGCTGACGCGTGTCCTTTCCGGAGTTTTCCCCTCACAGATAGTATAAATGGTGAGAATCTCAAACGCCACATTGCCAAGATTGAACCCGAGTCCTTTCCATGAACATACAGCCTACCTTCAACTTAGATCATCTTTAACCCTTGATCTTGTGGAAGATCATGGTTGGAGGGGAGGGGTTGGAAGATGGTTGTATCAGCTGAAAAGGAAAGCATTGTTCATTGAAAATAACATGGCAGGAGATGTAACCTATCTTTTCCCTCTGTTTTGCATTCTCTATATGGGCCCCCCTTTTTTACTCTATGAATGATATTTCAACATATCCTATAACCCATCACCAGTCCTCCATGTGCATTTTAGTAGGATAAAAGAACCACCTAATTCAACTATTGCCATTTTTTAAAAGAAATAAGACAAAGAAAGACTTAGAATGCGTGCGAGGACCAGAAGTGATCCACCCTATCAGTGTTGTACATGTGGCACACTTATTGATGATGTCTACAGAAGAAGTAAAAAACGGACTGCTGCATGATCCTAACCATCGGATCAACTGCTCCCCGATGATGTTCATAGAACAATATATTTCTTTGGTAGGTTTATAATTTATCTAAGTTAGTAGTTAGGTTGTCACAAATGGTCGGACTCTCAACCACTGCTATAAAGAAACTTATATAGTTAGATTCTTTGAGAATATATTCAAGGAAAATGCTAGTGAGACCACAAAGGGCCGAGACCACACCGAGACCGTGCATGTGATCAGGGGCAGTGCCAGGAATTTTTCATTGGGGGGCCGAAATACATGTATAAAAAAAATTATATGATTTGTAAGTATGGAACTTGGGGGTTTGGGGGCACATGCCACAAGAAAAAAAATTTAGGGTAATTTTTTTATTTTGAGAATTTTTTTTTCTAGTAATGTCATTGAGGTCGCCACGTATCCCTATTGATACCATTAACTGTGGTTAAGAATCACCCACATATCCTTGGTTTTTTAAAAAAATATCAAAAATTTTAAACCATAGTTAAAATTCACTAACTCCTAAGGTTAAAAAAATCTAATATTTTTTTTCTAAAATCCAAGAATAAATAGGTGAACTCTAAGAATGACTGATTTTTAACCATAATTAGGGGGTTTTCGATAGAGACATGTGGCGACCTAAAGGGCATAAAGGGGCTCCATTGGAGGGCCCACTATATATGTGAAAAAAATTGGGGGGGGGGGCGCCACTTATACATATATGATAAAAAAAATGGCGCCAAGTATACTAAAAAAATTAAAAATTTTGGGGGCCCACTAATCCATACCAAAACTCTTAAGGAAGTGCAAAAATTTTGGGGAGAGGGGCCATGCACAGAACTCAAATTTTCAAACACGGATTTCATGAAATTTTGAGATCCGTGCATCACAAGCACGGTCTCAGTCCTTTGCGGTCTCAGAAGCAAAGTCCTTTATTCAAACCTCGTATCTTCTCTATACGGGGGGCACTTATACATATATGACAAAAAAAATGGGGCCAAGTATACTAAAAGATTTAAAAATTTTGGGGGCCCACTAATACATACCAAAACTCTTGAGCAAGTGCAAAAATTTTGGGGAGAGGGGCTATGCACGGAACTCAAAATTTCAAACACGGATTTATGAAATTTTGAGATCCGTGCATCACAAGCCCAATCTCAGTGTGATCTCAATCCTTTGCGGTCTCAAAAGCAAAGTCCAATATTCAAACCTCGTATCTTCTCCATACAGGGGGGGCACTTATACATATAAGGACAAAAAAAATGGGGCTAAGTATATTACAAAAATTAAAAATTTTGGAGGCCCACTAATACATACCAAAACTCTTTAAGGAAGTGCAAAAATTTTGGGGAGAAGGGGCCATGCACGGAACTCAAAATTTGAAACACGGATTTAATAAATTTTTGAGATCCGTGCATCACAAGCGCTTTGTAGTCTCGGTCCTTTACGGTCTCAAAAGCAAAGTCCTATATTGAAACCTCATATCTTCTCGATACAGGGGGATATGAACATGTCAAGGGTAATGCGAAGTCGTTAACTGAGCAGTATTTAGTTTGAACTTCTTGGCATCTAAAGGGCCATCTTTGTACATATGGTTTTTAAGCGGGGTATATTGTGGTCATTTCAACTGGGTAATGCATCTCCTGTTCATCTGTCTGACCATGTCCATTTCATATCATAGAGAAATAGAAGTAGTTGTTTAAAATCTGACCATGTCCATTTCATATCAGGCTTTGGATTCTCTCTGGCCCGTGCCAGAGAGATGCTCTCGGGCCACCACATTGAAGCGACATCGGGCCAGAGAGAATCCGAAGCCTTCATATCATAGAGAAATGGATGTTGTTGTTGAAAACCATACAGTTAATTCAAATAAACAAAAGATATAAAGCTCTAACGACTTGGTAAGTCTCTCTTGTGAAGAATTCCATAATGATTTTCTTGTGGAACCCACGACAGTCCTTCACCAATCCCATGTGCATTTTAGTAGGATAAAAGAACGATTATTTCAAACATATTCTAACAGAAACCACCTAATTCAACTACTTCCATTTTAAAAAGAAATTAGAAAAAGAGAGACTTAGAATGCGCGCGAGGACCAGAAGTGGTCCACCCTATCAGTGTTGTACATGTGGCACACTTATGGGTGGTGGCTCCCCCAATAGACTGTCTTTAGAAGAAAAAAAAATGTTCTCTATACAGGGGTAGAACAATAAATTTCTTTGGTAGGTTTATGATTTATACAGTTATGTAGTAGGTCAGTAGTCAGTTTGGCACAAATGGTCGGACAATATTTTCAAACCTCGTATCTTCTCTATACAGGGGGATATGAACACGTCAAGGGTAATGCTAAGTCGTTAAAGGGCCATCTTTGTAAATATGGTTTTTAAGCGGGGGGATATTGTGGTCATTTCAACTGGGTAATGTGTTTCCTGTTCATCAGTCGGACTATATCCATTTCTTATCATAGAGAAATAGAAGTAGTTGTTGAAAACCATACAGTTAATTCAAATAAACATAAGATATAAAGCTCTAACGACTTGGTAAGTCTCTCTTCCTTGTAATGATATAACATAAGACTCTTTCAATGACTCCTCTATCAATCTATGTATCTATAAATAGGCATCATTTCCATGCTAGAGTTCTCACCCCTCAGCAAGCAAACAACAGTTCTTAGAATATCAACCAAGAAGATGGGTGCTCAAATCCTTATTGTTACTGCGTTCTTGGCCTTGACTTCCTCTCTTGCCTTTGCCTCCGATCCCAGTCCTTTGCAGGATTTCTGTGTCGCTGTTGACGACCCTAAGCGTACATGCTCTCTCTTCTTCTTCTCTTCACAACTTCTATCTCTTCAATGTTTACTACGTTAGTATTGCTTGATATCACAAGTTATGACTAATTAATGTTAATGTATTTATTTTTCAGTGTTTGTGAATGGGAAATTCTGCAAGGATCCCAAGCTTGCTACAGCCGAGGATTTCTCTTTCAAGGGACTCGATATAGCGGGAAACACATCAAACAAAGTTGGGTCCAATGTCACTCAAGTAAATGTTGCTCAAATAGCTGGACTCAACACCCTCGGCGTCTCTTTGGCTCGTATAGACTATGCACCATATGGTCTCAACCCTCCCCATACACACCCTCGAGCAACTGAGATCCTAACTGTATTGGAGGGCACCCTTTATGTCGGCTTCGTCACCTCCAACCCTGAGAACCGCCTCTTTACCAAGGTACTTAACAAGGGAGACGTCTTCGTGTTCCCCGAAGGGCTCATTCACTTCCAATTCAATACGGGACACACTAATGCAGTGGCCATTGCTGGTTTTGGCAGTCAAAACCCAGGTGTAATCACCATTGCTAATGCTGTCTTTGGGTCAAAGCCACCTATTTCTGATGATGTTCTTGCCAAGGCCTTCCAAGTTGACAAGAAGGTGGTTGACTATCTTCAAGCTCAGTTCTGGGTGAACAACTAGAAACTATATTTATGATGTTCCATTTAAGAGTCAATGAATAGTTCGGACGCTTAAATACGATATAGACATATTTGCTCATCTTAGAATAAATGAAGGAGTTTGTAATGTGTGTGTGTTTTTTTTTTTTTGGAAGCTAATATATTGAATAAGAGAGTTTGTTATCTATGTTGGCAACCAATCTCTCTCTATACTTTTGGTTCTATAAAAGGCGAATTATTGAAAATTCAGATTATGATTAAGGACAATTTAGTGTTTTGACCCCAATCAGTTTTGTCATTATGGGTGTCTACCTAAGGGTGCGTTCGGTTGGCTAGAAAGTGGGTGAAAGAAAAGAAAAGAAATGAAAAAGAGAAAAAAAACTTAAATTTTCTCGCAAAATAACCATCAAAAGATGGATGAAATTTTTGGGAGAAAGTTTGTTACAATTGAGAAAAACCAAGAAAATGAAAGTGTGTTTCTTGCAAACCAAATACAAGAACAGTGCAAGAAAACACACTTTTCTTTTCTTTTCCCTCACTTTCTTGCCAAATGAACACACCCTGAATGAAGTCTTTTTGCAATGAGCCTTAATTCCATCAAGTACATAAAAAAAACATTAATTATTGCGTCATCTCCATCAAAAGAAAGAATTTGGAGTTGAGGCCGTGTGCAGTGTTGACATGCACCATGTCGTTATGGATGTGGAAAAACAAAAAAATTTGGGTTCGTATCCAATGATAAATGCTTACTCCTAAACAGAACCAAGGGTGGAGCCATGAGGGGGTACGTGCCCCCCCTATTCTTTTGAAAAAAAAAGAATTGTTTTTTGTATGTATTATATGGCATAGCATGGGCATGGAGGTGGATGGAGATCCAATCACAGCCAATTGCAATTGAACTCGGGAGAGGTCAATTGCACCCACAGGCCAACACATGTCCCTTTTAACCCTATTAACTGTGTTTAAGATTCCCTAACCTTTGGGGGTTCACCAATATAATTTTAGTTTTTTTTTTTAAATAAGAACCCTAAGGGTTACAAATCCTTAACTATTGTTTAATATTTTTTTCTAAAATTAAGGTTATATTTCTGAACATCAAGGGTTTGTAAATCTTAACCACAGTTGATAGGGGTTACAAGGGACACGGTTGGCCTATGGGTGTGATTGAACCCACCCCAAGTTCAATCGTGATTGGTTGGGATTCGATCTCAAGTGGGTGCCCCTAAGCTTTTAAATTTTTCTTAAAAACAATAATTTACTAAGGATTTAGAATCCTCTACAGTTATAACCGAACTCGTTGGAGTCGGTTACAACCCACAGGTCAAACATGTCCCTTTTAATACCTCTTGACTGTGATTAAGATTCACTACTAACCTTGATGTTTAGAATTGAGGAAAAAATTAACTCTAAAGGTTAAAGTTGTTAACTAGAGTTAAAAGACTTTAGTGTTGTTATTGGACCCCACGGAGTTTGGTTATAACCTTAGAGGATTAGTCATGGGTCAGTTGTCTCATTGAATTTTTTTAAAAAATATATCTTTTAAATATTTTGTTTAATTATTTAATAGGGCATAGTCACTGTACAAGTGGACAACTGCTCCCGAACTTTTTAAAAGAATTATATTGTATTATTTAATATAGCATTGCCATGGGGCAAGGAGACAATTGTTCCCGTAAATAAGGAAAAAAAAAGTATGGATGAAATGACCCACAAACTTAGTCCCCAAAAAAAAAAATTACTACTTACCAAAAAATAATTAAAAGAAACGTATAATGTTATAAAGACCCACTGTATTAAGTACACAAACTTTTATATGAATATGGATTTTACATAATTGCGGTGGAAACTTGAAGACCTCATATTGGAACCAAGATTGGTAACCTGTTCACAAACATATAGCTTTCTCTACAAATTTGTTATATGGGGACGATTTTGTTTCAAATAATAACCTGGATTGGAATCTAAAAAACAAAGTTGCCAACGCTTGAGAGAGATATAAAACCATTAATTCAGGCTCTTGAAAAGCCTACAACAATAAACCAATGCTCTATTTTCTGCCACATTGTTAGGTCAGATTTCATGGAGTAAACATCACCAACAATTTCTTCGAGATGCCCCATCTACATTAATTTATAAAAATTCTTGCCAAGGTTTAATCCACTTAGTAAGTTTAATGTTTTCGTTTTTAGGTCGAAACTATTCAATTTCAAGATATTGGAGAGCTAGAACCCCAATTGAGTAAAGACAATGGTATCCAATCTCGTCCCAATAATATATTGTAGTGGGATGAGGAATCCACCGCAAATAAAGCATATCAAGTCTTCTTATTTCTGATTTAATCCCTGTGTTTCGGTCAAATCTCCAGTGAAACTGTTGACCGTAACTTCTGTGTGAATGAGATCTGCATCGGAATTTCTTAATATATTCAATTTGGTGAATGGTAAGATATTTACTGTAGGTCCGTTATCCACAAGTAATCTTTGCATTGGGCAATCATTGATATAGGCCAAAATACTGAATGGCCTAAGATGTCACATAATTCTTTCGGCTTGCGGGACCCTACAGTCCATTTCGGTCCTCTCTTGCCAAACAATCGGCTGTGCTTCCCAAGGCCTAAGAATTTTCAATTCTTATTTCTGTAAAGCATTGAACATTAATTGTATTGAATGGGTATATATTAAACAATTTTGTTTATGATATTGGGCAATTTTAGTGTTACAGTTAAATTGTGATTATGTTGTTCTATACTACATACAGGTGGAAAGAATATAGGTATCCAAAAACTTTTATAATATTAATTAAATTATTATTTTATTTAAAGTCATTTAGCAGCATTTTCATAACCGTGTCTAATAATGTAAATAAATTGAATTATTTTTTAAAAGACTTTTAGCGGCGGTTTTGAAACCGTCGGTGATAAATTTATTAAAATAATTAATTTTTAGAAGACTATTTTAGTTGCGACTTCATAACTGCCACAATAGATTATATTTAATTGATTATATTGCTCTTAATTAACCATCGGGGAAAGATAACGAAACCGCCGATAATGCCATCGACTTTTAGTGTCCGATTTATCCGACTATCACAAGAACCGCCGCTAAAGCCTTTCGTGAAAATGGTTTTACAAGTGGCTCATTGAACATGCTTAAGGTTTTAGCGATGATTTGTAATCCGATAGCGGGGATTTGTAACCGCCTCTAAAACCCATTAATTTGTAGTGAATGAAAAGGTCTTTTCCGGATGAGGTAATTTAGCTAATGGTTTCCCCCCGAGGAGCAAATTATGTTATTGAGAAGCAAGTGCGCTAGTTTAGATTTGTTGTGTGTTTGATTGATGTTGGCTCTCGTCTTTCAGTAATTGTTCCCACCAATTTTATCCTCTGTCTATATTAATAACATCTGATTCTGTCAAGTTTTTTGGAGAATAATTGCCCTTCGATCAGAGATCCATCTATCTTATCTTCTTCTACAATGTGTGAGCAATATGGGTACTTAGAATAACTGTCTCCTCTAACTTGTTCCACATTCCATGATGCCAGCTTATTCTATCATCTATTTGTTGTCATTTTTTGCTACGTGCCCCATATATTTAACCTTTGATGTTTGCCATATGCGTGTCTAAAATTTTCCAATCTTTTATTTATGAAGTCTTTTTACTATGGGTAGAATCTTATTGCCGAAGTCGGTGTGCATTACTTCGGCCACTCTTTCGTGGTAATCACATCCATTACTCTTCGGCCTTGACCGAAACTCATAACCAATATCATGGTGAGGTCTGAAACTTGGTTTGTATTACTTTGTAGAGATCTTACATATCACCATATTACCCAACCATTTGGATGTTATGTTAGGATATTGGTGTTAACACTTTGCCTGGCGTTCAAAAGGGTGAGGCTTTAGATCAGCTCTAGTCTTCGAAGAACCTAAACTGACTAGGCCCAAGCTCTACCCTCAAGCCCCAGGGCCTAAAAAAGAGCATCAAAGTTTTTATTAACTCATGTGAGTCTTACATCTCCCTCTCTTAAGATCACTCAATCTCTTCTCTTTCATATAAATCTCAAAATCCTTTTAATTTTGTGTTTCTCCTTTTATCATTGTTCCTATCATTGTGTCATCCGCATGGTGTTTGATGCGATAGCCCCACTTGCATCCAACAACATTGAAGTTTTGTGGAGGAGTTACTAAGGGCCAAGTACCATTTTTGAGGAGTGCATTGAATTCCTCCAGCATTGTGTCACGCTAAACAGGAAGTTTGGAAGCCTCAGTAAAACATGAGGGCTCGGAGCTAGCATCAGTTAACTGAGATAAAAGGGACACATGGAGGTGGTGTTTGGTGGAGAGAAAGGAACGAGGGGTTAGTGTACCACTTTTGGTGTGGGTTGTCATGGGATGGATGGAGGTGACCAGTGGAGCAGGAGGTGGGAGGAGAGGGAGATCGACCACAAGGTTGAGAGCTGGAGCCGTAAGGGGAAAGGAGGAGGGGACAGTGGTGAAGACCGGTGGAGAGAAGGACTATCTAGAGGATAGAAGGGAGGAAGTGGGGGCTGTCTCGGGTTCAACAGGAACGGAGGCGGTAGGTGGTAGGCGGTAATGGAGCAGCTGGGGGTGAAGTGGAGTGAATGATAAGGGGATCCTTAGGTGGAGGTGAAGGGGCTGGGGATGCGAGGCCAAGCCGAGGGGATGGAAATATGCATTGGGAGGGAGAATGCAATAAGCCTAGTAGATAGACCATGGTTGGAAGGGAGGGGTTGGAAGGTGGTTGGATCAGTTGAAACAGAAAGCATTGTCCATTTAAAATAAAATGGCAGGATATCTAAATGCGATGAGTGAGTGGATCAAGACAACAATAGCCTTTGTGAAGAAGAGAGCTATAACCAAGAAAAATGCAACGAATGCTCTTGGGGCTGAGTTTGTCTTGGCGATAGGGGCCAGGAAAAGGAAAGCATTCACGCCCAAAATTTTGAGATGGGAGTAGGTAGGGGGTTTTCCCAAGAGAATTTCGTAGGGAGAGAGGTAATTAAGAGCGGAGGAGGGAAAACGATTAATGGGGTAGGATGCCGTAGCAAAGGCATGGGCCCAAAAGGGTTTGGGCAAGGTGCTTTGGTTGAGAAGAGTGTTGCCGGTGTCAACGAGGTGACGATGCTTGCGCTCGGCCACACCATTTTGTTGAGGGGAGTGTGGGCACGAGCGGCGAGAGAGAATGCCATGCGAGGTGACGAGTTGTTGGAAGTGTTTGCTAGTGAACTCACCACCTCCATCCGATTGGTAATATTTAATACTTTTATCAAAGATGTTTGTCACCATGCGATGAAAAGTGTAGAAAATAGAAGCACAATCAGACTTTTGGCGCATGGAGTAAATCCAAGTAAAGCGACTATAGTCATCAATAAAGATAACGTGATAGCGTAAACCGGAAAGAGAGGGTACCAGGGCGTCACTACGAAATTCAAAGTTTATTGCGGCGGCAAGAGACCGCCGCAAAAACTTCGAAAACCATCGTTATAAGTATATAATGGGGGTTTATCGAAAAGCCGTTATAGGTCTTGTCGCGAGGGATGTCACAGTGGTTTCTAACGGCGGTTATTCTATCCGCAGCTATAGAGTATACTTCTTATGGCGCTTATTATATCCGCAGCTACAGATTTCAATTATCACGGCGGCAAGATAACCGCCATAATATATTCCTCTATAACGGCACAATAAAAACCGCCGTACGAAATCAATTTACAATGGCATTTTATACCGCCGTTACTATACTGTATCTGTAACGGCAATATAAAACCACCACAGCAAATCAAAAATAAAAAAAAATAATTTTAATTTTTAATTAAAATAAATTTTTTACCTGTATTAATTGTACATGTAAGCAATATAAAAAAAATTATAAATTATGTACAAAAGTTCTCAACACCATAATATAATCCATCAATATATAAATTCATGTACATAACAATCCCATAACAAACCGTCTAAAATGTCCATCAATGTATATATATATATATATACATGTCCAAAAAAAATGTATCAAATGTAAAATAAAAAATCTACTAGAGCTGCCTAGCAAGTCACTCTGACTGATACGCTCCTGCTGCCCTTGATAGATTCGTACTGCCGACACCCTCCTACAAAAATAATAAAATACAATTTATTATTAGACTAGCAAAATGATAAAATTTATCAATTTCATCAAAAATTTGCAAATAAAAAAATAAGCATAAAGATTTCATAGTTCAATTTAAACAAAAAAGTTTAGTTCATTAGCCTAAACCTAGAAACGCGCACAAAATTCAAGCCGGGGATCGGATTCCAATGCTGGTTCTTTTATGTGTGTATTTCGACCCAAGCGAAGTGTCAGAATTCGTTTCGCTGCAATCTGAGGTTGTTTGCCCGATTTAGGCACCAAGAGGCCAAAATCCATAACTTAGATAGTATACTTCGGCCTATACTTACAAACGCCCACCAAATACAAACTACGAGTCGGCTTTCAATGTCGTTTCTTCTAACACGTGTATTTCAATATATCCTAAGTGTTGGAGTTGGTTTCGAGCGAATCCAAGGTCGTATGCCCGATTTGAGCACCGAGATGGCCGAAATCCATGTTTCTCAACTATACTATGGCCTAAACCCACAACCTTCCACCATTTCCAAACCGAGGGTCAGATTTTGATCCCATTTCTTCTAACGCATGTATTTCAATACATCCTAAGTGTTGGAGTTGGTTTCGAGTGAATCTGAGGTCGTGTGCCGATGTGGGCATCGAGATGGCCGAAATCCATGTTTTTCAACTATACTTTAGCCTATACCCACAAGCTTCTACCATTTCTAAACCGGGGGTCGGATTTTGATCCCGTTTCTTCTAACATGTGTATTTCAATACATCCTAAGTGTTGGAGTTGGTTTTGAGCGAATCTGATGTCGTATGCCCGATTTGGACGCCGAGACAGCCGAATTCCATGTTTCACAACGATACTACGGCCTAAACATACATCGTCCCACCATTTCCAAACCGGGGGTCAGATTTTGATCCCGTTTTTTCTAAAGCATGTATTTCAATACATCCTAAGTGTTGGAGTTGGTTTGGTGCGAATCCGAGGTCGTGTGTCCAATATGGGCACCGAGATGGCCGAAATCCATGTTTCTCAACTATCCTTTAACCTAAACCTAAAAAGTTACACCGAATCCACACCGGGGGTCGAATTTCGATTCCGTTTATTATAACGCGTGGATTTAAATACATCCTAAGCGTATGAGTTGGTTTCAAGGGAATCCTAGGCCGCTTTCCCAATTTGGACACCGAGAGGGCCGAATTCCATGTTTCTCAAGTATACTTTGGCTTAAACCTATAAAGTTCCACCGAATCCACCCTAGGGGTCGGATTTCGATTCCGTTTCTTCTAACACATATATTTAAATACATCCTAAGTCTAGGAATTGGTTTCGAGGGAATCCTAGGCCGTTTGCCCCATTTTGCCACCGAAAGGGCCGAATTCCATGTTTCTCAAAGTATACTTTGACCTAAACCTACAAAGTTTGACCGAATCCATATCGGGGATTGGATTTCATTTTTTTTCTTCTAACGAGTGTATTGAAATATATCCTAAGTGTACGAGTTGGTTTCGAGGGAATCCTAGGCCATTTGCCCGATTTGGCCACTGAGAGGGCCGAATTCCATGTTTCTCAAGTATACTTTGGCCTAAACCTACAAAGTTCCACTGAATCCACTCCGGGGGTCGGATTTCAATTCCATTTCTTCTAACGCAAGTATTTAAATATATTCTAAGTGTAGGAGTTGGTTTCGAGGGAATCATAGGCCGTTTGCCCGATTTGGACACCGAGAGAGCCGAATTTCATGTTTCTCAAGTATACTTTGGCCTAAACCAACAAAGTTCCACCGAATCCACACCGGGTGTCGGATTTCGATTCCATTTCTTCTAACGTGTGTATTTCAATATATGGTAAGTGTAGGAGTTGGTTTTGATGGAATCCTAGGCCGTTTTCCCGATTTGGACACCGAGAGGGCCGAATTCCAGGTTTCTCAAGTATACTTTGGCAGTACGGGTTTTGTCCTTGGAAGTTGCATAGCTTGTAGTCGTTGCTGTGACCGCAACACAACAATTTTGACTCTTGGTTTACCATTTTCTCATATTTGACCCCTATTACTTTATTGAGGAAACATGGCAGCCCCGTTTGACTGTTTGAAAGCTCAAGCCGCCACGTGCACCTCTTAATACTCACTAACTATGATTAAGATTCACTCACTTATCCATCTAACCTTAGTTTTAGAGAAAAAATAACGGCATTAGGTTGGTTATGCTTAACCGTAATTAAAGAGGGCTCTAGAAGCCACCACGTGTCCTTTCAAAGGATCTTTAAGATAATAAAGTAAAGGATCTTATGTTAATTATATGTAACCACATTTAAAGGATCTTTATAAGCCGCCACGTGTCCCTTTGAACACTCATATTTCATATTAGATCATCTTCATCTCTTTGTTGAGCTCTCTATAAGTCTCTCTTTCATTGTTTTTATTTCATCTACCAATTTGCATGATATAAGCAGATGAGCTTTATACACAGATGACCCTATTTGGGCCAAACCCATATTAGAATATGAAACCTAGCTTTTCCATTTTGGTCTATGTTTTCATACATATGCATGTCCTGTCTACTACCATGATCCTAATTTTCATAATCTCTTTTGTAGTTATACTTAAATAAGTATTCTCTCTTACTTGCATACATTGTTTTTTCAATGCAATTCTCAACTGGGTAGATCTCTCTCTCTCTCTCTCTCACATATACTTAAATCTAGCAATAAGCAATTTGACGTGGCTACCATAGTTTTTGTGTTGCTTCTATGCTTCTTCTTCTATTGGTCATCATTCATGATTGGGATTTAGAAGCATAAGAGATATATTTTGGTTAAGTGAACAAAAAGTTAAGAGATCCTAATTCACTAATCCATGTTTTTCTGTAGAGTGAAGATCACAAAAGTAGAGTAATTTAAACGTGTAACTGGGTCGGATAAATGATATCTATATTAGCTTAAACATACTTCTAACTGAGGGTACATATTTACACGAGTGAATTACTTGTCAAATGAACATATTGTAGAAGGGTGTTACTTCTGAGACCATCTAGGGCCGAGGCCATGCTGGCCAGCGTGAATCCCGAGCTGTTTTTTTTTCAAACACCTTAGAGCCACGCTGGCCAGCATGGTCTCGACCCTAAACAATCTCAAAATCATTTTCCAGTGTAGAATTAGAATTTCTTATAAATGTTATTAAAATAATAATAGATTATTATTATAATATTAATTAATTAATCTTTACTATTATAATGCAAGAGGCAGCGTAGATTGATTTTTCTAAAATTCCTAAACTACCCTTATATAACACAAAACTTTGATTTAATGTTTTATTTTAATTCCCAAACTACCCCTTGCTCATCTATCTATTTAAAGAATAGAATCACAACCAATCATGATTGAACTCGGGGAGAGTTCAATTCAATCGCACCCGCGGGTTAACACGTGTCCCTTTTAACTCCTATTAACTATGGTTAACTCCTTCCCCTCGCTCTCACGTGCATCGCACGTGCCACCCACTAGTATATATATATCAAATATACTACTGGATAGTTTTAATGTTCATGTAACATTTCAGGCTTAGGAATAATTCTCCTACATATAAGGAGAGTATCTTTACTATTATAATGCGAGAGGCAACGTAGACTGATTTTTCTAAAATTCTTAAACTACCCTCATATAACACAAAACTTTGATTTAATGTTTTATTTTAATTCCCAAACTACCCCTTGCTCATCTATCTATTTAAAGAATAGAATCACAACCAATCGTGATTGAACTCGGGGTGAGTTCAATTCAATCGCACCCGCAAGTTAACACGTGTCCCTTTTAACTCCTATTAACTGTGGTTAACTCCTTCCCCTCGCTCTCACGTGCATCGCACGTGCCACCCGCTAGTACAAATAATACAAATAATATAAAACTAATACTATTAAAAATAAAATTAATGAAATATTTTTAAAATATATTACTTAATATTTAAATAAATAAATAATATTATTTAATTTTAGATATTCTTAATTATTACCGTGCATCGCACGGGGTCTCTACTAGTATATATATATATATATATACTGCATACTAAAGAAATTAGAACGCCTATGTGGCATCGCTCTATCATCTCCATTCTCAGATTTGTGATGCCACATCATCACTTTATCTACCTAATTTATTTCTTTCAAAGTGCACGTAAGACAACCATAAGGGTTTTGTTAAATTAATTGGACCGGTGGGTGTTGGAAACGGATTCCAAGTCCCAACTCCACCTAAGTGGGACTCATAGATACCCTCTCTTACCCTTTTTATCACTCTCCATTATAATTGTGTTTTTTTGTTATTATTAATGGTTAGTTTTATTATATTTTATTTTTTTCTTGATTGTTTTTTTAGTAATTATTTTTATTCACATACCCTCTTTATCACTCTCCCTTATTTTTTTTCTTGCACTTAGTTCATACACAAACATGGACAAATAAACCCAAATTAAGCAAGGGAATAAAAAACAACATAATTTTACAGTGGAAAATGGAAGCTAGAAAACAAAGAGATGAGAAAAAATTATCCACATACTGGATTGAGAGGTTTAAGCAATTTTGAGCAATTCACAATAATTTCTGAAATTGGATAAACCATCATCAATCCTAGATTTTTCAATTCTACTGCTATTCTTCGAAAGAAAATTCTTCAAAAAGTGAAATAAAAAAAAGAAGAAAATGCAAATTGGGGTTTCAAAAATGCAAATTTTATATTACAGAGAGGGAGAGAGAATTCTTACAAAGAGGGTAACCGAAGAGGGATAGAGTGCTGCGCAGAGAGGAGGTGCTGCCGGAGGTGTGGCTGCCGGAGAGGGTGCTGCTGGAGAGGGTTGTTGTGTTGGCAGGATTAATCGTGCTAAGCTGAGCTAGCCAGAGGCATGCAAATAGTGACATGCATGACACGTGTTAGAGTAGAGAGAGAGAGAGTAGAGAGAGCAAAGAGAGAGAGAGAGGTTGTGGGAACTTACCATGGAGGTGCTGCCGAAGAGGGTGGAGGTGCTGCCGGAGAGTTGGTTTCGAGGTGCTCCCGAAGGTGTGGCTGCCGGAGAGGGGAGAGGGTGCTGCCGGAGGATGGAGAAGGGAGGCCAAAGTAGGAGGCCAGAGCACAGATGCTGAAGCAGGATGCCGAAGCTAGGATGTCGGAGCAGGACGCCAGTGCAAGGAGAACCAAAGGGGAGCATGAGCAGGGTGAAATGAAGGGAAATGATTGGGTTGGTATTTAATGATTTACAACAGCGGTTTTTCATTACCATCATTATAAGTTAGTTATAACGGCATTTATTAGACCTACTGCCACAATAATCAATGTGGGAAGTGACGGGACGGGAAACCGAAAAGGTGGTGGGAACTATTTGACAACAGCGATTATTTAACAACTGCCGTTGTAAATTAGGGTTGTCACGGCGTTTTCTATGAAATCGCCGTAGCAATCAATCTAGTAATGACAGTTAATAATCTACCGCCGTTATTCCTAGGCGGCAACCGGTCTTCTACTGTGGTTTTTTAGAATCATCATTATAAGTAACCTCTAACTGGGGTTTTGAATAACCGCCGTTACAGCCATGTAGTTTAGTAGCTCATGGCCCCAAACATCACTATAAATAAGAAAGAAAGAGTACAGACTACCATGAATAACAGAATTAAATGGAAGGCGAGTACTCTAGCAAAGTTTGCATTCATGAAAAAAATAATCCACTTTATTCAATGAAGATTCTAAACAATTTTGTCAAACAAGTAAACTAAGAACATTAGATGAGGGATGGCCAAGCCGGCGAGGCCACAGTTCAGCAAAGGAGGAGGAGGCAACTAGAGCGTGAACTTTGCTAGGAAGAGAAGCTGGAATGGGATAGAGATTGTCTCTAATCCTCCCTTTTAGAAGAGTTGTCCCGGTGTGAAGGTCCTTAACACAAAAACCTCAAGAAAATAATGTATAAGAGCAATTATTATCCTTGGTAAAAGAGGCAACAGAAAGGAGGTTCTTAGTAAGAGAAGGAACATGGAGAATGGAATTTAAATGAAGGGGAGGAGGGAGTAGACAGAAGAGATTTACTAACATGGGATATGGGGGCCCCATTGCCGTTTCCAAAGATGACCGAGTCAGTGCCCATGTAATCAGACACGTTGTGAAGGAGAGAGGAGTCGGTTGTCATATGACTTGTTGCACCGGTGCCAGGGTACCAATCCGAGTCATAGGACCGGGGCAGGGACATGGCAGAGAAGGATTTGTGGAGATGGTCCTCTTGGTTGGTGTGATTGAAGCGTTGGCGGCAAGTCATGGCTGTATGACACTAAATCTCACTCCTTAGTTTCATTCACCAGCCAAGCAGCCTACTGATGCCCTTCTCTATCAACTTACAACCTAACTTTACCGAGGATATGCTTAAGGATGCACTATTGATGTGGCACTCGGAATAGAGGTTCTTTGCATTCTCTTTATGGGCCCCCCTTTTTTACTCTATGAATGATATTTCAACATATCCTAACCCATCACCAGTTTTATATACTAGCTCTTTTGTGAAGAATTCCATAATGATTTTCTTGTGGAACCCACGACAGTCCTTCACCAATCCCATGTGCGTTTTAGTAGGATAAAAGAACGATTATTTCAAACATATTCTAACAGAAACCACCTAATTCAACTACTGCCATTTTAAAAAGAAATTAGAAAAAGAGAGATTTAGAATGCGCGCGAGGACCAGAAGTGGTCCTCCCTATCAGTGTTGTACATGTGGCACACTTATGGGTGGTGGTTCCCGCAATAGACTGTCTTTAGAAGAAAAAAAAATGGATTGCTGCATGATCCTAGCCATCGGATCAACTGCTCCCCAATGATGATCGTAGAACAATAAATTTCTTTGGTAGGTTTATAATTTATCAAGTTATGTAGTAGGTCAGTAGTTAGTTTGGCACTAATGGTCGGACAATATTTTCAAACCTCGTATCTTCTCTATAACCCGGATAGCAAGTGTGCCTTTCTTGGGAAGATGCAAATTTTTCTTATTTAACTCAATGTTCATTACCCTTGAACATGTCAAGGGTAATGCTAAGTCGTTAAAGGGCCATCTTTGTAAATATGGTTTTTAAGCGGGGGGATATTGTGGTCATTTCAACTAGGTAATGTGTCTCTTGTTCATCTGTCTGACTATATCCATTTCTTATCATAGAGAAATAGAAGTAGTTGTTGAAAACCATACAGTTAATTCAAATAAACAAAAGATATAAAGCTCTAACGACTTGGTGAGTCTCTGTTCCTTGTAATGATATAACAAAAGACTCTTTCAATGCCTCCTCTATCTATGTATCTATAAATAGGCATCATTTCCATGCTAGAGTTCTCACCCCTCAACAAGCAAGAAAAAAGTTCTTAGAATATCAACGAAGAAGATGGGTGCTCATTTCCTTGTTGTTACTGTGTTCTTGGCCTTGACTTCCTCTCTTGCCTTTTCCTCTGATCCCAGTCCTTTGCAGGATTTCTGTGTCGCTGTTGACGACCCTAAGTGTACATGCTCTCTCTTCTTCTTCTCTTCACAACTTCTATCTCTTCAATATTTACTACGTTAGTATTGCTAGATATCACAAGTTATGACTAATTAATGTTAATGTATTTATTTTTCAGTGTTTGTGAATGGGAAATTCTGCAAGGATCCCAAGCTTGCTACAGCCGAGGATTTCTCTTTCAAGGGACTCGATATAGCGGGAAACACATCAAACAAAGTTGGGTCCAATGTCACTCAAGTAAATGTTGCTCAAATAGCTGGACTCAACACCCTCGGCGTCTCTTTGGCTCGTATAGACTATGCACCATATGGTCTCAACCCTCCCCATACACACCCTCGAGCAACTGAGATCCTAACTGTATTGGAGGGCACCCTTTATGTCGGCTTCGTCACCTCCAACCCTGAGAACCGCCTCTTTACCAAGGTACTTAACAAGGGAGACGTCTTCGTGTTCCCCGAAGGGCTCATTCACTTCCAATTCAATACGGGACACACTAATGCAGTGGCCATTGCTGGTTTTGGCAGTCAAAACCCAGGTGTAATCACCATTGCTAATGCTGTCTTTGGGTCAAAGCCACCTATTTCTGATGATGTTCTTGCCAAGGCCTTCCAAGTTGACAAGAAGGTGGTTGACTATCTTCAAGCTCAGTTCTGGGTGAACAACTAGAAACTATATTTATGATGTTCCATTTAAGAGTCAATGAATAGTTCGGACGCTTAAATAGGATATAGGCATATTTGCTCATCTTAGAATAAACGGAGTTCGTTATGTATGTGTTTTTTTCTTTTTTTGAAACCTAATATATTGAATAAGAGAGTTTCTTATCTATGTTGGCAACCAATCTCTCTCTATACTTTTGGTTCTATAAAAGGCGAATTATTGAAAATTCAGATTATAAATAAGGACAAGTTAGTGTTTTGACCCCAAACAGTTTTGTCCTTCCGGGTGTGTACCCTATGGGTGCCTTCGGTTGGCGAGAAAGTGAGTGAAAGAAAAGAAAATAAAGGAAAATAAAAGAAAGGAAAAACAACTAGGGAATTACGGATTCGCGAAGAACACTCTTCCACAATCCATTACATTGTTTCAAATTTTTGTTCTAAATTCTCTAGTATTCAGGCAAGTGAATACTCCACCCTAGATTTTGGTTTACTTTCCTTGGATTGAATGTTTTTAATTATGTTCTAATGGAAAATTCATGTTATTATTCTATGATTAGGTTGATATAAATCCTATTCAAAAATCATAATTAATGTTATATATGTTTGATGAATTTACACATGATAGAAAATAACATAATAGGTTTTATGGATGGAAACATGGTGAGCAATCTAAGAGATTATTGTTTGTTTTCGGTTTGTGGATTTTCAGAATTTTAGTTTAACTTAGAAAATTTACCTAGTTTCGATATACGGGTCATAACATTGTGACCGTTAGTCCGATTTTGGTTCAATGGTACATCATTTCGAAGTACTCGAAAAGATCTACAACTTTTGTCAAGACAAATTTTCCAAAATCAATAGTTATAAGGGTCATAGCCGAAAATCAAAAACGTGAAAAGGATCTGTCACATTAATTTTTCTAGGATTTCTTTTATATCTCATTAGTTAATTTGTTAAATGGTTGAAAGACACCCCTAACAAACTTAAGTAATTAGTTCCTAACTAATTGGTTAGTAACTTGACTTATATTAGTTATAATTTCACGTAATTACTTAATTTGTTAGGTGGTTGAAAGATACCCCTAACAAACTTAACTATTTAGTTACTAACTAATTGGATTGACTCATTTATGCCAGTATAAGGGTTTTACAAAACTCACTAGCTTAAATAGGGTTTTTCAAGCCCTTAGGGGTTTGTGAAACCCTAAACCCTATTATCTTAGAAGATTTTGAGAATTTTTACGGTTATAAATATTTGATATTTCTAACTAAGGTTTCAGTTGCAGGAACACAAGTTGAGCCCCTTTTGTAATAAAGTATGCTATGCCTACCTAGATTTAAATTGTAAATCATTATCTCATCTCTTATAAATTTGAATGTACGTCATTTCATGTTTTGCTATGTTTACATGATGATAAATTATTCTACATGTCTATTTTAATTGTTTGGTTTAATTTATAAGATTGGGGAAAATGTATGGTTGGATTTGCCTTGCTATAGTGGTATGCGACGCTATAGTAGGGAAGTTATGATCTAATTACCTTGAATTAAAATGATTGTGGACCTTGACCATGTGTAGTGGATCCATGAATGGATTGAGTTATGTGTGATCTCTAGAAGTGGATCCTTGGGTGAACTATGTGCAATCCTTGAAATGGAAAGTGGGTGAACTGTGTGCGATCCCAAATTAAGATTGGGCTATCTAAGAAAGATGTTCCCAATGGATGGTTAACTTTCAGAGTAAGATCCATCTCAATTATAACCAATTTGGTTGAACTGCGTGTGATGCCAAACGTCCTCTTTGAGGCATACTAGGGGCTGTTGGATGATTATCATGAGGGTGAGTTGTGATTTATCCCTAAAGACAATGAATTGGACTAAGTAATTCACAAAACTCGGTGGATCCCAAAAGTGAGATTGGGAAATCAAGGAAAGATTGCCCCAATGGATGATTGAACAATTGAGTGAGATACACATCAAGTTCAATCAATGAGGGGTGAACTCTGTGCGATCCCAACTGGAAGAGCTTAGTGCCACCAGATTATTGTTAGTATGGCGAGCTGAGTGTGAACCCTATGGGCATGGACTATGACTAAGAATTGAAATGAAAAAAGGGATTGATATTCTTGTATATTGCATATGATTTAAATGTAATTGGTGCATGTTGGATGTGTTTATCTTGATGGGCCATTGTGCTCACCCTTGCTATGTTGCTATTTTCAAGAGATACCTGAAGGACCTAGGGATTCCTCGGGAGCTTAGTTAGCTAGTGGAGCCTTTGTCCTATTTTCATTTATTATTGAGTCTAAGAGAAAAACTTGTGGTGAGATATTTAAGAACTGGAGTTGTCCCTTTTATTTGTTTTGTCAAATACTTAGTTATGCTTGATATGCTCATTATGTTAATGGATTTTATATGTTGAATCCCATTTAGCTTCTTGGGATATGTTCCAGGTTCATTCCTCGAAATCAATGCATTTATGAGGTATAAATTGTGCATATTTTTTAGCCATGTGACAGATCGTAACTCAAATAAATTTAATTAAATTTATAAAAATATTACATAAAACCATATGATAACGATTTATAACAAATTTTGATCATAACCCAAATAAAATTTAATTAAACTGTATAGATAAAAATATGAAAGATCTACATCAAATATAATAGTTTATACAATAACCATGATGTTAATATTAAAAAAAGTAATAGTACATCTAAACAAAGGATCATGATTATTAATAGAGTTTTGCTTTAATTTAACCATGAAAAAGTAAGATTCAGACCACAGTTATTATAAACAATTGCGATCATTAAGGCATATACCATCACGGTTTATTGAGTAACTGTTATCGTTCTACCAAGATTTTTTTTTTCCAATATTATTTCAACTTTTACCTCAACATAGTTACAACCCCATCCATTTGTATCTTAGTTCCCTAAAGTAGCTCATACAGTCTTTGTATTTGATATTATCTAAACCCCTTTGTATGCCTGAAACACTGGTTCCTTGTTTGTACATATTGTAATAATTAAAAACTTAGTTGGACTTTGATATTTTCACAAACATATTTCATGTCAAACAAATGTATCCATGAATCAAGTGAAAATCATTTAAATAAAAATTTAGTAGAAAAAGGTTTGCAATACTCAAGTTAGAATACATAAATCAAGTTACAGATCGAAAGTCATCCTTCACTAACACTATCTTTGTTGTTGAGAATTGAAATCTTGGCTAGACTTTGGTGTGTTCACATACATATTTTCTGATATGGCAGTAATGAACAAATATATTTCACGTACATCGCTGGATGTTGTGTGCGATTTTCGAAGAAAAAAACTGCACTTTTATCGGTACAACCCAATCCCAAACCAAACCCACTTTCTACAAAATTATCACTTACTTAACTAATTAATCGCAGTTAAGGACCTAAAAACTCATAATTTTATTATATTAAAATTCAAGGTCGTTACATATTCTCCACCAAAAATTAGCAATCCTATCCTAAAATTACAATTTTTGTAAAATAAGAAAAAGGGAGGAGGGGAGGAAAACAAAAGGAGGTATAATTTGTGGAACCCATCCAACATTTACAATAATAAAAAATATTTATCATGATAAATATAATATATTATTATTTGCTCTCTCGAGGATAAATTTAAAATTTTAATTTAAATATGCGAAAAAAGATTTCTCAAATCCTAAAAGGGCTTCAATCAAACTTGTATCTTTATAGCAATATCTATAAAAGATCTCTCCAATTTGAAAGGGCTTAAACCAAATTTATATCTTTATATATACCTATCCCTATTTAATTTCGAGAGGTATTGAAATCATCTATAGCCAAATTAGTTTCTCACTAATTATAAGGGGTTGATCAAAATCAATTGTATCCACCCTAAATTCATAATAGAGGGGGATTCCATTGCCCTAAATATTTAATGTTATCTAATCATCAAGATATGATTATTAAATCATCAAGAATCAAAAAGATTCAATTCCAAGGGTGGCCGAAATTCATATAGGGGTATATCTTGATATAAATAAGGATCAAGAACAATAAAATAAAAGAGAAGCATAGCCGGGGCTCTAATACCACTGAAAGTATGCCTCTTTTTATTTTAGAAAAACAGTTCTTGGGGGGCATACATCGAATCACAAGATCTGACTATAGTTCTAATTGATTTTATTCAATGAAGGATAAAACAATCACCTTTACGACTTTGAAATAGAAGAGTCTTTTCTACGATTTGAAGGATAGAACGATAACCGCAAAACTTCGCAAGTGAAAAGTCTTCTTCGCGATTCACACAAACCTTATTTAATCCTTTCAAGTTTTTCTCCAATGGAAGCTAATGGCCCTTCCAATTCAAGCTCTATGATCTTTTATTATTTTATTGAATGCAAGATCCTTTCTTGAACAATAAAGAATGAATTTTTATCTTCAAAAATTGATTTTTATATTATTCAAGATCACAACAAAAACCAAGAAAAGAAGATGGGAGTAGTGACCGTACAACCCAAGGGTATGGGATTGTTAGGCGTGAGCTTTCGGGGAGGGAGAGAGAGAGAGAAAAAAAAACGTGTGGGGTGAGGCTGTGCCAAAGGGTGGGTGTCCCACCCTTTATATAGGCTAACAACCTTATCTTAGATTGCTTACTTGCAATCCAAGACTTCAATCTCAATTCTAATCTAATTACAATTCACTCTTGTTGATTCTTTAATAATATTTCCTAATCCAATTAGGATTTATCCAAAATAGAAACAAATATTATCTATTCCCTATTTAATAGGAAAAACAATTAGTAACCTACTAATTTTTTTTTTGATAATTTGTAACCTAACCTACTAATTCAATCCCTCTTTAGTAGGAAATAATTAATTAGCAACCAAATAATCTTATCCCTACATAATAGGAGATAATTACTTGATAACCAATTAACTGGATAAGGTTACCATAAAGTGGGCGTCCCACTAGGGGAGTCAACGAGATGAGCCAGCTCGGCTCAACTCGAAATAAACCAAGCTTGAGCTTTTACTTTGGGCTCGTTGAGCCGAGCCGAGCCTGAACAATAGGGGGCTGAGCTCGATTAATTTTATAATAATACCCTTTAAAAATTAAATTTATATTATACTTTTTTTTTTGGGTAACATGTATTTAGTATATATATATATATATATGTTACCCAAACAAAAAAAAAACATAAAATAATTTCCTTTAACTCAGTTTTTCCACATAAAAAGCATAAAGTAAAAATTGGTAAAGTAAATTGTTTTTGTCTTCAAACCAAAGACTCCAAACCCTAACTCGTAGACGTCTCTTTCTCGTCTTCCTTTCTTCTTCTCCATTGTCATAATTCAAGTAGACATTGTCGCCACAGCGGCACAACCACAGCTTCCAAGGTTCAAGACTTCAAGTCTCAACTTCCAACAAGTTAGTTCATGCTTTATTTTATTTTTCCCCTTTCCTTGACCTCCACCATTTAATCGCCATTGTCGGCTCCACCATTGTTGGTCCCCACCAAGGCCACCACTCCCCCACCACTGGTCTGACAGTCCCCACTCCCACCATTGTTGGTGCCCACCAATCTTATTTATTTTGTTATTTTAGAAGATTTCAAGAACCCTTAAAAATACATATAGTGAGTTTATAATACAAACTCAGTTCAGTTATGAAAGATGGAGAGATGAGAATCTCTATACGTTCGAAGGCTTCTTTCTCATTACCAAGAGAACAGAAGGAAAGATGGTTAGTGCTTATATTAAAATAAAATAAAAAACCTTATCGAGCTGAGTCGAGTCGAGCCAAGCTCGAGCTCGATGGATTGTAGATGAGCCGAGCTTGAGCTGGCCTTTCCGAGCTCAAGCAGAGCCTAAGCAACTATAAAATTCCAACGAGCCGAGCCCAAGCAGTGCCCAGCTTGGCTCGTTGACACCCCTACATCCCACCCTAGTTGGGACCCACATTCTCACGCCCCCTATGGAGTTCCAAACTCTTGTTGGTCAAGTTTTGATCTTTATCAAATCTCATATGGGTCCTACCCATTTGGTTAATCACATCTCATGTAATTTTACCTATTAGAGCTTCACTATACCATATAGTGATTTACATAGAGAAATTAATTAATTTAATTCATAATTAAATTAAAAGCTTTAAGAAGGTCCTGGTGTGTGGGATCAAAAGAGATCTCTTATTTCCGGTTGTGGGACCAAGTGCTTCACTTTTAGGTAGAAACATTATAAGAAACATTTTCCTATAATACCATTAGGATCATAGAATTTTATTTATGTCACTGGACTTCAACTAATCACAATACCATTAACACAATGTGACTAACCCCCAGAAATTAGACAATTACTTGCATGTAGTATCTATTATAAGATTTGTTTACAGACACGTCCTTCCACTTCCAATATTGTTATAAGCTTACGGGACAATATCTTATATTGTCTGTAATCCCTAGCTTATAATGAGAACTCTTTCTCTTTTATACTTTAAGTCAAACTTGGACTTTCAAAACTATTTGAAATTCTTTAAAAGAAATAATAATATTTATTACTTTCCTTTTATACAGAAAATAACATTTTCGATAAAATCATTTCATCGATAAATACCAACACTGGTTTTCCAAGTCCGGTTTGACAAGTATCAATGTAGAACCCCGGATCTTGATGGCATGGCATGGTGAATAGTGATATGAATAGTGCCTAAGGCTTAAAGCCTATTGTAATGCCTTGAATGAATATCAATGATAATGAGAACATTGTTTTGATATATTTTGTGTGTATTATGCGTTATGGCATGTATTAAAGCCTTAAGAATATTTTCAAATGTTTATGGGTGTTTGGGATGAAGGAGTAAGTGTATAAAATAATCTAAGTGTCAAAACGGGTTATGTCTTAACATACCCTCAACTTTGGGGAACTCTAGTTTTGTCAACGTTAATCGGAATTGAATGATTCTTGAACCTTTAGAAAGGTATTAAAACCCTCTTCGAGGTTTATGTTTATCATTTTTCTATATTTTTAGTTGAAGTTAGGTTAAATGTTCGATTTCCGAAGTCAGGTCTGCTGAAATTAATCCCAGACTAGTCAGCTTTAGATCCTATTTAGACAATTAAGAACTCAGAATTAGGATTTGTCCATTATATACAAAATTATTTCCCTTTGAATGAAGATTTCAAGGCAACTTAAGTTGTCAAAATCGAATAAGCGAGTCAAAAGTTATAGTTGAAATACCAAAGTGTGAAAAACTTAACACAGTCAGAACACCCAAACGTTGAGGTTTGGGCACGAATAGAATGCTTGAAAATCCCAAATTTCGATCTCTATAACCGAAACGTCGACTTTTGGAACCCTCACGTCGATATCTGGAACCCACATGTCGACGTTTACATGAGGGGATCGCGAAAAAGAGGATTTTAAAGGGTACAATCGTGATTTTGACAACCCTAACCCTATAAATACCCAATTTTCTTGGAATTAAAGGTTTTAACACTTTGAGAAACATCCTTTGAGAGGAAAAGAGAGAGAGGTAGGGTTTCAAAAAGGGATTTTCATTTGAGATCAAGAGGAGCACGATTCTTGCATCCCAAGGCTTGGATCATCTTCCTCAAGGCTTGGATCTTCTTCCTCAAGCGCGATTTCACTCCTCCAAACTTCTCAACCATCTCAAGCTTTAAGATCAAAGGGGTTTCAACATTTCCAAGGTAAATACACTCTTTCATCTAGCTTTGTTATAATCCAAGTCATGGAATATGGATTTTAAATGGAGATTTCTCAAGAGTAAGAGTAACTACAATATACAAACTAGTTTATTGTAATCTCATAAGTAAATACACCTATTTTCTAACCTTGCTATAATTCAAACTAGAAATCAGGGTTTTAAATTGGGAGATTATCCAAAGTATACCATGATGTTAATATGTCTTGTATGAACATTTATGAAACGTTAGAGTTTCCTAAGTATATTGTGATGCTCACAAGCACTCCACGCACTTTATGTTTTATAGAACTGAGATATTCTCTCATAAGCATGGTATTTCAAGAATCATAAGAAAGGTTTTTCAAATGAAAATTTATAAGAAGAAGCATAAGTTCATAAACATTGACAAGGCCAAACTTTAGGTTGATATTTCTAAGATCGGTTACCTCATGCTCACAAGGATCATGTTTTTTATCTTGTATAAGCTCCAAGGATCATAAGTCTCGCAAGGCTTCTATGAACTCATAAGAAATGCATAAGTCTAAGATCGGTTACAAGGCTCACAAGTCTCATAAGTGCTCACAAGCTCCATAGATCATGTCTAAGATCGGTTCACATGGCTCCAAAGATCACAAGGAACTCATAAGCTCACAAGGAACTCACAAGAACTCATAAGGCATATACTATGTGTTTTTTTTCCATGAAAGATAAGATTTGACGAATGATTTTCTATGATGAGTTTTAAACATGAATTTATGAATTGTATTATCTTAAGTACTTGCATGTGATATTAGTGTTAATATAGCATTGTTAGCTAGTGGTTTGTACACGCCAAGTATTCCATGCTCAGCTATACATTTTATGTCGGCAGGTATGTTCAGCATCTGCAACTCCGAGCCATAGGTTGAGGAGGAGTATGCGGAAGAAGAGGCGTTTATCCCATTACAACCTCAGGAGGACAGGGATCTAGATAGGTGGCCCTATCTAGACTATTGTTAAGTGGAGAGACAGTGAGGTTTCTTTTTTTTGTATTTTGATGAGTGAGCATGTCCACTATTGTTTTGGTTTAATTATTGTACCAACTTGGAGTACAATCATATGTATAGAAGAAAAATTTAGTTTACGCTTCAGTACTATTCTATGTTTCCGCTATGTTATGCCTTTGATATTTTTACAAGATGGTTTGGTACCGGATATGAACAGAACGAGTCAAAGTATCCCTAACTCCTAGGGGATATTTTGGGTTGCGATAGAGGTGGTATCAGAGCCTAGGTATCAGGTTTTCTTTAGGGTCACTTAGAGTCCGAAACCATGATAGAAACAAGACATTAGGTCCAAGAAAAGAGTCGTATTCTAAGTATAGACTAATCATTTAGTCTTAGTCTTTATACCGTTTGATACCTCAACCGAACTTAGTGTTAGGATAACCTCAGTTATATGCTTATATATATTATGTGTTGACTATGTGTTACTATATGCTTTTATAAGTATATATGTCAGTTGAATTTCTATGCTTTGAAGTCTAGTTACAAGTTAGACTTGTGGGTTGTTATTTGCTCTCTTGATTATCGTTATGAGACGCAGTAATCGAAAAAGTAGGAAATCATTGTGAAATTCTATGATGATTGTAGAACATGCTACTATACAATTATATGTGAAATATATTGTGATGTACGAACTTATGCATGCTGAATACAAATTAAGAACATAATTAGGTATAACACTCAAGCACCCTATGGATAAGCGAATGCTTAGCCATGTGTTGATCGTCACTGGATCAACCTATTCCTTCGTTTCACTTACTTTTGCCAAGGTCTTTTCTTTAGAGCCAAGTCGACTACGTCAGGAGTTATCAATTTCGACTCCGCTCGGCAAGACTGTTGTTACAGACCAAGGGCACCGGGATTGTACAGTCCAAGTTGGGCAGCATGATTTTCCAGCTGATCTGATTGTCCTTGGGTATTTTTATAGGATGGTTTAGTATCAGATATGGCACATCACGAGCCAAAGTATCCCTAACTCCTAGGGGGTATTTTGGGTCGCGATAATCAACTCAATATAATTTACTCTAAATAAAGAGTGGTAGAGTCCTTGTTGAACATACACACACTTCTTCTAGTATAGCGTACATAACCCAAGGAGCCAGTATTTAGTCCGATGTGTTGGACATTGACAATTAGCTACATCAAAGTTATATAAGCAAATACCAGAGAAGATGTCCACCTCCTAGGTTAAGGACATTCTGTCAAATGGACTGCCCTATATATATAGACAGTATATTTCTAAGGGTATCAAATAAGCGATCATGTTTCAATATAAGTACTTCTTACTTATATCCACATCTTAGTCTAGAGACCCTTTTCTCAGTGATTGAGATTCATCACTCCATCATATAGAACTAACAATGTGTAAGTTAGTAGGAATTCATTATCCAAATGTAACCTAAATAACTTAGAACAATTCTAGGTCTACAAGGAACTCGAAAACCATATCTTCTTAGCAATTGGTTCAAAACTAATTTGATGGTTTTCCAATAATGTTACCTAAGGGACAAAGTAGTCTCATCTTATGAGATACTTTTAATATGTTACCCAGTGTAGAAGACAATGTGTGAATATAAATATGCTTTTATTAATAAAGTAGATTAAAACAATTCCGAAATGACTTTTGTGGGCATATATGTCTAACACAATAATCACAGATAGATGATATGAATAATTTTAATCTCAACACAATAAAACCTAAGAGAATGATAAGATCATATTGAAATCAATTATAAACTCTAATAAATTGGTTGGAGAACAACCTTTTGATTATGTAATCATTGTTTACAAAAAGAAGAAAACCTAAATAAAATACAAGGGATATAATTACTTAGCTAGGGTTTGATCTAAACTCTAGAAAAATAGATTAGTTCGTGCTGAGGGCAAATGACAGCTCTTTCGACGAGGAACATGAAGAACCCATCCTCCAGCCTTCACAGATCTGCAGTGTCTTCCTCCTTTCAATTCTCAAAATTCAGAACCCTTGTATGAGAGTATTATTTTATTATTTTTAGAGAAGAGGAAGCATTGCTGTTTTGGCTCTAGAAACTCTCAAAAAGGGTCAGAAATTGATTTTCGTAGAGCTTAAAACGGAGGACGAGAGCGTCGTCCCACCGATCAGCCAGATCTAGGTCGATCGATCGCTCACTGGGTCCGATTGATCGGACCCTCCTGGCTGATCGATCGGTCAAGGCGATTTTCATTCGATTTTTCTTCTTTTCTTCATCTTGTTCTCCTGGGCTCAGATTTCTTCTTGGCTGAGGTTCATACGAGTCTTTTGAGCTTGTAAATCTTCCATTAAATTCTATTTTCTTTGCATGAACCTGAAATAAGTAGAAATACCCAAGTGAAGTAACGTTGTGGATAAAGGGGCTCCACATGATTAACAAATGCAATTTAAGGTGCATAAATGTGTAACAATTAACACCGATCAGTCACTTACCATCCTATTAGTGAAATGAAGGTGATGATCGGAATATCTTCAATTGATCTTCTTCGATTTTCATCTTCACTTGACTTGGATGCTTCAAGGCCAGGACTAAAGACACACTAGAATCACTATGTTGTGACTAAAAAATAAGTCAACACCAAAATATTGACTTACAATCTCCGTTGTTCTTATCTTTCTTCTCACGTCCTTCTGAGGTAAAAAGCTACTGGTACGGTTCAGTTTAGTGAACTTAAGCAAGATCAGTAAGAGAAATTCATTTGAAACTCATCCATCAACAATTAGCGACTCCATTAGGGATCGAACCAAATGTTCTTCTTTCTCTCTTCCTAAACACTTAACTTATCGCCTCCATTGTTCTCATTTTTCTTCTCACTTCCTTCTGAGGTGAAAAGTTACTAGTACGGTTCCGTTTAGTAAACTCAGGCCAGATCAGCAGGAGAAATTCATTTGAAACGCGTTTAGTAAACAAGGATGTATAATTTATAGAACAATATTTTTTGAGCAGTGATTAGCCAACTCATATTTCACTATCTAGTTGATCGCCTTGTCCCCGTGCCTCTTTTGATCCCCTATTAACTATGGTTAGGATTCACTAAATTAAGGTTAGTATGTGTTTTTAGTTGTTTCTAAAAACCAAGGTTGGGTGGATGAACCCCAGGGATGAGTGAATCTTAACAACAATTAGTGGGTGTTAAAAAGGGGGACATTGATCAATAAGGATCGCATATTTCACTCTCTAGCAAAATGACAGGACCGGTAAATATTTCACAGGATTTTTAATGAGCAGTGATTAGTAGACCGTGCATTTGGCTATGTAGCTGAATGCCGGGTCATGTGTCCCTTCTGACACCTCTTTTAATTATGGTTAAGCTTAATTAAATTAAGGTTAACCATTTTTTCTCTCTTTCTCAAAACCACGGTTTGTGGGTGTTAAAAAGAGGGTCATAGGCGAATGAGCACTAGCCAGCATTCGGTTACATAGGTGCTGTCAGCACGGTCCGCTATCTCTTTCCCTATGTTTTGGTAGGGTAATCATTTAACTAGGTTAGAAGTTAGATAGTATAAATGGTAAGTATCTCAATCGCCACACTGCCAAGATTGAACCCGAGTCCTTTCCATGAACATACAGCCTACCTCCAACTTAGATCATCTTTCACCCTTGATCTTGTGGAAGATCATGGTTGGAGGGGACGGGTTGGAAGATGGTTGTATCAGCTGAAAGGGAAAGCATTGTTCATTGAAAATAACATGGCAGGAGATGTAACCCATCTTTCCCTCTGTTTTGCATTCTATATATGCATTTTAGTAGGATAAAAGAACCACCTAATTCAACTATTGCCATTTTTTAAAAGAAATAAGACTTAGAATGCGCGCGAGGACCAGAAGTGGTCCACCCTATCAGTGTTGTACATGTGGCACACTTATGGGAGGTGGCTCCCCCAATAGACTGTATTTAGAAGAAAAAAAAATGTTCTCTATACAGGGGTAGAACAATAAATTTCTTTGGTAGGTTTATGATTTATACAGTTATGTAGTAGTTCAGTAGTCAGTTTGGCACAAATGGTCGGACAATATATTCAAACCTCGTATCTTCTCTATACAGGGGGATATGAACATGTCAAGGGTAATGCTAAGTCGTTAAAGGGCCATCTTTGTAAATATGGTTTTTAAGCGGGGGGATATTGTGGTCATTTCAACTGGGTAATGTGTCTCCTGTTCATCTGTCTGACTATATCCATTTCTTATCATAGAGAAATAGAAGTAGTTGTTGAAAACCATACAGTTAATTCAAATAAACATAAGATATAAAGCACTAATGACTTGGTAAGTCTCTCTTCCTTGTAATGATATAACATAAGACTCTTTCAATGACTCCTCTATCAATCTATGTATCTATAAATAGGCATCATTTCCATGCTAGAGTTCTCACCCCTCAGCAAGCAAATAACAGTTCTTAGAATATCAACCAAGAAGATGGGTGCTCAAATCCTTATTGTTACTGTGTTCTTGGCCTTGACTTCCTCTCTTGCCTTTGCCTCTGATCCCAGTCCTTTGCAGGATTTCTGTGTCGCTGTTGACGACCCTAAGCGTACAGGCTCTCTCTTCTTCTTCTCTTCACAACTTCTATCTCTTCAATGTTTACTACGTTATTATTGTTAGATATCACAAGTTATGACTAATTAATGTTAATGTATTTATTTTTCAGTGTTTGTGAATGGGAAATTCTGCAAGGATCCCAAGCTTGCTACAGCCGAGGATTTCTCTTTCAAGGGACTCGATATAGCGGGAAACACATCAAACAAAGTTGGGTCCAATGTCACTCAAGTAAATGTTGCTCAAATAGCTGGACTCAACACCCTCGGCGTCTCTTTGGCTCGTATAGACTACGCACCATATGGTCTCAACCCTCCCCATACACACCCTCGAGCAACTGAGATCCTAACTGTATTGGAGGGCACCCTTTATGTCGGCTTCGTCACCTCCAACCCTGAGAACCGCCTCTTTACCAAGGTACTTAACAAGGGAGACGTCTTTGTGTTCCCCGAAGGGCTCATTCACTTCCAATTCAATACGGGACACACTAATGCAGTGGCCATTGCTGGTTTTGGCAGTCAAAACCCAGGTGTAATCACCATTGCTAATGCTGTCTTTGGGTCAAAGCCACCTATTTCTGATGATGTTCTTGCCAAGGCCTTCCAAGTTGACAAGAAGGTGGTTGACTATCTTCAAGCTCAGTTCTGGGTGAACAACTAGAAACTATATTTATGATGTTCCATTTAAGAGTCGATGAATAGTTCGGACGCTTAAATACGATATAGACATATTTGCTCATCTTAGAATAAATGAAGGAGTTTGTTATGTGTGTGTGTGTTTTTTTTTTTTGGAACCTAATATATTGAATAACAGAGTTTGTTATCTATGTTGGCAACCAATCTGTCTCTATACTTTTGGTTCTATAAAAGGCGAATTATTGAAAATTCAGATTATGAATAAGGACAAGTTAGTATTTTGACCCCAAACAGTTTTGTCATTATGGGTGTGTGCCTAAGGGTGCATTCGGTTGGCGAGAAAGTGGGATAAAGAAAAGAAAAGAAAGGAAAAAGGGAAAAAAAACTTAAATTTTCTCGCAAAATAACCATCAAAAGTTGGATGAAATTTTTGGGAGAAAGTTTGTTACAATTGAGAAAAACCAAGAAAATGAAAGTGTGTTTCTTGCAAACCAAATACAAGAATAGTGCAAGAAAACACACTTTTCTTTTCTTTTCCCTCACTTTCTTGCCAAATGAACACACCCTGAATGAAGTCTTTTTGCAATGAGCCTTAATTCCATCAAGTACATAAAAAAAACATTAATTATTGCCTCATCTCCTTCAAAAGAAAGAATTTGGAGTTGAGGCCGTGTGCAGTGTTGACATGCACCATTTCGCTATGGATGTTTAAAAACAAAAAAATTTGTGTTCGTATCCAATGATAAATGCTTACTCCTAAACAAAAGCAAGGGTGGAGCCACGAGGGGGTACGTGCCCCCCCTATACTTTTGAAAAAAAAAGATTTGTTTTTTATATGTATTATATGGCATAGCTTGGGATGGAGGTGGATGGAGATCCAATCACAGCCAATTGCAATTGAACTCGGGAGAGGTCAATTGCACCCACAGGCCAACACATGTCCCTTTTAACCCTATTAACTGTGTTTAAGATTCCCTAACCTTTGGGGGTTCACCAATATAATTATGGTTTTTTTTAAAAATAAGAACCCTAAGGGGTACAAATCCTTAACTATAGTTTAATATTTTTTTTCTAAAATTAAGGTTATATTGTTGAACATCAAGGGTTTGTAAATCTTAACCACAGTTAATAGGGGTTACAAGGGACACGGTTGGCCTATCAGTGTGATTGAACCCACCCCGAGTTCAATTGTGATTGGTTGGGATTCGATCTCAAGTGGGTGCCCCTAAGCTTTCGAATTTTTCTTAAAAGCAATAATTTACTAAGGATTTAGAATCCTCTACAGTTATAACCGAACTCCTTGGAGTCGGTTACAACCCACAGGTCAAACATGTCCCTTTTAATACCTCTTGATTGTGATTAAGATTCACTACTAACCTTGATGTTTAGAATTGAGGAAAAAATTAACTCTAAAGGTTAAAGTTGTTAACTAGAGTTAAAAGACTTTAGTGTTGGAATTGGACTCCACGGAGTTTGGTTATAACCTTAGAGGATTAGTCATGGGTCAGTTGTCTCATTGAATTTTAAAAAAATATATATCTTTTAAATATTTTGTTTAATTATTTAATAGGGCATAGTCATTGTACAAGTGGACAACTGCTCCTGAACTTTTTAAAAGAATTATATTGTATTATTTAATATAGCATTTCCATAGGGCAAGAAGACAACTGTTCCCGTAAATAAGGAAAAAAAATGTATGGATGAAATGACCCACAAACTTAGTCGCCAAAAAAAAAAATTACTACTTACCAAAAAATAATTAAAAGAAACGTATAATGTTATAAAGACCCACTGTATTAAGAAGTACACAAACTTTTATATGAATATGGATTTTACATAATTGCGGTGGAAACTTGAAGTCCTCATATTGGAACCAAGTTTGGTAACCTGTTCACAAACATATAGCTTTCTCTACAAATTTGTTATATGGGGATGATTTTGTTTCAAATAATAACCTGGATTGGAATCTAAAAAAACAAAGTTGCCAACGCTGGAGAGAGATATAAAACCATTAATTCAGGCTCTTGAAAAGCCTAAAACAATAAACCAATGCTCTATTTTCTGCCACATTGTTAGGTCAGATTTCTTGGAGTAAACATCACCAACAATTTCTTCGACATGCCCCATCTACATTAATTTATAAAAATTCTTGCCAAGGTTTAATCCACTTAGTAAGTTTAATGTTTTCATTTTTTGGTCGAAACTATTCAATTTGAAGAGATTGGAGAGCTAGAACCCCAATTGAGTAAAGACAATGGTATCCAATCTCGTCCCAATAATATATTGTAGTGGGATGAGGAATCCACCGCAAATAAAGCATATCAAGTCTTCTTATTTCCGATTTAATCCCTGTGTTTCGGTCAAATCTCCAGCGAAACTGTTGACCATAACTTCTGTGTGAATGAGATCTGCTCCGGAATTTCTTAATATATTCAATTTGGTGAATGGTAAAGCATTGAACATTAATTGTATTGAATGGGTATATATTAAACAATTTATTTTATGATATTGGGCAATTTTAGTGTTACAGTTAAATTGTGATTGTGTTGTTCTATATACAGGTGGAAAGAATATAGGTACCCAAAAAATTTTATAATATTAATTGAATTATTATTTTATTTCAAGTCATTTAGCAGCGTTTTCATAACCGTGTCTAATAATGTAAATAAATTGAATTATTTTTTACAAGACTTTCAGCGGCGGTTTTGAAACCGTCAGTGATAAATTTATTAATATAATTAATTTTTAGAAGACTATTTTAGCTGCGACTTCATAACTGCCACAATAGATTATATTTAATTGACTATATTGCTCTAAATTAACCATCGGGGAAAGATAACGAAACCGCCGATAATGCCATCGACTTTTAGTGTCCGGTTTATCTGACAATCACAAGAACTGCTGCTAAAGCCTTTCGTGAAAATGGTTTTACAAGTGGCTCATTGAACACGCTTAAGGTTTTAGCGATGATTTGTAATCCGATAGCGGGGATTTGTAACCGCCTCTAAAACCCATTAATTTGTAGTGAATGAAAAGGTCTTTTCCGGATGAGGTAATTTAGCTAATGGTTTCCCCCCAAGGAGCAAATTATGTTATTGAGAAGCAAGTGCGCTGGTTTTGATTTGTTGTGTGTTTGATTGATGTTGGCTCCCGTCTTTCAGTAATTGTTCCCACCAATTTTATCCTCTGTCTATATTAATAACATCTGATTCTATCAAGTTTTTTGGAGAATAATTGCCCTTCGATCAGGGATCCATCTATCTTATCTTCTTCTACAATGTGTGAGCAATATGGGTACTTAGAATAACTGTCTCCTCTAACTTGTTCCACATTCCATGATGCCAGCTTATTCTATCATCTATTTGTTGTCATTTTTTGCTACGTGCCCCATATATGTAACCTTTGATGTTTGCCATATGCGTGTCTAAAATTTTCCAATCTTTTATTTATGAAGTCTTTTTACTATGGGTAGAATCTTATTGCCGAAGTCGGTGTGCATTACTTCGGCCACTCTTTCGTGGTAATCACATCATTACGCTTCGGCCTTGACCGAAACTCATAACCAATATCATGGTGAGGTCTGAAACTTGGTTTGTATTACTTTGTAGAGATCTTACATATCACCATATTACCCAACCATTTGGATGTTATGTTAGGATATTGGTGTTAACACTTTGCTTGGCATTCAAAAGGGTGAGGCTTTAGATCAGCTCTAGTCTTCGAAGGGCCTAAACTGACTAGGCCCAAGCTCTACCCTCAAGCCCCAGGGCCTCAAAAAGAGCATCAAAGTTTTTATTAAGTCATGTGAGTCCTGCATCTCCCTCTCTTAAGATCACTCAATCTCTTCTCTTTCATATAAATCTCAAAATCCTTTTAATTTTGTGTTTCTCCTTTTATCATTGTTCCTATCATTGTGTAATCCGCATGGTGTTTGATGCAATAGCCCCACTTGCATCCAACAACATTGATGTTTTGTGGAGGAGTTACTAAGGGCCAAGTACCATTTTTGAGGAGTGCATTGAATTCCTCCACCATTGTGTCATGCTAAACAGGAAGTTTGGAAGCCTCAGTAAAACATGAGGGCTCAGAGCTGGCATCAGTTAACTGAGATAAAAGGGACACAGGGAGGCGGTGTTTGGTGGCGAGAAAGGAATGAGGGGTTAGTGTACCACTTTGTTGCGGGTTGTCGTGGGATGGATGGAGGTGATCAGTGGAGCAGGAGGTGGGAGGAGAGGGAGATCGACCACAAGGTTGAGAGCTGGAGCCATAAGTGGAAAGGAGGAGGGGACAGTGGTGAAGACCGGTGGAGAGAAGGACTGTCTAGAGGAGAGAAGGGAGGAAGTGGGGGCTGTCTCGGGTTCAACAGGGACAGAGGCTGTAGGTGGTAATGGAGTAGCTGGGGGTGAAGTGGAGTGAATGATAGGGGGATCCTTAGGTGGAGGTGAAGGGGCTGGGGATGCGAGGCCAAGCCGAGGGGATGGAAATATGCATTGGGAGGGAAAATGCAATAAGCCCAGTAGATAGACCAGGGTTGGAGAGGAGGGGTTGGAAGGTGGTTGGATCAGTTGAAACAGAAAGCATTGTTCATTTAAAATAAAATGGCAGGATATGTAAATGCGATGAGTGAGCGGATCAAGACAACAATAGCCTTTGTGAAGAGAGCTATAACCAAGAAAAATGCAACGAATGCTCTTGGGGCTGAGTTTGTCTTGGCGATAGGGGCCAAGAAAAGGAAAGCATTCACGCCCAAAATTTTGAGATGGGAGTAGGTAGGGGGTTTTCCAAAGAGAATTTCGTAGGGAGAGAGGTGATTAAGAGCGGAGGAGGGAAAACGATTAATGGGGTAGGATGCCGTAGCAAAGGCATCGCCCCAAAAGGGTTTGGGCAAGGTGCTTTGGTTGAGGAGAGTGTTGCCGGTGTCAACAAGGTGACGATGCTTGCGCTCAGCCACACCATTTTGTTGAGGGGAGTGTGGGCACGAGCGGCGAGAGAGAAAGCCATGCGAGGTGACGAGTTGTTGGAAGTGTTTGCTAGTGAACTCACCACCTCCATCTGATTGGAAATATTTAATACTTTTATCAAAGATGTTTGTCACCATGCGACGAAAAGTGTGTAAAATAGAAGCACAATCAGACTTTTAGCGCATGGGGTAAATCCAAGTAAAGCGACTATAGTCATCAATAAAGATAACGTGATAGCGTAAACCGGAAAGAGAGGGTACCAGGGCGTCACTACGAAATTCAAAGTTTATTGCGGCGGCAAGAGACCGCCGAAAATAAACTACGAAAACCATCGTTATAAGAATATAATGGTGGTTTATCGAAAAGCCGTTATAGGACTTGTCACAAGGGATGTCACAGTGGTTTCTAACGGCGGTTATTCTATCCGCAGCTATAGAGTATATTCTTACGGCTCTTATTATATCCGCAGCTACAGATTTCAATTATCACAGCTGCAAGATAACCGCCATAATATATTCCTCTATAACGGCACAATAAAAACCGCCGTACGAAATCAATTTACAATGGCATTTTATACCGCCGTTACTATACTGTATCTGTAACGGCAATATAAAACCGCCGCACCAAATCAAAAATAAAAAAATAATAATTTTAATTTTTAATTAAAATAAATTTTTTACCTGTATTAATTGTACATCTAAGCAATATAAAAAAAATTATAAATTATGTACAAAAGTTCTCAACACCATAATATAATCCATCAATATATAAATTCATGTACATAACAATCCCATAACAAACCGTCTAAAATGTCCATCAATGTATATATATATATATACATGTCCAAAAAAAATGTATCAAATGTAAAATAAAAAATCTACTAGAGCTGCCTAGCAGGTCCCTCCAACTGATACACTCCTGCTGCCCTTGATAGATGCGTACTGCCGACACCCTCCTACAAAAATAATAAAATACAATTTATTATTAGACTAGCAAAATGATAAAATTTATCAATTTCATCAAAAATTTGCAAAATAAAAAAATAAGCGTAAATATTTCATAGTTCAATTTAAACAAAAAAGTTTAGTTCATTAGCCTAAACCTAGAAACGCGCACAAAATTCAAGCCGGGGATCGGATTCTAATGCTGGTTCTTTTACGTGTGTATTTTGACCCAAGCTAAGTGTCAGAATTCGTTTCGCTGCAATCTGAGGTTGTTTTCCCGATTTAGGCACCGAGAGGCCGAAATCCATAACATAGATAGTATGCTTCGGCCTATACTTACAAACGCCCACCAAATACAAACTGTGAGTCGGCTTTCGATGTCATTTCTTCTAACACGTGTATTTCAATATATCCTAAGTGTTGGATTTGGTTTCGAGTGAATTCAATGTCGTATGCCCGATTTGAGCACCGAGATGGCCTAAACACACAACCTTCCACCATTTCCAAACCAGGGGTCAGATTTCGATCCCGTTTCTTCTAACGCATGTATTTCAATACATCCTAAGTGTTGGAGTTGGTTTCGAGTGAATCTGAGGTCGTGTGCTCGATGTGGGCATCGAGATGGCCGAAATCCATGTTTTTCAACTATACTTTAGCCTATACCCACAAGCTTCTACCATTTCCAAACCGGGGGTCGGATTTTGATCCCGTTTCTTCTAACGTTAGTATTTCAATACATCCTAAGTGTTGGAGTTGGTTTTGAGTGTCGTATGCCTGATTTGGATGCCGAGACAGCCGAATTCAATGTTTCACAACGATACTACAGCCTAAACCTACATCGTCCCACCATTTCCAAACCGAGGGTTGGATTTCAATCTCATTTGTTCTAATGCAGATATTTCAATAATTCCTAAGTGTTGAGATTGGTTTCGAGCGAATCCGAGGCCGTATGCCCAATTTGGGCGCCGAGACGGTCGAATTCCATGTTTCACAACTATGCTACAGCCTAAACCTACATCGTCCCACCATTTCCAAACCGGGGGTCAAATTTTGACCCCGTTTTTTCTAAAGCGTGTATTTCAATACATCCTAAGTGTTGGAGTTGGTTTGGTGCGAATCCGATGTCGTGTGTCTAATATGGGCACCGAGATGGCCGAAATCCATGTTTCTCAACTATACTTTAACCTAAACCTAAAAAGTTACACCGAATCCACACCGGGGGTCGGATTTCGATTCCGTTTATTATAACACGTGGATTTAAATACATCCTGAGTGTATGAGTTGGTTTCAAGGGAATCTCAGGCCGCTTTCCCAATTTGGACACCGAGAGGGCCGAATTCCATGTTTCTCAAGTATACTTTGGCCTAAACGTATAAAGTTCCACCGAATCCACCCTAGGGGTCGGATTTCAATTCCGTTGCTTCTAACACAAATATTTAAATACATCCTAAGACTAGGAATTGGTTTCGAGGGAATCCTAGGCCGTTTGCCTGATTTTGACACCGAAAGGGCCGAATTCCATGTTTCTCAAAGTATACTTTGGCTTAAACCTACAAAGTTCAACCGAATCCACACCGGGGGTTGGATTTCATTTCATTTCTTCTAACGCGTGTATTTAAATATATCCTAAGTGTATATTTAAATATATCCTAAGTGTATGAGTTGGTTTCGAGGAAATCCTAGGCCATTTGCCCGATTTGGCCACTGAGAGGGCCGAATTTCATGTTCTCAAGTATACTTTGGCTTAAACCTACAAAGTTCACTGAATCCACTCCGGGGGTCGGATTTCAATTCCGTTTCTTCTAACACAAGTATTTAAATATATTCTAATTGTAGGAGTTGGTTTTGAGGGAATCCTAGGCCGTTTGCCCGATTTAGACACTGAGAGAGCCGAATTTCATGTTTCTCAAGTATACTTTGGCCTAAACCTACAAAGCACCACCGAATCCACACCGGGTGTCGGATTTCGATTCCATTTCTTCTAACACATGTATTTAAATATATCCTAAGTGTAGGAGTTGGTTTTGAGGGAATCCTAGGCCGTTTGCTCGATTTGGACACTGAGAGGGCCGAATTCCATGTTTCTCAAGTATACTTTAGCCTAAACCAACAAAGTTCCACCGAATCCACACCGGGGGTCGGATTTCGATTCTGTTTCTTCTAACGTGTGTATTTCAATATATGGTAAGTGTAGGAGTTGGTTTCGATGGAATCCTAGGCCGTTATCCCGATTTGGACAACGAGAGGGCCGAATTCCAGGTTTCTCAAGTATACTTTGGCAGCACGGGTTTTGTCCTTGGAAGTTGCATAGCTTGTAGTCGTTGTTGTGACCACAACACTACTATTTTGACTCTTGGTTTACCATTTTCTCTTATTTGACCCCTATTACTTTATTGAGGAAACATGGCAGCCCTGTTTGACCATTTGAAAGCTCAAGCCGCCACGTGCACCTTTTAATACTCACAATACTCACTAACTATGATTAAGATTCACTCACTTATCCATCTAACCTTAGTTTTAGAGAAAAAATAACGGCATTAGGTTGGTTATGCTTAACCGTAATTAAAGAGGGCTCTAGAAGCCACCACGTGTCCTTTCAAAGGATCTTTAAGATAATAAAGTAAAGGATCTTAGGTTAATTATATGTAACCACATTTAAAGGATCTTTATAAGCCGCCACGTGTCCCTTTGAACACTCATATTTCATATTAGATCATCTTCATCTCTTTGTTGAGCTCTCTGTAAATCTCTCTTTCATTGTTTTTATTTTATCTACCAATTTGCATGAAATAAGCAGATGAGCTTTATACACAGATGACCCTATTTGGGCCAAACCCATATTAGAATATGGAACCTAGCTTTTCCATTTTTTTCTATGTTTTCATACATATGTCCTGCCCACTACCATGATCCTAATTTTCAAAATCTCTTTTGTAGTTATACTCAAATAAGTATTCTCTCTTACTTGCATACATTGTTTTTTCAGTGCAATTCTCAACTGGGTAGATCTCTCTCTCTCTCTCACACATATATTTAAATCTAGCAATAAGCAATTTGACGTGGCTACCATAGTTTTTGTGTTGCTTCTATGCTTCTTCTTCTATTAGTCATCATTCATGATTGGGATTTAGAAACATAAGAGATATATTTTGGTTAAGTGAACAAAAAGTTAAGAGATCCTAATTCACTAATCCATGTTTTTCTGTAGAGTGATGATCACAAAAGTAGAGTAATTTTAAATGTGTAACTGGATCGGATAAAAGATATCTATATTAGCTGAAACATACTTCTAATTGAGGGTACATATTTACACGAGTGAATTACTTGTCAAATGAACATACTGAGGGTACATATGACTAAGATCTCCAGTGTCTTCCTCCTTTCAATTTTCAAAATTCAGAACCCTTGTATGAGAGTATTACTTTATTATTTTTAGAGAAGAGGAAGCATTGCTATTTTGGCTCTAGAAACTCTCAAAAATGGTCAGAAATGGATTTTTGTGGAACTTAAAACGGAGGACGAGAGCGTCGTCCCGCCGATCGGCCAGATCTAGGTCGATCGATCGCTCACTGGGTCCGATTGATCGAACCCTCCTGGCTGATCGATCGGTCAAGGCGATTTTCATTCGATTTTTCTTCTTTTCTTCATCTTGTTCTCCTGGGCTCAGATTTCTTCTTGGCTGAGGTTCATACGAGTCTTTTGAGCTTGTAAATCTTCCATTAAATTCTATTTTCTTTGCATGAACCTGAAATAAGTAGAAATACCCAAGTGAAGTAACGTTGTGGATAAAGGGGCTCCAAATGATTAACAAATGCAATTTAAGGTGCATAAATGTGTAACAATTAACACCGATCAGTTACTTACCATCCTATTAGTGAAATGAAGGTGATGATCGGAATATCTTCAGTTGATCTTCTTCGATTTTCATCTTCACTTGACTTGGATGCTTCAAGGCCAGGACTAAAGACACACTAGAATCACAATGTTGTGACTAAAAAATAAGTCAACACCAAAATATTGACTTACAATCTCCGTTGTTCTTATCTTTCTTCTCACGTCCTTCTGAGGTAAAAAGCTACTGGTACGGTTCAATTTAGTGAACTTAAGCAAGATCAGTAAGAGAAATTCATTTGAAACTCATTCATCAACAATTAGCGACTCCACTAGGGATCGAACCCAATGTTCTTCTTTCTCTCTTCCTAAACACTTAACTTATCCCCTCCATTGTCCTCATTTTTCTTCTCACTTCCTTCTAAGGTGAAAAGTTACTAGTACGGTTCCCTTTAGTATTCATTTGAAACGCGTTTAGTAAGCAAGGATGTATAATTTATAGAACAATATTTTTTGAGCAGTGATTAGCCAACTCATATTTCACTATCTAGTTGATCGCCTTGTCCCCGTGCCTCTTTTGATCCCCTACTAACTATGGTTAGGATTCACTAAATTAAGGTTAGTATGTGTTTTTAGTTGTTTCTAAAAACCAAGGTTGGGTGGATGAACCCCAGGGATGAATGAATCTTAACAACAATTAGTGTGTGTTAAAAAGGGGGACATTGATCAATAAGGATCACATATTTCACTCTCTAGCAAAATGAGAGGACCGGTAAATATTTCACAGGACTTTTAATGAGCAGTGATTGGTAGACGGTGCATTTGGCTAGGTAGCTGAATGCCGGGTCATGTGTCCCTTCTAACACCTCTTTTAATTATGGTTAAGCTTAATTAAATTAAGGTTAACCATTTTTTTCTCTCTTTCTCAAAACCACGGTTTGTGGGTGTTAAAAAGAGGGTCATAGGCGAATGAGCACTGGCCAGCATTCGGTTACATAGGTGCTGTCAGCACGGTCCGCTATCTCTTTCCCTATGTTTTGGTAGGGTAATCATTTAACTAGGTTAGAAGTTAGATAGTATAAAAGGTGAGTATCTCAAACGCCACATTGCCAAGATTGAACATACAGCCTACCTTCAACTTAGATCATCACCAGTGGAATCACCTCTCTACCAAGGAAACCTCACCTTAGATCATCTTTAACCCTTGATCTTGTGGAAGATCATGGTGGGAGGGGAGGGGTTGGAAGATGGTTGTATCAGCTGAAAAGGAAAGCATTGTTCATTGAAAATAACATGGCAGGAGATGTAACCCATCTTTTCCCTCTGTTTTGCATTCTCTATATGGGCCCCCCTTTTTTACTCTATGAATGATATTTCAACATATCCTAACCCATCACCAGTCCTCCATGTGCATTTTAGTAGGATAAAAGAACCACCTAATTCAACTATTGCCATTTTTTAAAAGAAATAAGACAAAGAAAGACTTAGAATGCGTGCGAGGACCAGAAGTGATCCACCCTATCAGTGTTGTACATGTGGCACACTTATTGATGATATCTACAGAAGAAGTAAAAAACAGACTGCTGCATGATCCTAACCGTCGGATCAACTGCTCCCCGATGATGTTCATAGAACAATATATTTCTTTGGTAGGTTTATAATTTATCTAAGTTAGTAGTTAGGTTGTCACAAATGGTCGGACTCTCAACCACTGCTATAAAGAAACTTATCTAGTTAGATTCTACAGATTCTATGAGAATATATTCAAGGAAAAAGCTAGTGAGACCGCAAAGGGCCGAGACCACACCGAGACTGTGCATGTGATCAGGGGCAGTACCAGGAATTTTTCATGGAACTTAGGGGTTTGCGGGCACAGGCCCCAAGAAAAAAAATTTAGGTTAATTTTTTTATTTTGAGAATTTTTTTTCTAGTAATGTCCTTGAGGTCGCCACGTATCCCTATTGATACCATTAACCGTGGCTAAGAATCACCCACATATCCTTGGTTTTAAAAAAAAAATCAAAAATTTTAAACCATAGTTAAAATTCACTAACTCCTAAGGTTAAAAAAATCTAATATTTTTTTTCTAAAATCCAAGAATAAATAGGTGAACCGTAAGAATGAGTGATTTTTAACCATAATTAAGGGGTTTTCGATAAAAACATGTGCCGACCTAAAGGGCATAAAGGGGTGCTATTGGAGGGCCCACTATATATGTGAAAAAAATTGGGGGGGGGGGGCACTTATACATATGTGACAAAAAAAATGAGGCCAAGTATACTAAAAAAATTAAAAATTTTGGGGGCCCACTAACCCATACCAAAACTCTTAAGGAAGTGCAAAAATTTTGGGGAGAGGGGCCATGCACGGAACTCAAATTTTCAAACACGGATTTAATGAAATTTTGAGATCCGTGCATCACAAGCACGGTCTCAGTCCTTTGCGGTCTAAGAAGCAAAGTCCTTTATTCAAACCTCGTATCTTCTCTATACGGGGGGCACTTATACATATATGACAAAAAAAATGAGGCCAAGTATACTAAAAAAAATTAAAAAATTTGGGGGCCCACTAATACATACCAAAACTCTTGAGGAAGTGCAAAAATTTTGGGGAGAGGGGCCATGCACGGAACTCAAAATTTCAAACAAGGATTTATGAAATTTTGAGATCCGTGCATCACAAGCACAGTCTCAGTGTGGTCTCGGTCCTTTGCGGTCTCAGAAGCAAAGTCCAATATTCAAACCTCGTATCTTCTCCATACTGGGGGCACTTATACGTATACGACAAAAAAAATGGGGCCAAGTATACTAAAAAAATTAAAAATTTTGGGGGCCCACTAATACATACCAATACTCTTTAAGGAAGTGCAAAAATTTTGGGGAGAGGGGCCTTGCACGGAACTCAAAATTTGAAACACGGATTTAATGAATTTTTGATATCCGTGCATCACAAGGGCTTTGTAGTCTCGGTCCTTTACGGTCTCAGAAGCAAACTCCTATATTCAAACCTCATATCTTCTCGATACAGGGGGATATGAACATGTCAAGGGTAATGCGAAGTCGTTAACTGAGCAGTATTTAGTTTGAACTTCTTGGCATCTAAACGGCCATCTTTGTACATATGGTTTTTAAGCGGGGTATATTATGGTCATTTCAACTGGGTAATGCATCTCCTGTTCATCTGTCTGACCATGTCCATTTCATATCATAGAGAAATAGAAGTAGTTGTTTAAAATCTGACCATGTCCATTTCATATCAGGCTTTGGATTCTCTCTGGCCCGTGCCAGAGAGATGCTCTCGGGCCACCACATTGAAGCGACATCGGGCCAGAGAGAATCCGAAGCCTTCATATCATAGAGAAATGGATGTTGTTGTTGAAAACCATACAGTTAATTCAAATAAACAAAAGATATAAAGCTCTAACGACTTGGTAAGTCTCTCTTGTGAAGAATTCCATAATGATTTTCTTGTGGAACCCACCACAGTCCTTCACCAATCCCATGTGCATTTTAGTAGGATAAAAGAACGATTATTTCAAACATATTCTAACAGAAACCACCTAATTCAACTACTGCCATTTTAAAAAGAAATTAGAAAAAGAGAGGCTTAGAATGCGCGCGAGGACCAGAAGTGGTCCACCCTATCAGTGTTGTACATGTGGCACACTTATGGGTGGTGGCTCCCCCAATAGACTGTCTTTAGAAGAAAAAAAAAGAGTAGTGATAGGCGGACCCATGGATCCCATTAGCTAACCTAAGGCATCCACCCATTGGTGGATGCCTCCCCTCTTAAATGCTCATTAATTGTAGTGAGCATTTAAGAGGGGAGGCATCCACCAATGGGTGGATGCCTTAGGTTAGCTAATGGGATCCATGGGTCCGTTAACTATTTTCCAAAAAAAAATGTTCTCTATACAGGGTAGAACAATAAATTTCTTTGGTAGGTTTATGATTTATACAGTTATGTAGTAGGTCAGTAGTCAGTTTGGCACAAATGGTCGGACAATATTTTCAAACCTCGTATCTTCTCTAGACAGGGGGATATGAACACGTCAAGGGTAATGCTAAGTCGTTAAAGGGCCATCTTTGTTAATATGGTTTTTAAGCGGGGGGATATTGTGGTCATTTCAACTGGGTAATGTGTCTCCTGTTCATCAGTCGGACTATATCCATTTCTTATCATAGAGAAATAGAAGTAGTTGTTGAAAACCATACAGTTAATTCAAATAAACATAAGATATAAAGCTCTAACGACTTGGTAAGTCTCTCTTCCTTGTAATGATATAACATAACTCTTTCAATGACTCCTCTATCAATCTATGTATCTATAAATAGGCATCATTTCCATGCTAGAGTTCTCACCCCTCAGCAAGCAAACAACAGTTCTTAGAATATCAACCAAGAAGATGGGTGCTCAAATCCTTATTGTTACTGTCTTCTTGGCCTTGACTTCCTCTCTTGCCTTTGCCTCTGATCCCAGTCCTTTGCAGGATTTCTGTGTCGCTGTTGACGACCCTAAGCGTACATGCTCTCTCTTCTTCTTCTCTTCACAACTTCTATCTCTTCAATGTTTACTACGTTAGTATTGTTAGATATCACAAGTTATGACTAATTAATGTTAATGTATTTATTTTTCAGTGTTTGTGAATGGGAAATTCTGCAAGGATCCCAAGCTTGCTACAGCCGAGGATTTCTCTTTCAAGGGACTCGATATAGCGGGAAACACATCAAACAAAGTTGGGTCCAATGTCACTCAAGTAAATGTTGCTCAAATAGCTGGACTCAACACCCTCGGCGTCTCTTTGGCTCGTATAGACTACGCACCATATGGTCTCAACCCTCCCCATACACACCCTCGAGCAACTGAGATCCTAACTGTATTGGAGGGCACCCTTTATGTCGGCTTCGTCACCTCCAACCCTGAGAACCGCCTCTTTACCAAGGTACTTAACAAGGGAGACGTCTTCGTGTTCCCCGAAGGGCTCATTCACTTCCAATTCAATACGGGACACACTAATGCAGTGGCCATTGCTGGTTTTGGCAGTCAAAACCCAGGTGTAATCACCATTGCTAATGCTGTCTTTGGGTCAAAGCCACCTATTTCTGATGATGTTCTTGCCAAGGCCTTCCAAGTTGACAAGAAGGTGGTTGACTATCTTCAAGCTCAGTTCTGGGTGAACAACTAGAAACTATATTTATGATGTTCCATTTAAGAGTCAATGAATAGTTCGGACGCTTAAATACGATATAGGCATATTTGCTCACCTTAGAATAAATGAAGGAGTTTGTTATTTGTGTGAGTGTTTTTTTTTTTTGGAACCTAATATATTGAATAAGAGAGTTTGTTATCTATGTTGGCAACCAATCTCCCTCTATACTTTTGGTTCTATAAAAGGCGAATTATTGAAAATTCAGATTATAAATAAGGACATGTTAGTGTTTTGACCCCAAACAGTTTTGTCATTATGAGTGTGTACCCTAAGGATGCGTTCGGTTGGCGAGAAAGTGGGTGAAAGAAAAGAAAAGAAAGGAAAATAAAAGAAAGGAAAAAGAGAAAAAAAATTTTAAATTTTCTTATAAAATAACCATCAAAAGATAGATGAAATTTTTGGGAGAAAATTTGTTACAATTGAAAAAGTGCAAGAAAATAAAGTGTGTTTATTGCAAACCAAACACAAGAATAGTGCAAGAAAACACACTTTTCTTTTCTTTTCCCTCACATTCTTGCCAAACGAACTCACCCCGAATGAAGTCTTTTTGCAATGAGCCTTAATTCCATCAAGTACATAAAAAAAACATTAATTATTGCATCATCTCCATCAAAAGAAAGAATTTGGAGTTGAGGCCGTGTGCAGTGTTGACATGCACCGCGTCGTTATGGATGTGGAAAAACAAAAAAATTTGGGTTCATATCCAATGATAAATGCTTACTCCTAAACAGAAGCAAGGGTGGAGCCACGAGGGGGCACGTGCCCCCCTATACTTTTCAAAATAAAAAATTTGCTTTTTATATGTATTATATGGCATAGCATGGGCATGGAGGTGGATGGAGATCCAATCACAGCCAATTGCAATTGAACTAGGGAGAGGTCAATTGCACCCATAGGCCAACACATGTCCCTTTTAACCCTATTAACTGTGTTTAAGATTCCCTAACATTTGGGGGTTCACCAATATAATTTTAGATTTTTTAAAAAATAAGAACCCTAAGGGTTACAAATCCTTAACTATAGTTTAATATTTTTTTCTAAAATTACGGTTATATTGTTGAACTTCAAGGGTTTGTAAATCTTAACCACAGTTAATAGGGGTTACAAGGGACACGATTGGCCAGTGGGTGTGATTGAACCCACCCCGAGTTCAATCGTGATTGGCTGGGATTCGATCTCAAGTGGGTGCCCCTAAGCTTTTGAATTTTTTTAAAAAACTGTAATTTACTAAGGATTTAGGATCGTCTACAGTTATAACCGAACTCCTTGGAGTCGGTTACAACCCACAGGTCAAACATGTCCCTTTTAATACCTCTTGATTGTGATTAAGATTCACTACTAACCTTGATGTCTAGAATTGAGGAAAAAATTAACTCTAAAGGTTAAAGTTGTTAACTAGAGTTAAAAGACTTTAGTGTTGGAATTGGACTCCACGGAGTTGGTTATAACCTTAGAGAATTAGTCATGGGTCAGTTGTCTCATTGAATTTTTTTTTAAAATATATCTTTTGACTATTTTTTTTAATTATTTAATTTTTAAAATATATCTTTTAACTATTTTTTTTAATTATTTAATAGGGCATAGTCATTGTATAAGTGGACAACTGCTCCCGAACTTTTTAAAAGAATTATATTGTATTATTTAATATAGCATTGCCATAGGACAAGGAGACAACTGTTCCCGTAAATAAGGAAAAAAAATGTATGGATGAAATGACCCACAAAGTTAGTCACCAAAAAAAAAAAATTACTACTTACCAAAAAATAATTAAAAGAAACGTATCATGTTATAAAGACCCACTGTATTAAGAAGTACACAAACTTTTATATGATTATGAATTTTACATAATTGCGGTGGAAACTTGAAGTCCTCATATTGGAACCAAGATTTGTAACCTATTCGCAAACATATAGCTTTCTCTACAAATTTGTTAAATGGGGATGATTATGTTTCAAATAATAACCTGAATTGGAATCTACAAAAATAAAGTTCCCAACGCTTGAGAGAGATATAAAACCATTAATTCAAGCTCATGAAAAGCCTAAAACAATAAACCAATACTCTATTTTCTGCCACAATGTTAAGTCAGATTTCATGGAGTAAACATCACCAACAATTTCTTCAAGATGCCCCATCTACATTAGTTAATATAAATTCTTGCCAAGTTTAATCCACTTAGTAAGTTTAATGTTATCATTTTTCGGTTGAAACTAGTCAAATTGAAGAGATTGGAGAGCTAGAACCCCAATTGAGTAAAGATAATGGTATGCATTAGTTGGATCCATTCTCGTCCCAATAATACATTGTAGTGGGATGAGGAATCCACCACAAATAAAGCATATGAAGTCTTCTTATTTCCGATTTAAACCCTGTGTTTCGATCAAATCTCCGGCGAAACTGTTGACCGTAACTTCTATGTGAATGAGATATGCTTCGGAATTTCTTAATATATTCAATTTGGTGAATGGTAAGATATTTATTGTAGGTGCGTTATCCACAAGTAATCTTTGCATTGGGCAATCATCGATATAGGCCAAAATACTGAGTGGCCTAAGATGTCACGTCATTCTTTCGGCTTGTGGGAGCCTACTGTCCATTTCGGTCCTCTCTCACCAAACAATTGGTCGTGCTTCCCTAGGCCTAGGAATTTTCAATTCTTATCTCTGTAAAGCATTGAACATTAATGGTATTGAATTGGTATGTATAAAACAATTTTGTTTGTGATATTGGGTAAGTTTAGTGTTACAGTTAAATTGTGATTTTGTTGTTGTATACTACATACAGGTGAAAAGAATACAGGTATCCAAAAACTTTTATAATATTAATTAAATTATTATTTTATTTAAAGTCATTTAGCAGCGTTTTCATAACCGTGTCTAATAATGTAAATAAATTGAATTATTTTTTAAAAGACTTTTAGCGGCGGTTTTGTAACCGTCGGTGATAAATTTATTAAAATAATTAATTTTTATAAGACTATTTTAACTACGACTTCATAACTGCCACAATAGGTTATATTTAATTGACTATATTGCTCTGAATTAACCATCGGGGAAAGATAATGAAACCGCCGATAATGCCATCGACTTTTAGTGTCCGGTTTATCCGACTATCACAAGAACCGCCGCTAAAGCCTTTCATGAAAATAGTTTTACAAGTAGCTCATTGAACCTGCTTAAGGTTTCAGCGATGATTTGTAATCCGATAGTGGGGTTTGTAACCGCCGCTAAAACCCATTAATTTCTAGTGAATGAAAAGGTCTCTTCCGGATGAGGGTGAGGCTTTAGATCAGCTCTAGTCTTCGAAGGGCCTAAACTGACTAGGCCCAAGCTCTACCCTCAAGCCCCAGGGCTAAAAAAGAGAATCAATGTTTTTATTAACTCATGTGAGTCCTACATCTCCCTCTCTTAAGATCACTCAATCTCTTCTCTTTCATATAAATCCCAAAATACTTTTAATTTTGTGTTTCTTCTTTTATCATTGTTCCTATCATTGTGTCATCCGCATGGAGTTTGATGCGATAGATCCACTGGCATCCAACAACATTGAAGTTTTGTGGAGGAGTTACTAAGGGCCAAGTACCATTTTTGAGGAGTGCATTGAATTCCTCCACCATCGTGTCACGCCAAACAGGAAGTTTGGAAGCCTGAGTAAAACCTGAGGGCTCAAAGCTAGCATCAGTTAACAGAGATAAAAGGGACACAGGGAGGCGGTGTTTGGTGGCGAGAAAGGAACGAGGGGTTAGTCTACCACTTTTGGTGCAGCTTGTCATGGGATGGATGGAAGTGACCGGTGGAGCAGGAGGTCGGAGGAGAGGGAGATCGACCACAAGGTTGAGAGCTGGAGCCATAAGGGGAAAGGAGGAGGGGACAGTGGTGAAGACCGGTGGAGAAGACGACTTTTTAGAGGAGAGAAGGGAGGAAGTGGGGGCTGTCTCGGGTTCAACAGGGACGGAGGCGGCAAGTTGTAGGCGGTAATGGAGCAGCTGGGGGTGAAGTGGAGTGAATGATAGGGGGATCCGTAGGTGGAGGTGAATGGGCTGGGGATGCGAGGCCAAGCTGAGGGGATGGAAATATGCATTGGGAGGGAGAATGAAATAAGCCCGGTAGATAGACCATGGTTGGAGGGGAGGGGTTGGAAGGTGGATGGATCAGTTGAAACAGAAAGCATTGTTCATTTAAAATAAAATGGCAGGAGATGTAAATGCGATGAGTGAGCGGATCAAGACAACGATAGCCTTTGTGAAGAGAGTTATAACCAAGAAAAATGCAACGAATGCGCTTGGGGCTGAGTTTGTCTTGGCGACAGGGGCCAAGAGAAGGAAAGCATTCACGCCAAAAATTTTGAGATGAGAGTAGGTAGGGGGTTTTCCAAAGAGAATTTCGTAGGGAGAGAGGTGATTAAGAGTGGAGGCGGGAAAACGATTAATGGGGTAGGATGCCGTAGCGAAGGCATCGGCCCAAAAGGGTTTGGGGAAGGTGCTTTGGGTGAGGTGAGTGTTGCCGGTGTCAACGAGGTGACGATGCTTGCGCTTGGCCACACCATTTTGTTGAGGGGAGTGTGGGCACGAGCGACAAGAGAGAATGCTATGTGAGGTGAGGAGTTGTTGGAAATGTTTGCTAGTGAACTCATCACCTCCATCCGATTAAAAATATTTAATTCTTTTATCATAGATGTTTGTCACCATGCGATGAAAAGTGTAGAAAATAGAAGCACAATCAGACTTTTGGTGCATGGGGTAAATCCAAATAAGCGACTATAGTCATCAATAAAGATAACGTAATAGCGAAAACCGGAAAGAGAGGGTACCGGGGCGTCACTACGAAATTCAATGTTTATTGTGGCGACAAGAAACCGCTACAAAAACTACGAAAACCGTCGTTATAAGAATATAACGGCAGTTTATCGAAAAGCCGTTATAGGTCTTGTTGCAAGGGATGTCACAGCGGTTCCTAACTGCGGTTATTCTATCCGCAGCTATAGAGTATACTTCTTACGACACTTATTATATCCGCAGCTACAGATTTCTTTTATCACAGCGTCAAGATAACCGCTATAATATATTCCTCTATAACGGCACAATAAAAATCGCCGTACGAAATCAATTTACAATGGCATTTTATACCGCCGTTACTATACTGTATCTGTAACGGCAATATAAAACCGCCGCACCAAATCAAAAATAAAAAAACAATAATTTTAATTTTTAATTAAAACAAATTTTTTACCTTAATTAATTTTACATCTAAGCAATATAAAAAAATTATAAATTATCTACAAAAGTTCTCAACACCATAATATAATCCATCAATATATAAATTCATGTACATAACAATCCCATAACAAACTGTCTAAAATGTCCATCAATATATATATATATATACATGTCCAAAAAAATGTATCAAATGTAGAGCTGCCTAGCAGGTCTCTCCGACTGATGCGCTGCTGCCCTTGATAGATGCGTACTGCCGACACCCTCCTACAAAAATAATAAAATACAATTTATTATTAGACTAGCAAAATGATAACATTTATCAATTTCATCAAAAATTTGCTAATAAAAAAATAGTCGTAAAGATTTCATAGTTCAATTTAAACAAAAAAGTTTAGTTCATTAGCCTAAACCTAGAAACGCGCACAAAATTCAAACTGGGGGTCTGATTCTGATGCTGGTTCTTTCACATTTGTATTTTGACCCAAGCTAAGTATTAGAATTCGTTTCGCTGCAATCCGAGGTCGTTTGCCCGATTTAGGCACCGAGAGGCCGAAATCCATAACTTAGATACTATGCTTCGGCCTAAACTTACAAAACGCCCACCAAATACAAACCGCGAGTCGGATTTCGATGCCATTTCTTCTAACGCTTGTAGTTCAATATATCCTAAGTATTGGAGTTGGTTTCGAGCGAATCCAAGGTCGTATGCCCGTTTGGGCACCGAGATGGCCGAAATCCATGTTTCTCAACTATACTATGGCCTAAACCCACAACCTTCCACCATTTCCAAACCGGGGGTCGGATTTCAATCTCGTTTCTTCTAACGCATGTATTTCAATACATCCTAACTGTTGATGTTGGTTTGGAGCGAATCCGAGGTCGTGTGCCCGATATGGGCACCGAGATGGCCGAAATCCATGTCTTTCAACTATACTTTGGCCTATACCCACAAGCTTCCACAATTTCCAAACCGGGGGTCGGATTTCGATTCCGTTTCTTCAAACGCATGTATTTCAATACATCCTAAGTGTTGGAGTTGGTTTCGAGCGAATCCGATGCCGTATGCCCGATTTGGACGCCGAGACAGCCGAATTCCATGTTTCACAACTATACTACGGCCTAAACCTACATCGTCCCACCATTTCCAAACCGAGGGTTGGATTTCAATACCGTTTCTTCTAATACGTGTATTTCAATACATCCTAAGTATTGGGGTTTCTTTTGAGCGAATCCGAGGCAGTATGCCCGATTTGGGTGCCAAGACAACCGAATTCCATTTTTCACAACTATATTATAGCCTAAACCTATATTGTCCCACCATTTCGAAACCGGGGGTCGGATTTCGATCCACTTTCTTCTAACGCGTGTATTTTAATACATCCTAAGTGTTAGGGTTAGTTTTAAGCAAATCTGAGGCCGTATGCCCGATTTGGGCTCCGAGACGGCCGAATTCCATGTTTCATAACTATACTACGGCCTAAACCTGCATCGTCCCACCATTTCCAAACCGGTGGTTGGATTTCAATCCCGTTCCTTTTAAGGTATGTATTTCAATACATCCTAAGTCTTGGGGATGGTTTCGAGCGAATCCGAGGCCATATGCCCGATTTGGGCGCCGAGACGACTGAATTCCATATTTCACAACTATATTACGGCCTAAACCTACATCGTCCCACCATTTCCAAACCGGGGGTCATATTTTGATCCTGTTTCTTCTAGCGCATGTATTTGAATACATCCTAAGCGTTGGAGTTGGTTTGGAGCGAATCTAAGGTCGTGTGTCCGATATGGGCACCGAGATGGCCAAAATCCATGTTTCTCAACTATACTTTAGCCTAAACCTAAAAAGTTCCACCGAATCCACACCAGGGGTTGGATTTCGATTCTGTTTATTCTAACGTGTGTATTTAAATACATCCTAAGTGTCTGAGTTGGTTTCAAGGGAATCCTAGGCCGTTTGCCCGATTTAGACACCGAGAGAGCCGAATTCCATGTTTCTCAAGTATACTTTGGCCTAAACTTACAAAGTTCCACTGAATCCACACCAAGGGTCGGATTTCGATTCCGTTTCTTCTAATGCATGTATTTAAATACATCCTAAGTCTAGGAGTTGGTTTAGAGGGAATCCTAGGCCGTTTGCCCAATTTGGACACCGAAAGGGCCGAATTCCATGTTTCTCAAAGTATAGTTTAGCCTAAACCTACAAAGTTCCACCAAATCCACACCGGGGGTCGGATTTCGATTCTGTTTCTTCTAACGCATGTATTTAAATATATCCTAAGTGTAGGAGTTGATTTTGAGGGAATCCTAGGCCGTTTGCTCGATTTGGACACCGAGAGGGCCGAATTTCATGTTTCTTAAGTATACTTTAGCCTAAACCTACAAAGTTCCACCGAATCCACACCGGGGTCGGATTTCGATTCCATTTCTTCTAACGTGTGTATTTCAATATATGGTAAGTGTAGGAGTTGGTTTCGATGGAACCCTAGGCCGTTTTCCCGATTTGGACACCGAGAGAGCCGAATTCCATGTTTCTCAAGTATACTTTGGCAATAAGGGTTTTGTCCTTGGAAGTTGCATAGCTTGTATTCGTTGCTGTGACCGTAACACTACTATTTTGACTCTTGGTTTACCATTTTCTTACTTGACCCCTATTACTTTATTGAGGAAACATGGCAAACTCGTTTGACCGTTTGAAAGCTCAAGCCGCCACGTGCCCCTTTTAATACTCACAATACTCACTAACTATGATTAAGATTCACTCACTTATCCATCTTACCTTAGTTTTAGAGAAAAAATAATGGCATTAGGTTGGTTATGCTTAACCGTAATTAAAGAGGGCTCTGGAAGCCACCACGTGTCCTTTTAAAGGATCTTTAAGACAATAAAGTAAAGGATCTTAGGTTAATAATATGTAACCACATTTAAAGGATCTTTATAAGCCGCCACGTGTCCCTTTGGACACTCATATTTCATATTAGATCATCTTCATCTCTATGTTGAGCTCTCTGTAAGTCTCTCTTTCATTGTTTTTATTTCATCTACCAATTTGAATGAAATAAGCAGATGAGCTTTATACACAGATGACCCTATTTGGGCCAAACCCATATTAGAATATGGAACCTAGCTTTTCCATTTTGGTCTATGTTTTCAAACATATGCATGTCCTGCCACTGCCATGATCCTAATTTTCGTAATCTCTTTTGTAGTTATATTCAAATAAGTATTCTCTCTTACTTGCATACATAGTTTTTTCAGTGCAATTTTCAACTAGATGGATCTCTCTCTCTCTCTCTCTCTATCTCTCTCTCTCTCTCTCTCACATATATTTAAATCAAGCAATAAGCAATTTGGCGCGGCTACCATAGTTTTTCTGTTGCTTCTATGCTTATTCTTCTATTGGTCATCATTCATGATTGGGATTTAGAAACATAAGAGTTATATTTTGGTTAAGTGAACAAAAAGTTAAGAGATCCTAATTCACTAATCCATGTTTTTTTGTAGATTGAAGATCACAAAAGTAGAGTAATTTTAAACACGTAACTGGATCGGATAAATGATATCTATATTAGCTTAAACATACTTCCAATTGAGGCTACATATTTACACGAGTGAATTACTTGTCAAATGAACATATTGTAGAAGGGTGTTACTATTGAGACCGTCTAGGGCCGAGGCCATGTTGGCAAGCGTGAATCCCGAGCTGTTTTTTTTTTCAAACACCTTAGAAACACGCTGGCCAGCATGGTCTCGACCCTAAACAATCTCAAAATCATTTTTGAGTGTAGAATTAGAACTTCTTATAAATGTTATTAAAATAATAATAGATTATTATTTTAAAATGAATTAATTAATCTTTACTATTATAATGCGAGAGGCAACGTAGATTGATTTTTCTAAAATTCCTTAACTACGCTTATATAACACAAAACTTTGATTTAATGTTTTATTTTAATTCTCAAACTACCCCTTGCTCATCTATCTATTTAAAGAATAGAATCAACCCAATCATGATTGAACTCTGGGAGAGTTCCATTCAATCGCACCCGCAGGTTAACACGTGTCCCTTTTAACTCCTATTAACTGTGGTTAACTCCTTCCCCTCGCTCTTACGTGCATCGCACGTGCCACCCGCTGGTATATATATATCAAATATACTGCTGGATAGTTTTAAGGTTCATGTAACATTTCAGGCTTAGGAGTAATTCTCCTACATATAAGGAGAGTATCTTTACTATTATAATGCGAGAGGCAACGTAGACTGATTTTTCTAAAATTCTTAAACTACCCTCATATAACACAAAACTTTGATGTAATGTTTTATTTTAATTCCTAAACAACCCCTTGCTCATCTATCTATTTAAAGAATAGAATCGCAACCAATAATGATTGAACTCGGGGAGAGTTCAATTCAATCGCACCCGCAAGTTAACACGTGTCCCTTTTAACTCCTATTAAGTGTGGTTAACTTCTTCCCCTCGCTCTCACGTGCATCGCATGTGCCACCCGCTAGTACAAATAATACAAATAATAAGAAACTAATACTATTAAAAATAAATTTATGAAATATTTTTAAAACATATTACTTAATATTTAAATAAAGAAATAATATTATTTTATTTTAGATATTCTTAATTATTACCGTGCATCGCACGGGGTCTCTGCTAGTATATATATATATATATATACTATATACTAAAGAAATTAGGATGCCTATGTTGCATCCCTCTCTCATCTCCATTCTAAGATTTGTGATGCCACATCATCACTTGATCTACCTCATTTATTTCTTCCAAAGTGCACTTAAGACAACCATAAGGGTTTTGTTAAATTAATTGGACTGGAGGGTGTTGGAAACGGATTCCAAATCCAAACTCCACTAAAGTGGGACTCATAAATACCCTCTCTTACCCCCTTTATCACTCTCCATTATAATTGTGTTTTTTTGTTATTATTAATGGTTAGTTTTATTATATTATTTTTTTCTTGATTGTGTTTTTAGTAATTATTTTTATTCACATACCCTCTTTATCACTCTCCCTTATTTTTTTCTTGAACTTAGTTCATACACAAACATGGATAAATAACCCCAAATTAAGCAAGGGAAATAAAAAAACCACACAATTTTACAGTGGAAAATGGAAGCTAGAAAACAAAGAGATGAGAGAAAATTATCCACATACTGGATTGAGAGGTTTAAGTAGTTTTGAGCAATTCACAATACTTTCTGAAATTGGATAAACCATCATCAATCCTAGATTTTTCAATTCTACTGCTATTCTTCGAAAGAAAATTCTTCAAAAAGTGAAATTAAAAAAAAAAAAAAATGCAAATTGGGGTTTCAAAAATGAAAATTTTATATTACAGAGAGAGAGAGAGAATTCTTACAAAGAGGGTGACTGAAGAGGGAGAGAGTGCTGCGCAAAGAGGAGGTGCTGCCGGAGGTGTGGCTGCCGAAGAGGGTGCTACTGGAGAGGGTTGTTGTGCTGGTGGGGACTGATTGTCCTAAGCTGGGATGGCCAGAGGCATGCAAATAGTGACAAGCATGACACGTGTTAGAGTAGAGGGAGAGAGAGAGTAGTGAGAGCAGAGAGAGAGAGAGAGAGGTTGTGGGAACTTACCATGGAGGTGCTGCCGGAGAGGGTGTAGGTGCTGCCAAAGAGTTGGTTTCGAGGTGCTACCGGAGGTGTGGCTGTAGGAGAGGGGAGAGGGTGCTGCCGGAGGGCAGAGCAGGGAGGCCAGAGCACGGATGCCAGAGCAAGACGTCGAAGCAAGGATGTCGGAGCAGGACGCCGGTGCAAGGAGAACCAGAGGGGAGCACGAGCAGGGTGAAATGAAGGGAAATAATCGAGGTGGTTTTTAATGATTTACAATGGCGGTTTTTCATTACCGTCGTTATAACTTAGTTATAACGGCATTTATTAGACCTACCGCCACAATAATCAAGGTGGGAAGTGACAGGGCGGGAAACCGAAAAGGTGGTGGGAACTATTTGCAACGGCGATTATTTAACAACTGCCGTTGTAAATTAGGGTTGTCACGGCACTTTCTATGAAATCGCCGTAGCAATTAATCAAGTAATGACGGTTAATAATCTACCACCGTTATACCTAGGCGGTAACTGGTCATCTACTGCGGTTTTTTCGAACCGTCATTATAAGTAACCTCTAACTGCGGTTTTGAATAACCGCCGTTACAGCCATGTAGTTTAGTAGTGCGTGGCCCCAAACATCACTATAAATAAGAAAGAAAGAGTCAGAACTATCAGGAATAACAGAATTAAATGGAAGGCAAGTACTCTAGCAAAGTTTGCATTCGCGACAAAAATAATCCACTTTATTCAATGAAGATTCTAAATAATTTTGTCAAACAAGTAAACGAAGAACATTAGATAAGGGATGGCCAAGCCGGCGAGGCCACAGTTCAGCAGAGGAGGAGGAGGCAGCTAGAGCGTGAACTTTGCTAGGAAGAGAAGCTGGAATGGGATAGAGATTGTATCTAATCCCCCCTTTGAGAAGAGTTGTCCCGGTGTGAAGGTACTTAACACAAAAACCTCAAGGAAATAAAGTAAAAGAGCAATTATTATCCTAGGTAAAAGATGCAACAGAAAGGAGGTTTTTAGTAAGAGAAGGAACATGGAGAATGGAATTTAAATGAAGGTGAGGAGGGAGTAGACAGAAGAGATTTACCAACATGGGATATGGGGGCCCCATTGTCATTTCCAAAGATGACCGAGTCAGTGCCCATGTAATCAGACACGTGAAGGAGAGAGGAGTCAGTTGTCATATGACTTGTTGCACCGGTGCCAGGGTACCAATCCGAGTCATAGGACCGGGGCAGGGACATGGCAGCGAAGGATTTGTGGAGATGGTCCTCTTGGTTGGTGTGATTGAAGCATTGGTGGCAAGTCATGGCTGAATGACCAGTTTGGAAGCTTATCTGGCAAGTGGCAGTGGGCCGGTTGTTAGTTGGGCCAGCATGAGATGAAGGGCCAGCGCCTAGAAGCCCAGGAGCATGGGGGCGGTAAGTGGAGGCAGCATCATATCGGGGCTGGTAAGGGCGGTTGTTGAAGGAGCCACGGCCTCGGTTGTTCCACGAGCGACGCGGGAAGGATGTGAGGGCTGGGAGCGTTGGCTAAAGAGAGCCGTAGCATAAGAGGGAGAGCCCGAGTGAAACTGGAGAATGGTAAGATGAATCTCACGTAATCTTGCCATTCTTAGTGGAAGTATCTAATACATACAGCTTACCTTCAACATAGATCATCTTTCACTCTTGATATTGTGGAAGATCATCTTCACTCTTGATGGCCAAGTTTCTGTGGTGCAGCTTACGTAAGAGGTGGAATTGGGACCGACTGCATTAAATCTTTATATAGGGGAGGTGGTTACAGTCTCCCAATTAAACTATCAATGTCCCGCACACCACTATATTGATAGTTGCACTAAATACCATCTTTTAATGTATGACACTAAATCTCACTTCTTAGTTTCATTCACCAGCCAAGCAGCCTACTGCTATCAACTTACAACCTAACTTCACCGAGGATATGCATAAAGATGCACTATTGATGTGGCACTCGGAATAGAGGTTCTTTGCATTCTCTTTATGGGCCCCCCTTTTTTACTCTATGAATGATATTTCAACATATCCTAACCCATCACCAGCTCTTTTGTGGAACCCACGACAGTCCTTCACCAATCCCATGTGCATTTTAGTAGGAAAAAAGAACGATTATTTCAAACATATTCTAACAGAAACCACCGAATTCAACTACTTCCATTTTAAAAAGAAATATGAAAAAGAGAGACTTAGAATGCGCACGAGGACCAGAAGTGGTCCACCCTATCAGTGTTGTACATGTGGCACCCCTATGGGTGGTGGCTCCCCCTATAGACTGTCTTTAGAAGAAAAAAAAATGGATTGCTGCATGATCCTAGCCATCGGATCAACTGCTCCCCGATGATGTTCGTAGAACAATAAATTTCTTTGGTAGGTTTATAATTTATCAAGTTATGTAGTAGGTCAGTAGTTAGTTTGGCACAAATGGTCGGACAATATATTCAATCTATACAGGGGGATATGAACATGTCAAGGGTAATGCTAAGTCGTTAAAGGGCCATCTTTGTAAATATGGTTTTTAAGCGGGGGATATTGTGATCATTTCAACTGGGTAATGTGTCACTTGTTCATCTGTCTAACTATATCCATTTCATATCATAGAGAAATAGAAGTAGTTGTTGAAAACCATACAGTTAATTCAAATAAACAAAAGATATAAAGCTCTAACGACTTGGTAAGACTCTCTTCCTTGTGATGATAAGTCTCTCTTCCTTGTAATGATATAACATAAGACTCTTTCAATGCCTCCTCTATCTATGTATCTATAAATAGGCATCATTTCCATGCTAGAGTTCTCACCCCTCAGCAAGCAAGGAAAAAGTTCTTAGAATATCAACGAAGAAGATGGGTGCTCATTTCCTTATTGTTACTGTGTTCTTGGCCTTGACTTCCTCTCTTGCCTTTGCCTCTGATCCCAGTCCTTTGCAGGATTTCTGTGTTGCTGTTGACGACCCTAAGCGTACATGCTCTCTCTTCTTCTTCTCTTCACAACTTCTATCTCTTCAATGTTTACTACGTTAGCATTGCTAGATATCACAAGTTATGACTAATTAATGTTAATGTATTTATTTTTCAGTGTTTGTGAATGGGAAATTCTGCAAGGATCCCAAGCTTGCTACAGCCGAGGATTTCTCTTTCAAGGGACTCGATATAGCGGGAAACACATCAAACAAAGTTGGGTCCAATGTCACTCAAGTAAATGTTGCTCAAATAGCTGGACTCAACACCCTCGGCGTCTCTTTGGCTCGTATAGACTACGCACCATATGGTCTCAACCCTCCCCATACACACCCTCGAGCAACTGAGATCCTAACTGTATTGGAGGGCACCCTTTATGTCGGCTTCGTCACCTCCAACCCTGAGAACCGCCTCTTTACCAAGGTACTTAACAAGGGAGACGTCTTCGTGTTCCCCGAAGGGCTCATTCACTTCCAATTCAATACGGGACACAGTAATGCTGTGGCCATTGCTGGTTTTGGCAGTCAAAACCCAGGTGTAATCACCATTGCTAATGCTGTCTTTGGGTCAAAGCCACCTATTTCTGATGATGTTCTTGCCAAGGCCTTCCAAGTTGACAAGAAGGTGGTTGACTATCTTCAAGCTCAGTTCTGGGTGAACAACTAGAAACTATATTTATGATGTTCCATTTAAGAGTCAATGAATAGTTCGGACGCATAAATAGGATATAGGCATATTTGCTCATCTTAGAATAAACGGAGTTTGTTATGTATGTGTTTTTTTCTTTTTTTGAAACCTAATATATTGAATAAGAGAGTTTGTTATCTATGTTGGCAACCAATCTCTCTCTATACTTTAGGTTCTATAAAAGGCGAATTATTGAAAATTCAGATTATAAATAAGGACAAGTTAGTGTTTTGACCCCAAACAGTTTTGTCCTTCTGGGTGTGTACCCTATGGGTGCCTTCGGTAGGCGAGAAAATGGGTGAAAGAAAGAAAAGAAATGAAAATAAAAGAAAGGGAATAGAGAAAAAAAAACTTAAATTTTCTCGCAAAATAACCATCAAAAGATGGATGAAATTTTTGGGAGAAAGTTTGTTACAATTGAGAAAGTGCAAGAAAATGAAAGTGTGTTTCTTGCAAACTAAAGGCAAGAATAGTGCAAGAAAACACATTTTTCTTTTCTTTTCCCTCACTTTCTTGCCAAACGAACACACTCTGAATGAAGTCTTTTTGCAATGAGCCTTAATTCCATCAAGTACATAAAAAAACATTAATTATTGCGTCCTCTCCATCAAAAGAAAGAATTTAGAGTTGAGGCCGTGTGCAGTGTTGACATGCACCGCGTCGTTATGGATGTGGAAAAACAAAAAAATTTGGGTTCATATCCAATGATAAATGCTTACTCTTGAACAAAAGCAAGGGCGGAGGCACGAGGGGGCACGTGCCCCCCCCCTCCTAAACTTTTGAGAAAAAAAGATTTGTTTTTTATATGTATTATATGACATAGCATGGGCATGGAGGTGGATGGAGTCCCAATCACAGCCAATTGCAATTGAACTCGGGAGAGGTCAATTGCACCCACAGGCCAACACATGTCCCTTTTAACCCTATTAACTGTGTTTAAGATTCCCTAACCTTTGGCGGTTCACCAATATAATTTTAGTTTTTTTTTTAAATTAGAACCCTAAGGGTTACAAATCCTTAACTATAGTTTAATATTTTTTTTTCTAAAATTAAGGTTATATTGTTGAACATCAAGGGTTTGTAAATCTTAACCACAGTTAATAGGGGTTACAAGGGACACGGTTTGGCTGTGGGTGTGATTGAACCCACCCCGAGTTCAATCGTGAATGGTTCGGATTCGATCTCAAGTGGGTGCCCCTAAGCTTTTGAAATTTTTTAAAAAACTATAATTTACTGAGGATTTAGAATCGTCTACAGGTATAACCTAACTCCTTGGAGTCGGTTACAACCCACAGGTCAAACATGTCCCTTTTAATACCTCTTGATTGTGATTAAGATTCACTACTAACCTTGAGGTTTAGAATTGAGGAAAAAATTAACTCTAAAGGTTAAAGTTGTTAACTAGAGTTAAAAGACTTTAGTGTTGGAATTGGACTCCACGGAGTTTGGTTATCACCTTAGAGGATTAGTCATGGGTCAGTTGTCTCATTGAATTTTTTTTTAAATATATCTTTTAACTATTTTGTTTAATTATTTAATAGGGCATAGTCATTGTACAAGTGGACAACTGCTCCCGAACTTTTTCAAAGAATTATATTGTATTATTTAATATAGCATTGCCATAGGGCAAGGAGACAACTGTTCCCGTAAATAAGGAGAAAAAATGTATGGATGAAATGACCCACAAACTTAGTCGCCAAAAAAATCAAATTACTACTTACCAAAAAATAATTAAAAGAAACGTATAATGTTATAAAGACCCACTGAATTAAGAAGTACACAAACTTTTATATGATTATGAATTTTACATAATTGCGGTGGAAACTTGAAGTCCTCATATTGGAACGAAGATTGGTAACCTATTCGCAAACATATAGCTTTCTCTACAAATTTGTTAAATGGGGACGATTTTGTTTCCAATAATAACCTGGATTGGAATCTACAAAAACAAAGTTGCCAACACTTGAGAGAGATATAAAACCATTAATTTAGGCTCATGAAAAGCCTAAAACAATGAACCAATGCTCTATTTTCTGCCACAATGTTAGGTCAAATTTCATGGAGTAAACATCACCAACAATTTCTTCGAGATGCCCCATCTACATTAATTAATATAAATTCTTGCAAAGCTTTAATCCACTTAGTAAGTTTAATGTTATCGTTTTCGGTTGAAACTAGTCAATTTGAAGAGATTGGAGAGCTAGAACCCCAATTGAGTAAAGATAATGGTATGCATTAGTTAGAGAGGATCCAATCTCGTCCCAATAATACATTGTAGTGGGATGAGGAATCCACCACAAATAAAGCATATCAAGTCTTCTTATTTCCTATTTAATCCCTATGTTTCGGTCAAATCTCCTGCGAAACTGTTGACCGTAACTTCTGTGTGAATGAGATCTGCTTCGGAATTTCTTAATATATTCAATTTGGTGAATAGTAAGTTATTTACTGCAGGTCCATTATCCACAAGTAATCTTTGCATTGGGCAATCATCGATATAGGCCAAAATACTGAGTGGCCTAAGATGTCACGTCATTCTTTCGGCTTGCGGGAGCCTACAGTCCATTTCGGTCCTCTCTCGCCAAACAATCGGCCGTGCTTCCCTAGGCCTAGGAATTATCACTTCTTATTTCTGTAAAGCATTGCACATTAATGGTATTGAATGGGTATGTATTAAACAATTTTGTTTATGATATTGGGTAATTTTAGTGTTACAGTTAAATTGTGATTGTGTTGTTCTATACTATATAGAGGTGGAAAGAATATAGGTATCCAAAAAATTTTATAATATTAACTAAATTATTATTTTATTTAAAGTCATTTAGCAACGTTTTCATAACCGTGTCTCATAATATAAATAAATTGAATTATTTTTTAAAAGACTTTTAGCGGCGGTTTTGAAACCGTCGGTGATAAATTTATTAAAATAATTAATTTTTATAAGACTATTTTAGTTGCGACTTCATAACTGCCACAATAGATTATATTTAATTGACTATATTGCTCTTAATTAACCATCGGGGAAAGATAACGAAACCACCGATAATGCCATCAACTTTTAGTGTCCGGTTTATCCGACTATCACAAGAACCGCCGCTAAAGCCTTTCGTGAAAATGGTTTTACAAGTGCCTCATTGAGCCCGCTTAAGGTTTTAGGGATGATTTGTAATCCGATAGTGGGGTTTGTAACCGATGCTAAAACCCATTAATTTGTAGTGAATGAAAAGGTCTCTTCCGGATGAGGTAATCTAGCTAATGGTTTCTCCCCGAGGAGCAAACTATGTTATTGAGAAGCAAGTGTGTTGGTTTAGATTTGTTGTGTGTTTGATTGATGTTGGCTCCCGTCTTTCAGTAATTGTTCCCACCAATTTTATCCTCTTTCTATATTAATAACATCTGATTCTGTCAAGTTTTCTTAAGAGTAATTGCCCTTCGAACAGGGATCCATCTATCTTAGCTTCTTCTATAATGTGTGAGCAATATGGGTACTTAGAATAACTGTCTCCTCTAACTTGTTCCACATTCCATGATGCCAGCTTATTCTATCATCTATTTGTTGTCATTTTTTGCTACATGCCCCATATATGTAACCTCTGATGTTTGCCATATGCGTGTCTGAAATTTTCCAATCTTTTATTTATGAAGTCTTTTTGGCTAAGGGTAGAATCTTATTGCCGAAGTCGGTGTGCATAACTTCGGCCACTCTTTCGTGGTAATCACATCCATTACTCTTCGGCCTTGATCGAAACTCATAACCATTATCATAGTGAGGTCTGAAACTTGGTTTGTATTACTTTGTAGAGATCTTACATATCACCATATTACCCAACCATATGGATGTTATGTTAGGATATTGGTGTTAACACTTGGCCTGGCGTTCAAAAGGGTGGGGCTTTAGATCAGCTCTAGTCTTCGAAAGGCCTAAACTGACTAGGCCCAAGCTCTACCCTCAAGCTCCAGGGCCTAAAAAAGAGCATCAAAGTTTTTATTAAGTCATGTGAGTCCTACATCTCCCTCTCTTAAGATCACTCAATCTCTTCTCTTTCATATAAATCCCAAAATCCTTTTAATTTTGTGTTTCTTCTTTTATCATTGTTCCTATCATTCTGTCATCCGCATGGTGTTTGATGCGATAGACCCACTTGCATCCAACAACATTGAAGTTTTGTGGAGGAGTTACTAAGGGCCATGTACCATTTTTGAGGAGTGCATTGAATTCCTCCACCATCGTGTCACGCCAAACAGGAAGTTTTGGAAGCCTGAGTAAAACCTAAGGGCTCAAAGCTAGCATCAGTTAACTGAGATTAAAGGGACACAGGGAGGCGGTGTTTGGTGGAGAGAAAGGAACGAGGGGTTAGTGTACCACTTTCGGTGCGGGTTGTCATGGGATGGATGGAGGTGACCGGTGCAGCAGGAGGTGGGAGGACAGGGAGATCGACCACAAGGTTGAGAGCTGGAGCCGTAAGGGGAAAGGAGGAGGGGACAGTGGTGAAGACTGGTGGAGAGGAGGAATGTCTAGAGGAGAGAAGGGAGGAAGTGAGGGCTGTCTCGGGTTCAACAGGGACAAAGGCGGCAGGTGATAGGTGGTAATGGAGCAGCTAGGGCTGAAGTGGAGTGAATGATAGGGGCATCCGTAGGTGGAGGTGAAGGGGCGGTGGATGCCAGGCCAAGCCGAGGAGATGTAAATATGCATTGGGAGGGAGAATGCAATAGCTCGGTAGATAGACCATGGTTTGAGGGGAGGGGTTGGAAGGTGGTTGGATCAGTTGAAACAGAAAGCATTGTTCATTTAAAATAAAATGGTAGGAGATGTAAATGCGATGAGTGAGCGGATCAAGACAACGATAGCCTTTGTGAAGAGAGCTATAACCAAGAAAAAAGCAACGACTGCTCTTGGGGCTGAGTTTGTCTTTGTAATAGGGGCCAAGAAAAGGAAAGCATCCACACCAAAAATTTTGAGATGGGAGTAGGGAGGGGGTTTTCCAAAGAGAATTTCGTAGGGAGAGAGGTGATTATGTGCGGAGGAGGGGAAACGATTAATAGGGTAGGATGTCGTAGCAAAGGCATCGGCCCAAAAGGGTTTGGGCAAGGTGCTTTGGGTGAGGAGAGTGTTGCCAGTGTCAACGAGGTGACGAGGCTTGTGCTCAGGCACACCATTTTGTTGAGGGGAGTGTGGGCACGAGCGGCGAGAGAGAATGCCATGTGAGGTGAGGAGTTGTTGGAAGTGTTTTCTAGTGAACTCACCACCTCTATCCGATTGGAAATATTTAATTCTTTTATCAAAGATGTTTGTCACCATGCAACGAAAAGTGTAGAAAATAGAAGCACAATCAGACTTTTGGCACATTGGGTAAATCCAAGTAAAGCGACTATAGTCATCAATAAAGATAACGTAATAGCGAAAACCGGAAAGAGAGGGTACCAGGGCGTCACTACGAAATTCAATGTTTATTGCAGTAGCAAGAAACCGTCGCAAAAACTACGAAAACTGTCGTTATAAGAATATAACGGCGGTTTATCGAAAAGCCGTTCTAGGTCTTGTCGCAAAGGATGTCATAGCGGTTTCTAACGACTGTTATTCTATCCGCAGCTATAGAGTTTACTTCTTACGGTGCTTATTATATCCGCAGCAATAGATTTCACTTATCATGGCGCCAAGATAACCGAGAGGGCCGAATTCATGTTTCCCAAGTATACTTTGGCCTAAACCTACAAAGCTCCACTGAATCCAAACCAGGGGTCGGATTTCGATTCCGTTTCTTCTAATGCATGTATTTAAAAACATCCTAAGTGTAGGAGTTGGTTTCGAGAGAATCATAGGGCATTTGCTCGATTTGGACACCGAAAGGGCCGAATTCCATGTTTCTCAAAGTATACTTTGGCCTAAACCTACAAAGTTCCACCGAATCCACACCGGGGGTCGGATTTCGTTTCCATTTCTTCTAACGCGTGTATTTAAATATATCCTAAGCGTAGGAGTTGGTTTCGAGGGAATCCTAGGCCATTTGCCCGATTTGGACACCGAGATGGCCAAATTCCATGTTTCTCAAGTATACTTTGGCCTAAACCTACAATGTTCCACCGAATCCACACCGGGGGTCGGATTTCGATTCCGTTTCTTCTAACGCATGTATTTTAATATATTCTAAGTGTAGGAGTTGGTTTCGAGGGAATCCTAGGCTGTTTGCCCAATTTGGACACCGAGAGGACCGAATACCATGTTTCTCAAGTCAACTTTGCCTAAACCTACAAAGTTCCACCGAATCCACACCGGGAGTCGGATTTCGATTCTGTTTCTTCTAACGCATGTATTTACATATATCCTAAGTATAGGAGTTCGTTTTGAGGGAATCCTATGCCGTTTACTTTATTTGGACACCGAGAGGGCCGAATTTCATGTTTCTCAAGTATACTTTGGCCTAAACCTACAAAGTTCTACCAAATCCACACCGAGGGTCGGATTTCGATTCCGTTTCTTCTAACGTGTGTATTTCAATATATGGTAAGTGTAGGAGTTGGTTTCGATGGAATCCTAGGCCGTTTTCCCGATTTGGACACCGAGAGGGCCGAATTCCATGTTTCTCAAGTATACTTTGGCAATAGGGGTTCTGTCCTTGGAAGTTGCACAGCTTGTAGTCGTTGCAGTGACGGCAACACTACTATTTTGACTCTTAGTTTACCATTTTCTAATTTGACCCCTATTACTTTATTAAGGAAACATGGCAGTCCCGTTTGACCGTTTAAAAGCTCAAGCCGCCACGTGCCCCTTTTAATACTCACTAACTATGATTAAGATTCACTCACTTCTCCATCTAACCTTAGTTTTAGAGAAAAAATAACGGCATTAGGTTGGTTATGCTTAACCGTAATTAAAGAGGGCTCTGGAAGCAGCCACGTGTCCTTTTAAAGGATCTTAGGTTAATTATATGTAACCACATTTAAAGGATCTTTATAAGCCACCACGTGTCCCTTTGAACACTCATATTTCATATTAGATCATCTTCATCTCTTTGTTGAGCTCTCTGTAAGTCTCTCTTTCATTGTTTTTATTTCATCTACCAATTTGCATGAAATAAGCAAATGAACTTTATAAATAAATGACCTTATTTGGGCCAAACCCATATTAGCATATGGAACCTAGCTTTTCCATTTTGGTCTATGTTTTCATACATATGCATGTCCTGTCCACTACCATGATCCTAATTTTCGTAATCTCTTTTGTAGTTATATTCAAATAAGTATTCTTTCTTACATGCATACATTGTTTTTTCAGTGCAATTTTCAACTAGGTAGATCTCTCTCTCTCTCTCTCTCTCTCTCTCTCTCTCTCTCACATATATTTAAATCAAGCAATAAGCAATTGGGCGTGGCTACCATAGTTTTTGTGTTGCTTCTATGCTTCTTCTTCTATTGGTCATCATTCATGATTGGGATTTAGAAACATAAGAGATATATTTTGGTTAAGTGCACAAAAAGTTAAGAGATCCTAATTCACTAATCCATGTTTTTCTATAGAGTGAAGATCACAAAAGTAGAGTAATTTTAAACGCGTAACTGGATCGGATAAATGATATCTATATTAGCTTAAACATACTTCCAACTGAGGCTACATGTTTACACGAGTGAATTACTTGTCAAATGAACATATTGTAGAAGGGTGTTACTATTGAGACCGTCTAGGGCCGAGGCCATGCGGGCCAGCGTGAATCCCGAGCTATTTTTTTTCAAACACCTCAGAGCCACGCTGGCCAGCATGGTCTCGACCCTAAACAATCTCAAAATCATTTTCCAGTGTAGAATTAGAACTTCTTATAAATGTTATTAAAATAATAATAGATTATTATTATAAAATGAATTAATTAATCTTTACTATTAAAATGCGAGAGGCAGCGTAGATTGATTTTTCTAAAATTCATAAACTACCCTTATATAACACAAAACTTTGATTTAATGTTTTATTTTAATTCCCAAACTACCCCTTGCTCATCTATCTATTTAAAGAATAGAATCCCAACCAATCATGATTGAACTCGGGGAGAGTTCAATTCAATCGCACCCGCGGGTTAACACGTGTCCCTCTTAACTCCTATTAATTGTGGTTAACTCCTTCCCCTCGCTCTCACGTGCATCGCACGTGCCACCCGCTAGTATATATTTATTAAATATACTGCTGGATAGTTTTAAGGTTCATGTAACATTTCAGGCTTAGGAGTAATTCTCCTACATATAAGGAGAGTGTCTTTACTATTATAATGCGAGAGGCAACATAGACTGATTTTTCTAAAATTCTTAAACTACCCTTATACAACACAAAACTTTGATTTAATGTTTTATTTTAATTCCCAAACTACCCCTTGCTCATCTATCTATTTGAAGAATAGAATCGCAACCAATCATGATTGAACTCGGGGAGAGTTCAATTCAATCGCACCCGCAAGTTAACACGTGTCCCTTTTAACTCCTATTAACTGTGGTTAACTCCTTCCCCTCGCTCTCACGAGCATCGCACGTGCCACCTGCTAGTATAAATAATACAAATAATAAAAAACTAATACTATTAAAAATAAAATTTATGAAATATTTTTAAAATATATTACTTAATATTTAAATAAATAGATAATATTATTTAATTTTAGATATTCTTAATTATTGTCGTGCATCGCACGGGGTCTCTGCTAGTATATATGTATATATACTATATACTAAAAAAATTAGGATGCCTATGTGGCATCGCTCTCTCATCTCGATTCTAAGATTTGTGATGCCACATCATCACTTGATCTACCTCATTTATTTCTTCCAAAGTGCACTTAAGACAACTATAAGGGTTTTGTTAAATTAATTGGACTGGTGGGTGTTGGAAACGGATTCCAAGTCCCAACTCCACTTAAGTGGGACTCATAAATACCCCCTCTTACCCTCTTTATCACTCTCCATTATAATTGTGTTTTTGTGTTATTATTAATGGTTAGTTTTATTATATTTTATTTTTTTCTTGATTGTTCTTTTAGTAATTATTTTTATTCACATACCCTCTTTATCACTCTCCCTTATTTTTTTCTTGAACTTAGTTCATACACAAACATGGACGAATAACCCCAAATTAAGCAAGGGAAATAAAAAACCACACAATTTTACAGTGGAAAATGGAAGCTAGAAATCAAAGAGATGAGAAAAAATTATCCACATACTGGATTGAGAGGTTTAAGCAGTTTTGAGCAATTCACAATACTTTCTGAAATTGGATAAACCATCATCAATCCTAGATTTTTCAATTCTACTGCTATTCTTCGAAAGAAAATTCTTCAAAAAGTGAAATAAAAAAAAAAAGAAAATGCAAATTGGGGTTTCAAAAATGCAAATTTTATAAATTACACAGAGAGAGAGAATTCTTACAAAGAGGGTGACCGAAGAGGGAGAGAGTGCTGCGCAGAGAAGAGGTGCTGCCGGAGGTGTGGTTGCCGGAGAGGGTGCTGCTGGAGAGGGTTGTTGTGTTGGCGGAAATGATCGTGCTAAGCTGAGCTGACCAGAGGCATGCAAATAGTGACATGCATGACACGTGTTAGAGTAGAGAGAGAAAGAGTAGAGAGAGCAGAGAGAGAGAGAGAGAGGTTGTGGGAACTTACCAAGGAGGTGCTGCCGAAGAGGGTGGAGGTGCTGCCGGAGAGTTGGTTTCGAGGTGCTACAGGAGGTGTGGCTGCCGGAGAGGGGAGAGGGGGCTGCTGGAGGACGGAGCAGGGAGGCCAGAGCACGGATGCTGGAGCAGGATGCCGAAGCAAGGATGTGGGAGCAGGACGCCGGTGCAAGGAGAACCAGAGGGGAGCACGAGCAGGGTGAAATGAAGGGAAATGATCGGGCTGGTTTTTAATGATTTACAACGGCGGTTTTTCATTACCGTCGTTATAAGTTAGTTATAACAGCATATATTAGACCTACCGCCAAAATAATCAAGGTGGGAAGTGACTGGCCAGGAAACCGAAAAGGTGGTAGGAACTATTTGCAACAGCGATTATTTAACAACTGCCATTGTAAATTAGGGTTGTCACGGTCTTCTACTGCGGTTTTTTAGAACCGTCATTATAAGTAACCTCTAACTGCGGTTTTGAATAATCGTCGTTACAGCCATGTAGTTTAGTAGTGCGTGGCCCCAAACATCACTATAAATAAGAAAGAAAGAGTTCGGACTATCATGAATAACCGAATTAAATGGAAGGCGAGTACTCTAGCAAAGTTTGCATTCATGACAAAAATAATCCACTTTATTCAATGAAGATTCTAAACAATTTTGTCAAACAAGTAAACGAAGAACATTAGATGAGGGATGGCCAAGCCGGCGAGGCCACAGTTCAGCAGAGGAGGAGGAGGCAGCTAGAGCGTGAACTTTGCTAGGAAGAGAAGCTGGAATGGGATAGAGATTGTCTCTAATCCTCCCTTTGAGAAGAGTTGTCCCGGTGTGAAGGTCCTTAACACAAAAACCTCAAAGAAATAAAGTAAAAGAGCAATTATTATCCTTGGTAAAAGAGGCAACAAAAAGGAGGTTCTTAGTAAGAGAAGGAACATGGAGAATGGAATTTAAATGAAGGTGAGAAGGGAGTAGACAGAAGAGATTTACCCACATGGGATATGGGGGCCCCATTGCCGCTTCCAAAGATGACTAAGTCAGTGCCCGTGTAATCAGACACGTTGTGAAGGAGAGAGGAGTCGGTTGTCATATGACTTGTTGCACCGGTGCCAAGGTACCAATCCGAGTCATAGGACCGGGGCAGGGACATGGCAGCGAAGGATTTGTGGAGATGGTCCTCTTGGTTGGTGTGATTGAAGCGTTGGTGGCAAGTCATGGCTGAATGACCAGTTTGGAAGCTTATCTGGCAAGTGGCAGTGGGCCGGTTGTGAGTTGGGCCAGCATGTGATGAAGGGCCAGCGCCTAGAAGCCCAGGAGCATGGGGGCGGTAAGTGGAGGCAACATCATATCGGGGCTGGTAAGGGCGGTTTTTGAAGGAGCCACGGCCACGGTTGTTCCACGAGCGACGCTGGAAGGATGTGAGGGCTGGGAGCGTTGGCTAAAGAGAGTCGTAACATAAGAGGGAGATCCCGAGTGAAACTGGAGAATGGTAAGATGAATCTCATGTAATCTTGCCATTCTTAGTGGAAGTATCTAATACATACAGCTTACCTTCAACTTAGATCATCTTTTACTCTTGATATTGTGGAAGATCATCTTCACTCTTGATGGCCAAGTTTCTGTAGTGCAGCTTAAAGTCTTGAGTATTCGGTGATTGGAAAGCTTGCTTTCTTTCTCTTATTCATCTGTATTTATACAACTACAACTTCTATAATCTGTCAAGATCTTGGAAATATTACATGCAAGGATACAATGGATTTTAGGAAATAATACAATAAGGAAATACTCCAATGTCTTGCTATGTTGGTAACTGAATCAGTTCAGGGATCTTTGTTGATCCTCCAAGAATGGAAAGTGAGTCTCCAAGATTAGAAGGAGTGTTGATTCCATGCATGTTGGTTAATACACCCCTGTAAGTTGATGGCGAGTGAGACAACAACTTGGACTGCAAAAAACGAAACCGAGGGCTGGGGAGGCCCTTGGTGAAAATATCCGCTGGCTGCTGGTCAGTAGAGATAAATAGAATTTGGAGATCGCCTTGAACAACTCGTTCATGAGCAAAGTGATAATCTATCTCTATATGCTTCGTGCGAGCATGAAAAATGGGATTAGAGGCCATGTAGGTGGCACTCATGTCGTCATAATAGAGCCGAATCGATGAGTCCAAACAAATGTGAGAATCACGAAGAAGATAACGAAGCCACACCGTTTCAGTAGCAGTAAATGCGAGAGCCCGATATTCTGCCTTGGCACTAGATCGGGAGACGGTTTTCTGCTTCTTGTTGCACCGGGAGATAGGATTGGGGCCAAGAAAAATACTGAAACCAGTAGTGGAGCGGCGATCATCCGGATCACCTGCCCAATCGGCATCAGAGTATGCTGTTAAGTTAAAGTTATGAGAGGGACGAATAGTTAAGCCATGATGTAGATTCCTTTCAAGTACCGAAGAATTTGTTTGGCAGCCTGGAGGTGGAGGGATGTCGGGCGGTGCATGAACTGGCATGCCTGGTTAACAGCAAATGTTAAGTCAGGCCTAGTGATGGTGAGATACTGTAAGGCCCCAACGAGCTGGCGATAGGCAGTTGGATCCTCAAGGGGATCCCCTTCAAGAGCTAATAACTTGGATTGAAGAGCAACAGAGCTGGAGCAGGGCTTCGAGCCGATCATGTCATGCTTGGTGAGAATATCCAGAGCATACTTCTTTTGAGAGAGGACAAGGCCTTTCCCAGAACGAGTAACTTCCATCCCAAGAAAATAGTGAAGAGGACCAAGGTCCTTCATGTGAAATGAAGAGCCCTTGTTGGTGATGAAGGACTGAATAAGAGAGTCCGAAGTCCCAGCAAGGATAATATCATCCACATAGAGAAGCAAGACCAAGGTACCAAAGGAGGACCGGGAGATAAACATGGGGTTGTCAGCCTTGCTACACACAAACCCGTGCGCAAGTAGATAAGAGCTATACTTTGAAACCAGGTGCGAGGGGCCTGTTTGAGGCCGTACAAAGCTTTGTGAAGGCGACATACATGATCTGGAAAATCTCGATCAATAAATCCGAGAGGTTAAGACATAAACACTTCTTCTTCGAGGTCACCATGAAGTAAGGCATTACTCACATCAAGTTGACGAATAGACCAGTTGAAGGAGACAGCTAGAGAGAGAACTAACCGTATAGTGGCTGGTTTTACTACTGGACTGAAAGTCTCATCAAAATCAATCTCGTGTTGTTGATTAAAGCCCTTGGTCACAAGTCGAGCTTTATAACGTTCCAGTACCATCAGCACGTTGTTTCACTTTGAACACCCATTTAGAGCCAACAATGTTCATATTTGGTTGAGAGGGAACAAGAGACCAAGTGTGATTGCGAAGAAGAGCATTGAACTCTTCAACCATTGCCCGACGCTAATGAGGTTGTTTGGAGGCCTGAGTGTAGCATGTGGGTTCCTGAATTTGAGAGGCAAAGAATGTCATCAAGGAGGGAGAGATGGGATGTCGGGTCGAGAGCCAAGCTTTTGGGGTAAGAGTGCCATCTTTACTGCGAAGATTGTAAGGGTTTGTGTGAGGGACAGGTGCAGATGGGGGGTAGGGGTGGGGGATGGTGGCATAGGGGAGACCGAGGTAATGGGCGGATCCGGGTTGTGATTGAGATCAACAAGGTCAATGGTGGGAAGAGACGACAAGGGAGATGGTCTAGGGGAAGGGGCATCCGAAGGGTCATTCTTATGAAGTAGAGGTGGCCAGAAGGCATGGTGGGGGGGTAGTAGAGGCAGTCGGGTTCGGGGTTGGTGCACATGTTGGTCCAGGGGCACCAGGGAGATGACCCGGGAAGGTGGTGAAATGTGGTGGCTCAATGGGCTGACCGAGTGGTGGCTCGGAAGGCTTGCGGATGACATCATATGGAAAGGATCCTTCAATAAATTTAACATGTCGCAAGATGTACACACAGCCAGAGAGAGGATCTAGACACCGATAGCCCTTATGGGAGGGGCTATAACCAATGAACACATAGCGGGCTGACTTGGGGCTCAACTTGTCCGGTCTAGTAGAACCGAGAAAAGGGAAGCATTCACAACCAAATACCCGTAAAAAACCGTAGTCGGGGCATCGGTGAAACAATATCTCAAAGGGAGAAGTGTTGCCAAGATGTAGAGATGGCATCAAATTAATGAGAAAGGCAGCCGTGAGGAAGGCATCCAACCAATAAGATCGAGGAAGGCCACATTCTGAGAGAAGAACATTCCCAGTTTCAACTAGATGACGATGTTTGCACTCGGCAACGCCATTCTGTTGAGGTGTGTAAGGACAAGATCGTCGGTGAATAATGTCATTGGACTCAAGAAGGCGAGAAAATGTCTTACTAATGAATTCACCACCCCCATCACTCTGAAAATGTTTGATCTTGCAATTAAATAAATTTTCAGCCATAGTCTTAAACATAATAAAGGCACTTATGCTCTCGGATTTGCGTCTCAATGGGTAGAGCCAAGTAAACCTGCTAAAATCATCCACAAACAGAATGTAATAAAACAAAGCCCAAATTGGAGGCTAGAGGAGCCGGGCCCCAAACATCGCAATGAATTAATTCTAAGGGAGATGTAGAATGATGATCAATAGAACGAAAAGGTAAACGATGACTTTTAAAGAGATTACATCCCAAACAAGAGAAAATTTTATTACTAGAAGAAGAAAGTTGAACATCTTTATTTGGAAAGAAAAAGGGCATAAGGGAAGGGGACGGATGTCCAAGCCGCCGATGCCATGTAGAAAAGGAAAGAGAAGCCACCATCGCCGACGGTCGTGGAGGACGAGTGACTCGAATGGGGTAGAGATCTTGATCAATTGGGCCGGCGAGAAGTACCTTCCCCTGCGAAGATCCTTAATAGAGAAACACCAAGGAAAGAAAGTGAAAGCACAATTATTATCACGAGTCAGTTTAGCAACGGATAATAATTTTTTCTTAATTGAAGGAACATAGAGAACAGAAGGAAGAGATAAAGAAGAAGAGGAAGTAGAAATAGAGGAGTTACCAACACGAGAGATAGGGATCTCCTGCCCATTACCAACCATGATGTGATCAGAGCCCGCATACTCAATAGACTGGTGAAGAAGAGAGGGATCATAGGTCATGTGACTGGTGGCTCCAGTATCAGCAAACCAGTGATTATCATTGGAGTGTTGGACAGACAGTGCTGCAAAAGATTGTTGAAGAGATTCATCTTGAAATGCATGGTTGAAGCAATTCTGGCATTGTAAAGCATTATGTCCGGGTATGTTGCAGATCTGAGAAGCAGATGGAGCTCGGGTGGGGGTGCGATAGGTATGAGATGGGTCAGGGCCCAAGATACCCTGATCACGTGGGTGAAAGTTCCCACCTCCACGGCCACCCCCATTGCGTTGAGGACGTCCACGACCACGACCACGGAAGGGTCGGCCACCACGACCCCTTCCACGTGGCTGTTGAGAGGAAGACCGATCTGTGTAGAAGGCCTGATCCGGTGAAGGAGTGAGGGAGGAGACGTGTTGGTACTGAGCCTGGCGTTGTTCATGAACTAATAGGCGAGATAGTAGTTCAGAAAAGCTAATCGGTTCCACCCGATTTGAGATAGTGGTAGTGAAGGAATCGAATTCAATGGGGACCCAGAGCATAATAAACGAGATCACGATCGGAAACGTGATCCTGTGCAGCAGCCAGAGCATCACTGATGCTTTTTAATTCATTCAAGTATTCTGAGATAGTGGATGAACCTTTCCGGAAGGTTTGCAACTTCAACCGTAGTTGCATGGTGCAGGCATGGGATTGCTGTGTGAAGGATGTGGCTAGAAAATCCCATATTTCCTTGGCTGTGGAGAGGCCAATGGTTTGAGAGAGGATTGGCTCAGTGAGAGTGGCGTTAAGGCAACTAGCCACTTACTGGTCACTGTGTCGCCATTGAAGATAGGCTGGGTTGGAGGAGTTATCTTCAAGAAGAGTGTTGGGAGGAAGAAAGGTGCCGTCCACATAGCCTACCAGATCTTGTGAAATCAAGATGGGCAGAATTTGCTTTCTCCATAGCAAGGAGTTAAGGTTTGTTAATTTAACAGAGACAAATTGAAGGATGTTGGAGATGTGAGGAGAGGGTGATGGAGGATTAATGGTGTTTGAAGAGTGATCAGATTTAGTAGCAGAGCTTTCAATAGTGGAAGCCATGAAGGAATAATGGTGAGGATAGAAGGGAGAGGGATTCGGTGATAGAAGGGAGAGAGAGAATTCGGCCAGGATAGAGCTACTGCTCTGATACCATAAAGTCTTGAGTATTCGGTGATTGGAAAGCTTGCTTTCTTTCTCTTATTCATCTGTATTTATACAATTACAACTTCTATGATCTGTCAAGATCTTGGAGATATTACATGCAAGGATACAATGGATTTTAGGAAATAATACAATAAAGAAATACTCCAATGTCTTGCTATGTTGGTAACTGAATCGGTTTAGGGATCTTTGTAGATCCTCAAAGAATGGAAGGTGAGTCTCCAAGATTAGAAGGAGAATTGATTCCATGCGTGTTGGTTAATACAGCTTAAGTAAGAGGTGGAATTGGGACCGACTGCATAAAATCTTTATGTAGGGAAGGTGGTTACAGTCTCTCAATTAAACTACCAATGTCCAGCACACCACTATATAGATAGTTGCACTAAATACCATCTTTTAATGTATGACACTAAATCTCACTTCTTAGTTTCATTCACCAGCCAAGCAGCCTACTGATGCCCTTCTCTATCAACTTACAACTTAACTTTACCGAGGATATGCTTAAGGATGCACTATTGGTGTGGCACTCGGAATAGAGGTTCTTTGCATTCTCTTTATGGGCCCCCCTTTTTTACTCTTTGAATGATATTTCTACATATCCTAACCCATCACCAGTTATATATACCAGCTCTTTTGTGAAGAATTCCATAATGATTTTCTTGTGGAACCCACGACAGTCCTTCACCAATCCCATGTGCATTTTAGTAGGATAAAAGAACGATTATTTCAAACATATTCTAACAGAAACCACCTAATTCAACTACTGCCATTTTAAAAAGAAATAAGAAAAAGAGAGACTTAGAATGCGCGCGAGGACCAGAAGTGGTCCACCCTATCAGTCTTGTACATGTGGCACACTTATAGGTGGTGGCTCCCCCAATAGACTGTCTTTAGAAAAAAAAAAAAAATGGACTGCTGCATGATCCTAGCCATCAGATCAACTGCTCCTCGATGATGTTCGTAGAACAATAAATTTCTTTGGTAGGTTTATAATTTATCCAAGTTATATAGTAGGCCAGTAGTTAGTTTGGCACAAATGGTCGGACAATATATTCAAACCTCGTATCTTCTCTATGCAGGGGGATATGAACATGTCAAGGGTAATGCTAAGTCGTTAAAGGGCCATCTTTTTAAATATGGTTTTTAAGCGGGGAGATATTGTGGTCATTTCAACTGGGTAATGTGTCTCTTGTTCATCTGTCTGACTATGTCCATTTCTTTTTTTCTTTTTTTTGGTGAAAAGACTAAATCCATTTCATATCATAGAGAAATAGAAGTAGTTGTTGAAAACCAATCAGTTAATTCAAATAAACAAAAGATATAAAGCTCTAACGACTTGGTAAGTCTCTCTTCCTTGTAATGATATAACATAAGGCTCTTTCAATGCCTCCCCTATCTATGTATCTATAAATAGGCATCATTTCCATGCTAGAGTTCTCACCCCTCAGCAAGCAAGGAAAAAGTTCTTAGAATATCAGCGAAGAAGATGGGTGCTCATTTCCTTATTGTTACTGTGTTCTTGGCCTTGACTTCCTCTCTTGCCTTTGCCTCTGATCCCAGTCCTTTGCAGGATTTCTGTGTCGCTGTTGACGACCCTAAGCGTACATGCTCTCTCTTCTTCTTCTCTTCACAACTTCTATCTCTTCAATGTTTACTACGTTAGTATTGCTAGATATCACCAGTTATGACTAATTAATGTTAATGTATTTATTTTTCAGTGTTTGTGAATGGGAAATTCTGCAAGGATCCCAAGCTTGCTACAGCCGAGGATTTCTCTTTCAAGGGACTCGATATAGCGGGAAACACATCAAACAAAGTTGGGTCCAATGTCACTCAAGTAAATGTTGCTCAAATAGCTGGACTCAACACCCTCGGCGTCTCTTTGGCTCGTATAGACTACGCACCATATGGTCTCAACCCTCCCCATACACACCCTCGAGCAACTGAGATCCTAACTGTATTGGAGGGCACCCTTTATGTCGGCTTCGTCACCTCCAACCCTGAGAACCGCCTCTTTACCAAGGTACTTAACAAGGGAGACGTCTTCGTGTTCCCCGAAGGGCTCATTCACTTCCAATTCAATACGGGACACACTAATGCAGTGGCCATTGCTGGTTTTGGCAGTCAAAACCCAGGTGTAATCACCATTGCTAATGCTGTCTTTGGGTCAAAGCCACCTATTTCTGATGATGTTCTTGCCAAGGCCTTCCAAGTTGACAAGAAGGTGGTTGACTATCTTCAAGCTCAGTTCTGGGTGAACAACTAGAAACTATATTTATGATGTTCCATTTAAGAGTCAATGAATAGTTCGGACGCTTAAATAGGATATAGGCATATTTGCTCATCTTAGAATAAACGGAGTTCGTTATGTATGTGTTTTTTTCTTTTTTTGAAACCTAATATATTGAATAAGAGAGTTTCTTATCTATGTTGGCAACCAATCTCTCTCTATACTTTTGGTTCTATAAAAGGTGAATTATTGAAAATTCAGATTACAAATAAGGACAAGTTAGTGTTTTGACCCCAAACAGTTTTTTCCTTCTGGGTGTGTACCCTAAATAAAGGATTTTTGCAATCAGTCTTAATTCTATCAAGTACATAAAAAAAAAAAAAGAATTTGGAGTTGAGGCTGTGTGCGGTGCTCAATTTCGATGAATCATAAATTCCAAACACAGTGCTTAGTGCTTACATTTACATGCTGACATGCACCGCGTCCTTATGGATGCGGAAAAACAAGAAAATCTGGGTTCGTATCCTACGATCCTAGAAACCAAGGTCCCCAATATTTTATTATAAGGAAATTAACTACACCTAACTAGGGGGACATAAATGCGTACTCCTAAACAAAAGGGAGTTAGATACTAAAGAGAAACAACCAAAGAACTAATTACCAAAAAATAATTAAAAGAACTTATGTTTAATGTTATAAAGACCTACTTTATTAAGAAGTAAACAAACTTTGATATTATTATGAATTTTACATAATTGCGGTGGATACTTGAAGTCCTCATGTTGGAACCAAGATTGGTAACCTGTTCGCAAACATATAGCTTTCTCTACAACTATGTTAAATGGGGACGATTTTGTTTCAAATAATAGCCTAGATTGGAATCTACAAAAAGAAAAAAAAATTGCAACGCTTGAGAAAGAAATAAAACCATTAATTCAGGCTCATGCAAAGCCTAAAACCATCAACCAATGCTCTATTTTCTGCCACAATGTTAGGTCAGATTTCATGGAGTAAACATCTCCAGCAATTTCTTGGAGATGCCTCATCTATATTAAATTTTTTTTAATTCTGGCTAAGGTTTAATCCACTTAGTAAGTTTAATGTTATCGTTTTTCAGTCGAAACTAGTCAATTAGAAGAGAGTGGAGAGCTAGAACCCCAATTGAGTAGCGATAATGGTATGCACTAGTTAGAGAGGATCTAGTCTCGTCCAAACAATGCATTGTAGTGGGAAGAGGAATTCACCACAAATAAAGCATATAAAGTGATCATATTTCCGATTTAATTTGACTGGAAGGACTCCCCGAATTTCGGTCACATCTTATGTGAAACTCCTGACTGTAACTTCTGTGCGAATAAGATCTTCTTTGGTCTTTCTTAATTTATTCAATGCGGTGAATGGTATGATATTTATTGTAGCTCCATTATCCATAAGTAATCTTTTCACTGGGCAACCATCGATATAGATCAAAATATCAAGTGACTTAAGATGTCGTGTCATTTTTTTGATCGGTTTCTCAAACACAATCTTTTCAGGCTGGTCAATTATAGTGGAAAAGTGGTTGCTTGAGTTCCAAACTCTATTTTGTGCAGGATTCATTATTATGTTTTGTAACTGAAAAATTTTCCCCAAGTTTCCTCCACCTCTACCCCTATATAATAGGAATTCGAAAAACCTTAGGCAAAAATGGACGACGTTGTAGCTGATCATCATTGAAAGCATTGACCCAAACAAAATGACATTGTGATCATCATTATCACAATCAGTAAAATCAGACTGAGACAATTTTGTCCTTTCTTTAAACTCAACCATTATATTAGTGGCATCAAGTATGTCCTCGACCCTTGGAATTTGTCCCTCTTCAGATTTGTGCATGACCAAAGCAGGGGTAATCAGTCTGACTTCATATTTCCGTTTGCTATTCACTCGACCTTCAATGTTTTGTTCATGTCTTGTTGTCTTTGCCATCTTGTTTTTTGAGTTTTGATCATATTTCTGTTTGTTTGCCATCCTCTTAAGATTCCGCATAGGCATGTGCTTCTGGAGGGTTTTGATCATCTGTTCGAGTTGCCACTTTTCCTTTACGGCTTGCCGGAGCTTGCAATCCATTTCGGTCTTCTCTCGCCAAACAATTGGTTTCGAGTTCCAAGGTCTATTGTAGATAGGAATTTGTTATTCTTATTTCTTGAACATTAATAGTATTGGATGGGTATGTATTAAATAATATTGTTTATGATATTGGGTAATTTTAGTTTTAGGGAAGGGATCCGGGAACACATGAAATAGAACATATATGTTCACACACTCACGTAACCTTTGGATCCTCAAATCGAACGGTCATTGTTACACTATCTTTTATATGAGAAAGGATAATTTAGGAATTTTGATTTTTTTTTATAAAACCGTCTTCTTCCTTATCGGGAAACATCTCTCTCTCCCCGGCGTCTTTCTATCTCCCTTCTTCCCTTCTCTCCATATGGGCAACGAAGTGTTGCAAGCTGTTGTTGCCCAATTTAATGTCAATCAACTCCTAACCTAGAGCCCACAAGTCTCTGCAAGAGTTTGATTTCGATGATGTGCGATCTCACTTGTCCTATGATGTGGAATTCTCGAAGGCGTAGCAGGAGAGGAGAGCAAGAGAGTGATTCAATGAATATGTTTGATTGTATATGTCTTTTGTTATCAAATGGAAAAGATGGTTGATACCAAATTAAAGATCATTTAAATGGTATCTACTCAACATGTTTGTTCTATTGAAGGATCAGGGTCTTTTAGATATTATGGTGGAGACAGGTTAATGAGTTCCATCTGTGTATATTTGAGGTTTGCATCCATGAAACTCCATTAAGGATTGTTTGGTAGCAAGAATTGGACCTTCGTACTTTTTGATCCGAAGTGTAGGAGCATTGGATCAATTGTTTTGATTAAAAAAAAAAACCTTGCTTTTTACTTGTTGATGCACCTAAAGTAGACAATGTGTTTCACCAAGGATTTTCTGCGAGATTGCAGATTCCAGCTTTACACAGGGATGATTGAATGTCTCCCAATAAGGAAGAAGACGGTTTTATAAAAAAAAATCAAAATTCCTAAATTATCCTTTCTCATATAAAAGGTAGTGTAACGATGACCCTTCGATATGAGGATCCAAAGGTTACGTGAGTGTGTGAACATATATGTTCTATTTCATATGTCCCCGGATCCCTTCCCTTAGTTCTATAGTTAAATTAGGATTGTGTTATTATATACTACTTACATACAGGTGGAAAGAATATTGGTACCCAAAATATTTAACAATTGTAATTAAATTATTATTTTTTTCAACTCATTTAGCAGTGTTTTCATAACCGCTGCTAATAATGCAAATAAAATAAATTATTTTTTTTTAAGTCTTTTAGCGGCGGTTTAGACACCATCGCAGATAACTTTATTAAAATAATTAATTTTTCTAAGACTATTTTAGCGGCAGCTTCATAACTGTCACTATAGATTATATTGAATTGACGGTATTGCTCTTAATTAACCGTCGGGGAAAGATAATGATACCACCGATAATGCCATCGACTTTTAGCAGCCGTTTTGTCCGACTATTGCTAGAACCGCCTCAAAAGCCTTTCGCAACTTTGGTTTTACAAGTGGTTTAGTGAACCGCCGCTTAAGCCTTTAGCGGCGATTTGTAGTCTATTAGCAGTCATTTGTAACAGCAGCTAATAACCATTAATTTGTAGTGAATGAAAATGTCGCGACCCAAAATCCCACGTAGGAGCATGTGAGACTTTGGTTCATGCTTATCATATCAAACCATCCTGTAAAAAGATACAAGGCATGTTAAATGCGGAAGCCATAAATTTCTTTATAATATAAACATATATTGTATTTCGTGTGCGCATAAGTTCAACAAGTCTAAGTACAAAGTGGACATTCCTACTTTTAAAAAATATACATTTCACTCCCTCACATCCCTCAACAATAATTGAGATAGAGACCCTCTCCTCATGAGGATGGTCCTGAGCAGAATCCTCCTCCACGTACTCCTCCTCGACCCATGGTGTAGCACCCCGGACTGTTCCATACTTAATGAATAGCACTTTCGTAGTCAATTAGCCTTCCACGTAGTCTAATTAATAAAAAAAGGAGAAATTGAAAATTCTGAAATGTCAGAAATGTTCCTTGTCGAAAGACAAATCCAATGCAAGTTGAATCGTCAAAATCTGACGAACGAGTCAAAAGATACTGCAGAGCACCGATCGCTCGGGCCAGTGTAGCGATCTATCAGTTCGCGACCAATCGCTCGGTCATTATTAGCGATCGATCGGTCCACAACCGATTGATCGGTGGCTATCAACTGGTTAACATTTTTTGTATGGGGATTTTTTCCAGAGGGTGTTTTTGACCGATCGCTCGGACAAGAACACCGGTCGTTCGGTAGGTGACCGATCGATCGGTCATAACCACCGATCACTCGGTCTATCGCGTTTTGCAGAAATTTCATTAAGGGCTTTTTCATCTTTTGGGCATTACACCCTTGCTTATAAGGGTTTGCCCGAGGCTTTAAGGGTTCATAAACCCTAAGGCAAACATTGGAGAGAAAGGGAGAGAAGAGAAAGAGGGGTTTTCAAATAGGGTTCCTCTTAAGCAAAAATCAAGAGTTTAAGCTCCCTAGTTCTCACTCAAAAGCTTGGATTCTTCAAATCCAAGGCAAAGCACGCGAATGACTCATTCTCCAAGCTAGGGCAGCGTCTCCCACAATATTTTAAGGGTTTTCCTCTTCTTCTTTCAAGGTAAATACACTCTACTAACTTCTTTAGCAATAACCTAGGTTTTTCTATGGTGTATGAGGACTCGTGATCGTATGTTTTCTTCCTTTTGAAATACATCATCTCTCTTAAATATAAACAAGATAAAGTAAAGGGTATGGATGTGTGGAGGCAATGGTGATTGAGGCGATTGGATGCCATATGGATGTTGTATGATATATGAAATGGAAAATGGTGGATGGGCATTTTACAAATAACGAACTTACCTTGATGATGTGATGGAAAATATGCACTAAAAAGAGGAAATGAAAGAACTAAGAAATGTTGCACACCGTGTGTTTGATAAAATGCCTAGACAAAGGTTAAATGAATTTAATGAAGAATATGGATGTAGGATGTTTGTAAGTTTTCTTTTAAATGATCAATTGCTCAAATGCGTTATATGTTGCCTAAATTGTCATATGATTATGCTAGAAATCAAAATGCTATATTCATGTGATCCTCGCATTCAAACATGTCATCATGGTTGCCACTATTGACAAGTACACAAGCACGTATGCATGCATGAACCGGGTTTTCCACGAGTAGCTTTATATGATAAATCAAACATGAAAACAAGTACATGACATGGAGGTTGGTAGCCCAAGTGAAGGGTACAAGCCTCTGGCTCACAAGAAAAAGAAATAAGAACATGTCAAGGAGGTTGGAAGCCCAAGTGGAAGGGTGCTAGCCTCTGACTCACAAGTGAAAGGAAACAAGTACATGACAAGGAGGTTGGTAGCCCAAGTGAAGGGTGCTAGCCTCTGGCTCACAAGAAAATGAAATGTCAAGGAGGTTGGTAGCACAGGGATGGGCAGGTGCTAGCCTCTGGCTCACAAGTATACAAGTCAAGACATGAAATACAAGACAAAACAGACACATATGCATGATTTTCACAAGCAAGACCGAGATATGAAAAGGGTTTCCCAACATGAGTTTTACCGAGGTTTTCACATTCATGCACGCATGTCAAGCTTTTGATATTGTTTCATGTTCAGTACTATTTATCTTATGTTGTTAGTATTGCTTTAATTGATATTTAGTATCGTGTTCACTGTTGTCATGCTTTTGTTATTGCTATGATTAGCTAGTAGCTTGCACTCGCTGAGTATTCCATGCTCAACCGTACTTTTATGTCGGCAGGTTCCGTGGAGGTCCTCGACCCCGAGCCTTGGGTTGAGGAAGAGTACATAAAGGAGAGGGAGCCACCTATCCCGTTGCAGTCCCAAGAGGATAGGGACTTAGATGTGTGGCCATACCTCGACTACTGTTGAGAGGAGAGTCTGAGAGGGTTCTTTTGTATATTTTGATAGTTTGATAGGTGGGCATGTCCACCTTTACTTTAGTTATGTGTTGTACATAAACTTGGAATACTAGTTTGAGTTTTAAAAGAAAAGAAAAAGTTAGTTCCTGTTTCCGCATTCATGATATAGCTTCTGCACTCTGATTTTTATTGTATTATATCATGTTTAGCCTTGTTCACTACAGGATGGTTTGGCAAGTACGTATAGTCACACCTAAAGTATCCCTTAATTCCTAGGGGGTATTTTGGGGCGCGACACATGGTCCCGAAGCACATATGTCGAATGGACCTACCGAAGATAACAGTTCGGCTGAGCATTGAATAGCTCCGCATATACAAATCACTAGATAATAATGTTATATACATTAGCATGCTTTCATATATGGCTGATAAGAATAGTCATGCATAACTTTAATCAAATGTGTAAATCATACTTTCAAATACAAATGCGCGTACTTTTCAAGACCTTATACTTCACTTTGCTTTCTTTAGAAACCGTATACATTTTCAAGCTTCTTCATGTCTTTTACTTTACAAGTATCGTATTTCAGTTACTTTACACATAGCTTATTATGGGAGTGTACTTTCAATATTTTACTAGTGTCCGACCTACAAAGGGCGGAACACACTAGTGTCCTTCACTTACTAGTGCCTGACATACAAGGGGTGGAACACACTAGCATCCTTCATATACTTCTAGACGTGTCTAGCCACTGTACCTGGCCTAAGTATACTAGCACCCTTAATCAACATCCCCGTTGACATTTTTGTACATCATTATACTTGGGATCAGATGACTATTGCCCGAACTAAATGGGAAGGAACACACTAGCATCCTCCCAATACTTTCCTTTATCTTTGTTGATTTTCTTTACTTTACATATATAAAAGCTCGATCATGCAATACTTGTGTTCATACAGTAATAGTGAGTGACATAGAGGCAATAGAGACATCAATTAACATGGCACATATTCTTCAATTCAATTCCATGGAAATAGCATGCTTATACTTAGGTTTTTCATCTTCAATTTCATCATTCAATAGCATACATGTAAAATAGGTTAAATACCTAAATTCATATTTTTCATATGTTTTTCATTAAACTTCATTTCATCATTCAATAAACATGTCTTTCATCAAAATCCATTCATCTCATCATTTTCATCAAGGAATCACAATATAAGCAAATAGTAGAGTAGATTCATATTTCATCATTATGAACATGCTTTTCATCTTAATTTAGACTAAAGAATTATAACAAGACTATCTAGTAGATTGTATATACTTTCTAAGACTGAATCTCTGTAGTCTAGATCTTGAGAAAGTGTTGAGAAGGATTGAGGAGGCTTGAGAAATACTTTGGAAGCAAAAACCAAGCTCCACCTTTGATCTCTAGCCCTAGTTGAAAACCCTAGCTTTTCCTCTATTTTCTCTCAAAAATCCTCTTAGAGCAAGCCCTAAACCCACGAATTGGGTTCTATTTATAGAGTTTGGGGTGTCTTGGGAAAGTCGGCTAAGCAAAAAAAAGCAGCAATCAGTCGACCGACAGGTATGGGCCGGCGGTCGACTAAGTGTCTAAAACAACCTGTGGCCCCTTTTAAGACAGTCAATCGTCCGGCTAGTATGGGCGGTCGACCGTCTGGTGTGTCTTTCCCCTTTTGGGCCATTTTTCACTCTTAACACTTAGTATTTTATACTCTTTGACTTGAACACCCAAACCCACATCCACACATACACATAGACTTCAAGCAACCTCATTTTCATTCAAACAAAACCCATAGGATTACATGGAAGATCCGGGGCTCTACAGAAAAGGTTTCTCCCAGATGAGGTAATTAAGCTAATGGTTTCTCCTCGAGGAGGAAACTATGTTGTTGAGAAGCAAGTGCGTTGTTTAGATTTGTTGCATGTTTGATCGATGTTGGGTCTTATCTTTCAGTAATTGTTCCAAACAATTTTATCCTCTTTCTATATTAATTCCATCTTATTCTACCAAGTTTCTTCGAGAATAATTACCACTTGATCAGGGCTCCATTTGTCTTATCTTCTTCAATCATGTGTGAGTAATATGGGTAGTTAGAATAACTGTCTCCTCTAAGTTGATCCACTTTCAATGATGTTTGCTTATTCTATCATCTATTTCTTGTCATTTTCGCCATGTACCCCATGTACGTAACCTTCGATGGTTGCCATATGTGTGCCCAAAATTTTCTAATCTTTATTTATGAAGTCTTTTTGGCTATTGGTACACACTTATTGCCGAAGTCGGTGTGCATAACTTCGGCCACTCTTGGGCCATTAGCCAAAAGTCATGATCAAAGTAGGAATGCCGTTCGTTCGTGGTAATCACATCCATCATTCTTCGGTCTTAGACCGAAACTCATAACCCATCTCATAGTGAGGTCTAAAACTTGGTTTGTATTACTTCTTAGAGATCTTACATGTCACCATACTATCTGTCCAATTGGATGTTAGGATTTTTGTGTTACCACTAGGCCTGGTGCTCAAAAGGGCGAGGCTTTGAATCAGCCCTAGTCTTCAGAGGGCCTAAACCGACAAGGTCCAAGTTCTACCCAAAATGAGAGATACTAAAAAATAGCATCGAAGTTTTTATTAAGTCATGTGAGTCCTACATCTCCCTCTCTTAAGATCACTCAATTTCTTCTCTTTCATGTGAATCCCAAAATCACTTTCATTTTGTGCCTCTTTTTATCATTGTACCTATATTGTCTTTATTTTTATCTCTATCTTAAATCTACTTATTATCATGTATTCAAAAGGAACTCTACCTGATGACCTTTGTTTATATAATAGTGTAGAATGCAAACGTGAATAGTGAGGTGATTTAAATAGTTTGATGGTTCTTAGATGGAGGAGCTTACATACCTATTATTGTCTTTTCAACAATAATATTATATAGATAGAATATATTTTCCCCTCTATTATCCCTAGTGTATTAAGGAATTTAAGGGGTGGTGCTTTTAATTGTTAAATATATGGTGGTGCTGAGCTACATCAGGGTGCATTGTGTTAATCTCCATCTCACATACAAGGCTAGTTTTTATTGGTCTAGCTAGCTCACTGAATTTTAGTCCTAGGGTCTTGAGTAGGGCATAAATAATATCCTTTTATTAATTTGGATGCAATTTTGTACAATAAAAACAAGGAAAATATCGAGTTAAACATACTCACATGTTTTAATGAACTTAGTCACCAACAACAAATAATGTATAAATTAGATTTTTAAGCTATAAATATTTATTTGTGAATTAATTCTCTATTTATTTTAGTAAATATGTATATTTATATATATAATTAGATTTCTCTCTTATTCTAATTAATAACAAAAGAAAAGATTTAAGAAATAGAATTTAAACTAAATCCAAATACATATGTGTGGAAGGGTTCTAATGGGTGAACACAACTTTTTGAGTATTTTTCTTGATGATATAAGATTGCAGTTCTTTAAATAATGGTGAACTTGTATTGAACTTGAAATTGTTTTCCTATTCCTAGGGGTATTTCAGTAATTTCATTATTAGGGTTATGATAGTAATTTCACTGGTGCAGTTAACCTTGAATAGATATCAACCTAACTAGAGGATGGAATAAATAATAGAATAAGAATAACTCTAAACGTGGTTTAGTTTGAACCTATTGACTAACAAGTGCCACTAATGGCATTTTAGTAATTAATGCATAGGGTTAGTATATGAGAAAAGAAAAGTGATCTGGAGAACTCGAGCGAGAGAGAAAACTATTATAGCTTTGAGAATTCTTGGTGGATTCGATTAGGGAAGAAAAACTAGGGAATTACGGATTCGCAAAGAACACACTTCCACCTTCCATTACATTGTTTCAAATTTTTGTTCTAAATTCTCTAGTATTCAGGCAAGTGAATACTTCATCCTAGATTTAGGTTTACTTTCCTTAGATTGAATGTTTTTAATTATGTTCTAATTAAAATTCATGCTATTATTCTGTGATTAGGTTGATATAAATCCTATTCGAAAATCATAATTAATGTTGTATATGTTTGATGATCTTACATATGATAGAAAATAACATAATAGGTTTTATGGATGAAAACATGGTGAGCAATCTAAGAGATTTTTTTTTTTTTTTCGGTTTGTGGATTTTCAGAATTTAGTTTAACTGAGAAAATTTACCCAGTTTCGATATACGGGTCATAACTTTGTGACCGTAAGTCTGATTTTGGTTCGATAGGACATCATTTCGAAGAACTCAAAAAGATCTACAACTTTTGTCAAGACAAATTTTCCTAAATCAATAGTTATGAGGGTCAAAGCCGAAAATCAAAAACGTGAAAAAGATCTGTCACATTAATTTTTCTAGGATTTCTTTTATATCTCATTAGTTAATTTGTTAAATGGTTGAAAGATACCCCTAACAAACTTAATTAATTAGTTGCTAACTAATTGGTTAGTAACTTGACTTATATTAGTTATAATTTCATCTAATTAGTTAATTTGTTAGGTGGTTGAAAGATACCCCTAACAAACTTAACTAATTAGTTACTAACTAATTGGACTGACTCATTTATGCCAGTATAAGGGTTTTACAAAACTCACTAGCTTAAAAAAGGTTTTTCAAGCCCTTAGGGGTTTGTGAAACCCTATTATCTTAGAAGATTTTGAGAATTTGTAGGGTTATAAATATTTGATATTTATAACTATGGTTTCAGTTGTAGGAACACAAGTTGAGCTCCTTTTGTAATGTAGTATGTTACGCCTACCTAGATTTAAATTGTGAATCTTTATCTCATCTCTTATAAATTTGAATGTACGTCATTTCATGTTTTGCTATGTTTACATGATGATAAATTATTCTACATGTCTATATTAACTACTTGGTTTAATTTATAAAATTGGGGAAAATGTATGGTTGGATTTGCCTTGCTATAGTGGTATGTGACGCTATAGTAAGGAAGATATGATCTAATTACCTTGAATTAAAATGTTTGTGGACCTTGACCATGTGTAGTGGGTCCATGACTAGATTGGGTTATGTGTGATCTCCAGAAGTAGATCCTTGGGTGAACTACGTGCGATCCTTGAAATGGAAAGTGGTGAACTGTGTGCGATTCCAAATTGAGATTGGGCTATCTAAGAAAGATGTTCCCAATGGATGGTTAACTTTCAGAGTAAGATCCATCTCAATTATAACCACTTTGGCTGAACTACGTGTGATCCCAAACGTCCTCTTTGAGGCATACCAGGGGTTGTTGGATGATTATCATTCGGGTGAGTTGCGCGTGATCCCTAAAGACAATGAATTGGACTAAGTAATTCACAAAACTCGGTGGATCCCAAAAGTGAGATTGGGAAATCAAGGAAAGATTGGCCCAATGGATGATTGACTAATAGAGTGAGATACTCATCAAGTTCAATCAATGAGGGGTGAACTCTGTGCGATCCCAACTAGAAGAGCTTAGTGCCACCAGATTATTGTTAGTATGGCGAGCTGAGTGTGAACCCTATGGGCATGGACTATGACTAAGAATTGAAATGAAAAAAGGGATTGATATTCTTGTAAAGATGAATAATTGCATATGATTTAAATGTAATTGGTGCATGTTGGATGTGTTTATCTTGATGGGCCATGTGCTCACCCTTGCTATGTTGCTATTTTCAGGAGATACCTGAAGGACCTAGGGATTCCTCGGGAGCTTAGTTAGCTAGTGGAGCGTTTGTCCTGTTTTGATTTATTATTGAGTCTAAGAGAAAAACTTGTGGTGAGATATTTAAGAACTGGAGTTGTCCCTTTTATTTGTTTTGTCAAATACTTAGTTATGCTTGATATGCTCATTAAGTTAATGGATTTTATATGTTGAATCCCATTTAGCTTCTTGGGATGTGTTCCAGGTTCATTCCTTGAAATCAATGCATTTATGAGGTATAAATTGTGCAAATTTTTGGGTCGTGTGACAGATCGTAACTCAAATAAATTTAATTAAATTTATAAAAATATTACATAAAACCATACGATAACGATTTATACCAAATTGTGATCATAACCTAAATAAAATTTAATTAAACTGTATAGATAAAAATATGAAAGATCTACATCAAATATAATAGTTTATACAATAACCATGATGTTAATATTAAAACTGTAATAGTACATCTAAACAAAGGATCATGATTATTATTAGAGTTTTGCTTTAATTTAACCATGAAAAAGTAAGATTCAAACCACAGTTATTATAAATAATTGTGATCATTAAGGCATATACCATCACAGTTTATTGAGTAACTGTGATCGTTCTACCAAGATTTTTTTTGCCAATATTATTTCAACTTTTACCTCAACATAGTTACAACCCCATCCATTTGTATCTTAGTTCCCTAAAGTAGCTCATACAGTCTTTGTATTTGATATTATCTAAACCCCTTTGTATGCCCGAAACACTGGTTCCTTGTTTGTACATATTGTAATAATTAAAAACTTAGTTGGACTTTGATATTTTCACAAACATATTTCATGTCAAACAAATGTATCCATAAATCAAGTGAAAATCATTTATGCTATGTTTGGTTGTTGAGAAAATAGGTGAAAACATGGAAAAGAAAAGAAAATTTTGGATTACTAATACAAGTTTTAGTTGTGTTTTGCCTAATTTTCTTTTCTTTTCCATGTTTTCACTTATTTTCTCGACAACCAAACATAGGGTTAAGTAAAAATTTAGTAGAAAAAGGGTTTGCAACACTCAAGTTAGAATACATAAATCAAGTTACAGATTGAAAGTCATCCTTAACCAACACTATCTCTGTTGCTGAGAATTGAAATCTTGGCTAGACTTTGATGTGTTCACATACATATTTTTCTGACATGGCTGTAATGAACAAATATATTTCACGTACATCGATGGACGTTCCGTGCGATTTTCGAAGAAAAAAACTGGACTTTTCTCGGTGCAACCCAATCCTGAACCAAACCCAATCGGTGCAATTTTCGAAGAAGCAGTTAGTTGCTCATGATGTATTATAATAAATGAAATTCATCTCAATCTATATTACGAAGTCGATTTGCTCCATAAGTCACCTAATAATAGGTAAGTTGCTTTTTGAGCTAGACAATATGCCACCGATCGTCCTGATGCATCTATTTGTGCTGTTGAACAAACCTGCACCCTCCGCCTAACTTTTATGTTAAACTTCAAGTATCTAGATATTAACTTATAAAATTTTAATATTAAAATTACATGCCCTAAGAGTTTGATGCCATAAAAGTGTGCATTTTGTCATGTAGTTTCTGCTTGATTTCGTGAAAGTTTCGACCAACAGTTCTAGCCACAGCAATATAGATTATCAATAAAGCATAGACTATTTTTTTAAAAAAAATGATGACTAGCAATGGTTCTATTCTTCCGAGCTCAAATACTCTATCATGGAAAAAGTAATAGTTGAATTTTACTCAACTTGTAACCAAATTCACAATGTCATAAGCTCTTTAGCAGTAGAACATAACATTCTTCAGATTTGTACAAAGAGGTGGGAGTCGTCTAACTGTAACACCTGCAGCCTGAATCATTTGAGCCCCTCTGTCATTGGAGTCCACCATGCCACCTGCCGCTGACCTTCCATCAGACCCCAGGTAAAAGCGTGCGCGAGAAGCAGCCAGATGAGCATAATACGTTGGTGCCACTGTCAGTACATTAAGCCGCAATTTACCTAACTATTTTCTTTTTTGCAACTCAAATGTGTGTGTGTGTGTGTGTGTGTGTGAGAGAGAGAGAGAGAGAGAGAGAGAGAGAGAGGATCACCATAGGAGACAGAATGGGTGCATCTTGTGTATCTGCACAAAATTAAACAAATTTTAGAAAAAAAATAAATAAAGGGAAATGGTAGAATTTAATTTTCCACTTTCAATCAGAAGAAAAATTGAACAAACAAATGGAGGGGAAATACAGACATGTAGCAGAGGTTATTGGTGAGAACTTGGATATCATCTGCGCTACATTTGTTCTCATCCCATAAAACATGGTAATGTACGGGCCGCATTGCACCCTTCACAACCACCAATATCATCATTAAAGTAAAATATAAAGAAACGTAAGGACCTCAAAATAAATAAAAATTGAGGAGTGCTAGCCCCAAATGCAGATTTTAATTTTTTCCAAACTCACTGTGGGGACAACACATGTCGTTGCTACCCCTTCAACAAGTTAAAGAAACAATTTTTTTTTAAGGAAGATGCTATTAGGTTTGACCAGTTGTAGAGGTTACAGGGAAAGTATGGACACCTCTGTACTTCAGAAAGAGTTTGGAAGTGTGCGTCTGGGGCTAACATTTATCATAAAGATTTACCTGAATGCTAGCATGGCTACACAAATAGAAGTCGAAGTAGATAGGATGGCAGATCTCAGAATCCAAAACAGTTCCTACACAAGTTATGAAAGCATAAATTTCAGTTCCAGTGTCTCAGCTCGATATTTATAAGGGAGAGATGAGGATGATGTTGCCCACAAAATCAGAGATCGGTGGCTATGGTGGGGATGTGCTTCTGGGGTGTTAACATACGCATACCAATCATACCTGAAGGAAAGTGTTCTAAGAAAACAATGAGATCAAAGATGCTTTATGAAGCAAAATGTTGGGCAACCAAGAAGCTAAATATCCACAGTACAAGTGTAGCTGTGATGAAAATGTTGAAATAGATGAATGGAACGACTAGGAAAGATAATCAGAGTTGGATGCATTCGAAAGAATATTAAGTAGCTTCAATACATAAAATAACATAGATTCGGTTGAGATGTTTTGGACTCATTCAATGAGGACCGATGGCGGCACCAATGAGTTGGAGAAAGTTAAAGCTTTAAAAGGGTGAGAGTAAGGCTGAAAAGGATGTGGATAAGTTAGTGAAAATATTTGATAGCAAAACCTCTAACACCAAATATGTCTTTTCATAGACTAGAATCCCAGAACATCATTTGTGTGCTAACCAAAAATCATTGGGTAAGGCACTTAATAAGAAGAAAAAACATTAGTGGTTTCACCTAGATTTAACTACATAAACCGGATAACAGACTCAACTTTTCCATGAAAAAGACTCAACATCTAACCAAATGAGATTTTTTTACATCTAAGACAATATGGCATAAGAAGAATAAATACATATATATATTGCAGACAGATAAGCTAATTAGAAAATCACCCCTCTTACCAGGTAATATGTTTCCACTCTTATCCACCAAGTTAGAATCATTATTGTTGAGCGGGAACAACCTCGTGTTGCGATGCTTTTGAACCACCACATATGTAATGGGAGGCGCAGGCATGGAGTCAAGGGCACCCCATGCCTGGCAACAGGTTTAAAGGAAGAAAGAAACACAAAAAAAAAGGAGCTTAAATTCACATACAAATGACAGAAAATGATATAACTCTCTGTAGACATATTCAAAGGGATAAACTATGTCATTACCTTCTGGATTGCTGTCAGTTCATACTTTAAGACATTGCGAAATTGGCCTTCACTGACACCATCCCTGTAGTAATAGGGATCTTCAGTGTGGTTTAAGGAGAGTAAATTCACATCACTAAGGATTAAGGATACCTGTAGAATATGATCCTTTTCGGTTTCTTTAAGTTTGCTCTATAGAAAGAACGAAGATGTTCCCTAGATTTAAGACATCATGTTAGATGAGTTGCTAGATAAATTCTCACATTTGGTTGAAGCCAAAAAGGGCAGCACACAATAACATATGAACCTTCTTTATTTACTCACAAAAGAAACAAAATAGAAAGACCATACATGATCATTCCACCATAAATTTTTCCTCCTGCTGGATCTTCCCATTCCATGAACAGATCTTGGACCATTTCCTGGCCACTAGCTTGAGAAGAAACCAAACAAGCATAGTTCATGACCACTGGCCAATCTTGCGAAGCCACAACCTGCAAGGAGTTACATCAAGGCATGTACAAGAAAATGCAATAGATGGATAAATGTTCTGGCAGTTAGGATAATGTGATCAACAATACATATAGAAGGTAAGAAACAATACTTTAAAATAAGGAGGATGAGAGGAATAAATGAATTGGTGGAAGGAAATAAACATCTTACCGCTGCAATAGAGGGGCTCCAATGGTCTGCACAACCAGGATGATTTACATCAACACCGAAAATTATTGTTGGTTTGTCACTGACCAGAGGCATGCACTTCAGTAGTGCATCCTCGAGCACTGTGTTTCTTCCCCCAACCTTTCCATCAGATAAAATAAGACTGAGCTCATAAAAAAATTATAATTCATAAATTTCAATAAGAAAAATAGATTTTTAAAGTGTGGTCCTGCCCAACCTTTACATTAATCTTAAGGGCAATATTTGCCATGTATTGTTTATTCATCCCACGTACATTCTTAGCTAAACAGCACTGTGAGACCACACCAATTTCAGTCTCACATATCCTCTTCACTTCTCCTGCAAAAAATGACAACATTGTGGAGACTGAGTCGAGATCAAATGCTGAAATGAGAAGTGAGCATTAGATCAAAAAAACACTCCGATGTTTCTTACAAAAATAAAATACACTATTGTTAATATTAAAATAATGAGATAGCTTTTAGAAAGGAAAAAAAAAATGTATAAGTAGTTGAGGAATGCTAGCCCTACTCTCAGGGCTTTCCTACTTTCAGCTTGAGCCAAACATTTGTCCACTTTCAATGTTAAAGCCTTACAATCACTGAAAAAGTGTGTACTTTAACATTACAAGTGGACAAATGTTTGGCTCAGGCTGAAAGTAGGAAAGCCCTGAAAGTAGGGCTAGCACTCCTCATAAGTAGTTTGCTTTAAGATGATGAAATAGCTTTTAGAAGAAAAGTATAAGCATTTTGCTTTTGTCTAGACATTAGAAATAATTGGAAAAGAAATAGAAATGATTAACATGCAGAAGAACTCCAAAAATAGAAAGGTACAAAATAGGAAAATAATTAACGTACCTGGGAAATCAATTTGCAAACCTTAGGCTGGAACTCATTGGTCCAGGGACCCCCTCTTAAATACTCACCACAGTTGGTGAGTATTTAAGAGAGGGGGGCTGGACCAATGAGGTCCAGCCTTAGGTTTGCAAATGGATTTCTCAGGTAAACATGTACATAATAATCATTACTAGAACACATCAATAACAAATTGATTGTTACATTAATTAAAATGATTGAATACATTTTAGAAAAATAGTTTGTTTTTGCCTAGTAATTAGGTATAATTGGAAAATAAATTAGAATGGACGTGTAGACTAACTCGATACATAGAAGAAGGGTACAAACTTGATTTGCCTTTAGAGCATCAGTTGACACATCTTCTTTCCAAATTTCAGTAACACTTTTTTTCTGACCCACCAAAAAGAAACACCAGCTACTGGTTTCCTCTCTTTCTTTAGTTTCCAAATTCTATGTTTGGTAAAGTTTCACACTATTAGACCAGCTATATTTCAAATATGGTTTACATTACTACTTTAGTATACATGTATAGAATAATCTTGGGGGTGAGGGAATGGCAATGTCCAACACTAGATATCTGTGCAAACACCAATGCATGTGAGTTTTGAAATTTCGTAGCAACATCCATCTAAGCATGCAAAAATAAATACTATAAATCAACCAGGGAAAGGTGAGACAAAGCAAAGTCAAATAAAGGACTAAATGTGTTAATTGATAATAAAGAAAGACCAATTGTAGCATTTATTCAAGGAACCCCGTACCATAAAGAAAACCATTGTTGTCGGGCAAAATTACAATCAGCAGATCAAGTTTTTTGTCATGGAGCTCAGGAATGGCCATTGCATCCTTGTCTAGAGCTTTTAAGGCTATGTCCACCTGTTTAGGGCATGCATTACGTGGTTGAAGTATGGGTTTTGAATTATATGCCTGCACAAGTTAATGGAGAAATTTTAAAAGGAATCATTCTCCAGATTAGTATCCACCTAACTTATGTCAGAGAAAGTTGCAGAGCCATACCATGCCAGAAGCACAACAGATTTCGGCAAGTGCTCTGCAAAATTCTAGAGCAATAGCAGCTGACACATCGCACTCAAAATTTATGCACGTCCATGAGTTCACAGTTCCCCCATTCACCATTTTCTGTGATTTATAATATAAACAAAGTGTTATAGAAAAGAGAGAAGCTAAATGCTTTGTTCCTCCAATCATTTGATATTTTAGTCACAAATATCATACTATCAAAGTGATGAACTATGCCAGAACAAATTCAGCATTACTATAAATGGTTTCATAAGTTTAAATTCAGCAGATAAACTAACAATTGAGTTAAATAAATCACTTGATGACCTATTAAACCAAAAGAAAATTTTAAAAAAAAATCACTTGATATTAGTCACAATCGTCATTGCTATAATCAATGCAAGAATTGAAAATGTTTGCCCAACTTAAACAGGATAAGAGAAGAAAGGATTAGAAAAAGGATTAAAAAAACAATTTAAAAAGATGGAAGCTCCTTTTAACTTCAAAAGTACTCCAATTAAACCACAATGATTCTTCATGATTAATAAAACTATTAAATGGAAAATAATATGTGAATGAAGCTAGGAAGAGAGTTCCTATTCCCATAAGTTGGCTCTCTCATCTAGAGGTGTAGTAAGTTGCATTAAAATGAAGCCCCTCCTACTACTAGAAAACAAAAAGATATCTTCGATGACAAAAGAAAATATCTAACTTCCACTTCATTACAATTTACAAGTATTAGAGCCGATTCGAGCAAAAGTTATCCAACCTCCAGCAAGATGAACAAGCACCATATCTGAAATTTTCAAAGCGAGAAAAAGAAACAAAAGTATGGAGAAAAGTGCATAAAATTACAACAATGATACCCTAATTCTAGGATACACTTAAGCCACTAGAAGATAAGAAGAAGAACCATTCTTCTACTAGGGGAGGCAAAGCCTTCAATTATAAAACTTTTTTTTCTATCACAACTTAGAATGCCCCTAGGTGACCAGCTCCTTCTCCTTTTATAATAGACTAGGCACAATTTACATGACACATAGAACTCATATCACATAGGAACTCTAAGAAGTTAGCTAACTTTGGAAATCAAACAAATAATAGTTGCAAAGACACCCTTTGGATGGCATGTTTGACTTCCATATTTGGACATTGACTCTTTGACCCCTATTGAATACATAATAGACCCAAAAGTATAAAATTTGCCTCAAGTATTTTTGCTCAATCGAAATAAGACAAATACCATTACTCAGTTCACATATCTTCTTTTTGCCTTTTATTTTCGCTTTTTTTGTTCTACCTATCAGTGATTCTTGGTTTTTTACAGTGTCTCCATCCAGGGATTTTTGAGATAGTGTACAGTCAATTACTATGAAGTACATCCACGACCAGGTCATCGTTATTCTTGCATTGTCTCTAAATATAATAAAAACAAGTATATTAGTGATACCATATGCAAGTACCAATGATTATCCACATAAAATAAATAAATAATTCTGAATACCCAATTTTGACTCGAAAGGAGATAATACCTTATTCATCATGCTCCACCATCCCCCTTGTGGCTGGAAAATCTTCTGACTTCCTGTGTCATGGTATTTTAGCTGTGCAACCATAATACACAGTCATGAAAATTAAGAAGGCATGCAAATACCACATTGAAAACAATGGGTTTGTGAGATAGCTGTAACTGATGGTAAAAAGGGTATCAGTTTACTAACCAGAGGTGCAGGCAAAATACGCGCATTAACTAAAGCAGGATTCTTGTTGATTTTGTTGCCGAACGATGCTGTATATCCATCTTTCCCATAACAATTTTTTTTAACCAACTTTACAGAGGTAGAGATTTAGAATAGTCAGTTCAGCCTAGCCATGTAAATTGAGCCCCAAAAAAGGCCAAACTCTAAAACTGGTATATGTAGTTGCCAAAATTGGGACCAGCAATGGTCTGAGAGGAAATTATTTCATCCACTTTGAAAAGAAAACTGATAAAATAACTTAGCTACTTAATCAACTTATAAGAAAAATACTAGGTTCCGAAATATGAAACATGATCTCATGTAAATGAATAAAAGAATAACTTCTAAGTTTTGACATTCAATGTAATTTAAATTTTCAGTATAATTAGTAATTTTAGGATGAAGAAATCATGCAGAATTAAAAAGCATTGAACAAGAGGAGCTTTAAAGAGATCTTACAAAGTCTTAAACATTCAAAGTCTCAAACAACTGATACAGTGGAGATAAGCATGTTAAAGATGCCAGGTTTCGTGGACAGCTTCTACCCGAGACTACAAAAGTTCTCATCAAACCAGATTATCTAGATTTTAGGACATGCTACAGATTGCATCAACCCAATGTTGACAATGTTTCGAAGGACCTATTCATCTGATGGAGACCTGTAATAAAATGATATAAAACAAAACCAAACCAGACCATCCATAATGTAGGCTACATCTTGAAATTGGATTCAAAACCAAACCTCACATGGTTCTTGACAGTCCCAGATTTCCAGATAAGATCTTTCATTTATACAGATCCTAACTGCCCACAAATCATATAATCAAAAAGTAAAGATTGTCGAAACAGAGTAAATTTTATTTTCTAGTCATTACAACAGCAGGCCCAGCATTTAGATGGCCTGGATTGATGTCAGTGTGTTCATCATCATCAATGCCTTATCCTAAGTATTTTGAGGTCGGCAACACGAATCTTGTTCCACCATTCCATTAAATTAAAATTCATAGCTAGGTTAAGTCATGCATTATCAAATATTCTCACTAACTCCATCCATGTCAATTTTTGCCTTCCTTTCCTCCTTTCATAGCCTTCAACTTGCATCAGTTCACTTCTTATATGAGACGTATAGTCCTCTCTGAACGTATTCAAACCATTTCAACCAACTCTCCCCTATGTATCACCTATTAGAGCTACTCCAAGATTCGCTCAACTATGCTCATTTCTGATTTTATCTTTCCTTGTCTTCTCACTCATCAATAGCTACATCCTCATCTCGGCTACTCTTAATCTATTAATATGTTGCTTCTTAGTAGCCCAACATTCTGCTCCAAAAAGTATTATAGCTGGTCTTATCGTTGTCTTATAAAATTTCATTTTTTATCAAGATGCATCAGTCGCATAGCACTCTGGAAGAACTTTTCCACTTATAGCCATCCATCTTTAATTCTATTGGAAACATCCTCTTCAGTCTCTCTATCCTTGTGATTAATTGGGTCAAGATACTGAAACTAGTCACTTTGGGATATCTCTTGGTCAACAATCTTAACCACCGTCTCCACTCTATTTGAGATCTTGCTAAAGTTGCATTCCAAATATTCTGTCTTAGTCCGACTTATTTTAAAATCATTAGATTCTAAGATATTAATCTACACCTCTAGTTTTTCATTTACCACTTTTTTAGTTTCATCCATTAATACCACATCACCTCTGTAAATAACATATACCAAGAATATTAGTTGTCAATTCATCCCCAACGCCCACCAGATTAATTCTTTACGGACTCTATCGTATGCTTTTTCTAAGTTAATAAATAAATACCATATAGAGGTCCTCCATCTTTGCCCTAAACTTTTCCATCAATTGTCTAAGTAAGAAGATAGCCTCAATCATAGACCTTTCCAACGTAAATCCAAATTGATTTTATGAAACCCTAGTTACTTTTCTTAATCTTTGTTCCATCACTCTCTCTCATAGCTTCACATTATGAATCATAAGTTTTATCCCACAATAGTTTGTATAAGAAATTACTCCTATATCTTTTCACACTTTAATTGAAATTTCATCTATTCCCAAGGGGTTTCCTATCTTTATCCTGGATAGAGCTTCTTTTACTTCTGTTTTCCTAATTCTATGAAAATAACAATGGTCTCTAGTCTCTACTAAGTTGGTGCTTCCACCTAATCGGAGGTATTGTGTGCAATCTTCACTAAATAACTTTTGAAAATGTCATCTTCATCTCGCATTTATCTCTTCATTATTCACCAGTACTCTTTTATCGTCGCTCTCATTGCATCCAACATGATGTCCGTGTGTTCCATGTGAAAAAACAAATCCCTTCAGGATGCCTCAATGACAATCCAGAATATATTTTTCCATAACAATGAAATGGATTTCAATCACATATGAAACAATTTTGAATCAAATATGCTGCACTATCAAAGCCAAGTCTTGCATCAGAGCCCAAAAAATAGAGAAAATGAAAGTTATGTAAGCCTACATTTGGTTTAAGCCTCATTACAGGCAAACAAAGGGAACCCTATAATCAACAGTCAGATTTTACTGGTGGGAAATATCCACATGCAGAGTACAAAAGAAGTTGAGGAAATGCTGTAGACGTGTAGGGATACATCACCTTTATAATATCATCTTCTCGCTTATGAGGACGTTGGTAGTTCAACTTTACAAGATTTTCAACTTTTTTAACATTCAATATCTTGGTAAGCCTCTGGCCATCAGAAATCTTGCAAACCTGAATTCATTTGTAGCAAGCTCACAAAGAAATTCATGCATGTAAGCAAAATAAGACATGCAGAATGTGTTGACCTCCATTGGAAGATAAGTTCGCCTCTGCTTATTTCCCACTAGCAGAGAAGGCAATGCCGTATGTTTAAGTTTCATGCCATAGGTTTCCTGGAAATATTGAACAACATGTTTGATTGTGCCGCTGTCGCCAAAGGAGAAACTGTGGTAGTTTCAGATTGCACAAGAGAAAAAATTGAGTCAATCCATTAGAAGCGCATTTCTTACAATGAAAGCAGATGTTGGACAAGCAAAATAGGAACCATGATAGTAGTAGAACTATAGAAAAGTATCTCCTTACGTTAGTTCTCTAGTGGGTTCTGATGTTATACCGGATATACGGTACTTTCGGTGAATGTTCCCTTGATGTGTAACTTCGACTTTTAGACCTTTAAGAGCCTTCTTGATCTGCAAAAAAGAGGCTTCTTGATCTGTAAGTTCATCCATCAGGTAAATCAACAAAAATAGACAATGATGACAAGTATAATAACCAATAAGCAATCTGAAAATACCAGAAACCACCAATTTCAATTTAATCAAATACAAAAAAATGAATTAATTAAATAACGAGATATGAAAAGATCTTAGTTAAGAAAAAATAAAGTACCCAAAAAACTTGAAAAAAAAGGAAACCACCAGTTTCAATGGGTGTAAACAGAAGTATTTTTTTTTTAAAAGAAAAAGATTGATCTGCTTCTAGATAGCTATGGAACAAAAAGAAAATTTACCTTCAAATGATCAGAATCAGACAAAGGTCTTGCTGAGATTTTCCTATTCAATATATGAGCCACGAAGTCAATGATTTCCAATGGTTGAGCAAAAACAGAAGCTGACTTATCTGTAAAAGATACAAAGCTCTTAGTAAGAGGAGCAATGGGCAAATGTTACCCGAATTCCAGAAGCTCCAAAATAGGTAACACATGTACATCTTTTACAGTTTTGAAAATCATGGCAATAACTAAAAATAGCTCTAGCGTGCAAGCCTGTTATATGGTCTATATACACCCACCCTTCGATGTAGCAGGTTATGGCTCATCTATTATCAACATTATAAATTATAATACTTTGTAACAGGAAGTTATACAAATATCAACATAAATGCATGCAAATACTCTAAGTAGATAATACATATTAGAATTTAGACATACCAATATTCAATGATAAACACATTTCAGTTGGATGTATATTCTGGTAGGAACCACTCCAGGCTTCCAACTCATCATCAACCGCCCCCCTCTCTAGAAGTGAAGAAAACGATCTCTTCAAGGGAGTACACCTACAACCAAAAACAGAATAAATCTTTCAATCTAGAGAATATTACGTAACTCCAACAGCAAGCAGAACATCCTGAAGACATAATTAGAATTACCGGGAAGTAGGTTTTTGACACATGACAATGTCGAGCACCTCAAGAGCTTTTTGAGGCACATCTGCATGCTTTCTTTTGAAAAACAATCCTAAGTTGTGCGGATCAGTATGGGAAGCGAAACCAATCATAACTGTAAACTTCATTTCTTTCCTGTATAGGACATAAGGGGAAATATAAGAGGATGATATATATAAGAAGATGAAATATAAGACAAGGGAAAATATGAGAAGATGATATAAAGAGAGAGTAAGGGATGAAATCAACGAGGACCTTGAACTGACTGCACCCCCAGTATCGTTGATTAGAGTGATTTCAAACTCGTTTGAAGCAAATGGCAATGGACCAGCTGTATAAAGACTCTCAAAACCATCATAAGCTGGCAAGAGGCTTCCAAGATGGGAATATTTATATGAGCTCACCAACTTCTCCATCACAGCACGGTTCAAACTCGATTTAGTAACATCAGGTGTAATAGAAACCTAACCAAACGTTGCATTGATCAGCACATAGTTCTTAAACTGTCATATCAAATCATTACAACAAGTACAAAATAAGGAACTCACATGGTAATGATAAAGGTCCTTAACAGATAGCTCTGTGAAAAAACGATACGCCTTTACCACGCAATTGACCCCAAATGTACCCTTGCCAGGACGTAGCGGGAAGTTAACAGATTTGCTGGATGGATCTGCATTGTTCATGGACTGAATCGCCTGGCCAGGACTTCCTTCCGACAAAATTGGAAATTGCTGAAGCTGCTGTGCCATCTGAAAATGAGCCTTCTCAGGAAACTCAGACGAAGAACTGGCTTGTGATACGGACTTTGAAGATGTGTCTTGCACGATGATATGTGCAGTTTGATGGGAAGCCTGGGTCACTTGGTGCAGATCAGTATCTGAGAGCCTGGAAGGACCACCAGAAGAATGGCCTCCACTGAAGCCACCTGAACCACTGTCATTGACACTGCCACCACCCCTTTGTCTACAGATAGATTCAGGTGTGATGCCACCAGATTGCTGAGTCATCCCTCTTCGTGGCTGAGAAGGATCTATATGTTAGTAAATAAAATATCCAGAGAAAAAGATCCCTGATTTACAACAATGATACTACATTAAGAATAAAAATTGGATCATGGTTGTATAAGCATTTAAAAGAAATTTTAAAGTTAAGAAAATACCAGACGAATAGAAGAAAAAGTCCCCTGGTACCAATTTGTAAGAAAGGTTGGTTTATCTTATAAATGAAATTTGAGTAAAGAAAATGCCATACAAATAGTAGGAAAGTACCGTGGTTCCAATATGCAAGAACAAAAGAGACATACAAAAATTTCATAAATACAAAATGATCAAACTTATGAGCCATTGACGAATCTTTAAGAGAGAGTGATGGAGCAAAGATTAAGACAAGACACAAGGGTAACAAATATATTTTCAGCTTCATACTCAGGAGGTTAACCATGAGGCTATCTTCTTTATTAGACAACTGGTGGAAAAGTTTAGAAATAGGAATCTCCAAATGGTCTTTTGACTTGGAGAAAGCGTATGATAGAGTGTGTAAAGTGATAATTTGGTAGGAGAACAACTGATGAAGAAGCTTGTGAGTTTCCAATAATAGTGGGTCGACACCCCTGGTCAGCCTTGAGTGCATACCTTTTGCACTAATTAAGGACGAAAGTTCAATATACAGGGTTAAATTTCGTAGTGTATAATATTGTATAGGTGCCTTTGTGTTGGTTGAAGAACAAGAGACGGGGAATGCAAAACTATAACTATAGAGAAGATCTATAATCAAAAGGTTTCAAACAAGTTGGACGGACCAAGACAGAGTCTGTGATCTGAAGCTTTAGTAATAACATGCATAAGGATGAAGTGCTAATGATGGCAAGGAGATACCCCGAAACGACTGATTCCATTATATTTGATTGATTATACACAACGAGAGAGGGATTGAAGCGCAATGTTACCAGTAGAATTAGAGTTGGGCGGCTGAAGTGGAGCGAGATGTGTCCAATGTGTACCAATCAATTTTCGAAAAAATTCATATGATATTAATAATACTCACCATGCTTTATGGAGCAGGATCTTGGGCAATAAAAAAACATGTTCATAGATTAAGCATAGCACATGTGAGGATGTTAAAATGGATAAGTGGCAAGACTAGCAAATATAAAATTAGAATGAGCACATAAGAGGGAACCAAGAAGGAGGCCCCAATACACAAGAAATACGGAAGAGTTGGTTGAGATGGTTTGGCTATGTGCAACAAAGACTTATGACCAGTGTAGTCAAAATCTCGCCTAGGTTAGTGTAGTCAAAATGTCGCCTAGGCCATCACCTCGCCTAGCCAGGACCCCTATCTCCTCGGTGTCACCTGGTCACTTCTACTACACTGCTTATGACATCTGGAGGGGAGTGTTTTCAAATTTTCCTATATATTAAAGTCCCTAAAAGGAAAAGGGAACAAACAAAAAGGATATTGTTAGAAGCAGAGAGAAAAATTTGAAGTCTCGCGGGCTTGGACGATGATAGTGATGAACTACAAAAACCATAACAATCCCCACTATTTATAAGTGCAAAGAATTTGAACAACTTTCTAGTCTTAAAATTAACAAATCAATAATAGTAATAATAATCATAATAATAATAATAATAATAATAAAATCAGTATTAAAGATTTGATGAAAACTAATTGAAATCAAAATATTTCTATTGCTTTAACTCTATTACTAGAAACTCCATCAAATTTCTAATGTAAAATTCGGATTTAAATCAAAACAACGGTTACTCGTCAAAAAAAAAAAAGAATTAAATCTTACTCAACCAAACAACAAAAGGAATTGAAATTCTAATGATTTTAATTTTATCAGAGAAGGAAAAAAAAGAATCTAGAGAAATTAACCTAACATGAGAAGCAGAAAACTGAGCGCATTGAAAAACAAAAACTCAATGATTCTAGTAATGATGATGATGATTGTGACGATGAAATGATGATAATATAGTACTTGGAAAAACCTAAAATAAAATGTATAAACGCTCAGAAGAAAAAGAGAAAAACAACAGAGTGATTCAAATTTCATTTGTAAAATCCATGGCATTGATCGCAGGTGAGAGGAAATAACAAGAACATAAAGAAGAAATACAAACAGAGAAATCGAAAAACAAGAATTTGTTAAGAAAAAGAGAAATACCTAAAAATCTCTCTTTCTCCAATCGATGGAAGAACAGAGCAGAGTGTAGAAGTAGAACCTTCCAAGAAGAAAGCAGTTATGAAACAACTTCTGAGAACGAAACAGAAATAGAGAAATGCTAGCCCTAATCTCAGTCAAACTCTACTCTCAGTTTCCACCAACCACTTGTCCATTCTTGATGAGAGAGAGTGCTTTAACCACCATAACTGATTTGAAAATGGATAGGTGGTTGGTGGAGGTTGAAAGTAGAGTTTGACCGAGAGTAGGGAAAGCACACCTCAACAGAAATATAATGGTTTTTCTTTTTAGGAAAACCCCCCAATAAGTTTAGCTATTTGTAACGCCATCCCTTGATTTTTGTCATTTTGCATTCTCACCCATCTTGGAGTGAATAACTTTTATTCCTTTCGTGAATGAATACACCCTCCCATCACGGATTGAAACTAACGGCTGTTAGTTTTCATTTGTTAAATTGGCATTTTCACCATGGCTGACAGATTTGGTGTCAGGATCCAAAATATTTAAATTGAAAAAATATTTAACCTGGGTTAAATTTTTTATGATTTCTTTTCTTTCAAAATAGACTATTAAACTCTAAGGATTAGAAAATCTTAACTATGATTAATATAGGTTAAAGAGGACACATGTTAGACCTGTAGAAGCGATTGAACTCTCCCTGAATTCAACGGGGATATGCTATTAACTTCACAGTTCACATGGAATGAATGTCAATAGAGCACTTCTACAAATATCTGATAAAATAAGGGGTTTTACAGGAATCAAAATAATACAGTTGAGATTTTGGCAGATGAAATAACTGATTTTGGCGCCACTTTTGTTCGGGTGATTACGTGGCGTATCTCCACCTCTTGTTGCTTGAAGGTTGAAGCGTTAAAAAAATATTCAAATTTTCCAGGACTACCCTCGATGAAGGCGTATAATACCCACTCACTCTCGTATCTTTCCCCAAAAGAAATACCCTCCTAAGTAGGGGTGGTTATCCCACAAGTCGTTAACCATTCGAGCTCGGCTGGAGCTCATTTCTTAGGCTCGTTTAGTTAATGAGCTCATGTATGACCACACCCTAGTCCGCTCGCCAAAATCTCAGCTCATTAAGGGTGTTAATGGTATGTAATAAACTAAAGGGTAAATGAATTGTCACTCCTTCAACGATTTTGTGTGCAATCATGTGGGACTAAGTCTTTTTTTTTTTGTTTTTTTGTTGTTTTTGTGAATGAAGTGTGTTGCGTGAGTGTTTCCAATAGTGATTTACTCTCATGAAGTGTTTGATTATAAAAGTCTAAGAAGTGTTTGATTATAAAAGAGTAATGAGTCTCCGATGACAAGCCAAACAAATAGAAATTGGCTTTGCTATGAAGCTTAAGGTAGCGAGCCGAGCTCGAGCTGAGCCGAGCTTAAACTTATGATAAGTTTTACGAGCCGAGCTTAAACACAGGTTGAGGAGCTCGACTTGAGTTCGAGCCAAGCTTGAACATTTGCATATTATAACGAGCCGAGCTTGAACACTCCCCTATATTGTAACGAGCCAAGCTTGAACACTCCCCTACTCAGCTCAGCTCGGCTCAATTACACCCCTACTCCTAAACCATAGTTTCAAGAAACCTTTGCGCCAGTATGAGGACTAGCTATTTGATCCAATCTTGCTTCTTTTTTTCTTTTTTTCTTTTTTTTTTTCTTTTTGTGGCGTTATCATTTGGGGTTTTTTCATGATTACCCCTTTGTTCTGAAATACTCACGTTTTAAAAATTTCCCTAAATACCCCTCCACTACCAATCTACAACCAACACTTAATTATTCGTTTCTTTAGATTTAAAAAGAAGTGAGAAAGAGAGTTTAAATACATGCATGAGAAGTAGGGCTGCGCAAAGCCCGATTGGCCCGTTGGTGCGGCTCGGCTCGGCTCGGCCCGGTTCGGCCCGAGATCGGCCCGAAATTTTGGGCTCGAACAAGCCAAGCCAAGCCTAAAAAAAAGCCCGAAAACCAATTCAAGCCAAGCTCAAGCCCACCCCTGTGCGGCTCGGCCCGGCTCGATTGAGGTTCGGCTTGGCTCGACTCGAAAATTATTTTAAAAAATAAAAAATATATATATATATATCATTATTATATATATATATAATATAAAATTTTATTTTTTTAAAAAAAAAAAAAGGGATTCAAGCCGAGCTCGAGCCAAGCCAAGCCTAGCTTGAGCTTGAATCAATTCGGGCCGAGCCGGGCTTCAAGCCAATTTTTTTTTTTCAGGCCGCACAATCGAACCTGTTTTCGGGCTTCGGGCCTCGATCAAGCTACTTCAAGCCGAGCCGGGCTTGGCCAAGCCCGGCCCGAATACAGCCCTAATGAGAAGGAGAGTGTTTGACGTATACTGTCCAGATAAGTTTCCACCAAAACTCTTAACTCCCTTCATCATTTTCTCTCACAAAGCTTCTCACTCCCTTCATCTTTTGGAATTAAAACATACACATTGGCTTGTTCTTGATTTGTGAATAAGGTTTGTTTGATTTATCTTCACTTCTATTGTTCATATAACTTGTTATTAATGTTTAATGGGTATTTTAGTAAGGGTATTCTCTTAAACAAAGACGAAAATTTTAGAAAAATCTGCAAAAGCCAAAAGCAGGCACACAAGGTCGATAATGGTCGTAACCTCACATCGACTTCGTCGATACACTTCTACTAATATTGGTCGATATGATTGATACAGTCAATACCCGGCCAACTAACAAACTCGGGAGCAAGTATCGATAAGGTGTATCGACCCTATAATGCTAGTATCGATCAACAAACCCAAGAGCAATGTCGGTATCGACTAAGTGAATCGACCAACAAACCCAAGAGTAATATCAATATCGACCAGGTGTATCGACATGTATCAACCCTGTAATGTCAGTATCAACCAACAAACCAGAAAGCAATGCCAGTATCGACCAGGTGGTTTGACCATGTAGTGTAGACTAAAGAAAGTTTAAAAGTTATCAACAAAAAAATTAAAAAACATAAACTTTAGATTAACAAAAAAATAAATAACTCCCTATCCTCCTCTGTCCTTCTTTCCCTTCTCTTTCTCTTTGGAGGGAAGAACTCACTCTTTCTGAGTGAGTCCAACCCTCCAAGTCTGGTGCTGTCATCTCCCTCAAAGTGTGCTTGAGGGCTAGTAAAATGTTAAGCTGCCAAAATACAATAGAAATATTCAACTTGGTAGCAAAATTGATGTCTCATTTATAAAATTAATGAAATTTTGCTTACACCACAGTAAAAATTCATTAACAACTTCCTCGTACTTGATGTAGGTCTTAGTCTACCAATGTAGAAATCAAGGGAATGTATCCACCGGATCGGGCTCCAAATATGCCTGAAGACCACGAGCCCATCTCCCGAATTTAGGAACACCTATTATGGCCCAAACTTGTTACAATAAAAGAGAATTTAAAATTAATTAATAATTGAGGTCACCTAGTATTAATGGAATGTAAGAGGGCGTAGAAAAAAGCAATCAAAAGTATTTACCTGGAACGTAAAAGAGCAACCATATAGGTTATACTTGTGGACGACAAATGGAGGGCACTGTCTCCAAAGATGCCTTCAACTCTTGGGATCCAAAAAGTCCCCAAGGATACTTGTTATCAGACGACCACATATATCGAACTTCATTCCCCCTGGTGCCGTTGCAGGAAGAAGTGCGTAACTTGACCATAGAATGTGAATTGCTTCTGATCGGTCAAGTGGTTGAAACAGTACTGTTGGTTGCACAAGTTCATCCTATTTAGCACTTTCCGAAAATTACTTTTCATCTGCATCTAATATTTTTGTGTGCATTTTAACGAGGGTTGTCCTCTTTTAATGAATGGAGTTTCAGGATCATGCTTCAAAATAGGGTGCTTTCCACCCTTTGTAACCTTAGCTTGATTGATTGGGGATTTCCTCTTGCCTCCCTTCTAGTGAAATTTGGTAGCAATGCCCTTTGTAGCTGGGGCTACAAAGAGCCAATAATGTCTTCCATATCAAACTTAAGTGCCATTAGGCGCCACCTAGGATTCTAATGAACGGTAACGCTAGAAGGGTGGTAGAAAAATAAATAAAAAATTGTCAGAAATAATAGGCCTTGGATTGTCTCTGGCGAAAACTCCTCTCGGGGTTCCATACATTGTGCGACAGTTGGCAAAAAAAAATGGGGAGAAGCCATTTCATTTTCTCCCCATGATTTTGACTTCTCCCCATTTGATATCTCTCCCACTTAGTCTCACACACTTATCGCCGCATGTCTTAATATATGTGAAGAAGTCAAAATCATGGCCCCATGATGTTGACTTCTCCACCACTTATCACCTGTTCTATGGAACCCCGAGACAAGCCCTTTCTGGCTTCGCCAGAGACAATCCGAGATTCTCACAATTCTAAACTTCATCTTCTTCCTCTTGAGATTCTCTGCAACTCTCCCATTTTAGTTTGTTTATGGTGAAGGTGCGACCATTGCAGTCGAGCAGCCGACGAAGGAAATGCTGCTAAAGAACATCTGCTTTAGTAGGTTGAGAAGCCTGTGAAATAGAAGAAATCAAAAGCTCCAAAGAAAAGAAACTCAAATTGGCTAAGGCTTCTCACCACTCGATCTCATTCTTCCTACTTTCAGGTGCCTTGTAAATACCTACTACTGCTGCTTCTTCCAAAGCCAAAACAGTAAAAGAAATCTGAAACTTCAAAAAAGACCCTAAATCCTGCAAAAGTTGGTTCAAAGAAAGTCAAGAAATCAACCCCAGCGAAGCCAAGGCCAGCCCAAGTCAATCAAGTCCCCTACTGCAAACAAAGATAATTAAGAAGGCTACGACTTAATTTAATAAAGGAGCTAAAAGTAGACTGAGTTTGCCCGTGTAGTTATGTACATATATACAAACCATGAGAATAAACCCTCTTCCCTCTCTGCTGCTGTTAGAAATGTTCACAGCATTTTGGACACAATCCTCCTATAGCTTACAAATATAAGGTTAATAATGTATTTGAATATTGTAGTTTTGTGTTACAACATTCTATAAACATGTTCAGCCATACCATGGAATGTTTTTTTTCTTTTTTTTTTGAAGTTATATTTTAACAATCTATAAGGGATACCATGGGCTGTTCACTTAGTCATTTTGACTCTAACACTCGATTGCGTCCATAGAGGTAAAAAGAACTAGCAAACAGTATATGGCAATGTTTGTTCCTTTTTGATCTTGGCGTCCACCTTGATATGCTAATACATATCTTCAGGACCCATAATTAATCAACAATCACATTTTTCCATCAACAGAAATATCATTTTTAAGGGTGAATACCACTAAAATTTTATACTTTGGAAGAAGTACCAAACAATTGTTCAACATCATGTTCTCTCCTCAACAAAATTTGTATCGTTTTGCTCCACTCATCATGAATTTAGGTGCGAGTTACTGCTTTGGAAGCTTTGGATTCTTCACCTTCACAGGCTTCTCAGTCTGGTTGTTCATTGCAAAGAATCTACAAGAGGAAGAAAATGAAGTTGTAGTTCAGAGAAAATGACGTTTCTCTCTCTCACATCCAAGCAAGTCCCTAACATTATTATTTTAATGTTTTTTTTAAAAGAGTAATTTCTTTGTCATCTATTAACTAATACTATGGCAGAATAAATTCTTCCCTTCTGGCACTGCCACGTAGGATTATTTTTTACCATCTTATCTTATGACACGTGTTAGCAAAAAATATATATATATAGATATGTCAAACCGTTTTTTTTTTTTAGAGAAATCTGAAGAGTCGTGACTCTTAGTAATTGCCTTTTTCTAGAAGCCTAAAAATTAATCGTTTTTCTTTTAAAAGCCTAACACCGTTTCTGTCCATGTAATTGTTAGTCTCCAAAAAATTTCAATTTCTTCGCGCTTGTTCGGTAGCCGAAACCTCCTCTTATTCTCTCTCTCTCTCCTCTCCCTCTCCATCCCCCACCTCTCAAAAACACCCCAAACGTTTCCCCTCTTGCATAGTAATCACTGGATTTATTTGTATGAGCCGCAACCGTGGAAGCAAAAACACAGAAGTAATATGGAGTCTAGGGCGCATATAGGTTGTTGCGAGAACAGGAGTAATCCGGCTGGGAGCGCTTCCATTTCCCACTCATCTGCAAATCGTGCCTCAACAACAACCTCTACGTTCATATGGTTACCCTTCCACAACCATTTCTCCTTCATATTTTTTCCTTTTAATATTTCTTATTTTGTTGATAAAACTTATAATTGTTACAGTGACTGATACAAACATGAAGTTTTCCAGCGATTGTCCAGAAACTTTGCCGTTAATATGGCGGGATGGGAACCCTATGAGACTTCTGGGAGATGCCCAAGATATAGTTCTGTTCCACACTATCCTCTATTTATTCAGTGGTCGATTACCAAATCAAGACGATACTGAATTAGTAAAGCAACCTCATATTTTATCTTAAACGAAAATCTGGATACATCCAAATATATACTTATTTGAAAGAATTTCAATCGTCTGATCTAACGACTTTAGAACTTTAACTTGCCTTTAACTTGCCTACCTGGCATCAGAAGAAAGTATGTTCATCTTTGATTCTCTCTTCATTCCCCTCTTTTTCAATTAATCATATACTTTGTATAATTTTTGAACTTTTTTAGATAGATTATCCTGAAATATGCAAGTGAGACTATGAGAGCAGAGAATAAGGGTATTTTGATTTTTTCTTCTGGTTCCCTTTTTCCTATTATCATTTTTAAAAAAAATTGAATGGAATTGCCCCCCCCCCCCCCCCCCCCCCCATAAATGTTTTAGTTATTCTTTAAGGGCTTCTTTTTATTCACGAGTTTTGCAACATGGATGCTCATCTAATCTCTAAAAATTTAAGAAAAGAAGATCAACTTGATTTGTGTAAATTTAATATTTTTCTTCTTTATGCACTTTTTCATTTTGAATTATTGAAAAAAAAAAACCATATTCAGAAGGTTTTCTTTAAATTTATCTTTTAAAAAAATGTTAACAATTTAATACAAGAGGAATGCTAGCCACAAAAGCATATTTGAAAAAATTTCCAATCAATGTCGGTGCAACACTTGTCATTGATAATATAATATTAAACTATATGAAAACAATTTTGTTTTTTTAGGTGGAAGTTATAGCAGCAAACGGTTCTAAAGGTTACCAGAAAAACTAGCCTCAAACCAGATGGCCAGTAGAGCTGCCGAACGCAGGTCAGTTCATTAGTTTTCAATCACTTACCTATTTTTAATACCCAATTTGAGATAGGAATGACATTCTCAACTGCATTGTTGAAAAATGTTCTTCGATCCGTCATGTTTGATACACTTGGCAGGCATCAATTTTCTAGAAACTGATGTTGATTTTGTTTGTGATTTAAAATTTGTCACTCAAAACTTCATCACGCACACGGTCCACTGAGTTTTTATTTCTTGGCCCTTCATTTTGCAATAACTGAATGAGTTTAACCATGCAACATGAACTGCAATATTGCATCATCCAGACTCCTATTGTGGTCAATTAGAGATCCCCAAATGATGCACCATGGCTCATAGTGAATGGGAAGACTTTCAACAAGATTTTGAATATTGGACAACTCATTCTATGTGTTCACTTCCATATAGGATAAATCAAATTCTCTTCTACATTCCCACTGTATCTTTTCGCTACTTCTTTCTCCTAAATATAATTTTTCATATGATGCATGTACTTACTCAATTTCTACTGCATACGTTACATGGGAAGGCACAGTAAGCACATAATTTGAATAACTTTTGTAGATTTTATATTTTTGGTTAACTACCTGCAGAAAATTAATCTTAAGAAAAGTACATGCGCTTGCTTTCTTAGGTATTGAATACAACTCACTTCAAACTTCCACTACATTATCTCAACTAAATTTTTTGGCTCTTTTATTCCTAGAAATGGATTGGGAGCTTAGTGCTGTCCACGGTGAAATCAAAGCTTTGAGAAAAGAAGTCTTGAAGGATAAGGTTGTAGAAGAGGTATTGAAAAATATATAAAGCTATTCACAACATACACGTATGACCAAAACCAACCCTAGGTCTGAAATGATATCATGTCATTGCACTTTCAATTTTATTGAATATTAATTATCATCTAAATATTTTCCTTCGTCCATGTAATGGACTATGTTACTACCCGTGCGATGCACGAGGAACTTGCTAGTAGCCTTTGAAGAGATAATCAAAAAAATGACATTAGAGAGCCATGTCATCAATCAGTGGCATGGTATAGGGTAATAAATTAGGGCCTTGGCTTGTCTCTGGCTAAGCCAGAAAGGCTTATCTGGGGGTTCCATAGAATAGGTGATAAGTGGGGAGAAGTCATTTCATCTCTCCCTATTTTTTTGACTTCTCCCCATTTGATATCTCTCCCCCTTATTCTCACTCACTTATCGCCACATGTCTTCTTATGGGTGGAGAAGTCAAAATCATGAGCCCACCATTTTGACTTCCCCACCACTTGTCACCTATTCTATGGAACCCGAGATAAGCCTTTCTGGCTTCGCCAGAGACAAGCCAGGGCCATAGATTAGATGTATGCATGATTTCTATTAATTAAATATATGTCAGGATAAATTCTCTCCTTCTTATAGTACCACGTAGGCTTCTCATAATCTGCCAATCTACCACGTGTCAACCCACTACCCGAACTCCCGAACCATCGCGTCCTTTTGGGAACACCCCATTTCCTCATTCGACCCAGATAGTAAGAGTCACATATTTTATTCCTCAAACAAATACTTCATCTCTGCATCGAATATCTCTGTACTTTCTGCAACTTCATCCTTTTCTTCGATTGGCTCAGGGGAGGATATTTATTCTCTGTCATTCTTCTTCTCATTTAGTTGTTTTGTGTAATACTGTAGTTTCACACAAAAAAAAATAGAATCCTTAAAATATTTTTCTGCTCCATGTTCTTCCAATCTACTTTTACAGTGGAATCTCCTATGAGAAATGTAATTTTAAAAGAAAAAAAACCCGAATATAGACGAGTGCCGAGGAACACGACACCATGGACGACTCCAAACAGTTTGATACTCGGATACCCGAGAATCAATGAAAGGCAAATACTAAAGACTACCCTCCCATGGTGAATGTTAACAACCTCATGTGGCGTACCTCTCTGGAAAGAATTAGCCATCCTTCTACAAACCCTGACTTCACAGTTTTCATCATCTCCATGAAGCCCTGAAATTTTTGCTTCAATTCTATGGGAATTTGGTAAAACACCGTAGAGAATGGAGAGAAACTCTGTAAATTCTAGAACACGAAGAACAAGGAAAAAATATTTAGAGAAGGAGAAAATTAACCTTATTGGAGAATGAAACCAAATTGAAGCCTTTTCGATTGATAATAGGGGCCTTTAATGGCGTCTCCATTCGATAATCATGGGCTAATACCTCGAGTTTCCATTCGAACCGGAATCACACCATTTTCTCTTCTCATCGTCACCATTAGATGGCGTTCTCGGGAAGAAAATAGCGACACCCTCCATCCCTTCTTTGATCGGCTCAACACATTATAATCTTTTTTCCTCTTTTTATCTTTGAGCTCTGATAAGAGTACTCCTACCTAATGTCATCTTCCAATTTGATCACACCAATCAAATTTCAACGTGGTCGAATCACGGCCAATCGCAATTGAATTCATGGAGAGGGAGAGTTCAATCGCTCATAAAGTTAGAAAATTTTAACCAGTGTTGCATATTGTTCTAAATATTTTTTAGGTTTTTTATTTTAAATAGAATTATTAATTTTTTTTCTAAAAATCAAGGATGGGTGGGTGATCCCTAGGGGTGGGTGAATCTTAACCACAGTTAAGGGATGTCAAAAGGGACACATGGCAACCTCAGGGGAGATAACAGAATTATTATATTTAGACTAAATAAATACATAATAATATTATTTACAATTAAAAAGAAGATGAGAGTGTTTCTTTTCATTTAAAGGATTATTATATTTAATCTATTTAATATATAATAATATACTTACAATTTACAATTAAAAAATAAATCAGTAAGTTTCTTTTCATTTAGAAGAAGTATTATGTCATTTTTGAGAGGCTTTCATTTGCTTCTTAATTTAATTATTAAGTTATAATGTCTTTCATTATTAATTAAAATATAAATTAGAGAACTACATAGGCTTGATTTTTTTTAATGAATTTATAAATATAATCTACATGTTTTTTTACACCCGTGCATCGCACGGTCTTTTTGCTAGTTTATTATCTATGCAGCTTTGCATGACTTTTTCTTAACCAGCGTTAAAACTCATTACAATCCTAGGTGGCGCCTCATGGCACTAAGTTTGATGTGGAAGACATCTATTGGCCCTTTGTAGCCCGCCGGCTACAAATGGCATTGCTGCCAAGTTTCACTCCTGCCTTCTTGTGTGCAATTGTCTTTTCATCTCGGGAAAGAGAAAAAAACGAAAAAAAAGAAATCAAAAAATGGAAATCTAGTTGCTATTGGTAAGTGCATGCCGATACTGGTCAATACTAAATGTTGGATACCAAATGTAATCTTAGGTTAGGCAGTCGATACTAAATGTCGATACATACATGTTTTTTTCTTTTAGGTCGATATATAAAATGTGTGTCGATATCGAGAGACACATTGTCGATACATCTATATCGACATATCATTTTCAACCTCGGAAAGTGACCTTATCAATTTGCTATCGAACAATATCAACCACACATTGTGAGTATCGACAAACACCGTAAACCATTAAAAAAATGAAGAGAAACACTAGGGAAAATTATATTCAAGGTTTTAAATAAAAAAATCTAATGATTAAACCTTTTTCCTTTGATTAATCATTCAATAAATGATTTTAACTTATTTATTTTAGAAAAAATGTAAGAAAGCTTCCAATGCAAGAAAACCTAGAATCATCCTAGGTTAATGGCACTTTTTAGAATTTGAAGCACCTTTAAAACTCTCGGAAGAAACTCTCTTGTTCAGCAATCTCAGTCAGAATGCAGCTCTCTTATTGGAATGCAAGTCTCTTGTCGCACAAGCTAAAACGTTGGAATGCAAAATGATTGAAACAGTTTTGGTGGAATGCACAATGGTTAGAACGGTTTTGTTTAAATGGGTGAGACCATATAGATGTCCTACCGTGGGTAAAATGGTCAAGACAACTTTTGCATGTGTACACATTTTCACATGTGCTCAAGCGCTTTAAAAGATAGAAGGGGGTAACAAGGAAGAAGTCCTTTGTCATTTGCCTATAATTATTGAAACTCTTGTTACACATCACCCATTGAAAATGGATCCCACGACCTCTCTCATAAGAGAGGCCACACCCTATTGGAGCAAACTGCTGGATGTGATAAAATCTTACATTGATTTTGAGGTTAGAGGTAATACTATAAATAAAGGTATTGGGTAAAAGATTGAACAGTTAAAAAATAAGTGAGGTTAGATTGCTCTCTGAAGTCAAATATGTTTCAAGAAGATTTGGTTAGTATCTTCTATTTTGTTACACAGCATCCCCAAAAAAGTAGTACAGGTCTATTGGATATGAAGAAGAATGGGCTGGCCACTGGTTAAGATCCCTCATGGAGAAGAATAGCTCAAACTTCTCCTTTCAAATTTACCATGCCTTCAATAATCCTGAATCTCCCAGGGAAAATGTTTGAAGTAATGAAATGGCCGGTCCTCATTAGTCCGTGCCCCCACTTTTAAACACTCACCTAGGGATTAAGCAATCCAACCTGGGTTTTTAGGAGAAAAAAAATTAAAATCTTACCTTTATTTTAGTTGAGCTTAACCAGGGTTTAAGGATGTTAAAAGGGACACGAGGACAAGAGGGTAAGATAAGCGGCGGACCCCAGGGTCTGCTAATCACTGCTCTAAAAAAACCTACAATATCCTGTTTAGCAAGATAGGCCGCCTGAATACTTGCAAGATCAGCTTTTGAACCACAATACTCTCCAGAACCACCATCCGCATTTCAACTTCTTGGGCCACAATGCATCAAGGCCGGTCCCAGTTGGAGTATGCATGGTGCACTTCGATGCAACAGCCAATTTCAGTTGTATACAGTAATGTACCACATAAATAACACATCACAACCTTTGAAGAGCAGATTCTCCTTTGATTTTGCCCTAAGTTTCCATCTCCAGGCAGAGCACAACCTGTCCCTCACCAACAGCATGCTGGGTATACATGCAGATGCAATAGTGAAACACAATCATACAACATATTAACACATATTAGATCAGTGCTCTCTGCTTGAACGGTATTTGTAAGCACATAAATTTACCGTCTTTCCTCCCCTCTCAACTCTAGGTGTCGAGATAAGGTCCGAGAGTAGAGGAATAACGCTAAATTTATTCTGAGAGTCGCCACCTACTTAGGGGAAGTAGGATCCCGAGATAAATCCAAAATAAGGGGTCTACGGTCCAAAGTAGTCTAGGTAAGAGATCCATTTAGGTCCTGGGGAAGGGGTTAGGCATCCCAGGACCTTCATCCAATGATGGTAACCTACTCATTAAGTCTAAGCCAAACATTTAAAATCCCTTAAAATTTCCTAAACAATTATTAATTTTGCTAATCAAACACAAATCAATATGGGGTGTAAAATTTTATCTTTGGTTGGGGTCAAACCCTGGTTCGGGCTGCCTACTTATCCGGTTAGTCAGAATCAGACCCTAATAGTAGTTCGGGGTGGTGACTGTTTTTATACTCGTTTCGGAGTGTGGTCACTTCCAACTCGTGTTTGAGTTGGGGAGATGCAGAATTGAGATTTATGAATCTCATTCCGGGAGACGGTTGCGTGGCTAGGTGCTCATGGGGGAGCGCTAGGGGGCGTTCATTTATTAGGGTAGGTCCTTTTTGAATTTTGTGGGTTTTTTGAATGTTTTTGTTGTTTTGTATTTTTCGATTTTTTTTTTAATTTTAATTTTGGCAAGTTTAACTAGTCAAGAACGAACCTAGATGCCCAAGGTAGGCAAAAAGAAAATAAGGCCCATTCCTATAATTGCACATATTTACATGGATTAAAGAAACAAATTACACATCACAACAAATATTTTAACCAAGGTTTGAGAGCAACTAGGCCGGGATCAACTAATGTGCTAAGGCCAATTGATCTATGGTGAAATTTAGTCAATTGGCTTTAATCCAATAGAAGAAACTGAAAACAGATTTGGTTCAAATAAGAAATTAACTGAGGGTTAAAACTAAATGAGATCTAGTGGGACCAAATGGAGACTATTGTGCCAAAGCCAGTTGACTGATGGATCTAGTCAATCTACTTTGGCTCAATAGCAACAAAAGAGAGGTCAAGCCCAACTAAAAATGATTCAGTTAACCAGATCTGCTCTCAATAAAATAGGCCAGACACAATAAATTTCATGTCAAAGCAAGAGTTAAACCAAGGTCAGAAATTAACCCAAGATCGAGCCAAGACCAAGCTAAAGCCACTGTGCAAAAACTAAATTAACCAATGGAGAAAACTAGTCAATCAATTTTAGCTCAGTTACTAGAATCAAGATTACCGAGGAAATGCCATGTGAGAGAGCTCAACCTTCTCAAAGAAATATATTCGAACACAAAGGGAGAAGGGCCTCGAGCAAGAATGCAACCTGGTTTTTTAATCAGAACCTATCCGAACTCAAATTTTGCACACAACCGAATTCTGGTTTTGAATAAGACTGTGTTCAAACAGATTCTAATCTTATCCAGATTGGCTCATTGGCTCGATCAAAACTAAACACAGACATACACTGCAAACCACACAAGTGCAAAAAGGAGAAAACGAAGGAAAGAATTATGAGAGGGATAGAGCATACCTGACCGGATGGGTGGAAGGAAGAAGGATTAGGGCTGCTGCTCTTGCCAGAGGGACTCTCTCTCACTTACTCAGCCCACAAAACAATGGATTAAAAAAACAAATAATAAAAACAAAAGGTCAGAAATGGTCAATGGCCGGAGGCGGAAGATCTGAGTGTTGGTAAGCTACTGAACTGGCCTAACAAACGTTGGCTGGAATAGTAGGACCGATTATCTGAGATGGATTGCTCCTTAGGTGTGAACAAGAGAATAGAAACTGAATTGAGCTGGACTTGAACTGAAATGGATGATTGGAGTTGGGATGAAATTGCTAGAGATGGTGATCGGTAATGAGATTCTCCTCACCAAAGATCAAATCGCCGAAGCTACCATCGCCGGAGAGGAAACTAGGTAGGAATCAGATCTGAAATATTGTGGAAATGGCAGCTTGGCCTTCCGGAGAAGATGATCGGAGCTTGCCACTGCCGGCGGTGGAGCGTCCAAGTTCGCTGACGAGAGTTGATCGGAAGGAGGGCTGGTGATAATGACTTGAGATTTCTTCTTCGCATCTCCTTTGATGTCGAAAATAGGGAGAGAGATTAACTCTCTGTCACCGGCGAGAGAACAAGAGAGAAAGGGCAGCTGGAATTGGATCTTCCACAAATCTGAGATGCTACTGCTATGAGGGTAATGGCCTCGCCGGAAGTGGTAGCTGGTAGGGATGGATCGGATCTTAGCTTCTGAGGAGGGAGGAGATCGGTGCCTTGCTAGGCGAAGATGCTAGATTTGAGATGGAGGACTGGTGGTATGCGCTGCTGCAGAGGTGGACGACGACGCGCTGGTTGGAGCGTGGTGGTGCTGGCCTCGCCGGAGAAGGATTGAGCAGAGGGGGAACAAGGTTGCTGGTGAGACAATGGAGGCACTGCCCTCACCATTGGATTGAGATCGGGAGAGAGAAGAGAGAGAGAGTGGGGGCTGCTTCTCAACCGAATGAGGTTTTTTTTGTTTTTCTTGAACCCTTTCCTTTGCTTTATATAGGCAACAGTAGTGGGCTTTGGTGGATTTAGGATTGTGGGCTTTAGGGTTTAAACCCTTGAAGATTTGGGTCTGGGCTTGATGAATTGGAGTTTTAGAAACTCTCTCACTCTCTCTCTCTCCAGATCAACAAAGCTTCCATAATGAAACATAATTAAAATTAATCAAATTAATAAAATAAAAAATAATTAAAGATAAAATTTTAAGGGTGTAAAAATGGGGTGTTTACAGTATTCATACCGACCCATGAAATGAGAACCCCACAAGGAAAAACAGAAAAGAACAAAACAAGACAATCTGAACCATTCAGATTTATACCATTCCTTGAAACAGCAAGCAAATCCTCCATAATGTAGATATCGTCCCAAATGCATGTAAGACCAACATAAGGGTGGAATAATAAAGAGATCTCAAAACACACAACTTAGTTAAATATCACATGTTTTAACACAAGAAGCAAACAATATAGAAGTAGCAATAAGGGAGACACTATGGTGAGCAAACCTCTCCCACCCCCAAAAGGATACACTCAAAGCTGTAGTATAGAGAGTATTGGGAGAAGCCTCGTGTTTCCCTAACCATAACTGTTGTTTTTCAAGACCACATTCATACATTAATAGTACTTTGATTATGAGAGCAAAGGAATTAATTTTCGTTTCTAGAGCAAAGGGAGATTTCTCTAGCAGTAGAACATAACCTTTTTCACGTTATCCTTGAGGGCAGGGAGAGGTCTCACTGGGACAGCCGCACCTGCAACCCGCGTGCTCCGGGCACCTCCACGACCAGCCACGCCGCTTGTCATTGACCCACTATCCGATGTCTCCGGCTCCATGTAAAAACGCGCTCGGAAGGCCGCCAGATGTGCATAATATGCAGGGGGCACTGCCATACAATGACCCACCAATAAGAAAAAAAAATTGATATAGAATACCAGATAATGAATCCCAACCACATCATATGAAATCAATATCCTTAAATAAAACACGTTTAACTCTGAAAAAGAAAAACAACTAACCAATGGAAACAGATCGGGTGCACCTTGCGTATCTGCAAAGAACATAAATATCACATTTTTTAAGGTGCGGTTTAAAAAAGACAAATTGAACAAAATAAACAGAAGCACACAACCCGCCAAGTCGACCATTCTTTTATTGGCTGCTATCCAAGGCATATGTATTGATAAATACAGGACAGATGGCTATATTTGCCAGTCATACATGGCATCCCTGTGGTGGTTGAGGCATCCAAAGAAGATAGGCCCAACATGTGGGACCAGGAAGGTTCATTGTATTATTCAAAAATAAATTCAGGGAAAGATAACCATACGTGTAGCAGAGGTTATTGGTAAGGGACTGGAGCTCATCAGCAGTAAATTTGTTCTCATCCCACAGTACATGGTAATGGGCGGGACGGCTTGTACCCTGTAGAGTATGTAACCACGGTCCGTACTCAATATCAACAGCACAAACTAAAACCTAAAAATACAACCTTCAAATATCAATGAGAAGAGATTTTAATTTACCTGGATGCCAGCATGGCTGCAAAGATAGAAGTCAAATTCAGTAGGATGGCAGATTTTTGAGTCCACTACCGTTCCTACAAAATTCATATGGAAAAGAGGTTTTACATTACAAAAGAATTTATGCATATTAGAAGACTTTTTTAGTCGCTGATATTAGGAGCCTAGTAACAATGTTCTTGAATAATTCCCAAATTGTTCCCAAATTATTCATTTTTAAGGAATAACGTTTAAAAAGATTACTTTTTCCTGAACTGGCGAATTATTCCGAACTTATTCTGAATGAAGATTTCTCATAAATTATTTGTTCATGCTTATTCGAAATTCTAAAATAAGAAAAATAACAAAATAGACTTTCTATTAACAATAGAATTCTTACTAAAAACCCGAGTCGCATTTTACATTGAGAAATCTTCATTTGACTGAAGTTGCCAACTGATAGAAGAAGGAGAAAACTCTATTCGAGTAGCTTATTTTAGGATTTTGATTACATTCGATTGAATTGAGAAAAAAAAAATAGATGATTTTGCACTCGTTAGTCTATTGAATTTCGAACTGAGAAAATATGATATCTGCCATTTATTCTGAGTTATTTCTATATTTTGCTAAATAATTATGTTATGCCAAATAAATACACTAATATATCGCTTTTCTGATTTTATCTATCCAGATTATTATTTTTCTTGTTTATATACATTTTTTAATTACTTATATAATCTGATTTGCATATATAAACATGTAATCTAGATTATTTTTTCTCTTAAATTACATAAAGGCAAGTTTGCTTGAGTCTACGTAATTTTTTTCTTGAGTTTGCGAGTTTACATAATGCTTGTTATTCAGGAATTTGGATAAATTTCTAACATAGTAAGAGATATCAATACATCCAGATTGGTAGATAGATAAGTTGGTATCACGTTCTTATTTTTTTAAATTATTAATTTTTATTTTTTTGAACTTATCCCGCACTTATCTTGAATTTTCCAATTTTTTCCCTTTTTTTCGAATTTAACCCCTACCGAATAATTCCCGAATCCAAACTTTGTTACTATAATTAGGAGACCTTAAAGTGGGCTTAATGAAGTCCAACCGAATTACTTACCAGGTAAGATATTTCCACTCCTGTCAACTGCCTGGCGGTCTGCATGGTTGTTGGCAAACAACCTTGTGTGATGACGCTTTTGAACAACAACGAATGTCACAGGGGGCTGATAATTTGATTCCAGAGAGAGGCATGCCTGAAATGGATTTCAATTTAATTGGGGGGAACAAGGAAACAGAAAGTTAGTGGAGTTCAATTTCAACAGTAAAAAGAGCTAAGGAAAGAAAAAAAGAGATGAACAACTAGATATTCAAAGAATGCTAATAAAATCAAAACACAGGTTTGTTGCACTGAGAATCAAAATGAGTCAACATGTCATGTTGACTCATCCGGAAAAAGATCATTCATCTCTTGATACCCATTTAAAATAGCATGAACAGGACATGCTATTTTAAATGTTGTCCGTATTTTTTTTCCCACGATATAGTTACTGGTTCCCTCAAAGTGGCCCATAGGCTGGAACCTTCAAATAATGGGTGGAAATTTTAATTTCAGATAGTGAAGTTTAATGAAATTGGCCATCACCCCTCAGATAGAATGACTGGTTTGAGTTTCACACAGTAAGGAGGTCTGGATCATTTCAAAACCATTGACTTCGTGGTCCACATTTTAGAGACAATGAAAAACAAATATTCTTCTGATAAGTAACAAAAAAATAATTTATGGTTCCCTAATCAGTTGGATAAGACCCATCCGAATGTGGCCCACAGGCAGGTCTTCAAATTATGGGTGGAGGTTTGGGTTTCATACAATTGGTATGATTGGCCTTCATTGATGCAATCCGTGCAGATAAGGGAATGGGGTAGTTGTATGGCACATGGTGGCATGTAAATCTCCTCCAAGAGAGATTTAACTGTTTCTGATTGTTTTACCTTACGGATGGCATCTATTTCATGGAGTAAGACTTGATAAAACTGGCCTTCACTGACTCCATCTCTGCAGACAAAAAAGCATCATCAGCCAAGCAAAGACAAGAAAGAGCCAAGACAGAGAAAAGAATCGCGTGTAAGAAGGTCTAGAGAGAGAATAGAAGGGCAATACCTGTAAAATATGATCCTCTGAGGTTTCTTCCCCGTTGCTCTATGGAAAGATACAAGGAGTTCCCTGAATTATAAAAGAACAGATCTTACTCAAAGTCCACCTTCTGATAGATTCAAGTTCCTTTAGAAAAATTATGACTATCCACTTCAATTAACCAAAGGCATATATCCAAGTTAACATGTGGAAACTAGTTTATTCTCAGAAAAAAAGTAAAACATAAATTATGAAAGAACATACTTAATCATGCCACTCTTCACGGTTCCTCTAACAGGATCTTGCCATTCTTTATATAGATCTTGGATCAATTCCTCACGATGGGTTTGAGCACAAACCAAACCGGCATACTTTGTGACTTCCGGCCAATCTTGAGAAGCCACAACCTGAGAAAGAATTTAAGCCAATAACATATATTGACACTTGCAGTTTGAAATAAAATCTGGAATTGGTGAGTAATGACACAAAACCTAACCAAAGGAAGTTCGCTGCAGATAAATAACTGCATATAATATAAGTGATCAATGTTTTAAAAAGGTGAAGGTGTGAGGCTTGGCGTTGGGAAATCAAGATGCGTGAGGCATTGGCTTCACAAGAAAACCTCAAGCTCCTTCATTTTAACAAATAAATAAAAAATAAATAAGAATATTGAAAAATGATTCAAATTAATTAATTAGAGGTTATAATACATATGTGTGTATACGTACACACATATGTAATAATATATAAATTATTCAGCAATAAAAAAAAATTAAGAGAGGCAAGATAAGTTGAAGTTCAGATTTATTTTTTGTTCATAAAAATATTGAAAGATGTTCATTCATCATATGGTGGATTTTGGATTCTAACAAACAATTGCAAAGTAGTCAAGGCGTCCTAGGCGATTAAGCTGGCTAGATGAGGCACTAAGTAGGCGACGACCAGGCGATAAAAATAATTAAATTATATATATATATATATATATATATATATATATATATTAAATATATGTTATATTAATATATACACATATTTATATTATAGTATAGAAACATGAATAATAGACATAAAATTAGTTTGAAGTTTTCCAACTTTTAAGGTGGTTTTGAGAGTTGACTTTAGATGTTGCTTTTAAAGTTTAAATGCACCACCTATATCCTAAGATAGTGTTTTTAGACTTTAAAATAGGGTTTAAGAGAGTTTAAACGATGGTTTTAAGATAGGGTTTTAAAGAGAGTTTTAAAATAGGAAATGTTAAACTTAACGCCGCATTCCACTATGTAGTGGAATGTGTGGTCCTCATTGGTCCATGTCCCCCTTTTTAACACCCATCAACTGTACTTAAGATTCACTCACTCCTAGGGTTAAGTATTTAACCTTAGTTTTTAAAAAGAAAAGAAACAATAATATTAACCTTAATTTTCTTAAGCTTAATCATAGTTAAAGGGGTATTAAAAGGGACACGTGGACACAACATTTGACTACATAATCAAATGAAATATGGTTTGAAAAGAGGGTTTTAAATGAGATTTTTAAAATAGGGTTTTAAAGGAAGGTTTAAAAGATGGGTTTAAAATAAGTTTTTAGAAGAAATTTTGTATTGACCGCCTAGGTGACTGCCCAGCACCTAGTGCCTAGGTGGTCGCCCAGTAACTTTCGCCTACCTAGAGGGGCGCCTAGGCAGTTGAGGCCCAAAAACACCTAGGCGACGCCTTGGCTACACTGGTAGTCACTAACTATATATATTATGCAATGACTCCATATCATTGCAATGCCTACTATGAAAAATAGAATAAAATATGCTCAACAAGGTTCTAACATACGTCGGACAATAGAAATTAAGTGTTAATTTAAATTATTAACATTGTTCTTCTAATTTAATGTTTATAACTTAGTTATGTGGAATCCTATTTTTTTATTAACATATGAAACACAACACCTTAAAAAATTAAGTTTCAAATCTGTTATGATGCTAGAAGCCTAGAACCCTATTTTTTTTCTATTAATGTACAAGACACGCGTCTTAGACATAAAACAAGCCTCAATGCGTGAGGTGGTTGCCTCAAAGTTTGAGCCTCATTATTGAGACTCAATACGTTTTCCTTGAGCCTCACCTAAAGGCACAAGCTTCACACACCTTTTACAACACTGTAAGTGACATCCAATGCTTGAATCGAAGAAGAATGAAAATCTTACAGCTGCAATAGAGGGGCTGGAATCCTCCCCAGGATGAGGATGTGTCACGTCAGCACCAAAGATAATGGTTGGTTGATCGCTAACCAGAGGTATGCGCCTCGACAGTGCATCGACAAGCACTGTGTTCCTTCCCCCAACCTTAACATTTATCTTTAGAGCCACGTTGGCCAGATATTGTTTACTCCCCTTGAACACATGCTTTGTTAGACAGCACTGGGAAACAAGTCCAAGATCCGTCTCACAAATCCTCTTTAAATCACCTGCAATACAAAATAAGAGAAAACATAAAGCATTAAATAACACACTATTGGCTCACTCTGCCAAAAGTAAAGTCCAAACATTGAGCAAAAGGATGAAGAAATAGAAATTCCATACCATAAAGAGAACCATTATTATCGGGTAAAATAACAATCAGCAAGTCAAGTTCTTTGCCATGGGGTTGGAGTTTGGTCATGGCATCATGATACCGAGCCTTCAAAACTCTCTCAACCTGATCAGGGCGAGCATTGTATGGTGGAAGTACAGGTTCTGGATTAAAAGCCTAAGCAAAATCCAAAGAGCATTGTTCATAAGAGCAGAAAGTCATAAATGCAGCAAAAGATAATAACAAGATGAATCCCACAGATCAGAAGCCTTAGAAATCTAATAAAGCATGAGTTCTTGGAGCCATACCATGCCAGAAATGTGGCACATTTCAGCAAGCTCATAACAAAACCCCTTGGCCAAATTATCTTGCACATTGCGCGAAAAGTTTAAGCATATCCAGCTGTTCACGGTTCCCCCATTGACCATTTTCTGTAATAAAAGGAAAAAAAAAAAACGTTTATTGATTATACACCATGCCACAGTATTTGCATATGACAAATATATACATACATGAAATGAACTTCAGTTAAACAAAGAAAAGAGAAGCACTGCGGAATAGGACTACCTGTTAACAGAGATTCACTACTTATTCCTCCCTATAAAAGAGATTGCCTACTATAGCTTTGAGCCACAAGGCAGAACATGCATTTGCACAGCTAGAAGTATGACAACACAGAATGTCAAGATCTCGTACCAAGTCTATGTTACTAGGCTCCGATGGACCTTCTGTTTTAAAGATATTGAGACAGTAGAAGATTGACTCCCTGACCAGTACCTAAGGAATAGTGGTGAGCATCCTTATTGTAATCATACAGGCTCCCATAGCAATGACATGTTTTAGCTCAGGCATTTGCTCATATGATCTCACTAAAGATGGAACCATTTTCATTAAAGACAGGAAGCTTGACCTAGTTAGCCGGTTTCAGAAGAAAACAAAGACACTAGGAAGAGATGGACACAAGAAAAGAGAGAGATAGAGAGGCAACTAAAAAAATCATCATCGAAAGCAGCTTTTCCTTCCCATTGAGATCGTCAAGCCGAATTCTTTCCTCTCTTTTTTTCCCTCAAATGTGTAAGATGAGAGATTTGATAAGTGAAAAACACTTTGTTCGTGGAGACTGATGGAAGCTTGACCTAGTTAACCGGCTTCAAAACCCAGTTCAGGTACCGCCTTAATGGGGGAACAGCCCAAAGTCTTTCCTACCTCTGAACAGCTGGGAGATGGATCGAAACTCCTGATTGGAGAAGAATTTGATGTCAATTTAGTAAGTCCAGACAATTCTACTACATAGATTGATTCATCTTTTTAATTTTTTTTAAGTTCCTACTCCTTTGACAACAAAAGGAAGATCATCACCGAGAGCTTAGGAGTAAAAATGCATTGCTCCACACGAAGGCACCACCACAATTTGCTTCGGTCGATAGGTTGGAGGACAATCCCAAGGTAGCCAACATCGATGATGCTTCGGATCATCCGAAGCATAGTTTTAAAACTCGCCGAGTCGACTCGAAACTCGGGCGAGTCGACTTGGCTCGGCTGAGTTTCGAGTCGAGTTTCATGAAAAACTCGTTTTTGTCAGAAACTCGCCCCGACTCGCCCACGACTCGCCCCAACTCGCCCGACTCGCCCCGACTCGCTCCAACTCGCCCCGACTCGTCCGAGTTTTTGCACTTTTTTTTTAAACCTAAAAATCGAGTAAACTACCTACCCGATTGACTAAATTATGTTTTTTTTCTTTTTTTTAACATACCCCACTCACTTTTAAGTATAAATACAAAACAAAAGTGGGATGTTTAGTATATATTGAATTATATATCTTATTTTAGGCATGGTTTATCATTAATTTTGAATCTATACCATATATATTATTAGAAAAAATATTATATATGTCCGAGTTTTAGGTGTCATTACTCGGACGAGTTTTGCCCGAGTTTCCGAGTTGACTCTACTCGGCAAGTTTCCGAGTCGAGTCGAGTTTTCGGGTTTTAAAACACTGATCCGAAGTTAAGAATATAACGGCAGAGGATGAGAGCCCCTATACAAGTCTCCCTATGGATGGAAGACTTGCATATGGGTTTGGTTCCATCATTGGATCTTGTCCAACATGGAGATCTGCCATTAGATCGCGATATGGAGAGTGATCTACTGTCGAATCGAAAGCGTGAGTATTAGAGGACTATAATTAGTCATGAATTCTTTTTGTTTGATATTTGGATTTATTTTTTATTTATTAGAGCTTATTTTATTAGTAATGGCAATCTTGTAATTTTAAAGTTTATTTGATTAGTAATGACATTTTTGTAATGACTAGGATTAAGTCTTAATTCTTTTCTATAAGTACTCTAATGGAAAATTAAAAATTTACAGAATTTTATGAATGAAAGATTGCTTTTTGAGTTTCCTGTGAATGGAATGCTTTGAAGCCAAGGTAACCCTAAATCTACTCTCTTTCTTTGATTGTGTTCTTTATTTTTTGTTTTCTTGTGAAATCAATCTAAACCAAAACCTTAAAACCCAAAACCTTGCTGCCCCAGGTATATACCCTCCCCTAGTCACTGCCGCATCATCTCAGTCAACCTCCCAGCCAATTCCCACAATGCTGCTAGCCCCCATACACCTTTCCCCTTGCTGTTACAATTTTCCCACACCTTTCCCCTCGCTGTTCCAGCTTTCCCCCTCACTGTCATACCACTCCCTTGACCTTCCCTTTGTTGCCGCCCACTTGCAGCCACCATACCCTACTGCCGCAGACCTTTGTCCAGCCCTAGCTAGCCCCTGCATCCTTTACCAAGTGCTGCCGCACCATACCTAATCCTATCCTTTGCTGCCCAACTCCTATACAGTCCCAGTTTAACTATAGCGGGCCTATTAACCTTCCATCTTGCTATCACAGCAACCCTGGAACTAATCCATATTGCAGCCCCAACCCTAAGACAATTCCTAACCTTAGATTTGAATGTTATGTTCTTACTATTGCTGCTGGTTTGTGTCATTTAACCACATTACTATTCAAACAAATAACTCACATGCATGTTTCAATCGTAAACATTATTGAGCCTAGACTAAACATTGAAACCCTTAATTGAATAGGAAATTTACATTGATTGTTGATCTAAATCCCTAAAAGTTAGTAGGAGTTCCCACTTCCATTATGATCACCCAATTCAATTTGGGAAATTTATTACTACGGGGTTATGATTTGACCTAGGACATTAACATTTCCCCTTGAAACTGTCATTATAATTGTGGACCTATAGAGTTTTTATTATTCTTGCAATTAATTTTTTGATCTCACAATCATGTCATCTTAGGTTAGTTGCATGGTCCTGCATCAATTTTGGTATCAAAGCTTAAGGTTATCTTAGGATTTGTCTCATGCATTTAGGTTTAAGGCTCATTATCATCCAATGCATTACATGTAGCCTTTGGACACTTATTTAGTGCATGCCCACTAATAGGGGGAAGAGTTACCACTTACCAACCACGTATAGACCCTGCACAACTCACCCAGATCTTGAAAACCCTCAATACCCATCTAGCTCGCATGGAGGCTAGTATGGAAATCCTTGACACCAACACCAATGCTCGATTAGCAGTTTTTGAGGCTTCCCATCAAAATGACCAACATCTAGAAGAAGAAGAGTCCTATAATGCATTGTCAGTAGAGGTATAGGCCTAGCCGAGGCTTAGGCCGTGGAAGAGAGCGTGATAATCATCACACTGTCGAGTATCAAGATCGCTATGATCCAAATGATCGGCATGAGAGAACCACCAGGATTGAAGCCCCAAGCTTTGATGGTCGATTTGACCTGAAGGCATATGAAATGTTTGAAGGTCGTAGAGTGAAGTTTTCCAAGATGAAACATGATCGATATGAACATCATGAGTTGTCCCGTAATAAAACCAGTTATTACTGATACCTTCTTCTCAGTTCCTTCTTCCATAACCCGAGCTCGGAGAAGGAAGAAATATGAGGGCCCTATAGACAATGTGGTCAAAAATCCATAATAGAGTTCAACCACAACGACCGAATTGATTATCTTCATGCACAAGGATAATAGATTACCTAGTAGAAAATTTGGTGGGCCAAGCAAAACTCTATCGAACCAATATTGAGCGGCGAGTTGAGCAATCAAGTGAGGACCTCATTGTCTGGTAGGCTAAAATGAAAGAAAAGCTCAAAGAAAAATACCTTCCTCTGACCTATCGTAAGAAACAAATGGAATAATGACAATCCCTAGGCAAGGCTCTATGTCTGACACTGATTACATTGCAAAATTTGATGAGTACGTCATCCCTAGGCAAGGCTCTATGTCTGACACTGATTACATTGCAAAATTTGATGAATATAGATCCGCGGTTCAAAAACCCGAAAACTCAACTTGAAAGTCAATTGGGTCAAGTGACTCGAAAAAAAAAGAAGCTCGACTCGGTCCAACTCAGAATATATATGCATGGTTTGAAATATACTCGATATTTTTTATATATCCCTGATATTTACGATATATCCCTCTGCTCGATATCGCAAGGTAAAAAATATTTTTCTTAAAAATATCCCCGATATTTCCGATATATTGCTCGATATTTCTGGTATATGTTTTATAAATTACGAACATTAAATAAAATGTCGACGATATATGTCGATATCACACCTCCGACATATTTGCATGGAGTAATATAAATTTTATACCATATCGCATAATATAAACGATATATCGTCGATATCGAGTGATATTATGGGGAATGTTGGTTTTTTAAGCTATAAAACATAGCAAAATTTTGTTTAAAGCTTATTTATATTATATTTTATTTACATAAATGGTTTTAGGTTACACACCAATTTGAAGTCGATAAAAATTATCCTAGATCAAAATTCCTGAAGAATAAAAAGTCAACTTTGCAGTTCAAGAATAAAATCCGCTTTTAACGGCTTTTAGGTATTATGTCAAAATTTTAACTTTCAAATGCTAAAGTATTTCTTAAATCTTAAAAATTCATAAATTCTATCATATCAAACATTACTAAAACTCAAAAATCCGATGAAAAGTCTCATATTTAATCTTCAAAAACATTTTCATCTGTAAGGTCAGAATGTCAACTAACAGTTCAGCTGGCAGAAAAAGACTTGCATTCAAGATTAAAAAATAAAGCATATTATGGCTACCATCCATATAAAATACCTCCAAATTTAAATTCCAATAGAATCATATGGATATGTTTATGGGTATGAGTCATATGGATATGAGTATGGAAGTGTACAGCCTTATGTGACAGTGTCAGTGATAATTGTATCCACTGATGGGAGTATTGCCACATTTTGGACCAAATGACTAACAACGTTATGTAAACGAGTATAAATCATTGTACCATATTATGATAAGCCGAGTACAATATTGTACTTATGTGGAAAACCAATACTATTGTTAGCCTAGTCAAGACAGAAATGAGTCTGACTCTTTGTGTAACTCCATGTGGCTCTAATTGTAGTTCTTGTGATGGGTTGTATTGAGTGGTTGTGAAATAGTACGGTCAAGTGTGACGCGTCACCACTAATTACATTGTCTTCGAGAGTCTGTCGAAACATTTTATGTAAGTTAATTATGATTTAGAATATGAATCAATCATACATTGTGTCGTTAACGCACATCTTTGCCCCCTTCCTATTGAATCTCTTATATACATTATTATTTTTAAAATATTTTTATTCTCAAATGTGTATTTTAACATTTCCTGAAGTTCCACTGCAAAATTCCATGTTTTGCCCCCATTTTTTGTCTTTTTTTAAAAAATGACCGATAAACAATATATCTTGCGATATATCCCCGATATATCTTTTTTCCACGGCTCAACATGTCGAGCGATATCAACATTTAGAACCTTGTATATATGTGTGTGTACTAATTAGGCAATTACAAATTTATTGGTATTTTATCCAAGATTAAATCATAAATAACTTGAAAAACTCGAATCGGTCCAACTCGGAATATATATGTAATATATATATATATATGTGTGTGTGTGTGTGTGTGTATGTGTGTGTGTGTGTTAATTAAGCAATTACAAATTTCTTGGCATTTTATTCAAGATTAAATCATAGCTAACTTGAAAAAACCCAAAGTAGGCTGATTTTGCAGCCTCAAACCTAAAAACTAGATTTAAAAGAATCCATAGTAGATGGTTGGCTTTGCAGCCCCCAAAAACATGATGTAAAAACAGTGTGATGTTCGAGTTTAGGTTTTTTAAAAATTAAAAATGATAGAAACACTCTTCTGTGACTCGACCTAGTCTAGTAAGTCTAAAACCACAACTCGACTTGACTGAGTCACATAAGTAACTCGCCGAAAAGTGTCTCCTTCGAGTTTTGAGGTGACTCGACTCGAAATTCAATCGAGTCGAGTTATTCGACGAGTTTTCGAACTATGCGCTTCAATGTAAGGGAGGACCCTCTAGTCACCCTCTCTAGGTTTAGAACGGAGGCAATTAGTACCTTAGATCATTTCTATCAAGTAGTGAAATAGCTAGCGCGGTATCTAAAACCTCAATTCACTAAACCGCAATTTACTAGACCAATTGATTCCCGCAATCCTATCAATAGGTCCACTCCTTCAGGAGCAACACCTAATACGGGAAATCAAGCAACTAGAGCTAATATCAGCACTCCACCCAATGTTCGAGATAACATAGGGAAGGGAGCCGCTGAAGGAAACCTTATGAGGGACCAAACCAGTCTAATGCTTTAATTGTCAAGGTTATGGACATTATGCATACCTGTGCCCCTTGAAGGAATCTAATAAAGCTTTGTTGATTGAGGGAATAGAAGATAATGAGTTAGGTGAGTTTGAGGAAGAAGTCTATGAGCTGGTAGTTAATCATAGTGACGAGAATTGTGAGGACACGGATGAGTTGTCAAGAGTCATGGTTGTTAGGTGTGCCCTAACCCAAATTAAGGAAGATGATGATTGGCATAGCAACTCTATCTTCCATACTTATGTTAAGAGTGAGAAAATAGTAGTAAGGTAATCATAGATAGTAGGAGTTGCAAGAATGTTGTTTCATCTAGTACTTTCTCTTAACTAGGATTGAAGCCAGTAGCCCACCCTCAACCCTATCGAGTCGCATAGGTAGATACATCTATCATTCCTCTTTCCCAAATGTGTCTTGTTCTGATACAGTTTTCTTTATATAAAGACACCTGATGGTGTGATGTTGTGCCCATGGATGTAGGTCACATCATTTTAGGTAGGCCTTGGTTATTTTATAAGGATTTGACGATATTCGGTAGATCGAATATGTGCTCATTTATTCGTGAATGCAAGAGCATAAAGTTAAATCCTCTCACCCAAAACTTCTACTGTGGGAAAGAAGGACGTGAGCAAGGGTGAGAACCATAAAAATAACAAGCCCAAAGCCTTTCACATCTTTAGTCCAGAGAAATTTGAGAGAGGTCTCTAGGGAAGAGGCCATTATATATGCTCTTGTTGCTAAAAGAGGCTTCTCCTAATTCAATTGTGGAGCTACCACTAGATGTGGTCCTGACAAGGATTAAAAATGTGGTTTCGAGGGATGTATCGGTCCCAACCGAAACCTATACGTATCGGTTTCGGTAGCGGTTTCGGGCGATACATATAAAATTTTCTTTTTAAAGAAAAAAATAATAAAACATCATATTAAATTTAAAATTTTTCAAATGAGTTATAAGAACCAAATATAAAGTTATGGCCTATGGGAAGCGATTAAAAAACATAGTAAACAAAATTACAATTACACAATGAATTAAACATGAATAACTAATATCCGATACATATCGCCCGTTTCGTATCAGTATAAAAATCGTATAAGGGACTACTGATACCTATACGTATGCCTGTTTCATCTCGGTTTCGGTGATTTTTATTTTCCTGGGTACTGATCATCATTGAATTTCAAGATGTGCTACCTAAAGATTTACCAAATAAGCTCCAACCCTTGCATGACATTCAACACGCAATTGACCTCGTTTCCGGATCGACTCTTCTTAATCTGCCACATTATAGGAAGACCGTCTTCAAGACAAAGAACGAATTATTTAAATGGTTGGTCATGCCCTTCAGATTAACTAATGCTCCGAGCACTTTTATGAGGATAATGACACAAGTGTTGAGACCATTCTTAATCTGCCACATTATAGGAAGACCGTCTTCAAGACAAAGAACGAATTATTTAAATGGTTGGTCATGCCCTTCAGATTAACTAATGCTCCGAGCACTTTTATGAGGATAATGACACAAGTGTTGAGACCATTCATTGATAAGTTCTTAATCGTGTACTTTGATGACATTTTGATTTATAGTACGTTCCAAGGAACACCACCTCAACCATTTAAGACAAGTTTGTGAAACTCTTGAGAAAAGAGAGTTTATTTGCTAATACTAAGAAATGTCGGTTCATATCTAATAGACATTTTTAGGGTTCGTTGTTTCTTCATACGGCATGTCTACCGACCCCAAAAGGGACAGCCGTTGTTGAGTGGCAAGAACTAAGGAACATTCATTAAGTTTGTAGCTTTCATGGTCTAACTACATTTTACCAATGGTTCATTCGGGGATTTAGTTCCATCATGGCCCCTATCACCAATTGCTTAAAAAAATGAGGAGTTTCGATGGACTAACGCCACTACTAAGGTGTTTAATGAGATCAAGTCAATGACTGAAGCTCCTGTCATGCGCGTGCCCAACTTTGCCAAAGTCTTTTAGGTGGGGTGTGATGCCTCAAGAGTAAGAATAGGTGGAATACTGAGCCAAGAGGACCACCCTGTTGCTTATTTCGGTGAGAAATTGAATGAGGCTAAACAAAAATACCCTAACTATAACAAGGAATTATATGCGGTAGTACAAGATTTGCGATACTAGCAACATTATTGACTATCGCAAGAGTTCATACAAAAGCTAACCTACAACAATCAAGCAGAAAATAAACTTGTATGATACCTATAGAGACCCAAAATTTCGTCTTGATATTTCTGCACATTGAATGATAATCTTGATATTTGTATCATGCAATTAATGTCTCGTTACTTAGATCTTAAGTTAAATTAAAAACAACTAAGTACAAGAATTACATAAATTATAATAAGTGTGGTTTTAGCAAAAACATAAATTATCAAATTTGGAGATGATTTCTCCCGGAAATGGATGTTTATGGGTTAAATAAACATATTTGATTTTATGCAATTTTATTATTATGTATAGAATGGTTTACTCGACTATCGAAAATTTTACGACGACGAGATTTTTAGTTTCAGCTTAAAACTGGAAAATGAGATTTTGATTTATTAGGAATTGGATTTTCTAATATTTTTTATTGAATCCAAATAAGGGGTGTTGTTGTTGCTGTTATTGTAGAGGAAACACTATTGCAGAGAACAAAACAAGGCGTCGATCGATCGCACACTAGCGCCGATCAATTGCCGGCACCGATCGATCGCCACTCCACGAGCGATCAATCGCCCGAAGGGATTATTTTTTGGGAAACGTGATTTTCTAACTTTTTTTTAACACCCTAGGGTCCCTAACTCTATAAATACCCCCTTCAAGTCGTGGGTTTAGGATTAGAAAACATTCTAAGAGATTTGGAGACTAAGAAAGAGGGAAGAACCTAAAAAATTCTGGGGTTTTCAATTATAGAAGGAGGAAGCTTGGAGATCAAGATCCAAGCGAGGGATCACAAGGAAGCGATCAAGGAATGTACTATATACTATTCTAGCTAATGGTTGTTATAAGATTAAGTATTCTCAAGATCTGAATGTGTTTAAGTACTATAAATTGTCTAACCTAATAATATCTTTAAAGTTTGTATGAAATCAAGATCTAGGAATGTATGTGTTTATATGATTTGATTAAGCATAGTGTGATGTCTCTTAAATGAATTGAAGAAAGTTTCAAGGATAAGATCTAGAATGGATTATTATGATTTAGCTACTGATTTCATGAATTTAATTCTAGAATAGAATGATGATTTTACATTTTGGTGATTGAATAGTAGGATGTGAATAATCCTGTTAATATTATGTTTTATACTTAAATAATAGGAATGAGAATAATTATGGAACTATGCTATGATTGCATATGGAAGAACGGATTTATGATGAATTATAGTTGATGCTAAAAATTGATATTTCTATTGATACTATAATTTAAACTTGTCAATTATTAAACCTGAATTTATGTTGTGAATTATTCTCCATGGATGATAAAATTATGATACGATTTCACATGATATTCATATGTAATTGATCATGTATTTGATGATTAAGTTTCGGATAGGTAAATACTTAGAGAATGATATCAAGACCTTGAATCCGATAACCTTAATTATATGGGTGGCTTTAGTGGGATTCGATGTGTTGATAACCTAGATGAAGGTTAATCATGACACGGTCAAGCACAAGTCTCAAGACATGATAATTGATAAATCCTCACAAATTCACAAGTCATGAGTCTGCATGAACTAACAAGACTTGTAAGACCCTCGGTAACAATGGAAAGAATATAAAAAAAAATATAAAACAAGCATGGAAACATGTTGTGACAAGAATGGTATAACAAGCATGGAAACATGTGGTGACAAGAAGTGTGTAACAAGCATGGTAATATGTGGTGGCAAGAATGGTATAACAAGCATGGCAACATGTTGTTATAAGGACCGGCCTGACATGGCTATATGCTAGTCACAAGAAACCTAGAAAGAACCGACATGCATCTCATAAGTCTCACAAGTCCACACATGTCAAGAGTCTGATTATATGTTTTACATAATGATATGTTTTCATGTTTTTCGCATATGAATTGTAAGATATGTTTTCATGCATGTGGATATGTTATGATATATTGTTAACTAGACTTTGTATACACTGAGCTTTCGTTTGCACAGTTGTACTTTTTATGTCGGTAGTTTCAAGAGGGTTCAACATTTGTGCTCCACCACCTTGGATAGAGGAGGAATATACAGAAGAGCAGTGAGGTGATTTCTAGGAAGGAGAGATCAATCTGGATTACTTTCAATATTACTGAGTTTAGAATATTAGTTGTTGTTTATTTCAGGTTATTTTAAGGGATGTAATAAGACAATTTCAGATTATATCGTTTAGGTTTGTTTTCAGTCATTGATCATGTTGAATGATTAGGTTCACTTTGGTATTATGATTGGTCTGAGAGGTTGGATTATAATTGTTGGAATTATTATTAATGATTAAGGGATAATTTTTAGGTTCACATTTAGTATGTCTTGTAAGTTTTAAGGATAAGGAATGGATATGTAATGTCACGGGTCCACAGTCTCATTATGACCAAAATAGGATTTAGAGACGTGACAGTACAATTTAAATTACATTTTGCCTCCCATAATATTCAGAATCTATCCTCCGTATATGGCTATACATAGTGAAACAAATATATTCCATAGAGAGAAACTACGTCTTCAGCCAAAAAAAAAATTGAAAAAAGAGAACAATGTAGCTGTAGATCGTTGTCACTATAGAGCAACTATAATAACAATACAAGAAGTGTTATGAGAATAAAAAGGAAAGAATATCTATTTGAAGTGTGCTGCAATTCTAAACAAGAACTGTGAATTATTTCTCATTTCATTTAATTTAAATTAAAATTTTGGATTTTCATACATTAATACTGTAATATAGGAAAATCAAGAGCATGTTTGAATGTATATTTATGGCATACAGTCCTCTTAGTTTGCACTCTTTGACTGGTAAGGATAGTAATTTAAAGGGAAAAAAAGATGCTAGACAAATGCTAGTTAAAATTTATATAAAAGCCCCAAGCAAAAAAGGATGTATATTGGGGCATACCATATCCTTGCACTGTACTTTTTTCAAACCTTGTATTGAACGGCTATGCTCTTGAAATGCATTGGCGCTTTAGTCAATTACAAGAGAAAAAGTGAAGGTACAATACTTTTCATATCAGATCCATGAAGATTAGTCTGTGTTTACTAGTTTCGGGCTTTAACATTACTACTAATAACTAAATGATGGAGAAGATGTGAAAGAAACCTCTGCCAACCCATTGATGTGGGAACTGGGAACAAAATAAGTACCCAAAATAGAATGGATTGAATTAGCATATGAATTTAGCTTAAAAGGTGCTAATGTGATTTGCAAATATTTAATGACAAGGACAGATGGATAAAGAAAATATAATCACCTTGGGACTACTATGACTTGGGCCATCAATTTTCCCCATGCACAAAAGTCTATGTAACTCGTGTAAGTTTGTATATAACTCATATAAGTTAATATAAAATACTATAGACGGTTCTTCCAAATTTTCTAGATTACAAGAATATCACTAATTGAGGTACCTCTTTTCATCATTATCTTATATCTTCCATCTCTAAAGCAAAACTCAACCGCATGTATTTCTTACTGTAAGTCTGTATATAACTCAAAGTATTTCTTACTTATGGTTCTCTACTTAGAATGTAAGCACACTTCTGAAGTGCATGTCCAGCAATGCAAATCGCTTCAATAATACATGTTCAACGAAACCCCTTTTGTAGGCCTAATGCGCCCAGTTGTGCTCAGAAAGAGTAAAATCTTGTAAACATAAATTAAATTGATGTGCTAGAATGCAATGATGTTTAATTTAAGATCATACCTTATCCTTCATGTTCCATTGACCGACTTGAGGCAAGCAATCCTTTTCTCTTCCTGTATTATCATGGTATTTAAGCTGTACAAGTAAAATGCAGCAATCATGAACCACTAACAAGCATCACATTATAAATTTCAAACGGTTGTTATGGAATCCAAACATACTGAGACAGTAAAATACTACAAACTTTATTACCAAAGGTGCAGGTAGAATGCGTGCTTCAACCGATGCAAGTTCCTCACTGATTTTGATGCCAAACTCCTTCGCATAAGGGTCCTCATGGTAAGCATTACGATGAACAGTCTGAACAAAAAGAATTTCCAGAATGCCAAAAAAATTGTACCATGATTCAGTGACAAAACTAGATTGTTTTTGTCAAGTGATAAAACGTGAAGATGCTTCTTTGACACGTTGAGTTATAAAACATGAAGAAGTGGGAATAACACATAAAATTTGTTGTGCACATTTTGTACGACTAATTTATTTACTACACGTACTGTTTTCTGTGAATTCCAATATTTTGGGATACTTTCCGCACTTCTTGGCAAAAAAAAAAAGACAAGGCTGTAAAGTAATATAAAATATATATTGGATACACATTTTTGGTGTGTGCGCCAAAAACTAAGCATGGGTTGATACTGATAATGAAAAAAGAGGATATCAAATAAATCCAATGTATAAAAAATATTGATAAAAACAAACAAAAGAAACAAGGAATTTTTTAGAATGAACAACTTTAGTTCCTCGTGCTTGTCAAACAATCAGCCACCTGCTTTCGGCAGATGACACTCTTTTATTCACCAATGGAAGTCAAGAGTCTATCCCTGAACATATTACATTCTTGGAAAGGTATGAAACGCATCAGGGCAAAAGGTCAGCAAAATATCAAGTAAATCAGATATTTTTTGGGAGCCATTCACACTATTTTTGTTCTAATTTGGTCTTATTTTTCCGGCGGAAACAGGAATCAATACACCCTATGTGTATGGGATACTTCTCAGCACACTGTTGTGGGGCACATTTCAGCACACTTTTTGGTACAAAGAAGGCAAGATTGGAAATAACTATAATATACTTAATACAGATTTTGGTGCATTTAAAGAAAAAGTCGCACCATCATCACAAATTTTGGTTATAAAAAAATCAGTGAATGTTCAGAGACCAATAATTATTTTTAAGAAAATCAGATTTTGGTATGCTTTTAGTGACCAAACAATGAGCATTAGTTGATGGTTGATACATGGTAAATACACAAAATTCCAATACATAATTTCATTAGAAAAAATCCAACAGACACAAAATATTCATGAAGAGAGAAAACAGGCAGACTGAGATTAGCTTTAGCAAACATAAGGGGAAAAAATCCAAATGAAGTATTCTGAAATTGCCAAGGAAATTGGCTTCAGAAAACTGCTTCAAAAGGTGCAGGCGTAAGGTGAGGTGATAGGACCTCTCGATGCGCGAGGCACAACCTCACGCTCCATTTTTTAAATAGAAAACTAATTAGAAGTGAGAATATTTGCGGGATGTTTTCAAATTTTATATAAATATATATAAGGTAGTATATAAATAGTTTACCAATAGAAAAAAGGTAGTTTATAAGTAGTTCAACCATGATATAATAAATTTAAAGTCAAGCAAATACTGCAAGTTAAATTTACTTTATTGTTCATGTACAAATTCAAAGACAGATGATGCTCAGTCATCAGCTCATGTGGCAAATTTGGGATTCCTATAGTCCGGTGCAAGAAAGTCATTAAGCAAAGACAAATAAAATTTAAGATGAATATTATGTGGCTAGAAGCCTATTAAATGAATAAGGCGGGGCATGCCTCTAGCATAAAGGGAACATCAAGGCATGAGGCGTGCGCCTCATGTGAGACATAAGCCTCAAGGTTGAGATGAGCTGAAGGCATAAGCCCCGTGCACCTTTTAAAACACTGGTTTGAACTAGTAGTGATTGCAGGTAATTATTATGGAGGGTCATTTCAGTTCACTATAGGTGAGATACACAATTGAAACTGCTAACAACAATCAAAAGAAGTTCCAACTAAGATTCGATCTCAATCCAAATCAAGTCTTTTCACTCAAGAAGTCGTAAGAAATAGAAACGGATAAGGTTGCCTATGAAGATTTGTGCCATGGTAAACCAAACCATGAGAATGCTTTCTCAACTAGCATAACGCCCCCCCAAAAAGGTTGAAAGTGACTTAGCACATCCATAATGAGATAATGTGCAAATACAAAGGACTAGCAGCAATTACAAACCCGCAAAATATCACGCTCCCGATCTTGAGGACGCTGACACGTCACCTTCAGCAGAGCAGTAATTTGCCTCTCATTCAGCCTCTTAGAGTACCTCTGGCCTTCAACAATCTTGCAGACCTGAGTTCATTTATGGCTGATCACCAAGCAAATTCATACAACACAAGGGAAAGAAAAAAAATAGATACATAATTTATTGACCTCCATAGGCAAATAATTTGCCCTCTGCTGATTCCCCACTTGTAGACAAGGCCACTGTGTATGTTGAATAACAAAACCATAGGTCTCTTGGAAATATTGAACAACAGATTTCATTGTACCTCTATCATCAACCGGGAAACTAATAAAATTCACAAGAAAAATATGAACTATATCAGGGATGCCACATGCGTACATCTAAAAAGGAACTTCAGAAGTTATAAGTTAAGAAGAGGGGAAATGATCAAACGTGAATACAATTACAAAAGAAAAAATCAATCCTTACGTCAGCTCTCGTGTTGCCTGCGATGTTAAACCAGATATACGGTACTTTCTGCGCATATTTCCACGGTGAGTTACTTCAACCCTCACACCTCTGAGAGCCTTCTTAATCTGTCAAAATCCCAATAACCATAGACACATTGAAAGATGATAGAATCTATGTACATGATAATAAAATTTATGATGAATATCCTTAATAGTCCATCTGAAAGTTCCATCATGATAATACTACAGTAGTAGTAGTAATCAGTGTCAGTATTGTTATTATTATTACACTAGGCAACAGCTCAACTATAGAACCTCCCTATCGAATAGGCATCGCCTGGACACTTTAACTATACTGACCAACCCAGCTGATGTTTAAATTTTAATAACAATAAGTTGATCCAAAAAAATAAAAGCAATAGAAAAACAAAAGGAAAATATGATCCAACACATTTTACGATCTAGAGCAAACCTTTATGCGATCAGCATCAGACAATGGTCTAGCTGAAACATCCCGACTCAAGAGTTGAGTTACAAAATCAATGACAGGTAACGGTTCAATGAAAGCAGTGGAGGACATATCTGCAACATCAACCAACTTTTTAGAAATGGAAAACCTCAGTTATCTAGTTATGGCGAGCTTATTCGACAATGTTTACTGCGCAAGCTAATCCGAGTGAAATAAGAGAGGGAAGAGGGAGAAAGGGGAGTATGGAGGAGGTGCAAGGAGGGGAAAAAATAAAGTTCATTGCTTCACTCTATTAGTTCTCAACAAACAGATAATATTACTTCTCAACAAAAACAATAGATAATATGTAGTAGACATACACAACTTTGTAAATGTACAACACATCCGCAACGAAAATGGAACTCCTTACAAATGAAGGGATCTACAAAATACGCTAAACAATTGCATAGATTATATGAACTGGAAAGTTGTCAAAAGAAAAATCTTACCAATATTTAATGACAGGCCCATTTGGGTAGGACGAATACTCTGATAGAAACCACGCCAACTTTCTAAACCCTCACCAAGAGGCTGCCTTCTCTCCAGGGGGGAGTAAAACGACCGGCCCACAGGGCAATACCTACAACCAATGGCATAAAAATCATACTATTCAACCAAACAGATTCTGGTGCTAAGAAAAATCTCAAAAAGCATTTCAAATACCATGACACCTAATAAGTACCTAGAATTAGGCAGTTCACGCAGAACAATGTCAAAAATCTGAAGAGCTTCTTGAGGTGCATCTGCCAGCCTCCCCTGTAAAAACAAGTCTAACTGGTGTAGATCGACACTGGCAACCCATTTGATGACAACTTTAAATTGCCTTTCCCTCCTGTGTATCAAGAACTATGGATCATGAAAAACAAGGTACAGAAGAAAGTGCACATGTACACCATACAGGAAAAGGATATGAAAAGATCTCAGCAAAGACCTATGAACTTCTGTGCCATCATCTTCATCAACCAGAGTTATTGGGACCTCTTTTAAAGTGAAAGGTAGTGGTCCAGCAGTATAAAGACTCTTTCGACCATCATAAACAGGAAGCAACTTTCCAAGGAGAGAATCTCTGTACAACTTCACCAGCTGCCCCATCACAGCCCGGCTCACAACCCGTGAGGTAACTTCAGGTGTAATTGAAACCTAGAGCAAACAGATACAATAGTCAAAGCCATTTCAACAGTGATTAGTTTTTAAAAAAAATACGATGGAGAGAGAGAGAGAGAGATTACATCATATTGGTAAAAAACTTTATCTGGCAGCTCAACAGGGAAGTGATTTGCCTTGACTACACACTTGATCCCAGTTTTACCCTTGCCTGGTCGAAGAGGGAACTTCATGTTGCTTGACGGAGCCACAGGTTGAATTTCCTGGCTGGAAGTCCCTTCTTGCTGGATGGTCAGCTGCTGAAATTGCTGTGTCACTTGTGAAGGGGGCTCCGGTGTCCGAGTAGATGAACTGACTTGAGAGGATGACTCTGCTGCTTTCCCATATAACATAGGCTGAGGGTTCCCCATGGCTATCTGTGGAGCCTGGGTTGCTTGATGCAGCTCGGGAACTGGTGACCTGGAAGGGCCACCAGAAGAAAAATCTCCCCCACGACCACCAGTGACACTGCTACCACCACGGTGCCTCCCACCAGATTCAGCCATGGTACTAGTAGGTTGCTGAGGTGGTATTCCTCCTCGTGACTGAGTTCCCCGGCCCTGATATTCAGGAGGGCCACCATATTGCTGAGGTGCCATTCCCCCACGTGGTGCCATTCCCCCACGTGGTGCCATTCCACCACGTCCCGGAGGATATCCTCCACCATAGCCTCCGCGACTTCCCTGCTGAGATTGGGGGTGCCCACCCCTTCCGCCTTGGTACCCGCCTCCAACTCCTTCTTGTGCTGGAGGAGCCCTTTCAGTTGGGGGCTGGACACCACGACTGCTACCATCACTGGCTTCTTGAGAGTCTGAGCTCTCACCACCACCAGCAAGTGCAGTTCTCCTCTTCCTCACCATGATAATAACTGCGAAGAACAGCAACAAACTAAGAACAAGAACAAAAGAGAAGTGAATCAGCAAACCAAATCTCAGACTCTCTATGTAGAACTCCTGGCAAACTAAAAAAAAACCAAACCAAAACAAAACAAAACGAAAAATAGTTTCCACGAACAAAAACACTTGCTCCAAGCCTCCAATGGTTAGCTAATCCAGTCACAACTAAAAATTAAAACAGGCGTCAAAACCTATCTACCCGAACAAAATAAATGCTAAGACCAGCAAGAATTGATTTCAATCAGAGACCCAAAATCACTTCATCAAATGCAAAGTCTTGCAAATTTATCCAAGTGAGCCAAAAATCAGCATATTTAAGTAAATAATGCATAGTTTTGCACAAAAATTAGTTGTATTATCTGTGACAATGACTAACTTAGGCTACCAGATGCTTCATAGCAAGAGCAATCAAATTCCAAAATAAAAACTAACAAAGAAAGGTGGGGCCATTTACAATTTTACCAATTGCAGTTACGAAACTGACAAGTACATGTTGCCTTTGGCTGTATAGGAGCAATAACCTGCAAAGTATGATCCCCGGGATATTTTCTAACCCTGAAAAGTACAATCCCCTGGATATATTCTATCAATTCTGCAAGCAAACTCAAAGATAGCTACAAAAAAGTAATGGAGAATTAAACTGCAGCTCAAACGCAAAGGAAAAAAAATACAAAGCCTCTGATGTTTGCTTCACTGTCCAGACCGAAAACCAGGAAAGGGAAAATCCCAAATGTAGACACAACTATAATGACAAGTCCAAAGCAACAAGCTAATAACATCAGAAATTGTCTCAAATTCCCAAATGATGAAGAACATTAGATGATCTATTAAGACTAAAAAACAGATCTGATACTCTATATCGATATCAACATAACCTTCTTCTTTTTTTCCACTACAACTCGAAGAACACTATAAATCAATTGCATCTCCCTGAAACCTAAATCTAACACCAAATCTCAGTTACCAGCGCTAAACACAACATCACACTACTTAATCTCATTTAGAAAATAAAACATCCAAAAAAAAAAAATTACTCCAGAAACCCTAACCATCCAGAGAAACTTTAGTCACCAAACATTAAAATCAAAAACCCTAGCTTCTTAAGAAAAACAAAATCTGAAAACGAGACTAGAAATGTAATCAGAAATGATCTATAACAAAAAAAAATTAAGAAAAATTAAATTTAAGAACTAGAGAAACAAGATAGTAAATGAAATTGAAAAAGAGAGGATCAGAACCAAAACCTCGATAAGAACACTCTGCAAGCTCCAAAGACTATAGTCTTCAAAGCTTTTATGGTAGATCGACAAAAACGAGAACAGAAATTAACAGCAAAACAAGAAGAAACTAAGATAGACTAGAGAAGATCGGTTTCTGAGGAAAGAAAACCATTAAACCATCTGTTGATAACCAATTACCGCTATTTTACCTCAAAAACCGCTTTCAGAATACCACTTTACTTCGTCTCGAAGGTAGAACCGCCCAATACACTGTACTTCTGTTGTTCTGTGAGGAAAGCTCTTCCATTGCCTACAAATCCACTACTTAAAAGGAGTCGGAACTTTTTTTTTGTTTTTTCAAGAGAAAAAAGGAGTGAGAATTTATATCACAAAAACTAAAAAAAACATAGGATCCGTTGCAAAGCGATCAGTTGCAAAGCACACCTTAGAGCATTCCTGCAGCCTCATCAAAATAACCAAAAAGTTATTTTGATAAGTAAAAGTATAAAAAAAAAAAAAAAGGGTCTCCAAATTCTCTACCAGTCTCTTAAAAATAATCATTTCGGTTTGTTGAATGTATAGTACTCATCAAATTTGGTGAGTATTGTACACTTACCAAAACTAAATATTTTTCTCCCTTCAATTATTATGTTCACGCACAAATAATAAAATAAAGATTTCTCTCTCCATTTATATTATTGTGATTCCACACAAATAATAAAATAATGTGAGTTTTGGTAATTTTGGTGAGGTTTCTAAGAATGTTTTAAATAAGTGGATAGCTAAAATAGGAAAATGTGAGTTTTGGCTATTTTGGTGAGGCTGTTGGGAATGCTTTTAGGTACTTGAAACAAAACATTACCTATCGCATTAACCCTGGTTAGTCAACCAGTTCAAAAACTTGAGAAATCAAATGGTTGAGGGACCTCCCTACTATTTTCTGTCTATGACCCCATAGAAATGAAACCTATTTTTCTTAACAGCAACTACTATATATATATATATATATATATATATATATATATATATATTAGCAGCAACCCGTGTGATGCGGGAAATAAATGGATGGGGAGCGAGGAGATATTGTGGTTTTCGTTTGGAGAGAGAGGTTCATTTGGGGAAACAAATGGGGAGAGAAAGAGTTGTGTGTGAGGGAAAGAGGGAATTGAATAGGTTGAAATGGTTAGAGAGAAAAGTAGGAATGTGAGGTAGTTAGAGAGAAAAATTGGGAGATGGTAAGACCCATTAAAAGAGAGGGTTGAGAGAGAGAAAAGACTCATAGAGAATGATAACTCTTAGAATCTCTACAATATCACTCTTATCACAATTCCCTAAAATCTCTCACATAGATTATTATGTTTCTATATTTTCTCTCTCTATCCCTTTTACCTGAATTTCCTAAAATCCCTTCAATAGGTCAATGTCATATTCTCTCTCTATCTCTCTTCACCACTTTTAGAATTCAAGGAATTGGAGTTTGCAGATAAAAGAAGATAGTCTTATTTATGTATATTATAGTATATATATATATTATAATATTAAAAGAGAGTGTTAACCCTCCTCTTAACCTAAACCAACCCCCAGTCTATTTCAATGTTAAAACATAGCAATTAACCATTTTTTGAAAAAAAATGGACAAGAGGTTGGCTTAAACTGTGAGTAGGAAAGTCCTAAGAGTAGGGCTAGCACTCCTCATATATATATATATATATATATATAACACTGGCTTTTACTACAATAAAGTGATTTGTCTTAAGGTTTGCACCAGACCCTATTTTCACAAAAGCCGGTCTTGATAACATTTCTCTATGCTTTAAGGGCCTTCAAGAAAAATTCGTATACTTAATTTGGTAATTCAATGAGTTAAACCGTGTTTAACTTACCCCATTTTTGGGAATGTGCATGTGAGAAAGAAGTCCTGATAGATCAGTTAGCTTACCTGCAAGGGACGGAGTAGTGTCCAGCTTCTCGAAATCTTCAACAACAGCTCACTATTGAGCTTGATTTTACATATTCTCAAGAAGAAGCACACTGGCGGCAAAAGTCCAGAGTTGATTGGTTGCGGTTGGGTGATCGTAATACAAAGTTCTTTCAAACTTCGACTATTCAGAGACGCCAACGAAATCGGATTTTATCAATCAAAAACAACACGGGGGTTTGGCTCACGTCGGAAATGGAAATATCTAGTATGATAATTAATCACTTCAGTCATCTTTATTCGGCATCAAGACAGGAGGGTTCAGCGGAGATTTTATCTATAGTGAAATGTAAAGTTTCGAAGTCCATGAATGCAGCCTTGTGCCGGGAGGTGACTAGGGAAGAGATTAAAAATGCAGTTTTTGACTTGGGTCCTTTGAAGGCTCCGGGACTCGACGTTTTTTCAGCTGGATTTTTTCAACATCATTGGGACACTATGGGTGAGGATTTCAGTAGGGCTATCATGAGTTTTTTTGAGACTGGAAGTTTTAATAAGAGCATAAATCTTACTCACATAGTTCTCATTCTGAAAGTCCCCTACCTAGAAAAAATTCACCAATTCAGACCCATAAGCTTGTGCAACATAAGTTATAAGGTAATATCCAAAATCTTGGCTCAACGTTTGCGGGTTTGTATGGAGGACATTATTGATCCAGCTCAGTCCGCATTTATCCGAGGAAGGCAAATCGCCCGGACAACATCCTTATAGTGCAAGAGATTGCTCACTTTTTAAAAAAGAAAAACCGAGGGACCCAAAAGCAGATGGCTATCAAACTCGATATGAACCATGCCTATGATCGCGTAGAGTGGGATTTTCTTATAGCAATGATGGAAGAATGGGATTTAGCAGATAATGGACCAGCTGGATTTACCACTGTATCTCCACTGTTGAGTATGCAATGGTCATAAATGGGGAAGCTCAGGGAAACATAAAACCTTCGAGGGGGTTACGCCAAAGTGACCCTTTGTCCCCCTATCTTTTTCTTATATGTGCCGAAGCTCTTTCACAACTCCTTAACCAAGCAATGGAGCAAAAAAGGTTGAGTGGTATTCAAGTGGCAAGAGGTGCTCCAAGTATTTCTCATTTATTTTTTGTCGATAATTGCATTGTGTTTCTCCAAGTTAACACGGAAGAGTTCGAATACTTGAATCATCTCCTTCATATATATGAATTAGCTTCAGGTCAGAAGGTAAATAAAAGAAAATTTGGATTGATGTTTTGTGCTAACACACCTCGCCAATTTCGCAAGATAATAGCAGGTGTTTTTCAAATCAGGAATTTGTCTTCGCCTCATAAGTATTTGGGGCTACCTATTGATTTCAGCGGCTCAAAACTGAAGATATTTGATCAACTCAAGCAGAAGGTCATAAAGCACCTCCAAGGGTGGAAAGGAAATTTATTATCTCGAGCGGGAAGGGGGATTTTGATTCAGACTATAGCTCAAGTAATTCCGGTCTATACTACGAGCTATTTTAAGCTCCCAAAGTAGTTGACTCTTGATCTCAATTCAGCCATGACTCGATTTTGGTGGAGTACAGAAAAAGCGCGGAAAATACATTGGGTTAAGTGGAATACTTTATGCACTTCTAAGGCGGAGGGGGGGGGGGGTATGGGGTTTCATGATCTTCAAGCTTTCAACCTTGGGCTTCTAGCAAAGCAAGGGTGGAGGTTGTTAACCCAGCCTCATTCTTTATGAGCAAAGATATTTAAAGCTATATATTTTCCGCGTTCCTCTTTCATGGAGGCAAAGATGGGCTCTAGGCCATCATGGGCTTGGAGGAGTCTCGTGGCTGGAAGGGCGGTGGTAGAGAAAGGGTATAGATGACAAATTAGCTTAGGGGATCAAGTGAGGGCTGGAAAGGATCCATGGTTACCGCATCATCCGCAATTCAAACCAATCCCAAAACCGGGTGTGAATCTATCAAATGTTTGGGTTTCAGAGTGGATAGATAGCATATCTAACCAATGGGATTAGGATAAATTGGATAGGTTATTGTCTCCATCTTCGGTTGTGGAGATTATTAATATTCCCTTAAGTTCAATGAATGTTTCCGATAGGATTATATGGCATTTTACAAAGTCAGGCGAGTTCAAAGTGAGCTCGGCATCATTTGTGGCTAAGATCATTATCGAGCAGGTGAGAGCTTCCTCTAGCGGACAGGGTGGTATGACGGAGACATATTGGAAAAATTTTTGAAAAATTCCAGTTTCTCCCAAAATTCAGGTGTTTTTATGGAGAATGTGTCACAATGCTGTAGCAGTGGCCAAGAATTTACAGCAAAAGAGGATCTCGGTGGAGGAGTCTTGCCCACTATGCAAATCTGATCCTGAAACTATTTCTCACCTTTTCTTGATGTGTCCGTGCTCTCGGAGTATCTGGTTTGAATCAAACAGTACCATTCATATTCCAAATGAGGAGAATTTAGCCTTCACGCAATGGTGGGATGCATGGACATGGCACCCTCAGTTTCAAAATGACAGTCTTCTCGCCATACGTATATGTGCTACCCTCTGGTACATATGGAAATTAAGAATGAGGTTGTCTTCAGAGGTATTGTTCCAAATCCTATTCGGGTGATCCAGTAGCTGGAGGTTTTCATTGAGGAAGTTTATGGTCCTATTCAACGAAGTAGTCGTGAGGGCCCCATTTGTAACCCTTCTTGGGTGGCCCCGGAGAGTGGATGGATCAAGATAAATGTGGATGGTGCGGCATTACAATCGGGTTTGGCGGCAAGTGCAGGGATAGTCGCCCAAGATGATAAGGGGGAAATTCTCCTCAGAAAAAGTAAACCACTAGGGAAGAGAAGCAGTAGATTTGCGGAAGTAGAAGCTATTCGTATGGGACTCCAGGCGGCTATAGCTCGTGGATGGACCCAGGTTATCTTGGAATCGGATTCCAAGGAATCTATCGATTTTCTTCGAGATAGATCACCTCTTTCTCACTGGGAGATTGGTTTGATAATGGAGGACATTAAAAAAAGGTCTGATATGATAGGGGCTGTGCAGTTTATGAATGTCCCCAGTGCTGCAAATTCAAAAGCCCACATAGTCGCCCAGGAGGGGCTTGCGTGGAGTATTCGAAATATTAACGTGGGAGAGGCTCCCCCATATGAGTGTTCCAACAATAGGGAGAGGTTTCCTTCAGTTGGTTGTACCCCTTGGAGGTCTGTTAGTCCTCAGTCTTAATGAAATTCTTGTTTCTGCACAAAAAAATTAATAATAATAATAAATAAATAAAAACTAAAAAAATCAAGTTGAACTACCACATCTTACTTTTAAACTAACAAATCATTTTGAACTACCACATAAGAAAATGGTCACCTCCATTATCCACCTTATACTCAGGATGATAACTCGGATGATCTCCCTTCAAAATGATTTCACTTTGCCAAATGTCCCATTAGCCCTTAGTGGTGAGTTTTAACCCTTAAGGTTAATGTTGACCCAATTTGAGATTAGAAAATTATACCAGGTGGATACATATTAGAATCTACCCAGAATTAAATCCTTCGAGTTGATCTTGAAGATGTTCGAAGTCTCTACTAGATCAGACTTCTAGATCACTGGATGAGTCATAGTGGTATATATATATCATCTACGTCATCATTCAAGTCAAACCATATAAGAACACAAATCTTTTAAGTAGAATCAATCGTATACAATTTTTGATATCTAGCCTCTCAAATACCAATAAAATTAAGACTTATGTCCCTTTTAATGTTCAAACTCTACATTTTTCTAAAACCCTATCTTGAGCATTTATTAACCTTTATAGACTCAAATAAGATTTTAGAAAGTTGAAAGACACAAATCTTATTTTTATTTGTATGTGTGAAATTGGACACTAAAAATGATATACGACTCTAGCTTGAGGATTTGTGCTCGACCCTATAATAAAGGCAAAGAGAGAAAGTGGTGACAAAGAGATTTGTAATTTTTTTTTAAAAAATTCTCACTATTGTTTATTACTTTAGATCTCTATGGTTGGAATCCGTACCATTGAGTCTTTAAGAATTCAACCAAACAAAAAGTCTTTAAGAAAAGAAATGTGACATGTATTTTATGTCAACTATTTATATATTAATTTTTTCTAAACCCCCATGTTATGACTTACGAGCACATATCGCTAGGACGAACCCTTCATCATTTTATATGATCGGGCTAACATTAACAATAATAATGATAACATAAAATAATAGCAAAACGAGGAGACACCTGTCCTAGAGAACACTTTAAATTTAACTAAAGAAAACCAGTAAACCATTTATTAATAACCATTTACAGCTATTTTACCTTAAAATCACTTTTAGAATACCACTTTACTTCCTCTCAAAGGTAGAACCACCCACGAGCATACTTCTATAGTTCTCTAAGAAAGCTCTTCTATTGCTTACTAACCCACTACTTAAAGGAGTGGAACCTTTGTTTTTTCAAAGAAAAGGTGGCGAGAATTTCCATTAAAAAAACACACATAAGATCCTCTACATTACAAATCACCCTTAGGTCCTTGAACCTAACCCTAGTTGGTCAACGGGTTCAAGAGTGTACTTGAGAAAGCAAATGGTTTAAGGGACCCCTTTACTATTTTCTAGTGTGAGCCCACACTAACTAATAGAAATGAATACTATTTTTTAACGCCATATATCCTTAAGCCTTTAATAATACTAAAGTGTCTGGTCTTAAGGTTTGCACCTTGCCCCTTTTTTGCGGAAGTCGGTCTTGATAACATTTCTTTATGCTCTAGGGAAAAATACATTTACAACCCCCTAAGGTTTGAAAAATATACACATGCACTTTTCAGTTTTCAAATAATACATTAGGTACCTTACTTTTTAAAATAATGACACTTACACCCCCCTCCATCAGTTGACCGTTAGTCAACTCACAGAAATACTGATGTATGATATGATGTCATGTGATTAAATGTATAAACTTTCAACTTTACCCCTTCAATTTTCAGAAAACACTATTTCTACTTCAAAACACTATTTATTTATTATTTAAAAATTTGGTTATCACTCATTGAGGTCGCCACATGTCCCTTTTGACACCCCTTAACCGTGGTTAAGATTCACTCACCCATCCTTGTTTATTTTTAAATATTAATTCTTTTTGAAAATTAAAAAAAATAATTAGAGTTTTTTCAATATTAAAAACAGATTTTTAATATCACCCCTTGAGGTCACCACGTGTCCCTTTTGACACCCCTTAACCGTGGTTAAGATTCACAAACCAATCCTTGTTTATTTTTAAATATTAATTCTTTTTGAAAATTTAAAAAAAAATAGAGTTTTTTTAATATTAAAAACAGATTTTCAATATCACCCCTTGAGGTCGCCATGTGTCCCTTTTGACACCCCTTAACCGTGGTTAAGATTCACCTACCCATCCTCGTTTTTTTTTTTTTTTAAATATTAATTATTTTTTGAAAATTAAAAAAAATTAGAGCTTTTTTAATATCACCCCTTGAGGTCACCACGTGTCCCTTTTGACACCCCCTCAAGGGGCGATATTGTGATATTAAAAAAAATAATTTAATATTAAAAAAACTTTATTTATTTTTTTAATTTTCAAAAAATAATTAATATTTTAAAACAAGGATGGATGGGTGAATCTTAACCATGGTTAAGAGGTGTCAAAAGGGACACGTTCCGACCTCAAGGGTTGATATTAAAAAACTGTTTTTGATATGAAAAAAAATCTTTTTTTTTTTAATTTTCAAAAATGAATTAATATTTAAAATAAAAACAAGGATGGTTGGATGAATCTTAACCACGGTTAAAGGGTGTCAAAAGGGACACGTGGCGATCTCAAGGGGTGGTATTAAAAAACTGTTTCTAATACTAAAAAAATTCTAATTTTTTTTAAATTTTCAAAAAAGAATTAATATTAAAAAAAAAAAACCAAGAATGGATGAGTGAATCTTAACCATGGGTTAAGGGGTGTCAAACGGGACGTGTGGCGACCTCAAGGGGTGATATTAAAAATCTGCTTTTGATATTAAAAAAACTCTAATTATTTTTTAATTTTCAAAAATGAATTAATAATTTAAAAAAAAACTAAGGATGGGTGGATGAATCTTAACCACGGTTAAGGGGTGTCAAAAGGGACACGTGGCGACCTCCAGTGGTGGTATTAAAAAATTGTTTCTAATATTAAAAAAACTATATTTTTAAAATTTTTTTAAAAAATTAATATTAAAAAAAAAACCAAGAATGGGTGAGTGAATCTTAACCACGGTTAAGGGGTGTCAAAAGGGACACGTGGTGACCTCAAGGGGTGATATTAAAAATCTGTTTTTAATATTAAAAAAACTCTAATTTTTTTTTAAATTTTCAAAAAGAATTAATATTTAAAAATAAACAAGGATGGGTGGGTGAATCTTAACCACGGTTAAGGGGTGTCAAAAGGGACACGTGGTGACCTCAAGGGGAGATATTAAAAATTTGTTTTTAATATTAAAAAAACTGATTATTTTTTTAATTTTCAAAAAGAATTAATATTTAAAAATAAACAAGGATGGGTGGGTGAATCTTAACCACGGTTAAGGGATGTCAAAAGGGACACGTGGCGACCTCAGTGGGTAATAACCAGATTTTTAAATAATAAATAAATAGTGTTTTGGAGTAGGAATAGTGTTTTCTAAAAATTGAAAGGGCAATGTTGGAAGTTTACACATTTAATCACATGACATCATCATACATCAACATTTCTGTGAGTTGACTAACGGTCAACTGATGGAGGGGGTGTAAGTGCCATTATTTTAAAAAGTAAGGATACCTAATGTATTATTTGAAAACTGAGGGGGTGTATGTGTATTTTTGTCAAACCTCAGGAGGTGTAAATGTATTTTCCCCTATGCTTTAAGAACTTTGAAGAAAAATCTTTATACTTAGTTTTATAATTTGGCAAGTAAAACCGTGTTTAACTTGCCCAATTATTAGGCCAACGAGAGAGTTGCAAAAGCTTTCCTTCAAACTAACAAATCATATTGAACTACCACATAAGAATATGGTCACATCACTTATCCAGATTATACTTAGGATTTCCCCATTATCAACTGGGACGATCTGCCTCCACTCTGTCATATGTTCCATAAACCCTTATTAGTGAGTTTTAACCCTTAAGGCTAATGTTGTCCCAATTTAATTTTAGAAAATTATACAATGTTGATAGATAGTAGAATCAATCTGGAAGGAAATCGTTTGAGTTGATCTTGAGGATGTTCGAAGTCTCCACTTTATTATTGGATTAGTCACAGTCTTATATATTTGTCATCTACGTCATCATTCTAGCCAAACCATATAACACCACTACAAATATGCTTATTAATCATGATTGCATTTTTAAGTATAATCACTGTGTTTACGAAAATCGTGATTCAATCTGTTATAATTTGTTATTGAGATCGCGCGAACTTTTTGATGGGATTTTAGATCATGGTTATAACCATAAATGTAATTACAAAAACTCGTGGGAACTATTAAATCACGGTTACATAATAACCTTGATCATACATATTTTTAAGTATCACTGTTATTAATATGACCGTGATTTTATATTGGCAATTAAATTTAATTAATTTTTATTTGATTTTCAATCATGGTTACACAACAACCGTGATTATATTTATTGTCTATATATACTTCATATATGCATGCAATTGCTAAATAAGCAACGTCTGAAGTGTTCTTCTCCATTCTTCTTCCTTCTTTTTTAATTTTCATTGTCGTTTTATTGATACAGTTACTAAACAAACTTTTCTTTCTCTTACAGAAGTTTAAGTCAAGTGATCTTTATTATAGAGTGAGTAAACTTTTGGAGAGAAATAAAAGCTTATTTTGTTGCGAAAACTTTCACAAGAGAAAGAAAAGTGTCTTTAGCGTATTTTGTTTTAAGAAACTTGAAGATATGGAGAAAGAATCATCTCTTCTATTGGATGAAAAAGAATAAGAAATACGAGAGTGAGTTGTCTCTTCTACTAGAAAGAATGCACCTTCATTTTCTTTTAGTCTTTGATATTCCTAAAACAGAAAAATCCTCAAGAATCAACATGTCTTCTAGTGTTATTGTCGCTTCTCATCGACGGAAGAATGAATCTTCTACTGCATCTTTAACTCCAAAGCATAAGGAAGAAAATTGATGCTGAAACATGTAAATATTACATTTTAAACAATGAGAGAAAAGATGAAGAAGTATGAGAATGAGACATTTCTTCTACTGGAAACAACACATACGTACTCTTGTTTTCGTGTAATTATGGTTATTATAGAAGATTTTAAAAAAAATTATATGATCACGGTTATAATGATAATTGTGATTATTTAAACAATATCAGTCATGGTTATAATACTAAACATGATTATCTAAACAATATTGGTTAGAGTTTCAAGTAAACTGTGATTATAAGTAACATTATTTAACTGATAATATTATATTTTGATCATGATATATATTAAAATGTGATTGTAAATTCTACTGTCTTTTTCATAATCCAATATACGAATTGTGATTATTTAGCAATAAATAATCAATGTTGTATGAAGTTTTGTATTATACCAAAAAATAATTTTTAAATTCATATAGAGTTTCAATCATAGTTTGAAAAGAATTGTAATTGTTAGAGTGACACCATCACGACTATATAATAAACCCTTTTTTTTTTTTTGAATTAATGATCATGGTTATGTGCATTACCTTACTTGTAATGCGGCATCTCATATCTCAAAAGAAATTGTAATTAGATTTAAATAGAATTTTAATCATAGTTTAAAAAGAACTATAATTGTTTATTGGTATTCCATCACGGTTTATGTGACACTGCGATTGTAATTCCTGCCTATATATCCTAATTTCTTTTATCTTAATTCACAGAATGAAAAAAGTCTTTCTTTCTCTCTTCATTTTGTCTGATGTAGTTCTTCACTATTGTAATGTTTGGAAATCAAAAAATTGGGTATTTTTCTTCTTAAATAATGATTGTATTTATTTCCTCTAATAAAGAATAATAGATTATAGATTTGTAAAACATATAATGGATGTTTTTATTTCCTATTCATAACATGAAGTTCTTTCTGACGCTCAATTTTTATTTTATTTCTTATTTGTCATTAGTAGAACTCTTGCTAGAAGCATCCAAATAATATTTTTTGAGCAAGTTGGGTTCGAATGACGAAAGAGAAGATGAGGCAAAATCTATTCCACTGAAAGTGGCTCATAAGAACTCTTCCATGTATTGATGTTGAAATTTACAATGCAGTGACATCCTTAATGGAGATAAATGAGTATACTTCAACAGAGAAGTGATATTCTTTTGTATAATTTGTTTATGTAAATATTCAATAAAGAGTTCAGGTAAACATCCAATAATTTGTTATGTGAACATTTAATAAAGAATTTATTTATTTTTTATTGGATAATCTCTCATTTTATTTCTTAATGAAAAAAATGTATAAAATTTAGTATTTAATTTATTTGAGTGAAAAAGTATAAAAATAGATATTAAGTCATTAATGTCTATTATAGTTCTTTTGTTTCTTAGTTGTTATTTTTCAACTAAGCAAAAATAACAATTCATTTTACAACAGATGAATGTCAATCATTTAATGATTTGTTAGATAAAAACGATCACAATTATATACATGTGTGACCCTTTACAATAAAAGATTATGATTATTTAATAACCGTGATCTTATATTCAATAATGATCACGATTATTTAAATAACTATGATTTAGTATTCAATAAACAATCAAGGTTATTTATAAAACTGTGATCGTAACTAACGTGATCTAGTTAATGCATGACTTGAGCGATTGATCGCTTTGATTGACTGATAATTAAATCTTTAATGATGATGTTATCTTCTATATTCGTTCGATAAAAAATCTAATTAAATTGTTTTAGAGTTACGATCACGATTTGTCTAAACTGTGATCATTAATTTGGTTAGTTAAAATCATGATTTCTTATTATAACGGTGGGCTTTAAAGAATTTTCTTAAACTATTAATATGATCACGGTTATTACCTTAAGGGATAGTAATTGTAATCACTTAAAGTCATTTCATTTTCAGACCTTTTATTTTCTATAATTATTCGTAGTTTTAAAAGATATAAATATTAATAATGTCACGGTATTCTTTAGAAACCATTGATCATGGTTATTACAGTAACTAATAATAAGAGTGGTCTTATGAAAAATTTTCATTTGCTATGACTATTCGTACTTTTAAATGTTAATATGATCACAATTTTCTTTGGAAATCCTGATGATATATTATAATTATAAATTCTCAAATTTTGACTCTCTTTTTTCTTCACGCGTAGATTTTGAACATAATCGCTAACATTTCGAAGTCTCCCTGAATTATTCTGTCAGTCAAATGTCTCGTTCAGCCGCTGACATCTGCTCCCATTCAACTTCTAGCATCAGCTCCATCCAACCTTTGGTATCAACTCCCTCCATTTTCAAATATGATATTTTTCTCTTCTTTCAGTATTTTTCATTCAAATGATTAAACAGTTTTATGCTCAATCTTATTTGAAAATAAATATTTTATTTATCTCATTTGCTCACTCTTATTTAGAAATAATATTTTATTTACCCATGAAAACTTTATGCTTTCGATATGCTTTTAAAATTTCATTAGGCTCCTAGAAATTTGCAAACTTCAATTTGAATAAGGATTGTTTTAAACACACTGCTATGCATTTCTTTATTACACAGTAATGTCAGAAACACAATATATTGACGTATAGTCAAATACTAGTGACCATTCTACTTTGAAAAGAAAATTTGTGAGTGTTGATGGTGATTTAAATTTTAAATGAATATATTTTCTTCGAAAAAAAATAATTAGAATAATTAGCTTAAAATACTAAACATTTTATGTAGAAAAAATTAGAGAAGCAACATTTATATGAAATTCAACAACTCAATTCAAAAGTGCTGAAATTAGAAGAAAATGATAATTAAAGAGAAGATATTCTCTATCAATTATAACACAAAAAAAAAATACAATTAATGACTAAGGTGACTAGTACTCTTGAGTCAACAGTACTAAGAGCACAATCATTTGATAGTAACTTATAGCACATGATACCTAAATGCATGATTTCGTTCATTAGATATGTTATTACAATATGTTGCTTTAATATGTTATAAATATTTGTTGTTTGTTGTATAGAATTCTTTGATAACATTAATTGTCTATATTGAGTTAATAAATTTCATTTATCATAAGTGGAAGCTGCACAACCTATTGAAGAATTCTTTGAGAAATGTAGTCATAGTTTGATGAGAAAATAAACAGCAGTGGACTACTATTAATAATATTTGATGTTACAATCTTTGGTGAAGGAGTTACTTCAACATATATCATACATAGATGTCACGAACTTGTATACAAAAAATGATTTCAATGTAAATTTGATTTTGTTATACATAAGGTGAGATAATTCAAGAATTTAGGTTATTTTGTTTGCTTTTCTATTATAATAATTTTATAACTTGCAATTTGAATTGTTATTTATTTTAAAAAATAAATGAATTATTGAGAGATAGAAAAAAAAAAGTAAGGATATATTTTTTAACCATGAATAAACAACATTATAATGTTAGGTAAGTTTATGCTTACATCTAGCGCTCATGTTATTTTGTCACTTATGAACTATTTATGATTACTAATTCTTAAAGTTGTATTTATTTAAAATTAAAATTTTGGAATACATTGTTTAATTGTAGGGAACACTGGTGCTTGAGTTTAATCAATCTAGGAATATCTTCAATTTATAGGTTGGATCCATTGTGGAAAAACATATACGCATGATCACAAATTAAAAAGGTATTTAATGAGTAAGTAATTTATTTCTTTTACACATTTTACGTTCATGTTTATATTTTGTACTACGTTTATATAATTGATCAAATTATTGTCGTAAATGACATTTACATTCAAGTCGAGTCATTTGAAAGATGTAGACACCCTGTTTTGCCGAGTTCTTCATTCCCTTCAACTCTATTACTTTAATTTTCTAAGGCTTGCAGGATTCCCCCCATTAGAAACCCATAATCAACGCTCTACTAGCCTAATCTCTATCCAAAGGATTAAAAAAGCTATGCATTTTGCAAGACATCTTAAGTCTTGAACTTTTTTTTTAGCATTTCTCTTGTTCTTAGTCCCCAAATCCTCTTTGAGTTCTCATAATCCCCAAGCCTCAGAGGAAAAGGAGCATTGAAAGAAAAGAAGCCTTGGAAGAAAAAGAAGCCTTGAAGAAAAAGGAGTTCTAGGAGGGGAAGCTTGAAGGAAAAGCAAAGGGTCTCCAATCCACATAGGTAGGTTTAAAGTTCAGTTTTACATTTATGTAAATTCATCTCCTAACCCTCCATTTTCTTTTTTATTATATGAGTACCCTTCTCACATTTTGTAGTTTGGACCCCCTGTGATGCGTTTCCCTGAATAGTAGGCTCTAAATGAAAGGAGGAGGGGTAGGAACCCTTAGGTATTTAAAACCTTTTTTTAAAAAAGTTTTTTTGATGTGAGTCAAATTTTTGTAAAACCACTCTCTCCTTTCTCTTAAATTCACTAAGGACCCCATATGACGCATTTCGACGAATTGGGGCGCTTGTGAAAAAGAGAGATAAAGAGGTGCTCCCTAATTTTAGAACCTTTGTCCAAACTCTTTGTTTTTTTGAGCATTTTTAGTCTTAGATCACTTTTTCTTTTCTAAAATTCATTAAGTACCCATATGATGCGTTCCATCGAATTGAGTCTCCTTGTTAAAAATAGAGATAAGAAGGTGTTTTTCTAGTCATAAAACTTTTGTCTTGATTCTTAAGTTTTTGAGCTTTTTTAAGCTTTAAATTGTTTTTCTTTCCCTAATATTCATTAAAGATCCCCTATGACACGTTCCGCCGAATTGAGGCTCCTTGTGAAAAATGAGAGAATTAGGGTATTATTTCATTTTAAAATCCATTGGAAATTTCAAAACTTGCATTTCCCTTAAAAAAAATAGAAAAATAAAAGAAAGCCATATTTTTCGTGCGTTCATTAGTGGTTTCCTTCTTCTTAGATTAGCATCGTTATAATATTCATTTTTTAAGAGTATAGTCATCCATTTAAAAACCAAATTTGATACTTAGAACTTTATTTTCTTTTTAGTAATCTGTTAGTTATTAGAATTTCTCCCCAAGTCATTAGGATCCTTGCATATTCAAGTCCATTCTAGGGATTTTCGGTCTTCTCCTAGAAAATTTAGGGTGAGTCTTTCCTTTTTATTTTCTTAAACTTTGAATTTTGAATACTATTTTTTCTCTTTTCTTTTAAACCAAATAGACATATTGCATCTCTCTTGCTTCTTTTCTTTTTAAGCTGATTTTTTAAATTAAACATTTAGGAAATTTTGAAAGCATAGGTTACTGTCGTTAGACGGGTGATTTGGGGTGCCTAACACCTTCTTCAAATCACAATAGAACCTCCCTTCTTACACCATGTTGTACCTGATGAACATTATTACCAGCAATGAAATAAAAATACATGATAAAATTATTAGTTGTTTATTAAGGGTGATGAATCATATAGTGACAAAATAATAAAATGACTTAAAAAGAATCTGACTGAATACTTGAAAAGTATTATTGTTTAGATAAAATATGTTTATTTGTATTTTGATTACACTATAAACAAATTCTTTTTATTTAATAAAAATATAATTTGTTATATTATTTAAGTAAGTATAGTTTATCATTGTTATATTATTCATGGAGGTATAATTTATTATATTATTTTCATGTATAAATTTAAAAGTGGTTGTGAAGAGTTACAAGTGGTAAGGGTTGTATAAAGAAGAATTTTAGCTGAAAAATCTCATGGAGGAAGATAACGGATAAAAAAAAAAGATCAATGATCACGGTTAATCATAACACTGTGATCTTACGATCAAAATTTGTAATGTTTAATCTCGATTAATTGACATGTACAATCAAAACTCAAGAACCATGAGCTTTTAATTTTAAACAATCACAATTAATATTAAATATAAGATCATGGTTATTTCCTAACTATGATCATACATATTTTTAAGAATCACAGATATTAATATGACTGTAATCTTATATTGACAATAAATTAAATTAGAATTTATTTGAATTCCGATCATTGTTACTTGACAACCATGATTATATCTACTGTATATAAATACTCCATATATGCATGCAATTTCTATAAAAGCAACTTCTGGAGTGTTATTTTCCCTTCACCTTTTCTAATTTTTCTTCCTGTTTTATTAATGGATTTGCTAAACATGCTTTTTTTTTTCTTGCAGAATTTTAAGCTAAGAGATCCTAATTATAGAGGTAAACTTCCTAAGAGAAAGAAAAACGTGTTTTATAGCAAACTTCTGCAAGAGAAAAAAAGTGTCTTCAACTTCCTCCTCATTGTCATCAGTCTTTGCATTTAGACGATGGAGAAGATGATTGAAATTCCTATGATCAATGATCTCTAAGACCTAGAGGGGGTGAATAGGTCTATTTATTGATTTCTACTCACTTTTAAAATTTATCTAATTAATAAGCAGAAATAAACATTCAATCAATCCACACAATCTGACACGAGATTTTTTACATGGAAAACCCTTTCAGGGAAACACCACAGGACCTCATTGAGCAAATGATTCACTATGAGAAAGTTATAATGTACAAGACAAGACCTTCCAACCATGGACATGAAACTCTATTCCTTGGTATAGACTCTTGATCTTGAAATCCATGAACCAGCAGGTTCGATCTCCACCGCAGCAGATCTGGTTCCTCACCGGTCAACTATTCTCAAATCTACTTCAATACCACAATCTCCAAAGATCGATCTCCTTCTTCGAAGGCTCCGGATCACAGACTTCGGCCAAAGACACACGTGGCGGGGTTGTCGAATCAATTTTCAAGTAATCTCTAGAGGGATCTTAAAGACATGAAGATCACTCAATGCAAGATCTAAGAATCGAAAGGGTATTCTTGCATTCTCTAGAGAGATTGTGAGAGGAGGGATTACTAATAATCAATGAGAAATAATGGAAACCCTAGGTAGGAGTTCTCCAGCCTCCACTCTCACAAAATTATCAACACCACATGAATATGGTCACTTAAAGTCGTATTTATAGGTTCAGAAGAGTCACTGTTGAAGTAGGAGACTAAATCCAGCATTACGGGTCGACCCCTCACCAGGAGCGGTCGACCGGTCCACTAGGGGTCGACTGGTCATATGAGGGGTTGATCGGTCTCAAATGTAGTCTCTGGTTTTTAATCCCATACAAGAAAAAGTGCAAGAGCGGTCGACCAGTCAAGGGAGCAGTCAACAGGTAGGCCAGGGGTCGATCGCTCACCTTGATCGGTCGACCGATTGTCTCATTTTATGCCTACCAGTTTGCCTGTAGGCATCTGACACTTCATGGGAATTTGCCTTAGTCTAAACTAATCACCTATGATGATTTTTTATGTGTTCTATGACAATTTACAACCTAGGTAATAGGTCACTAAGTCTCTTACCTTCCTAAAACCGGAAGCGGAGCTTGAATGATAAATCTTTAGTTTTCTTCAGCTTCACCAGACTTCATAACCCATGACTATTTGATTCAAGACACAAACCTACAAATGACCTAAATTTTGATCACGGAATTCGCCAAACCAAATTAGAACTTACAATGAAGAAACATGAGAATGAGATGTCTGTTCTACTTGAAACAGAACATTTTCATTTTCTTCCATTTCGTTTGGTCTTTGTTTTTCTTAAAACGGAAAACCCCTGAGAATCAGCATGTCTTCTAGTGTCATTGTTGCTTCTCACCAAGGAAGAATGAATCTTTAACTGCATCCTGAACCTCAAAACATGAATAAGTATGAGAATGAGATATCTCTTCTACTTGAAGCAATACATAAGAACTCATGTGTTCGTGTAATTATGATTATTGTAGAAGATGTCTTTAAAAAAACTTACAATCACAGTTTAAACCAGATACGTGATTATAAAATAGTATTAGTCACAGTTGTAAGCATCCCATTTTTGCTAAGGACCTCGCGGTACTACCTTCGTCCTAATCATAGGACCGCATTTCAAATACCTTCCAAACCCTAGGACGCCCTTTAATTTCTTCTACACCCTAGGACGCCTTTCAAACACCCTCAATGCTCTAGGACCCCCTTAAACTCATTTAAACCCTAGGACCACATCTAAAAGTCTCGGATCCACCATCTAAATCATGAGATCCCCCTTATAGATACCCTAGGAGAATTTTCAAACCCTAGGATCCTTCTCTAAAACCTTGGACCTCATCCCAAACCAAGGACCCTCCTCCTAAGCCTTTAAAACCCTAAACCCCACCCAAGAACCAAACCTATATATCCACACCATGACCCATGACCCACCTACTAACAACCCATAATCCTAAAACCAAATCCACGTATCCATATTCACCTAACTGATATCCAATAACTCATAGTCTACAAACCCACCAACTCTGTTACACCTCTTACATACCCACCAACTCTTTTACACCTCTTACAACACTTCACCTATCAATTCTCTTACATATCTTTCAAACTCATTAACTCTCTTACACCTCTTACACCACTCATCCATCACTTCACTCTCTCTCTCTCTCATTCCCTCTCTTTGATTACTCATCCACTAAACCCATAGAACACACAAACTCCAACTCTCTCATTCTATCCATTTGAGAACTCACTCTATCTCTTACACTTCTTCCAAAGTCATCAACCCTTTTACACCTCTTACAACACTCAACTTTTTACCCACTAACTTCTTTTACCCCTCATGTAAATGACATATCACAACCCCTTAGTTTTCTTATAAATATCAATCCCTTAGCCCTATAGAGACCACTCCCCAAAAATCCCTTAAGGACCACTCCCTAAACCCCTTAGAGACACTCTTGGTCTTAGAGGAAAACACCTTTGACTCTCTTTTGCCTTAGTAAAAATCTCTTTCCATACCCCCTCAACTCCTCTAAGAAAATTCTTGCCTTGGTAAAAATCCTTCAAGCCTTGTAGTAACTCTTCCTTACCCGCTTAGTCTAAACCGATCTTGTTAGGAAGAGAGATCCCTAATACTTAGACTCTCTTCCCACTTGGAAGACTTTGAATTGGAAAGTTTGAAGGTGATTTGGAGTGTCATTCCGTCGGATAAATCTAATCTAAAAAGTGAAGGCTTTGAAGGAGGAAGTTTCGAGGTGATTTTGAGCGACACTCCGTCAGGTGGATCTAGGTAAGTATGACTCTACTCTAATATAAAGCTCTCCATTTTCTACAATATCTCCCCCTTTTCTTTTCTTTTCCTTGCATATAGCATGGATTATGGGTAGATAGCCAATGTTTTAGCTTGGGCTAAGATAGGGCCCCTAAACCAATTGAGATACATCTATTACTCATATTTGGACCTATTTATTGCCAAAAAATGAATCATCATTCACTTGTTTTGGGATTATAAAATCCAACCCCCAACCTAATTTCAAAATTGCTAAAATTTCATACCTAGATTATTTTGAGCTCTAGAAATCTGACAAAAATAGACTTGTGCTCATTTGAAATCAGATTTTAGTACCTTTAGTTCAAAATAGACTAGATATTATCCATACAGTCATATTTTCCCTAATCCAAAAAACATAATTTTAATATATGTTAAATTATACGTAATTTGAGGAATATATCAAGAAAGAGGGACCAATTTGAGGTCCAGATGATCGAGTTATGCCCCCTGCAAGCTTGCTATAATGCTGCTTTCTTTTATAATCAAATACCTTTGTTTTATTGATGCTCTAGTGACCTAGAAATGACCTTCAGTTTAGACTTGAATTGCCCATCCCTATGCTCCATACTTGTATGAGCCTAAACTGCTTTGGGCTGCTCGGAAACGAGCCTAAATTATTGCAATAAAACGAAAAGAGAAAAAAATAGAAAACCTCAAAAAGATAACTTTAGCAAGCTTGCCTGCTCCCCCATGCTCCGCAATGAGTCTAAAATACTATCCAAAAAATCCAAATATAGAAAATATAAAAAAGACCAAAAACATTAAAAATCAAAAAGTCCAAAATTCAATCAACCTTGGTGCTCCGAAATAAGCCTAAACTAGCACTACCCCGCTTCGGAATGAGCTTAAACTATCGCAAGCTCCAAGATGAGAACATAAACTATCCTGCTACTCCGAAACGAGTATAAACTACGCTATGCTACTCCACACCGAGTCAAAACTATGATAATTCCTGTGGAGAACTACATTGGTTTGATCCTGCTTAGTCGGGTACATAGGCAGCCCAATCACAGGTCCGACCCCTAGGGTAGAAATTCCTTCTCGTCCTTTTTTAATTAGCATAACTCAAATCACTTATACATTTTCTTTAATTCTATCTTATTTGGCTTTAACCTAGGAAGTAGGTAGCCGTCTCAAGACGGAGTCCTGGGTGCCTAACACTCACCCTGAGACTTAACCAAAACGTTTACCTAGATTTTGAATCTGACCGTAGGCCCTTATCCACATTTTACCTAAGTTCTTATTTTCTTTATAATAAAATAGGCGGCGACTCCAAATTGAGGCGTTTAGCCTTGTTCCTCTGCAGGGCCCGACCGAGAAGGAAATGCGGTAAATTCCATGCTCACAAAGGTTATTATTTAATAATGATTATAGACAACTTTGCATTCTACCATTTTGATCATGGTTTATATTAAAATGTGATCGTAAGCCCAAAAATCTTTTTATATTCGAATATATAAATTGTAATTGTTAAGCAATAAACCATTAAAAACCATTAATGTTATATGATGTCTTGTATTATTTTTTCAAGAAAAAATAGTTTTTAAATTTTGTAGAGTTCCAATCAAGGTTTAGATAGAATTTTAAGTGTTAATGTGATACCATCATGGTTATATATTAAATCACATTTTTACCATAACTGTAACTATGACGTCACGAATTCAAAAAAAAAAAAAAAAAATTTATTAGAAATACAATCACGGTTAGAAAACCATTGTAATTGCTTATTGATATGTTATAACCATTATGTAGTAATCGTGATTATAATTCATGCCTATATATACATCCAAGTTAAAAAACTAAAGTTTTAAATTTTTTTTTTTCTGGAGCTCCATTTATGTCTTCTTATTTGTTGGTCATCGATCGAACTAATACAAGAAGCATCCAAGGATTACTTTTTGAGGAAGTTAGGTTTGAATGACAAATGAGAAGAAAGTGGAATATGGAAGAAGGTTGAAGAGCATGATCTAGACTTATTCATTCTGAAAGGCAAAGAAGTTCTTCCTAAAGGGTGATTATGTATTTTCCCAACATATTCATGTCATTCCACCGGATCCCCATAAACACCAACCTATGATTGGAGGAAGACCAAAGGTGGTTATATGTGGTGATGTAATTTATGTAAATATCCAATAAAAAATTTCTAATGTAAACATTCAATAATTCGTATTGGATAATGTTGAGAGAGAACACCATTGCATTCCTCGATACCGGCCTATGATGGGAGGAAGAAAAGATGAGGCAAATAAGTTCTTCTTATCATAATTTATTTATAATTTGTTTGTGTAAACATCTAATAAAGAGTTTATATAAACATCCAATAATTTGTTATGTGAACATCTAATAAAGAGTTTATTTTTTTTAATTTAATAATCTCTCGTTTCATTTCTTTACGAAAAAAATATGTAAATTGAAATTTGTTATGTAAACATCCATAACATGGAGTTCTTATTTTATTTCTTTATAATTGTACTACAACCAGGCTAGTAAAACATTCCACATTATAGCAGAGGAATGTAAATATATCAAAGATTTGTTACATAGAAACGATCATGGTTACATAAAATCGTGATCTTTAGAACATACGATCACCGTTATTTAAATGTCACGACCCGACTTAAACTTAACATTTCACTAATGAAATTTAAGAGTAAATCCGACCGTGAGATCCTATTTTTCATATATTGCGGAAGCGTAAAATAGCAAGAGAATTTAAAACTTTCTAAATCCTTCATTTTTCCATTCGTAATTGCCATCATATCATGTCCATATGAAACTTAAAGTTTACATAACCAATTTAATTACATCAAATTGAAATAACATAACAAAATATAAAAACATAATTAAAAGCGATTCTGTCATTCTTCAAACGTCACTTCCAAATCGTTCCTTCATTGTTCATCTGGTGATGTAAAATGTTAGTGAGCTATGAAGCCCAATAAGAATATTCAATAATATTATGCAAAATTATAAATTAGAATAAACATAACATAACATTTAATTAATCACTTTTCACCAAAATATAATATTAAAACTTTCAATATTACTTTCAACATTTTTTTTAAACATCTTTTACTCGGATCCGATTTATCTTAATCCGATCTCTCAAGATGAACGCTGAAAGGTACACCTCTTTAGACTCATCTGTCTTGGAATTTTCATTAATCCCTCATGAGTTTTTGTCGAATGGTCTTCTTATACTTTGCCACTGTCTAAAGACCTTTTTAAGATAAACATTCTTTATCTTTTTATTTTTTAGACTTATTTTAGTCATGCCTCTCAAGTTGATCGTTGAAAGGTGCACCTCTTTAGACTCATTCCCTCTTGGAGTTCTCATTACCCCTCATGAATTTTTGCCAAACGGTCTTCCTTTACCTCGCCACTGTCTTGAGACCTTTTTAAGATAAAAGTATTTATCTTTTTCTTGTCTTTCCTCACTAAGACATTATAAGATAAATTGTCTATTTTCCTTTCACTTATATACAAATGATCTCATTATGATTGTACAATTTCTGTTCCAATTATCTTTATTATAGTTACATTCTAAATTTTCCATAACTATAATCCTTATAATTTAGAATAGCATTTCTCTTATTTCAATTGTATCCATTTCCTAATCATAGATTTAAAAGGAATTATATGCATGAAATATAAACACATCAACATAGCATCATCACACTATTTTTTAGAACATAATAAAATATACATTACCGTTACTTACTCTTAACATTCATTCTAAATTTCCATTTAGAATAATATTACCGAAAATCACTTACCCTTTTTTGAATCCGAAGTCGGGTCGATCGACACTTTCTCTTTCTTTCTTCTTCTTTCTCCTTTCTTTCTTTCTTCTTTCTCTTTTCTTTCTTTCTCTCTCTCTATTTTCTCATGGCTTGGGCACTAAGTGAAGTGAGCATAAGGGTTGGGTGTGTGGGTATATGTATGCAAAGGATTTGCCCTTCATTAACTCTTGATTCATTCTCTTTAGTAATTCATGATTCATGAATTTTATTATTTCAATGCATCTAATTAAATGAGTTCGTTCCCTTAAATTAGATTCAACTCATTTTAGTTCATGAATCTCATTATTTTCATGCATCTAATTAAATGGGTTCATTCACTTAATTAGATTTAACTCATCTTAGTTCATGAATCACTTTAGATTCATGACACATGATACTAACCTAACCGTAGTTCACCCTAAACTCAAGGTTAATCCTATTATCTTAATGTATAATACATGTATCTTATTAAATTAGATTTTTTCCATAAGTTAACTTCATGGTTTGATTAACCTAAATAAGTCACTAACCATGGTTAAGCATAGTTGGGCATGTAGTACTTCCTCATTTAAAGGATTCATTCCTTCTTGTATTAATTAGTTTCATCCCTTATGAATCCCATTCATGCATTACCCATATATGGGTTCATGGTACTACTAACCAAGGTTGTTTCCTTAACTTAACTAACCAGGATGAGGTATTAGCCCTAGGTTATCAATAAATGGGTGTGAGCATGGTTCTACGCATAAGATTTGGGTTCTTCCCTTTTATCTCATACATGTATCTTACTTGCTTCTCTTGTTTCATGACATCTTTAATGAAGGTGCCATGTGACACTGGTCACCCATCATTAAATCTTGATCATCCATCATGCCACATGATCATTTTTAATTCCTATTTGATTCATTGATTAACTTCTCTAGTTAACCTTGTTAACTCATGATTAAATCATCATCAATCTCATGATTAACTCTTCATCAAACTCATGATTAACTCATCATCTAGCTCATAATTAACTCATCATCTAATCTCATGATTAACTCATAATTTAATCTCATCATCTCTTTCTTGATTAACTCAACTAGTTTAGCTAACTCATGATTAACCCAAGATTAACTCATCATTAACTTTTCCTTTATTAATTGGGCGTCCCATCCTAGGCATGGTTCAAAATATCGGTATCGGTTGCCATATCGGTAAGTCCAAAATAGGATACGTATCGGTGTATCGGTTCGATACGGCGGAAAAAAATATGATACACTATAAAAAAAGTTTGGATACGCAAGTAAAAACTTGGATACCTTGCATAAAACCTCTTTTAATACAAATATAAGTGAAAAACAAACTAAATGAAGGTCTACAGCTACATTTATAACCATACAAATGAGAGTTAAAATTTTATAAGATAAAAAGATGTGCGCACTGATAAATATGTATGAAAATACAACCCATAGTTACTTAACCAAGTATAGGAAATACATTCTTGATATTAAAATCTTATATTTAATAAATTACATAAGATGATACAAGCTCAATACCACATTGAGCTTTGTACCGGCTCATACCCGGTCACTTTGGGATAAGGAATTGAGTTGAGTGATGCATTATAGGTGCCCCAGACATGATGACACCACTGTGGCCAATTCATCTATTCATTTTGGGTTGATTACAACCTATTTTTATGAATTTAAAGAAGTAAAATTAAGAATTAATTTTTACATACCTTCAAAGTTTTGGGTAAGATTTTAAAATCCAAAATCAAATGCCGGGATTTTTGTTTTTCAACAATGAAGTTGTTGTTTTTAGCTTAGAATTTGATTATGAAAGAAATTTGGGAGAAAAAATAGGGTTTGGAAGTATTTTGAAACACCTCAAAATGAAAAAGTACAGTTTTAAGGCTCATATCGGTAGTTATCGGGCTGATACATGAACCGTATCAATTAGCACCCTAAAATTGTTTTACATTGTTTAAACTACGTGTATCAGTCCGTATCGGTGTCGATACGCAATTTTTTTTTAATTTTTATTCCAGCGTATCTTTGTCTCAGGTACCTAAAAAACCGATACGTATTGGCCCGTATCGGTCGATACATATCGATATTTTGATCCATGATCCTAGGATGTTGTCATGTGGTACTTGCAACATGCTTTAATCTTAGCTAATATCCTTATTATCTACATGTATTAATACTAAATTTAATGTATAGTATATAAGCATATACTTAAGCAATATTTACCTTTATAAAACTCATATGCTTAAGTAATAATAGGAATTACCAAATATTAAATCGTATACTTAAACAATAATTAAGATATTGTCTTTATCAATTATATACCTAATATTTTTATTTTTAAAAATAGACGGGTCATCACAATAAGTCACCCTGATCTTATAGTCAATAAACAATCACGATTATTTAATAATCGTGATCCTATTTCAAAATACAATCACGGTTATCTATAACTGGTGATTGTAACTAAGGTGATCCAAGTTTATATATGACATGATTGATTGCTTTGATTGATTGGTCATTGTAATTTAATCTTTACTGACAACATTATCTTCTAGTAAATCTAATTGATTTTTTTTTTGAGTTATAATCACCGTTTTTTTATAATCGTGGTCTCCAAAGAACTATAAATCTAATAATAACAACGGTTTGATGGAGTTTCTTATTTTCCGACTTTCTATTTTCTAACATTTCATTTTTTGACTTTCCATTTTCTGACCTTTCATTTTTTGTGATTAATCGTATTAATAAATGATATAATTGTTAATATGATCATGTTTTCATTTGTAACAGTGATGATACATTAACATTATAAAACCTCAAATTTTCACTTTCTTTCTCTCTGCGCATAAATTTTGAACATAATCTCTAACCCTCATGAAGTCTTCTTGCAACTATTATTCTCTTTGTTAAAGGTCTCGTTCAACCTTCGACATTCACTTCATTTAACCTTCAGCATCAGTTCCTTTTTCATGTATGATGATTTTTTTAAAATTTTTTTATAGTAGGTTTCACTCAAATGATTAAACAAATTAATTCTTATTCTTATTTAGAAATAAATATTTTATTTTAAAGTCTTCTACTGTTAAGATTGCATACATACATTGGGGGATTGATTTAAACTCACTGTTATGCATTTATGTATTACACAGTCATGTCAGGAATACAACGTATTGACGCAGAGCCAAATACCAAATGCCCTTCCACTTTAAAAATAAAATTTGTGAGTGTTGATTGTGATTTAAATTTTAAATGGATATATTTGCTTTAGAACAAAATAATTATAATATTTATCCCAAAATCCTCAATATCTTACCTAGGAACAATTAGAGAAGCAACATGTGCATAAAATTCAACAACTCAAATTAGAAGTGCTAAAAATGGACGAATGAAATAACCAAAATAGAGAAGATATTATCCATCAAACACTACATATGAGCAAGAGTTAACACAATTAACGGTTAAGGTGACTGCTCTTGATTCAAAAATACTAAGAGCACAATCATTTGCTAGTATCTCATGTCAAATGATATATATGTAAATGCATGGTTTGTTTCAGTAGCTAGATATGCTATTATAATATGTTGCTTTAATTATTTGTTATTTGTTATTTGTTATATAGAATTTTTTATAACATTATCCATATTGATTTAATAAATCTCACCTATTCTAGGTTGAAGTTGCACAACCAATTGAAGAATTCTTTGAGAAATTTAGTCATTGGTTTGATGAGAAAATAAGCAATGATGGACTTCTACAAATAACATTTGATGCTGCAATCTTTGGTCGAATAGTTACTGAAATTACCTCTTTTATGTATCAACAATACTTAGAGTGGGGGGAAGGGGGGCGAATAGGTTTTCTAAGGTATGTCTAACGATTTTAATTTTATCAATTAAATTTACAAAAACGGTAAACAACCAATCAATCACACAAACCACAATGCCAAGATTTTACGTGGAAAACCCTCTTAGGAAAAACCACGGGACCTAGTCTAGATGAAAGAGATTTAACTAAGAGCAAAAGTAACAAATACTTACAGACTTGAACTATATCCAATCGGACTCGACACAATGATCCTCGGTCACCTGTCCTTAACGCCTCAATAAGCAACCACGCGCTCGCAAGCCAATGTGATCAACCAGCAGCTGATTATGCTCCTCTCAGAACTCTGCAATCACAATCTCTCAATCGATCTCCGCTAAGGCGGCTCTGGATTTCTTCGACCATAAAAACCATGACTGCTACAGGGACCGATCTCCTTCAATGTAGGCTTTGGCACATGTCAACCAAGTTTATACTCACAAGGAGTTTGAGGGGTTTAATTCAGTTTAAACAATGACATAGAGTGATCTCATGAACAGTGAGAATCAAACAAAGCAAGTCGAAAGATATTTTAGTGGAAACTTGTACTTTAGTCTAGAACATGAGAGATAACTCAAAGGGATAAATCATCCATAATGTGGGAATCGTAGAACAACTTTGGGAGCCTCTCTTCTCAGTCTCAAAAACCCTAAATTGTGTTAGGTAACAATGGTATAAAAGGGTAAACCAAAACAGGAAGAATAAAAGTTACTATTTCATCAATTACCGCAAGGTGGTTCAAACGCACAAGAGGGTGGTTCGAACCACCCTTGGTCGTTCGAACGTCATATGGGGGTAGTTGGAACCACCTCATTACCCGAGTCTTTAGATTTATCTCCCATACAAATTTGGGTGCATCGTTCAAAAACCCATTCCATGGTTCAAACCACCAACATGAAAAATGCAAGAAACTTATTTTTAACTTACTTGGCTTATTTTTAACAACCTAAGGAATATTGGACATTTTCTAAGTGAATTGCTCATAGGGTAAATGTCATCGAGGTCTCTTACCATTCCTAGGCACGTATGTATCTCATGATCAGTAACTTGTCTTCGCCTTCTCATGGCTTTTGGCGCTTGATGCTTCTTGGACTGAGACACCCTTTAACTTGGTTTGTCTTACGGAATTAGCCAATCCAAATTTGGACTTTACAATATCCCCCATTAACAATCCCGTGACAAAATAGCACTGACGAACATGACAAATATCATACTCTCCTAAATTGAATAATAAAACAGAGACTATGACTTTTATATGACTCAGACTTGAAAACAGCCAAAAGTTACAAAACTCAAAGCTTACATGACCTGACAATTTTAATATTCAACCAATCGGTGACTTCTTGCCATGAAGATGAGGAACTGGTGCTGTATGCTTTCCTAAAAATTTGCACATGCTAAAACAAAAATACCAGTGAAGCATGGGGAACATACAAGTTTATAAGCCAGACAATAAGCACATTAATCATTATCATTACCGCACTAAGACAAGTGAAGTGGGTGGCAACACAACGAGTTCTCCCCCTGTGTGAGTAATGAGATACACTCATGCTAAAAGTTCAATTTCTCTCGCCCTATGAGATACATCTCCCCCTTTTTGGCACGAATGACCAAGAGAATCCGGGAAGTTTACAATTACAACAAAACCAAGCATGCAAGTATCAACCCATAGAAATAATTCATAACAGATGAGAATAAGATAAATAGGGAATAGATAGACAATTAAATGGTAGCCAACAAGTATCATATATCCCTGCCATTAAACCATGTAGTAATCCATCCATCTAAATCTCATATAGCATCACAACAAAAATATCTTGAAAATAAGGCGCAAATCAAGATGATGCAACAACATGACATAACCATAGCCATATATAGAATGACACAGATGGTATCCAATAACCTGTTCTGGATACATACCCAGGGCATAAAAAATAATCCAAGTATAAACACAAAGATAGTCAAGAGAGATAGAGAGTGCGCATAAGACAAGGCTGGAAACATATCCAGAGTAACAACCCAAATTCAAAGTAGATGGTTTGAGATAAACATAACAACAATATAACTAGACCAACAGTCACTAGCACTGCCATAAAGAAGCATCATAGTCCTAATCATAACGGCGCTGAAATGCATGAACATCCTGCTACAAGGAATCAACTGTAGTCTCAAGTGTATCGAACCGAGCATCCATACGTGTGGACATATCTCCCATTGAAGTATCTAGTGAGTCGAACAGGGTATCAATCCGCGTAGAAAAATCTCCCATCATGGAAGCAAGAGTCTCCATGGAGAAGAGCACAGGCATCTCTAGAGCATCCTCATGACCTGGATCAACATCTTTTGGTGGGACACATGCTGTTGCATGAGATAGACTGCTCCTAAGAGTTTTAGCGGTGATGGGGCCAATGGAATTTTTGAATTCATCGCATGGAGAAGCTCGAAAATTCTAGGTTCCTAGAAGGGACGATTTTAGGACTCCAAAGGGAAGTCCATCATTGGCAGATTCAACAATGTGAGCCTGGCGGATCAAGTCAATGATGTAGGAAGCTAAATCTATCCCATGGCCTATCATGAAGCTATAGAGGAAGCGAGATCGATTTGGACGAAGTTTAGTGGTGTGACTCTTGGGGTGAATGTTTGCAGTCATAACTAGATGGACAAACCTAGCTTACTTGGTGAGGCAGTATTGAGGTAGGTGGAATCCTTCCCATTGAGTTTCAAAGCCACACAAAAAGGAGGCAACAATATCTAAGGAGTCAATAGTTCGGTTCTCCTTATAATGATGGGGGTAATATGCATCAGGGACTCGGGGACACTTACGGAAGGCGACGAACAAATCTGGGTGAATCACAACAGGACGCCCATGAACTCTTGATTTGGGGAGCCAAGTGTCAGCATCAAAGTTATACATGTTGGCATGAAATTCCTGAATTAATTTAACGGGAGACTGACCATGCACTTTAATGACGCCTTCCCACTCATGAGCATGAACCATGTTGATTAACTAATAGTTAGTGAAATCTGAGAGCTTAGTCTCTCTCTCAACATGGAATGGTCGACGATGCATTGACCTCTTGTATAAATTCTCACAAGCGGGAGACACAAATCTTGGAAGCCTTGAGGGAAGGCTAGACGCATTTGGTTCGGCCTTTTTGGATTTTTCTTTCCTTATGCCATTTATTAATCTAGTAAAACCCTCTCAGATGCCCAATTGAATTATACCACCACTGAGAAGGAATTATTGGTAGTAGTAATCGCTTTGGAAAAATTCAGATCTTATCTCCTAGGTTCTAAAATTTTGGTGTATACCGACCATGCTGCATTGCGGTATCTCTTGTCTAAGAAGGACACCAAACCTAGACTAATCAGATAGATACTCTTGCTACAAGAGTTTGATCTTGAAATTCGAGATAAAAAGGGTTCCGAAAATGTTGTCGTGGACAATTTGTCAAGAATCATAGTCGATCCTTCAGTTCCTCTCTCCCAGTTCACGATTCCTTTCCTGATGAAAACCTGTTTGAGGTATCTCAAATCAAGCAACCTTGGTTAGCTTACAGAGTGAACTACCTAGTAGTTGGACAAATCCCTTCTCAATGGTCTAAATAGGACAAATACCGCCTCTATTCCCAAATTAAATTCTATATTTGGGAAGACCTTGAGTTATTCAAGTATTGTCCAGACCAAATAATCCGTTGATGTGTGTCAAAGAGTGAATTTCATAATATCTTTAACTTTTATCACTCTCTCGCATGTGGAGGACATTTTGTTTGTAGGAAGATTGCATCCAAGGTCTTACAAAGTGGATTTTTTATTGGTCCTCTCTATTCAAAGACAACCAATAATTCTGTCGGACTTGTGATAGGTGCCAAAGAATGGGTACTATCTCCCGAAGAGACATGATGCCAGTTACCTCAATTCTCATTGTAGAATTATTTGATGTGTGTGTTAGCCTCAAGGTTACAACTCTAAGTACCATTAATAGTTTTGATGTTAACACAATATTGGAATGATCATTATGATGCTAATGTTTCCATTTAGTCTGTGTACCTTCAGAGAAAAAGAGCATTAAGATCATCATTCAAGCTATGAAGTATTGAAGAGATCAAACACTCAAGAGAATCAAATTCAAAAGCCAAGTATCAGTCATTTCAAGGAAAAAGCTTCAAGGACTCAAGCTAAATCATGAAGAAAAGTCAAGACTGAAGTTCCAACAGTTCAAAAAGAAGACCAACTCTCAAAGTAGCCTAGTGTTAAAATTAAGAGTATCTAGGACCATGTAAAGTCCTCAAGATTGTGGAAATTGATTGCTCAAAAATACCTAGATAGACCTTAAGATACTTAGAATAGGTTGGACATCATTCTAAGGACCTAAAAATGATTAAAATAACGATTTTATGAATGCCTAGGGACCAAGACGTCATTCCTATCAAATTGGTCTCATAAAGATGAGTTCTCTGTTAAAAATCAGGGAACTCATCGAACGAGTGACCTAAACAGTAGCTCAAGTTTAAGCATTGTCTCACCACTCGTTGATGACTCCTCATCACTCGTTGACGAGTGCTTGCGGGAACTGAACATAATGGCTAGTTTTTCAACGGCTATTTCGCATTAAATGTTCCCACAACGGCCAAATTGATTGTTCAACTATAAATAGAGCTTATTTTTAAACAAACACAAAGATCCAACACTATTCATTGATTCATTGATTATCCAATCTGATCTAGCATTCAATACTCTGTTTTTTATTGAAAACCTAGAATCCCAATCCCTGTTTGTTTTAGCATTTAATTGCAATCATCTTTTTGAGAGATTATTAGCTTTGCTTTTCACTCTTATTTAGCTCATCAAGGAGCATTCAATTTCTTATTTATTATCCAATCACTCATTGTGAAAAGATTAGTTAAGAATCAAGGATTCTTGCACTGGTGAAGAAGAGTTCTTTTTGAAGCCAAGAGAGGCACTCTCTTGAAGAGGTTTTATCCCGAGCCTGAGAATAGGATTATAAAAGGTGTAATCTTTACCTGTGAAGAAGGATTGTAAAGGCTTACTCTCTGCCCCATAAAGAAGAGTACGATAAGTGGAATCATGTGAAAATCCTTAAAGCGGAAAGCTTAAAGGTAGGGACATAGGCAAGTTACTGAACTTCAATATCAATCTCGTGTGTGGTATCTTTTATTTCTCTCTCTCTTTCTCTGTTTAACTTATTTATTCATTGTAGCATTTTTGTTAATTCATTTAAATTCCACATAAATTACTTAGAAATTTTTTAAATTGCCATTGACCCTAATCACCCCCCCTCTAGGGTCCATTAGCTGGGTAACAATTAGCATCAGAGCTTAGTACTCTAGCTATTCAGATTTAATCATCTTAGAGTTAAAGATTTTTAATGGCAAACATTTTTGCTACTACCTTAGGAGAGGGCCAATCGACCACCCATCCTCCATTGTTTAATTGAGAAAACTACAACTATTGGAAAACCTGGATGATGTTCTACATCCAAGCTCTTGACTATGAATGCTGGAGAGTCATAGTCAAAGGTCCACATCTTCCCACAAAATTGGTTAATGATGTTAGAATTCCTAAAGTTGAGGAAGAGTGGAATGAGACTGATATTAAACTCATTCAGATAAATGCTAAGACAATTAGTAATTTATATTGTGCTCTAAGCCCACAAGAGTTTAATAGAGTCTCAGGATGTGATTCAGTAAAAGAGATATGGGACAAACTTCAAGTTACATATGAAAGAATCAACCAAGTTGAGGAATAAAAAATCAGTATGTTAGTTCACAAATATAAACTTTTCAAAATAGAAAAAGATGAATCAATTAGTGAAATGTTCACTAACATTTTGAATGGACTAAAGGCACTTGGTAAAATTTACTCTAGTACAAAAAATGTAAGAAATGTGCTTTATTCATTACCAAAGGAATGGTCTCCCAAAGTGACAGCCATTCAAGAAGCGAATGACTTGACCAAGGTCCAAATGGAATGTCCAAATGGATGAGCTTCTAGGGTCATTGATGACTCATGAAGTTATCATGAAAGAGAATCAAGAAGATGAGCCCAAGCACAAGAAAGGACTTTGCTCTAAAGTCTTCTCATCAAGAAGAGAGTGAAGAAGAAGAAAGCGATGAGGATGAAGACATTGCCTTCATGGCTAGAAAATTCAAGAGGTTCCTTAAAAACAAGAGGAACTTCAAGAAGAAGTCTTACAAGAAAGAAGTCACCAAAGAGGTATTCAAAGGTGAAATAAGTAAGAAAGAACCGATCATTTGTTATTAGTGCAAAAATTCGGGACACAACAAGACGGAGTATCCTCAACTCAAGAAAAGCAAGAGGTTCCGGAAAAAGGCTATGAAAGCTACATGAGATGATTCCGAGGAAAGCGGCTCAGAAGCTTCTAACGATGAAGAAATGGCCAACTTGTGCCTCATGGCCAATGAGGATGAGGTAACTCCTTCACCCAGTAAATCCCTTTTTTATGATGAAATTAGGGATGCTTTTGATGAGCTATATATTTAGAATTCAAAAGAATTGCTTCAATGAACAAATCTTTCAAAAAGGCCATTCTTACTCTTACAAATTCTTGTGAAATCTTATGAAATGAAAAGACCTCCCTATCAAATGAAAATGAGATATTGAATGAAAAATTAAAAGAATTTCAAAATATATCCCATGGCTCATCTTATGAATATGAAGAACTTCAAGCTAAAGTCAAAGATTTGACTAAGATAGCTCACACCTTGTTTACAGGTGAAAAGAACCTAGAAAGACTATTGGGCCAACAAAGATGCGTCTTTGGTAAGGCCGAACTTGGGTATAATCCCTTTACAAAACAAAAGGAATATCAAAACTTCTTCACTAAATCAACTAGTCATTTAAACCTACCATCTAATGCATTCTTTACTTTTAATGGAAAGAAGATGGTTAAGAAAGTTTGGGTCCCAAAGGGAACATTCATTCCCAAGACCAACCAAAAAGGACCAAACATGATTTGGGTTCCAAAAGAAACTTATCCTATCAAGAACAATCATAAATCAATTTGAGTACCAACCAAAACGGTGTGGGTACCGGGGGGAACATATATTGGAGTTACTTAAACTTATCTTGTAGGTATGTTTGAAGTCTAGCTCCTCCAAGTCGACATGATTTTTGGATAGTGGATGCTCAAGGCACATGTCGGGGAATAAAAAGCTTTTCATCTCATTCACTTCTAAGGATGGAGGACATGTGACATTCGGGGACAACGCGAAGGGGAAGATCATCAAATAGGTAATGTTGGTAAGGACAATATTACTTTTATTGAAAATATTTTATTAGTAGATGGTCTTAAACATAATCTAATAAGCATTAGTAAATTGTGTGATAAAGGTCTAATTATGTCTTTTAAATCAAATGTTTGCATAATTAAAGACAAAGATAACATTAATACCATATTTATTGCTCATATATACCATAGATTTTGATGAATTAATCTCTTAAAATTTAATGTGCTTTTCGTCTATGAATGAAACTAGTTGGTTATGGCATAGAAGGTTAGGCCATGCAAGTATGGATCTACTATCTAAATTGTTTAAAAATGAACTTGTAAGAGGTTTGCCAAAAACCAAGTTTTCAAAAGACAACATTTGTGATGCTTGCCAACTAGGAAAAAAAATTAAGTCATCTTTTAAAAAAAAAACTAGAAATATCAACTTCTAGGCATTTGAATTATTGCATATAGACTTGTTTGGGCCAAATGATGTTGCAAGCTTAAGTGGTAAACTTTATGCATTTGTTATTATTGATGATTACTCTAGATTCACTTGAGTGCTATTTTTATCTCATAAAAGTGAAGTGCATGCTATATTTGGAAATTTTTGTAAAAGAGTTCAAAATGAGAAAGGCTAGTCCATTATTAATATTAGAAGTGATAGAGATGGAGAATTCAAGAATAAAGAACTTGAATTTTTTTATGAAGAAAATGATTTCAACCATAACTTCTCCGCTCCTACAACTCCTCAACAAAATAGGGTAGTTGAAAGAAAGAATAGATCTTTACAAGAAATGGGTAGAACAATGCTAAATGAACATCAACTACCTAGTTATTTTTGGGTTAAATCCATAAATACTTCTTGCTATGTAATCAATAGCGTTGTTATAAGAAACAAATTGAATAAAATCCTCTATAAGCTTTGGAAAGGAAGATCACCAAATATAGGTTACTTTAAGGTGTTTGGATGTAAATTTTTATTCTCAATAACAAACACAATTTAAAGAAATTTGAACCAAAATCTAGTAAAGGAATATTCCTTGGTTACTCTTCAAATAGCAAAACCTATATATAGGATGTTTAACAAAACTTTCCTAATTATAGAAGAATCAATGCATGTAATATTTGATGAATCTAATCATTTTAAATCTAAGAAAATTGATGAAGATGATTTAAATGACAAAATAATCAACATATCTAAAGATACAACAAATTTGGAAATCAATAAAGATGTTAATGAAAATCAAGTCATTAATGATGATAAAAACCTTAGAAGTTGAAAACTTAGATGAAAATGAAGAAGATAATGAACTTCCTAAGGCTAAGAGATTAATAAAAGATTATTCTAAAGATCTCATACTTGAGAATATGGAACAATGTGTAAGAACAAGAAGAAATATTAGTAATAACATTGCATTTCTCTCATAAATTAAACCTAAGAATGTACTTGAAGAAATTAATGATGAATCTTGAGAAATTGCTCTGTAAGAGGAACTTAATTAATTTGAAAGAAACCAAGTGTGAGACTTAGTACCCAGACGTAATAGCAAATCCATAATTGGTACTAAGTGGATCTTTAGAAATAAAAAAGATGAAAGTGGAAACATCATTAAAAATAAAGCTAGATTAGTAGCTCAAGGATACAACCAAGAAAAGGGAATTGATTATGAAGAAACATTTGCCCCGGTTGCTAGACTTGAAGCTATTAGAATGCTTCTTGCATATGCTAGTTATAAAGATTATAAACTATATCAAATGGATGTTAAAAGTGTTTTTTTGAATGGATTTATTTTGGAGGAAGTTTATGATGAGCAACTTCCTTGTTTTGAAAAATCATAAAATGCCTAATCATGTCTTCAAGTTCACTAAAGCCTTATATGGTTTAAAACAAGCTCCTAAAGCTTGGTATGATAGATTAAGTGGCTTCCTACTTGAAAATGATTTTATTAGAGGAAAAATTGATACTACATTGTATATAAAATATAAAATTGATGATATGCTTATAATGCAAATCTATGTAGATGATATTATTTTTGGTTCTACTAATGAAACTCTTTATTAAGAATTTGCTAAAACAATGCAAGATGAGTTTGAAATGTGCATGATGGGAGAGTTAGACTTCTTCCTCGGACTTTAAATCAAGCAAACAAAAGAAGGAACCTTCATCAATCAAGCCAAGTATACTAGAGAGCTACTTAAGAAATTTGGGATGAACAACTCCAAGGAAGCTGACACTTCTATGAGTCCATCTACAAAGCTAGATAAAGTTGAAAATGGCATAAGTGTGGAAGAACTAAGTATCTGTAACGACCCCAAAATCGTACAAGGCTAAAATAGGATTTTGGAATCGCCACATTACTTAAACCTGCTTAAAAACCATGCATACAAGGCATACTACACAAGTCTTTCAAAAGTGAGGATAATAAAATTTCGATCATGAAAAGTCAAACCATCCTGTACAATGATAATCCACATATCATGGTTCCTCATTAACGAAGTAGTCTAAAACCAATGATAGGGTAAAACAGTGAAGGCAACATCAACTAAAGGTCAAAAAGTCTAATTTAAACATCTCGTCCAAAAAGAAATACTAAAACCACTAAATAGTGATGACTACCAAAATCCCTAGCCTCCTCAGGAAGCTCACCTTCTTCCCCCTCTTCGGCGTACACCTCCTCAGTCCACGGCTCTCCTCCTAAACCTGAAGACAATGACAGGTCGACTAAGCATGGAATACTCAGTGGATAAACAAACTAACAACAACATAAAATAGCATGAGCAATAATAATATCATAATTTAGTTTATTGATGCTTAATCATAATACTTTCACGTAAAATAGACATAATCAGAGTGCGGAGCATATAACATGTCATAACATCATCTTGACTCATGTACTTGTGAAATTCTTATCCATGAACTTAACTTAACATATGCATAGACTCATACATACATGATTCATAGTGTGTTTGTCCCGACAACGCATAATCATAGTATTTTGTCCCGGCAACGCATAATTCATAGTGTTCGACAACGCATAGAGTGGATGTTCGTAATGGAGAATCATTCTTTCATAGCATAACATGAATGCGACAACGCGTAGAGTGGATGTTCGTAGTGGGGGATCATTCTTTCATGACATAATTCGTAACATGTTCGTATCCAATGCATGCATGCTTGTAAGACAAGTGGACTCATGAGGCTTGAATACTTACCATGCGAGTGCACGTGTGCTTGAGTGTCGTGATTGGAATTTAAATAAGTCATCCCTTAAATTCTAATCTTCCATTAGGAAATTCCGTTAGGTTACATCTCCCTAGTTAGAGAATTCCCAACGTGGAGGATTTTTCTCTAAGGTTTGGCCTACCCAAATACCTATCACCATACAAGAGAATATGACATAATTTATCATAACAACCACAATATTCATTTAACTTAATTTCTTGATAATCAAAGGTATCATACTAATACTTATCATTCTTAGACATTTCAACAAACATCTAGAGTGCATTAATTATGGATACTTTGCCCTTTCACATTCTTAACATTCCATCACACCATCATCCATCCACACAACCCAAACATACTCCATATCCATACATTCATCACAATCCTCCATAGTATTTCCCTTCCTCCGTTCAATCCATCCATAGTATAAATCCATTTTCATATCTAGTAAGCTTAATCCATACATAATCAGGGAAAACAAATCAAATTATCATTTCTATCATTCATATTAAACTAATATTCATCAAACTTCATTAATAGAGTTGAGTTAGGGAGTTTATCGACCTTAGGAATCCTTCCCTTGGATTCAAAACACTTCCGAGATGATTTGGGGAAGCTTTGAGGACGATCTCCAAGCTTTCCTCTCAATCTTCTAGCAATCTCCTTCTTCTCCAAGCAACCCCTCTCTCAAAACCCTAGGTTTTCTCTCCCTTTTTGCCAAATTAGGTTAGAAATAGGTAGAGTATTTTAATATCTCGAGTAGGATCCCCTATTTATAGCCCCAAGGTTTGGGAACGAAAAGACCTAAAAGTCCTTACAAAAATTCTGTCAAAAACACGAAAGACTGATCGATCGATGGTTATGACCGAGCGATCGGTCGCCTACCGATCGATCTTATGACCGTACGATCGGTCAAAAACACACTCTCTGGAAAATTTTCCCATACAAAATTTTGGACCAGTCGATAGCTACCGATCGATCGGTTTTGGACCGATCGATCGCTACTCCTAACCGAGCGATCGGTGTTCTGCAGATTTTTTACTTACTCTACTATTTTGGCCATAACTTTTGACTCGTTCGTCGGATTTCAACGATTCAACTTGCGTTGGATTTGTCTTTCGAAAATGAACATTTTTGGTATTTTAGAATTTCCAAATTCCACTTTATTTATGGACCAAAAACTCTCCAAAGTTGACTGATCTGCAATTCCATCGGACAAAACCTCAGAAAACCCATTTTTGACTTAGCTTAGACTAAAAATAAGGAAAAACATTAAACATGAACCTCGAAGAGGGTTCTAATACCTTTCTAATGGTTTAAGAATCACTCAATTCCAATAAACGGTGCCAAAACTTGAGCTTTCTAAAGTTTAGAGTGTGATATGACATTCCTGAACTAGAAGTTTGATTAAACCTTAATCACACTACACCCATTAGATATACAATACAATAAACATTAAAACATCACAAGGACTGTAATACCCCTAATGCAATGCAATAAAAACATGAAAAAGATTCGGGTCTCTACAGTATCGAGGTATGATTGGTAGTTTGTTATACTTGACTGCAAGTAGACTTGATATCATGTTTAGTGTATGCATGTGTGCTAGATTTCAAACTAATCCTAAAGAATCACATATGACTGCTATCAAAAGAATTTTCAAATATTTAATTGGAACAATTGAATTAGGACTTTGGTACCCTAAGAACACTTCACTAGAACTAGTTAGTTATTCTGATGCTGACTTCGTTGGATGTAAAGTTGATTAGAAGAGCACTAGTGGCACATGTCACTTCTTAGGACACTCACTAGTTTCATAGTCTTGTAAGAAACAAAACTCAGTTGCTCTGTCTACAACTGAGGTAGAATATGTAGCAACTGAGAGTTATTGTGCTCAAACTCTTTACATGAAACAACAATTACAGGATTTCAAACTATTCTATGATAAAATCCATAATAGATGTGATAATACAAGTGCAATATGTATGACCGAAAATCCTATTCAACACCTAAGAACTAAACATATTGAAATAAGATATCATTTTATAAGGGATCATGTTCAAAATGGGATGTTGTGTTAGAATTTGTTGAAACAAATAATCAACTGGTTGATATATTTACTAAACCACTCCCTTATGAGAGATTCAGTACCTTAAGAAGAGAATTGGGCATGGCTAGAATATATGATATTAAATAAAAATATGCTTATGTATCTAAAATTGAAAAATCTTGGTTGAATGTGCTAAATGATGATATGTGTTGAATGATGGAATGTGTTTGATGTGTATATCTATTTGAATTGAGGTTTTGGATGTTAAAAATAATCTCTTAATTATTTAAAAGAAGATTTAAAACTTGAGAAATTCCAATTAAACTTGAAAAATAAAAAAATTCAAAAAATTCTGTCTGGACTCGGCGACGAGTTACTGTACAAAGCAGGACTCGTCAACGACTGCTTCAAATAGTGGCTTCTGTTTAGCCACTTGACGACGAGTCCACCTTACTCATTGACGAGTGACCTTAAAAATTGGATTTTACTTAGCCACTCGACAACGAGTCCATCCTACTTGTCGACGAGTGACTGTGAGATTATAAATATAAACCTAATTTCAAAAAAATTCCCAAACTATCACTGTTCATATCTTTCAAACTCGTGTTCCCTCGCATTTCTAGATCCTAAAATCCTCTTCCATTCTCCTCAAATCTCTTCCAAAATCATTCCATCCAATTCAAAATCATTCTATCTCTCAACCCTAACCAAGAGAATGGCTCCACGCATGAAGAATCCCTCTACAACACCAACAAAGAAGAAAGCCACAAGAGCAGAAAAAGGAAAGGAGAAAGTGTCTGAGCCATCCCAGGAGGAGGCACCAAGTCTGTTCAAATCCAATAGAGCTGAAGAAAACTACTTGCGGATTTTCATCAAGCGTGTACCTATATTGGGTAAGGTCCTTGACTTCACTCTGTTCAAGGACATAGGATTAGATGTTCTGGCTTCTAAATTCCAAGCCCTTGAGTGGCATCATTTTCTTGAATTTCGTGAACCTATGTATCCAGATTTAATCAGACAATTCTATTCCCATCTCTCTTATGAAAAATCCACCAAAACCTTTACCTCTTATGCTCATGGCAAACTCATTTCTTTTACTCGTGATGAACTCGAATAATTCTCAACTGACCTAATAGAGAATTCCAAAACTTCACCACTAATCAGTGGGTTTCCCATGAAGGATTTGATGTAATTGAAGCTTTGAAAATCTTGTGTGTTAACAAAGACATCACAAAGCCTACCCCTCCCAAGCTCAAGGATCTCACTCTTGATGCTAGACTAGCCCATCACATTATTACTTATGACATTGTTCCTAGGGGTGGAGGTAGAGACTTCATTACTTTTTTTGATGTATTCCTAATTTGGTGCATTCTTACCACTAAACACATTGATCTCTTTCATCATCATGCATGTTATGCTTAATGCTTCCAAGAAAACTTCTGGTAGATTACCATTTGGCCTTGTTCTTACTAGAGTTTTCAAGCACTTCAAAATTCCTTTGTCCATTTATCAAGATAAAAGAAATTTAGCTGATTCAGATGTATACTCAAAAGCAACCATAATGTGTATGGGTTACACATGGATTGAGTCTAGGAATGTATGGGTTCCCAAAACCCAGACCATCCCTTCATCTCCTACAACTCCTTCTTTCATTCCAGACCCCTCAGCTCCTCTACCTACTTCTGCTCCTGATTCCATCTCTTCTCCTATCCATTCTCCTGTCATTCATCCATCTTCTACACCAAAGCCAGAGCCAGAGCTACCAGCAGGGCCAGAGTCTGAGATTGAGCCCGATACAGAGGTAGAGGCTGAGCCTGAGTGGCCAGATGTGATAGTTGAGGCTGAGTATCCTGAGTCTTCCCACAGACAGGACTCACCTCACTTTGATGATTCAGTGCCAGTATTTGAGCCACCCTCTAGGGTAGCAGCATCAGAGGATCATATGAGCCTCATGGTTGGGCAGATTGCTTCCATGGCTTCTAACATGGAGCAATTTCAGAGGGAGATGAGAGAAAGCCAGAACCAGTTACAGGCTTGTTTGAGAGAGAGCTATTTGAGCCTCTAGTTCGAGACTAGAGATAGACTGTCATCTCTAGAGTCTAGGATGGATGGTATTTAGGTTGAGTTGAAGAAGAGAGATGAGCAGATAGAGCCTCGGCTTGAGGAGATAGAGATTGCAGGAGAGGTGATCAAGAACAGGGTAGACTCTATCTTGTCACTGATAAAAAGGAAGGTAGTGGATGCTTTTGTCGTGAGTGAGAGGCTGAGTGATGATGTCACCAGCATTGGGAAGGCTGTAAATGTGCGGGCTAGCTACCTTCATTAGATGTCCACCTTGCTAGATGCTCAGACACCTGTCATTGGTGAAATGAATTCTAGATTTACTCAAGTAGTCATTGAGATGATGAGCATCTGGAACAAGCTATCTCACATCCCTATCCCTATTGATGTGGATGTCCCAGCTCACCCTCAGGCACAGCCAGCAACGCAATCTCAAGGAAAAACAGAAGAGCAACCTAAAGAAAAATCAGCAGAGCAAGTGATTTCTAGTGACACCTCTTCCTCCTCAAAGGACCTATCCAAGGCTGAAACCTCAAAGAAGAAGATCCCACTTCCAAGCCTAATCACAAAAGGAAGAGAGAGCAACTGTGATGAAGACTTTGTTTTCAATCTTTTTTTGGATGTATTGACTGTTATCTTTTGTTGGAAACAATATTCATACTTGTACCTACATTTCTAATATATCTATGAAGTTGTTTCTTAATTTTCTCTCTTCTGTTTTTGATGATGCCAAGGGGGAGAAAAATGTGAATGTTGCTTATGAGCAAAATATGAAAATATGGATGAATGGTTACTTTGTTTTTGAATTATGATATATATGATTTTTGGTTAATATATAATTTGACTTAACTTGAAATGAAATGAAACAAATGCTTATGTCTTTGGATATTTGAATTTTTGGTTAAGACTCAATAAAATTCTAAGTACTATGTTTTATTCTTGAATGATCCAAAATATGCATAAGAAATGAAATCTGAACCATTTTATAGAGATACATATGTTTAGGGGGACCTATCCTCAAAAATTTAGTAGAATATATATATTGAGGGGGAGCTCAATCCCAAGTCATTCACATTATTATGTCATCATCAAAAAGGGGGACATTGTTAGCCTCAATGTTACAACTCTAAGTACCCTTAATAGTTTTGATGATAACACAATAATGAAATGATATTATGATGCTAATGTTTCCATTTAATTTGTGTACCTTCAGAGAAAAAGAGCATTAAGATCATCATTCAAGCTATAGAGTATTGAAGAGATCAAACACTCAAGAGAATCAAATTCAAAAGCCAAGTATCAGTCATTTCAAGGAAAAAGCTTCAAGGACTCAAGCCAAATCATGAAGAAAAGTCAAGACTGAAGTTCCATCAGTTCAAAAAGAAGACCAACTCTCAAAGTAGCCTAGTGTTAAAATGAAGAGTATCTAGGACCATGCAAAGTCCTCAAGATCTTGGAACTTGATTGCTCAAAAATACCTAGATAGACCTTAGGATACTTAAAATAGGTTGGACATCATTCTAAGGACCTAAAAAGAATAAAATAATGATTTTATGAATGCCTATGGACAAGAACTTCATTCCTAACAAATTGGTCTCATAAAGATGAGTTCTCTGTAAGAAATCAGAGAACTCGTTGACAAGTTCAAGTGATTCGTCGACGGGTGACCTAAACAGTAGCTCAAGTTAGAGCAATGTCTCTGTAGAGCCCCGAAAATTTGATTCACTGTTCATGTGAATAGAGCCCTTGTATGGTATGTGTAAAGGCCTAATGCCTTACATGGTATTCTTGGTATTATGATGAGTCAAGTGAGGGTCTTAGGTATGTATTTGGAGTCTCAAAATGAGAGTATAAAGATACTCTAAGTAGTTAAAAACAAGGGTATAAATACCCAAGGTGTTTAATGGGTTGTGAGTGAATAGTATAGTGAATAGTGCTAGTGCGCGAGGCATAAGGAGGCCGGGCCCTCTCATGCATGTTGGTGTATGTTAAATGATCACTTAGAAGGATTTAAAAATATATGTGGAATGATTAATGAGGTGTGAGTATGGTTTTGGACCCGAGGGAAAAGAGTGTGAAAACACTCGAAGTGTTCTAGATGTTGAAGAGGTATGTTTCGGCATTTCCCTCAACTTTACGAAACCTTAGTTTAGGCCCCATTGCTCAGAATCAAGTGATTCTTGAGTTTTTGGAAAGGCATTTGAACCCTCTTCAGGGTTCATGTTCATCACTTTCCCTGATTTTGAGCCGGGGTTGAGTCAAAAGTCCGATTTCCAAAGTCGGGACTGTTGGAAATCTGGACTGTTAAAACCCAGTTTCAGACCAGTAAACTTTAGGGGTAAAATGGTCCAATAATAAATACGAATTATGAGTTGTACAAAACATAAAAGTTGTTCTCCTTCGAAAGATGAATCCAACGCAAGTTGAATCATCAAAATCGGACAAGCGAGTCAAAAGTGATTCAAAATCGGACAAGCGAGTCAAAAGTTATGGCCGAAATACCAAAGCGGGAAAAATTTGGAAAATCATCATGTCAGAGCTACAATCGATCGTAGAAGACCTACGAACGATCGTAGTTACAAACGATCGTAAAGTTACAGAAATGCTGAAAACTTACTATAAGAGCTACGATCGATCGTAAGAAGCCTACGAACGATCGTAGAACTCCAGAAACTGAGCAAAACTTATTGTAAGACCTATGATCGATCGTAGGAAGTCTACGAACGATCGTAGGTGCGCGAATCAAACTCTTTAGTGCGTGATTTTTTAGGGTTTTCACCCCTTGGCCTATAAATAGGGGACATTTTTGGGGGTTTTTGGGTTACCCTAAACCTAGAGAGAGATCTTAGAAGAGAAGGGAAGAGAGTGGAGGATTGCAAGAGGGGTTTTTGGATTTGGAGAAGAAGAGCACAAATCGAGCCTTGATCTCGCTCCTACGCACCATTGGAGCTTGGATCTCCAACATCAAGCTTGGGTTTCACTTCTACAAGCTTCTTCAAGCCTTTTCAAGCATTGGATCAAAGGGATTTCATCCCATAAGGTAGATACACTCTACTAGGTTCTAATTTCATAAACCCTTAATGAAAAGCATGATTTTCTTGACAAGTATAGTTATATATAGCCTCTCATATGTAAAAATACACTCTTCTAACAATTGATTTCATGAAACCCTTTCTACATCAAGATAAAATCCCATGAATGATGGTGTGAATTAAATGTGATGATGTTATGCTTTCAACCAACAAATAAAAGATGGTAATTTTTGAGTTGTTCTATATGTTAGTATCCAAGATGAAAAGCATGTTAAAAGCAACAAGTTTTGGGAAGAACAAGTAGAAAAACCTTATTTTAAATGTGATTGGAATGGTGTGATGTTATTGTATATGGATTATGGTGATGGATGAATTATGTTGAGTATGAGACATATGACCATATGTAAAGGGTTTTCCCTAATGTCTACCATGTTATATCACAACTGCTATACGGACACATATGCATATGCATGATCGAGTTTTTCTAAATTATGGGTATCCCAAAAGAAGAAATACATGTATATAAGATGCAATACAAGAATAAGAAGAAGAAGAGTATAAGATGCAAATGAACCACACGAAAAGTATAAGATGTAAATGAACCAAATGAATAGTACAAGAGGCATAAGAAGTATAAGAAAAGTACAAGAAGTAAAAAGAGGTCTACGGAAAATTATAAGAAGCACAAGATACATACGGAAAATACAAGAAGCACAAGATGTTACAAGAAATACAAGAAGATGGAAAGTATACGGAAAAAGCCGACAGGGATGCGACGATAGCAGGCCGCCTGAAAGGGAAAGGGATACTGGCATCGGACTCCGATGATAGCAGGCCGCCCGGAAGGGAGATGGATACTGGTCGTCTACCCTTGAGGTAGCCGAAGGTGAGGAGAACATTAGGCCACCCAGCTTACGTGGGTACAGGTACTAGTTGTCCTACTCCGGAGGTAGCAAATGATGAATACCAAGGTATTTTAAATACCCGTACAGGATAATAAAAGATAAAAGCCAAGGTATTTTAAATACCCGTATATGCAAAGGTACAAGATGATAAGAAGATGTTTTCAACAAAAGATGATAAGAAAATGTAAAAGACAAAAGATGATAAAAAGATGTTTTCCGATAGTATTTTCCGAGATATATGCACATGATATGATTTTGTTTTTCGCGCTCTGATTTCAGGAATGCATGTCAGATGATTAAATTGTGATATGTACACGTTGTATTCTTGTTTACGATATTACTATCTAGTGGTTTGTATACGCTGAGTATTCCATGCTCAGCCGTACATATTATGTCGGCAGGTCCCTTCGACATTTGTGGCGAGCGTCCTCAGGAACCATGGGTCGAGGAAGAGTATGTTGAGGAGGAGGAGACTTGGGGTAGTCTTCAGCAGCAGAGGGCTCAGGAGGAGCAAAGGGCTTTTGTTAGGTGGCCCCATCATGAGTGACGAGAGGGAGAGACATGTACATATATTTTGTTGAGCGAGTATGTTCGCTCTTTATTTTGGGTCATGTATAAACTGAGACATATAGTATTGATAGAAATTTTGTAGTCCGCTTCCACTACCATATATAGATTAGTATTACGCTTCCGCTATCACAGGTTTTATATGTTGTACAGGATTCATATGTTATATAGAATGGTTTGGTTATGAGTTCACGTCGCCAAAGTATCCTCACTACTAGGGGGTATTTTGGGTCGTGACAGTCTCACCACTCGTCGACGACTCCTAATCACTCGTTGACGAGTGCTTGCGAGAATTGAACATAATGGCTAGTTTTTCAATGACTATTTCACATTAAATGTTCGCACAACGGCCAAATTGATTGTTCAACTATAAATAGAGCTTATTTATAAACAAACACAAGGATCCAACAGTATTCATTGATTCATTGATTATCCAATCTGATCTAGCATTCAATACTCTATTTTTCATTGAAAACCTAGAATCTCAATCCCTGTATGTTTGAGCATTCAATTCCAATCATCTTTTGAGAGATTATTAGCTTTGCTTTTCACTCTTATTTAGCTCATCAAGGAGCATTCAATTTCGGATTTATTATCCAACCACTCAATGTAAAAAGATTAGTCGAGAATCAAGGATTCTTGCACTAGTGAAGAAGAGTTCTTCTTGAAGTCAAGAGAGGCACTCTCTTGAAGAGGTTTTATCCTGAGCCTGAGAAGAGGATTGTAAAAGGTGTAATCCTCACCCGTGAAGAAGGATTGTAAAGGCTTACTCTTTGCTTATAAAGAAGAGTACGATCAATGGAATCGTGTGAAAATCCTTAAAGCTGGAAAGCTTAAAGGCGAAGATGTAGGCAAGTTGCTGAACCCTGATATCAATCTTGTGTGTGGTATCTTTTATTTCTCTCTCTCTGTTTAACTTCTTTATTCATTGTAGCATTTTTGTTAATTCATTTAAATTCCGCATAAATCACTTAGAAAAATTTTAAATTGTCATTGACCCTAATCACCCCTCCTCTAGGGTCCATTAGCTGGGCAATAGTGTAGAGTATTGATTTCATGGGTCCCTTTCCACCATCTTTCGGATGTGAATTTATTTTGGTGGCAGTGGACTATGTCTCAAAATGGGTGGAGGTGATAGCCACTAAGACAAATGACCACAAAGTTGTGGTTAAGTTCTTAAACTACAATATATTTTATCGTTTTGGCACACCGCGGGCTATTATTAGTGATGGAGGATCACTTTTTTGCAATCGAGTTTTTTAAACATTACTTCAAAAATACTCCATTACTCACAGAATATCCACTCCATACCACCCCCAAAAAAGTGGTCAGGTTGAAGTTTCAAATAGGGAAATCAAGCATATTTTGGAAAAAACTATTAGGCCAGATAGAAAGGATTGGTCTATTAGGCTGAATGACACCCTTTCGGCCTATTGTACAGCCTATAAGACCCCCCCATAGGTATTTCCCCCTATCGTCTTGTCTTTGGCAAGGCTTGCCATTTACCGGTGGAGTTGGAACACAAAGCCTTGTGGGACATAAAGAAGTTCAACTTCGACATAGTCTTGACTGGTTCGAACTGAAAACTTCAACTCTCCGAGTTGGAAGAGATGTGGAATGACGCATATGTGAGTTCCAAAATCTACAAGGCAATGACACGATAACACCATTCTTAGGAAGTCCTTCATGCCTCAACAGAAAGTTTGGCTCTTTAACTCAAAACTACGTCTTTTCCCTTGTGAGCTTCGCTCTAGATGGGATGATCCATTTACAATCATATTGACATCCCCCATGGAGCCATTGAGATCCTAGACCCTAGGGACGGGCACATTCTCAAGGTCAATGCCCAAAGATTGAAACCCTATGTTGAGGGTATTGTGAATGGAGAGCTGATTGAATCCATCAACTCGATGGACCCTATCATGATGAATGAGTGAATCTGAATCACGTAAAGCTAAAGATGAGAAAATTAGTGCTTGTTGAGAGGAAACCCAATCCCCTTTTGTACCATTTTCTTAGGATCTTAGATTAGTCTTTCTATTTTAGGAGTTCAAGTTTGGGGTGAAGTAAAACGCACTCTCTCCATCGTGGTCACTATAAGTTTGTGGATGTGTGATACTTCATTGTGCTCACCTGTCTAGTTTGCATCATCATTCACCCAACTTAATGTAGTTTGGAACGTCTCTAAATTTGTTTAGGCTAAGCAAGAGGGAGAGCATTCCCTAGATTATGAGTCTGCATTTATAAAATCCCGATAGGAGGATGATGTTCCTGGTGAACTGACTTTGGAGGTGTTGTTGAACCTCCGAAAGAATTGCTTGCAATGACATGAATCCATAAACCCCTGGAATGAGCATTGTCTTTCATGTTTTTTTTAAAAATAATCCCGTGGGTCTTCGATTGGTCGGACTGTTCAATCGCGTAAACCCTGATTTTTTTTAAAGAAATGACTGATCGATCGGAGGAGCGCGAGATAATTATAAAAGCTTGGGCGAGTTTTGTGTTTAAAGACAAAACTCTCCCTCTTCCCCATTTTCTCTTCAAACCCTTGTTCCATCTCTCCTAACCTCTACTCATATTCTTCCCCAGTCTATACTTTTCTCATTCTAGCATATTCCTCACCCGCATTGCATTTTTAGTTAGGGCGAGGTTAGATTGAAAGCCCCAATCTTAAAGATTTTTGGGTCTTTTTGGGCAAGAACTCGTGAAGATCCTTCAACTAAAGGTTAAGCATTGATCTTGTTTTTTCTCATGTGATTGAAGGGAAGGGATTTATTGTTGGAGGAAGGAGAGTAGTTATGTGTATTTGAGAATTTTGGGCTTGAAGGTCGTGGTTGAGAAGCTATTCTTAGTGTGCCCATCAAGTGTTAGACAAATTGCCTCAAAGCAATTCAACACAAAATGGAACCAAAGAAAAGCATCGCCAAGAAGCAAAAAGTTGTTAGAGATGAACTAGATAAGAAATGGGAAGAAAGAGAACTGGAGTATCAAACAAACTTCGCAATTGATGAATATTTTTGAAGTTTAGAGGATACGGCATGAGCCGTGCGAGAGCTAGAGCGCCGTCAACTTAAGGATTGTTTGACAAGCACTCCTACATATCCTCGATTGGTGCAGCTCTTCTACCAAAAGATGCCTCATCTTTCTATTGCGAGAGAGGGGTGTGCACTCCTAGTTGAGATTGATGGGTTGGTATACTATGTCACAATCAACATTATAGCTCAGGCTTTGAACTGTCCGTCTTATAGAACAAGTGAACCCAGCCTACTTAGATCCTTCAGAAAACCCAACTATGGTATACATTTTCGATGACATGTGTGAAGGATGCTACAATGATCACACACGATCATGCACTCATCGAGCTCTACTTCAAAGGCAACTTTGGCTAGTGGATTCAATATTCAAATGCAACCTCTTTCTAATTGGATACAAGGAAGAGCGAAGCAAAGAGCTCCTAGAGGCATTGTATGCAATCTACGGAGGCCATTGGTTTTGTTTTCCAACATTGATTTGGAAAACCATGGAGCGCATGTGCAAGGACATGGTACATCAACCAATATATGCGAGCACGAAATGACCCCTTCATTATGCGAACCTCATTACCATTCTGTTGGTGAATGAAGGTTATGTGATTGCTGAAAATGAGGAGGCCGACAATGAGATCCCTCATTATTGGATGAAACAATGGACCAAGAGCATTGGATGCATGCCACAGGAGCAGGGTCCTGCCCCAACTCACCATGTTGGTCCTCCTAATGCTCCTCCACAGGATGCTCATCATGTCCCTCCACATGCAGCCCCTCAGGACCCCTTCCACATGACATTCGAGTAGTAAGAGTACCTTCGACTAGGACAAGAATGGGTGTCCATGCAGATAGACCAGCTTTGTGAGCGTGTAGAGGAGATTCATCAGGACTCCTTTGAGACTCAGCACCTACTTCGAGCGCTCTATAATGCTCAGATGGGGGCATGCACTGCTTTCCCTCCTCCTCCACCTTCGCCTTAGGAGCTCTTACATCAGTGATTTCATTATATGATAGATGGTTTAGGTGCTGATGTTTAGGTTATTTTGTTACTTATGTAGGGAGTCCAGGTCTTTGAATGTAGTAAGTTATTAGTGTTAGTCTGGGTCAGTCAAAATTTCTAGTAGCATGTGTTTCTTTATGACATTTGAGCCACTTTTTGATTATGTATGGATGCTACTTTTTCATTATATATATCTTGACTATTTGATAATCTATATTTGTGTGGATTGTCTGTGTTTGTTGGACTAACAAACTACATGGTGAATTTGGAAAAAGTTTGGGGTAAATTCGTGATTCTAATTTTATTTTTTCTTTTTTTAATTCAGCAGGTATTATTATTTCTACCTTAGATTTTGATCTAATTCTTTATTACATTGCGGAAAAAGTAAATTCTAAGTTTGGCATTGGGAAAATAATAGAGCATTATTTTTGAGATTGTGCAACCATGTTATAAGTTAGGACATGCAAACACTTAAATCTTTTGACTGAAAATGTTTTGAACTTCAAAATTGTCACACATACCGAATAATCTAATAATTATTGATAAATTTAAATTTGAGAACACACAATCCCAAATACACATGATTTTTAACCCATGTCTAAACTTTTATGCTCAAATAATAAATGAGTCATTAGTTGTAGAACCCCAAAAATTTAGTGAATAGTATAGTTAATAGTGCAGTGAGTAGTGTTTTCTACATGGGTTTGGAAAAGACCAAAAGCCTTCTAAGTGCATGGTGTAGGGTAAAAATTCCAATGAGAGCCTTAGTAGGGGAATATGTGTGTGTATGGGAGTGTTTGACATTAGGGGTAGGTGTTCTAAGTATTCTAAGTGCTTAAATAGCCGAGGGAAAGAGGAAATGTTTTGTGTCAGAAAAAGGATAAAATGGTCACTATTAAAGTATGTTTCATGCTCAAGATTAATAAAACTATTGAACGAATGTTTAAATCTTAAAATGTGTCTTAGAATGTTTAAAATGGGTATGAGCCTAAGTGGGAGGAGCTAAGTTGGGAGAAAAAATAGGACTCTGGGCTTTCGTTCAAACGAATGTCTCATTCGTTTGAACGAAGCCAAAAAAAAAAATGGCAGTTTAAACAAATTCAGCAGCCATTTTCGTTTGATATGGGCTGAGTTTGTCGAATGAACAGGTTCGTTCAAACGAACCCAACCTTCGTTCGAATGAAGTTAACAAAAAGAGTTTTTCAAAAACTGTGTTGAATCCAAAATTTCAGGGTCTATCCCCTTGGACTATAAATAAGACACCTAATTCGAGGGTTTAGGATATTCCAAGTCATTCTAACCTAATTTGGCAAAGAGAGGAGCAAAACCCTAGGTTTTCTAAAGAAAACCCTTGGAGGAGTAAAAGGGAGTTTGGATCCATCTCAAGCTTGGGATTCAACCATCATTCCTTCTCAATAATCCTTTGGAGGCATCTCTCGCTCATCTTAAACTCCTAGATCCCATCATAGAAAAATCCATAGGGAATGGACCATCTTTGCTTGATCTCACTCATTCAAAAGGTTTTACATTGGAAAAACATAAAGTGAGGGTCAAGTATAAAATTGCAACCTTGCAAAGGTATAGGAAATCCCTCTTCTCTGATCTAGATGGACTTATGCTCAAGGACAAGGCCCAATACCTCCATCCTTAGTTTTGCATGATCCTGTCTATCAAGAAGGTTGATGTATTTAAGGCCGTCTGGCTGGAGACGATAAACTTAGTGCTTGTTGGGAGGCAACCCAATCTCTTAGATCTAGTTTAGGATCTTTATTTATTTATTTCGTTTCATTAGTTAAAGTTTGGGGTGGTAATTCACCACCCTATTCTTCAAAAAAAAAAAAAAATATCACCAAAACGGTGTTTTTGGCGACCAAATCGATCGTCCAAATACGTTTTAAAAAAAAAAAGGGAGATCGATCGCCAAAAAGGGGGATCGATCGCCAATGGGGGAGATCGATCGCCCAAAAAATATATATCCTAATTTTATACTTGCTTGATGCTTTCTCTACTTAATTGAGATATATTGATTGATTTAGCATCTATTTTTTTGTGTGGATATTTCTTGCATTGTGCTAACCTTGCTAGGTGTTGTTTGGACAAAGTTTTGGGTGATTTTTATACATTCTTAATCTATTTTCATCCCCTTCAACTTCCGGACTTATGGTTTGCCTATTACCAGTCAGGTATTATTGTTCTAATCCCTTCTGTACTTTAATTCTACTTTTACATTGGGGACAATGTAAACTCTAAGTTTGGGGTTGGGAAATAATAGGCCAGACTATTATTTTTTGTACTATTTTTGGATGATTGTGCAAACATGAAACATGACATAGGGTAGAACATGCAAACACTAAATTTCTTTGGATTGTTCTATTCTGAAATTGAAAGATTTTAATGCATATAGGGTAATCCAAATCTTATTGATAGGGTTAAATTTGAGAACACACAATCCCAAATACACACTGTTTTTAATCCTTGACTGAACTACAAAAGCTTAAATTTTTTCTAAAGTCATGAATACACTTTGATATATGCATGAGCACTCTAATACATTGTTTAGTGAGTTTGAAACCAAACTAATTGATTAGTGCTTTTGTTAACTCATAGGAAGTTGGATACTAAAGTAATTTTTTTTTAATAGAAGAATGGGTTACCAAACTAGGTTTTACACTTAGTAACTGGGCCTCATGCCTTACTAAGCATAAAGAGTTCGTGTTAAACCATGTGATAGTTGAAATTGATAAAATAACCTAGTGTGACTATTTTAAGTTCGTAGCCTATTTAACTTGAGTTAATAAGCCATTAGAGGTGTCTTCACACCTGGTGCCCTAAAGCCTTCTGGTTTGGGAGTCACCAGCCTAACACTCGCTACCTGGGTTGTCTAGAGTGCTTAATGGACTTAAATTTTACACAATCACACTTTTAAAAAAGAAAATATTATTGAATGAAAGCCTTGGGGTTGGGAGTTTAAATTGAAAGTGAATTCAATAACAAGTGAGAAAATAGAAAAAAACTGCTGAAAAGTAAGGTTGAGATCACACATTCAATTGTTAGTACACATTACACATCAAAGAAAATTCTGACAAATCTTTTAAAAAGCTAAAATTTTCAGAATTGGTTAAGAATGGTGTGAAATTGAGAATGCGGAGAGTTGAAAATTCAAACTTGTTAATAATTTGTGGATTATTCTGTATGCATTATAATTATGAAAAAATTGGAAGAGGTTTCAATCACTGTTGAAAATTGCATGTTTTGCCTAAGTATATTGCACAGCTACAGGGTAGTATAGATGTTTGTGGGTGTCATCACTGTAAACCTTCACGAGACTTCACTCGTCCTCTAGGGCCACCTAGGGGTTTAAAAGGCTTATTGCATATGCAACATGCAACCGGGGATCCCACGAAAGGGGATGTAGATATAGTTTAGTTCTGTTTAGTCTTATTTTATTTTTCATTGCTCGAGGACTAGCAATGTCTAAGTTTGGGGTTGTGATCAGTGCAAGATGTTACACATATATACACTTCAAACTTAACTTGTTAACCCTTTAGAATAATCTTTTAAATATTTTTAGGCTACTTGGTTGTTTATATTTGTTTCAGGTTCATGCGAGAAAAAGAGCTTAAATTGGAAGGTTTAAAAGTATTAAAGACTCAGAAAGATCATAGGGACAAAAGTGAAGAAGAATATAGAAGATATAGGGGATTTTTGCCTTGGGCGATCGATCGCCCAGGGGAGGTGATTTATTGCCTTCCTTCGTTTTGGCCTATCAGTTCGCATGAAAAATCTCTTTTTGGGCTCAGTTTGACTATTTTTAAAGGCCCAAATTTCATAGGGAGAGAGAAAAAAAGAGTCATACCCCAATTAAAACTCCTTATTTTACAAGGACTCTATCTTTCTCTATAAAAAAGAGAATCCTTAGCCATAATTAGTATGTAGAGATTTTGAATCAAAAAGAAGAGAAGCTTTGGAGATCAAGGAAGCCATGAAGAAGAATTCATCAACTTTGTCTATGAAGATGATGTGTTCCCCCCTCGCGATGAACTAATTTTCATTCTAGGGTTTTGAAGCCAAGTAGCTGTGTCGTTTTATTTTGTTTTGTTTTTGATTTCGTATTTGTGAAACTTTGATTGCATAATGAGACGGTTGTTTCAACAACTGAATTTATTTCATTTATAATTGATTTCAATGGAATTCTCAACCTTGTCTTAGGTATTATGAAATTGAAATTAAAATCACTTGTGTTGATTTTCGCTAGAATTTAGATATAGGTTTTATGCAATGGTTTTAATATATCGAGAGATTGAATTCAAAGATATTTTATGCTAAGGGAAGACGAGTGATTATACAACTGTAGATTAGTGTGTATCATTTGTGCTAACCGAAGATACGACATGCTTAGGATATAATTCCTTGAACTTTTCTTGATCAGTTGAGAGGGGACGTGCTATCACTCTAACTGGAATGTTTGCAAATTAAGAGGTTAGAATAAATTCAAAATAAGACTGGTTATTAGGTTAGTGGTGGATTTGAAAGTCCTAGATCTTCTTTCCAAAAGGATTTAAAACTCAATTGTTCTTAGTTTAATTTAGAAATCTTCTTTAGTTTAATCATTGTTTTAGTTTAATCAAACACAATCAATTTTCCATCTCATTAGTTTAAAAGTAATCTTGATAAAAGGCAACGAAACCAGCGCAGTCCTCAGAGGTTTGAACCTTTACTAGTAATATTCTACGAAATTATTATTAAGAAGAAATAATTTGAGATTGAGTAACGATCACATTAGTAAGTCAAAATAAATTGAGATAGACCGAGCAACAATTGGTGTCTCGATTTATTTCTGGGTTGAGAATACCAATCCAAGATGAAATCATGATGTTGGAACCAAACACATTGGACAAAACTGTCCAATATGCACTAAGCCGAAATTAAGTTGAATAGATTTATGGGAAGAGGAAGCCCCATTAGTACCACCAAAGAAGCTACAATTGCAAGCTCTTATAAAGCTCTCAGTTCTTCAAATGTGAAGCAATCATTATCAAATACCCTAAACCGACTAACCAAAAATTTTGGGATATTAGTTCGTCCTAATGTGCGTTTTACTAGCATGGGCCGATCCATCCAAAATCCAGCCACTTATAAGTGTTTTCGGTGTGATGAAAATAGACATAGATCCTTTGAATGTCCTAGAAAAGAAAGTAATTTGACCGACCCGATTGAAGAAGTTGAAGTGAATAACGAGGAAGAAGTCTTGTTGGGTAAACGAAACTTGTTGATAATGTGCCAGAATATGTTGAAGATGTGCAACCCGATGATGGTGACTTTTTGGTAATGCAAAGAATGCTAAGAGTTGAATAATCAGATCTGGAACCATGATCAAGATCTAATATTTTTTGAACTCGTTGTACTTCTAAAGGGAAGGTATGTACCATTAGCATCGATTCTGGAAGTTGTGGCAACATGATGTCTAAAAAGATGGTGCAAAAGCTCAACCTTCCATGTGAAAATCATCACCAACCTTATCACATTTCTTGGTTCAAGAAAGGTAATAAAACACCAGTAACAAAGAAGTGCTTGGTTTATTTTTCTATTGGAAACTTGTACAAAGATGCGGTATGGTGTGTTGTATTGCCAATGGATGCATGTCATATCTTACTTGGACGACCTTGGCAATATGATCAAAAAGCCAAGTATGATGGATTTAAGAATTGTTGTTTTTTTTTATCAAAGAAAGAATTCATATCACTTTATGGCCCTTCAAACCTTCACTTAAAGTTGAATATGGTAAGAATATTGAGAACATTCTCTCTTTAAGGAAATTTGTTGAAGAAACAGGTGATGAATCATCTACTATGTATGCGCTAATTTCTAAGAGAATTTCACCACCCACTAATGTGGACTCAAAGACCACTGTCCCTAAAGAAATTCAGTCTCTTGATTTAGCTCCATTATTGGATCTCAAGAGAGGGAGTTGTGATGTGGAGTTGTTTGTGGATCCTTTAAAGGAGTTCGTGAGGATGTTTTGAAGAAAGTTGAGAAAACTTATGTCAAGTACAAAGAAAATACGGATTTGCATCGGCGACATGTTGAATTTAGAGAAAGTGACTTGGTTATGGTCTACCTCAAGAAGGAAAGATTTTTCATTGGCCAATATAGCAAGCTTAAATACAAGAAATTTAGGCCGTGCCGGATTTTGAAGTGCATTGACAATAATGCATATGGCATTGATCTCCCAAGTGACCTCAACATCTCTCCGATCTTCAAAATATCAGATCTCCTTGCTTACCTTGAGGTTGATCATCCCAATCCTGCTACTTCTCAAATTTCACATGAGCAAGAGGAGATTCTTGAAATCCATAATTGATGAAACACACCTCCCGAAAGTGGTCGTACACTCAATATCTTGTTCAATAGTAAGGAAAGCCGAAAACAGAAACTACATGGATTTCAAATGATAATTTGAAAGCTGTTAATGCACAAGCCTTGAAATTTTTTAAGAAGAAATAATTAAGTTCGAGGGCAAACTTTCTCCAACCAGAGATACTTGATGCAGGAGCATTCGATTTTCTAATGATGGGTAAGATCAAATAATGGCCCAAGTTCATGAGGGGGGCCAAGCCCATAAAAGAGAGTTTTTCTTCTTGAAGAGCCCAAGTCTACATGACCATTTTGGAGTAATGAGCTATTTTGGAAGTTGATCCTAGGAAGTTCCACCATCCTAGTTACTTATAGTTGCATTTAATGATTGTATAAAAACTTGTAGAATTCAAGACCTAGTTACTTGTTGAAGCTTTTATTTCTTTCCTAGTAACTAGTAATAGTCATTACCTAGACTTTTTAAATACGAGTCTCTTGTTGCCTATTTAAACCAAGGGGGTTATCCATGGAGAATCAGTTTTTTGAAGCATTATCAATATAGAAGACCTTGAGTCTTGTTTTTTTTCCTTCAATCCTTGACAAGTGGTCTTACTTGGACTACTGTTGAGAGTTGGTGAGGGAGTGATGATTGTATATATTGACTTAGACTTGTTTTGAATTGGGGATATCCACTCATGTCTCTTGGTTGTTAGACTCATTTACTTTATTAAACTCCTATTTCATTTGGGTTTGTTTATGTCCTTGGAATATGGTTGAGTATTGTTAAGAAAAAAATTTAGCTTCCACTTTTTAGCATTGCTTTAAGTGCTCATGCAGGATGGTTTGAAGTATAAGTCACGAGCCAAAGTCCCATAACTTATAGGGGGGATTTTGGGTTGCGACATTAGTACACCTTTAACAATGCATGAGCAATCTAACTGTTGTTTTGTGGGGTTTAAAACTTAGTCATCCTAAACTTATTATGTTTATCTCACACAGATTTAAATGACCTAAAAATTGTACACCCTTGGCATATATAAATTAAAAAAAAATGAAATTGAACAAGGTAACTTGACCAAACTTTATACCTAGTAACCGGGCCTCTTGCCTCACTAAACAGAGAGTGTTCGTGTCAAATAGTAAAAGTTTTGGAATGAATAAAAGCCTATGTGTGACTAGATTATGTCTAGAGCCTATTTGACTCAAGTTAATAAGCCCTTAGGGGTGTCTTGACACATAGCGCTCTAAAACCTCCTGGTTTAGGAGTCATTGGCCTAACACTCGCTATGTGGGTTGTCTAGAAAGCTTAATAGACTTAATTATTGCACAGAACTCACATATTGTTCAAATCTCATGAATGATAAGATAAATGCCATTGGTTATGTACATTGATAGGAAATCTGATGACATGTGAGTAAATAGAATTATGGTTAGGTGGCTAGGTTGAGATCACATATCCAATTGCTAGCTCACACCACACATCGAAGGACACTAATGACTAATTTTTAAATAAGCATAAATTGTTCAGATTGGGGTAAAACTGTGTGACATTGAGAATGTGGAGAGTCAAAAATTTTAAACCTGTCAATAATTTGTAGATTATCTGGTATGTTTTATAATTTTTAAAAGTTAGAACATGCATCGGCCATTATTTTGAACAATGCATGTCTTACTTGAACATAATTGCAGAATTACATATTCATGCTGATGTTTGTGGGTATCATCTCTGGTAAATCCTCACGATACTCAACTCGCCCACTAAGATCACCTAGGGGTTTAAAAGGCTTAGTTCGATCGATTGCACATTCAGCTTGATCGATCGGATTCCGACCAATCGCGTGGATCAAACCGACCTATCGAGGAACAATAGGAAAAAGGGAAGAAACTCTGACCAAGTCCTATCGATTGAACTGTTCAGTCCCGATTGACCGAAGATCGTATTTTCTGATCTCTCGTGTGCGCGTGGATTTGAAAGCAGCGAACCCTACTAAGAACTAAAAAACCTATAAATATAAGATCTTAAGGCCTTACCTAAGGTTCAAAATTTGGAGTTCTCATCTGGAGAAAAACTTTGGAAGGATTGGGAGTATGGAGTCTTCACCATCCATGGCGTTTACTTCTACGCTGATGAACAACTAATCTCTCATCTAGGGTTTCGATGAAACCCTAACCAAGTAAAGTTGATTTATGTATTTATTTCTAGGTTGTTTTTAAAATTTGTAATAGGCAATTGCATACTTTGATGATTACTTTTGTTAATCGATTTTAAAGTTTATATTCAAACTTCAATAAAGTTATTCCTTGTCTTAGGAATTATCTCATTTTTAGGTTGAATTCGATTCATATATATTTTTTGTGATCTTATGTGTGAATGGTATGCAATAGGGCTTTTTATGTAAGTGTGTGAATACTAGGATGATTTATGCCTAGGAAAGATGGATCGTTACCACAACCCTAGCTAGTTTATATAATGTGGATGATCCATGCCAACCAAAGATAGATCATACCTAGGATTCTAATACTTAATCTTTTGAACGAATATAATTGAGACGTATAGTCACAATTATTCGAAATCAATTACAAATAATAACCCCTAGATTGAATGTAGTAAATTGAAGTTAGGAGGTTTTTTTGTTTTAATATTTAGAATAATTTTAGGACCTTTAATCACAAACCAATACTTGTCACTATTCTCTGGAATTAGTGCTATTATGAGGTAACGATCTTAATTGGTCAATTGTTATGAGAGAAAATGAAGGATATGAAATATTTGTAAAAGGGGAGGCCCATTTCGAAAGAGTTAGGAGGCGTAGGAGAGGGGAGGGAGCATTACATCAAAAGAGCCAAGGGGGCATGGGTAAGGGATAAAGATGAAACTTTATGATAAGAGATGAGAAGGCTTGAAAGAGTAGGTGCTCACATTTTATGCTTAGTTAATTGTAACGTGACATCACAAAATAGGAATCAACTTATCAATTCAAGAAGGCGTGCATTTGATTTTATTATAAAAGTAATAAACTACCATTAGATTAATTAATTAATATAAATAATATGACCCACAACATCTCAGTTGTGCCTACGCAAAAGATTAAGTTTTTCTTTTAGTTAATATTAATTAATCTAAATAGTTAATGCTATTTGTTCTAAATAGTGAGACTCACCTTTGAAAACTAATGTAGCATCTTGAATGTACACATGGATGAATGTCATTAGATTACTTCGCAATAACTTGAAGGCAAAAGGTTTACTCTTGTGCTCACCAGAGTATCCCTCTGGTGAGCACAAGATCAGTGGACAAAAAAAATAAGAAAGAAGGAAAAAATTTTGAATGGGAAGAAGTCAAAAAATGGGCAGTAAAAAGAAATGACTTATCGTGAGGTGGCGTTTTTTTGTCCACTGATCTTGTGCTCACCAGAGGGATACTCTGGTCAGCACAAGAGTAAACCTTTTGCCTAACTTGAAGGAAATAGAGAGCAATGAGGTCTGACATGTGCAGATCAACCTCTACATAATAGAGAGAGAGAGAGAGAGAGAGATTAATGATAATGAGGTATTCTTTTTGAATTATTGTTGTTTAGTATGATCGATTATGGCATAAAGTTTCAAGGTTTGTGATGAGATTCTCTTTAAATTCTTATTCTTTTTGCTTTATAGATTTGTATAGTACTCTACTGGTTTGATAAGTTGGGGTAAAACCTTTTCCTTTCTTAAGTGTCAAGGTTTGTGATGAGATTCAATGCTTGAATTAAGTGTTATTCTGGCACTACCAACATGAAGGGACATGAGTTCGTTTTTGTAGTCTCTCTTTCTTTAATTAGGGACACTAGTATTTTAATGAGTTAAACTTTCTAGAATATGAACTAGGGAAAGAATGACTCACTTTTAATACTTAGTATTATTAAAATTTAGTAAGTGTTTTACAAGTACTTTCCCATAAAACCCCTCTTTTTGTAAATAAATGGTCGGTATTTTATGAAATTTTTAATGTTCCCAATTTTGGATGAAACATATTTGTAAAAATATAACACAATGTTCCGTGACTTCAGGTAAAGCCACAATAATAAATGTAATCAATTGGTATAACTAAGTGGTCATTGAGTGAGGCGCAAAAATGCATTGGTTGTGCTTGACTACTCCTATTATTCCCAAATAGAAAGTGTACTCTATTTATCAAATCTTAAGGTAATGATCATATTTGATACCATTTTCTACTTCTACCATATTTGCTAGTCTAGGAATCACTTGACCCACAAACTAGTTGCTTTTGGGCTCTATTGCAACAAGTCAAGAATGTTTAGCCAATTACTAGTCCTCCAGCATGCAAAAGAATCATCTCTTGTTGAGGGCTAGGTTACCAAGTATTCCTCCCCTTACTAGTTCATAATTATATCTTCATAACAAAAAAAAAAGCGTATCTTCACCTACTAAAGAGAGGATGATTATTAGCCTTAATTTGTTGCTAGAGTAGATAAAAGTAAATTATATGTTGCTTATAAAATAATGTATTTGGGGCTGTTTTGATAGTTTAAACAAGGTATAGCAGCCTTTTACATAGTGCAAATTACTAATGTAGCCTCATTTATCGGATTGTTTTGGATCTATGTGTTTAAAACATATGTGACCTCTATCGATATATTGGTCTAGGAGGTGTGCTTTGGTCTAAGAATTGCCCCTTGGGTTAAGAAGTGCCCTTTGGACTAAAGTTACCATTGTGTTTAAGACGAAAAGCAAAATTTAGATCAACTTTGATTTGAAACTATTTTAAAATCTAAAACATCGAATGATGAATTGCATAGGTAGGAAGTTCTCCTTGTTAACAAAATCGTGACCTAATTTACTCGAGGCCAAATCATGTTGATTCTTTTTGGATATTGTAGCCCCAACCTACTATATTATAAAGGACTTTGCTACTGAGGCCCCCTTAGGGCCGAGACCATGCTCTAAGAGCATGGTCTCGGTGGTCTCGGCCCTAAGGGGGTCTCAGAAGGTTTATCCTATTATAAAACAAGAAGAAAAACATAACTAAGATTAGCCAACTTGAGAAAAGCATTAGAATTGTACTAATTGATGGGTCTAATCAATGGATGCCTCAATTCACTATATGGTATCTATAATTTAGTACTCTTTCACTCTATTACACCAAGTTTATTGTATTTCTCTTTTTAGATTCAGTTTGCTTCAGCTTGAAATGGTGTCAATAAAATAGATTTTGCATAATTCCTTTTTTAACACGTTCGATTGAGCATAAACATGAGTTATAAGTAAATAGTTTTACTTCGGAAATGGGTTTAGAGTGGAAAGTGATTTCCATATTAGAATTTTATCATTCATTTTCAAAATTATCAAGCCTCTCACTTTTTTAAATCCTCTCATTTCCCCTTTCGTTTATTCTCCTATGAAACCTTCTGAAAATCTATTGCAATCTCGAATTTGACAGCCATTCAGTTGCTAGAGCATGACCTCCAGGAATTATATTAACACATAATGGTGGTTCTAGTAAGCATCCCTCTCCCACTCTTTGTCGTTCATTTCTCTCTCCAATGTGTTTCTTTCATTGTTAGTCTCTCTCATCTCTCCATTTAGGTTTTGATCTCTCTCTCTCTTTGTGTTGTGTTCCAATTTTTTCTTGTCCATAATGTAAAGAAAAATAATGTGAAAACCCTGGAGTTTCATTTATTGACGAGAGATCTATGTGTTCCAATTTTATTTTATTTTTCACTTGATTTTTCTTGCTTTAATTATGATAAAGTCTTCATTGTTATGCAAGGCAATATGGATGTTTCTCTTACTCACATAATATAATCTTCTTCTTACTATTGCTCTCCTCAATATGTGTGTAATAGACCCTGATAGGGATTTATCTCAACTAGTCTATATTATTAGACTATAAAAATTATAGATTAAAAGTCAGATTTGTTTCACTAGTCCAAATTCAATTCCATTTTTCATTCTAGTTAATTCTTACAAACAATAAAGTGACATATTTTCATATCACTATTGTGCAGTTCTCTCTCTTCTGATTTTAATGATATATTTGTCTCCATTCATATATGTTTGGAATTGTTGCATGCAAAACCTTCTTGAGAGAGACTTATTATGTATATTTTTTTTTGCAGGAATCCTAACTCGAACCATTTCCCAAAGACCAAGAAGTCAAAGCCCAAGACCAAGTGGAGAATCTTAGCAAGATACTTACATTAATATGATTTTGGCATAAAAAATTATGAAACTCCCCTGAATTAGAAAATAGGGATTTGCTCTAAAGATGTTTCTATTTTAAAGAGGAGAAAATTTCAAAGAAATAAGAGGAGAGGTGTGGGACGTCCCACCTATATATTCTCTACCTCTTGGATGTCCCACCCCACTCTGCATTTGATCCCCCTTTTCCTAACTCTCAAATCCTCTCTAGGATGCCTTCTCGTCCTCTTCTTCTTCTAGGTTTTTTTTTTTTTAATTCTCTTTAATTTCTTGTAATGTTTGTCAACACATTGAAGAGAATGAAAACATCAACAATGGTTGGCTAAATAACCATCTAAGGTGAGAGATTAGAAGCTTGTCTCAACTTAGGTGGATGGTTTTGATGAATTAATCATGATTTTAATTAAATAAAGTTTACTTATTTTGTTTAATTGTTTCTCTCTATATGTTCTTTGATTTCATATGATTGAATGATATATGGAATGCTTAGATCCCTTGTGAGTTGAATACAAAGTATTTCTTAATTTCTGTAATTCAATTGGATTAATGGTGTGCGGTTTTATCGAATTATTTTCCATCTAAATTAAATTCTTATTTAATTCTAGATGCGTTTTCATCCTAATCTAAGCATAATGAGGGATATGTGGATTTTCCTGAAGCCTTACACCTCTTTTTTTGCTTTACAATACTCAATAATTTTTGCTCCATTCTGATTGAGTGGAAAATTGATTTTGGACTTCTTTCTTCTCTCTCTAATTTGTTTCCTTAATTCTTGTACTACAATAATCAATCCCTGTGGATACAACCCTGTGTTCACTAAGATACATCAATTATGTTACTTGTTGATCGATGCTAAATGTTACACATTTACGCACCTCAAACTACACTTGTTAATTCTTAAGAGCTCATTTTGAAGTTATATTACTTCGCTTGGTTGTGTTTCTCTATTTTAGATTAATGAGAATGAAATTGATGAAACATATGGGTTTACGAGATGTGAAGAGGTTAGAAAATCCTTAACCGATCCAAGGACACAAGGAGCAAAACCTAGCAGAAAAGCTCAATTCGATCGATCGCAGGTTCAACCTGATCGATCAGAGTCCGACAGATCGCAGTGGTCAGGCAGACCGATTGGGGAACAATAGAATCTTTACAGAAAATTTCATGATAGTCCGATCGATCGGACTGTCCAGGGCGATTGATCACCGAAAGTCAGAAAGTTGCGATCAATCGGAACTCACTCTCCGATCGATCGGAGGTCGCATTTTAATACCTTAGGATGTGTGCACGGATTTGGGGAAGTGAACCCTAATGAGAACCCTTTGAAGCCCTATAAATAGAAGACCCTATTGACTTGCCTAGGGTTCGGACTCTGGAGGATTTTCATCGGAAGGGAGGCTTTAGAGGTATTTGGAGTATGGAGTCTTCACCATTCATGGTGGTTACTTCTTCTCCCACGATCAACTAATCTCTCATCTAGGGTTTCGATGAAACCTTACCCAAGTAACTATGGTTTAGTTATTTTCTTTTAGGGTTTTATTATTTGTAAACGATGATTGCATGACTTAAGGATTGCTTTGACAATCGATTTTGATGTTTATTTTCAATCTTAATAAAATTCTTCATTGTTTTAGAAATTAGCTTCTTTTTGATTGAGATTCGATTCATATTTAAATTATGTGATTTTATAGATGAATTTTTATGCAATGGAACTTATCGCAGAAGTAGTTAAATATTAGGATGATCTATGCCTAGGAAAGACGAATCGTACCATAATCTTAGGTTAATTAATTTAGTGTGGACGGTTCGTGCCAACCAAAGATTGGTCATGCCTAAGATTTAATTACTTGACCTTCTTGATGATTTTGATTGAGACTTGTAGTCTCATTTAATCATAATTGAATGCAAATAATTTTACACCGATTAAATATAATATACTATGGTTAGGAGGCTAATGGGGAATTCGATGCCCTAGATCTCTTTCTCCTGACTTTCACATCACTTTTATTTGTTTTCGGTATTTAAAATAATTTGAGGACCTTCAATCACAAACCAAAATCTAATTGTTCACCAATATTAAATCAAAATTCATCTTTACATTTAAGTAATATAACCAGCGCAGTCTTCGTGGTTCAACACCCTCAATATTTGTCACTATTATCTAGAATTAGTGTTGTTATGAGGTAAAGATCTTCATCGATCACTTGTGCCTTTACAAGTATATTATTTTTACTCTTGATTTTTTGCAATTAATTTAGATTAAATTAAGTTGTAACAGACGCACAAAGGGAAAATCAAAGCATGTCAAGTCAGCAAAAGTACATTCTTCCTAATCATAGGTGTTTTGATAATTGTTGAGCAAGGAAGAGACGATTGCTATATAAGCCCATACACAAAAGTGTGGCCATTAGGATTGTCAATGGGTTGTGCTGGGTCTATCTAGGCATAGCCCTCACTTTAAAAGGTTTGACCTAAGCCTAGCCCAAGCCCTCAGAGGGACTAACTAATTAGGCCCAAGCCCTACCCTTAGAGCCAGGGCTTGAAAATAAGATATAGAAAAACTCTTTGTCTTGATATCTATAGATTTTTTTTATTTCTAAACAACCATCAGTTGCTAATCTGACATCAACCCTCCTCCTTTATATGGGCTTGAGATTGACAATGCAACCCAAAGAGCAACAAGGCAAAGTTTTTTAAAAATTATAATAGGGATAATTTTTGTAGGGTGCTGCTACGAGCACCGCAACATTTACTTATATACACCAAACTCCAAAAAAACTAATAATGAAATACCTAATAGAAGAAAAAAAGACTAAAACATCCATTCTCTTTAAACCTTCTTCCTCACTTAAAACAAACCTCCATCCTACCAAGAGAAAGGAGTTAGCTTTGCTTCTAACTCTCAAAGGGATAATCCAATAGAGTTCTGTTCTTCTTTTTTTCTTCAAAAAACTCATATTTTGGGAGAAAAATCACTCATTTTAGCATAAATTAAGATTTATGGCAAAACTCAAACTACCAAGGTTAGGGCAAAAGAATAGTCAATGAGGGTTATGCCTGTTAGCCTAAAGGTTACAATCCTATGTACCCCTAATAATTTTGATTATGACACAATAATGCAATGAGCATTTTTAGTACTAATTGTTCTACAAAGTGTATGTACATCTCAGGATTAAGGAACATTAGTCCACATTTCAAGAATGACCCAACTTAACCAAGATGGTCCATCAACAGAGACAAGACTCAATGATAATAGAGAACTCAAGATAAAAGGCTAAGTTAGCCATATTCTCATTCAAGCTCAAAATTCTACTATGTTCAAGTCAAATAATAACTCAAAGAGGAAATCCAATCAACTCAAGGTGAAGATTCAATAAAGATTGAAATTCTCACTCAAAGTCCAAGTCGGATCATGAAGGCAAAGTGAAAATCACTTAAGATGAAGACTAGAGGAATGAAGACTCTCTAAAAGGATTAAAGCTATTTTTTATTACTTTGAAGAGTCTAGGACTTATGTAAAAAGTCCTCATTAGCTTGGAAAGTTGAAATGCTCAAAGCCATAGATTAATCTTAAGAAGCCATGACTTATTTGCAAATCAATTTAAGACCCTACGACATCTTAAAATATGGATAAAATCATGATAGAGAGATGCTAAAAGACCAAGGAATTCATTCCCATCTTAATGGTCTTAAAAAGATAAATTTTCCATTGAAAAACAGAGGACTCGTAGACCAGTGGGACAGGACTTGTCGACGAGTGGGATAGGACTCGTCGACGAGTGGGACAGCACTCGTCGACAAGTGGAAAAAATAGTAGCTGAGTTTCATTTCAGTTGTTTCACTCGTCGATGACTGAGCTGCACTCTGGTGCACTCGTCGACGATTGCTTGCGGGAACACTTCAATGACTAGTTTTTTAATCGCTATTTTCGCATTTAATGAGTTCTCAACAGCTAGATTGAATGCTTAATTATAAATTGAGTTCATTAATGAACATAAAACAACACTTGAACTATTATAGATCAAATCTCTAGTTGCATTTAATTCTCATCAAGATTATACAGTGAAAACCTAGAATCCCAAACTCTAACTATTTGAGCTTTCAACTCCCAATATTTTGAGAGACTTCTAGAGTGTGTTTTTCAATATTATCCAGCTTATCAAGGAGCTTTTTATCTGGATTCAATTCCACTCACTCACTTGTATTAAAGGAAATCAAGAGTCAGTGGATTCTTGTCCGTGAAGCCGAAGAGCTTTGTGATGTTAAGAGAGGGTGTTCTCTTGCAGTGAAAGTCATCATTTCTACCTGTGAAAGGTGATTGTAAAGGTGGTATCCCAGCCTGTGAAGGGAGTGGAAAAGATTTGAGCTTCACCCGTGAAAGAAGCTTGTGCGAGTAAAATCGTGAGAATCCTTGAAGTGGGAAGCTGAAAGGCAGGGACGTAGGCAAGTTGCTAAACCTCGGGAACAAATTCATATTGTTTGTATCTCTATATCTCTTGTCTCCGATTCTTATTGCTTTAATAGTTTCTATCACTTGTTTAATCAGCCTAATCTTACAAATCCGCTAAATAGGCTAAGGTAGAATTTTATTTTGCCATTGACCCTAATCACCCCCCTCTAGGGTCCATTTACTGGGCAACAATTGGTATCAGAGCTTAGAATTTATAGATATTAGTTTAGTACAACCTTAGAGTAAAGACTTAAAATGGAAAATGAATTTGCAACTAGTTTAGGAAAGGGCCAATCAACTTCTAGACCTCCATTGTTTAATGGAGAAAATTACAACTATTGGAAAACCTGAATGATGTACTACATCCAAGCTCTTGACTATGAATGTTGGAGAGTTATAGTCAAGGATCCCCATACTCCTATGAAATCTGTTGAAGGAATAAAATTTCCCAAAATAGAGGAAGAATGGAATGAGGCTGATGTGAAACTCATTCATGTAAATGCTAGAGCTATTAGCAATCTATATGGCACTCTATGCTCCCAAGAGTTTAACCATGTCTCGAGATGTGATTCGGCTAAGAAAATTTGGGATAAACTCCAAGTTACCTACAAGGGTACAAACCAAGTAAAAGAAGAGAAAATAGGAATGTTAGTTCATAAGTATGAACTTTTTAAAATGGAAAAAGGATGAATCTATTGGTGATATGTTTACTAGATTTACCAATATCTTGAATGGTCTAAAGGTACTTGGAAAAGTGTATACTAATGCAAAAAATGTAAGGAAGGTGCTTCGATCTCTACCGAAGTATTGAGCTCCAAAGGTGACTGCAATTCAAGAAGCAAAAGATCTCACTAAGTTGGCTATGGGCGAGCTCATTGGTTCTTTCATGACCCATGAGATCATCATGAAGGGTCAACAAGAAGAAAAGCCTAGAGCCAAGTAGGGTCTTGCCTTAAAAGTCTCTCAATTGGATGAGAGTAATGATGAGGAAGAAAGTGAGGACAATGATGAAGATGTCGCCCTCATTACAAAAAGATTCAAGAGGTTCCTCAAACACAAGAAGAACTTCAAGAAAAGACCCTACAAGAAATAATTCAACAAAAAAGTCTCAAAGGGTGAATCAAGTAAGAAAGACCCGATTATTTGCTTTGAATGCAAAAAGCTCGGACACATCAAGACGGAGTGTCCGAAACTCAAGAAAAACAATCGGTTCAAGAAGAAAGCCATGAAGGCTACTTGGGATGACTCCGAGGAAAGTGGCTCGGATAACTCAAGTGATGAGGAGATTGCCAACCTTTGCCTTATTGCACATGAAGACAATGAGGTAATCTCTTCCCCTAATGATTCTCTTTCATATGAAGAAATTAGGGAAGCCTTTGATGATTTATTTATTGAATTTCGAAAAATGGCTTCAAAGAACAAATGCCTTAAAAAGGAAAATTCCTCTATTTTAAAACAAAATTTTCTTTTTGCTTAAGCAAAAAGAAACTTACTAATTGAAATTAACTCTTTAAAAAGTAAAGGAAAGGAAAAAGAAGTAATAAATTTAAATGAAATATCTAAATCATTACCTCAAAAAACATCAAGTGAATGTGATGATCTTAAAAAAAAAGTCAAGGACTTGATAAAGACTATACTCACATTCACTAATGGACAAAAGAATCTTGATAAACTATTGGGCCAGTAAAGATGTGTTTTTTTTGGTAAAACGGGAATAAGTTATAAACTATTTTCTAAACAAAAGAATTATGAGAATTTATTTGTCAAATCAACAAGTCCCCTAAATAAACCATCTAGTGCTTTTTATACTTTCAATGGAAAGAAGATGGTTAAAAAGATTTGGGTTCCAAAGGGAACTTCTCCTCCCAAGGCTAACCAGATCGGACCCAAAATGGTTTGGATACCAAAGGGAGTTACTTGAATTTCTTTTGTAGGTATGCCTCAAGTCAAGTACTTCCAAGTCAAGATAGTTATTGGACAGTGGATGCTCAAGACACATGACCAGGAATAAACATCTTTTCATCTCAATCACTCCTAAAGATGTAGGGCATGTAACCTTCGGGGATGATTCAAAAGGAAAAATCATCGGAATAGGTAATGTCGATAAGAATAACACTACCTTTATTGAGAATGTCTTATTGGCTGATGGACTCAAACATAATCTAATTAGCATATAACCAATTATGTGATAAAGACTTAAATATATCTTTTAAATCTAATGTGTGTATGATTAAAGATAAAGATATTGTTAATACATTGTTTATTGTTTATAGAAGTGAAAATGTATATATTATAGATTTTGATGAATTAACAGCTCAAAACTTGATTTATTTCTCTGCTTTAAATGAGGCTATTTGGCTATGGCATAGGAGATTAGGCCATGCTAGTATGGACGCACTATCAAAACTATCTAGATATGAACTATTTAAAGGATTGTCAAATACAAAGTTTTCAAAAGATAAAATCTGTGATGCATGCTAACTTGGTAAACAAATTAAGACTTCATTTAAAAGGAAGAAAGAAATATCAACATCTAGACCTCTAGAATTATTGCATATGAATTTATTTGGACCTAACGAGGTTACTAGCTTAGATGGAAAACTATATGCATTTGTAATTGTTGATGATTTTTCTAGATATACATGGGTGTTATTTTTAGCTCATAAAAGTGAAGCTCCTATTTTATTTGCTAAAATTTGTAAACGTGTTCAAAGTGAAAAAAGATTTTGAATTAATAACATGAGAAGTAATAGGTGTGGAGAATTTAAAAATATAGAACTTGAATTATTTTGTGATGGAAATTGATTTAATCATAACTTCTCTGCACCAAGGATACCTCAACAAAACGGAATTATTGAATGTAAAAATAGACCACTTCAAGAAATTGGTAAAATAATGCTAAATGAACATAAACTACCTAATTACTTTTGGGTTGAAGCTATAAACATCTCATGCTATGTAATCAATAGGGTAGTAATAAGAAACAATCTTAATAAAACAACTTATGAATTATGGAAAGGAAGATCACCTAATATTGGCTACTTTAGAATGTTTGGTTGTAAATGCTTTGTATCAAATGACAAACACCATCTAAAGAAATTTGAAGCTAAATCAAATGAATGAATTTTCCTAAGATATTCAACAAATAACAAGGCTTATAGAGTATTTAATAAGAAAATACTAGTTGTTGAAGAATCCATCCACCTTGTATTTGATGAATCAAACTCATTTGATAAGATCAAAAATGATGAAGATGTAATAATCGATAAAATAGATAATATATCTAAAGATATCTCAATATTGGAAATCAATAAAGAAGAAAATGTAGCTCAAGATAATGATAATGATAATGATAAACCTTTAGAAGTTGATAATTTAGATGAAAATTAATATCAACTTCCCAAGACATGGAGATTAATAAAAAAATCACCCTCAAGAACTCATACTTGGGAATGTGGAACAAGGTGTAAGAATAAAAAGAAATATTTGTAATAATCTTGCTTTCCTCTCTTAAATTGAACATAAGAATGCAATTGAAGCTATAAATGATGAATCATAGGCAATAGCTATGCAAGAAGAGCTAAATCAATTTGAAAGAAATCAAGTATGAAATTTAGTACCTAAACTAAAAGATAAATCAACTATTGATACTAAATGGATTTTCATGAATAAAAAGGATGAAATAAAAATATAATTAAAAATAAAGCAAGACTACTAGCTCAAGGTTACAACCAAGAAGAAGAGATTAACTATGAAGAAACTTTTGCCCCTATTGCTAGACTAAAAGCTATTAGGATGTTGTTTGTTTTTGCTAGTCATAAAAACTTTAAATTATTTCAAATGGATGTTAAGAGTGCATTTCTAAATGGTTTTATCTCGGAGGAAGTATATGTTGAAGAACCTCCTTGCTTTAAAACTCATAAATATCCTAATCATGTTTTTAAATTAACCAAAGCCATGTATTGATTGAAACAAACTCCTAGAGCTTGATATGATAGGCTAAGTGATTTCTTATTAGAAAATGATTTCATTAGAGGAAAGATAAACACAATATTGTTTGTAAAATACAAAAATAATAATATGCTAATAATACAAATATATGTTGATGATATTGTATTTGGCGCTAATAATGAATTCTTGTGTCAAGAATTTGAAATGAGTATGATGAGAGAATTAACTTTCTTACTCAGAATTCAAATAAAACAAACCAAAGAAGGAACCTTCATCAATCAAGCAAAGTATACAAAGGAGCTACTCAAGAAATTTGAAATGAAGAATACCAAGGCAATTGACACTCCAATGAGCCCCTCAACAAAGCATGACAAAGATGAAGCTGACTTAAGTGTGGATGAAAAGAAGTATAGAGGTATGATAAGTAGTCTATTGTATCTCACTGCTAGTAGGCCAATATAATGTTCAGTATTTGCATATGTACTAGATTTCAATCTAACCCTAAAAAATCACATATGTTTACAGTAAAAAGAAATTTTAGATATTTAATGGGCACAATTGATCTAGGACTTTTATATCCTAAGAACACTACACTTGAGCTTGTTAGTTATTCTGATGCTGAAGCTGAAGCTGAGTATGTAGCAACTGGGAGTTGTTGTGCTCAAATTCTCTACATGAAACAACAACTAGAAGATTTCAAATTGTTCTGTGATAAAATTCTTATCAAATGTGATAATACTAGTGCAATTTGTATGACTAAAAATCATATCCAACATTTTAGAATAAAGCACATCGAAGTTAGATATCATTTTATTAGAGACCATGTTCAAAATGGGGATATAGTGTTGGAGATTGGTGATACAAACAACCAACTTGCTGATATTTTCACAAAACCCCTACAATATGATAGGTTCAGTACACTAAGAAGAGAACTAGGTATGGCTAGGCAAAAAGACATTAAATGATCATATCTAAAATGCCTACATGTTTAAAAGTGAAAAATATGGTTGAATCAAGCTTAATGATGATATTTTTAGAAATGGATTGGATGTGGTTTTAAGTTATATTGAATTGTTTGGATAATGATTTGATGTTTGAAATAAAGTTTGGATATTAAAATAATATTTTAATCAAGAGAAAACTAGATTCAAAATGAAAAATAAAAAAATTTCTGTTTTTGTGCTTCACTCGTAGACGAGTACTGTTCTGAGTATCTCACTCGTTGATGACTCAAAGCAAATTTTCAAATTCCAGAAAGTTGCTAAGGTCACTCGACAATGAGTACTGTTTAGTGGTTCTCACTTGTCGACGACTCAAGGCAAATTTTAAAATTCTAGAAACTTGCTAAAAGCCACTCAACCACGAGTATTGTTGGATTCATTCCACTCGTCCACAACTGGGCTCGTGAGTATAAATATAAACCTAAAATTCTAATTTTTAAAAAAATCTCAAACTTTTCCCTCTTTTCGAATTCGAATCTCTTTCCCCTTCCAAACCCTATTCCATTGATCTAATCCTTCCAAACTCATTCTAATCCTTTCTAAAAATCCTAAAATCATCTCAAATCACTTTGACCTGTTTCCCATTTGAGCAAAATGCCTCCAAGGATGAAGAGCCCTTCCAAGGAACCAAAGAAGAAGAAGAAGAGCTTCAAAGGAAAGGAAGCCACAAGTTCCTCAGCTCCTCAACCTTACTTGTTCAAAAATCCAAAGGCCATAGAGAGATTTTAATCCATCTTCCAGAAACGTGTTCCTATTTACGGTAAGATTGTCAAGTTCTTCGTCTTTTCTGAAAAAGGGTTAGGTCGTATCTCCGATCTTTTTAAAGCCCTTCATTGGACTTCATTTCTTGAATATAAAGAGTCTTTGTACCCTGACCTCATGTGTCAGTTCTATACCCATTTCGAATATGATGAAAAATCCTCCAATGTGTCATCTCGTATCCATGGGAAATAAATTACCTTTCCTAGAAAAGTTCTTGAACAAAATTTTCATCTTCTTAGTGATGAATTCTAAGTTTACACCACTAATCAATGGGTTGTCCACCCTGATTTTGACCCAATTAATGCCCTAAAACTTATTTGTGTAAACAAGGACATATCAACAACCTTTCAACCCGGTTTCAAAGGCCTTACCTTAGAAGCTAGGTTGATCTATCATATCATCTCCTACAATATCATACCTAGGGGAGGTGGTAGAGACTTTGTGACATTTTTTGATGTCTTCTTGATGTGGTGTATCCTCACCACCAAACCCATTGACCTATCTTTTGTTCTTTTTCATGTTATGCTAGACACTTCCAAGAGAAACAAAGATCGTCTACCTTTTGTTCAGCCTCTCACCCGTCTTTTTAAATTTTTCAAAGTCCCTTTATCAGTCTATAATGATAAAGTAGTTGTGTCAGACTCTGACTACTACTCTATGGCTACTATCCAGAGAATGGGATATGTATGGATAGATGAACACCAAGTCTGGGTCCCAAAACCCATTACTCCAGCTGATCCAGCTCCTACTCCCTTAGTTGCTCCTGTTTCAGATCCCTCTTCTTCTACCCTAGTATCTGCTCTAGACTCTACTCCAGTCATTCCTCCTATCTCAATTCCAGGACCATAAGAGATTCCTTCTTCCTCAACAGTAGCAGCAAAGCCGGAGATTGAGCTAGAGAGAGACATCCCTAAGCCATCATACTAGAGAGAGGACTCACCTTTGTATGAGGATGCAAGACATTTTGATTTTCATGAATCCTTGAGGAGACCTACAGTGTTAGAGGACCAGATGGGCCTGATGATTGGTCAGATAGCCTTCATGGCTACTAGTATGGAGCACTTTCAGTTAGAGATGAGAGAGAGTCAGTTGAGATTCCAGTTTGAGATCAGATAGAGGATAACTACTCTTGAGGATAGCACAACCAACATTCAGTCAGAGATGAGAGAGAGATTCGAGGCAATAGTCCCTCGATTGGATGAGATTAGCTATGATGGGGCTATAGTGAAGAACATGGTAGATTCTATTCTATCCCTAATTGAGAGAAAAACAGTAGATGCCTTAAAGCATAGTGAGAGGTTGAGAGATGATGTCTCTAACATCAATCAAGCGGTCAAAGTTCAAGGTTCTTACCTCCATTAGATTTCATCTTAGTGGGTGCTCAGGCTCCGATCATTAGTGATACAGCTTCTAGAGTGACTCAGGTAGCTGTTGAGCTTATGGATATCCGAGCTCGCATGTCGCACATCCCAGTTCCTTTAGATATAGAGGTTCCAGTGAGACCTAGGGAGAGACCCCAGGTACAAACTATCTCCAGTGATAGCACTCCTACTGACCATAAGGGCAAGGGCAAGGGCAAGATCTCTCAGAAGAGAAAGAAAGAAGAAGGAAAATGAAAATGAAGACTGTTTTTTTTTTTTTTTTTCTTATTTTTTGTTTAACCATGTGCTGAATGAATGTTTTTCTTTTTGGTTGTAATTTTTTCTTTGAGAAATACATACAAAATTTTTTAGGGCGTATATGTTTTATTTTTTGCATCTTTTTGATAATGTCAAGGGGGAAGAAATATGAACATGACTTGGCTTTGCTTTGATGTATTTTTTTGTGAACTTGAATGACTTAGTTGTAAATGATTTACTCAACATTATTAGTAATTGTAATACTTATGGAAGATGAATACAAATTCCTGTTTGGTATTCTTGAATGAATGATGAAATATATATAACTCTTGAAATAAATATGCATATGAGTTAAAATTTGTTAAAATTTATATGAATGCATATGTTTAGGGGGAGCCACCTCAAAATAGTTATTTAAATCATATATTGAGGGGAACTTTTTCCCAATTCATTTCATTATTATGTCATCATCAAAAAAGGGGAGATGGTTAGCCTAAATGTTACAACCCTGTGTCTCCCTAATAATTTTGATTATGACACAATAATGCAATGAAAATTTTTGGTACTAATTGTTCTACAAAGTGTATGTACATCTTAGGATTAAGGAACATTAGTCCACATTTCAAGAATGACCTAACTTAACCAAGATGGTCCATCAAGCAAAGATAAGACTCAATGATAATAGAGAACTCAAGATAAAAGGGTAAGTTAGCCATATTCTCATTCAAGCTCAAACGTCTACTCAAGTTCAAGTCAAATAATAACTCAAAGAAGAAATCCAATCAACTCAAGGTGAAGATTCAATGAAGATTGAAATTCTCACCCAAAGTTCAAGTCGGATTATGAAGTCAAAGTAAAAATCACTGAAGATCAAGACTAGAAGAATGAAGACTGTATAGAAGGATTAAAGCTATTTTTTATTAAGTTGAAGAGTGTAGGACTTACGTAAAAAATCTTCATTAGCTTGGAAAGTCGAAATGCTCAAAGTCATAAATTGACCTTAGGAAGTCATGAATTAATTACAAACCAATTCAAGGCCCTAGGATATCTTAAAATATGGATAAAATCATGATAGAGAGATGCTAAAAGACCAAAGAATTCATTCTCATCTTAATTGTCTTAAAAAGATGAGTTTTCTGTTGAAAAACAGAGGACTCGTCGACGAGTGGAACAACAGTCATAGCACTCGTCGACAAGTGGAAGAAACAGTAGCTGAATTTCATTTCAGCTGTTTCACTCATCGACAACTGAGCTGCACTCAGGTGCACTTGTCGACGACTGCTTGTGGGAACACTTCAACGATTAGTTTTTTAACGGCCATTTTTGCATTTAATGGGTTCCCAACTGCTAGATTGAATGCTCAACTATAAATTGAGTTCATTAATGAACATAAAACAACATTTGAACTATTATAGATCAAATCTGTAGTTGCATTCAATTCTCAGCAAGATCATACGGTGAAAACCTAGAATCCCAAACTCTAACTATTTGAGCTTTCAACTCCCAATCTTTTGAGAGATTTCTAGAGTGTGTTTTCCAATCTTATCCAACTCATCAATGAGCTTTTTTTTTTTTTTTTTCTGGATTCAATTCCACTCACTCACTTATATTAAAGGAAATCAAGAGTCGGTGGATTCTTGTTCGTGAAGCAGGAGAGCTTTGTGAAGTTAAGAGAGGGTGTTCTCCTGCAGTGAAGGTCATCATTTCTACCTGTGAAAGGTGATTGTACAGGTGGTATCCCAACCTGTGAAGGGAGTGTAAAAGGTTCGAGCTTCATCCGTGAAAGAAGCTTGTGTGAGTAAAATAGTGGGAATCCTTGAAGCGGGAAGCTGAAAGGCGGGGACATAGGCAAGTTGCTGAACCTCGTGATCAAATTTGTATTGTTTGTATCTCCTTATCTCTTATCCCATTTTCTTATTGATTTAATAGTTTTTATCATTTGTTTAATCAGCCTAATCTTAAAAATCCGCTAATAGACTAAGGTAGTTGCCATTGACCCTAATCACCCCCCCCCCTCTAGGGTCCATTTACTAGGCAACAATGCCGTGTTTGATGTGCGAACGTCTCTTCATTACTAAATTAGAACTACAATGCATCCTTAATCTTTGAAAGAATGGTTACTGCAAGTTCTCAACCCCCATATACAAAAAAATTAAAGAGAGCATATAAGTAATTTTAAATATATATAAATTTGATATTTTATATATTATTTAAAATTAGGGTCAGGCAAGCTCTAGAGGGTGTTGCCCAAGCCTAACCCTCATGTCAATGGGCCTTAAATTTTTGGGCCAAACTGGACATGCCCTTAAGTTTGTGGGCCATAGAGAGCTAGACCGGGCCGGTATTCTTGGAGGGCAAGATTAACAGCGCTACTGAATGTACAGCCACAATGCTATCGTACACACATTCTTATTATTAAGGAATCAAATCCTCCACGGTTATAAACAGACTCAGGGAGTCCGGTTACACTGTTGAGGTCGGCACATGTCCCGTTTGACACCCCCTAACTGTAGTTAAGATTCAACCACCCCTAGGGTGAACCCAACTATTCTTGTTTTATAGAAAAAAATATTAAATTTTTTAAACCGTTGTTAGAAAAAATATTAAAATATTTTTAATATAGAAATTTATTAAGAATGCTAAAAAAATATTAAGAATATTAAAATATTTTTAATAAAAAAAAATTTCTTATTGGAAAGGTCATTTAAGAAAAAAAAATTAACATCCGTTAACTAAATTATTGATGAAATACAAAAGAGAATGAAGTATTTACAAATAGTTGAAAAGATAGGGAATTTTCAAATAAAATAAAATAAAAAGGATATTGCTACGAGCACACCAATATTTACTTGACACTAATTATCACTTACTAACTGTACATCATTAAAATGTAACAAATTCTAAGAGCACACCAAAACGTAAAAAAGACCTATAAAATTTCTAATTATACACCATTCAAAACTCAAAACTATAAAACCTCATAATTCATTACTCTTTCGTGGACCCAAACCCAACCGAAGGTCTAATAAATTGGTATCAAAGGAAACAGACCCCTTATATATTGCACCCCTATTTGTGTGGGTTAAAAATTTGCAACAAAAGATCATAGGAAACTAAACGTTGAAAATGATGTAGAGGAAAAACTTACAGTAAATCGTGTAATCGACCTAAAAAGATCATACAAGTAGTTTGTATAATCGACGTAAAAAGATCATACAGATCATGAAAGACAAACTCAAATTTGAATAGGGTTTTGGTGCTCATAGACAAGACATTCATTTTTAAAAAAAAAGTTATTTCTTAAAATGGTAAATTACATTGACCTCCCTTGAGATTTGGCGAAATTATATAAACCTCTCCTTTAGTTTTTGAAATTATATTGCCTTCCCCTGAGGTTTGGCAAAATTGCAGAACCACCCCACTAATTTTTAAAATTACATTGGCTTCCCTTGAGGTTTGGCAAAATTACAGAAACTTCCCCTTATTTTTAAAATTACACCGTATTCCCTTACTAAACTCGTCAAGTTGACACCGTTAACAGATGATGCTCTTTAACAATTTTATCCTCATTGATTTACTCGGAAATGACGCCATATAACCAAGTTGACAAACTTCAAGAAGTGTATGATATAATCAAAATGAAAAATGCTTAACGGACCATGCATTCCGCTATCTAACGAAATTTTGGTCCTCATTGGTCCACAGCCCCCCTTTTAAAACTCGCTAATTGTGGTAAGATTCACTTCACTCACCCTTAGAGTTCATCCATCTAACCTTGTTTTTTAGTTTTAAAAAATAAAAATATATATCAATCTAAATTTAGTTAAGCTTAATCATAGTTAAAATAGATTAAAAGGGACACGTGGACACGACGATTCATTAGATAGCCGACAACTAAAGGAACCGATAATTGAAGTAGAGGAGAGGACAACGTAATTTCATAAACAAAAGAGGAGGTTTCTGCAATTTCACCAAACTTCAGGTGAGGCCAATGTAATTTTAGAAACAAGAAAGGAGGCAATTTCATCAAATCTCAAAGGAGTTCAATATAATTTCTAAAACCAGAGGAAAGATTTATGTAATTTCACCACCAAATTTTAGGAGATGTTAGTGTAAGTTACCCTTTTTAAAATGACTAGTTGAGTTGCACGTGCAAGGCACGTGCAATGTTTTTTAAATAATGTTATTTAAAAAATTACTCAACACAGTTATAAAATAAAATAATATACTCATCGGAAAAAAAATGAATGGAGATGTCCCTGACCCGCCATACTTGTATGGGGAGATTGGACACAGGCACACGGGTATGATGTATATGCAAAAGGGTGCTACCAGCGTTGCTTGTAACGGGTCCCACCAGCATATGATGTATGTGCAAATGGACGGGTGCTACCAGTGTTGCTTGTAACGGGTCCCACCAGCTTATGATGTATGTACGAACTGGAAAAAGATTAGCTCTGGTGGGTGCTACCGCCATAGCTATGTGCTATGTGCAAACGGGTCCCACCAGCATTACTTCTGATGGAGGCAAACGAAATGGAATAAAAAGTAATTTTGGAATACGAAATTAGGAGAAGTTAGAAAGTTGGATGACACCTGCTCGGTTAATTCTCTCTTTTATTAGAAGGTATAGATATAGATATAGATGTCCCTGTAAATATTTGTCTGCTTGTAGCATCACCAAAGAAAACCCTAACTGAGGCATGAGATCTTAAATATACATTGAGCAGTGATAGAATTCATGGGTATGTTAATTATACATACATATCGTCCAGAATAGATGGAGAGGTGGCAGTATCGTTAGGGATGCGCGATTTGGCGGGTCCCAAGTTCTGAGTACGGCTATCGTGTTTTTTTAGTGGTGAGGTATTGTCGCGTTGAATTACCAGACAAATCACTGGAGTTTGAAAGGATAGGGCGAAATCAAAAGAGCGCGTGGGACCTACAAGAAACCCAACCAATAACGATTCCGACGTGATGCGTCGGTTGACTATTGGTCAAGCCAGGCTGTATACGTAGGTAGTGGGCCCTATACTATAAAAGCCGTACCATTTTGTTAGAGTAGCTTTTGTAGTTCTCAAAGTAGCCACTACGACCGTCAAAGTAGGCTTCAACGGTTACTTGAGATTTTTCAATTTAAATCAATGTCTTGTCATCATTCCGAACATTACCCAAAAAAAAAAAAATCATCTTTCCCGAAGTGAAAAATAAAAATGTATGGTAAGATATATATATATATATATATATATATATATATATATATATATATATATATATATATTTTTTTTTTAGCAGTGCTTAGCGGTCCTAAGGTCCGTTTCATATCTCATCCGGTGTCCTCATGTCTCTGTTAACACCTCTTATACCTTAGTTTACTAAATTAAAATTAAGATTTTAAGTTTTTTTTTAAAAAAAACCATGACTGAATTGTTTAACCTTAAGGATGAGTGAATCTTAACTACAGTATGTGAGTATTTAAAATTGGGTGTGGACCAATGAGGACCGGTCATTCCGTTACAAAATGGGAACCATGGGTACGTTAATTATTTTGTTTTTATTTGTAACAGACAGTGTCCCAAAGCTTTCGAGTCAAGGACTAATCCCTTGGAGTATCTGTATCGACCCACTCAGAATTTTTCCAACGAATACCAAGATAAGTTGAGGAATGGGAGTTGAACAATGATCACAGGGAAAAACTAAATTGTTCAATAGATAGGGATTTGGGCGCTACGAAAATGAGCTCTAAGGATCTCCCTATAAAGAGGATGAGGTCCCATTGGTGGTTAGGGTCAACGACGATATGTTTTCATGTAGATCTCTGCTCTTCATGATCTCTGCTCTTCATGACTAAATCAATCCACACATTATTATTGTCCGTGATAACTCACCAACCCAATTTAGCCATACTAGTTAAATTGACATCTTTCATATATCGAATACCTAAGCCTCATTCGCTTTAAGGTCAGAATGCATTATGCCATGCCACAAGTGAAAGAGGCTTCTTATTTCCGCTCCCCTATTATAGAAACTCCCTCTATTGCTTTGTCTGTCGAGCAGACTTATTTTGCTTTCCAAATCCAAGGTGAGAAAAATGTCTTAGCATTTGGTAGATGCTCATGTTGGTTTTGCAAAATGTTTCGGAGTCTTAAGACACATAAGTCTAGTTTCTCAATATAATGATGATGTGAAGCTTTTGGTTCCAATCAATATAATTAGGACCAATTAGTTTCTTAGATTTGGGAAATTTTAAAAAAAAACTTGTTAATCCACTGCCCAAATTGGATATATGACTACATTAAGCTGATATTTGGACGTGTGGAAAAAATTATTAAGCTTTTTGAGACTTAACATGACACGTTTAAGGATTTTATATAACGTATATAGTACTTACAGAAAATCAAGGAAAAAGAAAAAAATAAAAGGAGATGGTGACATAAAGGGAATATGAATAAAAGATGTCATGTGAACTGATTTGAATTGCACCTGCGTTAAGGCTTTAGAGATTTAAAATTAAGCACAAATTATACCATTAAATTTGCATTATATCTTGAAGAGAAGGTTTTACAAGAATTGACCACATCGACTATATTTATGATTTCCCCCCACAAAAATTCACTTAAGACACGTTTGGATCAGATTCTATTATATATCCAGAATCAATTGTGATAAGAATTGATTATACAAAAATCAATTGTCAAATAATCACAATACTACTTGGTTTACACTCTGTATAGAATCGATTCTGATAGAAAAGTGATTCTATGCAAATAATCCTATTTGGTTCACATACATTTAAAAAAAAAAAAAAAAAAATTTCATAATTGAAGAAATATGCAAATGTCTCTTAGGTAATTAAAAAAATACGATTTTTCCCTCCCAAAATCACCCTTCATCCCAATTTGAAATAAATTAATTTTTTGAATAATCAATTCTAATAAAATCGATTTTTCCTAAGTGAGCCCCCCTCCCCCTTTTAATAATATGATATCTCTTATGTGATGACATTATCAAGCTAGGGAATTAATGTATCATTAATACTTTGTACACATATATATGCATCCAACCTAGCTAAAACCTTTTTTCAATGCTAAAGAAGCTACAAAATATGCCTTTGCCCAAAATTGTGACGTCTTTGAACAATCTATTCTGCAAGTTTCATTGAATAGACAAGTCTAATTAACTTAAATTTCTTTTTGGGGTTGGTGGTGCCTAAGGCATATTTATTTGCGACTACTAATTAAATTCAATAGACTAAGTAAATAGTGAGTGAACCTCCTAGCTACTTGCCATATCACCTAAGAAAAACTTTCATCCTATGAACTTAATCCTAGGACCACCCTTATGATCAGAGGGACACACCTCGCCATATGAGCCAAGGGAAGGTTTAACTACTTGACTTGTTGTTCTTTAATGATTTATATTGTTTTTGGTAATTGCTACTGACGACATAGGAGCTGCATACTGATCCCATTTTCTTCTTTAAAGATTTATTTATTTATTATTATTATTTTTGGTGTAGTTATAACGTTATGGCTCTAGGAAGCGATAATTGATAAACTAATACCCCCTTATCAAACAATATTTTTCTAATGACATGTTTTATGCCCAATCTTCTTGTCGAAGTATGGCATCTTATGGGTTAATTACTATATTAAAGTACTTCCACTTTTATAAGCTCAATCCTGTGGAAATCTAGGTCAAGTTCTTTTAAGTTATTATTATTATAATAAGATAGTAGGATAATAAGGATAAGATGATTAGATAGGTCACCATTGTTATATTCAATTTAGGACCCTTATGATATTCTCTGTCACTCTGTCCGTAGTCTATGAATAGTAAGACTCCTTTCTAAACAAAGCTTTCCTTAATAAGCGATTAGATCATAGCCATTGAAATTCAAGAGAATTCAATTGCATGTGTCACATGTGTTTTGGAAGAGAAAACAATTATAAAATTTGAATGTTCCACCTGTTTTTAATCATCCAATCTACCACCAACACATATGCAGTTAATTTCTTTTGAATTCAATTGCAATTGACTATGACATGATCTCTTCCTTCAAATATAAAAACAAAACACAAGCATAGGAAACTCCATCGTTTTAACCCTTCAAACTCAGAACTCAATCCCAATCTCTAAAATGGGGATAACCATGCGTGCTGTCTAATACCTGAGTTGAGATCGTTAAAAAAAACAAAAAATAAACAAGAGCTGCTGTCTAATACCTGAGTTTTTTTTTTTTTGTTTCGTTAAGGTAACAACACCACAAGGTGAAGCTACAGTCATGAGAAGGAAGATCAGTCTAATACCTGAGTTGGAATTTAAAATTTTGGGTTAATTACATATCGGAACCTGTATTTTTTAAAAATAACATTTAAGTGACCCTTTAAAAAAAATATCTTTCTTGCACCTATATTTTGAAGAATTGGAGAAATGAAGACTTGCTGATATATGCCACCAAGGGTGATTAAGATTTTGATTTAAAATAACAACATTACACAACCAATTATTTGAAGAAACATTACTTATTTGAGAAGTAATATTTTCATTTTAAGTTAAAATTTTATCTACCGTTAGAGTCACTTAACAACGGCTCTCTATTTGTCCAATTCTTTCAAATGTAGGTTTGAAGAATAATTTATTTTTAAAAGGGGCACTTGAATGTCATTTTTGGGATAACATGGGTTTTGATATCAAATAAACCTAATTGTTTTTGGAGGGGGTGTTAGTTATACGTACCACTAGCTAGTACTCAACTATATAAGTGATATTTGATAAACTAATACCCACATTATGAAATAATATTTTTTAATAACATAATTTATATCCAATCTTAATGTGGAAGTATGGGATATTATTGGTTACTATATTAATATTCTTCCAATTTTATATGCTTAATCAGGTGGAAATCTAGGCCAGGTTTATTTAATTTATTTTAATAATATAATAGTATAACAAGGATAAGGTGAGGTAGGTCATCATTCTTATTTTTTCTTTAGAACATAGGGCCCTTATGATTTGCTATGTCCCTATGTCTCCCCTTCTAAGCCAAGCTTTCCTTCTTTTCTTTTGTTTTTTCCTTTTTTTTAATAAACGTCAGTATCTTGGGCCCAGGCTCAGGCTCAGGCTCAGGCTAAATCCCACATTATGCACAGGTCATCCCGAGCCAATGCATCAACCCGATAGTGAGGGGAGCCCATGTATTGACCTCGAGACCTCCGGACTTATGGTTTGTTCAATAGGCTACACCCAAGGGTACGTAAGCAAAGCTTTCCTTCAAATATAAAAATAAAACAAAAGCACAGGACACTCCATCGTTCAAAGCCTTCCAAATTGGATGTTACTCCATCCTAATTAAGTTCCTTATAAGTTCCACAATTGTTATTAAAATTATATATATATATATATATATATCAAAGTGAAAACAATTTTAAATTTTTTTGAAGAAAGGTTTTTAAATATTTTTTCATGGCATACTAGGATGGAGTAACATATGATAAAATCAGAAATTCTTACATTTAATCCATGCAAAATAAAGTAACAATTTTAAATTCTATTATCCTAATCTAAATTAAAAAAATCTCTACTGTAGTTTCCTACTCTAATTTTAAAAAATCTCTACTGTAGTTTCTTATTCTAATTAGAAAGAATTTCTTAATCTAATAAGAATTCTTTATACTAATAAAATAATTATATCTCTCTTTTTCTGGTTCCCGTATTAATAAATTACTTAAAATTTAAACTCTCAACAAAGTGGGTCCAACTAATATGCTACTTGACTTCTAATGTACTACTTGACTTCTATCAAGAGCCCCCACTACTATCAAGAGCCCCCACTACCTAGGGATTCATATGTATCCATAGGACCATAGCCTACTTTATTTTTATTATCACGCTTAAATGCTCTCTAACTATATTAATATCAGCCAGTGTCACTTTCACAATTATCTTAACTATTATAATGAGAAAGGCAGGCGTAGCCTGATTTTTCTGACATTTCCAAACTATCCTTACATAAAACAAAATTTTGATTTAATATTTTACTTTAATTTCCAAACTATCCCTTGCTCATCTATCTATTTAAAGAATAGAATCATCTTTACTATTATAATGAGAAAGGCAGGTGTAGCCTAATTTTTTTAAAATTCCCAAACTACCCTTATATAAAACAAAATTTTGATTTAATATTTTACTTTAATTTCCAAACTATCCCTTGCTCATCTATTTATTTAAAAAATAAAATCATCTTTACCATTATAATGAGAAAGGCAGGCGTAGCCTAATTTTTTTGAAATTTCCAAACTACCCTTATATAAAACAAAATTTTTATTTAATATTTTACTTTAATTCCCAAACTATCCCTTGCTCATCTATCTATTTAAAGAATAGAATCACAGCCAATCGTGATTGAACTTGGGGAGAGTTCAATCGCACCCACGGGTTAACACGTTCCCCTTTTAACTCTTATTAACTCTGGTTAACTCCTTCCCCTCGTGCCACCCGTTAGTTGTTTTAATTGCATTCTTGAGAAAAATAAGTTATTATATGTTCAACAATCAGTTACCATTCTAATTAATATAATTAATGGTTAATGAAAATATTATAATTGAATAAAACTAATTTTCAAGTATTTAAAATAATAGATTTTAATAATAAAAATCTCCAAAAGATACACAACAATTTGTAGGAATAGATTTTCTGTTAATAGGAGTTTATTAAGGATTATTTACTTTTACATATCACTAAATTTCTAGGTTACTGTGATTTTCTAAAGAACCAAGAACTTCACTGAGCCTCTTCTACTAAAATGTTCAAATATTAAATGGACATTAGTAGACTTAAATTTAAAATTACAAATTTTATTGATAAATTATAAGTGAATTTAATTTGAACGAAATAGATTTACTATTAAAGTACAATCAATTTTAAGATTTAATTTATTAAAAGAAATCTGGCAAAGTTAGTTTATTGAAGTGATACAACATGCAATTTCCTCTATCACAAGTAATTGGACCTTCCTCGGTTTAGTCCCACATCCGTTGGGAATTTGACTTCGGAGGGGTGTATATGTGGCCATCAACCCTCCTAAAGCCTACAAGTCTTTTGGAGTGGTTTCTTGGACTTACCCCTAAAAGTTTCTTGGACTTACCGCACCTTAGCGACTATCTTAGGTATGGCTCTGTGTGAGAGTTTAGAGAGTGTTTATTAGTTACATGATAACATTTCACCAAAAAAAACAAGTAATTGGACCTTTTTACTAATGGTTTTAATATTTATTAAAGTATCAATACTACAATAAATATTACTAGAGTACAAATTAACATATTTTCTTGATAATTTTAGTAATCATTATTATGAGCACGAGATTTTACTCTGCCTCACGAGTTATTATGTTGAGAGTTGCCACCTATTAATTCAGAAGGGATAAGTCCCCGAGTTGTGGATAAGGCCTTGGTCTACATGAGAGTTCTATGTAAGAGGTTCAGTTAAGTCTCCGGGAAGGTCTTAGGCACCACAGGACCCCTATTTTACAATGGTTACCTACTTTCTACGTTTAAGCAAAATTAAAGTCAAGTTGTTGTTCAAATGCCTAAATGTTTAGAGTAATACTAACCTAAGAAAGAAAAGTTAACTGGAGTCGAACCCGGGTTGGGTTGCCTACGTACTCATAAGGGTGAGATCAGACCGAGTGTAGTTTTGGCACATGAGCCCATGCCAAGGTTAAGGGTTGTGTGTGTGTGCCGGGGTGGCTAAGAGTCTAGCCCGGAGGCTAGTGTTTGGTTGACCGGGTTGGCCAAGTGCATGGTTTAGGTGCGGTAGGCCAAGGGTTAGTCCGGTAGACTAGGATTTAGTCCCGGTAGGCTATGGATTAGGCCCAGCAGGTCAAAGTTGGCTTTAACCAAAGTTAAGGTTGCTAACCGGGGTTAAAGGTCAAACCAACCATGGTTACAATTGCTAACCACAATTGAGGGTACAAAAGTTGGGCCCAGTAGGCCAAGGGTAAGCCCAATAGGCTATAAGATTAGGCTCGGTAGGTCAAAAGAGGATTTAACCGGAATTAGGGTTGTGGTTAAAAAGGATAAGCCAACCATAGTAAAAAAGGCCAAAGCAGAACTTTTTGGTCACTCAGCAAGTTTTGAGATTTTTTAGTATTTTTTCAGATTTTTCCAAGGGTTAAGGGGGCTTAACCATGGTTAAAAGTTAATTAGGGTTGAGTTAATCCTGATTAAAGGTCTAGGCAGGTCAGAGTGGGTCTAGATAGCATAATAGGACCTATAATAGCCTCCTACCTGGTATGGGCCTTGTGCAAAGCCCAAAATATAGAAAATCAGTAATTGCAGTAAAAGGATTTCCGCCATTACCAAACATTTCTGGCACTAGTTTGCAGGCCTGGTACACAGGTTAAGGATGAACCCAAGGGGTCGTGGACCTACAGGGTTGAAGAAGGGACTCCTCTGAAGGTCTTGGGCCTTTGGTGGGCCTTGAATATGGTTTGAAGTGGGCCTGAATACGCTGTAAATGAGAATATAGAATGACAGTAGAGTTCCTACCGCCATTCTCAACAACTTCTGTTCCAGACCCTTTTAACTATGGTTAAACATTAAGGGTGACTTTGGAAGGATCAGAGTAGATAGATGAGAGTTAGGGGGACCTAATAATGACCCTTAGAATGGACCAAGACCTTACCCAAATGAGTTTTAAGCTGCTGTAAACAGGAGAATAAAGAATGGCGGTATTGAGTTTACCGCCAATTTGGGGACTTTTCATAAATTCATTTGTCCCCCCTGGGGTTGAGCCATGGCTGTTTCGGGGAATTCCTCATGGCCTCAGGGTTCCCCAAAAGGCCAAGGGGAGTTCCATGCATGGTGGGGGCATTGATGCCAAAGTGTGAACCTCAAGGGGGTTCCTCCATGCCTATGAAGAGGCAAAGGGGACCCCTATCCTTGGTTAGACAGCTGTAAATAAGGAAGGAAATGACCCCTGGAGTAGGACCAAAGGTCTTACAATGTTGTTACAGAAATAAACAAAGGGTAGGAGATCCTACACTGATATCGTATGCTCACGGTGGAGGTACGACACATGTGGTGGTGGGCTGGTGCACTGTTGTGGAAGAGGGGGATGCTTCTGGACTGCTCAAGGACTACCTAGAGGGGTGTCAAGTGGAGGACTAACATCTAGCAAGGGCAGGGAAGGGCTGGCCGAAATCCACCAGCGATTTCTTGTGGTGGTTTTTGCAATGAGTTGAAGCATGGAGGAGGGGGTTTATATAGGGTAAGATGAACCCAGTGGCACTTAGGGGATTGCCAGAGAGGTTGAGAACCCCAGGGGGGTGGAGCTAGAGTGCTGCAAAGGGGTGCCAGTTGCTTCTGAACAGAAATCCAGTAATGACGATAGATCTTCTACCACCATTCCTGGTTTAGTTTTGATCCAGAATGACGGTAGAATATCTACCACCATTACCTTAACTTTGCTATAAAAAAAAAGCCAGACCCTCACACCATTGGTTTGATTTACTGTACATTTTGCCAAATATGGAAATGACGGTAATATTATTATAACCATGCCTAAAATTTTTGAATTTTGGGGTGTGGGCCCCACTCTAACAAGTCCTGAGGGTCTGTGGGCCCATGCTTGGGCCCATAGAGGGTTTTGGCTTCGGTTTTGGGGTTCTTGGGCCCTAGGGTTAGACTATGGTTCACCTAGGGTTAGGCCTAGGGTTTGAAGGTGATTAACCATATTTAAAATGTTTAATCATGATTAAAGGGGTGTAAAAATTGGGTGCTTACAATTATAATATTAATATATATTAAGTAATATTAAAGCACAAATCAACATACTTTTTAATAAATTTATTTTGATTTAAGTAGTGAGTTAATATGAATAATTTATCAACTAAGTCCTAACACTTAATATGATCTTTATGCATTCAGTAGAGTTCATATCTTTTTGTTATTTAAACCAAAATGCCCATGAATATTCCTATATTAATTAAGTATAATATATTTTCTTTAATACGATACTATATAAATTGATAAAAGTATATAAAAGAAACTAAAATTCAGTAATTAGAGTATTCTATTGTTTACATGCAAATGGTCTTATAAAATAATTGATAGTAAGAAAACAAAAACAAGTTTCTACAGTTCAGGCTTAATCTTGGACAGAGGTTTTGAAGATTCTGACAGAAATGAGAGTTTCTACAGAAATGAGAGCTTATTTATTTTTTCTTCTGTTGCACACATTGGCCTAATGTCATTTACTCGTCCTCCTGGGAAGTTGGATAATCAGGACAGTAGACTACCATGACCCAGGTAAAGTTTGGGCCTATTAGAGATAATTTAGAGAATACAAATTGAGAAACTCTTATTTGTGTCTGAATCTTCAAACCCTTTATCGAAGGTTCAGATAAGATGTTGAATTAAACTTCCTGAATCATCCGGTCTGAATTTAAGAGCTGTCCCTTGAGGATTCTTCAGTTTATTCCTGTTCAGACCTGATAGATACAACAACAAGAGCTCAAATTTCTGATCATCCACCCAACATCGTTCCTTGTTCACATGAATCAATCTTCAGTTCTTCTCCACTTGAAGTTGCATCTAGGTGTGTACGGCAACTTAGATATGAGCATTTCAAGAACAAGATCGTTGGGTTAATTTTCGCCGAGGCATAACCAGCATCTTGAGTCCATTAAGGATGCAACTCCACCGCGGATGGATTAAGTATAGCATTGCTAGTTTTACTGCACAATCTGAATTGAGCTTAACCCTGGATTCTTATGAAACCTCCTAGATTGCATTCTTTCTCGTATCTTTGCAACATTGCCCCACTGACCAGCATCTGCATATGTGTTTGCCAACTGCACATGAAGGTCTGGATCTTCAGATTCTAACTCAATTAGGCACTTCGCAGCCATTTCTGCTGTCGTTGTGTCCCCTCGAATGGTTGCAGCACCAAGTAGTGCTTCCCATACCCGAGCATCGGCTGGAATGGGCATCTCATTGATGAACTGTAAAGCCTCTGCAAGGAGTCCTACTCTTCCTAGCATATCAACCATGCAGACGTAGTGCTTCATGTTGGGTTCAATACCATAGTCACAAGACATCGCTTTGAAATACCTGAACCCGTCTTCTATGAGAAAGGAATGGCTGCAAGCCGACAGAAGTGCAATTAAAGTTACAGAGTTGGGCGTAATGTCTCCATTTTGCTTCATTTTTTCAAAGATAGAAATGGCTTTAGCTCCTTTCCCATGCAGCCCATAGCAATTAATAAGTGCGGTCCATGAACTCACATCCCTTTCCTGCATCTTACTAAATACCAGCTCGGCAAGCTCTAACGCCCCACATTTACCATACATGTCTATGAGTCCATTACCAACAAGAACACTTCCCTCTAAAGTAGCTTTATATACATAACCATGTATCTCTTTCCCATGTCTCATCGAGGCTAAGCTCGAGCAACAACAGAGTACTGTTACAACTGAAAACGAATCAGGTTGGATGCTGTTCGATTTCTGCATCTCCATAAAGAGTTGGAGCGAGTCTTTCGTGTATCCGTTTTGATTACAGCCCGAGATCATTGTATTCCAAGAAACTATATTTTTTTCGGGCATCTCTCTAAAAACCCGGCCGGCGGAAATGAATGCCCCACATTTTGCATATGCATCAATGAGCGCAGTGGCGACAAATATATCTGACTCAAAGCCACATTTGATTGAGAACCCGTGAATTTGTGTTGATCCAACCCCATAACCAAAGATTGGAATTAGAGTAGCCATGGTGAAGGAATTGGGTCTAGTTCCTGCAAAAAGCATGGTACGAAACAGTTCAATTGCTTGCTTGAAGAGCTTGTTTTGGGTGTATGCAGATAAAACCGCAGTCCATGTAACAATGTTTCTCTGAGGAATTTTCACAAACAGGTAGTGAATGGCTTCTAAATTGCCGAATTGGCCATAGAAGAGGATTAGGCTGTTGGACACAAAGAGGTTGGAATCAAAGCCAGTTCTAATGGCGTGGCCGTGAATCAGGAGTCCAATGGTTGGGTCTTTGAGTTGGGATGCAGCTTTGAGGATGTAAGGGAAGGTGAAATTGTCAGGTTTGAAACCATGGTGATTGAAAAGGTTGCTATATAGTTCCAATGCACTAATAAAATGGCCATTTAGAACAAGTTCTTTTATTTTAGAGTTGGTGGGCTGTGGTTTGGGCTGAGTGTGGAATGAAAGAAGACTACGCCTTAGGTTTGTATTTGTAAAAGAGGATTTTCTTCTTCTAAACATGGCCATGATGGTTTATTGCCTCATTAGCAATAGTACGTTTGTTGGCATTTTAAAGTTTCCAAAAAAAAAATTAGCTCTTGCTCTCTATTTTGTGGGCTTCCTCCTGTTCAAGGGGATTGCTAGCGGAAATCACCCTAGAATACAACTCGTTATTTGAGCAACAAGTTTGGCAATATAATAGTACTGCGCATCCACTCGTTGGCTATTATCGATTCTCATAAGTTGGTGTAGTGATTAAAAAGTTTATTGTTTGACCAACTAATAAATACTAACTTCTAACTTACTAACATAGGCTTCCAGCAAAGAAAAAACCTATTAACATAGGTAAATGATGTCTATACTTATATATGGGAAGAGATCAGTAGACATATGAAAAAAAATATATAAGTTCACATATGCTCATAATCAATGGATCTCTCAATCTAATGGTCACAATCACACACCATTTTATATGCAGAAGGACATTTAAAGAAATTTAAATTTTTTTAAAGATTATCTCTATCTTTAGTTTTGCTAAAATGAAAATAATACGTTCTCCTCTCTCTCCCTTCCGACATTCTCTCTCTTAATCAGCTCTCTCTCTAGCGGCGTTTCTCTCATTCAACAATGATTAGGCGAGTTCCCACCTAGCACACAGCTAATAAATAGATTCCGGCGGATTTTAGTCTTCTTCTCCGGCGAATTGGCAATCATCTCCAGTGATTTAGTACAACCCGAACTGGGTCTAATTGAACAAGTGAATAATTCATCAAATAAGGAGATGTTTCTTTACTAGAAAGTGCGGTGAAGATTCAAAGAAGAACAATCATCACCAAAGCCACTGATAAGCTGTCGGACTTGACATCGGATGAGCACATGCATGCAATATAGGGTGACATGCATCTACCAATCCAAACGTACCCGACCAAATGTACCCTGAAATTTCACTACTTCTTCTTCTTCTTAATTTTCCTTTTTTGAGGTTTTCTATGTTGTTGGTGTAGAGAAAATAATTATCGATTTTAACCTAATGATGTTAGTATACGGTGAGGAATTGAATAACTAGAGAACTGCTTCATTACTTCTTCCCTTCATCTGTTGTAAAAGTACTATTCATCTTTGATTATCCAGTTCCTCATGTTGTGCAAGTCTTAATTGAAATTTGCCGGAGAAGAAGCCTAAAATTCACCGAAATCTATTTTTCAGCTGTGTGCCGAGTGAAAATTCACCGAATCACCGTTGAATGAGAGAAACATGGCGAGAGAGAGAGAGGCGATGGAAAGAGAGAATGCCTGAATGGAGAGAGAGAAGAATGTGTTCTTCTCTCTTTAGGAAACTAAAGATAGAGACAATCTTTAAAAAATATTAAATTTTCTTAAATGTCCTTATACATGTAAAAGGGTGCGTAATTGTGCCCATTAGATCGGGGGATCTATCGATTGAGAGCATATGTGAACTTATATGTTCTTTTCATATGTCTACAGATCTCTTCCCTATATATATATATATATATATATATATATACTAGTAGAGACTCTTAAGAATATCTAAAATTAAATAATATTATTTATTTATTTAAATATTAAGTAATATATTTTAAGAATATTTCATAAATTATATTTTTAATAGTATAAGTTTTTTATTATTTGTATTAATTAATTAATTTTATAATAAAAATTTATTATTATTTTAATAACATTTATAGGAAAATCATAAGTTTCTTAATATTAAACTTAAATTAATACACCCAATATTTGGAGATAAGAGAGAACTCTACAAAAGTGGAGATAGATAGGGCTCTAGGATAAGATAGTGGGTCCCAAACTTCTAAGAGTTGGAGATAAAAGAGGAGTCTACAATAGTGGAGATAGAGAGGGCTTTAAGATGAAATAGTGGGTTCCAAATTTGAATGGTGAAGATTAAAGAGAAAATCAACATGTCATCTCTAATATAGAATTTATGAGATTGGAGGGATTGAAGTTTGGAGAGCAAAGAGAAAAGTTTTATTTCTTTATATTATATACTAGTAAAGACACTGTGCGATGCACGGGATAATAAGTCAATTCATAGAATTGCAAATAATATTTAAATTAGTTAGAATACAAAGTAGTTTTATCTTAATAAAAGTGGAAGACATTAATTCAATGAATTTCATGTTGATAATAGATGCAAATTCAATCAAAATTAATAACAATATAAAAATGATTCCAAAGAATTTTAGGCAAGTTTATCTATGTGTAAGATAAGATTTAAGATCTAAACAAAAAATAGCTATAAAGACGTAACATTAAAGGTCATCTATGAGTCCTCTTCGCCAGTTAAATTTTTGGAATTCTTTACATTTCTTCTATTTTATGACAAAAATGAATGTAATTAAGATATTAAAATTTAATTAAGATATATTTAGATTGATAAAAAAGAAGATTTGAATATAGAAAATACCTCGAAGGAAATTGAACACTATTAGAAGGCCCTAAAATTGTATGTAACTTGTTTTACAATCGTCTTTCTAGACTGTGGTTAACACGTGGTGTATTAAAAATGGTAATTTAATATCTAGTAATCATATATAATAAAGAAAATACAAAATAAATACACTCAATTGGTTATTAAATATTCAAAAATGAGATTTAATAGGTATTGTTTGAGTTAGTTTCATCTTAATATTAGTGTGTAACAGTTGTAGTTGAATTGAAAGGTATAACATAAACTAACAATATATAAATCATGTATAAATGGATGAAGTTAGGTATATAACAATGTAAAGAAAGAGATTGAGAAATACATTTTCATGGTAAGTACTAAACTTGTACGCTCATTGTAGATGCTTAAATCCTTGTCCACGAATTGATGTAATCTGAATAGTAACACAATTTAACATTATCAAAAGTAATAATATACTTTAAAAATAAAAATTTTATGGACAACCCATGATGTAAGCCTCTAAAGCTAAGCCTGTCCAACTATGTAATCGGGTCGGGTCGAGCCACAGTCCAGTTTGGCACATTGACACCACTACTCTCGTTCTCTTCTTCATCGATATCATCCCAAAATCCAAAAAAATAATGATAGAGAAACCCTACAACATCTCTAGTTGTGATCTGATGGGAACCCAGAGACCTCTCAAGAGCCTTGCCTGGACAGAATTTTCAATGATATTGGCAGTTGCGAGTGCTTGATTGGAGGTTCTCAACATTTATGGAGCAGAGACCTCTCAAAATCCATGCCCGGAAAGAAAACTTGACGACCTCGGCGGTGCCTTCAGCATGGGCATTGTCGGCGTCGAAGGTTCTCAAGCTGTACACATAGAGTTAGATTTCTGCTCATAATCACAGCCGGGGAACATCAATTGATGGAAGTTTGGAACCTGAGTTCTGTGTGGGTGACGGCCATAGAGACAGCATTGTAACGGATAAAATTCGTAAAACCAACTCAGCGTTGAGGGACGAGCTCGTTTTTGTCGTTTTGTTCACGAAAGTGACACGTGGACACAAGTTGGGGTCACGTGCTTAAAATATCGGGGTCACACGTTGTCCGATGCACAACGATCCCGTTGTGCGCATTACGACGTCTTTGTTCTCTTGCAGAACAACGTTTCCGTTGTGACTTTGACGACGTGCTCGTTGTCTAAAGCATAACGTGAACGTTGTGCTCTTGACAACGTCGTTGTCGTTGCGCGAACAACGAGACCGTTGTCTCACCAACAACGAGGTCGTGCTGTGTTTTGAGGCATCTACGCCGTAACCGAGCTTGGGTCAACAACGAGACCGACTCGTAGGAGGAAGTGATCAGGAGGCGATCCGTAATTCCGACAAGTGTGCCGAACTCGCCGTTTCGTGCCGAAAGCACTGTCCTGGCATTTAATGCTGGTCACTTCTGCGTACCGTCCGATCCCGTCCGATTGGACTTATAGGAGGCTCTCACGTGTAATGCAACCGACGGCAGATATATCTCAGATATTTGGCGATGAGTGCTAAGACACGTGGTATGGACACCTATGGCCATCCATGGTCATCGATGGCCATACCAACCTTGCCCTATATAAACCCCGTGATTTTTAGTGCACAAGGGGGGGGATAAAAAAAAACCCAGATCCGAGAATACGTGTTCAGTGCTCCTAGTGCCTTGAGCATTTTTCTTTCAGTGTTTGTTCTTGTGCTTACTGTTCACCATCTTCTACCCCTACTGACTTTATCATCGGAGTACAGGTCAGGGTGCCACACCCTCCGCTCCAACCTTCTACCAGCAAACCAGGACGTGGAGGTAACTGCTGCTGACGCGTGTCTGACCGGCATTTTCTCCCCTCACAAAATTAACCCTCCGCTCCAACCTTCTACCAGCAAACCAGGACGTGGAGGTAACTGCTGCTGACGCGTGTCTGACCGGCATTTTCTCCCCTCACAAAATTGGCGCCGTCTGTGGGAAATAATAAACGGACCCCCCCTTTGCTCTCTGCGATCATGGCAGACCAGTCAGAAGTGTTCAGGCATGAGGATCAAACCCCTCACGCCACTTCTTTCATACCTTCTGTCGTGCACAATCCTGGAGTCAGTCCTTCGTCTGGGCAACCAGAGAGGACCGTGCCTCCCCTTGCTGAGCTCTCTATCTCAGATCGCATCTTGGCAATGCTGCAAGTGCAGCAGTCTGCTCTGGACCAAATCACCAGGCAGCAACAGTTGATGCAGGCAAGGCTGGAGACGTTCGAGCATAGCAGGCTCGAGGTGGATGAAGTGCCACTGCAGAGGCCTTCTTTGAGACGTCAGTTTGACTTCTCTTCTTCTCCTTCTGCCCCTGAGAATCGTGAAACCAGGTTTGTGCTTCTTCCTACTGAAGGGGATGTAAGACAACCTCCGGTTCGGGCAGAGCAGAGTATCCCTTCAGATCGTGTGGATTTCCGGGAAGGGGCAGGAAGAGAAGACCTAAGAGTGGGTACTGGAGGCGCAGACACCCAGAAGACTTGGGTAACAGCCAAGGAGGTGGAGGCTTTAATCGATGCTCGCGTTAAGAGCATGAAGGGAGGGATTCCTGACCACTTTGCTCAGTCAGCAAAGGACAACGTTGAGAACTCTCCCTTCACGGACGCCATCAACCAGTCCTATACTTCTTCCAAGTTCATAACTCCGATCTTCCCCATGTACACTGGAAAGACGGACCCGGAGGAGCATTTGTTTGACTTCAAGCACGCGATGGCTGTTCGTAATCCAGATGATGACTTGTATTGCAAGGCTTTCCCCAACAGCCTGTCTGGGGCAGCATCGAAGTGGTTTCGGAACTTGCCTCCTGGTTCCATCAGTAACTTCTCAGAGCTCCGGTCGGCCTTTATTGATCGCTTCATCATCAATAAGAAGAAGAAGGCGGGTGCAGATACTCTCTTCTCTTTGAGGATGAAGCCAGCCGAATCCTTGAAGGACTTCATTTCGCGTTTCACCGATGAAGTCCACAACATAGACAAGGTTGATGAAGCAAGCTGCATCGCCGCTTTCAAGAATGCTATCCCCAAGCATTCCGAGCTCTACAAGTCCTTAGCTCTTGACTATCCTGTCAAGATGGACGAGTTGATGGTACGTGCCACTAAGTACGGGAGGTACGAGGAGGACGTATCCGTTGTGTCAGCACCGAAGCCCAGAGCGAGAGTGGTGGATGTCGCGGAAAGGGCACACCGATCATCGAAGAGGAAGGAGAAGAAGCAAAGGTACGAGTCTTCATCATCTGAGGGCTCGCCACCAAGGAAGCGGAGGGAGAGAGTTGTGTATGTGACTCAACGGGATCAGCCGGATCGGCGCCCGTTTGAGAGAAACTTTAACCAGCATCAGAGCAGGACGGAGAGGCGTCCTAACGACCAGCAGGCGAGGCAGCAGTATCAGCCACGCCAAGTGCAGCCTCAAGTACAGCACGAGAGAGGCGTACAGCCTAATGAGAGGCGATCTTTTGCAGATCAGGCACCGCGCACCAATTTCACAGTCAGCTCGGCGACCATTATGAGGTCAATGGAGGATCAGCCATACTTTGAGTGGCCGGCGAGGGCGGTGCCGGATATTACATCGGGACCACGGGTGCATGAGTACTGTCACTATCACAAGTGCCGTGGTCATCTCACCAACCGATGTCGTATTCTGAGGGAATACTTAGAGAGGCTTGTTCAGGAGGGGTACTTGGGAGAGTATCTCGCTCCTGGCAACGGCGGTGCGGAGCGTACCAGGGAGCCGGTGTCCCAATCTCGTGGAAGAGAACCCGCCAATAATCCCAGTACCAGTGGAGGAGTTTCCTTGGGCACGATCAATGTCATTTGCCGCGTGCACACGCCGGGAGCTGATGTGGAGAGGAACTTCAGGGCGAAGGCCAGGAAGCTGTCTCACGAGGCCGCAGTGTGCCAGGTGCAAGTGCCTAGCAGAAGCGTTGAGCAGGCACTCACCTTCACTGATCTTGATCTGGGAGGAGTGATCCGACCTCACTATGATGCTCTTGTTCTCACCATGAGAATAGGAGACTTCGACATCAAAAGGGTGCTCGTAGATTCTGGGAGCGGAGCAGACATCTTGTACCTTCATGCTTTCACTCAGATGAAGCTGGACCCTTCCGTCCTCATCCCTGCTCAGACTCCCCTGTATGGATTTGATGGCAGCTCGATGAAGCCTGTAGGCGACGTTGTCTTGCCCGTTGTGGCGGGGCCCGTTGTCCTTCAGACCAGGTTTTCCGTTCTGGATGCGCCATCACCGTACAATACCATCTTGGGTCGCTAGTGGACCCATGAGATGAAGGCTGTTCCGTCCTCGTACTACCAGGTGTTGAAGTACCCGACACAGGACGGGCCTCGGGAGATCCGAGGCGATCAATTGGCTTCGCAGAAGTACGATTTTCCAGCTTCCATTGTGCCTTCGTAGCAGTTACAGGTCGTTCCCGTTGTGGAAGAGAGCTCGGAGGCATCGTTGTGCAGACCTTCCGTTGAGCCCACGAAAGCTGTCAATTTGGGAACGGAAGAAGAGTCAAAGGTGTTGCAGATCGGGACGAGCTTGACAACGGAGGAGGAGCTCGAGTTACTGAGCTTCCTTAAGCAGAATCTTGATGTCTTTGCATGGTCTCACAAAGACATGACCGGCATCGATCCGAGTGTTATTTGCCATCACCTCAATGCTGATCCTGCCATCCCTCCAGTGAAGCAGAAACCTCGGAGGCTTGCTCCAGCTTATCATGATGCAGTAAATGAGGAGATTGACAAGCTGATCCAGTTCGGGTTCATTCAGGAGGTGCAGTATCCTGACTGGATAGCCAATGTTGTGGCTGTGCCTAAGAAGAACGGGAAGGTGAGAGTTTGCATCGACTTCACCGGTGTCAACAAGGCGTGCCCCAAGGACTTTTTTCCCATGCCAAGGATAGACAGGCTCATCAACGCCACTGCTGGCCACGAGATGTTATCCTTCATGGATGGTTATTCGGGCTATAACCAGATCCTCCTGGCAGAAGCAGATCGTGAGAAGACCACCTTCATAACAGAGCGAGGTTTGTTCTGTTATCGAGTGATGCCTTTTGGCTTGAAGAATGCGGGTGCCACTTATCAACGTCTGATGAATCTCATGTTCGGGTCACTCCTTGGCAAGACGGTTGAAGTGTACATCGACGACATCGCTGTGAAGAGTCGAGTACGAGGTACTCTGGTGGCAGACCTTGCTGAACCTTTCTCTGTGCTGCGATCTTTCAATCTGAAGATCAACCCAGAGAAGTGCACCTTCGGAGTCGCCTCGGGGAAATTTTTGGGTTATCTCGTGAGTCAGCGGGGGATTGAGGCTAATCCAGCTCATAACCGTGCTTTGCTGGACATGCCAGAGCCTAAGTCGAAGAAGGAGATCCAGAAGCTGACAGGCCGGATTGCTGCGCTCAACCGTTTTATCTCCAAGTCGTCCGATCGTTGCAAACCTCTGTTCGAGCTGTTGAGGAAGGACTCCATTTTTGCGTGGACCCCGGAGTGTTCTCGAGCTTTCCTTGCCTTGAAGGAGTATTTAGGCTCAGCTCCTATCCTTTCGGTGCCAGAGCCAGGTGAAGTCTTATATCTCTATTTGTCTGTTTTAGAGCAAGCCCTTGGTTCCGTCCTGGTAAGGAGCTGTGATGGCGTGGAAAAGCCTGTCTACTTCATCAGCAAGACCTTTCTCAAAGCAGAGTGCAACTATAGCAAGCTCGAGAAAGTGTGTCCGGCTCTTGTCTTTTCTGCAGAGAAGCTTCGTCCGTACTTCCATGCTCATTCTATCGTTGTCATCACAACGTATCCTTTGAAAGTCGTGCTGGGACGACCCGAACTGGCGGGGAGGATTTCAAAGTGGGCAGTAGCTCTGAGTGAGTTCGATATCCAGTATCGGACCAGGAGTTCAGAGAAGGGGCAAGCGATGGCGGGTTTTCTTTCTGATTTCCCTGTGGAAGAGGAGGCAGAGGACATGGTTGTTGATCTACGGGGGCTCCCAATTGAAGTTGACAACGGAGATGCCGTTGTGGAAGGGGCCGAGTCGTCAGAATGGAGCGGTTGGCTATTGTACGTAGACGGGTCTTCCAATTTCAGTGGTTCAGGACTGGGCGTTGTGCTTGTAAGTCCGGACAACATCAAGGTGCAGAAAATGTCGCGTCTTGGGTTCACTGCCTCCAACAACGAAGCTGAGTACGAAGCCTTACTCCTTGGGTTGGGGAGTGCACGAGAGCTGCAGATCTCCACGTTGAGAGTGTTTTGTGATTCACAGCTCGTGGTGAATCAGGTGAATGGTGTTTATGAATGCAAGGACGATCGAATGAAGCAGTATGCTACTCTCGTTCGTTCGTTGTGCGAAACATTCACCGTTGTGGAGATTAGGCACACCCGGAGGGATGAGAACAGGCATGCTGATGCTTTGGCGTATCTAGCTTCCATGGTGCAGGCTGATGAGCCCAGGGCTATTCTGATGGAGTTTCAAGAGTATCCTTCGATAACTCTTCAGTTGCAGCGAGAAGTGTTCTTTGTCAATCCAGTCCCGAGCTGGATGACAGGGTTGGTGGCTTATCTGAAGGACGGAGTTCTCCCTGTCAGTGTGAAGGAGTCAAGACGCATTCAGTTCAAGGCATCTCGTTATACCTTGGTGCAAGGAGAATTGTTCAGGAAATCTTTTGGTGGTCCCTTGCTGAAGTGCGTTCATCCTGTAGACGTGGAGAGAATACTTGCTGAGCTACATGAAGGTATATGTGGCATTCATTCGGGCGGGAGAACCATTGCCCATCGAGCTCTGGGGCAAGGTTACTTCTGGCCTTATATGCAGGCCGATGCTCAGAAGTACGTGAAGAGGTGCAGCCAGTGCCAACGGTTTGCTCGCTTGATTCATGCTCCAGCTCAAGAGCTCAGCACTGTATCACAACCTTGGCCATTTGCGCGGTGGGGACTTGACATTGTGGGACCTTTCCCGAGGGCTCCAGGGAATCTAATCTTTCTTCTAGTGGCAACTGACTACTTCTCATGGTGGATTGAAGCCGTTCCCCTTGCACGTATCAGAGAACAAGAGGTGAAGAAGTTCTTGTGGGAGCATATCATCTGTAGGTTTGGCATACCGCAGTCCATCATTACTGACAACGAGAAACAGTTCTCAGGACGTATAATTGCCGACTTTTGCAGCGAGTTGAAGATCAAGCATGTCTTCTCTTCCCCATATTATCCTCAGGGGAATGGATTAGCCGAGGCAGCCAACAAGAATATTCTCAATGCCTTGAAGAGAAGATTGGAAGATTCGAAGGGGAAGTGGGCCACCGAACTGCACAACATTTTGTGGGGGTACAGAACGACTCCAAGAAGCCCTACCAATGAAACTCCTTTCTCTCTAGCGTATGGCATGGAGGCAGTCATTCCTACAGAGATCAGTTTGCCTACAGTGCGCTCTTGGCACAGCAAGAAGAAGGATGGAGAGAAAGATCAGAACGCAGAACTCATGGCTATTCATCTCGATCTGCTAGAAGAGAAGCGAGAAGATGCTAGTATTCAGATGAGGAGATATCAGCAGCGATTAAGGAAGGCCTACAACAAGAAAGTACAACGGAGAGTGCTGCAAGTCGGTGATCTCGTCCTCCGAAGAGTGTTCCAAAACACAAGAGAGCTTAACAGTGGCAAGTTGGGACCAAACTGGGAAGGGCCTTATATCGTGGAACGATTGGGAAGTCCTGGAGTCTGCTACTTGAAAGACTTGCAAGGTAACCTCATCTCGAAATCTTGGAACATCATGAATCTGAGGCAATTCTTTCAATAGAATCTGTGAAATGCTATTTACATACATCGTCGTGCTTACAAGTTTTCAGTGATTTTACATAATCGTAGTGTTCATATTTCAACATGTGATTTGTGCCTGCTAATTGTTTACGCTATTCTCTATCTAGCTCATCAGTGTAATCTTGTGAATGTTTTGCAAGTAATTCAAATAAAGTTTTTGACTGAACAACGTACTCACAACGAACACGAGTGGCTTATATAAGGGTGTCATCTGAGCAAATCTAGTGGCTTATCCTAAATGACATCCTCTGAGCGCGTGCTTCGAAACTGAGTTACATTGCGTTCGTCTCATAAATTTTATTTGTCAGATTGCATTCACAATGAACTACGCGAATGATGTATCTGGATCAGTGCTTGCTCGTGGTGCTTGTTCATAAGTGATGGATCGTAGTGTTTGCTCATGGTGAAAGCTCATAGCGAACGATCATAGTGCTTGCTCGGGGTGTTAGATCATGGCGCTTTGGTCGTAGTGTTTGCTCATGGTGAAAGCTCATAGCGAACGATCATAGTGCTTTGCTCGAAGTGCTTTGATCGTAGTGATTGCCCGTAGTGTTTGTTCGTAGTGCTTTTTTGTAGTGTTTTGTTCGTTGTGCTTTGATCATAGCGTTCTACTCATAGTGTTTTGATCGTAGTGTTTTGGTCAAAATAGTTTATTTGGTATACAACAGTTATGATTTTGCGAATATCCGAACGTTCACATAGCGAAGTACCGCCTTAACATCGGTACAGTGGACTGTGAAAAATCATTCAGCTACTCACATTGTGTTTTTTTTTCTTATTCTGTGTGCATGCGTCGTACTACACTACGAGGTGAAAAGAAGTGCAAACACAAATAAAAAAGAGAAGAGCAATCTATTCATGTCAAAAGCCCATTTCTGGGCAGTTACAGTGATAACCTCCCATAGGAGAAAAAAAAAAGGAGAATTTACATCAACAAAAGAGAGAAGCAGAAACATAGGAAGGGGCAAGGGATCAGAAGAGCAGGAGATCGGAGGGACAGCAGGTCAGACGAGCTCAAGGTCAGCCTCTGTTGCCGTTGTAGCAGGGGCAGGAGTAGAGGCTTCAGCAATAGGGGCTTCCACCGGGGTAACTTCATCGGCAGCAGGAGGAAGCTCTGGAGCAGCAGGCTCGGAGTACGGCTCGGCAGGGAGGGGTGCAGGACCTTCAAGAAAGTGAGGCAACTCGACGCCTTGCACCTCGGGCTCGTTGTCGAGCTCGATCAGTTCTTTGCTCTGAAGCTCGGAGAACGTGGTGACGTCCTCTTCATTGTCTTCCTTCAGGCGGCCTTGCTGGCGGAGCGAGTCGAGAACCTCTTTCTCGGTCTCAGCACGATCTTCATCCAAGAGCGTGTCCAGCTGAGACTGATAGTACTGCTGCAGTCTCAGGGTCACGGACCTCTCGGTGTCCTCCTGAATTTTCTTGGCCTCCTCGAGCTCCTCTGCCAGTGCCGACCTGGCTGCCTCAATTTCCTCCAACTGTCTGCCCAAAACTTGGGAGACATGCTCCAGCTCGCTGATGCGTACAACAGCGTTCTCTATCTCTTGCTTGGCCTTCTTTTCGGCCTCCTTTGCTGCTCGTGCCTCAGCTTCGGCCTTTTCCCGTACCTTGGTGGCAGTGCCTAGCCTTACCTCAGCACGAGTCGTGTCAGCCTTGGCTTGAGACAGATCAAAGTCGGCCTTAAGTCTCTCTTCGACAAGAGTCCTCTCCAGCATCTCCGTCCTGTCTTTCCAGTAGTTGATCCCGTCTCGCAGCTGAGTGTACTTTTCCTGGCTGCGATCATAGAGCTCTTGCACGAGCATGTTCATCTGCAAGGAAATGTCTGAGCGTTAGCACAACGAAAAGTAATGTTTCAAACAATTAAGGTAGGAGACGAGGGAGGGAGAAGCTTACTGTTGCCACGGACTGGCAGGCGGCGTAGGACAGGTCGGCTAAGTGGAGTTGGCCGACCTCAGCGATGTCCCGGGGGAGCCTCATCGCATGAGTCAGAGCTCGGGCAACCGTCCCCGAGCTCTTCGCCGATTCATTCACGGTCGGCACCCCGAACCGAGTGAAGTCGGGAGACCAATCCTTAGCGGAGGTCGGCAG